>OY292408.1:18828037-21348141 GCA_958496275.1 Zele albiditarsus
TCTCGCAGGAAACTGGGGCAATCCCAGCCAAACATCGCTCAATAGCCACAGCAGCGCAGATTCGATATTCCAAACGGATTTCCGTGGAATATTGCATTCCGTGATAACAAAGAAGATGTCAAAAATAAAATTATAAAAAGAAAAATGATAGTTTTGTTATTTTGTATTTTTTTTTTTTCTCTCAATTTTTCTCGTTTCAACAAACGTATTTTCCAATTCAAAAGATAAAGTTAAATAAATTGAAGTGTTTAAACGTATCAACAACTGTCGATAAGATCACACGTACACTCTGACAATCATAAAATTTTCGCAATGTCTCTTGCTAGTCAAAGTATTATTTCTCTCGCTGTATTTACCTCACTCAGTTACTTTCTCTCTCCCTATCATCCTGTCTCACCGTCGAATTGTTAGAGCCAAGTCTCTCGTTAACCACAAAGATTCACATAGAGATAATACTAACGACCAGAGTTAGAATCGATAACACACACACACGTACATTTGCGCCCGAGGTACAACGCGCCAAGTGGGTGTAAACGAGAATCGATCGTTATATACCGGCGTCGATCGACTCTCGCGCTGAAAGTGAATCCCATATGAGAAAATTTTACCGCATACGAACTCACCCTATTTGTTCACGTGTGCTCTATCGATTTTCCACTTTTATCTCTCTTTTCTTTTTTCTTTTTTTATTACGACCCTTGTTCCATTAATACAGACATCAATTACTACATTCTCAATAATATAAATCAATTGAATCCATGTGTTTAATGGAACGAAAATAATTTTTTCCAATATATGAAACTTTATTTCTCTGCTTTTTTTTATTTATGTTCATTTATTTTTCACAGATTATTCAATCATATTAATGAAACGTGTACATATATCGGGTGATATAATTATATTTGAAATTAATGTAAAGATATTAATTCTATTTTTTGGATTTTCATCTGCAAAAAATCGTCGCGATTGTAACTAAATAGTATTTAAATTTTGTTTTTTCAAGTTTCTGCCGCAAATATTTGTAACACAGATGGTGTCTATATATTATCAAATGATATCTGCGATATGGAATAGAGTAAAAAATTGTAACAACGTCCATTGGAAATTCGGAAAGATTAAAAATAAAGAAATATAATATATTCTTTGTCAATGTATTTAGCAATAAAAATCAAAATACTAGTGAAATATTTTTTTTATTTTCCTATATGGTCTTTCAATATTATAAAGAATATAAAATTCAAATATCCCAATCAAAATTTGGAAATTAACCCGGTGCAAATCAATGATTTCTATTAATTGTGACCTTTTGTTCAAGAATGCAATATCAACCACACTGAAAATTCCAATAACTTCAATTACAATGTATTCCGATGCATTCCAACGCTCTTTGTCAGTGATGACAAAAGTAAACATTCATTATATCATGAAAATTATTTCAATGTTACAATAGTATATAGTAGGAATTTCTCCGAGTATGCATAAATGCACACAATATATTTCAAAGTGTTCCAAGTGATTGACTCGATCAACTGATGAATTATTTCTGATTCTGCCACAATTATCCCTTGGTTCTCGGATCGTTCGCATGTCCTAACCACATCAGAGGGTGCAATCAATGCGACTGATGGGCGCGGAAACAGGGAGAATAAAATAAAAAGAGAAAAAAGAAATAGGAAGAAGAGAAAAAAAAAACAAAATAGAGAAGAAGAAAGCATCAGAGAGGGTGGCGCGCGCGGTGCCGGTGAATTTCTATTATATTTCCGGGCATATATACATCGCGTGATTCTGCAAAATTGCCCGACGATCTGAGCCGGCACACGCGGTAGTGCGAGATATATAAAGTACTACCACGTGAGACTTGGAAACATCGACACGCGTTATTTTCATCCACTCCTCTATATTATTTTCCTCCTTTCAGTGTATTATATTTCTATTTTACTTTATGATTATTTTTTTGTTTGTTTCCTTTTTTTCTTTCATTAGATCAATATCTCGATTAGCTACAAATTACCCCTGGTATATATATATATATACACAATAAACGTAGGTAACCCCTCACGTGAATTGTACACTGAGAGGGAAAATTATTACACAACGCATCATATAGAGGGAAACTCACGTCTATATATCTCGTATAAAATGTATATACCTGGACCTATGTTACATATGAACCCTTAGCCATCTATGCTCTTTGATGTATCAATTACTAAATAGTGGAACGGTACAAAGCCAAACCTGTTCTAGCGTATGTAACCGCAGTTATTCGTGTCAATGCATCGCATATACATAATTTGAATAAATTTAATAAAGAGAAAAAAATACAAATAATCTCAGAGTAAATTATTTTTTTGTTTGTTTTCTGTAGTAAATACTTAGTATAAAATATTAGTAAATAATTGGTATTCATCATTCATATTAAACTCTTGAAATGAATTGATATATATTTTTTAACAATCCTCACTAATTTATATTCATCAACTTAATAAATTTAATGCAGCTAGTTATATATGATCAGGGTATCTAACCAGTTCCCACCGTCTCAAAACAAATTTGTTACATCTTAATTTACATAACAAAGAACGTGCGCCAATGGCACTATGGAGAGAAGAAAAAAAAATGTGAAGACGTTCATTAACTTCAATCGATCAGCTCCCATCTTGGAATAAAAGAAGCTTCTGGTTTGGCTTTCAAGTATTCGTATGTGTTCTAAAAATATTTTTATGCCCATGGCCAAAGGTCCACACAAACACACATACACATTCACAAGTATATATATAAACAAAACAATTGTCTGCAGGGCGAACAACGCACCAAAGACAAAAGCAAGACAGATGAAGAAAAAGAAAGTCTCTCCCTTTATATAAACACAGTATATATACACATACACTCTTGCGCGGTATTCGATCTTTAATCTTTGGCCAGACTGTGCCAGGACAGGCAGCGGATACTCCATTGTGCACGCGAAGCAGGAGAGAAAAAAAAAATAAACGCACGAACAAAATATACAGGAAGAGAGTGAGCGAGAGAGTGAAGGAAAAAAAAAGAAGAAAATACCCTTTGGGCATTGCGCAAAAACAAGTGCGCGTATATATACGACGCAAAATATGTAAATATGTGCACTCTCTGGACGGATGACGCGACGACCACCGGCGTGAAATCTCATGACGGTAAATGCAACGACAACGACCACAACCACGACAAACGCTTCTACATCCAAGAAAGCTACAGTGAGTCAAAGAGAAGGGGGATAAGAATAAAAATAAAAAGTAATAATATATTAGCATACATTTTAAAATTACATTAATTACTTGAGAGTTTTGTGCGACAACGCAAGAGAGTGTCAGATATTTTACAGTAGAGTGTATATATAAAATATATTTATCAGGAAAAAAAAAAATGTATATACATATATGTATATATGTATTATTCGATGGTGGAGGTATGTGCGCGAGAATGGGACGTGGGCGGCTACCTCTTTGCAATGAAGACTCGCGGGCAAAATATAAGCGTCGTTTGTTCCTAGAGCCATCGGCTATACGAGACGAGAAGACGTTAACGAATGACGAACACAAGTGTATGCAAGTTACACAGCAAAATATATGTATATATATATATATGTGTATATTGTAAAAAGAGATGAGTTTCTGCACAGACCCTTTGGCAAGATGTGCGCAAGAAAATATACATCCGACACGCTTTATAACCAAGCTTTCCACCAGAATTAACCTCCCGAGACGCGATTAGTATTCTAATATGATAATGCCGCGCGACTGAAGGTTAAATTAAAAACCACTCCACCCACACTTAATTGTGTTTTTTATTTTCGTAGTGGTGGTTTTTTTCTTTTCAATCATTTTTTTCTCATATCGAAGCTGTATGGGAACAAAAAAGAAAAAATTCCATTAAAATTACACGTCACGATAACTTTGTACAACAGATATAAAATCATCAAGCTAAGATGTAGTATGATTCAAATTTGAAATAACGTAGATGTAACTGGAAATGAATTTTCTTTTTATACAAAACTATTGGCGATAGTCGAATTTATTAACACACAGCACTTGTCAATGATCTTGAATGAAGAAATTATTTAATTATAAACTCAGTTTGATTATAAATTATATTGTCACCAGAAAAAATTACTACTGTGATCAATAGTGATTGTTGCAACACAATAAAACGTGGTAATTTAATTTTTACCTCAACTTTGCCTGCATTATTATTTTGTTCACATTATTTTATTCAATCACACAATAGTCATTTGATATTTTTTTTTATACATTATAAACTATCAATAAATATCATTTATTCCATTAAAAAAATCCCCAGGTATAATTTTGTCTTTCAATAAAAATTCATTCCCATTACTATGTCGACATGATCCCAACCGTAATTAATACCTGAACACAATAATTTTCGATATAAAAATATTGCTGTGTAGTTACAGCATCATAAAATCGAAGATGACTCCATTATTTTATTGTATCTCGCCTTCCTGACCCCACAATTTATTCATTCCATCATTTTTCTTTTTTCTCTTTAAATGGATATACCTATATTTCTACACATATATATATATATATATATATATATATACTCATCGAAACACTGAACAAAGCGATCTCAACACTTCTCCTCTCCATTACAATATACATATACATACTGCTCTCTCGTGCGACCTCCCGATGCGTGGTAATTGACCAGACGCCAAAGTAAATTCATGGTGCGAGCCATCGGGCTGTCGGTGATTCAGAGAACGCGTGTACACGCATATATATATATATATGTTTGATGGATATACATGTATAGGTACAATCCACTTGTACCTACCCGTAGTACAGTACTCCAATTCTCTGTTTCCCTTGCTCAACAACGGTACTAACTCTCTCGCGCTTCCTCTTGCCCTCACACTCTATATGGATGATGTCGTGCGGTGGACGCCATGGTGTGATATATGTGTACGAGTGCGTCGAAGGACCACGCCCACCAACACCGCGGCCTAATTGAGTGATCGAGTGCCCTTGCGGCGCTGGCACCCTCTCGCCCCCGTCTCTGTATATATACGATGTCAGGGGATGCTGTGTTGTATCGCGCTTCGTGCACGTTCAAACGCGTCAAGGGAAATATGCGCGATGTATGTATAAAGAGATAGAAGTACATTGAGACAGACGACTCTTCATGTTCGCATTGTATATTTGCGAATATATATTTCGTTTTGTATTTTTAATCTTAAATTATTATTCACCATAATGGGATTTAATTTCATGATTTTTCTTTATTATGTTGCAGGTATGATATCATTTGTCTGTCTACCTATCGTAATTCAACTGGTATTTTGGTAAGCTCTGATAATAATTGTTATATATGTGTGTTTTTTTTTTAGTTGTGATAAAAAGTATTGCAACTGTGATTATTCCTTTTTGATGTGTATTTGGGTATATATTTTTAGGGTATTGGGGTTGTAAAAGGGTTGCGTATTTTTTTAAATAAAAATATATACAATTGATAGGTAAAATAAATATTGGCGATTACTTCTACTTTAATTTTCATTTTATATTTCAACTCTTTTACCTTTTTGCTCTTGTATGATACACGAAAGGGTGGTAGAAATGAAAATGCGTTACGTATGCTGACTGCATAGCTTACTTCAACGTCAGATGTGTATATATATTATAGGAATATCATATATGTGTACGTATATCGGCGTGAAAACTCGTACAGAGGACACGGTATATTATATTACATGTGACATTTCTAGCTTTATAGGGTCATATGTTATCACGCGCCCATGTTACGTAGACGCTTTATGTCTTGTTTATGTAAGGCATACATGTATATATATTTATGTGTGTATGTATCGTCTTTTATGTAGAGCACACTCGGAGAAATAAATATAACCGGGCGAAAAGTGAGCAAATTATATATACTCATATATGGGCAAAGTAACAAGTGTATAATAAATATTTTACGTAATAAAAAAATTCCATCGAGTCTTGATTTTACTACATTTTTTTTAAATATTGAGAAAAATATGTTGCACAACATTTGACCCAGATTAAATAATATTTAGAAGTACTATATTGATTTTTAACTTCATTAAATTGCCACTTGACTTCATAAATTTTACAGAAATTTAAATATGAATCGTTCGTAATAAATTTACATTTCAAATTGTTCTTTTGTATAAATACAAACAGTTGCTCATACGGAACAGTAAATTTTTTACATCATGAATACATGGACTCAAAAAAATATATTATCGATAGAAATTGATGATCCAACAATAATTTATAGTACTCATTAAATTTTATATCTTTATTGCTCTTCAACAATTCACCATTGCGAACTTTATATAAATTCCAATAAATATTCTACAAGTTTCAAACGAGTTGTACAACTTGAAAAAAAAATAAAAATAAGACACCGTAATTAAAACTGTCAATATATTTGTTTCTCCCATCAAACAACGAAAAATAAATTTACTAAAAGAGACAATAATAACTCTCACTTAAATAATAATCTCTCTGTATATATTATATATTGAAATGCAGAGTGGATATATGTCATTTTCTTGTAGGCATTTTACTCATGTCGAATGAATATGGATGAGTTTTATATATCTAAATATATATAAGGAGGTATACGAAACGAGTGGAAAGAAAGCTGTTAAAATGCCGCGAGTAGATAAACAAAAAAAAAAAACAAAAACAAGAAGTTTACTTCTCTTTTCTCCTCAGGCTTATACTTACGGTTGGTGAAGTGAAAAAAGAAAGAGAAAATTGAAGGTTCGCTATATATATTTCGCTCACTCTCCTCTCCTCCCTCTTCCATATCTCCTTTCCGTTTCTTTATCCGTTCGCTCGTACACACGAGAGATCGATCGAATCAGCAATATCGGGGACTCTCAATCGATCAACTAGTGTATCGATCGCACAGAGAGAAGAGAGCGTGACGATGTTGAGAGTCGCGTAATCGCGACGGGTACAAATGGCAAAAAAAAAAAGTCAATGATATTGCGCTCACTCTCATCTTTCTTTCTTTCTCTTGATGGTTATTCTCTCTTCGCCACCGCGGGGCCCACTGATGTGCGCGCTCTCTACATCGCACTGGATGCAATTTATTCGATATAAATTACCATTGCCATGCGCGCGCACACGGACATTTTATCCATGAGATGCTCTCACGTGGCTATATCGATTTGCTATACAGAAACGAGTGTATAGGGTCTTTCTTATATAGATATATATATATATATATATTTAGTATGTAGGATACTCCCAGGTATCTAATGAGCTTCAATCTATTTATTGTTTTCTTCGTACAGCGGCAAAAAATTATCGACATGGATCGCTGGTGAGGTCATAAAAATGTCAGATAATACTGATCTGGAATCGAGACGTGCTCGTTATCGGATTTACTCGATGACTCGCGGGCGAAGAGTCTTCGATCAGTGATCTATCATCTCGCTGCTATTTATCTGCCTTTTTTTGCTTGTTCTATCTGTTGTAGTTGTTGTTGTTGATCTTTTTCTTCTCGAATGCAATCGAAAGAAAATACAGTGGGGGAATGTAGATATAATGCATCTTTATTTTATATGGTAAAATGATTTGGAATGATGGATTATAATGTCGTGTAATTAATTGATTATAGAAAAAAAAACAAAAGTTCACGTTTTCTTTTTTTTAGTAATGAGTACTATTTTGGAAAAATAAAGACGCAGATTATTTTTCTAGTGGGTTTTATAAGCTGCTTTTTTTTTAAATAACTGACTGATTTTTCTAGCGATAATTTATATACTCTATAAAAATATTTGACACGTGGAAAAAATTTCTACACTAAATTTATCCGTTCTATGAACATTTATAAGTAAGAAATTTGATTATAATCCTAATTCACTTAATGTTACCATATAATAAATAAAATAATGCAACAATTTTCCATTCCAGCGAAGAAAGTTTAACAGAAAGAAAATAATAATTTCCATCAACCAAAAATTTCGTTTTCCATTCGAAAGAATAAACTCCACATTTTTCTCAAAAAAAAAGAAAAAACTGTGCTACACTCGCTAAAATGGTAAATACTATCTTTTTTGAAATCGTCAATTTTTATCTTCACTATTTATTTCCCGAACAATAATAAATTCTACGACATTCAAATCCGTCATTCGGAATAGCCCACCCTGTATAATAACGAATGAAAAGGGAGATTCGCAATAGAAATAAAGAACGGACAAAAACACGGAGAAGGCTCGCGCGCGCACGGGTGAATTATATCATTCATCCGGTGTGTGTATTGGATGAGAGGGTACGAGATACCGAACGGCGCAACAGCTCACGACAGTAACAATGCAATTTAAATGTTAAGCGGACGTGGGCTCCTGAGCAACCCTCCCGTGTCCTCCACTACACTCTCTCGTACTCTTTCCATTCGCTTTTTAACTTCTCTCTATATAGATATATATATATATATATCCTCTTTCACCCTCTATGTGCACACAGTATATCGTCCTCATTGATGGCGTGCTTTTTCGATTTCAAATGTTACATTTAAATCAAACCAATACCTTCGCTCGTTTATTTTCTGTGTTCACTATATATGTACATATATATATATATATATATATGACTATAAATTGTTCTCGGGGGTTAAGGGATGATAGTAACAAACGCTGAAAACAAATGTGACGTCGCACAAAACGCACACTACTCCCTCGGATATGCGAAACGATTGTATCAGCCACAGGGCAAGAGTATTATAATCTTCATCGCAAACGCGTCGAGACGTGTATTATTCTTTTTTTTTCCCCTCCCATTTTTTTCCATGTCGATCGTTTGGTTGCAATGATTGTTGTAATAGCCGCGGGGATGCTTTGCAATATAATCTCTGCACTTCATCTGCTTCTGTCCATCATCATCGTCGTCGTCGTCGTCGTCGTCGTCATGATGCACAAGTATCTTGAAATATTTAAAATGCAAAAACGGCTTTTGAAGGATATGGAGTAAAAAAAGAAAAAAAAAGGGGGGAATACTGTGCTATATAAATTTCCATCCCTCGGGTGAAACCTCTGTTGAATACTTGCTGTATAGAAGTGTATGAATTTAATTCTGTATTTTGCATTGTCTATCGTCGACATATTATCTCTGTAAAAGTTTATTTACTTTGTCAGTTTTAAATACATGAGCCGGTTGCAAATTATAATGCTGTAATACTATTAATTATTTTTCAAAGAATTTTTTTTCTTCTCTGTTATAAATTATGCTCGTCAACACTCATTTATAGAACAAATAGATATTTTTTATTTGTACTAATTCGTTCACCATAATTTTTCTTTCCCCACAATTGCGTCAATAATTCGAAATAAAAATGAACTACTGTTCAATGAGTAATATTAAAATCCCCAGCACATTTCTCCATACAATTTTTCTACAGACACCATCCTATATATTTCGATTTTCAATTCAGCAATGTGTTATTTACACAACTACTATCTGATAGCACTGAATTATTATCAAAATTCCACATTAATATTTTTCGCTAAAGAAAAGTGTACAGTAAATATATTCTCCATACCATACAAATTATTTACACGATCACATTCAGTCATTGTATACCTATATATAAGTTTACATGTATATATACAAAGAAGAGAGCGCAATCACGTTGACTAAATGTACCAATCGTTCCCGGAAACATTGTTGCACATTTACAGCTCCCACGTTTTATTTATATTGTGTATATAGTGTTTGTAACTGTTTTTTTTTTCTTTTTCTTTCATTTCTCAATTAGCGCAAACAATTTGTCGAGCAAGCGGAATAAATGGCGAGGCCGTAGACACGATCGTAAACGTGAGTGAGAGCGTAATAAGAGCGAAAGAGAGCGAACGCAGATATATATATATATATATATATATATATATGTATATATGTATATACATATACATGAAGTAGAGAGACAATTAATCCAACGATTGCTTTAATTCGCTCGACATTATCCAATCAAATACCGAACCGAGTTCAAATCAACCCTTGTACTCTCTTTCTCTCTTTCACATCCTCTTTCACATATATACATATTCCATCTCTTTTTATATATATACTCGAGCATCCGCCGTGTGTTTGGTTCGCGAAACGTTGAATTAAACAACCGGACGCCATTGAGAAGAGGGACATTAATTCATTATGGAATGAAAAGAGGGCGGTAAAACTATGTACAATTTGTTGTATATAACCCACACGTGTTATAAATATCTCTCTCACAGTCTCTCTTTACCCCATATGAATGTTAATCAACCGCATTTTAATACAACGAACTATCACATGACGCATACTTAATTTTAATTATCAATGAATAATTTTCTACTGACACAGATATATTGGACAAAAATAAATGAATAAATATTCATTGCTCGTATATTGGAATATAAAATATATCTGCACAAGTTGTATATGAGTGTGTGTCTCTGAGTACGTCGAATAATAATGTGAACATGAATATAACAGAGTGATAAAAAAAAAAAAAAAAGCTGTACACATATTGAGTACAGCGGTAATGAAAAATGATTACATCGATAATGTTGTTAAATGCCTCCCAAGTAGTGAACGATGTTCAAGGCAATGATTTTGCGGTCAGTACATGAGAGTGAAGCAATTCTCTGTACCCTGATGTTACTGATCGTTCACATTCACGGTTGATAAATATATTTATATGTGTAGGTTTATGTATAGTGTTTATATGGAGGTTATGTATAGTATGTGCGTTATCCCCTATACGGGAAACCGCAAAGCCAAATAATTCGCGATTGTGGTGAGAGATATAAGCGAGTTGTGAGCATGATTCTCATGTATATATATATATATATATGCATGTGTTTCTATACTAGTTCTCGCGTGACACAAAGATAAGATACCTTGTTGGTCTAAACGAGGTGTTGAAACATGTACAGACACGCAAATCGCGTTCTCATTGCTCCTCTTCCGCGTTCGCATCTCTCGTACGCGTCTTTGCATGCCCCCAACTAACTACAGGTATACATCTGTTTATATCTGTACATATTGTTTAGGTATGTTATTAATGCTATAGAAAATAGAGTTGGTAATGTGTGTAGACGCGAGAACATGTCTATTATTCTTTTTTTTTTACTTATTTTATGATATGGAATTGTTTGATATCGTTTGTAAAAATTGTTCAGTAATTTTTACAATTTCATCCGGGCATGGGTCACTGTGTGTCCTAAATTATATTCCTACTGATCTTGAATTAGATTGCAATGCGGAAAACATATACAGACAATCATGGATATAAAATTAAATTGAACTATCGTGATATTTATTTCAACTTTTTATCATCATTGGATCAAACAAAAACACGTCTCTCTTGCTGCAATTTTCACAATCAATCTATCAACCAATTAAATATTCTACTACAATATATATATATATATTTAAAATCAAATTTAACTCACCCTTACATTGCCCAGTTGAACCTCTTCGAAAATCGCAAAGGGTAAAGTATCTGCAATAAAACAGAACATAAACAAAATTATCTGTAAAAACAAACTCAATCAAAACATAAAAAAATTATCACATGATTTTCTGTCGAGCTTCTGCACCTTTTTTCTTAAAATACCATTCCTTTTATTCTCTTTTTAACATATATCTTAAACTCTATAGATATAATCCAAAATAGTATGAAATCTCTCGCCATGATTCTTGGACGACTGCAGGACAAATCGTTCGTTCGTGCTGAGACTATAGCATCCTATTTACGTGTGATATGTGTGTGTTCTATAGTGATATTGAGATGTAAAGGGGATGTAGTATAGTTATACATATATAGTTAGAAAATATAGTGTCTTAAGAAGCAAAAGTATAGTGATAAACCCATATAGTTCTTTGTGCACCAGTGGCAGCGGTCGTAGATTTAAGTATTAGTGATCTCTACACTCATAATCTTTCACTCTGTTTGCACGTACGTCCTACGTGCACATTACACATAGAGCCATAGGTTATATCTATTATATATATATATTTTATATATGTAGTACATAGTTCTGAGGTGCAAGTGCGGGGGTCGAATGCCGAGAAGCCGATCGCGCGTCTACTTGCGAGGGCGAGTTATCCTATGGCGTCCCGCTGTCACGTTGAGACAAGTGAGAGCTACGCCAGTCATTTGTTTCTGCTTTATAGTGCATTCCCGTGGCGTTATCGTGAAATACACAAAGCAAACATGTATGAATAGATGTGATTTGTATATATGTGTGTATGTACCATGAAAGAATAATAATAATCGCTCGCGCGTGCCAGAACAACTGCGGAGGATGTGAGTGTGACTTTTTGCGTCGGTGGAAGAAAACGAATTTTTCTTCAGTTGTTGTTTTTTTTTTTTTTGCTGCCATATAATAGTTCAGTTGTATGTGATGCAATTCGTAGTGTCTTTTATGATTCATATGAATGGAGAAATAAATAAACATATATAATATTTATATGATATTTAATAAAAGATTTAGGCAGTTTGTGTAATTGTTTTATATATATATATATATATTTATACATGGATAATTGCTGGATTTATTTTATTATTGATTTATATTATTAGTGTTTTATTGGATTGTTGAAATTGAATAGTTGGAGTAGGTGATATTTATTTAAGTATTGTTGCGTTTTGAATAATAGGAGTGCATAATTAATTACTAATGATGCTAGAATTTACTTGTGATTATTACTATCTAATGATAATTACGAGTGGTATATACATCTGCGACTGATGCAGTACAGCTGCCGCAGATTATTGCAGCTATTCAGATAATTATAACAGAAATCCGAACAGTGATGACTATCCATTAACATGGTTGAGAGAATTTTCTGTAGTTCAATTACTGTAACAGAATAAAAATACCTCTCAATATAACTCAAATCAATTAAATTAATTATTCCATCATACTGGTCTAACAATAAATATTTCTATATGAATTATTTATTTCCAACGATGATGAATATGCCTCAAGGAACAATTTACTGTTTTTTTTTTGTTCACGGTAATACTTCCTTTTTCAAATCTCAACATTTAAAACACTTGGTTTTTTTTTCTTTTCTTTTACTTTGTCCTCATGATGACGAGGCGTGATGGCGGTGCTGCTACGTTTGGGGGTCACCCTTGCCGCACATATATCACACATCCCAGTTTGCGAAACGTGTTATTAGATCGTGGTGTACAGCCCACGCGATCCTCACTATAGTCTTACAACATATACGTATATATATCCGACTTTGAGAACCCTTAAATGCCCATAATTATCGCCTATACACCCTCTGTCTTAGATTTCTATTTTCTCTCATCCTCCCACTCTTGCCCACACTCAATATTTCCCTCTCTAACTCTTTCATTTTCATATCTGCATATATATTAAATTAAAATGATTCTTTTTTTTTTTTTTTTCGTAATGCGCGTGCTATGTATCGATAATATATACCACACGTGTAATTATTAACATCCTCAAGAGAGAGGACATGATCGTGCGTGCTCTTTGCGCGCTCGCGTCGATGCAGATCCCACGGTCAATTTCATCCAACCATATAGACAATTTATTCGTTTCATGAATGCAAAATGATTAATTGATATTAAATCTCAGTGAATTCAACGTGGCTTTGGAATAATTAATAATGATACATCGTGATGGTGTAAATATGTATGTGTGTATTTAGGTATATTGTAAAATATACAACGCACAAGTCTTGATTATTGCTTCTATATATTTATAAGTTTTATCTTTAGTGTATGAGTGAATGTGTGAGTGAATGTGAATGTCGATTTATCGATTCAACTCGACTGGAGACAAATTGATCGGGAATTTAAGAGCCAAGGTGTGCAAGTTGAATCGTGGAAAAATAAAAAAGAATTGATATGTAGTAAAAGTCTGAATCTCCATCTCGATGAACTCGGAAATATTTTTGCATCATGTTGGATGAAAAACAACTTCCTCACGCATGGATTGAAATATATGTGTATGATATGTTATGTAGGTATGTATGTATGTATGTGTTATAAAAAAAAAAAAAAATGCGCAGAGCTAAAAGACGCATCGTATATGTATTATAGCGCTAAAAGGATATTCATGTATCGTCAGATAGTCCGAGGGTAACAGACGCGCGCGAAAACGAAAAGAAATAAAAAACACTTGGAAAATTTTTGATGGTGGAGAAAAAAAAAAATCGGATGCGTGAGACAGGCGTACGTGTAGATACAGGGTTGGAGTTTAGTGACCTTTGTGAAAAAAAATAATAATATATATTTTAATATTGTTGTATTATTTTTTTTCCTCATCCGGGTTATTGTTATAATTTTTATTCATCAATATTATTTCAAACGTGTATTTTAATTATAAAAATACATAATGTATACTAGAATAAATTTATTATAAGTTATTTGAATTTATGAAATAATGAAAATTAATTATTTTTATGATTATCAATAACATAAAAATTTTATCTATATTTCGTTAAATTATTTTGTTATAATAAATTTAAATTAATATACGATGGTTTGAAAATATATGTCTCAATTAATAACAAAAAAACAAGATAAAGATAGTAAATATATTTCTCAACTATATTAAAGGCTAAATGGTTGACATAACTTCGCTTATATTTATAAAATACATATATACTTTTTCATTTAGTCAAGAAGCGAGGAAAAAAAAAATTGCTGCCGAGGTAGATAAATGAAACAGTGAGAGTGAGAAATGTCTTTGGTGACGTTTTATGGAGAGTTTTGTAGGATCTTTCACGGTAAAAGATACTCATTATACAGACAACTGCTTATATATGTATACATAGTAGATACCTGTATACTTATTATATATGTATATATAAACCTACAACAGCATAAGAGGCGCGCATCCATACGCATTATGCACGCCAACAAAAATGACCAAAGTGCCATCACACACACTGTTTATTATATACACTGCATATATAAGCAAAGTTTCAAGCGATGTACATTTGCATACGATCGCCATGGAAGCCACGAACCGTATTCCTCAACGTTCAAATATCCTCTTACCTTCAATGCAGCAGCCGAAAACAAAAAAGAAAAAAAAACAATAACTCAAAAGAAAAAAAATATTATAAGTAAATAATATTAAATTTACTGATATTTTTTACTTTTTATCTTCACAGTTGTAAATATGAAGAAGATGATAGATAACTCATCCCTTTTTTTGTTCGTTTTTTCTCTTTAATTATGTATTTATATTCGCGTTTATGTCCAATATTCAATGTATGTAAAGTGCACATTGGAAAGGATCGTTTTGTGTAATTTATTTTACAAGTCGCGATATATTATGTAGGCTTTGCCTCTTATCAGAGAAAAAAATAAATAAATAAATCCGTCGCGCGAGTCCTGGCAACATCTCTTCGATCTTCTGCTGCCGCCTCTTTTATATATGTGAATATATGTCCACGCGGATATCGCTATCGCAGTGTTTCTCTTCGCGCGCATTTACGTCCCCTACTGTTTTACGTTCAATATTTCACAGCGATTGACAGAATTAAATTATTATCATTCATGGGCCAATTATAAATTAGGAGTGAAAAATGGTGGAGAAAAAAACTTAATCGATGGTAGATAAACGCGCCCAAACAGTGTCGACAACGAATTGAATGCATTCGCATTAATTTTTTATTTTTTTTTTCTACTTGCAATAATTTTTTTCATTTTTTGCTTATTTATTTATTTTCTCTTATCTTCATTTACTTGTGTACTTTATCTCAAAATACGTTGTCGAGATATCAGACTAACATTGTCTTTGAGTGCATTTGAACAGTGGTATGTACGCGCTGCTTTTTTTCATGCTCAAGAAGAGCTTCCACTTGTTTTTTTTTTCATTTTTTCTTTCACATATACTTTTATTTTTGCGTGTGATCTCAACAACTGTTTCTTCCTCTTTTTATTTCGTCTTCTACTTCTTCTTGCCAATGTCTCTTCTCCCACTTTCATTCTTTGTAACGTATTCAAGCGAGTTTGTAGAGTAAGAGAGAGAGAGAGTAAGTAAGATATCTTGGCATCAAAATGCTGAAAATAAAAATTTGACTCCGATTTCAAAGACTCCGCACACAAGTACCATCCTGTCGCTAGAAACGATCTTTTTCACAAAGAGAAAACCATCGTCATCGTGTGTAATGTGATAGATGTTCAAGATAAAATTGCTGCTCTGTGATATGTCAACGATGAGCTTACATTTCCGTTAAACTAATTGAGCTCTACCAAATATAAACACATAATGCATAAAAATAACCACATAGCTGTGTAGTCTGCCAAAAAAAAAAAAAAAAATTTTATATATACTTATTTTCATTATTTACATCATGAATAATTTATATCATAACATTTACAAGTATTTATTTTATATATAAAATTGTCAATGATGTATTATGAATTAATAATAAATAACTGCAGTGAAATAAAATCACCACTGTATATATTTAAATTGTAAAAATGTTTAATGACCGTTGCATGAAAAAAAATTGTCAAAAAGAATTTTTATCGCTCGTATCCTAAAAAAGTTTCATGAATTTTTGTCAAAAGATTATGATAAAACAAAACAAAAAGTATACTGTGTCCCACGTAATCATTTCCACAGTAACTACATTATATTCTTTGATATTTTACATCTACCATCACTGTAAAGAATTTCACGATAAAATTCTCCATATAGTAATATAAAAAAAAAAAAGAAAAAGTGTAACTGTGATGAAAGAGATTGAACAATATTCTTTAAATTTATCAAAAGCACCAAAAATAATTGAATAATTATTTTATTAACTCTCACAAAAAGGAAAAAATAATGATGAAGATATTCCCCTCCTCAAGAATTATATAGCTGAGCTACTATACGTAAAGTATTATTAAGAATCTCGTATAATATCCCCTTAACGCTCGGTTTAACACCATGGGGTTGATAAATAAGTGGACAGTGCTCGCGTTATATATCCAACCAAAAAAAAAAAAACCACATGGAGATTGCGGATAGTTTAGTTGAATTAAAAAATAAAGAGAGTAAAAAAAATATGTACGTTTGATTATGGTGGAAATGTCGGAGTCACATGCTTTCAAGTAAAAAAAAAAAAAACAACTGAAGACCCATAAAACTCGATAAACCTTATATAGCAGCAGTAGCTCTCGGATTCCTCTTCATAATTGGCGCGCCCTGTAAAACCCCATCTCGAATACACTATTATATTCAACATTATTCTTTTTTTTTTTTCGCAATTCTCTCTACCTCTTCATTTCGTTATTCTCTTTTATACGCGTTGGCTTCAGTAATTCATTTTTTTTCTTTTGGTTCTTTCATATATATATATATTTTTTTTTTTCTTCGGTGTCAAACTTTTATGAGCATCCCCGGGGTATCATGGATCCCCCCCAAAAAAAAAAAAAGCGCAGCAGCCGTAATATACCCGTACATATCACGCACGCGGCACGTTGTATAATATAACAGATCGCGATCTCATCTAGATGAAGACCTTTCTCCCGTGAGAGTATAACCAACTGATGCGCGCGCGCACATCTTGCATTTTGGTGAGGCAAAGCAAGCGAAACATTTCGTGTATATTATATGATGTCCAAAGCGAACGAATCCAGATACCGCGCGCGTTCTTTGGTGTCTGAAGACCCGCGGCCAACAATAAATCATGAACCTGTGGCTTAGCTAAAAGTTTGCTATGTTACATTCAAGAATATCTGCCAAGACGCGCCCAAGACTTCTATATAGAAACTGACGGCGGTTCTATTTCTCTTAAGCAACGCCCCCATAACACAAATATAAATATCATTTATTTGAATAAAAAATATTAAAATTATAAATTTATCATCAAGATTAAAATAATATTATTTGATGATTAGTTTATTTTTTTGCGTAAAACTATTTTGTTGAAAATAAAATGTAAATTTTTCATGAACAATTTAAATTGTTGACAGGATACACGTGTCACTAGTCTATTTATACATAGTAAAAGTATACAGTGGGTTATATAGAGTGTGGGCATACCGGATCATGTATATGCAGGCACAAACTCGCACAAACTCGAACGCATTTTTTGATATATATAAATATATCGATGTAGACGTGAAAGCAAATGATAGATTTATCGTATAGACACTGTGAATCAAAAGAGGAGGAGCCAATTCGATAGAGTTTGTGTCTATGAAATGAATAAAATAAAAAAATATTTATTTATATGTAACGAGGAACGACAAATGTGAAGGCGCAAAAGATTAGGAAACAGAATAAAAATAAATAAAATAAAATATTGGCACAGGTCTCTGTGGCAGATAAGCGGCGCCATGCGAGTTTCAATTGAAAAATGATATAAAAAAAATTCACTGATCAAGAGTTATTACCAGTCATGTATTTATATAGTTATAAAGTTATAAATAATTTATAAATATATATTTATAGACTTTTATTGTTAGTCACGGTTGCTAATTCAAGCTATTGAGAATAGTAATTCACTGTGCAATCTGTCTATTGCAAAATTAAATACGAATTATAATAAATTGATTAAGTCAACCTCTTCACAATTGCGAAACACAAAAACGAGATTCTATTATATTTATTTATTTATTTTTACAATCATTTATTACTATTATATTTTGACTGATGATTTATTTTGATACTCTATATGTATTTTATAAATTATAAATGAACGTGGTGTTTGCACAATATACAATAAAAGTCCAAATATAAATACATGAAATGTAGAATATATATCGAGTGTTGAATGATGTGACAATATATATTGGTGCAAATATTGGAGATAAATTTGAAATGAAATGTGCCAATGATATATGTATGGATGATAATATTCATTATTTTGACATTATTATTCGACGCTATCGCGTGAGGTAAATTAAACCCCTCTTTGTTCAGTAATCGAAGCATAATAAACCAATAACTCTGTATATATTTGTCTATTATATGAACATACAGAAGTTACTCATTTTGTTTTCGTTTTATTATTTTATTTTTTACGCAATATTTTGTAATTGATTTTTTTGATTAATGCTGATAACTGATTTTATTTTTTTGCGCTTGATCACTCTCGCACCGCAGCTTATGACAGGTAACCGGAATAAATATAAATATAATATTGACAGAATTTTATCGTTGTAATATATATGTGTATAACTGTACGCGTACCGATAAGCGTCGATTTTATATATACGTAACTGTCATAACGATTATTATCACACACACACACACACACACACACAGTGTGTTATATCTCGCGATATTTTTTTTTTTTCCAAATAAAAATCACATACTAATCCTCAATAGTCGCAGATTGAAATAAATATGTAGATACTATTTTTACACGTAGTATTTAAATTTTATTTCAATTTGGAAAATCCCAACAGAAGTGGATATTGCATGAATTTGTAATACAAAAAGTGAAAATATTCATACGGAATAATATGCGCATGAAAATGTGGACAGAAATAATATAAAATTCTATTTCTACTGTATGGAAATTTTTTCCATATTTTTTATTTTTTTTTTGTTGAAATAAAAATATATAATATTAATATATATAAAATTTTATTTAGCGTGCCTAGAAATAATTATGTTCAATTGAACAATTGAACATTATGCACTTTATTTATATTTTAAATATGAAATAACAACGTAAAAAAAAATAATTAAAATTTCAAATCATTCACATGTAAAAATAGTATTCTCTTTATATTCAAACAGAAAAAAAAATTGCTCACAAAGTACTTTATAAAAAGTAATAAATATATCGAATGTATCTACATTCTAGTCATTTCCTCTTTCATTCATAGAAATAAAAAAAAACAATAAAATAACTAAAAAATTCAAACCGATTCATATCGCGTGTCAATAATATTTGCAATACGTCTCTACGGAATATCACGATATCAAAATGCGACCGCGAACTTGAGAATCGTGATATTGACGTGTACCAGCATGAGATGTGACAGATATGAATAGCGGTATAGTTATATATATATATATCATGAGTGAGTGGGAAAAACAAGTGGGTTATACGCGCATACATAAAACCGGATACAAATACACTTTCGTGGAAGGAAAAACAATAACGTGTTCAAACCTGTCTCTACCATATACACATATACACGTCAATCGTTGTCGTCGTGATTTCAATAAACTTCTAACAAAATTTCCATCACATATCAACAAAACCTCGCCACTGTGACGTGTGTCTTTGTACAAACAGAGGGAAAGAGAAAGAAAAAAAAAATAAAAAAAAGCTCGGTAAGATATATGGATATAGGCCGATATAACTTCGACGAGTTATCATTGACTTGCAAATGGAGTTGCTGGGGGCGCGGACACGGTGACAAAGTCGAGGGTAGATATTGAGGTATATATAAAAACAAAGGTAAAAAAAAAAATAATAAAATAAAAGACATAAGACAACGAGGTGAAAAGAGGGGAAAAGGAAATTCAAGAGACGACGCGCGACCTCACAGCCACGTCGATAAATATAAAAGCGCGTTGACTCGTGTTTCGAATAATCGATTGGAATATTCAAGTGGAATTTCCAATATAGTATCTGAAAAATGCATGAGGTCGAAATTAAGTCGCTAAGAAGTTTCGTCCATACCAACCAACCTATCCATAAAGCTACGTAAAGCTCTACCATTCAATTCTCAACACTAGATATTTTATAAATATATAAATATAACGTGCAGACAGTCTCACCCCGTTTTTCGCACAATTTCTCCTTTGTACAAACAATGAAAAGATAAAATAAAACAATATAATTGTCTCGAGGACTCTGCGCGAGACAAAACTTTTTTTATCTGTATTTCTTTTTTTTTTTTTTTATCAAAGCAGAGGTAAAAAAATATTACTGGTGGTTAATAATGCAATTTATATTCCCCCCAATTAGTGAATGCAATAAAAATATCGAAATATATGTTTTCATGCATATACAATTTACTGTAGCGTTACTGAACGACTTTATTGGCATTGAAATGTAAAAACTGCCGAGTATACTGAAAAAATTAATTGCGAGGTCATAAGCAAGTTGTTGCGAACTCATACAACCGATTGTCTATCGTATATTTTAAATCTTGCATGACATGACTTCTGGTACCTCAAGGTAGTTCTATCACTCTCTACCATGTACAAGAGTGTATTATATTGAAGAGAAAAAAATGTTTTGTTATTCTCTGGTTCATTCAATAATAATATAAATATTTAAAGTGCACATAACGTCAATCATTTGCAGTTTAAAGAGCAACACTAATGTCACTGGTATTAATGGACAAATTCCCTCTACCAACAGTAAAAAGGAATAAATGATAAAAAAAAATTATAGAGACAAATTAATGAAACATGACAGTGCAATCTGTTGAATTTTACTCTGAATGCACCAATCAGTATACATGAATATAAATGTAGCAGTAAAACCAACCACAATGTGTTAAAATTTATAAAAACTTGTGTATAATTGTTAATTAAAAAGTATCATCAATTGAGTACGTTTATTAAAATTACGTCTGTCAAACTAGTGAGTCAAGTTGTACAAAATCAAAATCAAACACATAATAAATTCATTACTATTCTAAACGTGACATTACTCAATCACTGGACCTAGATAAATAATTCAAAATTGCCACAACAACTAATTAACAACAAAGTAGAAATCCATTTCCTACATGTTTGATTTTAATTCTGTCTAACTTGACTTGCTAGCTTGACGAACATATATTGAAATCACTGGGGATCGATTTCTCTGTCTGGACAAGATGCCCACGAAATAACGTTGCAATACTACCGAGGTGCGCACAGGGATTGCAAAACCGTTAACAGTGAAATGAGTGTGCAAAGGATATATACATATACATACATACATATATATATATACCTTGTACACTGGACACTCGGTGTTTCGGTCAATGATTTGCATTTTCGGTTGTGATGCCTCTCGTCGAGAGAATTTACGAGAACACGTTGGTTCCTGCACACGCGCGCTCGTCACAATCAAATATGTAAATTGGTACGATATTTGTCAGGAGTACGCGACGCCAGTTTTCACTATTATTACTATCAATACCCCTTGAATACAGTTTTTCATGTGATGCACACAATAATCACTATCACACAAATTTGAATGTGAAAAAAAAATAAATAAATAGATACATAAATGGAATTTAAATAATTATTATCATGTTTAAAAATAAAATTGTAAGACTATCGTCGTTCTTGAGTATTATTAATCGTTTTTATAACTGTCATATATGGAATATGAAGCGAGACAGACATTTCCGGAACGCCTTACTCCTGTTCTCTAGATGCTAATCACAATCACATTTGCGTTCTACACCCTCAAATAAGAAATTTATTCATAAATATACATCATATAAAAATTTATATAGCAAAGTCTTGTCTCAGTTGCATTTATTTCATGTCAATAGTCATATTTTTAAAAGAGAAACAAATAAACAAGAAATAAAATACACAAACGATATATGACATACGTATTTACATCACCACGAAGACTTGATGACGAGGCTTTTGAAATACGTGGGTGGATTGTGACTATGCATCGGTATATATATGAAGGAGGGATACTATGATTATCTAAAATTAGTTGCAGTTATATATACGCGGAAGTCGTGTGGTAAACACGCGGGTGCTCAAAGTGGTCGTTTCAATTACTGCTAATCGGCTCTAGATCACGGAGAGGCTATAAAATCCACGCCAAGAACGTACAAGACTACTGTACTATATACTATGAAAATAATCTAGTTGGTGTATATAAAACAGTCGTTTAAATCTTAAAATAGTGTGCAACGAGAGATCATGTTAACTGTGTTATTATTCACAATGAATGTTAGACACTGTATAAATTTCATATATAACGTATGTTTATAATGGCGAATATTAACCATGAATTTTTAGTGGAAGGTATGTCTGCATCTAAATCTTTAGCATGTCAATTTTATCATGAATTTAGAATTGGTAATATAAGCCTCGATCATGTACATTCTTGTCGTTGCGTGCTCGTGAAATAAATATATGTGGAAAAAAATATTAACGATTGAATATTGATTATAGATTATAGAATATTGATATATAATTTTTGTTTCATTTTTGAGGTACTGTAGTTAAAAATTCGAAAAACCTATTCTTTTTAATTTTTAAATTCTGTAGGGTGTTGTCCCCCTAATGATGAAACATTGCGTCAACCTCATAAAAATTTTGAACTTGGAATATAAGTAATTATGCTAAGAAAGCGATATTTACATTAATCCAACAGCAGAATAAGCATAGAAATGATAAAAATGACAATTCTTTCATGAAAAATTCAATTTCACCGTATAAAAATAGTTAAAATTATTTTAATTTAATTTCAATATTTATTTTGGTATTCCCAACCTATATATTTTCCAAGTATAATTTCACGAACTCACGCTCTTAATTTCTTTCTATATGAAAATAATGTTGGAAAATATTAAAAATGAAGGGATAATAAAAAAATGTTAGAGAATAAGTGAAGTATACACGCATAATTTATATGTGTATATACATAACATCAGCGACAAGCGTGAGAGTAGGTTATATAAACCTAGAAGAAGTTATTGAAAATATGATTTAACCAACTTGGAGAATAATGGAATGCTCCATAAATTGACGCAGCTTATACGATGACGACGTTATGCTTGCTAAAGGTGCCGACGTGGGAACACACATGAATCTGAGGTCGACGAAAGAAAAGAGAGTGCAAAAATTCTCGAGCCAGAATTTATACATACATATATATACATTATGTATAGCACCGGCATTTCCTCAGAGACATTTCTGTATAAGAGTATACCGTGTGTGCAGTGGTATATCTTCTACGATAAAGAAAATGAATACGATTTTCTGCTCTACTTCTTTCCAAAAATGTATCTCTTCAAATTTTCATTCTATTGACGATTCATCTCAGAAGAGAAAGAGACTTTTCAACTGAGTATAAATTTCTCCAAGGAGAAAAACTCTACACTGTTGAACAATTTATCAAAACAATTGATCGACAAAAGTACATTGATTGAAAAATAACTGAAGCATTATTAAATTGCTTAAACTAAATCAAATATATTTTATTTCTTTAACGATATTTATTTATAGAATATTGCAGAGAAGAAAAGTAGTTTGATAAATTGATGAATTTAAAAATGTATAACAGTTCAATTCTAAAGTTTAAAGTATTACTGTCAAAGTCACACATTTTCTTATTAACATTTATATATCAATAGTTTTATCCTTTCATTTAAATGTGACTGTGTATATGTTATATTATCAGGAAAAATCCTGTGTATAAATGTTGGTTAAACCGAGAGAAAGGAGCAAAGTGTGAGAGCATCGGAAGCACTTTAGTTCGCGTAGAAGGCCCCAAGATTAATGTGCTCCTTGGATGTTGTGGCTACCGCGAGTGGCTTCAGCTCGAACGCGGAAGAGCTATTAGCTTTTCGTTCTTATACCGTATACACACTATATACACATCTAATAGTAGCCCAATAAAAACCGTTGGTGTATATGTACAGACTTGCTGTTGAACGAAAAAAGAACACGCCCTTATAGCCACAAACATTTTCCATCGTCCTTTAGTAAGGCTTTTAGTCTTGCCCTCTTCTCTAACAACCCAGTCTCTTCTCGATATAATGCAACTATTTACACTTTTAGCACTATACACACTTCCTTCATTTTGCCATTTTGTATCGACACGAACCAACACGTTCACTATGTGAAATAAATGTCTATATTTTTTATTTACCATCTTACTTTCAAATAAAAAACGAATTATTCTATTACAATGTTGTTGTGGTGATGACGAAAAAGGAATATATCATTGAAAGGATGAAAATGAAACTTTGAGAAAGTTGTTTCGAATGTATATATATATATATTTGTATCCACATGTAAATAATTTATAAGGTATACTTACTAAAATGGAACAAGATGAATGAAGTACATGAGAAGTATTGTGGCGGTGCCATATAGAAATAAATGTGCACAGTCACATGGCTACAGTGGCCAGGACTTTGATTTCAAACGCTCACGATTGTGGCTTGTATTTATTTTCACCCACTATACGTATTCTCTCTGTAACAGCGAACGACACGATTAGAATATAACTTCTGTCACTCAATTCACAGGACCAGAACGATTACAATGACAATATGCCCCTATATGTCGCAACAGTGAATTATGATTGAGTGCATTTTATTTTGTTTCTTATTTCAATTGTATTTTCTTTTTTTTTTAATGATTAACAATTGTCGCCCACATTTTATTATTTGTGCAAAATTAAAAGCTTTGACTTTTATATAATACTGAGTGATATTTCAATGGAGATATTAATAATAACGAGTTATATTCAGCTGAGTTGAATGAAAATTGTGTCAATTCGAAAGCAAAAATCCAATAGTTAAAATCTATTCGTTCTCAAATATAATACTTTTATTCTTTTTATATTCTTTGCTTTTACTATTTCTCTCTCGAGTCTTCCTATCGGCTTTATCTCATTTCTTGAATAGACTACCGGGGAAATAAACGACGAAGGAGTATCTGAAAGGTTATTCAGCCATCAGACCTTTATCGATCCAAATTGAAAATAGTGCTTTGAAGGTATAGGTATAATATGATGCAATTTTTCTCGTGGTCGCTGTGGTGTGAGTTATAACTATATATTGACTTCCAATATATGAGTTCTTTTTTTAAAGCATGAAGTTCGATTGAACGGTTGATGTCGTGGCGTTCATATTATTTTTATTCTTTTTTTTTTTCTCCAAATGAATGAAAATTTAGTTCAACTTCTACCACAATTTCTCTTCACATAAACTACAATTTTCTCACTTCTCCGAAGATATTTTATACAATTTCAAACAGTAATAAACTTTGGTGACAGTTTTTATAGATAATTAATTTTAGATAAAAGGAAATCGGTTGATTGAATAATACTTTCCACACTTACAGCGAGAACAAATTTAATTCTTAATTTAAGTGCTTCGGGGAAGATTAAAAAAATTTCCAATTCACATTTTTCACCAATATAATTATTGTACATAAAACATGTGATTGGAATATTAATTTTTTATGACACCAATGCCTTAAATATATTACAAAAAAAAATACACAAAATTGATGATCAAACATTGCAGAGAAAAATTATAATATTATCTTAACATTTTAAGAATATTTTCAATAAAAAATTGCTTTTTTTTTTCCAGTACTAATTTACAAATAATTACTCAGCATTATTATACACGAGTAATATCTCTAAAATATATTACCACCCACAGACATATAAAATACATGATGAAGTGAGAAAAAATAATATAAAAATAACGAAAGCATAATGGAAAAAGTCCCAACGACTCCCGACGACAAATTAACCAAACTAACCGCACAGACACAAACGTTTGACCATAAAAAAAAATAAAAAAAGAGGCGCAAAAGCAGTTTGTGCTTGTGATAAACGACAATTCGTTGAGTTGAATATACATACAAGTATAGTAAACATAGAACGAAGATTGTTATTTCACTGAACGGTTAACCAACACATCTGAAAGAGTATGAAGAATAAGATATGGGTGGAAGAGTCAAGTCGTAACATAATGAGAAAAGCCAAATGTCTAAATATATATACAATGGAACAAAATTGGCAAAGACGGAAGTTTACAAGCAAAAATATTCCCACAGAAGCTCAATTTTCATATATATATATATCCTTATACATGAACATCACAGAAAATATATCTGTATATAAAGTTTGATGGCAACACGGTGACAGTGACAAAGCCATTTGATACTTTAACGACTTACGTTTTATTTAACGAGAAATAAAAGGAGCGAAAAAAAAAAAAAACAAGAACAAAAATGAAGTAATAATGAAAAGTGTAAAGAGTTGGCGAATTGTGAGTTACGAGCCGTGAGAGGCGTGTTCCCATCTCAACCATTTGAAAATGATGTAATTCGAGAGGAAGAGTATATACTTTATACAGGCATCGTTCAGTTTTTTTTTTTTTTTTTTCGTAGTCCTGCTTTGTCTCTTTCTCTATCTAATGTTCCGTAATATAACAAAAACGAAAGCGCGCCCGAGAAGGGTCGCGATTCGCTCGTAAACCCTTCTCGATCCCGCAAACGTCGGCATCCATTAACAAACCGCGCGAGTCGCGGTGTCCACGCAGTTAAGTGGTTGACAGGCCAATAAACCTGACATCATAAAATTTCTTCCTTGAACCGTGTGCGCAGGGCCAACACCACGAAGTACGCACGCCAACGTGTCTGTGCACGTTTATAGTATACCATATACTTGTACCTCAAAGAGCAAAGAATATTACCCTCTATTATTTTGACACTTCGATTATTATTCAAGCTTTTAAAACTTACAAACGTGATATTATTCAAGTGACATTGAGTGTATTGGATTTTTATCGGATGATTTAAACGGAATGAGTTTAAAGTCACTAAATAAAATGAATCAATTTAATAATAAACAAAAAATTAAATGCTCTTGAGTATTAAAAAGAATATTAAATAGATCACAATTGTACACACGGATATATATATTGTTTAAATCAATAGTTGAAACAGAAATGTCACGACAAGTCAAGCGTAATTTTGTAGTAGCTTTACCTTTTCTTTCTCTCTCTCTCTCTCTCTCTCTCTTGTTGCAATAAAAAATATGCTGTCAAGCAAAAATATTCCGATGAATAAATGAGCGATAAGATTCTTTAAAGCCGCGTCTTGTGATAATTTAACTGACGTTATTTTACATGTACCTATTTACTTTAAAAAGAATGTGAATGTACACATATAAATGTATATATTGGACTCTGTGTAACTTAAGCATATGGAATGCTGTGGAAAATAATTATACTCCACGAGTGGTCGGCTAATTAAGATCTTAAATGAGCTTCAAAGCGGTTTTTCAACGTCGAGTTGATACATACGCACTTTAATACACTTGAATATGTATATTATTTATACAAATATGGTGGGAAATAAGTTAAGTATAAATTTCATTTGTCGGCACGTTTATGTTTGCGTTTATATATATCTGTGCAAGTCTATACATGTTCATTGACCTATTTTTATTTATATTAGAGAGTTGGGATAATTTTTTAAACAACATTTATCGAAACACCATGACCCCACAGAATTTAAAAAACGTGTACATGAAAATATAAAATATTTCACCATAAATTTACATTCGACAATACTGGTCATTAAATTTTTCACTTTCATTTCTTTTTATGCTCTTTAAAAATGAACGATGTATTTTTTTATCCAAGTATTATTACCATTCTAATATTGTCAAACAGTTAGCATTAGTAGTACAAACAAATTTACGTGAAACAACTTGACACTAATTCCTAAACATTGTAAACAACATTAATTCTATGATATTAAAAATTATCATGCTATCAATTTATATTATTAATTACACCAATTATTTATTTCCAGAGTTGAATGAAGATATAATTGATTGAACAAACGCCAGGAATTTTTTTTCAATATTGATGATTGTATCACTGGTTTATCTCAAATGTTGCAATAAAGAAAGTTGGCCACACGTTGTCATTTACCAATGACAAATTATTAATGGTTGAAAGGTACTCAATGACAAATGAAGAGCATTTACACACAGGCAACAGAATCGTTACTTGTGTGAAATAAATATATGTGAGAAGGTATACAAGTGGAAATGACCCAGTCTTTACTAATGAGTTTCGTCTGTTTTCTTTTTTTTTTTTTTTTTGGGGGAGCGACTTGTGTGTACCATCATATAAAACTCTTCCTTATTTCCGCAGAACCCCACGCGCTTCAACAACCACATAAAACGCGTTGTCCATGAAGTTGACGTGCTTGAAGATTAATGATTCTAAATGTTTTATATAAAAAGAAACTTTTTTCTTTCCTACTATTTATCATTGATTAGATAATCTTTTGTCACTGTACACCCGTTGCTTTTTCAATTACTATCAGAACCAGAAAGTTGAGATTAATGGAATAAACTGTGGGACACACTCAATAGCACCATGTTAACTAAACTTTTCTTCAATACAAATATGAATTGCACAATTTTTATTTTTGTTGCGGGGGGAAAAAAAAAAAAATAAATAAAAATATGAAGAAGAAGAGAATAATAATTCACTGATGAATATAAGATTCGTTGCACATCCAGCATGATATATAATATATATATATATTCGATTCATTATCGATCAAGGAAGACGCGCAAAAGTAGACGTGTATATAAATGTATTATATTGATTGTTATCTTGCAAATGCAAACGTGCGCGTCACTTCGATACATTGTTGAGATACGAAACATATAAAGGAACACATGTGTACCAATATATTTATATATGGGATTGTGGCGAAGAAAGAATGAAAGCAGGCAGAGAAAGAACTTTGGTAACTCACCCACCTTAACTTTTTTTTCATATACACTTCTATTGAAAATATATCTTTGTACATGGTGTACTATTTTTCAATAACAAATAACAATATTACAATAAATAAATTCAATGTGAAAATTGACTTCTGCAAGATATTTTTTGATTTTAGAGAGACAAGTTTGAGATTAAATTATTGGAATTTTATCAAAACTGTATATTTCATCAAACAGAATTATAGACAATGAATCCTTTCAAGGTAAAGCGATAAATGTAATCGAATATTCATATTGAAACTCTACAATTTTTATATGAAACTTTTTTTTTTTTTTTTTTTTTTCAAATTCAATAGATTTCGAGTTATTTAAAATAATTCACCCTGTATATTTTGTACCAACTACTACTACTACTACCACTACTTATATCCATATAGTGTGGATGCCTCGCCCTCAGCTTAATCGAGCGTGCTCTACATTGTCGTTGACCAGTGTAAAAATTCTTTCTTATCAGATCTATATTTCCATTGTGCGCCTCAAGGATCGACGGAAGTTCTTTTCGCGGATATTGTGTATATATATATATATACCTACAGGTTATACAGTGTATAGTTACCGGACAGACGCGCTTCATCGATTTGTATATGTAGATAGCCCTGATATACATATATATATATATTGATAATGTCAGTATATATGTATATATTATCAATATTATGATCAGGCTTTTGAAGCTATGTCCAGTTGAATAGTGTCCATGCGTGTAATCATTTTCATAAAGTATAAAAAAAATTTTTGTTCCATATATTCGACGTGTATAATTTATCGACAATTGTGTTCCGGTATTTCCGCGTGGTATGTTATTTGGAGTATATGAAATCATAGACTCTCTACATTGCATATATATATATATATTAGTCCCGATAGAGTTGATGAGTGTGATATCGCAAAAGCTGGTACAAAGCGATAATCTCGCACTGTCGCCCCACATATACATATAAATTTATTTGACAGATGTTGAATTATTATTCAACTATTTCTAATGATACCTTCCTGTAGGATTTACATGTATATATATATAAATAAATATATATGAGTCATAACATATTGAAAATGTTGTAATAAAAATTTTATCAATGCCCTGATAAAGCATTTAAAATTTGTGAAATGGTTTTTTAATAATTTTCCTAGTTGGATTGAGTGGTTATGAAAAGCCGTAATCGGTATAAAATCAATGATACTCTGAACAAAATTGTTTATTAAATAGAACTATATTTTTTAACTTATAGCGATTCCACATGAATTAGATAGTTTTATTTATTTTGTATTATCAACAGTGACTGACATAATTACAAATATCGTATCGAAGAAATTATTATTCACAAATGTTGACATATTGGTTGTGATATATATTCACAAGAATAAAAGTATGACGAAAGACTTAGTATGTGTATGTGTTGTTATGTCAGAACAACTGATAAAAAATAAGTCCTATTTTGTAAGAGAAATAAATAATGCAGTGGTGTTTTGTAAAAGTATTTCTTCTCCTATATTTTTTCATGATGATCCACGTTCACTATCTCAGGCATCACGAAAATTGCCACTCTACTTTGCCAAGCAATATCCAGATATTTCTGAAGCAGCTTCATTTTATTCTGAATGAAATAGATAGATAGATAGATGTATAGATAGATATGGATATATGTATATATTTGAAAAAAGCTCTTATTCCCTCTAGTCTCGCAATAAATTTGAGTCCTCGTGACCTTGCCTAACTTAAGCCAGCTTTAACAAACCCCCTGGCTGTTACATATAGAATATACATATACGAATATGAAGGAACTATATTCTCTCATCTCGCACAGTCTCATCTTCGTTTTACTATAATGTTCATGAGCACTTTCTCTTCCTTGCTCACTCACCACTCTTGTGAATTTGGCGCTGCTCCAATCTAGCGATTCGTTCGTTATTGTCCGGAAAATGGGTCGACTATAATTGCACCCACGTTCGCGAACTCCGGATCTCAATCTCTCGCGAGTGCCGGGATCTCTCGACTGTTTCCGGTCTCCTTGCAATTGCCGAGAGATCCCCTTGCGACTTTGATTCTATACACTGCTGTTGCTGCTGTTAGTTCTGCTGATGTTACTATTGGTATATACCAATGGTATACTAGTGTACGCTTGATTCCCAAGTCACTTCTTGTGTCTACCGGAAAATAACTTTTCATTCATTTCCGCAACAACGCTTTACTGTAAATTTCTCGATACCGGACCAATTCCACTGGGTTATATTCAGTATAAATAGCATTACCAATTATACGATAATTAAAGTTTAAATCGAATTTCACACTAATTTAACCTGTTTTCTTTCTATTTGTTTCAGGTATGTAGTTCATTTATCGTCAATTGAATTGTGGATATCACACTTGTTCAAACTAGAACGAGTATCGATTTATTCCAATGTTGGCCTGGTGAGTTTGTTCCAATTTATATATCCGTTGACTGTTGACCGTAACGAATTTATGTATGTATATAGATACCGTGGAAAATATTGACAACAAATCTCATTGGATTGTAACATATGTATACCCGAAATAATATTATATACATTGATGAATTGTATTCCAATAACATCCATTATTGATTTCATACTAGTATTTCTCTCAGTTTACGGTTCTTCATGCACAAAGTTTACATATCCTTCTGGTCTAATTATTCTACCAATTAATTATCATATTTATTTAAATTTTAGCAAGAAATACTACTAAATCGCAGTCATAATAATTACAACATTAAAAAATTAGTTATCTTAATATTTGCAGTAAAAGCACTATAAAAAATAAAGAAAAAACCATTCACCCTAACCATCAGACCTAAGTGTAAATTTCCATTAGAATTCTCCCATATGTATTTTCTCTATACATATATGTATAAGATATATCTTCACTCGTATATACATTGGTGCGAATCAAAAGCGATTAGTTGTGGCACAACTGATAAACAAATCGTCTTGCTACCTTATCTAAATGACCGTGGAAATCAGACTTGAGCTTTTCCCAGACACGTGAACACATGACAAGGGTATACTATTGGACATAGATACAAATATATACAGTAAAGCAGCGACCAAGTGACTAAAGATAACACTCATCCCTTTATTCCTTGCAACTTAGGCCAACATATATATGTTATTGCATAATATGTGTATCCGCGCGCGCGCAAACCCTTCGAATCTCTCCCCCGTTGCCAATTATACGTCAAGGGTGGGTCACGTGTCTCGCATTAAACCAAGATTACGTGTTGGTTCATGGCGCAATATGCGAATCACCAAATACGGGTCAGACTTCAGAACAAATATCTATATAGCTTTATGTTCTAGACTATAAATCCTACTTCCTCAATCTCAATTCACCTGATGGATACCATGTAGACAGATAAAGTTCACTACTGCCAAATTATACAGCAGGATTATTGCCAGACAAATTATACGGGCAATGTTATGTTGAATACTGAACAGTGTAATCAATCATGAATTATATTAGTTCAAGTATTTGATAAAAGACTGGAAAAAAAATTCTATTTTGTGATACAATAGTGATCAATTTTTCTTTACAGTTCAAATGAAATATTTTATTCATTATTTTTACAAAACATGAGAGAAATATTCCAAAGGATTGCAATAATTATTTTATCAAAAGCTACATTTTAATGATGCTATTTTATATATGCACAAATGGTCAGTTTGTGCTGTAGCTATTTATTCCCATAATTCACCAAGTGCTGGGTATTAATTTACAAATGAAATGTCATTTTATTGCGGTGAAATGTGGTATTACGATAGTCAATTAAAACCTACTGACTATTTTCCAACTGTTACTGTACTACCACACAAAATATCTCTATATTATTTTACATATCATTTCCGCTTTGTCGGAGGATTTCAACCAACAGTGAATATTCATCACAGAATACACCAACCGTCCGTTATTTTTCCCCTTTTTTTTATCCCAGTTCATTTAATGATGCTTCTGCGCACTTTGTAATGTATCCTACATGTATAAATACCACACTCACTCAATTTTTCATACACATTCATATACGGTGGGATTAAATGCACCGGCGTGCTTCAAAGTATTTGTGATAAAGCAAACGTTTGTGCCAACATAGTGCAACACTTTTTTTTCTTTCTCAACCATACCTTCAGTCTCAAATCATTTTTCTTCATTTTTCATTTTAATTTCTGGCTTTTGCAGACGCGACACTGCAAGAAGTGACGAAAGAAAATAGTAAAAAAAGAAAGTAAATGGATGAAGAGATGAAGAAAAAAAAAGAAAATCAAAAAGAAACATGAGACAACCTGAACGTTTGAAGAGAAAAAAGACACAGTATATTTTCTTTTTTTTCTACCTCTATAGAACCATTGAGCGTCGGGTGCACCAAACTCTTTTTCATTTCAACGAATGCAGGTAGAAAGTATATGAGCACAGAAAAAAAAAACGTGTATTCGCCCAATGCAATCCTATGTCCTGAATACGTTGCGAAAAAATTATTTTTTTCATCAAAATATAACGTTTACTTTATACATGCACTCATGCGCTACTTTCGTGTCCACCATTAAATCCATATCAGTCAACACAGTATACATATATTTTATCTATATCCACACAGTCACAACCAAATAAATACATATATATATATATATAAATAATTCCTTTGACTTCTATTTATCCCAGCAGACATGCTGAAGTGCCATTCACTGGCATAACACATTTTCTCCCATTGGTCATTGAGAAATTCCTGGTCCTGGACGCAAACCCAAAGCAGTCCTAGTCGTCATTCCTGATGGAAAATGTCTTTGCTCACTCCACACTTCTCCCCATATCATCAAATCCCACTGGACTCCTCTCCTCTCCTCTTTTCACATTCGTCTCTTCAACTCTCTCTCTCTCCAACACAACTATGACGCATACACATTCACTGATGTGAGCAAACCGCAGAACGTCAGACGTTCCTGCTCTGCTTCATACACTCCGCCATGATGTCTGGAATGATTCGGACCATGTCCCCATAAAATTATCGACTTCTCTCACCGCAGACATATACTTGGATGTATATACAATCCGCACATCACAAAGGACCACTGCTTTTAACGGAGAAGTTTGCAATCGGTAGTGATGGCCGTTCAGATCATTATTATATAAAGTCTGCATTGAATCAAAACCAACACACAAGCATCCTCCTTCCAATTTTGCTAATAAGCTTTTCTATATACTAGGATTATAACTGACTACATGTATATATCTATCTCAGCTATAGTTAAAGCAACAAAATGAATACTGTTCCATCTCACCGCAACATTTTTTAATAAATAGATGACAAAGTTTAAATAAAGCATAAGAAGAAATCATTAAATGTTAAAGAAACCCTGGAGGTTTATTTCATTAAAAAAGAAATCTCCTTATACACTTTTGTTTCGCTTTCGCGTCGCACTCGCGGAAGAACGAGCATGATACTATCAGCTCGCAGTGTGCGGAGTGCGGAAACCGAGCATCAGCTTTTTTTTTCTTTCTTTTTTTTTCATTCTTTTTCTTATTCTTCTTCATCTTCTTCTTGTTCTTCTCAGCGCACTCCACACGGGCCTTTAATTAATCGCAAAGCTTACTTTCTCAGTGGCACCAGTGGTGCATCCTTTCTAACGACTCGTTTCGTTCCAAGTTCTTAAGTAGGATTAGCTTCGATACGCGAGCGAACGATGGAAAACAAGCCCATGCTGAAAGTTCACTCACTGTTTCGCACGATGCAAACATTTACCGTCAGGGTTTTTGATTTAAATGATGCCAATGTAATGACGAGCAACTGCAGTTGTGCATTCAGAAGTGTACTTTGAAAACAAACAATAAAACCTTTCTGAAATAATTAAACTAAAGTTGACATCATGACAGTGTGAAAGATCATCAATAACAAATAATCAATGTCTAAAAGAAATATATTTTGCAATAAAAATTACTATATTCATTCAATTGATGAATGATATTAATTACAAATAATTCAATAATTGCAGAAGCATTATATGTACAAATTAATTATTATAATCAATTACACACATATTATTAACAAAATGCCATAGATAAATAACTACACATTGAATATTTCTATAGAATTATTACTCAGTAAATGTTTTCAATGAGCAAGAGCAAAATACATTGAGCAAACAATCTATCTGTCGATTGGATGGAAAACAAAATGTACAGAAGCAACATAGTAGGCGCATTTGAGAGAATGATACTACTGGTGCATATATATAAAATCCTACGGGGCCCAAGAGAATCCTCCGACATTTGCATTGAATGCCCTTACCTACCAAGTTCCTATAGATACGTACCCGCGCGTTGCAAAACCCAGTACCTTGTACCATTGTGTTTATTTATGGACTTTAATTATGTCAAATATGGTGTGGGAGAGAGAGTCTGAGCGCGCGTCTTGTATAATGGCCATGTGGATACGTGTAAGAGTGTATGTATATGAGCAACAGTTAAATACGTATACTCGTGTTTGAATATATATATATGTATAATTGTATTATGTACTGTATATTAAAAAAAAAAAACAAAAGTATGATGAAAAGACTTTAGAGAATTTTATATACGCAGCGTCACTGAAGTCTATAATATTTTTTTTTAAATCACTAAATTAATTCGGAAAATAATTGTTTCAATGTCATTATTGCAATTGTGATAAATATTTATTAATATATTATTTTTATTGCTGGTATTATTATTATTGTTGGTATTGTTGTTGTTGTTATACATAAAAAATAGAAAATAGTGTGTCTACCATGATTTCATCCACTCTTCCACTTTGTACACCATGCACAAACCATAAATGGCTGTTGGCAACTCACATGCATGGCTTTATCTCGATGTACATCGCTCTATACAGCTACTCCTTATTCCTCGCGTATAAAGTGAGATGAAGAAAAAAAAAAAAAAAGAAAAGAGAAATAGTTAAAGAGAAAAAGAGCGACGAGGTATGAGAGTAAAATTGAAGAGAGTTAAACAGAGAGAATGAGAATGTGAGAAGAAGTTTCTTCAGTTCGAGCGCGTCTTTTTGCCGCTTGCGCGAAATGCAAATGTTGGCGTTAAATCCGCCCTTTTGTCCGGCGCGCACATTTCCGTACACAGTGAGACAATGCACAATGCAAGTAAACTTCTCAGCATAGATCGGATCATTCCAAATATTTTTATTACTTTTTCTTTTCTTTTTTTTTTTTCTTTCCTCTTCTAACATATGCGCAAAGTAGCCATACTAACATTCCACACACTATTGTCAAATACACATTATTCATAAACTATATAAATAAGATTATAAAGAAAAATATAAAGTCATGAATGAATAAATGAAATTCACTAAAATATTCGTCTCAAGATATAACATAAAAAAAAAAAAAAACAAATGACAATAAAAAATTCACAATGAAATTCACGTGACGTTTAACGAGCTACGTCATTGTCATGTATACATCATCAGTGACGTGAATGTTTGAAGAAAAGCTTCTTCAAACATTTGTCTGCATTGATAGAAAGAGGAGAAAATAAATAAATGCAGAACATGAAGAAGCGGAAAAAAAAAAAAGAAATGTTATAAATAAAGAAACTAAAGGGTAACACACGCACCTGAGACAGACGCGTCACTCTGCCTGCCACATATATACATATATAAATACCAACCCCATTCGCGTATATGCACGTCTGCCGAAAGACATCGTGAATAATCCAACAGACGGCGAAACATAGCGCACATGGGGTGAAACAGAAAAACTGCTATACATATAAAAAGCAGAATAACCCCTTCCTTTAAATATATATACATAACATCTATATATATATATATATATAAATACGTGCGCGCGTGACCCTGCACTCACTAAATCTTAGATTGCACTTTAACGAAAGAGCACCAGAGATTTTATTGTTTCGTTGGCGTATTTCACCCCACCCGATTATATCTGTATGCAAGTTCCCGGAGTCCTTCAATTGTCCAAACGAGGGTATATTTTTTTTTTGAATTGTTACGGGACGTTCGTCACCTCGAGATCCATCCTTTACATCATATATATGTGTTGGTCATACATTATTCTTCAACCCTGTTCACATCACACACATATACAAAGAGAAAAAATGCAGCACTCTCCCCCCACATCATTTCAACCTGACGCGACGTCGACATTCGAATTCTGAATGAATAGTTGAAAGTACATTCACAAATATAGATATAAATTCATATATGTACACAACACGCATATATGTATATATATAATCAAGCCTGAAGCAAGTGTCTCGCACTCATTAGTTTGGCCAAGAGAAAAGGGTTATATATGAAAGTGGAGAAAGAGAAAAAGGAATGGAAGAGGAGGCCCTTCAATTCTTTCGCTCCAGATCCACAGTTTGTTAATTGGAGACCTGTTTTCTACGGCTTTGACACTCCGAAGGGTACATATATATATATATAACACGTATACACAACACATGCAACTACCCCCATTGCCGGAAAAGAACTCATGAGAGTTCTCATGGGGAAACGATTAGGTGCTTCTCTCAAGTAGAACCACAGTAGCGTAACACATTGATCTGTCATCTAGTAATAGACATTTTCAACATCTGTATTTATATATTGTTCAATTGAAAAATTCATCTGTTGGTGGATGATTTTAATTTCACTGAAATTGAATGTAGAAATGAAAATAAGGATTTCTGTATAGATTTAGATTGAAAAAACGGGGAAAAAACAAGAGCAAGTAATTTTATTTAACTTTATTGTATTGAATAAAATAATAGTGAAGATAGAAGTTAATTAAATTCATTCTTTGAATGGACACCGTACCGCACATAGATCAAACGTAGATATACACTTGGTGCGTTATTAGCCTTTGCCGCCATCTTCTTGGAAATAAATCATTCGTGCAATTTTCCTTGCAGTGTGTCTGATGGGGTATACTCTCGTGTCATGAAAGGTGGATAGAGTGTATGTGTATACATATAACGTTCATGTGCACATATATATATATATATATACATATGTACCGGGTGTTAACGATGATTAAACAACAGCACGGGTCACACGAAATGGCGATGACTCACGTGAATGTTGAAACGGGGGTTGAATTCCTATAGTCACATTTTCAACTATACATCAGTGTAGTTCATAGATATAAATATCGTTATTTGCATTACATAGAACGCTCTAGTGCTATTAGAGTTAGAGCTAAATGCATATATATATATTGATGCGAATTTGTGTCTTTTGTTTTCCGTGGATATATACATGAGTGCGAGACATGAGGATGGCGAGGCCAATGGTGTGTCAAGAGTATGTGTCGTTGATTTTGTCTCTTAAATATTTCGCCACTGTCAAGTACTTGGCTTGCAGCTGGTTGTCATTCCCCCGAAATAGGACAGCGATCTCTTCTGAGTGCCAACGAGACATATCGATAGTTCATTGACCGCAACGTTAAGTGTCAGGGTGAATTATATCCGCTTTATATAAGTAAGATATATTTAATTGAACGGTGGAAATTTGGCACGTAGAAAAATTACTAACATGCAGATGGGGAAAATAGATTTGGAAGATTGTGAATATGGAATGAAGTTAGTTGGGAGGAATAAAATTGAATTCACCCCACAGTAAAACGGAATCGAGTTAATGTCATTTTAATATTTATTTATATATAGATATAAATATAGACAAAATGACAATACATATTCATTGAAATTTAATCAAAAACTATCTTTAAATGAATTTTATTTTCAAAACTTTTTTACGACATTTTATTTTTTTCTGTTGTACTTTTGTGGGGGTTTTTTTTTTCTTTTTTTTTTTCTATTTTATTTCACCGCTTCAATCTCTTTCTCTCACGTTGCGTCTCGGCGGATGAACTAATACCATTAAATGCGCAATAACGAGAGAGGACGTCGTCTTGGAAAGGCACTGAAGGCTTTGCGGATAAAGAATAGGCGAGCAGGGAGAGTTTAACGAAAAAAAAAAAAAAAAGGAAAGAAGAAGGAAAGGAAAAAAAAAATAAAAAAAATAACGATGATGGTGAAATAAAGGAAACTTGAACTTTTTGAAAGGCAAGTTTTCACGCGGGCCTTTTGTGTTTTTTTTTTTTTTTTTTCATTCTTCACACTTCCGATTTGTCGACGTCCAACGAAAAATTCCATGGATATATATTATTCAAGTGAAACGAGACTCAGTTGTAATATAATTCGCATTTTTTTGTTTTCATTCATAACAAAATATTTCCACCCTAAATTTTACTTCTATCCACTAGTTGTCAATATAAAAATTAATCTCATAAACACATGAGGAAACGAAAAAGTACTTGATATATATATATGTTATTATATAACTTAAGAAAAAGAAAAAAAAATTCGTGAAGAAAAAAAAAAGTTTAAATTGATTTTAAAATAGAGAAAAAAATTATTCTATGTGTCATGGAAGATTATATTTATAGAGTAAAAATGGTCCATTGGGAATTTTTGCCCGGCACGCGCAAACGTTATATCCTGCAAACATATAACGGAAGAGCGCAATATTCCCAAACTATTTACTCGCGCCATTACTCACGTCAGCCAATACATAAATGATCGTTCAGAATTGAACAGAAATTGGTGGGTTAAAATAATAACGCAATACCCATCTCCAATATAATAACAATATCGACTATCAATAAAATAATAAAAATAAGTACATCATATAAGAAGATAAAAAAAAGCAAAAAAAAAAACGACAATTGAATCAAACACCTTTATAAAAATTCCTATAACTTATTACACATTCATCTAAAGAAACGCTTTCATGCTGATCACAATAAACCAACACAATTTAATTAACTATGTTAAATCTGACAATTAAAAATAAAAACATACAAGTCTTGTGAAAAAAAAAAAAAAACTAAATATATATATATTCAACCTCATTCGTTGCTAAACAAAATTAAAAAATAAATTATAGTATTAAACAAGGGTCGATGGGGTGAACGTTGGTAATATAGGTATATAACGAGATCGAGGCAAGAACCCCATTCGTCTCACGCAAGACTCAAAGAGGAAGCACTATCCGCACGCGCGCATGAAGTGCAATAGGCAAAGGAATATAAAGAGAAAGAGGAATGTGAGTAGCACAAGAGAGAATGAGTGAGCGCAAAAGAGAGCAATAAAGTCTCGCGCGCGCGCGGGCAGGCGGTGTTCATAAAAAAAAATAAAATAAAAAAATGGTAAAACGTGCACGCTTCGTCACCGGAGGATTATCTTGCTTTACGAGGGCGCTAATCCGCGCCTGTATATATGTATGCCTACCATCGTTTTAATTAGCCAGATGTTTAGACGACGTCAGCGACATGGTATGACGGTTTATAGGTATAAACTCCTGAGAATGGCCGTGGCACGCTATCGGTTAACCTCATCCATCTTGGCAAATTGCGTCGGTGTAAATAATAAAAACGAAACACGAAAAAAAATAATGATAATAATAATAAATATATATATATATATGTATTTATTGTATGTGTATCACAACGTGCGATGCACACATATTTTGCATGTTAAACGATAGCTATGATTTACTATTTAAATATTAATAAGACGTTTTCATTGACCGCAAGGTTAATGTAAACAAGATTAAACTATATAAAGGAAAATTATTAATGTGTAAAAATAACCAGTATGAATATTCATTTTTAAATATATATAAATATTACTATTGCTCTTTATATCATTTGCATTTTAATTTAAAAAAATTGTCGTGATAATTTTAATATTTCAGAATAAAATTTTAACAGTAGCATAATAATTTACTAATTATTATGCACTCATTATAGGTCAGTTGCACATGCGCTCACTTTCCATTAAACTGAAATAAAATGTTTCAATATAATTCTCTTGAACAACTACAAAATATATTAATACTTTGTATTGAAAATTTTTTATTCCTCTTTTGAAATTGATATGAAAGAAAAAATAAAAAGTGCCATTAGAATGTTCAAGGATGACGTGATATTCTCTCAACCCTCCATATAAGAAATATTTACAGCATAGTATTAGTTATAGCTACATGTTGCTGGTTTGTTAATCTTCGCAAACACAATCACCCCGCATATATATATACATGTAGATATAAAGTCGTTCGAGAGCATGATGACACATCCTTGGACACACAACCGATAACTTAGTTACGATATTTGCAAGCACGAAACCCTTGATGTGACTCTGCTCCAGTGCACAAGTCGCGCATGAAGACATTTCATCCCTCTGCGACCTCAAACTCTTAAAATAAATATATATATATATATATACAAAGCCAAAGGGGGGAGTAAAAAATAAAAGATGACACAACGACAAAGACGACGACGACAAGTCCCTGATGCACATAAGAGAAATGAATGTATGTTATATATACTTTCTATACATTTGCCTTGACTTGGTATATATATATTGTAAGCGACAAAGTGACTAGACGAAACTAACGGAGAGCATTAGTTGATTAAAGCTTTTTCATACGATAAAAATTCGATGGATTATTTATTATACTTCTTTATATATTTATATTTACATATATACTACAAAGCAATAACGTTACAGCACTATAAAAAGAACTGCGAATTTTAGTGAGTAAAAAAATTAATCAGCGTGACAACATTGCCCGCACGTATTATATATTTTTGTGTATACTACCGCAGTGTCATTAAATAAAGTATTGAACGAAAAAAGAAAAGAAAAGAATATAATAGGTATAAGCATTTATGATGCACGCCATCATCAGCTGTATATGCATGCAGTTCTATATGAGAAAACGATAAAATCATATTGAGAGAAGTTAGTAAGTTGTATATGTATTTGTTGTATATATGTGAGCGCGTGCGAGAGTGTATTATTATTACCACGTGAGTCAGTAGAAAAATTATTTTATTGCTGAGAAAATAAACCCATGCATTATTTCAAATGATTATGTATGTGTTGAGTGGTTTGTATTGAAAAAGAAAAAATTGATTCAAATTTCATTAATTTAATTTGAGATGATTTTAGTTTTTGTAGTAAAATAAAAAATTATTTGAATTAAAAATCTCTGGAATATTGATGAATAATTACAATTATAAATAATTGTACATTTGATTTTTTTTTTTCATGAAGAAACAATGTTTTAATTTATATTATTCATCATTGATATTTATTTATATCATTGTAAAATACATTTTTATCCATTTGTGAAGTATAAAAGTATAAACAGAAAAATATATATATTCATATGAACTCATGTATACTTAGACTGTACTATCGATATGTATAAACCATAAAAAAAAAAAAGCTTAAAAATATAACGTTTCATCCGTGTCGCTTTTCCGGAACGAAAATGGATCCAATCAATGTCGAAATAATTGGTGAAGAACGGTGAAATAATTGGTTTATAAAATCCATTTGAAAATAGATTGATTGACAATGGACACTGTTCGATATGACCCAGTTGAGGTTCACCATCGTCAGCTTTATTTTTCCCACAATATATATATATATATATATATATATAGGATAGAATAGATGTTGGTTATGTGAACGGTGAAAATCGAAATCAATTGAGTGCGATAAAATGACTGCGCGCAAAATCGCAGACATCTAACGATGAGTGATCTAAAATTAGCGTTAGCAACAGAAGTGATAATAACAACCTGTCGTTATCACATATAACTAGTGTCATCATTTTCAAGCGCACTCGGCCAAGTTAAATACCTCGTGCTCAATTCACAGAGAGTTCGTAGGAAAACGGCATGTATATGTTTATATATAAATTTAAAATATGTATATATATTTGTGTTTTTGAATGTAAAGATACTGTTGGCGTGATTGTGCTTGCAAAAACGTGTTTTGCATTTACGGAAGTTGAATATTTGAAAATATAAATTGTCCATGCGCGAATATAGACCTGGATAAAGTGAGATTGTATTTTGGATAACATCCGTGAAACGAAACAGTAACCCGATATTTGTACAGAGGGTGTAAATCGATGTAAATTTTCCATCTCTCGCTTGTTACTATACCAGTAGAATTCTGATGGTACTGCAGCGCTATTATGTGTATTGCTATTAACATCCGGTTCTATGTACAACCAATACTAATATTATTTTCTTCCTTTCGCTATATGCACTGTGTTGTTATTGCATGTCCTGTAATTATTATTTCCACGTACTGATGATGGTTATTCTATTATAATTGCAAAATGGTTTGTGGTTACACGAGCCAATCGTTTTATTATTGTGTGAAAATAATAAAATAAAAATTCATTTGGTATTTTTAATTTTTTCATACAGTCCAAAGTTAATATTTCAACAAATAAAAAGTCTTCTGGATGAAAAAAAAAAATATCTACAATGAATCGTCAGCATTTTTCATTCTTCACCGATTTAGTGAAGGGGATATTTAATTTTACCGTTGTGTGAAATTTATTAGATATTTACTAGATATTTATTATTCTCCAGCATTGAAATAATTAAAATCTCCGAGAAACATCAAAATTACATGATTTTTAAATATTCAGAACTACCAGAATAAAAAATATTATAAAAAATAAATGGACAACAAAAATAACCAGCGAAATAAAATATCTATTTTTTCTTCCACAATAAAAAAAAAAAAAATTGGACAACTTGCTCCCATTGGAATTAAAATTCTCGATTAATTATCACACAAATAAATCCTAATAAACTATAACTACCACATATCGTCAATTAAATTCTCTACCATCAATATAATAGGATTATTAATGCACATATACATTCCCACAGCTTTTATAAATGAAGCATAAAATCGCAAACACGACAAGTTCGCTAACAATGTTTGGTCAGAGGTCGAAGGATATTACCCGCGTGTTCTATATATTTATATCAATATATACATACATATATATAAACATACTCAAAGGCAAGTTTCACTCTGGCTATCGTGTCAAAATGGTATCGCGTGTGCATGTTGTATACGGCGCATAAATAAACGCTACTTATATATACCATCATTCCTATGTAAATGTTGAATACATACATATACACATCCATATATATACGAGTCGTCCGACATGCCAGATAAATTTACAACACTAATTTTAGAAACCTCCATTTTCAATGAATTTATATCAGCACAACCATATAATTATTTACCCTCAGTATTAATGACAACTCGCCAATACGTAAAGAATACCAATTGGATTCCACTTCCGGTGATATAAAATTTCATTTTCTCTATTTCCGTAACAAGAACCAACTTGCAATATTTTATATTCAAATGAATGCAAGCAATTATATTTATAATTCATTGATATCTTCAATATATATATATGACCAATTAGCTTCAGTTACACCAATTACAAAATGTAATATCGTATATGCATTGACAATTAATATTCGCGAGTAGAACATCATACAGACATATATTGCATTTACTATTATAGAAGTATTCTAGCTAGTTGGATACCCCAGAGTCTAGACTGGATAATGAATATATCGAAAGGTGGCAAAGCACAATCCCTGGGTTTCCATTTTCCATTTCGTATAATTTTAGGAATCGCTGGATTTAATCTTAATTGGCTATAAATTAAGCTTCATCGTGCTATTACACCAACTGTGCTCTCAGTGCACACAGCTAATCCTCTCTTTTGCTCTCATACACAGACACACATACATACAGTGTAATATATACCACCTTCTCTACACCTTCTCCAAACTCTACGAGATCCAGCTTTTGCCTCTCAATTTTACATAAAACCACTTTCTCCATATGTATGTATATATAAATTGCAGTCATAACGTGTACATATACATATTTTATTTGATTTTTATTTTCTTTACATTCTCTCACGTAGTTATTTTTAATTTTTCATTGGTTATATTTATTTTGTGGGGATTAACTATCGTTGAGAATGGAGCTTAATTTACCAACTCTGAATTATGATTAAACTGTTTGCACGAGTGTTATCTATGTGTTTGTGTTTACAGATGAGAGAAGAAGTGGGAACAAAATCGACATGGGTCTTATTTTACTTTAGCCACTCCTGTGTACATATATAATAAGTACAAATATTTATATGTGTATATTCGTATATATGTAACACACACGGTTATTTAAATTAAATTGATTACATTCCAACGTCGCAAATACCAGTCTCGTTGTTCCAACATACTCGCATTAAAGTTGTCCTGAATCACTGCTTCATATATACATACATCAACTATTTCCATATAGCTTTCTGCTTTCTCCTACTCACGCTCCTCTAACTGTTTCGTCTTGCTTTTCAGTTATTTATTTATATATTATTTACAAATTGATATTGCAATAACTATGTCAATTGTCGTTTATAAAGTTTTTTAAATATTTATATGGGATATATATAAACAAAAATAATTTTTCAACTATGAATAAACTGTTTCAGAAAATTGGGACATTATTTTTGTTCGTCTTGAAACGTAGTTTTATGTAAAATAATTTTTAAAATGATAAAAAAATTATTTTATTCATTTTTGTTTAAACGAAACAAATTTTTATCTAATAAATTTGATCATAAAAACATTATCAGACAATTTTTAATTAATCAAATCAATTTGAATTCCCATTATTTATATTTCTATACTGAACTCCACCATAAGTATCGCAACACCCCATAAACATAATCATTCATACAATAGAATATAATTAAATACATATAATATGTATACAAAATTAAATGATTAAATGATACACCCAGTCTAATAAAATAAATAATCGATTTAGCTTATCCAATGTTGTCGTAAACATGTGAAAGCTTGTATACCTATACACTCTATATATATAGATATACATATAAATATACATTGCAACCCTAGAACTAAACTTTACCCCAATTCCCAGCCCCCTGAAATCTAATTTCACCGACTTGCCATCACGTATTCGTTGTCGCGCCGGTAACTACTAACAAATGTCGCGAATTACGAATTCCCCCACGCATTCAAACATTTCCATCCTTTTCACATGTATATACCACAACCTCTATATATGTTAAAACATACACACATAGATTTTTTTTCTCCCCCTATATGTCGCATTAATATAAACATCGACTCAGTAACTACACACACGCTGGTTGATGCCTTATTCTCCCTCAACTGTTATACAGTCTACATCCATCGCATAGTGGCTACATTAGCGCGACTGGTGTGCAGCGGGGGTGACTACCCCTTAATAAATATACGGTGAGAGAGTGTAGATTGTGCGCCAGTATTGCACGAGAAGGAGAAATGTGGGTATATAAATGTGGTGTGTGCCAAAACCGACAACTTTAGTTCACGAATTTTATATATACATGTTATATATTGCTGTGTATATATATATATCGTATCACCACCATCCATATGCACTATTTGGACATGCCGAAACAATTTTCGTATATACACTCACACTCGATTAAACGGGGGATGAAAGAAAAAGCCACAGGGGATCTTGTCTCAATGGTTTGTCGAATATAATTAAATTCAATATCAATTCAATGGAGTTCATATATTAATATTCATTTCAAAATATATATATAAATATGAATAAAGTGCTTTTTTATAATGGAATATCAAATTATAATTTGTTATACAATTCACGTGGGGATACTAAAAAAAATAAATTGATTTGTATTATTTACAATGAATCGGATTTTAATGCAATTTTGTCTTTCACATTGAAATAAAAAATGATTTTAATACAAGTAAATAAAAATTATCTTGTTTTAAATTTTATGAACATTTCGATCTTCACCATCTAATTTATTTATCAATTATATCTCTCAACAATTTTCTATTCTCATTCGAATCACAATCATTAAAAATTCCCTACACTTTAAACTCACCAATAATTTCCAAATCATTTCTCTTTCTCCAACGAACGAGTACAATTACCAATGTCAAACTGAACAATTAATATTATTACTCAGAACAGTAAGTATACATAAGAGGATGAAAGTCTACTTCACTACCACTCCCTATATACACCTACATACATAATACTAAAACTGTACAATAAGTAACCGAATAAAGCTTACCGAAGAGAAGATGGGTAACTTTTGCCATTAGGTAAATTCGAGCCGAGTCAAATCTGCAATTTAATCCGATGAGAGTAAAGTCAATGGGGCTGCGGTTACGTATAATCGTGCAACGGAGACAGATATTCAAATGTCCTCTCTGGCATAGCTGCAACGGTGGTGCCCGGTTTAGCTAGCTTGCTTGCTGCACCACCCTGTGAGCTTACTATATACATACATCACAATGTGTACCACGTGTACACCACATATATATATATATATATATATATATTCAATGGATGCAGGTATATAGAGCACAACAAGCGTAGTTGACGCTAATCGGTGGTAGTCACGTATTCGCGTGAACGAGCCACCGCATTGGAGTTTCCATCAGAAACACACACACACACATATATATATAGACACCATAGCACACGAGGAACCATCGAGAATTTCGCTCAATGCTCGCTAGAGACTTTGCCAAGATCCGGTACCCCCATACAAGCTATGTACTATTCACTATACTATTCCTCTTCCGTCTTGTGCCCCATCAGTGAGACATGTTCAGACTTGTCGGGTTTGCTAAACACTCAGAACTGCGCTCGCTCCAAACTCTGTGTCTTATTTGTCCCTATATATATATATTTGAGGATATAATATACATGGATATTTGGATGGATGGTAATAAAAAAGAAAATAAACATTCGGTAATATAAAAAAAAAAATGATAAACAAACTCACAAAATGCCAAAATGTTTTTTGTCCACTATTTCGCGTGACATCAATTTCCATTGTCTGAAGTAAATAGAATATAAATAAAATAAATAAAGAGGTATATGTGTATATGTAATTTCTTGGTTGTTTAACGTGTTTTCTTAGCAACACACAAATGGGGTCACGCATCTGTCTGTTTCTCAGGTTCATCGATAAAACTCGACCTATAAATCAACAACTCTCCCTTTTTCGTTTTGAAAATGTTTGTGTGTGTGTGTGTATGTGTACGCGTTTTCGTCTGCAGGTTTTTATTTTATAGGTGGGGGAAGGTGAGGGAGGGTAAAAGGGCTATTCCAAAGCTTCGTTTTACTGATGCAACCTCATAAAAGCAACTTACTTGTCAAACGTGGGATTAAGTATCTATAATACAGTGTATGGGAAGAGAACTTATGTTCACGCGTGAAGTGGAAATGTGGCTCTTCTTACTAACATATATATATATATATATGTATGTATGTGCATTGAGGGATAGTAATATCATCCCTCAACAGACTCTAAATATATTACAACTCTGAAAAATCATAAATGTCATGAAGACGTAGGGCGAAATTGACTTTTAAATATTTTACATTCGACTTTCTCTTCTTCTTCTTCTTCTTCTTCTTCCATCACTTTCAAATGTAGAAAATTATTTTTAGCATTCAGTGTATATGAACTGTATTTTATACTCCACCCTAACGTTCCCCAACTAGTCCTATTCATATACAAATTATATTTTGTTGTATTACAGATACTTAGACATGACAAATGATTGTGTTTTTGACAATGGAACATTTACATAAATAAATAACATCTATCTTCACTGAGCATTAAAAATTCTTCTAATATAGAGTTTCAAATATATTATTAACAATACAATTGAAACAATTCTTCTCCAATAAAAAATACATTTCGTGTACTTCAACAATAAATAAACAAATAAAATTTATTCATCAACTTCATTTCACCGATGTAATAAAAAAAAACTCTACAATAAAATATTCCAATAAATTTCTAATCGACTGTAAATTTCCGATAAAAAAATTCCCCTCAAACAAAAGATGTTGAACCACCATGGATAAATATAATTTCAAAACTCCCCATCCTGTCATCGTTATCATAATGACAATTATATAAACGCGTGGCCAAGTAATTACCACTCACACGCAACTGATTCATCAGCAGAAAGAGAAACTGAATTATAATATCAACATTATACTTTTCCCTACAAAATTACCCTAAATCTATATATATATATATATATATATATATATATATATATACATATTCTATACAAAACCCTCATGTATATCAGTATATACACACTGAACAAAAGCACTGTGATTGTCTACTATAGCTAAAGCACATCGAATCCTGATAATTATCCATACTATGTGACAATAGCACACAGGTTTATCCATATCTGATTGAAACAATCGGTAACTCGCCGGCCATGACCCAGTGTTGTGCATCAGCTTTGCATCATTCCTCTCACTCTTCCTTCCTCTGTGTGTTTCTGCTCATCTGGTTGTGTCTACTGTCGCACTACGGGAGCCGATTTCCCGTGTAGAGTCCGTTTCCTCGATACACCATGCACGCAGACAAAACGGTCACGTGTCGACCGTACGTCACGAGTGGCGCGTGGCCCGAATGCAAGAGATATCTCTGCAGAGATCCGATATTCTCTCTCTCTCTATATATATATATATATATAACAACGGATCCTATTCGCATCTCGTGACTTATATACGTCGCGAATCTCTAGGAGTAATCTATACTGTACGTCAGAGGCGTTCCACACATCCGGAGATGAAAAACAGGGATGTGAAATAATCTATTTTACCTATATATACACAAATATATTTGTTACAAATGTATATGTACACTGTGTATATACAATTATACATATATGCACATGTAGATACAGTCACTTTTCTTTGTCTCGGTTTATTCATTGTCAGTAATTACCGAGACACAATAGCGAACACACGTTCTGTTGAATAGCACACGGGGACAGGCAATTAGCAATAAAAATTTTCCGTTTCCGCACGCGGAATATTTATTGACAATTTTTTTCTGTCCCATTTTTTTGCTCTTTTGCTGCTAGTGCTGCTGTTGTTATTATGTCTGATGATGACTTGTGGTGATATAAACCACTCGGCGAGTTTGTAGACGTGCATTTTCACAATTTATCTTCATTCATTTTATTCTCCACGTCATTAGATTAATAATAAAGTAATTATTATTTTTGATTTTTATTTTTTTTTACGACGGTATGAAGGATCATTTTTTTTTTTATTTGTTATTTAAATGTTGAGTTATTGTTGTATGCGTTGAGTATAAGAGTATTGCTAATTGAAAAATAGAAAAAAAAATTACCTCCAATGATGAGACGAGAAGTAACAATATAAAAATGTCAAAACAGTTTCTCTCATCATAGTAGCGACAGTCCTTTTTTTCTCACGACAATTGTTACCGCGTGTGTGTGTGTGTATGTATGTGAAGCATCAAAGGTCACTGTATTTTTCAATTTGTGTTACACAAATGGACAATGGAGAAAATTGGTCGCGATAGGTGTATATATATAAATATATATACATGTGGAGTTTGCAAAGTTTGCAATTCGTTTTATTATATATATACTCACACACAAATGTTTTTTTTTTTTTTTAACATCCTTTCAATGATGTATATATATATGGTTAACTCGCTTATACCTTTACCAGTTTCTATTACACATATATTCGTTATTGTATAGATACGAACATTTGAAGTTCATCCGTTGCACAATATCGATTTTTAACAATTGAATTGGACAATTGTAATTGGCTTGGGATCTACCAACAATATTTTTATATGTACACAGTAAATAAGTTTACAGATGTTGCAAACAATTAACAAACTACAATGGTTTCATCATATATATATTAAAGACCATCGGATATTTTTTCTCAAAGATATAAATTTTTTTAATTGTTTTTTCATTTTTTTTTACCACCGTTCTCTGTTAATTAAATTTTTTTTTTCCCATTTCGTTTCATCTCTACACACTCAATGCACAATATTGCTGGTGATAGCGTCGTACTGCAGCTGTACAAATGTGTACAAAAAGTGAAAAAAAAAAGATATAGAGCAAGAAAGAGTAGAAAAAAAAAAAAAATTGAAGAACGACTACTGAGATAAGACAACGCGATTACGGTTGTTGAGCATCAGAGAAACGTCTCAATTAGGAGATTTCCTAAAGCACTCTTTCGAATATACACTTCAACAGATACACATATATACTCAGACATTAGTGTATGAAAAAAAAAGTAGGGAATAAACGAATTCATATATATATATATATATATATATATACTTGAACTATTTTATAAAGCAACGGCACTTTTTGTATTATCGACTTTACTTCCAAGTATTTCTTGATCTCGTGACTCAACAGCTCGTTAAATGTAGAAAGAAATTATGATAAATCACAGTGAGCGGTTGAACGATAGATGTTTGATAGTATGATAAATATTTATTTATTTATTCAATTTTATATTTTATCTAACAAATAAAAATATACATATGTTGTGATGGTCATTTAAATCCTCAAGATTGATATTGAATGAATAAACAAAGTAGAAGAAGAAAAAAAATGGTAAAAAAATATTTGAACGTTGATATTTCAATGTGAATGAATGCATTGTCCAAGTGCCGGGTGTGAACCATCACAATCTCATCTATAATTTTATATATACACTTCTTTTTAGTCCTGGCAATTTTTATTTATTTTTCTATTCCACCAACTTCTTTTACTTCCTATATATATATATATACTACTTCGATTATTTCACGCGACCCTTTTTCTAATCTCCGCCGGAACCACTTTGGCTCGCACGTCCTTGATTTAAAGTAAAGTTCGACAGTGAGAAAAAAAAAGAAAAAAAGAAAATAAAATTTCCACCAATACTTTTTATACATTTTTATTTTTTTTTTCGCTTTTCCTGACACTTGCGCTGCCAATCACTCAACCAACCCCTCAAACGAAAAGTCACACACCGCAAAATTCTTCCTTCTTTTTCGTTCTTATTCTCATTCTTTTTTCTACAAAACTTCCGTATTTTCTGCGCGACCCCAACGTCTCAATGCCAATATTTCCGATTCAAAGAAAGAAAATGGAAAAAAAAAAAAAAACCCCAAACTTTCTATGTCAAGAAAACAGGATGACAAAAAAAAAATAGTAAATAACGAGTTTGAATGTTCGATTAGGTAAAATGTCGGAAAATTGCAAAGCGTGGAAAGGGATCTGGCGTGAAATTCAACAATTCTCAAGAGATGCCGCGCCGCTGGCATCTATATACATATACATATATACCTAAACGCGTTTCGTAAATGGTCCGAAGTCGTTCGTGATAAATGGTAATGGTATACGTCAGGACGTTGGCAATGGCGATAAACGCGAATGCGAAGCGAACTCTCGAGTCGAAGGAAGCCAAAGGCTATTCCTAACTTGGACGCGGCAGTCCCTATATATATATCTATATAAATATATATATATTGAAGGTGCAAAATATATAGATGCGTACATACATACAACCAAGTCTCTCATACAATCGTGTATAGCTTCAGGGAGGTTGGCAATAGAATATAGTCAGACATGCAGGCATATACATATATTGAGACGAAGAGAGAACGATAGATGGCATATATAGTAGTATATACTGAGGGCACAGAAGGGGCTGAACCTTTGGCCGCCCTTTTCTCTCTCACTCACTCACTGGATCAGAATAGTGCAGTGAGAAATGGTGTTACAATCGATTTACGTCGAATATTCACGTGGCTTCGGCGCACACTGCGACCCCCCCCCAATACCTTATCTCCACTTTTCAAATCCTACTTCTATACAGGGTGGTTAATTTTATATAACGTATTTGGATGCTATAAGATTTATTTAATTGAAAAAATAATATTCCTGTAAGTTAATTTGTAAAATGATATTTAATTCAATTTATTATTTACAGAATTTATTTGTCATTTTATTTTTTCCAATTGGTGTTGTTGATTGGAAGTAAAGTTATCAACGTTTTTGTTACTATTACATTATTTTTTATCATCCTTCTTTTTATGCAATTAAAATTTCATAGGGGATACAGAGTTTGTGTGAATTAAAAATTGGTGGAATGGTTTTTTTTATTTTTTATTAAAGATTGATGACAACAAAATTGTCTAAAGCAAAATCGCTAAATTCCACGATAATAAATTTAATCATTCCAAATGATTCACCCTATGGATAACCATACATATATTTTGCAACCTAGAATAGCGATTACGCGGCATTGTCCCCAGATATAGAATCATACGGGTATATATGGGCTATATAGATTTTATCCAAGATCTACTGTCTAAAGCGAATGAATAAGTGATATCCATTTATAAACTTTGAAACAGTAATATTTAAAGGTGGATTATAATATGGAATTGGTGCAATTTAATATTATTATTTGTACATGTATATTTGTATAGATGTATAAATAACTGAGAAATGGCGAGAGAGAGAGAGAGTGAGGGAGTGAGGAAGAGTGGTAGTCTAAGAGACTGAGAGTGAGAGAAGGAATAGACATCAGTTGGATGTGTAAAATATATACGGAAACTTGTTGCAGACTACTAATTGCTCTAGCCGCTAATCTGTTTTCTCTTCGTTTGCCCGATTGTTACAGTATTGCGAGATGAGTTCCGGGCACAACCTCAGAACACGAGGGTTGCGGCTGGTGAGACTGCTTTGCTAGAGTGCGGTCCGCCTCGGGGTCATCCAGAGCCCACCTTGCAGTGGAAGAGAAATGGTCACGTCATTGACTTGGAGGCAACCAAACGGTGAGTTACTTTGTATTGCAGTTCAAACTCAATCTATATTTATATATTATTTGAACGAATAGTTTAGTGAAATAGAAAATAAACTATATTCATACTTTTTTTATTCGCAATTAAATTTATACGAATTAAAAAATTAAATTTTCATTTAAATGATAAATTGTTTCTTTTAAATTAAAAATCTTCGTGGCGATTTATAGTTATTTTTTTTTCCTGTAAATAATTTTTTTCTTTTTTTCCCGCTACCAAGGACAATACTGATAATCCGCTATTTCAATTCATCCAACACACACCCTTCCCTTTAATATACATCATAGAATAAAATATAATTGTGCTCTCTGCAGCACTCTGACTTGGTTATTTCTATGATTAATATCTGCAGAATAAATTATCCATTATTTCTTTGTTTTATTATTTCTTTTTTTCCCTGAGACACTGATTTCCCTTATCCAAGGAGTATTAAAATTTTTACGTGGTTGAAATGAAAAGAGAATGTAGTGATATTATAAATTGAATTAAATTGTAAAAGGCATGAAAATTTTCGTACCTTTTTTTTTTTTTTTCATCACGAGCAAGAGAAAGAATATATATAGAAAGTAAAAGAAAGAGAGCTTTTGAACGGGCGAAAATGCTTAACGTTGGTTGAATTATTCTCTGCGATTAATTTCTCTTTCATTCTTACACCACGATGGAATTCACGGAGTCTCGTAGCACCAAGTGTGTTTGCATAGCAGTATAGTATAGGCAATGTAAGAGAGTGTACAAGCATGAGACAAAGTTACATGTAGAAAGTGAGATAGACGAGTGGAGTTAGCCGGGAGGCCAATAAGAGGCAAAAGCCTCGAGGCTTCGAGAAACCACGGGCCAATGGTAATAATCCGAAGACACAAGGGCCCGTAATCTACCGCGCATTTGCATGAGAATGGCGCTAAAGGATGTCTCCCATAATTCTTGGCGCGTTATCTCTAGAGTCTCGCCCGCTCCTGCCGCCACCACAACGCAGACGAACTCGTTATTTAGATTCTATACTTGTGCAGTTGGTGCAACATTTATAAATATAATATGAAACTAAAGCACTCATCTTCGTCATCTTCATTCTTATAAACTCATCTTGATACAATATCTATTTTTCTTTTGTATTTTCTTGTGTATAATCAAATACAATATTTAAACATGTTCTAAATATTATTTATGCGTCATATCTACTTCTATATTTAATCGATACAAACCATCGGGATAAAATTACCGAGTCGTTTATTATATCCAATATCCATTTACAAATATATCTAGATATATTGTCACAAATTTATTATTTATATTCATAAACTCAATCTTTCATTTCTAAATAATTTGACTTGATGTATATATGGTAAGTTGTTATTTAAATCAGATAAGCTCGAATGAACGGGACTTGGAGAAAAAGAAATTCAACAGGCGAGATACGAAGATTTTCTCCATAAATGAATGTCTGTTTAATTTGCTAATAGGTTTTAACGTGGTTGATGTGCGAGAAATCTTCATTTAACTAAATATCCGTAGTGTACTTGACACAGACAGTGCGAGTACAGCATACTTCACACGTGCATTTACATAAATTTTGAAAAAGAATAATTAACGAGAAAAGAATGTAGAGAACCTGTTCAGACCCGTCAAAGTAACGGTATTATTTATTTCAAACTTCTCTATTTTTCATTTCTCGTTTTGTTATCTGTTTGTTTTCTTTTTTTTTTTCTCGTTGTAATTCGGCAATTTTCCAGTTGATTGAACTTTTTATCTGTCTAACGAACTAGTGTGGAATCGAAATCGAAAGGTTGTAAATTAGACCCACTGATAGAAATTAAATCTGTCCACATTGGCACTGTAGAGCTACGACCACAGTATAGGCCTCAGAGGAACGATCGGTCCCGTTCCACCCTCAGTACCACGCCGTCAGTGAAATTAATTGATACTATAAATTAGAGGACACAATCGAGGAGCCATCGATTTCACGGCGTTGTCGAGGCTGGGACGGCCAGAGCTATCCGTATCAGAGAGAACGCGCGCGGCATTCCGTGAGTTTGAACGGGGCTTAATTGCGATTTGCCTCTATATACCATCAGCCATTGTTAGAGAGGGAGAGTAAGCGAGAATAACACTGAAACGCACATAGATAGAGAACATGATAACCCAGAGATTCTCTAACACTCATCATTGTCATTATCATTATCATCATATACTATACAATTGATATTAAACATTTTGTCCTCTCTATTGTCATCTCAAATAATCAATAATAATAATCTATATATATATATATTTCAAATTATTCCAGGATTACATTGGTTGATGGTGGAAATCTCATGATATCTGATGTGAAACAAGCTGATCAAGGAAAATATCAATGTGTCGCACGCAATATGGTAGGCGAAAAGGAATCAGCTGTTGCTACACTCACAGTTCATGGTAAATTTTTAATTGATGTATTATTGTTTTTTTTTTATTTATTATAACATAAAGGAAAATTTTGGTATAATTTTCACATGAATGTATACTTCATGCAGATGATCCAATTTATTTCAATAGAAATGCATGAGTTTTTGTACAAAGTGCAAGGATTTTTATCAATTTTGATCAGAGTTAAATATGTACACTTCAATTTTATGTCGTTATTATTCAAATCATCAGGAACATTGCAACAAATTTTTTAGTAATGTATCAAATGTAAAAGCTTTTGCATTTTTCATCACACTTTCTCATACATCTGAGATAGAAATTATATAAACTCTTTTTCATGTAAAATTATAAAAGAAATAATTCATAAATCTACTGCATCCTTAAAAAAACTAATTAATTTTCTATTCTTATTTTTCATTTCTTTTTTTTTTTCAGTGAAACCAAATTTTGTCGCGACCCCTGAGAATCAAACAGTGTTGGTGGATCAAACTGCTGAATTCGCGTGTCGAGTTAATGGTGATCCAACGCCTGAAATTCTTTGGCGTCGTCACGACGGAAAAATGCCCATTGGTCGTGGTCACATTTTAGAAGACAAAAGTCTACGTATCGAACGTGTGACACCACAAGACGCTGGTACATATATATGTAACGCTGAGAACAGTGTAGGTGCCATTTCCGCTAGCGCCACACTCACCGTTCAATGTAAGTAAATAATAATATATATATACACCTATATCCACAAATTACTTTATACAATTGTCGTATCGCGTCAAACGTCTTTCCCACCGATCCGATCAATGGCAAAAGACAAATCGCCGGGTCATTGAACTCGAACCCTTACCCATTTGACAAACAACTAGCCGTATGGCTGAGAGACAAACAAATCCAATCAGTGAGACACACGACAGACACACAAATACTTTGAGATACTACTAGTTTTGTTAGTTTTTTTTTTTATCGTCTCATCATGGCTTTATATACCAATACAATGCACATCGTATATATATTTACTTCTTTTATATACAGCTCGCGCAAAGCTATTCCTTTATTATTGGACGGTGTCTGAAGTAGTGAGAGTAGTTCAATTAGAATTTGCAATAGGATGCTGCATCTCGACGTAAAATCCCATACCAAACTCTTTAGTCAAACAAATATACAAAATGGAATGGTTGATTTAATTAGATTTCCAACTGAGAGACAGACATCTCTACGGTTCAAGGAGTTTCATCAGCACGCTTATAAATATATTTATTTTTTTTTCGTTTTTCTTTACAGCACGACCGGTCTTCACAAACTTCCCGAAGGACGAAATGGTTGGTGGTGGCTCAAACGTATCATTCGGTTGTTCAGCCCGAGGTGCACCTATACCCTCAATATTTTGGACAAGAGAGGGTTCCCAAGAGCTCATGTTTCCTGGTAATGTTTACCAGGGGCGATACACCGTAAATAAAGACGGTAGTTTGCACATCAAGGAGGCTATCAAGAAGGATGAGGGACATTATGTGTGCAGTGCTATAAGCCAAGCGGGAGCTAGTACAGCAACGGTTTTCCTTCAGGTAATAAATATTTTGAATTGTTTCAACAATTACCTTCTAATGGGATACACTTTTGAGTTCACAATTTATTCATCAAAATATGTTCTTATTATTAATTTTCAGATTACACCAATTGAAGAAGTACCACCACCGATAATCGAATTGGGACCAGCCAATCAAACATTGCCAGTGAAGAGTACTGCTTATCTGCCATGCCGTGCAGTTGGTACACCAACGCCACGAGTTCAATGGCACAAGGATGGTGTTCTCGTATCACTCGGTAGTCGTATTACAATGTCAAGTAATGGAACGCTCATTGTCGATGATTTGCAAGCGGCTGATGCCGGTTTATACACATGCATTGCATCATCAGAATCCGGAAATACATCTTGGTCTGCTACATTGTCAATTAGCGCCACAACAACTCTTCACAAAACACCCGACATGTCTGCATTACCACAAAATCCAAGCAAACCCCGAATCGTCAATATAACAAGCACTTCCGTAACACTTACGTGGAGTCCTGGCCATGAAGGCAAGAGTAAAATAATCGGATACAATATTGAGTATTTTAGCAGTAATTTGAACACAGGTTGGGTTGTGGCTGCCACTGGTGTTACTGATGATACCTATACCGTTATGGATTTGAAACCCGATACCAAATACGTGTTTCTCGTACGGGCAGAGAATAGCCACGGGCTCTCGTTACCCGGACCACTATCCGATATTGCTCATACAACCAGCCAAAATCAGTATGCAGTACCTCAAATGGAATTAATCCGTGCTAGAGATCGACTTAACAGTGAGATATTACAATTAAGGGAGGTACAGCCAGTGAGCAGCACTAGTGCGAAGATTATGTGGGATATTCTTGGTGCTGCGGATTTAGTTGAAGGTCTCTATATTAGGTACCGGGAAATTTCAGATAAACCCGAATATCAAATGGTCACTGTATTAAACGCCGGTGCTACGAGTTATGTTCTAACGAATTTAAAGAAATACACACTTTATGAATTTTTCCTCGTCCCCTTCTACAAGACAATAGAAGGCCGACCGAGTAATGTTAAATTAGCAACGACTTTGGAAGACATTCCATCGGGCGCACCAGAAAATGTTCATGTTGGAATGATAAATATGACATCAGCATTTGTACGTTGGGAAGCGCCACCAAAACACGAACAAAATGGACAATTGATTGGCTATAAAATTCAAATAAAAAGTAATAGTAGTAATAAAGTATTGGGGCAAATGTCATTGAATGCATCAACAACATCGGTTATTATCAATAGTTTGACTACGGGTGGACTTTATACAGCTCGAGTTGCTGGTTTAACACGCGCTGGGCTGGGTCCATTTTCAAATCCAACTTTATTGAATATGGATCCCGGCCAATTGACACAGTTGCCACCGAGAACTGATCCAAGTCACGGTGGAATATCAGTAGTAACCGAAACATGGTTTTTGGTATTGATGATTACAATGGTATTTACTGTGGTCGCCGGACTAGTTGGTGTTCTGTATGTACGCCGTCGACAAGCAATGAGCAAACAATTGGGTCATCTTAATGTTCCAGTTGGTACTGCCAGTGATATTTGTCAATTGAATAAAGACACATTGTGGTTAGAACGTGGCTGGCGTCCGACAAATACTTTACAAAGTTCCGATAAAGATTGTGAGACAAAATTATTGAATAATCAACAATTACTCGCACCGGGAATTGTGAGTATGGCGGGTTCAGAATATGCTGAAGTAAATTTAACAACATTTTACAATGCAAGGAAGCCGCTACAAGCGCCACCTGAACCTTACGCAACAACAACTTTGTGTGTGGGAAATCGTAGTCCCGATTCAATGGAAGGAAGTGGACAAAAATCGAATTCTAGCGATTCGTGTGTGAAACCTGATTATTCTAATTTAGAATCAAATCAGGATCACAATCAATCAACCTTATCACCTAGCAGTGATAATGCTAGCAGTGTATATACTGACGAGAACGTTGAAATCCAAAGGCGACCGCAGTATAGAATACCGCCAGTAGAAACTCAACAAACCCAAGCGGGTATGCCAAATTGGTGCGATATGCTTCCACCACCGCCGGAACATCCGCCACCCACTGGCACATCGTTATCAGCGCGAATGCAACAACAAATGGCGGCTTTCAGTCCACATCTCGCCAAAAGAAATGTTCAGAATGATTTAGACGGTACAAATTCAGCAAATTCGCAGAGTCCACCAACACCACCAGTTCGAGTTGGCAATAATTTTTCATCATCACCAACACCATGGAATGGTGTACCACCCCAACATGATGTGAATCATACTGCCAACCATCAACAAGGAAGATATACAACATTGCCACCCCAAACAAATCCACCGCCAGTGCCATCATTTCCCCAAGGTTTCAATCATTATGACTTCAAAAATTCCGAAAATGAATACGAAAGTGGATCCGTGATTTATGGACATCAAAATGGTATTGCTGATGATTATCGAACTCATGATTCAGGTTATAATCGTTCGAATCATCCAAATTCACATTTAGATCGTGGAACATTAAACGATGAAGTTTATCGACATAATGAAGAGATGTTTAGAAATGACAATGTTTATCAACCAGAGAATGAGGAATGGGATCGGAAATCATGTGACTCAAATACCCATTCAGAATTGTGTTGTTCTTGCTCCGAGTCAAGTTGTCTCTATGCCGACACAATGGACTATAATAATCAATTTGGAACTGGATGCGGTCATAATAGACATGGTTCGAGAAATAGAAGTAATAGGAGCCCTCGTAGGAGAAATAATCGTCCAACATCGCCAGCTTATAGCAGCGATAGTAACTACTCGTGTATTCCACCGAGACAATGCGGACCCGCAAATTCTCAAGAGAGGCTCAGGCACAATCGCAGCAAAGGTAATACTTATATTAATACGATAATTGTTAACATATCGACGATACATACAGATAAATGTTCATATTAATTTGACTAAAATATTCCCCACGTATATGCAATTATATTTCAATAACTGGATCGTTCTGCTTATCACTATCCTTTTTCTAAATATATATTTCATTTTTCCTTAAACATTTTAAATTTGCAGACAAAGTGCCTAGCTTTCCAAGAACGGGTGGATACACGCAGCATAATTCATCCGCCTCCAATACCATGAGCAGCACTGGAAGTCAGAGGTACAACAAACTTAATAGTCTCTTCAATCCAAATGGGCCAACAGAAACTACACGATTGAGCGATCATCGAGAGAGTTAAGTTGTTTCAAGATGAGTTGAAGATGCCGGATTTATCTATATAAAACGCGAGAGACTTGAGAGAAGAACAACACGTACACACAGTGGGGCCATCGATCTTGCCAAGATAAAATAAAAGGAAGAAAAGAAATTTTTTTAACACACTATTGTGATAGCGTTGGCCCAAAAATTTGTGCAGTGCTAATATACCACATCATGACATACACACACAAACACACACATACACACATCTACATACTTCAAATATTTTTCATAAAAAAATGCGCACTCAGCATTTTTATGTTCTCTCGACTTGAAAAAATGACAAAAAAAAATTAAATATGAAACAAAAATACAATGAAGACTTCTACGGAATTATCAAGAAAATAATTGATGCCAAAACACACGAGCAATAATAACCGAGAAGCGATTTCGAATATAAATTCTTGTTTTCATATAAATATAAATGCCATTAATCGCGAGGGCCATTATTTAATTAATTTACATAATGGCTAACCAGAGAATATCGAAGATGAAACAAACAAAAAAAAGAATAATACAAGAGGTGGCATTTATTTTTCACTAGCCTGTACATTCTCCTAATGGTCACGACAAATAATTGACAATTATTTTCGATATAACGTTCCTAACTGTTAAGATGAATGTGTGAAAGCGTGGGAAGGCGAGAAATAATAAATAAAATTATAACCGTATGTGTATATACGGAATAGTCGACAGTGTGTCTCTTCCAGAAAAATAAAACAAATACTTACTGATAGTATATATACGCTATTAATTAATAATATTAATATAAGAAGCAGAGAGTAAGAAGGCGTATAATCATATCAAGTGGTTTTTTGTATACATTGTACAAAGTTGATTAACGAGATTAGTCACTAGCATTTAATTTAATTAATTTACACACGGAAATTTAATTATATAATGTGGCTACAGCGCGAGTAGTGGAGAATGAAATTCATGAAGGGGACTTTTCTAAATATAATTTGCACTTGGATTGTGAACACATAAGTCCCGACAAATAATTGTCAGTTAAATATATGATCGGATATTATTGTTACAACAACACAAATTTCTGAATGTTCACGAATTGTGCATATGTCCCTGAAATCTTTCAACGCTTCCTAAGTACAACATGAAGAAATCAGAGAAGTCAGCCAATTCCCGGAATATAATGCAATTGATAAAATATCAGAAAAGCTCCAAGTCGCGACTTCAATTAAATACTCCGATATTTTTGTTTTGTTAATTGTTAAGCTGAATAAAATAATGTAATAATCAATTCTCTGTTGAAACAATTGTTCTACTGCAATAGTCACAATCTGAATCTTTTAATTATATTTCACACTGATGGTAATCAAGTTCCCTTTTTGTCTCCCTCAATTGTAGATATTGACCTTGTGAATACAGATATATAATAATTATTATATGTATACTAGAAATAATAATTTCAACAGACTCGAAATCCAGCGTGTGATTCAAATACTTGTAAAGTTTTTCCTACTTTCGTTTTTTTTTTTTGTATTTGTGAAGAAAGTGAGAAACATTATCGTTAAATAAGATGAATTTAGATGAATTACTTGATGCCATGTAATCGCTCAAACTAAGTGTAGTTAGTTGATATATTAGTTGACTCCAACTGCCCGTGCAAAAAACAATCGCGTCGAGTATTATAAGACGATATCATTACGATTCGGGCAATTTTTTATTTCCCTATCACAAACACTGCCCTCACTTCCGAGTCTACAATTTTTTGTAAATTCAAAGAATGGATCTAATTGTAATGTCATTACGATTGTGAAATTCAATTAATTCTCTACTATTATAAAAATCATTGTTTATTTTTTTCGTATGTCTGTTTAATTTTTGTACCACAAAAATGTATAAACTCTACATATAAAATACTACTAAAACGATTCTCAATCGTCATAAGCACCGATTAAACAAAAAATACTCGACTCTTTATATATTACTGATTGTTAAAGGTATATAGAAATACGATAAATGTAATAGTAAAGAGTCCATCCACCACTCGGCATAAAACAAATAAAAAACGTGAAAAACTATGTCTAGAAATGAAGAAAAAAATGTCATCATTATGGATAAAAAATTTAATTATACATACGAGTATATAGTGGCTGACGAACTGTTTGAAATCACATGCACTCTCTATAGAGTAATCGCCGATTTTCTTGTAAACTCAACAGAGTTAATATACGTACTACCGAAAAAAAAAAAAAACCCGCGTGTATTAAACGCGATAAAAAATTCCTTTTCACCGATGGAAAAGAGAAAAAGTGAAAAAAAGATGATAAATACTTCACGAAACAACTCCGAGCTATTCTGCCAATACCATTGCGAAAGATATAAATATATAACGTATTATTTTTATAATTTCAAATCTCACATAGTGATTGGCAAAATGGCTTGTATAGTTTTGTAATATATTAAAATGCGTTTAAGTCTATTAGAAATGAGAAGGATTTGTGAAACGAAGCCTTCAATTAATAATATTGATATTAATAATAAATAGTAATATTAATAACAATAATAACTATGATAACATTAATAATAATCATAGTATAACAATGAGATAATAGGTGTATGGATTGCGCACACAAACAACACACATATACACACGGTGAAAAAAAAAAATCATATATAGATGTTTACACACGAATGGATAGAATGAATATCGGTCAACATAAATTAATTGACACTAATGATGAAGAAAAAAAAAAAAACAAACAAAATGTTAATTTTTACTTGAGAGCAAATCATTATATAAATATAAACCCTAAAACTCGTAGTAATTATATCCCGCCAAATGCGAAATAAAATAGATTGATTATGAATGATGGAGATATTGTTAATTATAACAAAAATGGAAGGAAAAATATGAAGTGAAAATTTAGGCTTGGCGGCTAGGTAACTAGAGCCACGTTATCCATATCAATATTGGGATCCGAGGCGACAAGATTATAGTTAACATTAACAAAGTAAAAGGAAAAAAGAAAAAAAAAAAGGCAATTGAAAATAATAACTTACCAAACAGCATCTTGACATAGACAATTAATATGAGACTGGATTATATTAATTGTTAGACGTGCTCGGAAATGTGAAAAAAGGCTGATGATGATTTGACGATGATAATGATGAAGATGATGATAAAGTTGATTGCGAGTGTGTTATATTATTTAACGCCATCTTTTATCCCCTGGAAATAAATGTAAATATTTGCATGAGAGATAATGACGAAGTAAATGTTTTATATAGGTAATAATTTATTTATTATGAAAAGAAAAGAAAAAAAAGGTAAAAAGACGAAAATGAAATGAAAAAGAGAATGAAAATGAGAATGATACGACGAAAGGAGGGAAATAAAATGTTGTGAAAACCGATATACATATACACTCAACACACATGACTGTAGATAATTTGTAACAATCGCCATTGTCTAGTACTACGTATATATATATATCTATCTATCTATACATATATATATATATATGTATCATTGCATATTACATTGATTAATAAAAGTAATGTTAAAAATTTAATGAACTCACCGTATTCTATAATTTATTTGTGAAAAATTTTCAACGGCTTGGGCATGCATCCTCACTTTCAAGAAACAATTTTGATTATAATATGGCGCCTATACTAATGGATAACGGCGGGAAGTTCTATGACTGCGCGCGCAGTATCTTACGGCGATCGAAGCGCTATCTGAATTAAGAAACCGGGATCATAATTGCATTGATGTCGATAAGGTAGAGTAATTCCCAATGCAGTTGGTATGGTAGATACATGTATTTCACTGGATAGGTAAATTGATCGGGACTGATCTGGGAAATGCTAAAAATGTAAAATAATACCACATACAAAGGAATACTATTCGTAGTTTTATATAAATGTAGAAAAATGCAGATAGATATTAATCATTACTCGAACGATCTTCTGCGCATATGGATCTCGCACACATTGTCAAAAGATGGTGGTCAAATCACTGTTTGTGATGGGGATGGATAAACCGAAGTTACCCGAACTCTACTCTCGGACTGGTACGTCTATAATACCTAATGTGTACAATGTGTACGTCAACATAGACTTGACGACATCGATAGACTCAGATAAACCTTTCAGGACATACGATGGATGAAGACATCAATTTTACTAACCATTCAGCTTCGAATGTAGCAATTGGTATGTTTTATTATTAATATTATTCAATATATATTCTGAAGACACGATTGGAATTAATATTCAATGCTCATATTTTTATCAACAGGTTATGATATCATTATTTACATATTGTATATATAGGAAGTGTCTCCATATAATGTCAATTCACTGTCTGCATGGAATAAAATGCTAATTCGTTCGTTTCAATAATATTGTAATGTTTCAGTTGGTAGCAATATTGATTGATTAAATACTTGTCATATGAAAATTATTTTTGTTTACAGTGTGGGCAGCAATCGCATCAGTGGGCTGGTACATTCTAGCTGTTGCGGTGGCCTTGTTTTGCGCATCACCGTATATTGGTGAAAAATACAGAAATTGGAGATCTAAAAAGGATGAAGAAGAATATGCCGCAAAATATCACAAAAGTAAATCGAATTTCAGTGTATATTTTCGTATTTGACGAAAAATTTTAATTATTATTGGAGCATTTAGTCATTAATTTGTTTATTTTTTGCTTCTCTTATAGATCCTGATTTATTTGGGCAACGATTAACAGCAGTGGAAGCTGCAAGACAGCGAATGCAGGAGAAATATAACGAATTAGCAGAGCTTGCTAAAAAAAAAGAAGAAGAGGTTGATCATTTTTATGAGAAAAAGCATCATGTTGTGGTGTTTTCCTTTAACTAAACACAAATTAATAAGCATGTATAAATTATTCCAGAGGGCACAATTAAAGAGACAGGAGTTATTGGAATTGACAGAAAACTTAAACGGTGGAAAGAAATCGGGAACTAGAAATGATGGTGCTTCGACTTCGAAGTCATCGAAATTACGCAATGGTATTTATCATGAGTTCATATTTGATTGCAAATATTGAAGAACTCCATGAGGTCATTGAAAAATTGTCTCATCGAATTGTAGATTACAACCCACTGATGGGAGATACCAGTCGTGGATATAGACCACCGAAACGCAGCTGTTGCGGAAAAGGCGGATGTGGATAATGCGAACAATTTTTACGAATGTTCGCAGGACATAAGAAAATAATTTTCCTATTTTTTTTTTTAACGATTCTCAAATTGTCTCATTGACAATTCATTATTCTAAAACTCTCAGAATAATTTCGACACAACACTTTGAATACAGCATTGCTCAAGTGTTTGAAACATCTGTCTGCAACCTCTACACAATATCAAATAATGAATCAATAAAATAATAATTGTTACATATAATATCATTTGCATTCCATTAGATTATTTTTTTTCTAAATGAACGTGAAGGTGAAACACAATTCGAAAATTCAAGTAGAAGTAATTCAATGAGTGGCATTGAAAAGGTAACATATTTTTATCCAATAGTTTCACGATGTCCATTATAATATCAACATGTGATCTTGAACCTTGGCATATAGAAACAAAATACTGGTCTCAATCCCTACATCTTCGTGAATCATACGTTATGAGTCCAGAACAAAAGCTATTCAATACGTTTCTGATAACGTGCAAAGCTTAAATACTGAGACAACCAAAAACTTTCGTCTACCAAATGAGGAGAAAGAAAATCATAAATTTACAAAATCCGAATTCATACATTAATCCTACCTAAACCTGTATACTTCTACATTTAATAGAATATCCATTCTCCATCAAAACGATCAATTATCAATAATAAAACATTTATTTTCCACTAATTCGATTAATTGTCTCGAACATCCATCCAGCACCGCATAACAACAAATCTCTTTCAACCATCATCAAAATTTCCCGCGCGCCGCCATATTATCAGTTGTAGAGTACGCCACTAACCTAAAAATTGGTGTTCAACATAAAACTTGACATCCGTTTCCGTTATCGACCCCACCGGAGCCGCGCACACAAGCGAACCACAGCCAACGCAGGCTATATCGGCTTATATCCAACAGCACAGAGCTCATACAGAAAAACCCCCCCGTTACCACCGCCACACCACCCCTTCTCGCTCTCTTCTTCTTTATTCGACTCATCGTTCTCGATGCACAAACGGCATACAACGTAAGCGCGGAGAGAAAGAGGTGCGGTGTTGCGTGATTGCGAGTTGTCTGCGAGTTCGAGAGTGTGTGTTTGTAATGTACGAAGAAAATTCTTGAGGCAAACGTAAAAAAACGTCCTCGTGCTGTTACACTAAACAAAAATTATTTATCAGCAGAGGGCCAGCGAGAACGTGAAAAAGGAATAAATATAAAAGGCGAGAGAGAGAGAGAAAGAAAGAATCAGTACGAAAGTAACGAGCGAAAGAGAGTGCAAAAGCGAGAGAGAGAGCAACGTATAAACGAGATAAACATATATATATATATATATATATATATTTATATATCGAGCGAAAGAGTGCGAAAGGAAGATCAAAAGAGTAGAGATAGATAGAGCGTAAGAGAGAGAGAGAGAGAGAAAGAAAGAGGAAGAAAAAACGAACGTAGGACGCTTTCGTAAACTCATTTGGATTACTTCTCTATCTACAACACTCTACTACCAATACTTTTTACTACTGTGGCCGGAGACAAAATGTCATCATATATCCAGGTTGCTGAAGATGAAGGCGAGGAGCCCATAGAGCTACCAACTGAGGATGACTCTACATTATTGTTGACCACCCTCTCCGCCCAATTTCCCGGTACCTGCGGCCTCAAATACCGCAATCCCGAGTCTCGTACGATGCGGGGCGTGCGTCTCGTCGATGGTCGACTTCATCCGCCTGAGAGCGGTTGGGGCAAAGCCGTCTATTTCTGCGTATTCCCAAAAGGTACAAACAACCGAAGTTTTCCACTTTTTTCTCCGCTTTGTCCTCCAAAATTTATTCAGAATCTCATGGTCGCTTTTTTTTTTTTTATTTCGTTGATGGGAGATGGAAAATGAATAATTATGATAGACAATATGTGGGAATAAAAATACAACACGATTGTATGACGCATTGTATTGAGGCAATGACCATGCGACAATAATTAATGTTGGTCATGTGCTGCTGAATGTCGACTGTATTTTGCTAAATGCGAAATAAAAGTTGAGATATCTGCAGGCCAATTTTGGGTTATTTTCAATTTTTTTGATATGATCCGGGCAATGCTATGAATTTTATATTGGATTTGAGCTATCCATTTTTTTTTTCCATATAAGTCGACTTATATTTCATGTTATTCTCACCCACAATATTTATTTTTATTATTTCTATGACTTTGTTAAAGGTCAATGGGATTGATGATCCCACCATGGTCGGTGATTTAAGATTGACATTATGAAATTTTATTTTTATACACGTATTGTTGATTCAAGATAGTGACAATTGATCTTTTCTATTTTGCCATGCAAATTTACTTGAATTGTTTTTATTTTATATATTTTTCCTCATTCTTTTATATGGAATCACCGACGAATCCCAGGGTCAATGATTTATAATACAATTATTATGTTAGAAAATGTTTTATTGCAGTTGTAGAGCAGATGGAAGATCGATGATTTTGATTAGGGAATAATTGTATTTTGTTATTATCCACAGAAAATAAACGTAAATCTGACGACAATTTGGAGAATTCCACAGCTAAGACTAAAAGAATGGAAACAAAATTACGATGCACTGACCTTATTGTACTTGGTTTACCATGGAAAACTTCTGAACAAAATTTACGTGAATATTTCGAGACATTTGGCGAAGTATTGATGGCACAGGTGAGTCATTACTTGAAATGATTAATCGATTCGTTGATCAATTGATTGCATTTTGAAATACAGAATGCTTTTGCATAATTGAATTATTTTTAGTAGGTATACATAGTCGATGTTTAATAATTTCAGGTAAAAAAAGACGCTAAATCTGGTCAAAGCAAAGGATTTGGTTTTATACGTTTTGGAAATTATGAATCACAATTAAGATGTCTTGCTCAACGACACATGATTGATGGACGATGGTGCGATGTAAAAGTTCCTAATAGCAAGGTAAGCCAATGAATATTTCCGCTATTTCGATAATATTAATAATAATATACGACAATTATTTCAAATTTAATTTCCAAATAATTATCTGTTGATGTGAATTTTTTCTTATCCGTAAAAGAAAAATAATTTTTTAAATGTTGGCGATAAATTTGTACGAGATTCAGATCGCTGTATAATCTTTGTTTTTTCTTCTAACTGTACAATATAACTTCAAAAAAATAACAGTGAGTTGTTCTAAACAAATATTAAATTTGTTTAATAATTGATTTATGAACAATTTTTTTTCCTTTTTTTTCTTTTGAATTAATGGCGATCTGCGTCTCATGGAGTGTCTCGGAATTATTTTATGTATTGAGTGCGAAAGTTATTTATTGGGATAAATAGATGAATGCGATGTGAAGAGAGTATATAGAGAGAGAGAGAGAGAGAGAGAGAGAGAAATGAGAGAAATGAGAGTGGGAGGTAAACAGAGAGAAAAAATTAAATACAGGCGATAATGATGTAAAGAGCGAGGGTACATGATTTGTATGTTTGTTTTGTCATATGAAATAGTTATATTTTTTTTTTCTTATTTGAGCAAGTTCTGTATGTATCGTGATTGAATATTGTGAACGCGATATATAATTACATATTGCTTGTGGGTGAATCTTAATGTTTATTTTATAGAGAGCAATGTCAGCGTTTGAGTGTGGGTGTAAAATACAGAGGACAAAAGGAAATTAATATTCTTACGCGTCGTGTTTATGTTAATGAGTGTACTGTTGCATTCTCAGATATTTTTAGGTGAATTCACGTTATATGTGAGTGTACAGAGAGCAAAGAATAAGTATAACTCAACGAATAATCACGCGTGTAATACAGTATTTAATTTTTATTTGTGGATTTTTATTTTTAATCTTGTTCGAAGTCAGGAGAGAGTTTTGTTGCGAGAGGTTATGAAGGTTTGCATTGCATGCACGGGGAGATAAATTCAATAAATGAATTGTAAGTGCAATAGAATGCGTGTGAGAGCAGAAAGAAATTTTCGTTGTAATTCATATTCTTATTTTTATTTTAGTTTTTTAATATTTAATTATTTTTTCCCACGATTCTTTTTTCTCTTCAGTTTGTCGGTGTATTTTCATTTATTTTTGTTCGAGTGTGTGTATCATGATATGAGGAGCAAATACAAATGGTTTCGGTGTCGCGTTTTGATGGACGTTTATCAGTGATAAGAACTTGATGAATAATAAATGATTGTTTGAATAGACTTGAGTTCACAAATAGAAAAACGAATGGACGCATTATCGAGACAATTAATGCAGCGTGTTGCAGTGTGTCAACATAAAGACATTGAGTGTATTTAATTAATTTTTATTCAATTTCCCCGCGATTTCCAATTTGAATTCCAGAAGAGAGAGAGAGAGAATATATTTTCAGCAAGTTCGCGAATTGATTTCCACATTTAACTGAACTGAAAGTGCGAAAAGAAAAAAGGGAATGAGGATGAGACAGGGAAGAGAAGTGCGAGTCTGCATGCATGAATGCTGTAAATGCAACCGTTTGAATGAGAAGTTTGTGCGCGAATATGTTTCTAGATGTTGAATAAATCCAAGAGAACAAAAAAAAATAATTAAAAAATTGACAAGATTATTTTACGACAACACTGCGTAGATAAATCTTGCTCAATGATTGTGTGTATATGTTCGTATGTGTCTTTAACGGGGAAATGAATTTTAAATCTATTGATGCTCCGAATTTTCGATTTTCAATTCAAGTTCAATCTAAATTATCATTTCAATTTCACCAAACCGTATTCCAATTATCACTTGACATCAATTCAAAACCAATGAAAGAACCTGAATTGAAATCGATCACAATTCCCGCTTGAATACAGAACAAAAAAATAAAAAAAAAAATATGAGAGTCATTGTTCGAGGGATGGTGTGTCTGGTTACAGAATATTGATGGAATAATGTTCGCCCGTCAGTTTGATACGGTTAAACACAGTGAGTGTTACCGTCCTATTCCGGTTCACACGCCAAGTAGCCGGCGTCTGCCAGTGGCCAAACAATATATGAATTCGAATGCCGACACAGCAACATCACCGCGTTATGATCAAGAATATGATTATAAAACGACTCATTATCCCTCGTATCCACCAAATTATCCATATGATGAAAATAATAAATACAAATACGAACAGCAAACTCAATCGTCGCATCATCATCATCATCCGTCTCATCAGCAGCCATCTCAACAGCAACAATCGTCATCAGGTCAAACAACGCAATCTTACGGAAGTTATGAAAAGCCGCCATCATATCAAGCTTATGAGGATGGAAATTATGATTCGAGAAGTTATATGGCGTCACACGCACCGCCGTCAGCCACATCGGGCACTAATTATCCAACTGACACTGAATATTCGCGTTATTCTAGCTACGAGGGCGGACGTTCGTCAACGTACTCAGGACACGATACCAATGATTATGTTAATGAAAAGGGACGATATGGTTATGGGTACGAGAGGACTTACTATGATACTGATGGTGGGCGTTATATCTCAGAGAATAATCGTCACGATACGAGATATTCAGCAGATTCACGACATGATAGCGGACGAATTGTGAATGATGGTGGTCGAGACGTAGACGATTTAAGATACAATGTTGACGGACGCGATGGTGAACGAAGGTATGTTGATGGTCGCGATGAGGATGTTAGGTATGAAAGTCGCGATAGCGATTCAAGATACATGGATGGACGTACGAGTGATGGTAGATATGAATCTGGACGTTATCAATCTAAAGAAAATTATTATGATCGTTATTACAAACATCGACCTTCGAGGGATCATCATGCGTCTGAGACATCGAGATATTGATGAAGAAAAATAATGCGATAGGTTCGTTTAGTGCAAATGGTTATTTTTCTTTTTCTTCGCTTTTTTTTTCACACGTTGTCGCGATAATTTAACTGGAAATATTTTTAGGGTTTTTCATTTGTTTCCTTTGCGTCAGTTGACTGTTATTTTCTATAATTTTTTTCTTTTTCTTTCATTCATATCTAATATATAATAGTTATTTGTATTGAAGAAAAAAGTGAAATTGAAGTGTATGCAGAATATCTGAAATTACAATGTGTGTAGAAAAAGTTTTATGCCGTTGAATTATTAATTATTGGTGAAAATACGTTAAAAAAGAAAAAAAGAAAAGAAACAATGATGAAATTTTTACAATATAAATGTTTTTACATTGAAATGAGTATTTGTGAAACATTGACACTTAAATACAGCATTGATAGTGCGTTATATATATATATATATATATATATATATATATATAATTCGTTCTCTACAAAGATTTCTTAAGTGTACATACAGTAGTTAGATTATAACTAAAAAAAAGTATTGTATCTTTTTATTATTGGAGAGAAAACATGTATCCTCACTCTGATCAAAACTCTCGCGCTGGAATAATAATTAATATCGATCATACAGACGAAACATGTGAGGCGGAAAAAAAAAAAACAATTTACAAATTATTTATACAGCAATCATAATAACAAGTTGGTTATTCTCTATCACCGTCAGCGAGCAGATGTCAATATTTTGTTCCCTCGTTGAATCAAATCATTTCTCCGGGTGTGTGTTATTCATAAGGGATAAAAAAAACTCTTTAACCATTTTATTACAACAATTAATCAGGTGAAAATTTTGTGTGTGACCAAATTAACAACTGTATAATCAATTTCTAATTGTACAAATTCACGGCAGTACAGTACTATATTACGGGTTTATAAATTATTGCACGAATTTGTACAAATATGTAGAAGAACAAAGAGGAAAAAAAAAAAACATGAACAAATGCCATTATATGTAGGTAGAAAAAAAAATTAATTAAACAAAAGTACTCTAGAAGCCATTGACAGTTTGCTTTTGTCAACTTAATAATAAACATTTAGAATTATTCTGAGTAAAAAAAAAATGAAATCCATTGCTAATAAACATTCCCAATAAAAGCCATTAATATTACGTATAAATGATCAAAAGCCAACTGTCAATTACATGAAAAAAAGAAAAGAATCGTACTATCACCGATCGTTGAATTAAAACAAAAATGAAAAGTAAAAATAGAAAAAAAAAGTTTGACTGATTGTGCGTTTGTGCGTAGGAGGGAATGATTCAACAAGTACCGTGCAAGGTATTCGTGGGACGCTGTACTGAAGACCTAACTGCCGACGATCTGCGCGACTATTTCTCCAAATTTGGCGAGGTTACGGATGTATTCATACCAAAGCCATTTCGTGCATTTTCATTTGTTACTTTCCTCGATCCTGAAGTTGCACAATCATTGTGCGGCGAGGATCATATAATAAAAGGTGTTTCGGTACATGTGTCAAATGCCGCGCCAAAATCCGAGGGAAACAATCGTAATTTCAACAATCAAATGAATTCAAATATGCGTGGCGGTCGTGGCGGTATGCCCGGACCAATTGACAATAATATGCAGGGGAATTATCAGGGAAATCGTTACATGGGACATTCAGGTAATAATATGGGCCCAAACGGTTGGAATAATCCTGGTAATCGCGGAAATTTGGATATGCCTAACCTTCAAGCATTGGGTATTACTGGACAAAATAATGGCGGTGGTGGCGGTGGTGGAATGTCAAATCCTCTAGCTATGGGGGGAATTAATTTATCAGCATTGCCTGTTAATCCGGCACTTGTTGCCGCTGCATTAAATCAAGCGTCTTGGGGTTTGATTGGTAATTTACAAAATCAGGGAAATGATCAGGGATATTCAAATCAACCGGGACCACCTGGACAACCGCCATCTGGTAATAATAGTATTGGTAACAGTGGAAATTCGGGTTTTTTAAGTTGGATGAGTCAGGGAGGCGGCGGTGGCGATGGTAATACTGGTAATCCCGGCACCGGTGGACCAGGACCAAATAATCCAAATGCATCTCAAGGCACATGGCAAAATCATCCCGGTCAACGTGATGGTAAAACGAATACATTTCTCAAGTACGAGTAAATTCAGGCGGGACTCTGAGTCTACTCGTAAAAGACGGGCCCGTTCCCACAGTCCCGAAAAATTGGTAATGAAAAATTCCAAGGGTCAACGACACCACCAACGTTTCACTAAGGCTACAAAAAATATGACGAGAAAGACCCAGGCACTGGCTATAGTTGAAAATTGATTCAATTATTATTGAGAAAAGTGAATATAAAACGAAAAAAAAAAATAAAAAAACAACAGAAAAATAGTTTCAAGCGTGAACGAATATTTGCTACTTTCATTTACTTGAATATCATTAATTTATTTCTCACACAATTTATTTTCACCCGCACTCTCCACACCCGCTCGAGTACAAATTAATTGATTGACATGAATTTCCTTGACGAGTAGTTCGCCAATATTTTTTTTTCCTTTCTCTTCACTTTTCACATTCATAATAGCGTATTATATATGAAAATTATATAATCATTTAATATTTGCATATAAATATTGTTGGGGTGATGACAAAACGAAAGAAGAATTTTGTATTCGAACGGGAGGAAAGCCGAATGATAGAACTACGACGAATTAGGATGCTAAATGAAATAAAAATGGAGAGAGAAATAATTAACACGGTGGATTGATGATATGGAAACAGAAAAAATAAATAAATATGACTAAACTCGATGAAAGAACGTTGAAAAAAATAAATGAAATAAAGAAGTCAAATGTATGTGAATGTGTTTATTAGCGTTTCACAATGAAATAATGTGTATAAGAAATAATGTTAATATTAATTATAATATGACACGGTATATGTGCTTGGGAATAAACAGAAAAAAATGAATTAATCTGATTGTAATTTGCAGTGTGTTTAATATTATAAATGAGAGCGATAATGTCAGATTTAATTGTGATTGAATTTTTTCAATTTTAAACTATTCAGAATAATAACTATAATAGAAACAGAGCAAAATGAATGAAAAGTTAATTGAAAAAATGATTCAAAGAGATCGAGTGGGAATGACAAATGAGTTTGTATTTGAAATATTGAAAAATAATGTATAAAATAATCAATCTTATATAATTGTATACTGATTTGTTATCATAATAATTTTTTTTTTTTTCGTGTGTGTTATGTAAACAGTGACAATTTAACAACCACAACAAAATCAAGAAAATAATGAAATTAACGGACGCGTAATGTATTTGCGAATTAATTGTAAGGTATAATGCGAATTAAATGCGTTTAGCGGATAGTTTCATTTATTGATTGAGAGCTTCAAAAAATAGTAGTATACATGCTTGAACAAGTAGAAAAAAAGAGAGATGAAAGAATAAAAAAATAAGAAGCAACAGCAATGTAAAAAATTTGACACTATGAGTCGCGTGAAAATGAAAGAACGAAAGGTAGATACATTGAATTGAGAGTAAGAGAAAGAGAGAACGATCGAGAGCGAGAGAGAGAGAAAGAAAGAAAGAAAGAAAGAGAGAAAGAGTTTGAAACAAAAATCATAGTCATGTGAGAATTCAATTTTTAACGCAAGAATTCGTAGAATTTGTGCAAGAAGAAATGAAATAATTGAGAGAAAATAAAATAGGTTAGTTAAATGATGGGCGTCGAATAGTGATAAATATATATTTGTGTTTTTCTACATTGCCCAGGATTTAATAATAAACACACATATATAATAGCACTTGAATCAAATTTTCACATTGTTTCATTACAACTTAGAAGCAAAAATTTTCAAGAGAAATAAATATATATTCATTCATTGAATACTTTAATTGTTCATCATGCCAGTTGCAATATATTTGATAAACAGCAATCATTAATGGGAAAATGAAAATAAATAGGTTAAAATTAATAGCACGTGTTGACGAAAATGAAAAATAATGCTCGCGACATATAATAATGACCTCATTGTTCATTCTTATTTCAATGCAATAAGAAAAAATGTAACATTAGATAAATGATTCTTCGCCGCAGCTATTTCTCCCCAGTCCCTCAACAAAAGTAAATAAGAAAATTAATCACAGTTTGCAGTTATCCAGACATTGTCTCGTATATAGGTACTTAGAGCGTGTACACATTGTTTTAGGAATTTTTTTTTTTTTCTCCATCACAGTTTTGTCTCTTTGTTTTCCTTTTTTTATCCCAAATTGTTTCGCGTATATTTAACACAATTTTACACTGAATAAATAGGTGTATTATTCAATAAGGATTGAATTTAAAAGAAGTCATCAATTTAACATATATATTATATAATATAGAGAACGAGAGATTTAAAAATAGAAATTAAAAAATGATATTGTGTGTTTGAACGTAAGAAAGAAAAGAACAACAAACATGGATAAATAATATTCAAACAGACAAACGAACTAAATATTTTCAATTGAACATTTGTGTGCAGTGCATATCTTTTTATCGAATGGTTTGAAAGTGGTGAATTAATTGAACGCAGATATATTCGACATCACATGAATAATTTCAATAACGCAATTTTCATTTTATTTTCTTGATTTTTTTTTTTTTACTCTATTCTCGGTAACAAGATAGATGCATTCAGAAAATTTTGTCTGCAAGGATTGTTTAATAAAAACAATTATTTCGTCGGATTCCTTCAACTTTAATGGTTTTCATTTCTTCATTAATCAATTAATTCACAAATGTGACTCACCTTATTGAAAAGAGAAAAATTGCAATCTGTAGTCAATAAATTTTAATAGTATATATAAATATATAAATAACGGGCGATCGAGAACACATGGCGTGAGGGAATAAGAATTTTCTAGTTAATCAATTAATAAAAGTGAATGAAGAATACAAAGAACTGGTAATTACGTTTAGATGAATCGTTGTACCCTGCATCAATGATGTTTACCAACTGAATTATCCTCGAATCAATTTATTATTCTTATGAGTGGAGAATTAATGATATAAATAAAAAAAAGTTCTTATACGTGACTGTGTGTGTTTGTGTCTTATTTTTTTTTTGTTTTTTATTTTTATTAATTTAATGAATTTTATCATTGAATAAATTTTATAGAACGGGCACAATTATACATATGAATGGTGTGTTATTGTTTTTTTTTGTTTTTTTTTTTTTTTTCATGGTAACTAGAAGAATCATTAATGGCTGCGACTGGATTTGAAAAAATGTGAGTATGAATTTTGGCGATTGAATGTACTTGTTAATTGTCTTGAGAACTGCAGAATGACACGCGAACAAAAAGTGTTTTGTGTTTTATGTGACATCAACTAAAACCAGAAACAACAGCAACAACAAAAAACAAAAATGAAAATGCCAATAATTAAATAATATTTAATTAGTGATAATATTATTATTGTATATTGAACAAATAGAGAATGTAATTGAAAAAATAATAATGACTGGTGGAGTGACGGGACGAGTGTTGGAATCGACTTAACGTTTTTTCTCTCTTTATTTTATTTTTTATTTTTTTTTTTTTCCTTATTCATAATAAAATTTTATTTAGCTTCATTTTTATTTGTAATATATGCATATATTTGGACTGAAATAGATGATTGAGTGTTTTTTATATACAAGCGTGTTACACGCCGAATAAAAGAGAGAAATTTGCTTTATTCAATCTGAGAAAAAAAAACGAAAAATGAAAAAGGATATAATGAATGATTATAAATGATTAAATGAATAGAGATTGTCGCGCTTTGTGATTGTAATCGAGAACAGAACAATTAACATAATTAATATAAAATAAAGATTGTTATTTAAATTAAACAAATGACAGCTAATAGACAAAGACCGTAGTTTAAGACAACTTTTAAAGAAAAATTTAAAACCGTTTTAGTAAGTTTAATAACACCACCATACCACATTATTCGGTTCCTTCCAAATCGTTTCTACATATTAGAAATGAAGCATAACATTACGTGTGCGCATGAATGTGAATCTTTGGTAAAGGAAATTAAAAAATAAAACGTCTCTTACCAAGATTTTTTGCATCCTTTTGAACGTTGAAAGAAAAAAAAAATTGCATCAAATAATACTAATTAATTACTCAATATAAATTCCACCGTTTCTCGATAGTAATTTTAATTGTGTGAAATTTTTCCACTTTGTACCATAAATGTATTAAGTCAAATATATATAATTATATAGAGAATGAGAGCGAGCGAGCGAGAGAGAATACAAGCGAGAAAACGCGCGCGAATTCGAGAGATTATTGAGAAAGAAAAATATGAAAAACAAATAATAAATAAAATAAAATAAAATTGTTGCTCAAAAGTTGCCTTGCATAAAGCGATTTGGAAGCGATCGTAAAGAAAAAAAATGGAAATTTGTAAATATCCATGATGAATATTCATGTTGATTATTATAAACGTTTGAAAGTTTGATTGCAACTTGTGTGTAATAACATTTTTACGAGGAAATGAGAAAAGAGAATGCACGAATATGAAAAAATAAAAAAAAAATAAATAGGAACCAGAAATACAATGACTAAATGAACTAATGAAACTGATTGAAGAAGTGATTTTTGTAAGTATAATGTAAAGCGACGATGAATAACAATCAACAACTATTCATTCAATTATTTCCTTTTATATATACATGTAAACATAATATATGCATATAAATAATTCGAACACGTAATATTTATCATTTATTCGTTATACCGCGATACAGTTTGAGAGAATAAAAAAATCTACAATCACAGTAGCACACAAAGGAGTATAAAACAATTCTCTGGCAGGATGTAAATAAAAAATTTTTGAACAAATTATTACACACCTCAATGGCAATCGTCTTCAATATTAATCATTAATCATTATTGTTTTTATTAACAATAAAAAAAGCTCACCTCTTTATTAGATTTCAAACACGGAGAATAATAACAACGGGACCGGAGAAAAGAATTTTTAAATAGGAATGATTCCTTCCTCTTTCTTTATTATCAAAAACAATGTCCAATGACTTGAGAAAACGAAAAATGAAGCTACAAATCATCATATTTTGAGATTCAACTCTGAGAACTAGACTGAATATATGAATGGATATGATAATGAAAAACAAGAAAAGGAGAAAAAAGTAAAATATATAAATGCATTTACATAGCTGTAAACAGAATGACATCACAAGAAAAATGAACAAATATAATAAATTAATTGTTGATTATGTTCGTTGAATGATTGAAGGTACAAGTACAGTATGACATAAACAGAGAACGAAGAATGAAAAAGGATATTAATTGAAAGAGAGACATGATGAGAGAGAGAAAATAACGAAAGGCGGGATGAGAAAAAAAAATTATTTATTTATACAATTGACAGTCATGAAAGGATGTGTGTGAGATCAAAATGTCTACTAATTTTTATTTCTATTCCTGAGACTGATTGAATAAATTATACACCAACGAAATTATTGTTATGTTGTCGTGCATAAAATAGTATTGATAATAATATAATAATAAATTTTTGTAATATCACAATGCAATTTGTCATTAATTTCTTTCTGTATTTTTCCGTCACACTCTAAACAAAATCATTATTGCATTTTGATCTTTGACACATTATCACGAAATTGGAGGAAAACAAATTACTCAGAGCGACTACTGTTTATGAGTTATTATTATTACTAATATATTATTATTAATAAACATGGAGTGTAAGTAATGAACAAATTGACTTTAAATTATTCCTAGTTTTAAACCTCAATAATAATGAATAAACCTTCAATCATAACGATATCATCAATAGATGAAATTCACAATCTTGATACTCATTGATTATATATAATCATTATCAGCATAATTTATCGTATCGATACTATTCACAAATAAAGACCAAAAAATGCATTATCAGATAGCAATTGTATTTATTATTTCGCGCCCATATTCAAACGTAGGTGATATATTCTCTCACCAGAATGCGCTTGAGACGATCACACAAAAATTATCTTTTCCTTTTATGAATACGTAGCATTTCCATGCGTAGTCTGTTCTCATCAAATTTACATCATCACACACCTTAATATTAAACCGAAAATATTTACAATTCACTGATGAAACGAAGTTTGACATTATGCGAGATAACAAAATTATATTTAAAAACACATAACCTATGATTTTATGAAGCACCTTCGTATAATCAACGCAATTGGTAAAAAATACACATTTAGAACGAAGAGAAAAATTAAATAAATAGAACAACAATGATATACCAAATAGTATTGTTATTTACTACTCTCATTGTATTTAATTTGTTGCAATTTGGACAAGCATTTTACAATGATACATTTGATGAAGAATTGCTTGTGAAACCACTTCCGAACGGTCATGTATATGCATATTTCCAATTCACAACATTGTGGCATATTCCAAAGGAGCCAGAATTTCGTGAGTCATATTCTTGATTTATTGCCTCATGTATTGAGTGATTGATTGATTGATGAAATCAATAGATGATAGGAAGCTAAATGTTGATTGTTTTATCTGTTATTTTATTGTTAACTTCATTATTTTCAGTTCACCATTCACATTTATTCCCTCGGGGTCTCGCTGTTCTTATTGCTCGACACAATGTCGATGAGTTGCACATTAGTTTGACTGCTGGATTGTGGAACTATCAGAAATGGGGTTATCCAGTGCATGATGCTGCTCCTGGTGCTGAAATATGGGCTTGGTTTAATGAAGATGTTGAGGAGTAAGAACTATTTATGATTATCAGAACATTAAAAGATAGAGGACGTCACGGCTTCATCAGTGTTTATTATGATAGACTATAGAGGAAGCTATAATTTAATGTGCAAGCCCAGGGTTCCGATAGTTTCGATCTATTGGAGAAAATATTGTAAAAATGATCGTGAGAATAGGCTTTTGTACACAAGAACATTTCAAAAGTGAAAATTCTCCACTTTCATTATATTTTCATCTAACTGAAAGAATTGTTTCACTATTTCACTTTCAGTGTTGATCAAGCTTGGAAGGGTCTCACAAATGCATTGTCAGGATTATTGTGTGCTTCATTGAATTTTGTTGATCCATCAAATAGTCTTTCCCCTGAATTTACTTTCCGGCCTACTGGTGTTTATGAAAAATCACCGAACTCTAGTCATTTGCGATATTCATCATTGCCGAGAGAAATAGTCTGCACTGAAAATCTCACACCGTTTAAAAAATTACTGCCATGCGATTCACGGGTATGACAACAATTAATTAATTATATATATAGAAAAAAAAAATATTAAATCTATTCAAAAGTGTAAGTAGTAAAATCAAATATTTTTTTTTGTCTTGACCTATTTACAGAAAGGCTTAGCAACATTACTAAATTCTGCATACATTCACAACACAAATTATCACTCAATTGGGATACATTTCCGTACAGTTTGTAGCAATCCAGCATGCACCAAATCATCACTTGAATTACGTCAATCAATTTCCCTTGTTTATGACAATATGATTGATGATAATCAAAACTGGTCGTTGAGAAAATTATTTGGTATGGGACTACAAGAAGCATGTCCACTGGCTACATTGAGCAACATATACGTGGACATCAGTGGCAATAACACAATTAATAGTTACCAATTGATGCCTCAACCCAGTAAAAAAATTATAAGCCTTCGTGGTGGACAACGGAATGAATTTGCGGTTTACGATAATAGAGAACATACTAAAAAGGGAATATTTAATGTGGCAGCGAATACCATCAAGCCATGGAATAGTTTTATAACTTATCCATCAGTACTGTCAGCTAATAGATACATCATTGGTACGCAATAATGGAACAGTAGATGCGTTAAACACCTACTCTTTACTTTTTGTAAAAACAATTTATAATGATTAATTTTCCAGGGTATGGTCAAGAGAAAGCCAGCTTAATCATAAAGTTATCCAACAACTATTGGCAACCTATTGATGTCATTCTGCTGGAAAATATTCCATGGTACTTATCAGTGTATTTACACTCAATAAAAATTACTCAGGGCAATGAAATCGTCAAACCACGTGTGTAAAAATTTTATTTGACAAAATTATAAACATATTTAAGTGATGAATTACTGAAAGATTAAATATTTCTTCCGTCATTGCAGTTGTGCTTCGATATGCACCAGGAAGAGAACGAAAACAACCGTACTATCTTGAGTTGATATTACGATTGCCACCGCATTCAGTAACAAAATTCTCAATTGAAATGGATTATTTATTCTTAAAATGGCAAGAATATCCACCAGATGCGAATCATGGGTTTTATATGGGCCCAGCAATTATTACTGCTTTATTACCAATAGCAAGAAATTACACTGGATTGCCGCTTGATGGTAGCACGATTACATCGAGGTAATTACATATCAACATTTATTCAACTGTGCTCTTTACTAAAAAAAAAAAAAAATGATTGATTGCAGTTTTAATGCTTCGAGAACTGGCTACCTCGTGCAAATACGAACAGAAACAATTCTTATCAGTCTTCCAACGCCAGATTTTAGTATGCCATATAACGTAATTTGTTTGGCATGTACAGCAGTCGCATTGGCATTTGGTCCATGGCATAATATTACAACGAAGCGATTGGTATTGAAAGAAGTCGAGCAGGATTGGAGAGGAAAACTTGTATCAAGAATCAGAGCCAAGCTCTTCGGCGAAAAACCAAAGCAAGATTAATTTCTTTCACCTGATTTACGTAGACAATTTTCAATATGATTCATTTTTTTTTCTCCGTTCAAACTCTCAAATTTATTGCAGAAAAAATAGATTTATAACAATTTTTCAGTAGTTCATAAGAGCAACATCGATGATATGTATTTGTTGTGAATGAAATCTGACAATTCACAGTATTATGTCAATAGACATAATTTTAATATAGAAACCAAAATATAAAATTAATTTTATCATTCTATCATATTTGTTCTTCGTATTTATAACTCAAAACTTTGTCGGCAATCGGTTCTCCAGCTGATTGGTTATTTACAATATAATTATTGTATTTTATTGCAAAAAGTTGATCACAGCTCAGTATGTTCATTGCCAATACTATCATTGTCATCATCGGGCAACTCATCACTGCATAATTTTGTTGATCCCGTACAAATTTTATTAATAACACTGGACTCACCTTTCCTGAATGTATCAATAATTGTCTCCTCGTGTTCCTCAACTATCTCTTCACACTGAAATATGAAATTTATATTCATCAATTGAACCACAGTAGAAATAACACAACATTCCATCAAACTCACATAAAATTTAAGGCTCTTATTCAGATCACCATCTTGTATAATATCCACATTACTTAATTCAGGATTCATTTGACCAGAAGGTGTCATTAAATTCAAAATAATAAGTTCTCCAGTTGACTTATATCTAGCTCTAACATAATCCGACATTTTTTCACAAATATTATCAAGAACATCAGATATATGAACTTCAGATTTAGCTAGTGGAACCTAGAAAAAGAGATAAAAAAATTTCCAACAAACTACAATCATCAAATACATCAAAACAAACAAAATATAAAATAACATTATACCTTTTTCTTTATCATATCTCCATTAGCATCTAATCTAAAATTTCCTATTTCAATATCTTGTGACGGATTTATTTTAGCTAAAACATTATCCACCTCTTCAATTGTCGATCTACAAACTGCAAGAAATCAATTGTATCATCATCATAAATTTAATATTCTTCTAACAAAGTGAATTTATCAACGAATCAACTCTTTCGACATCTCACCGGCGCACTGCAACTCTTTTGCATCAATTTGTTCTTCCTGTGCATGTACATTGACACCGATGAATAAAATAACACCAAGAACCAACGCTAATTCCATCTGAGTACAAAACAAGAAGACAATTAAATCAATTAATATTGTAAAATGTAATGAGTAATAATATAAAAAATAATGAAATTCATACGAACCGTGAAGGAGAAATGAGTAAGTGTATCAAGAAGAGCTTCAATTAAATCACGATTTCATTTATCCGTTCAAAATTTAACACATGTAACAATATCGTCGGTGCCTGGAATAATCTCATGAATATATATGTCCTACAGCCAAGTCATCAAAATCACCTGTATCGTTTTTATCAGCAGATTATTTTTCTCTCCTTTTTTTCATATGACTTGAACACGACAATTTGTCTCGCTCTTTTTTCCTCTCTCGTTTGTGCTGCCCTCTACTGTGTATACATATATACTATTATCGCTAACTTGGAAATGGAATCACAGAAATATATTGAAAACTGTGGTGCATGGTGGAGTGAAAATGAACAGCTAGCAAGCCACATTCAGATACATAACACGAGAATTATATATTCAACCAACTCGAGGTGGAGTTAACCTCAAAAGAAAAAAACAAACCACCATCAAATTTGTTAAAATGGGTGAACCCAAGGAAATTCTCCCTGGTTTTGCCACATTCGAAGACTATGTGAAGGTAAATAATATACATATATATTTATATATAAACAATAATTTCATTATTCAGCTTCTTCAATCAACATAAAGTTTCAATGTTGTTGCAACAAAACGCATTGGTTCTTGAGGATCTTGATGCAGGCAATTCATTGCCATTGTTCCATATAAAATATTCGAGGTTGAAGATATTTTGATAGAAAAATGCAAGTTATTCGAGTTTTTCAAATCATTTGTTCGAATAATATTTAGTGATTTTTGCACTTTTAACCTCAAAAATCCGGACATAATTATTTCGAAGACCACCATGTGCTAGAAATCCCTCAGATCGTCTATGAGATATTCTCCAAATATTTAGTTATAGTCTGATGAGTTTTCCATGTGTTCTACATACGTTGAACTATATATAAATGTCTTTCCGCAAATGCCTTCACATTTTCTGATTATTCATCTTGACACACCTACGAAATGTTCTTTTGTTGAATTATTATTGAGTCCAATCAGTATCGGTGAACCACGTGTCAGGGTAACTTTGAGAAGGGCATAAACTTTCCACACCCGAATAAATAGGAATTAATATTCACGATTAAAGTCAAGCAGCCACTGTAATATTCTTGAAATGGAAAAATATTCTATTTTCCAGGCCACTTTCGATGCATTGAAGAATGGTATAAAAGCAAGCAATAGTATGCCAAGTGGTGAAAATTTCAATTACTACTCATGCTTTCCTACATTTAATAATGTTCGAGATGAACAGATGAACAGAATTTCTAACATTATGCAAAAAATTATTCGATGTACGGGCGCTGCTGGCAGTATGAAAGGACGTGATGTAGAAGAGCAGTTTGAATTATTGATTGAAGCTAATGATATTTTATTGGATCGTGCAAGTGTTTGTATGGACGAGGAAGCAGGTGTTCCTCGTACACCCGGCATAGAATTAGTGGTGTCGCAAACAAAGCAAAATAATTATGGTTCTTGGAATACGTCCATTTCCAATCGAAAATCAACCGATAATACGAACAATAATGCATCGGCAATAAGATTACTAACAGCAAAAAATATTCAACGGCCACAGTTGTCATTTAAAGATAAAATTGATAATAGGCCAAAGCCATGGATGCCAAGAATAAAAGATAAACCAAATGCTTCAAAGCCACTTGGAGTTTATTTAATTGATGGTGAAAATGGTCAAGTATTCTGTCATCCATATGAATTTGAGCTTGATAAATTTACACCACCGGAAAATCAAATGAAAAAGTGCAAACCGTTGAAATATAAACCACTGCAAGACACGCCATTGATTGTAATTGAAAAACCTCAAGATTTAACTATTATGATGGAAGATTTGGCAAAGTATAGTGAAATTGCAGTTGATTTGGAGCATCATTCTTATCGTACGTTTCAAGGAATTACATGTTTAATGCAAATCTCAACAAGAGACACGGATTATTTGGTTGATACATTGACTTTACGATCTGAATTGTATATATTGAATGAAATATTTACAAATCCATCAATATTAAAAGTTTTTCATGGTGCTGATTTAGATATACAATGGTTACAACGAGATCTATCACTTTATATTGTTAATATGTTCGATACACATCAAGCAGCCAAGCAATTGAATTTGCCATATTTAAATTTAGCATATTTAATGAAAACTCATTGTAATGTCGATCCAAATAAACATTTTCAATTGGCTGATTGGCGCATTCGACCTTTGCCAGAAGAATTGATGAAATATGCACGAGAAGATACACATTACTTATTGTATATAAAGGATATTCTACAGAATGATTTAATTGATAGTTCAAATGGTCAGCTTAATATACTGAAAGCTGTTTACGATCGTAGTACACAAATATGCAAGCAGATCTATGATAAACCCATTTGCGACGAGAACAGTTGCATGAATATGTATCGAAAAAGTCACAAAATGTTTAATAATAAACAACTCTATGCATTGAAAGAGTTATATATGTGGCGTGATTCAGTTGCACGACAGGAAGATGACAGTACGGGTTACGTATTACCAAATCATATGTTATTAAATATCGCTGAAACACTTCCAAGAGAGATGCAGGGAATTTTAGCGTGTTGCAACCCCATACCGCCATTGGTACGGCAAAATTTATTGAAACTTCATAAATTAATTCTCAAAGCGCGTGAACAGCCGTTAATTAAACCAATATTAGAACAAGATATAAGGCAAAGATTGACACAACGAAACCAAGCGACGGATTCAAATACTTGGATATTTACACCTCACGATATTCCAAGTGGAATTGAAGTCCAAGCAAATTTACCATGTCTATTGGATGACAATAATTGTGAAGACATAGGGAAAAATAACTTGGATATTGAGCACAGTGTGACAGTATTTGATACACCGGCAAACTCTGATGATGAAGACACAACGATTTCTTTGGAAAAATTAAATAAAGCGAAGAAAAAATTTATCAGTCCATTTGGAAGATATAGATTAGTTATACCAATGGTAGCGGCACAAGAGGAGGAACAACGCGCCCAAAAAGAGAGAGAGGACAAGGAAAAAGCTGAAACGGCATCGAGATTGGCGAGAAAAGAAAAAGACGATACAGAAAAGAGTAAAGAGCGTGTTCATGAATTTTTCTTGAATATTGCCAAGGAAAAAACACCAAAAGTCAAGCCCGAAACCCAAAATTATAATCCTCAGAAGCCATTGAATGCAATCGGTGGTAAAAAAAGAAGGCGTGAAGCAGGCACAGACAATGGTGAACGTAATAATAAAAAGTTCGATCCATCAACGCCAAAACCATCTTCAGACACTACAGTGACTCGTGGTTATAAGAATAAATGGCAAGACGATGCCGATGAACCGCAGGAGAAACCCCAGATGAAGAAAAAATTGAAAACGTCACCAGTAAAACCATTGAATGCATTTTCGGGATCATCGTGAGTACAAATTATATATAGATATTTTTATCGAATGGAATTTTACCATCGAATAAATTTGTTTGTACTGATTAAAATTTCCTTCCTATTCAAGTGAAAAACGCAAAGTTCAAAAGCAGAACAATCGAAAAGAATTAGAAGACCAGGGTATGCTGCCCAAAACTAATTTTGCTTACACATCAGTGGACTTCAGCAGTTTTCAAGGTGGTAGCAGAGGAAATTCATCGAAAGCTGCGCCACTACAACAAAAACAGGTATATATGTATATGCATACACATACGTATTAAATTGGTTCTTTTGAATTCCAAAATTTCTAATCGGTTTTGATGTTCATTACAGTATAAGGACAAGACGAAGAAACGGAAAGGAAAGAAAAAGAAGGAAAAAATTGGCATATAGGATAAGTTTTTGTTTTTTGTTTTTTTTTTTTGTCATTTTGTAACTCATATAACAAATATAAAAAATAACAAATATAAAAAATACAGCCGAGTTATAATTTCATTATTTTCCGAAAAAAACATTCTTTCACAGTTCAATTATTTATAACAATGAGTACTTGTGGAGTTTAACTATATCAGTACATTCCCAACACTCAGTAATGTGATTCTGGTGCTCTGAAAATATATTTATAGACAGTGAAAATATTTAGTATTCGAGCGAAATAAATTAAATACTAGCTGTGGAATTAATCCGTGTCAGATCCGAATATAATTATCCCGATAGACATCCATTAAAGAAATAGGTACGATTTAAGTACAAATCATAGCGACCCAGGTTCGAATTTTGTTGGGGACTAGCACAATAATATTTTCCCCAGTTTCCTTTCATCACATAATCCAGAAGTCCCTGTCAAGTCAGAGTTGTCCGGGTGGTTGGTCCATGATTTTTACGTGAATATAGAGAGGGATATTTTTTCTTCAAGAATAAATTACTTCAAATAAAAGAAATGCATCAATATTTTTACTATATTCTTTTATGTATATAACATGAATCATTTGGTAACGATGATTAATTATCAAATATAATATGTAATATGTACAAAACAGAATGATAAGTTCATCAACATAAATTAATAGTACACTAGATATTGGGTCCGTTCTCTGTGGATCGGGTATCCGACTATTTTTTAATGCACCTGTACAACTGTTGATCTTTTTAACGAAATACTCTTTGAAGCTGTGGTTTCTAAATATTTCCCTTCTGAACATCGTCCATACAAAGCATTATTGCGGCCTGTTAGTGGTATGTATATTTCATACATTCAACACAGAGAACACTTTGGAAAATTGAATAAAAGAACTATCACGATTTTCAATTTTCATTTATACATATATAATTTAATGTGTTAATAAAAAATTGCCGAATAATATATTTACATATAATTAATACAAATAAATTCAACCAATGATATGTTCATTTTTTCACACGCAATTGGCACATTTATATTCACGCAACATTCATCCATCATATACAAAGTTTATTAATTCCACAAATCAATCAAACAAATGAAAAAAAAAAAAAAATTAATAACTCAATTTACTCAATTTAATTATATTTTCAATTCATTCCTTCATTATTTTCATTCTCAACGAATAACTTGAACATATGTAGCTGGAAATATTCCAGTTCTTCCACCGCATTCACCAATCCACCAACCATCAGCTTGTTTACGATGTATGGTAATAAGATCACCCGGTGTAAGACTCAATTCATCGTTTAAATTGGCTGAATATTGATAAATCGCCCTACACTGTTCAATAATTTGTTCATTCTTTTCTACTGTTATATCAGTCACATCAACCTCTTGATTATTATTATCCTCGGATTGACTACTAAATTCATCAAAATCACTGAAATCTTCCTCGTCCGGTGGATTCTCAGAATTACCATCACCAGCTGTCCTATCAATCCAGTCATGTCGATGATCTTGATCATGAACTTTGGTCATATGAATTTCTTCAATAACATCATCATCAACATCTGGAAATTCAAATGATTCATTTTTAGCCCACATTGGCATTTTTAATACACTCTGTTGCAATCCTTGTTTGTCACGCGATACTAAAATATGTTCAGCCAATGGATGCTTTCTTTTTTTACCACCTTCAACTTCAATCAATGCACCACCAACTTTGTAACGCGCTGCCTCAAGATATGTTAACATTGAACGCATATGATGTATTTTATCTGTAACATTTTGTGTACTTTCATCGGCTGCAAATGCTGGTGTTTGAATAAATGCACGATGCAATGTTTCCAAACCCTCTCTACCACGTCGCTCTCTTTCTAAATCCTGTCTGATTAAATGTAATACTCGTACTAGTGCTTGTTTTCTTCTTTCACGATTCATCGCCAGGGTTACGTGTTCAGCATAAAAATCCGGTAATAATTGATCAACAGTGGCGGCATCATTGCTGTCCATACGACGAATTAAATTTTTTAATATATCAATATCGTGTGAGACACTGCAATTGTGTACCGGTGTTGCCAAACGATCAGCACTTTGTTGAAGACGAGGTGCGAGTGCTTGTAAATGCGATAAATAAACATTAGCAAGATCTTTAAGTGCACTCAATCTCTCTTCTTCCAATAATTCCATTTGCTTAGCGCCTTTTCTCACTGTACACTCATATTCAAGTCTTGCTCTCTCAGCTCTTACACTAACTGTGTAAAATTCAGTGTCAGCACGACGTGACGAATCTTCAGCCTTACGTCGTCTATTCTCGAGTTTATTCACCTCTTTTTCAGTCATATGATGACTCGATGTTTTGTTATTATTCTGTTGACTTTGACTTATTGATTGTATTCGTGCTAAATCCTGAAGTCGTTCATTTTCACGTGCACATGAAAAACTCTGCTTCTTACTTTTCGCTGCAATTCCACGCCATTCTTGCAATGACTTTGATGCTTTGTCCACTGAACTCTCAATGGCCTTTCTCGAGCGGCCTTGCGCCTCAGCAACACCCACCTTTTTTATTCAACAACGAAAAACAAGAAATAATTAAATGTCAGATTGTCAAAGATCAATATCAAGGATAACTATATGTATTTCAAGAATTCTTTTAATTTTATTATCTGCAGCTAAATTGTACTATTTGTTTTTCTACTTACCCTCAATGGTTTTGCCAATTGTTCGCCCAATGCAACTCCCCAAACTCTATGCGCTTCAGCTGCAGCCTCCATTTCTTCACCAACATTACGCCACGCCTCGTTAACACCTCCAGAGCTATTTCCACCTATGAATACATAATTTATTATGTCATTGAATTGCTATTGTGATGCGATGTTGTGTTTAATAATTTATCATTGAGTAAGAATTGATTTTGAGTAAAAGTAAAGATATATTTTATTCATTGCAGTAGCACAAATTCACGTCCAGTTAGCAGTAAATAATTAAATTCAATTCTCATTTATTAATTGCAATAAAAAATTTTACTTTTACATTTATATGTACCTTGATCTTTGGAGCAGGCTTTTGTAAGTTTACAACTCAGTTTACTCAGGCCTTTTGCATACGAAGCTTCCAATTCGGCCCTAAAAAAAAAATAGTAAAAAAAATCAAAACAAATATAAATTATAATAATTATTGGATATTAAATTTTTTTTAATTGCGAATTGCAGTAATTTACCTCTCATGTAGAATTGCCGCGAGCTCTTTGCAAAAGTCACCGCCCTGCTTCACGTACCTTCGAATGTCCTCGAAGCCACCTGGACCAGTCTGAAAAATAAAACCAAAAAAAGAAGAAAAATAAAAATTATTACACATTTATATATTATATATTGCTATTTATATTTTTGTTTTATCGCATCACCTCACAATCATTTTTATCTCTATCTTATTGATATTTTATTACGGTTGAGCGAATGAAACGTCACCCAAAGCGTATGCAGTCGTGCAAAAACATAGCGGTAAATGTATTTCATGGCGTGCGCACGAAAACTATCTAATACATACTTCTAATTCCACCATCGTCCGAAACATTTAAATTATTACAATTTGTTCAATGAAATATTTAAAGAAGGAACAATGCGTGCTGTTGTCTATTCCCTTACAATTAATATCCGTCGCATATACATTAACATAAATATCTTTTCTTTTTTTTTTTTTAATAAAAATAAAGAAGCGATTTTTCTTCTTTCGATGTTATGCAGAATTTCTAGGAAGTAAAAATAATATAGTCGATAAATATGCCGCAACAAAATGCAAATTTATCGTATGTGCAATTCAGCTCATTGTATTTTTTCTTTTTTTTTTTTTTTTTTTCCTTTCAAGACATCCAGTTATATTGTGTTACAACAATTTCCGGCTGATCTTTCTTTCCTCTCTATTTATTGTTTTATTACTCTTCACGCCATTTTCATTCTCCGAAAGGAAATTTTATAAAGAGTTTATGTGCGTTGTTGGTAAGACAATAAAAAAATCAAAAAATTCCTTCTTTTTTTATTCTACGATAACAACAATAATCATTTACACATAAACTTCCGGCTTCCTTTCACCTTGGCCATATACATCAGTGTGTACATACAAAATACAACAGCAATTATAATAATAATAGCACCAGGAATAATAATATTACTATTGTCACTATTACTATTAATGATAATAATATAAAAATAATGAAAAGTGAAACGATAAATTGAAACACAGTCACACTATCTTATGAATTATTTTTATGCATTTATTTTCTATTCTATTCATTTTCAATTCGAGTTTACAAATTTGTTCGATATATGATTTGAATTTAATCGCGTGAATTATTTATTAACATTCGAAAGTCGTTTTGTCATAAACAGTGCAATGAAATTATATAAACACACTTGTCTTCAAGTTATTATACAGAATTTATTATTATTTTTTACCTTTTTTTCTTTATGAGGAAATATTTTTCTTTTTTTTTTCAATTAATATATGAGAAGGTCGAAGAAAAAAAATTATTTTTCCACCGGTTATTGTGTTAACTTGTCAATAATCAAAAATTGTCACACGACAGTTTGATACTAACGGAGCGTGACCACCTCGATAGCAGGATATTTCTCTCACTGTATATCCCCACATTTTACGGTAGCATACGATAAGATTGAAACATTTTTATTTCATCTATTTATATAGTGTCATTTATTTATTTCCCTTTATTTTTTTTTATCGTATTCAATAGTTGCCGCACACACGCGAAAAACTGGTTTTTTCAATAAAAAAAAAAAGAGATAAATGAGATGAATTAATTAAATAAAACATTAAAATGAAGTGAAAAGATATACATTTATACATATATGCATCAGAAGTGAAATGGGTTTATAGAGAGAGGAAGTTGAAATCGATAGTAAATCGAGCTGTCGAAAAAGCGAAACGTGATTTTTACACTCAATTCTTCCTATATAAATTTTGTAAAAGCCTAAGCAAGAGTTTTAAACGTAGTAGTAGTTCATCGTTCTCATTTTCTTCATGATACCCATGACTACTTTCACGTTTGTCAACTTGGCATCAGTTAACTTTACTTCCATTAATGGCGTCTTCTGCTACATTTAAAGATACATAAAAGCATGAAAGAAAAAAAAGAAGAAAAAAAAGTAATTAAAATGGATGTCACATTGTGTCGGGCAAATTGTTCACGACAGCCTTAGACAGCTTCAAAAAAACGAGTAATTGACATTCATGATGGCAAGGAAAAATACATAATGTGCAGAATAATATGTTAAAAAAAAAAAAGGATTGAAGTTAGAAAAGAAAAATTACTCTGACCATATTAAATGTCATTTCTGAATTTAATAATATCGTACAGATATGAAATAATTGCACTAAGCAATGATGACAGGCATATATACAATTCTCCACCAACTGCATTAACAATTTAATTGCAAAAAAAAATTATTTCACATATTATTATATATAATTATGATTAATTGAAGAATGAAAACGTGTAGGACTACATACACACGCGAAGGTGAAAGAGCAAGATTCACCTTTTCATGTGTCATATATTTCGTCAGTTATAACTACCACACGAATCATTTTCAAGTCAACACACCAAAAGCAAAATAAAAGGAAGAAGAGAGTAAAAGTAATATAATAATAAATGAGAAGATAAAAAATAAAAAAATTGTATAGTATATCGCGCTACTTTCTCTTGATATCTTGCACATATACATGTACATATTCAAGCATTTTATACTGTATATAAAATCTGTGTACAAGTAACGCACGTGCCACTAACTAATTATAGAAATTTCACCCCGAGAGTTGTTATTGTCTTTTTGTTCTTTCATTTTCCTTATTGTTATTCTCAATGCTGTCGAATTAAATACGACGACCTTCAGTCACTTGACGCTCTCTCTATCGTATAATAAAAAGGAAAAAAAAAACAAAAGTTCTTATCTGTGGTTATGCGTTGTTGTTGAATTTATTTTGTTCATACCGACAATCAGTGTCTGTACGCAATTGCAAAAAAAAAAAGAAATATATATGTATATATATAAATGCAAGAAAATATATTGTGTGAGGGAAAAAGAGGCGGAGGAATAACTGGATCTGGAGAGATATATTATGCAATCAACCTCTCAACAATCTTTCGTATACATTGGGAGACCTTGTAAATTCTGGTTTTCAATATGTGTATGGACTTTTTTTTTTTTTTTTTCTTCACAAATGCGAGTATTATACACCTTGCGCGCACTCTCTATATAAATCTCTGTGCAACATTGAAGGATAAATACTGCAGTGAAAGTTTTAAAAAAGAATATAATTTTTTTCACATTTTCTGGGGATTTATAGTTTTAGGAATAAGTTAAAAATTTATTTGATATGTTTCATTTATTTTAAGATATTTTGGAAAATAATAGAACTCGTTGACTGCTTCACAAAAAAAGGCAGATTGACCTTTGACAAATGAAATGTTGTAATTTTTATTTTAATTCCACATATTCATATATTCATATCAATAAAAATTTGCTATGACACTCGGAACATTAATATTAAAATTTGAATAGTATTTATTGTTTTCTACCGATCAATTTCCCTTTTCAACTGATCTATTTACACAACTTTAAATCGAAAAAAAAAAAATAAATAAATAAATAAAAATACTATCAACTGTCTCATTTATTTTATAATCACTCGATGTGCAACACTGACACGTGTTTATAGCATGTTTTGAATTCAGAGGAGTGCAATGCCAAGCACGTCGTACAAGTATTTATGTACAGTGAATTTGAAAAAAAAAAAAAAAAGAAAGGTAACATAGTAAGTGAAAAAAAAAAAAAAGATCTGCTTTCTTCAGTACATCACTTTACACACGTCTTTAAAATATATATTTTCGAATAGTGAGAGCGAGAGGGCAACAATATATTTTATACTTGGCGCGTAACGCACCACGCACCACCACAAAGTTTCTTGTTGTGATTTCTCCTGGGACAGTAGATCTCACTAATATACTTATGCACATACAATATAAACACATGATACGATAGACATGGACTTTATTTATATGTACAAAATATTCACGACTACCTTGTATATTAACCAACCTCATATAGTTAACAATATATATTCCTCATCTCATTTCTCCATCACGATTTGTATTTATATGTGTTTGTGTTTATGTACGGTCAATATACATTGACGTATCTGTTAAAACAATCTCGTCTCTATTTGCCTCCTCCTGTCCCTCTCTACATTTCCCACTTCTTTCTCTAACCATGTATGTATGTATGTTCATCACAACAGCAAAATACCAAAGGCAATATAGAGATGTATTTTCACCACGCCACTTTCCCACACTTTCCTCAGGGATTTAGAAGCACGCGCGAAATTAATCGTTTTTATATACAATAGTTTAAATAATTTTATGCTATTGTCTCTTTAAAGATTGTATGAAAACATTATATAAATTATTGAGATGATTTTCTCATCTTTTGGGTGAAAAAAAATGTGATTTTATTTTTGAGATAAAATATATCTATCATTAGTTTTCAATTAATATTCCGCTTATTTTTATGGTCGTATTGATATCAATCTAGTATGGACTGTAGTGATGTGTTTTCTGATTATGAAAAAAATTTTATTTTTCATGTCAGTTTAATAGAAAAGATGAAATCATCTCAGCCATCACGATTAAAATTTCTTATTTGATTAGAATCGCAGAGCTGTAGCGACTAAGAAATGTATTATTTCCAAGTAAAATTCTATACATGGTATTTTGAAGGACGGATTTAATTTATCATCTTTCTCTAAAGATCTAAATGAGAATATTACCTTGAAAAAATTCACTAATATTCAAGTTATTAAGAAATACTTTCCTTGAAATAAAAATACATTTTTTCAATGAATGTTTTCATTATTGGATAAGGTCACGCACCAGTTTGTAACATGACTCCAACGCAACGCGATGTAACTTTACATATATTACACATAAGTATGTAGAATCATGAGGGAAGTATTTAATTGAGTTGCGTCGCGAATTGACAATTAGCTACCAGCAAAACGACACGCCCGACTGACGTAATCATAGCGTGCATACGAATTTACATATTTTTATTTTCTTACAAATGAATTCTATAAATGTATTTAAAAGTATACATCTAAAACGTTTATACGTTCCATATACCACACATACATTAAGAAAGAATGTGTATTAATTATAAACTTATTAATTATATTTTTGCACCAATAATCACGATCATAATATATATATAAAAATAGATTGTGAAATAAAATAAATAAAGAATCATGCAGCTAAATTGAGATAAAAATTAATCGTCATGAACATCTACAACTGCGTTATCGTGATACGCATCATTGACTTTCATCTCTGTCGATCCGCAAATGCCATCATGGTCTCATTAAGTGCATTTATAACAACTCATATATTAAACTTCACTTGAACTCAATTGCAAAAAAGGAAAAAAAAATCAAAATACTTGAAATTTTATTGCGATATAATTATTGTCATTCAATAAAGATTTAATGCAGTCGAATGAATAAAAACGATACTCTTTTATTCCACCTAATGTATAGTTAAAGGGTAAATTTATAGATACATAAATCTTTTTCTACCTCTTCATTTTCATGTTGGTGAAGTAGATTAGTTGAAGCCATTAATCCTCTAATTGATCCGAGCATTCTCCTCTTGATCAATCCACCTTTCCCCACATGTGTCCTTTGCAATTCTCTATCGGTCGTAATTTTTGCATCACTCAAATCTTTTGCTTTCTTATCAATCACATGAACATTATTATCATCACCATCATCATCGTCATTATCATCATCATCATCATCATCATCGCCATCACCACCGTTATTATCATCGCACAATTTATCAAGACTAATTGACACTGGTGTTAGTTTTAATTTTGTTCCATTTAAAATATTATCCGAGCTTGCTATTCTCTTCCTCAATCTTCCGCCACTCATCATTTCCGCAAACTTTTTACCCACTTTCTCATCATCATACGAACTACATTCCAATGAATCACGTAGCGATATCGTGTTGCCTGTTGTTATTACTGTTGCTGTACTTGTTGAAGTTACCAGGTCGTGAGACACGACAGCCTCATCACGCTCCGATAGATGATTTTCTTCTGATACTGATTCAAGTACAAACTCATTATTGTGATTTGGTACTGTTTCAAAACCGAGTTCTTTAGCACGAGCTGCAACTAAATCATACGACCCACAACGACCGCTTGACATTGAATCGTCGTCAGTATTGCTTTCACTGTGACAACCAGCACCAACTGCTTGCATTCTCGCGTGTCTTTGCACCACCTCATTCAACTTTGTCCTCTCTTCGCGCAACCAACTACGCATTTTACCCCACGCTTTACCCAAACGATATTTCTTACGTCGTTCACGACTTTCAGGACATTCAGAATCAGAATACGAACTTGGTAGAGATAATTTACCATCACATCCACCAGTTAAACTCCTACCATATTTCAATGAAGTAGATCGATTCAACATTTCATAATGACAATCATCATCATCTTCTTCATTTAATTCCGTTTTATTTTCAACCACATCAATACTATTAATTTGTTCAATTGTATCTTTAGAATTTGCTATTGGTAATGGTAATATTGGTCTTGGAAAATCATAAAGATGATTCAGACACGTTTGATCAACCTCGTCGATCAATGTTTGACTCACAACTGTCGGTGAAGAATTAATGGTGAAATCATCTTTTGCTTCACTGCTCCCTATAATATAATCTCCACCGCTGGTTGGTCGACTGTTCTTTGGAAAATCATACAGCTCAAGTGCCACCTCACGTATCCCATCATTCTTATCATTTATGTCAATATTTTTAACTGATGTATTTTCAGATAAGACTGAATTTTCGTTTGCTTGATGAAAACTAAAACTTATCACTGGTATACCGTCGATTCCAGTTTTAACACTAGTCATTGCCGTGATTTCAACGCTTCTGCTGTGTCTTCTATTCATAACCTGATTATCATCAGCATCACCGTTACCAATCATTTCTGGATACTTTGAACACGTGCTGCTGGTGGGGATATTACTAATGCTAATATTACTATCACTACTACTACTACTACTACTACTACTACTACTACTACTGGTACAACCAATGCTATTTACATCTGTTTGTGCGCAGATCTTGTTCAAACTGTTCAAGGCCGCCTCCATGTTATTTTGGTACAATACTTCACCGTCTTCCAACTCAACAACGCGTGTGGGATTGTCAATTTTTTCATGATTATTATAATCTAATTGTTTTGTTTTATTATTACATTCTATAATTGTAATATTACTTGGACCACCATCAGGTTCATTTAATCCAACAAGAAATTGCATTCGTGCCATTTTCATCGCATGTCCTGGATCCGTTGACATTTTTAATCCACTTGACGCCACAGGCAAACTCATTTCATTATCATGAATTTAAATTATGTTAAAACAAAAAAAGAAACAAACGTTTATAATGTTTAAATAAATATATCTGAGTTTGTTGATTTTTTTTTTATTCTATGTGTTGTTTGAAATTTTATGTTTGAAGGCAAACACGATTGTAGACTTTGTTCACAGTCTGGATTGACATGATTTATGATAGTGCGCAACTAGAACCGCAATAATTGCCTTGATCGTGCCTTTTGCCGGTCTTCTTTCCTTGCACCATGCTCTTCCTTCCCCCTTTCAGTTAGATAGATACAGGCAAGAGAGGTATATCTTTACTTCTAACTTCTTCGCCAATGGTTTCCACCGTGGCCTCTTCGCACTTGAACTATCCGCTAGCTCTAATTATAACTGCACCTGGACTGTCTGCCAGTCGTTGACTAAGTAAATGTACGCTAAAGTAATCCGTGCATTTTCAATTCGACTTTATATACTTAAGGAATGTCTCTCACTCCCTATATATCTGTATCAAAGTTCAACGCACCAATAGAGTTAAGGATAAATGTAGAAATATATTTATCCGTATATGTATATGTATACTTGATACAAATATGCAAGGTGGGGTGTGAGCCAATCAGTCAATTACTAACACACGTGAATTGCAGCAATAGACACAGTTCACGTGATTTATGATGTCACAGCAGTGAGACAAATTTCTCCTATTCGATAACAAACATTTTCATTATTGATATTTTGTTTCTTTCACTGTGATTATTTAACTTTCAATTAAATTTACGTAGTAATTTCCATGTATATTATCGGTATTTTTCTCTCCTGCAGTGTCATGAATAACTTATCGCTGTTTGTAAAACGTAAGACTTTTTTATTCCACTTGTGACGTCGATATTCAAACCTTTTTTCCCTGTTTCATAACTCATTTCCGTCCCCTTCGATAAATTATCTTATTTCATTTTCTCATAATTCGATAACGAATATATTTATTATTAATAATATTCTTTTTTTATTTCCACTACGGTTATGAATGTATTATTTAACTTTCAACTCGTGTGATTTCAATATATGCTGTGGGATTTATTTTTTTTTTCAATGTCACAGATACATTATCATATATTTGATATAGTTGATATTTCTTTATTGATCTTGTGACATTGATATTTTATATTCTTTTTTTTTCTTCGTTTGCATATATTTCCTTCCCTTCTTCAGTAAATTTACCTACTGATCTGTAGATAAAATAGAACTGTAAATCTTATAACTTTCTATCGTGGAAATGGTGTATTATTGACAACAAGATAGATAAATGTTTGAACAAAACGTAGGTGGATCCTTCGAAATAGAATTATTATATTTATCATTGACAATATCTATTATTTCAAATAATTCCAAGCCTCTATTTTTATTTTTTCCTTCACTCGTTACATCAATACAAAATATATAATGTAAGTTTATATATCAGTGACGTTAGATTCTCGTGAATCTGATGAATGTTAGCTTCATACGTAAGAGAGACATTTACTCTACATAAAATACGTAGAGATAACGGATGATTGAATTTCAACTAGAGCTCTAGCACACATCTCTGTTTACATACATGTATATCCCTCTTTTTCCTCTCTTTCTCTATCTCTCTCTCTCTCTCTCTCTCTGTGCCACCATCATGAACGCATTCCAACGTGCCTCCCCGTCTCATCCGGGAAATCGTTCATTCATTCTCAATGAAAACACATTGAGATTAAAATAAAAAAAAAAAAAAAGACGACATGAAAGGATAAAATGTTACATTCGACTTTTTTAAATGATAACATTTATCCTTTTTCTTTCTATGAAATTGTTCTTCTGTCTCATTTTCTCAAAGCACTTTGTTGATTGTTATGACCTATAGGTCACAAAGGAACTGAGATGTTAGGTCAAATTCACAGCGAATGAGAAAGAACAAAAAAATCCAATCAGTATGTCATTACCAGTCTCTAAATGTCTCGACGTGCAATTTTCGAATTTGCATGTATTTATAATGAGTGGGAAATGGTTATATAGACAGAAAGTTTATTTTTATCTAATTCTATACGTTGTCAACCTACTTCTTTAACAGGAATTTCTCAGACAAATTGATGAGTACAGTTTATAACAAATGTTTCGTATGTGTAAGCAGTTGATAAAGTAGAGAAAAAAATAAAATCAAATTCCTCTTATTCCCACAAATCACAAATCATTATTATTCTTCCCAGATAATTATTATTGAATAGTTCCTTCAATGAATTGTTCATGTATAGGTATATATGTATGTATATATACAAAATATATCCTAGAAATATTTAAATTCATAATTATATGTGTATATCTTTGTAGTCGTGACTTTCATCCCTGGGATTCAGTGCATGAAACTCATCGTAAATCCACTTTTTTTTTCTCTTCCATTAAACATGTGAGCACACATCCTTTTTTTTTTTTCTTTTTCATATATTACATCTCACCAACTGTTTATTTATATTTTTCCTGGTATCTATATAATGCGTCACTCACAACCTTGATTTAATAATTATTACTCATGCGTTTTTTTTTTCCCTTTTTCATATATATTTTTCTTTACACTAAGACAATATTTCCCCCTTCATTTTCCTCTTTTGCTTTCACTAAATCTCTTCGAATTTTCATATTTCTCCTCTTCTCTTCATCTTATTCAGCATAATTTCAGCATTGTCAAGTCACAGACTCACAACTGAATGTAAATTGCATCGATTCATACAAATATTGCACAACTGCGTCAAATGATTATGTCTGTATAACGATGCGTGTTACACAACATGCAAAAAAATATCATTGGAATCGTCATTCTCGTTGTTTGCACTTTATCTCGTCGTCGCGCCTGTCACTTGTTTGCAGGGAATAACAATTAAATCCGTGGAAGAAAAAAAAAAAAAAATTGGAAAGAACCAAAAAAAAAAATATCACCTTCAGTTATATTTGATGGTAAAATTCATTTCACTTTTAAATTCTAATAACAAATTAATATATCAAATAATATTATTGTCTCTATATCTTCATTGGTATTTTTTATTCTTATCAACTCATGTATATTTATTTATACATTTAATACACTCTCACTAGTACGATTATATTTGTAAATTCAAATTATACCACACGATGACCCGCACGATTCACATAATCGTTTCCACTACCGCTCTCTTGTGTGATATTACATTGAAAATACTATAAAGTTACATACAGCCAGAGTGTAGGCGTGGCGATCAATTACGATACCATCAATAAATCTCACACTGACGACGACTCCTGAAGTCTCTCTAAGTTCTCATTCACCATATACATACATATATATGTATATATATATATATATATTTACATCTCCCTCTCATTTATTAGTGATTCACTTTCTCACGTTCGATTTATTGGCGAAGTTGCAGAGTCGCGAATCACAGTCCATTATATTACAGTAATTGGTAAGAAATACATATATATATATAAAAGTTGAAATGGAGAAAAAAAAAAAAAAGAAAATGAAAATATCACTGTGTCTATAGTATGAAGAGATAGTCACTTTGAGATTTATATATTCCTCTTCATTTTTTCAATTATATAAATATATTTTTCGAGTTAAAAGTCACTTTGACAGGTGAAAGAAGATATATAACACATTTTTTTTTCTCTAATCTATTTAAATTTATAGCACAAAAATTACTTTCTCAAGTTAAATTTAATTCACGAATCTCATAATGCATACGGTATTCAAATTAAATGTATATGTATATTTCTTTCAGTATATTTATTTAAATGGCCATCAATGCCATCTAAAGTTTGTTGTTCAAAGAATGAAAAAAAAAAAAAAAATAAAAAAGAAGAAATTAATTGGTTGCACACTGATGACGATTTATGAACGATAAATAAACACAGGTGGATGTAAAAATTATTCAATTATCAAATGTGATATGATCTGTATATTATATATATATATATATATATATATACATTCTTGTATCAATATAATACGCACTGACAGAATGTACAAGTGAAGTAAAGAATAAACTACACTGAATGGGCTCACACGAGTTCAACTCGTCGCGTTCGAACGACTACTAGACCCGCGTCTGGTTTAGTACGTTTGGTTGTGTATATGGTATTGAAACAGACGACATACACTCAAACACGAACAAATGTAACCACACTAACACACAAAACTGTGTATATATATACTTAGATATATATTTTTAACACACGCATAAACGCGGATGTATGACATACAATGAGAAGTATAAAATGCACACATGACAAGAGAAGAAATAAAGAGTCACACAGAAGAGAGGACGTTGCAGAGGCGCATGAACAATCTGCACACGTGTTATATATTTATGTATTTATATATATATATATATACATGTGTAATGCAACACAACGTGTGTTATATGAGTCTACGAGTTGTATTCTAGGCAGGGGGGCAAATGCACTCTGGAACCTTTCAACTATATTTAGAGAATACAAGTGATGATGATTATGCATGCGAGTTTTTGTTTTTTTTTTTTTTTCACAAACACCTCATCCCAGTAGTAATTATTTATTCATATCTTTTTTTTTTTCCTGGCTATTCTACATATGCGCATTAATATTTTTTTAATGATACAATATTACCTGACCTTGGTATATTTAATGAAGGAATAATTAGTGCATGGTAATAAAGAGAAAGTTTTATTTCTAATCATCAAATGTTCAGTGAATTGTAACCAAAAAAAAAAAATATAGTTTTATCTTATTTTATTTTGTTTAGTTTTAGTTTTATTCTTTTCCACAAATTTTCTTTTATTCTTTTAATTGATATCCATGAATACAAATGTCATTTATCATCGCGAGAACTTTCTCTCTGTATCATGAAAGCTGCATTATCATTTATATACCACTCATAAAAACATTTTATTATTTGCATCAATTATTTTTAATAACAATTTACGTTGTACATCCTTGATGATAGTTTTATGGATGCATTTGTATTAGCATTTGAATTTGCATTTTGATATTTGTGGAATTAAGCAAAGATGTAAAAATGAATGAATGGAGTTTTTAATTTTGTTTAGTTTTTTTTTTTTTTTTTTATTACTGAAGATGATATCTCTTCTGTAATAGTGCTAATTGTTTCAAGTGTCTTATGACACGTGGTTCGTGTGTCTGTCTGTGATTTTGCTGCATCAAGTTGAATGGTGCTGTAGCAGTAGGAGTGCCCATAAAATATATACGTAAAAGTTAACCTCGAGGATAAACACGACTGTGTGAGACTCACGAGTTTTATTTATCACTTCATAGGTGAATAGAAAATGCACTCGTGCTCAATGAACCGAGGTGTATACCACCCGGCCAAGTAATGTTCCCCTGTTGCCTATCCAACAACTACTTATTTTTCCATTATTTTCTATTTTTTATTTTATTTATTTTTGTCTCGCTATTTTTTTTTCTCATCCTTTCATAAACGTCGTGAAAGCCATATTCCATTACGTCTATTGGTATTACTAATCTCAGAGTTAAATATCAAATACAATAATAGCATAACTAATTTAGATTAAATTAATATTAAATGAGTATGGTAGAAGCTCTTTTATTTATAGTATCTATTTATTTATTTTTTATCTAAAAGATTGTATGACATAGTGAAAAATAATTTGAAATTAATGACACGGTTTTCTAATTGAAATTTTATTACAATTGTCAACTCTGTATAGCTTTAGAGTAAATTGAATTTTGTATAGAGACATGTAGAGGCATTATATGTCTCAAGAAGTTGCACTGGAATATGAGAGGTTACAGTGAAGAAGCCTCTCATATGCTTCTGAGAGACAGGTCAATGAAACTTAAATGGAGTAAAAAATAAAGAATAAAAAGGACTTAAGCCAAGAAGCCAAAGTATATAGCAACGAAATTGTAACGAACAATACTTATACATGCTGTTTCCTTCGTGTACTTTGTTATTTATTGATCCCATGTGTATTAAGAGTGGTTTAAGAGATTGCTAATTTTTTTTTTGTGTTTCAGCTACTCAATAAAGAATTTTCATGTAACTGGTTGAGAACAAGCATTATTATACACTTCTTCACTCTGATAGTTGATAAAAATGTATTACTTAAATTATAAATGCATCGAATTAAATGCAATATATCATTGACAAAAATATTTAACACTTATTTATGCCACTCATTAAATATAATGTCCTCATCAGCTTCACAATATTTTTTATTTATTACACTCTCCAATTACCATCACACAAAACAATATGAATCGCAATAAAATTCTCATACAACTGATTTAAATTCAATTTACTCATATATAAATATTTTATATTTTCACTTCGAAGAAAACAAGCGTGAAATTGAAGAATATAATATAAAAGAAGAATTCTTTCTTCAACAGAGAAAATAAAATAAATCATCATTACACAATCAGCAATAATCAATAAAAAAAAAAAAAAGAATGAAAAGAATGAAGAAAAAACCGGAATAAAAAAATTTAACTTTAAAGTGCAAACGGTGAAAATTTGCACAATTTGAAAGGGAAAAGTTGGAGATGTAATACACATACATATCGGTATACACTCTGTAATTAGAGATATATATATATATATATATATATATATATATATATATATATATGAGTAAGTAAGTGAGTACGTGCTTACTCATATACTTTTGCGCTCATCGTTATGTCATTGAAAATTTTCAAACACGCATTTATTTATTGAACATATATTTATGTCTAATATAACCAACCAAACTACCATCATATAAACACACATGACCATATATATTATCACATTAACCTACTCTCAAGTCTCAGTAGTATATTATGCATTTTTCAGTACAAAACAAAAATATCAAAACAACTGAACAAAAATATTTTCTGTTATGCATTATATCCCAACGCAACGAACGCTCGACTAAATTTTAAAACACAACAACATCTGGCTTATAGATCCGGTTCATAAAATTTTTATTGTTTACAACCGTCACAAACATATATACCTATAAATGACGCAAAACACACCATCTGTATACAAAAGCCTGTGTCTTTCTCTACCAGTCAATAAAAGAAAAAAGAAAACATAGAAATGGAAATAAATGACAGATAAAAACATTGAACTATAACACAATGACGAAAAAATAATAAAAGAAAAAGTAATTTCACTTATATGTATGTATATATTATCTTACATAAATTTAAACCAATCATTTGTTACTTATAGAACGGTACTACATACATATATTGAATGTAGTACCGTAAAGCCGATCAAATATGGCTGGAATATCACATCACCACCCAAGCTGGCAGAAGAAGTATACACTGGGTATACTTCGATATCCAAATAGCGCAATACAATGTCATTATCTTTGGCCATCGCTGGTATATAATGACACGTGTACACATATATACATAAAGTAAATGACACATATGCATGTATTTATATATACATGTACATATGCCCTTGTGCCCTCGAAAGCGAAATGTAAAATGACAAGGAATTATCATGCTCTCTCTTCGAAGGCCCAAGAGGCCCAAAAAAAATGACTGGGTGCGCCGACAGACGAACCCATATGATATATATACATGAGTACATATAATCACTGATGAATTTTCAGCTTATATCTTTTTCTTTTTTTTTTTTTTAAGGTCGTACTGCAATAATGGACCGCGTGAATCGCTTCGAGAATGCTGCAGAGAATTATTCAACCAACGGATGTTCACACATCTTTATTATTAATTAGAGTTTTCGACAGTTTGAGTTTGATATAGGTACACTTAATTGCAAGTGTTATATGTGTACTGAACACATTCTTATAACGAATTTGTTGGTAATTGATTATTGGTAAAAATTGTTATTGTATTTAAATAATGTTTAATTTTTTTTTTTAGGTCGTGAGACGAACAGTGGAGGTTTGTGTACATTTTAAGTATTATTTTGAAACACATACAATGTATTATAGGGTTCGACCTATTTTACTTCACTGTTTGGTTTATTTATCTCTGGACAGTTTACTTGGCTGTGTTGAAACTCCTGAGCAAATTGTTATTGTTAGTTTTAAATTAAACCTGGGGTATTAGTTTTTGAAAAATAAAACTTATTTATGTTGTATTTAAATTAAAAATTGAATTTTACTTTGTTCTCAGTATAATAATGCCAATTTTTGGTTACTATGGATTTTATATTATTTTATTTTATTTCTATAGCATTTGAAGAGTAAAATCTCAGAGTGTTCTGATAACCACTGCTACTCGTACATTGTATGTATATGGACGTCAGTGCGAATGAGATTCACCCTTGGAGGGATTCTCGGGTAAAGTATCACGCATACATCATTCATGTGTGTATTTTATGTATGTATCTATGTATTTACTTTATATTATACCTCTTCTCTCCATATCCTTCCTTACAACTTCTAGTTGCCTGTTATATTGGCCCCGGACACAGCACAATATTATATATGTATCTGTGGAAAATATATTTGTATTCTGTATATGTATATATTTTTTCTCTGCACGCTTGTACACCGTGTAGTCGACATGTTGCTCATAAGGAGGAATAGAATATCAAACGATGATGTAAATTGTTGATGGAGAAAATAACATTTGAATTAATAAAGTTTGAAAATTATTAAATGAATTTTGATTCATGTTTTCAGCCTATTTTATTTATTATCACATAAGTCCGATTATCTCAGTGACTAATTGAGATATTCCGAAAATTGAAAAACGAAAATTTCCGCTACAAAAAAACGAACATTTTTTGTATGAAAACTTTTTTTATATCTTTGACCAGTTAGCAATGATTCGATCTGGAGTTTTCATCTTTTTATCAAAAATAATTCGAATCATGCTCTGATGAAATAACCAATATTTTCTGGGATATTGAGTTACACAAGAATCATAAAAGTTGAAGTGATACCTTAATATGAACACGAGCATAAGGCCAGCGTAGTAGACGATATACATAAGAAGAGAATTTTTTTTAACACTTCCGTGTTAAAATAATACTATGGCTACTCATAAAATTTACGCGCAACAAAATCGTTGCAACTGTGTATATAAAATAATATCATTGTTTCCGGTGGTTGTTGTGATAATTAAATTGTCCACACACATAAATTTCAACATATATATACAGATGATGTATTTCGCAAGTGTTTTGTACCATGAAGCATATAACACACGTCCCACTGAGAGTCTTAATAAATCTCTCAGTGAAATTGTTATATTTATATTCTACTTTATTTCATTTAATTTTTTAATTTTTATTAAATAGCGGTACACGACGTGATGCACACACATACACACACACACTCTCACACAGGAAGTTGCTCGTCTGCCATACCGGAACCGACACCCTTTCACGCAAGCAAAACCGCATGCATCACACATACAGATATGAATTACATTCATATAAAATAACCACGAAGAAATATAAAATGGAAATGTTGATGTGCAAAATATATATTTTTTTCTTCCCCAACAAATACCCATCATGGAATAATTACAAAATAATATATATATATATATATATATATATATATATATATATATATATATATATATATATATATAATAAATATTTACAATATAAAATAGAAAATTAAATAGATAAATTTCTCACAGTAATTCTTTGGCATCAATCAAAATGTTTTGCGGTAGAAATTCCTCTTTACATATTTACACACTGTTATTATTACAATTTTCTTCCTTTCTGTATTTAATTCCATAATGTTATTCCTTTTTTTTTCCTAACTAAATTAAACATCGCGTACAAATTGAGGTCGAACACATTGTACGTTGGTGTTTTGTAAATAAATCATGGTATATATTGTATTATATTATATGCATTTAAAGACGACGAGCACACCGTATATAATGGTGTAACAAAATTGGAGGCAGTGTACTATTAATAAGTAATAAGTCTATCGAATAAATGCTTCTAAAACACAAATCACTTTTGCATATATTTAAGCACGATTTTATCATGTATATATACATTTATACGTTTATATATATACATTGTAAGAGAAATTGAATTTATTGAATTTACTCCACAGTTAATCATTCCATCCAGTGAACGTTATGTTTTTATTTTTATTTATTTATTTATATATATATATATATTATATGAACAAGTACAATTATGTTTATATATATATATTAATGTTCTCTGAGGTGCCGTGGGATCATGTGTTACAGCCTCACACAATATTCAAGACGTGTTTGTGCATGTATATAATGTATGGATGTATATAGAAAGATAAGAGTGTTGTCCAGACATAATAAGATGCATACTACTGACGTAAGACTTTCACCCCTCGAGGAGGTCTTTTGGAACGGACATCGGCCTCAACGCACTACAGAAAGTCATCTATCCACATTTCTATGTATATACATGCATATATAATATTATATATATATACATATTTCTTCATCCATGTCCATATACTGTGTCATTTAAAATCAGAAAATTTCTTATTCTTTGCAACGTGAATGAAAGAGAAAATGTTTATATCAAATTGTGGTTGATGATAGCACTATTAATTTTGAGTATTGAATTTTTGTTTGTTTATAAAATGAATTGTTGAGTTTATCTATTCGAGCCTAATGTATGATTTTTTTTTTTCTCAATCTGAAAAAATTTGTTGATGAAAAAAAAAAAAGAATTGATTTAATAATTTTGCTTTTTTTTGGAGCATATTAGTTCACTTTGATAAATAATTATTCTTGAGTGTGGAAAAAATATGAATTGTAGACACTTAGATGTTCTTAGATATAAGTTAAAATTTTATATCAATATATTGAATTGTTTTCCATCATCTACAAAAAACCTTGACATCGTTGATGAAAATCAAATGACATATTTCGACGATGATAAATTTATTTTCAATTTTAATTAATTCCCCACCAATACACGTCATAATAGACAATGATTGTAATAGAATTTGATTATTCAGCAGTAGAATAAATACTTTTTACCGACTAATAAACAAACATACTATGAATGGAAAATTCGATACTTATGAGACACTCTGTATATGCATGTACATTTCTACCTATGCCCTATTGCACTGCATCTTGATCACACTCCATATATTATATATAAACGTCCATTCACTGATCATGATAGAAAGAATGAGAATAAATTTTTTCATTCCAACAAATCCATATTCATTTATTTTTACATAATAAAAATTGATTTTGATTCAGATAAAAATTTTTAATTTAAAAATTGCGTGGGAATAAGTGAATTCTATATTTTTATAGTTCAATATAATAAAAAATAATAATATAGTGTAGGTTTGACCAACATTGTAATAAGATGCATGACTTTGTGTGACATAAGACTTTCACCCCCCGCGGATGACGGTGGGAGTTTGTAAATATATAAATAAAATATTCAAATATGCCAATTGCCTATGATGTCCATCTCAAACTATTACTTTAAACATAGAAAGTGTGTATATATACATATATGAATAATACATAAAATAAAATATAAGACAGATAGTGTTATAGAGAGAAAATAAATAGACGGAGAAGACTTCAATGTAAGACAAGATCCCAGCCAATATATAATCTCTTATCCAATAATTATGTAATCAAATAAAAGCCGGTTGAACTTTGAGCACGACGGGCATTACGTGCGGATCGGACGCTCGATGATCGCTCTACGTATATTATACATTTATTTTATTTTATTCTATTTTATTTTTTATATATATATATATATATATATATATATACTAGTGTATTTGCGCGTCTCTCAGATAACCAATAAAATATATACTCGTGAGAATGTCCGTACACTCGATCCAATTTTCATTTCACAAAAAATAAAACATTTGCAACCCTTTCAATATTATGAATAAAATGTTTTTTCTCACTGGTAAATTGGAAAGAGTAACACCATTTTTTTTTTCTTTCACATTTAATTCCAAGTCATGTTCTCAATGAGTAATTCTGTTTAGTCATAAAATAAAACATTGCTCCATAACACTTTCAATAACTCAAACAATTATTAACTCTCCAATTTTACAAATAATCAAAAATCCATTTTTGTTTTTTATTTCATATTTATTTTTAATATTTTTTACGCATTATTAATTGCATCTGTTAATCAGATACAGGACGATTTTGAAATCCTTTCAACAATTTAAATTAAAAAAAAAAAAAAATGTCTTTTCTCTCCAACTTATAAAATTACAAGAAAACAATTTTTTTTTTTCCTATATTTATTCCAAGCAATTTTTCCAATTAACAATTCTGTTTTTTTTTCTACAACTCTCCTATCTGTCGTTTGTGTATGTGCGTTAATATCAGATGAAATAGATTCACGTACAAACACAAGTGGCCGCATAGAAACCACAAGCGAGAATGAGAAAGATAGATAAGAGTAAGATAGAAAGAAGAAGAAATAACGGGTCTTACGAAAAACCACAAGTGCTACTTTTCTTCTACTGTAGCAACAGCAATCGTGCACTCACTTCTCACTATACATATTTATTTATAATAACTATACATATGTATATAAAATAGATATGTATAAATGTTATACATAAAATACACATTAATTCCTGCTAAACATGGAAGCACCACCGCCTACACATTATTATATCATTCAATAACTTAAACTGATATATACACGTGTAGCTTATCATAACTCGACAATTTGTAAATTTAACATTAATAATTAATTTTATAATAAACATATTCAATTAATATTTTCTTATCACTTTTACAATTCTAATTAAATTAATACATTAATTATTTCTTAATCTCTCTAACTGTTGAATGCGTGAAATAATTGTCATATATTATTATAACTGAATAAAAACACTTTTTTCTCCATGTCTTTAAGATAGAAAATAATAATTGCTCTTCGCCTACTGTTCATTGTCACCCACGTAATTTTTGTGATGAAAGGCTTGGTAAGAGTGGAATGACCAATTAAACAAACACATATTTATTTATATATATATATATATATATATATTTACACAGACACGTACTGGTTATATATTTTTTAGTAGCCTTGTAACAGATTGTCGACTATTATATTCCCTCAAATGGCTATATTCTTATTATCCATATAAAATAATATTATTTTTCCCTTGCAAACTCTTTGTGAAAGTCACAATGCATGTACTTGCATATGTGGTAGCATTTATATATACAAAAATACTTAAATAGCAGTAAAATAATATAATATATTAAAACGAATATGGAGATAAAAATCAAAAAAACAAAACAAAATGCAATTGTTTATGAGAATTAATTGGAAATATTACATCATATTTAATATGATTTTAGCAACGATCAACAAATTATGGCGTTTGCGAGCACCATGAGTGTGTTGTGATACTTAAATAGTAAAAGGGAAAAAAATAACAGGTAAATATATCTCTACCTACTTATAATAATTACTCAGATATAAAAATTTCTTTGCAGTTATTTGAATAATATTATTTCGTTATATTTAAAGTGGAAATAATTATATACACCAAATTATCATACAACGAAAGTAATTTGTTCATAGTAAAAGAAAAAGTTTATAGTGTCACAAAATTGATTGCAGAATTTTTTTTTTTTTTTTTTCCCACTATTTTAAATAATACTATAAACTTTCTACGTTATTATATCGTAAATGTGAATAGAGTTGTATAAACTCGAGGGACAGGCATATATCACGTATATATACAGATGTTATGTGTAAATTATTTACAGAAGATTACAATCTGATTTCCCATCCAATTTCAATTGCAATTAATCTCAATGTCAAATAATATTCGAATATATCATTTATATAAAATATAAATAAATTCATCAATGCTTAATTTTATTGCAGAATAATATATAAATCAGCAGTTTATTTTTAATATATACAATGCTGAATATGACACTGTTATAGGAAGTTGTGAAATGTATATACAACATACTTACTACATCAGTATGTATTGCTGATAATGCTATCAGTAACATTTACGACTGTTTCATTTTGGTCTTTGACGTAAAAAGTTTTTTTATCAAAAACATCATGAGACACTGTGTACTCGATGAACAATATAAAATTAAATATTCTCATTTATCTATCAATATTTTATATCATTCCAACTCACAATATACAATTATATATGAAAAAGAAAAAAAAAAAAAATAACACAAATAATTATTACACGTAGACATTTTTACAATCCATAAATAATTATGACGCACAACTGAACAATAATTAATGATTCGTCACAGCTGTGTAACAGTCATCAATAGTATAATTTTATTCGATAACATTTTCCAATCATCAATGATGCACTTTATAAATGACAAATACTCTCATTATATTTATAAAAATAATGTAACATCTATGATAAAAATTATGACGAAAAAAAATAAATAAATAAATAAATAAAAGGAAGAAGAAATATTTTTATACATACAGAGAAATTATTTGATCCAACTGAATTTGAATCCGGTTTTTTTTTTTCACTCATAGAAAAGAACAGGTTTTAAATGAAATTTAATTAAAATCAAACTTTTGTTTCTTCTTCCCCACAGTGTAATCATAAAAGAAAAATTAATATACCAAATAAATAAATAAATAAATAAATACAATAAATACTTACAGCGTACTTGTCCTTGTAGAAAAGTGAGCTCGTCGACATGGCGTTAATAATGCTTCCATTAACATGTAAATTAGTACTATTTAATCACATACACAACTACAAAGAGTCTCTAACATCGTTAACAAAAAATAGATTCACTTCACCGAATGTATTTCAATAAACAAAAACCTAAACATATACTGCCGTACTGTATATTTATACATCTGTTACTTATTCACAAACAAAAGTTATTAATATAAATCTATATCAATTTAAAAAATATATATATAAATTCATTGTTATCTTAATATATAATCCCTTCTTTTTATTGACACTCACATGCTTATATAAAATGTTACACTAGCACGCGCACAATATGATACACGAATAAAATACACTAAATTGACATTTCTTATTTTATTTCTCGTCGCTTTCTTATCACGCATACTCTATTCCCACTTTTTTTATTTATTTTCGTTGATAACGGTGATTTATTTCGGCTTAATCGATACGCGCATTTAAAAATTTAACGTGGCGCGAATTTCAAATGAAGCGTCACTGATATATATATATATAGATACATATACATATAATTGAAACTTGCTGGTTATTTATTTTTTTTTTTTTATTGATCATACATTATTGTTGGATGATACCCGATTGTTTATAAATATTATACACCATTGTTTTCATGTTGTGTGTACAAAGATTAACCGGCAGGTCTATCACCTGGATCGAAACGATCGATACTGTAGGAGAAAGAGAGTCTCGTAGTAAAACCGTCTCTCCATGTCCAGTTAGTTCGTGGCTGCTACCAAGAAGCAGAAGGATATATTCCCCACTATCATCGTCACCACCACCTACCATCACCACCACCACCACCACCACGACAATCACCATGTGTATTATATGATGGTGATATGTTGTTTGCAGTGTGTATTTGTGTGACCTACAATTTTACAATGCAATGATTTTATCCCTTCCTCAACTTCCTCTCACTATATTTTCCCCCTATATATATTCATACATATTTTTTTTTCATTTCTTGCTATTTCATATAATAAACCTTCTCTTTTTTCATCATTTTTCAACAAAAGCAAAAATTGTTTATCATATCAATGAACAAAATTTATAAATATAATGTATGATCAATTATATATAAAAATTTAGGAAGATTACATGCACTAGATAACATTGATCTTTGAACACATTTGCAGAGTCTGAGATGTTATTCAATAATTTGACATTAAAAATTCTCTATTCACAATTGAAACGTTTTTAAACATTTTTAATCACAAATCAGGGAAGTGTTTAAAGAAAACATTAAACGAACTTGGTCACAGTGATGACTAACAGCATCGATAACTTATCCGAATCGCAAACAAGCGATAACAATAGAGATAATTTTGCATGTAGCATTCACTTTTTGATACACACAACAGAGAAAATTACTTACTGTTTAATATACAACAAACATTATATTTATGTAAGATTAAATGTATGGAATGAGAAAATTGTTTGCACTGTCAATAGATTCAATTAATTATCAAATATTATTTCTATATATTTCAGAGAGTGATTGAAAAAATTGTAACAGATATTTATATAAGAAATTAATGAATAGTTATTCAGTTAATTTCAAATTGCTACGCAGGAAGCCATATTTTCGCGGGCAAAATGACAATTGGTTGTACTAATGGCGCGCGCAACGCTCTGAAATTATTCACATATAATCTAACATGCGAGAAATCTCGAATTTGTGCCGGGAGGACATTCTTTCGAGAGTTGTGTACGGTGCGATACATATAAGTGCGCTGTGTGTTTGTTTCTTTCTTGTGAACGAGTATAACAAAAAAAACGATTGTAAAAATGAGCCAAGAGAGTCAGTAAGTGATAAAATAATTAGGAAAAATATTATCCAATACAGTTATCTAATTATTATTAATGTATTATTTGTTGGAATAGAATCCAATAAGAACCATGAGATTCATTAATTTCGTTGAACACCGTGGCTTTCGAAACGCCGCCATGTTGTACAAATAGCTCTATTGATTCGAGAAATTTCTAGAAAAACCGGCATTTATTCATTATTTTTTCATTATAATCCACCATAATTCAATATCTTAAATGTTGATTTATCAACTATTGACCTTATAGAAGCCGAAAGGAATATTATTTCATTAATTCTTGATGTTCAATAAAATGTCGTAAGCACGCATCAATTGTAACATGAGATGCGCCGTATCTTATACGATTTCACACAACTCAATTGTGATATTCGTTATATGTATTGTTGATATATAAAATATTGATAAAAATTTCATTTTTATATCTGACCTAACCTCAATACTATATCATTCATGTATTATATCTTTGTATAATGAGCTATTTTTTTTTTTTTTCGTTCTATAAAATTAATCTTATTACCATTTATTTCTCTGTCATGACCGAGCGCTTTCCATTGCTTATCAATTGTTTCCGTTTTCTAACCTGCAAATATTCGATACGTATTTGACCGCGTGCCATTTTATTCGTGAAAATTAAATTTTATGAAAATGTAGGTTTAGAGAAGGAAGTAGAAGGGTTGTTGAGAGAAAAATTACAAAACAAATGTTGATCTAAATTCAGAATTGATTGAAGCAAGAAATAAATTTAATTTTTATCTATGGATGATATGCAGAATCTAACACGTTACATCTTCTCATTTATTCAATTTATTTGACCAAATTTTCGGGTTGCAATTTTTTTCTCAATCAGCATTCCGATTTACCGCGTTTCAATCAATAGAATTGACATTTATTTTTATTTACGAAAGTTTATTTATCAATAACTGAGAAATGGATCGAATGTGTTGTTGCGGAATTATTTTTTATTTTTCATTCATACTCATAATATATTTAATTGATATTTTTTTAGGGTTACTCCACCGCCGGTGATGTGGGCGCAGCGAAGTGCTCATCTTTTTGTCACGATTTGTCTGGAAGATTGCAAAGATCCAGTAATTAAAGTTGAAGCTGAACAAATATATTTCAAAGGTGTTGGTGGAACAGAACAGAAAGAGCACGAGGTGACAATCAATTTGTTCAAGTCTATTGATCCAACAAAAACTATTCAGAATGCGAAGGGACGATTGTTTCAACTAGTACTCACTAAAAAGGAAGAAGGGCCATACTGGCAAAGACTCACTAAGGAAAACAAAAAATTCCATTGGCTCAAGTGTGACTTCAATAAATGGAAGGATGAGGATGACACTGAAAGTGAAGGTGACGAGACCGGTCAACCACGCGATTTAGAGAAGGTATAAATCAAATGTTCATTAGAGTCCATTAATAATTAACCATCTATTGAAGTAAATTTCTTTCGACGCTGCTCCGATAAGCTTTCAATTAGGGATACTTTTGGTTTGGTGTTCATCCATACACTTTTATTGCCAAATAATAGTGGTATCAAATGGTACCGAAACATTATTTGCTATCAAGTGATAAGAAAAATATACACGCTAAAATCAGATAAGAAAATTGGCGTCAAAATGTGATCGGAGTGGCTTAAAAAAACATTTCAATATGTAATAATTATTCCCATCTACAGATACAAAAATAAATACCCTACGATCAATAATCCATAAAGTAATTAAATTAAATTTGAAATTTTGTCTAGAAACTAAATGAAAAATTTTGATTTCAGGTTATGCGTAACATGGGTTACTTATCCGGTGCTGGCGATGCAAAACCAAATTTTGATGATTTGGATGACATTGCTATCACCCCTGAGGGTGCAGACAGTGACGATGACGAGATGCCAGACTTAGAATGAATGAAATTGGATGAAAGAGAGAGCGTGAGAGAGATGAAAAAAAAGTGACAGACCAAAAAAAAAAAAATAATAAAGAAAAAAATTCGATTTTTCAATTAAAACTGCAAAAAGATGTTTAAATCTTTTCTAGAAATCAAGTCGCGCGATCCCTTTGTTAATAGCAGAATTATCAAGTGAATATAATGAACTATTATGCTATACAAGTGTTGCACAACTGAAAAACCCAGAAAAAAAACATTTCAATAACTTTTAACATTACAAAGAAGCAGAAGCAAATTCATATAGTAAATGCGCAATCTCTTTTTTCTTCATTGCAATAAATATCGAACATTCAAAGGGCTCTGACGACAATATGTATTTAGCGAGTTATAAAATTTCATCGATGGGTTATCAAATTATTGAAACCCTAAACGGTCATATCTCGTCCGAAATAATTTTAGAGTTAAACAATAAAAAGAGCAGAAAATAAACAAAAGTTTAAATCAACAGTACATTGTAAGGGGTCGAGAAATGGACATGCGAGTAATAGAATTCATATGAAAAGAAAACGAAACAAAAAAAACTGTAGAAATCCTCTTTCTCATCCTCGTTAACTTTAGTTCGTAAAATAAGTTATAATGGACAAGCTTTTTTAATGATCAACTCGAACGTGTAAAATATTAATGATTAAAAAAAAAAATGAGGAAAAAATCATCCTGATATGCATTGAAATTATAGTTTTATTTATATTAAGATTGAAAATCACCAAGAAACATACGAATTATCAATGTTTTTACATAAAAGTTTCACCCGACAATGCTGGAAGCTCCACGCAGTGCCAAATACCCAGCAGTGATATCCATTGGGAGACTTCGAACAGTCGTGAATTCTTCAGCTGTAGCAAAATACAATTTTGTTTGGGGATCTGTGTATCGTGCCTAGAAATCAAGTCAAATCATTCGTATATTTAATACCTCAATTTATCTTTTTACCATTTATCATGAAATCATTAATATCAAAAACTCACTGGCAATCCTGAAATGTCCGAGTATTTTTTTGCTGGTCTAAAACTGGGCGGTGCATTAATTGAACTATCTGCAACATAAATATGTTCATTAATATCCATGAATCAATTAATTAATATTACTCATGATTAAATTGATTGCTTATACAATGTACAACGTCTGCAGGCCATGGTAAAGTTCGTTCCTGTGCCAATACTTGTTTCAACGATTTCCAAGTTCGTTTTTTCCCTGACGAACTTATCGGCCTAAATTGTTCTTGAAAAGACGGATTTTTGAAAACAGGTGGTGGTTTTTTCACAACTTCTACAGTCTCTTCTGTTACCATGTTTTTATTTTATGATATGAACAACTATATCTCAATTCTTATCTCTTCACTAAACCGTCTCTATTGACTTCAGCATAACCGTCAACCTAACCTAAAAAAAAATGATCAAATACATGAGTAATAATTGATTTTATCCCTAGTGTAACATAAAAAAAAAGAAACATCAAGTGAAGGCGATACCCACTCTCTTCATCATCCCTTAAAGTAATTAATTCAATTAATATTCTCCAAATCGACTATCCTTACGATATTCTCATATTAATCGACTAACTTCACATCGATATCTCGTTAAAAAAAATCCTATTTCTCTTTTTATTCAGCCGTTAGCGCATGCGCTGCACAAGAAAACGAGAAAATTCAAAAAATACAATTCCTCGTTAACAATAATATCCATTTATAAATAACTATTCATTATTTTCTCATCATTCAAAGATCATATTATCGCAAAGTATATTCATCAGTTATATGAAACAATAATGTTTCACTGAGACATGAATTACACTAACGTAGTCATTTGAATAGATCGTCGCGCGCCTCTGACGGATTTAAGATCATCTTGTAACGGGCGTGAAGGTCACAAGGGCAAACCGAGAAGACACAGATTCAGTACTCAAATAACCGTATCCTCGTGTGTACATCAACTCCTACCTCGCAACCAATATAACACAAATTTGTTCTATCAAACAGAATAAACAAATAATCAATCATGGTTCGTAAATTTTTCGTTGGTGGTAACTGGAAGATGAACGGTACAAAAAAAGAAATCGATGAAATTGTTGCATTTCTCAAAGCCGGCCCATTGGATCCAAATGTTGGTACGTGCTGATAGACATGTATTCATCAGAGAGCCTTGAAAAAGAATTATATATCACATTCTATATATTTATACACTAACCTATATTTATGACCTAATTCTCTTTATTGTATGTTGAAATATCACTTGACAATTTTTATTAATTTCTTGTTTTTTTTTTTTGTTATTATTTTAGAGGTTGTTGTTGGAGTTCCAGCGATTTATTTGACGTATGCCAAGAGTATTTTACCAAGTACCATTCATGTGAGCGCACAAAATTCATATAAAGTACAAAAGGGTGCTTTCACTGGCGAAATTAGCCCGGCTATGCTTTTGGACAATGGTATTCCCTATGTTATTCTTGGACACTCTGAACGTCGTAATGTATTCGGTGAAACCGATGAATTAATTGCTGACAAAGTTGCTCATGCACTTGAAGCTGGCCTAAAGGTTAATTTTGTATATGAAAAAATATTTTATTCTATATATATTCCAGCGACAGTTTTACATATTGTGAATTTTTTGATTTATTTATCGATTTTTCGATTCGTTTGTGTATAGGTAATTGCCTGCATTGGTGAGAAATTGGAGGAACGTGAAGCGGGCAAAACTGAAGAGGTTGTATTCCGGCAGACAAAAGCAATTGCCGATAAAATTAAATCGTGGGACAATGTTGTGTTAGCTTACGAACCAGTTTGGGCAATTGGTACAGGAAAAACGGCAACGCCCCAACAGGCACAAGAAGTTCATGATAAATTGCGCGAATGGTTTGGTAAAAATGTTAGTCCAGCTGTCGCTGAATCACTTCAAATTATTTATGGTGGTTCAGTAACTGCTGGAAATGCCAAAGAATTGGGAAAAGAAAAAGATATTGATGGATTTTTGGTTGGTGGAGCGTCATTGAAACCTGAATTCGTACAAATTGTTAATGCTAAGCAATAATAATATTAATCGTTACACTCGTTACGTAATAAACCATTTTGATTGAATCAATATTTGACAATAGGTCATCGTGATTTAATTATGCAAAAAAGTATGGAAAAACACTTATCAATTTTCCCTTGAATTAATATTCGAATTTAAAATTAGAAACAAAATAATTTTCATGCCAGGAACTCCATCAAGATGAATGATTATTTATTATGTATTATACAGGTAACATGTATGTAACTTCAGATTTAAAGTGATAAATTACACAGATCCATGGTTTCAAGTGAAAACAATTGTTATTTCTTGTGGCTTTATCATCAATTAGTCACAAAACTAATGTACAGAGCAACTAATCATGAAAATTGAGAATATATATGTGGTTATCATTGCTACAATATATATTTATCATCATTATGTTACATATGTAATGAGCGACAAGCTTAATAGAAAAAAATGAAATACACAAATTAAATCAGATAATAGTCTTTCAATTTGTGTTCTTTGATAATTTTTTATTTAAGCATTCCGCGAATTACTATACCACTTGGGAGATCTAGTTCTTTTACAGTATGTAATCCATCGAGTTTTGCTTTAGCCCATGCGAGTTTAGTGAGTGATTTGAAAGACCGTGGTTCAAAAATTGCCAAATCCGAAAGAACTTTCCTATTCAGAAAAATATCATTTCGTGCAAGACCTTCTTTCATAATACTATATGTAATTCCATGTTCTGAACAAGCTGCATCCAGTCTCTGGTCCCACAGTATATGTAATTGTTCTCTCTTCAAATGTCTTCCACGAGTTGCAAACATCAGTGAGCGATGTACACCACGAATTGCTGAGGAATAACAATTCTTGCGTCGTCCACCCAAATGCTGTCAATAAATGAAACATTAAATACACATCAAAATAATTCCAACATCAAAAATCGGATTCTCAATTTTGCAAGATCAAAGTATTTACCGCAGTCAGTTTGAATATCTTTCTTTTACGCCAGAATTCATCAGGTCCCTTATTGCGGGCAAACAATGTCAGAGATCTGATAACCATTTTTATTATATCTTTTAGATGCTGCAGTTAATGACAAGCAATTTTATTCTATCTTTTGATATTGTATTAATATTTTGTTCAGGGCATCGACGTATTGTGAAAATTGAGGTTATGTGTGTGTGGTTCAATTCTATGGAGGGGAAAGGCCGACAAAATGTGTTACCGGCATAAAAAAGAAACGAAATTTATCAGTATTCTCACCCTGGTCTATTTACGACTCAGCAAAGGGTGGAAAGCTTTATATACGCACGCTCCGAATTTGCGCGAATTCATTTTTGGACCCATTTCCACGGAATCGAATTGAATCGAAATTATCCTATTGTATTGCGTTTATTGAAGAATGCTTAGCATCTGATTGCTCAATGGCTTTAATCAAATCGCTGAAAATATAACCTGTATTCAGAAATTGTGATGGGTCCGCCATTTTACGGTTGAATAGAAATCCGCCCTGGTATTTAAGTTGATTCGATATTTATTCCATAAATACACGTGGATGAGAATAACATAAATAAAAAATATGAGTTCTAAAAAGAAGTAAGTATTAATTATTCAATTTATTTCTTATGAAATAAGATGTTTATGAAATTCGAAGCAAAATTGTATGAATCAATTTAGATTCACGTTATTGGATTTTCATGTTGATTCTACAATTTTTCACGTTTTCTTTATTTTTTGGTTATGGATACTGTCAAGAATGTACTTTATATTTATTTTATTATTCCAATAGATTTCCACAAGACTTTGGTGATATCACAACATTCGATGAGAATGATATAACTGATAGTGATGATGAATCGCCTGAAGAAAAACGTTTACTAGATAAAGTACGAAAAAAGCGTATACCAGAGAATTTCGACAGCGATGATGAAGTTTATGGATTGCAAGATGACAATGCAGCCGATGATGACGATGATGATGACGATAATAATGATCACGATTCAATGGAATCGGATATTGAACGACCTCAAGAGGACGATGATCTTCCGGATGAAAGAGCTTGGGGTAAAAAGAAGAAAACTTTTTTTTCAGCTGATTATGTTGATGCTGATTATGCTACGACCAATGAAAGAGATATGGAGAAAGCTGAATTGGAAGAAGAAATGGCGAGAAAAATTCAACAAAGACTCGCTGAACAACTGGACGATGCTGATTTTGGTTTAGATTTATTGCAATCATCAATTCCAATTGAAGATGATGAGGCTACAGATGATAAACAAATTGTTAAAACAGATTTGAGTACCATGAGTAAGCGAGAGCGACAAAATTTATTTCAGAAAGAGAATCCAGAGTTCCAAGCACTTGTGGCTGACTTTGAAGGTAAATTCGATACTTTCAATTGATAAAAATGAATTTAACAATATTCTTAATAAATCTATGTATTGATGAAATTGTTTCAGATCGATTATTGGAAGTGAAAAATATTCTTTTACCATTTCTCAATCTCGCGAGAAAAGAAAATATTGCTGAATGTCCAGCATTAAATCTAATAAAAATAAAATATCATTTAATATTGAATTATAGTGTGAATTTATCGTTTTATCTGGAATTGAAAGCGAACAAAATTCCAATAATATCACATCCAGTCATAAAAAGATTGGCACAATTGCGTCAATTAATTTCTCAACTCGAAGAAGGACAAGGCGAATTAATTAAAGAGGCGTCAGAAGTTTTGAAAGCTGTTGAGAATGGAGAGCCATTATATAATGTTTTGGATAATACTCAAATCGAATTGAAGAAAGTTAAGAAAAGAAAATTATCAAGTGGTGAAATGGATATGAACAAGGAGAGAAAGAAAAAGATTAGTAAAAAGTTACCATTAGTTGCTTCCGAACAGATGGACGATGAAGATGATGAGGAAGAAAAGGAGAATGGTGATTTGTCAGTGGATGAAAATACATCAGATATAGCGGACGATAAATTTGATGACAACGAGGAAGAAATAGCAAATGGAAATTTGAATAATGAAGTTTTGGATGGGGACAAACGTCCGATTAATTATAAAATTGCAAAGAACAAAGGTTTAACACCGCATAGAAAGAAGGAACAGAGAAATCCACGTGTCAAGCACAGAAACAAATATCGTAAAGCAAAAATACGAAGGAAGGGCGCGGTGAGAGAAGTCAGAACGGAAACAACTCGCTATGGTGGTGAAATTTCTGGTATCAAGGCTAGTGTAATGAAGAGCAGAAAATTGAAGTGAAAATATAAATAATTCTGAAAAATATTTATCCATAACTTCATTCTACATTTCGTAATATGCTCATCTGTACTTATATATAAATGTCGCAGTTGATAGGAAATGAAATTGAATCTACAATATTTTTATTGGAATTATTTTCTATATATCGATACAACATAACCTCTATTATATTATGATATACATATAATATAAATATAATTATATATGTATATCTTTTACTAGGATATCAGAAATGAGAGGAGCATACCGCGAATTTTCCCCATTTTGTATGTGGTATTTATGCGAAGGTGTGTATCAGTGTTATTCATGAAGAGCCGGTAATGTAAATTCCGTACATATTAACGGGAAAAAATTTGGAGAAACAATTGCGCGCGCAAATTCACCACCATTCTAACCTATAATTATCAATAATGATAAATTTATCAAAATAAATAAAAGTTCTTCAATAACCTGTAGATAATAATTAACATCCCGCAATAACTATTATAAAGGAATTAAAGACAACATTGGGAATGTACGGAATTAAATTTTTTATTATCTGAAAAAAATGTATGAAACAATGTCACCTACAGGCTAACATAGAACTTAGAAAAAAAGAAAAAGTAACATTATCAAGTCGAATTAATAGTCTTTGCCGGAACAATGCCATCATCATCATTCACATCATTGTAATTATAATTTTTTCTTCCAAACATTTATGTCTTCATCACTTGATTATATGCGGTAAAATAGAACGGAAAAAAAAAAAGTTGTTTATAGTTATCGTTTGTGTTTGGATTTAGAAAGATAAACCTATCGTAATATTTTTTCTCGTCATTCAAATTAAGATTCCAATTTAGCAAGAATATCAGTTTCACGGAATAAATGGTATTCTTTCTCGTTTTCAAGTTGAACCTTGGTACCACCATATTCTGGAAGTAGCACGGTATCACCAACCTTCACGTTCATTGGCACATGTTGTCCTAGCTGTAAGATAAATTGACGATTAAAATTGGTTCCCACAATTCATAGAAAATAAATGTTAAAGAAAAAAAGAATAGAAGAACGCCTTCGAGCTGATTCCTAACCTCATTTCTTGAGCCGGGTCCAACAGCCACAACTGTACCTTGCAAAACTTTTTGCTGTACTTTTTCGGGCAAGACAATTCCACCCTTAGTCTTTGTAATAGCTTCAGCTCTTTGAATAAGAACTCGGTCCAACAGAGGAATAACTCGTTTTGCTAATTGTGCTGCCTACATAACCAAAAAAATAATTATAAATGAATAAATGAACACAAAAGAGAATGAGAAATTAATAACTCCAATGTGATTAATAAAAATTGAAGCAAAGAAACATGATAAGTCTTCTCGATATTCTACAATGTCAACTTCGTGTTAGATTTGGAGTTGCAGTGAATTTTTGAAAGATTAATTCTCTAATCACCGCGTGAGATTTACAGCAAAAAAAAAAAATATCTTAATTAGATATGATATATATCATTTCTATCGATCAATTAATCAAGTACCAGATTAGAAATAATTTTTTACTGTACATCCATGACTCACCATATTTTCTTAGTTTATAATAATGTAAGATTTCAATTGTTTTCTTCGTGAGAATAAATCGACCGGCGATCACGCGTGCACGTTGTTCAAAGTAACCTAAACTGTTGGTGCTGCAATGGGGTATCTGCCTATGATTCTCTCGAAGCTTCTTCCGCTCCCCTCTCGCGCCATCGTCACGTGATAAGTCGACCATTGATTCCATTTCTCTCTCTCTCACACCGGCCGGCAACAACGATTGGTTATGTAAGATAGACATATGTATTATTTGGACTCCATTTTGCGCATGCGTTTCGTACAAAATTCGTTTTCGTTTGCGTATAAAAAGTAAAACGGAATTTTCTACATCCTCTTCTCGAAATTTCGATGATTTATCTATTTTACACCTAAAACTGACTACTCAAATACCAAATAAAGAATCAATATGAAATTATGCATAATTACAAATAACTATTCCCATCGATTCAATTGACATTTCATAATTGTTTCATATTTTCTCGCCATTTTGCGGATTACTTCAGAATATATAGAAATTCATATATTATATATTCCAGTTTAATATATGCATATGACTGGACTCTGCACCGAGTTGAATTCTTATCAATGGTTAGATAATGAAGACGATATGATTGAAGAAAACATTTATATGTATCAGTGAAATTCCTTTTCTGAACGGCAAAAAATATTCGAGTGTATGAATTTTGTTCCGACAATCCGGCGCGTGGTGATTGGTTGCCCGAAGGCAATTGCGTCATACAAAACACGTTATAGTTTATAGTACATTCTAGAACCTCATGGAAATGTACAAAAATATGACCTTTTAGCAGCTACTAATGACTAATTAATTAATACGTCAATTAGAAATGACCTTGAATGTATTAAAAATTAATTATGTAACATAATTGATGGATATTATACTGTAAATCAATAAATATTGCATGTTATATTGTAAGATCCGGCTTTTCTCTGAGGTTAGGTTGAGTCTCGTTGCCCTCATGGAGAGGGGATGTCGTCCATGTGATACCCGTGAAAGAGGGACCCCGTGTATGCTGCTTCTCATTCTCACTTGAGCGGAACAACGTGCAACCACACACTCCAAAGAACTTTCATTTTTTTTTTCACGAAATAATCGTGAGAATTACGTACAATATATTCAAGTGTTTCATTAACACAGCATAAAGGTATTTATCTCTACTCAATTTGTTTATTTATCAATTAAACAATATGTTGAATTATTTTACCAGGCAATGAGAGTTTGATAGAGAGTAATTAATATTGTTCATATGCCGGCCATGTCCCGGCATGACTCTCCGATTGAATCTTCAACTTTAACTTTAACTAATATTGAACAACACAAATGTATTTCTATACATTCAGAATTATCAATGCGAATATTAGTTTTGGAAATATGAATCTGTATAACGTATACAGCTCCACTTTTTTATCTCACGATTTGGCCCACGCGGTTTACATAACCATGTTTCCATTTATCTATATTTCATATCACATCATCATTTCATCTATAAAAGAATGGAGATAAAAAAGTTTTTTAATAGTCGCCTAACCTCAAAGGTGATTATTTTTCTATCCATTGCAATTATTTAGTGGCAATTCGTCTACTATTTCTTTCTCGAATCTTCCCCTACATCATGTATTATGATTAAATTACTTTAATTACTTATTCAATATTCGATTCCGTTACTTCGAAGCTACAAGATTTCTCTTTCTTTTTTCTGTTGAGAAACAAATGGTGGCTTCAATATGCTGCGGCTTTTATCATAAAGAGCAGCGTTTGATTTTCATCAGGACAAGAAAAAAGTTGATTTATTGAGAATATTTCGAGAAAGCTGCGTTACACAGACATTTTTTGTTCAGATACGATCGTATTTCCATCATGTGTTCTGCTACGATTCATTAACTGCATCGTATTTATTGATAACAACTGAAATTTGTACGATTATTTCAGATGTACCGTCTACCGACCATGATACGTAGCGCAGCATCGCGCCAAATGCAACTTCAAGCACGTTTATACGCCAAAGACGTGAGATTTGGCGCTGAAGTACGTGCACTTATGTTGCAAGGTGTTGATGTGCTTGCTGACGCAGTTGCAGTGACAATGGGACCCAAAGGACGTAATGTTATATTGGAACAAAGTTGGGGAAGTCCAAAGATCACCAAGGACGGTGTTACAGTTGCTAAAGGCATCGAATTGAAAGACAAATTCCAAAATATTGGCGCTAAATTGGTTCAAGATGTTGCCAATAACACAAATGAAGAGGCAGGTGATGGTACAACGACTGCAACAGTTTTAGCTCGCGCCATTGCTAAAGAAGGATTTGAAAAAATCAGCAAAGGCGCTAATCCAGTTGAAATCCGACGTGGTGTCATGTTGGCTGTTGATACTATCAAGGAAGAATTAAAGAAATTGAGTAAGAATGTCACAACACCCGAAGAAATTGCACAAGTTGCAACAATTTCAGCTAACGGTGATGTTGCAATTGGTAAACTTATTTCTGATGCGATGAAAAAAGTTGGTAAAGAGGGTGTTATCACAGTCAAAGACGGTAAAACTTTGGTCGATGAATTGGAAGTTATTGAAGGAATGAAGTTCGACCGTGGATATATTTCACCATATTTTATTAATTCAACCAAAGGCGCTAAAGTTGAATTCCAAGATGCACTTGTATTATTTAGCGAGAAGAAAATTTCATCAATTCAAAGTATTGTGCCAGCACTTGAAATGGCCAATTCAATGCGTAAACCATTGGTCATTATTGCTGAAGATATTGACGGTGAAGCATTGACTACTTTAGTATTCAACAGACTTAAAATTGGACTACAAATTGCTGCAGTGAAAGCTCCAGGCTTTGGTGACAATCGCAAGGCAACACTTCAAGATATGGCAGTAGCGACCGGAGGAATTGTCTTCGGTGATGAATCCAATCTTGTTAAAATTGAAGATGTTACGGTAAATATTCCATTAAATTACTATTTATTTTAACGTAGATTATAAAAATAATTCATTTTTCATGTCTGAATAATTCATTATTTTTATTTTTTCGTAGGCCAATGACTTCGGTCAAGTTGGTGAAATAGTTATCACAAAAGAGGACACACTTTTATTGAAAGGCAAAGGTTCAAAATCAGACATTGGAAAACGTGCGGAAATTCTCCGTGATCAAATCGCGAACACAACATCTGAATATGAGAAGGAAAAACTCCAAGAACGTCTCGCAAGGCTTTCAGCTGGTGTTGCAGTATTGAGAGTTGGTGGTAGCAGTGAAGTCGAAGTTAACGAGAAAAAAGATCGTGTTCATGATGCTTTGAATGCAACACGTGCTGCTGTTGAAGAGGGAATTGTTCCCGGAGGTGGTACTGCACTTCTCCGGTGTGCACCAGCTTTGAGAAACTTGAAGGCAACCAACAGTGATCAAGCAACGGGAATTCAAATAGTCGAAAATGCATTACGTCAACCGTGCCATCAAATTGCAGCAAATGCTGGCGTTGACGCAAGCGTTGTTGTTGCTAAAGTTTGCGAAGGAACATTGGGCTATGACGCCATGAAGAATGAATATGTTGACATGATTGCCAGTGGAATAATTGACCCGACTAAAGTTGTTCGTACAGCACTTACTGATGCCGCTGGCGTTGCATCATTATTGACCACAGCCGAAGTTGTTGTAACAGAATTGCCTAAAGAAGCATCTGAGGGTGCAATGCCCGGCATGGGTGGCATGGGTGGTATGGGTGGTATGGGTGGAATGGGAGGTATGGGAATGTAAAAAAAAAAATAGGAAACAAAGTAAAATAAGTGCAGTTTTCATTCAAAGACTGAAGCTGACTTGAAAGCATCTGTTTTTCATAGATTCGGTCAGTTGCATTTGTTATTAACGCAAAAACAAAAATCAGATAAATTGGGACAGTGTTGATGGAAGAAGAAAAAAAAATCGAAAACTTAATTGGATTATTATTATAATTTTGAGATAATTTTAAGTTAGCGTGCACAGAGACATTCCGTTAGTCACATGTTTATTCGTATGTGATTGTCGGGTTTATATTACCTCTAAATTTTTTTTTTTTATTATTTTCGTTAAAAAAAATAATTTCTGGTAATTTGTCAATAACTTTTTTTTTTTCGCTGTTCCCGTTGCGTAACATTTCAACAATTTTCCCATCGTAGCTACCTCCTCGGAGATGTATAAAGTGGCAGTGACTCAAAAAGAAAGATAAATACAGGAAATGGTTGAATGAATTTTTTTTTTTTGTAAAATGAAGTGTGAATCTTACATTAAGATTTTTTTTGAGTAAACGAAAACTGTTGTTCTCTTTGTAATTCCTATTCTCTTGCCGTTTGCGAGAGAAATCACTGCCAATTTTGGCATCTATCATTCATGTTTCTTGCGTTTGCTCGAAAGACATTTCTTTTAATGACGAAAAATATTCCAAGCACAAAATACCAACGCGTTGACAATTATTCATTTTTATTATGAACATAGGACATATTGAGTTCCGATCGAGGAATAACTTATCTATTGTGTCCATTATGTAGATTAATAAGTCGTCGATGCAGCATTAGTTCATTGATACCGTCGAACGTAATGTTTAAGGTTAGTTTGACAAAAAAAAATAATTGGGAAGAATAAATAAATTGTATTGACATTAATCTTTGTTCCATTCACCGTTTTTTCCTGCATCACAAATTTTTGGTATCCGATTACTATTCAATAAAAAAGTTGTATTTCATCGAATTATTTCTATTCATAAACGCATTATTAATTTTTCACATATTAGTTTTAAATAAAGTGTACGTTTAAATTACTATTGTTATTTTTTTATTACCACCCCAGTAGAAAAAAGTTTGATAATATCATTTGTTATTGTTGCATTGAAAATCAATTATCGTTCTTTTATTTTCCAGTAATGAAAGGAATATGAAATATCAATATGTGTATGCAAATTTATTTTTCAGAGTATAAAGTTTATATTCAATGGTACATAATAATATACCACTAATTATTTAAAATTACAGTAATAAATCCTTATGAATTTATGCACCAATTTTTTCAATCTCGTCAGCATCTTCTGCATCCAAATAGTGAATCTTTTTACCAAAATGTTGTTCAATATCTTTACACACCGCCATTGCTTCAGGTGAATCAACTAAATTGATAGCAATTCCTGATTTACCAAATCTACCAGTTCGCCCTATCCTGTGTAAATATGTTTCGCAATCAGCTTTACGATTTTGGTCCATCGGCAAATCAAAGTTCACTACAATTGTCACTTGTGCAACATCAATTCCTGAAATCAACAGAAATTTACAGACATTAGATTCAAACATGAGAATAATGAGATTAATTATCTCTTAAGAATGACAAATTTAAATCCTTCTCACCTCTTGCCAAAACGTTTGTTGTGATTAGAACTTTTTCTATTCCCTCTCGGAATCGATCTAGCACAGCAATTCTTTGTTCGACAGTCAAATCACCGGATAGTACACCAACAGTATGACCATCTTTAGTCATCCTCTGTGCAAGCCAACTCGCAGTTCTTCTTGTCTGCAAGAAAAAAAAAAAATAATCAATAGTTGCCATAAACTTGAATATTTGATATCGATTATTGATCATAATTCATTTACTTTCAACAAATTTATCCCATATTCAAATTGGATTGAATAAATACTTACATGACAAAATATAATTGCTTGTCCAATGGTGATAACACCATAAATATTTGTAATTGCCACATATTTTTCTTCTGTATTTTTACATCGTACGTAGTACTGTTTAATATTATCCAATGTCTCTTCTTCTTTAAGTAATCTTATAATCAATGGATTATTTACAATAATCTCAGCGAATTCCATCACTTCACTCTCGTACGTCGCTGAGAAAAACATCATCTGACACGTTCTTGGTAAATGTCTGCAAATCAGCGATGAAAAGAGATGAATAAAGTTGCAACCAATCATTCTAGCAATAGAGAAGCGTAACGAATATTGATTTGTTTCTTTTCTTGCTAACTTACTTGTGAATACGTATACACTGATCTTGATGACCTTGAGTAGCAATCATCACATCAGCCTCATCCAGTACGAAAACCGTGATTTTACTTAAATCAAAAAATCTGAATTTCAATGACCAATCTAAAACTTTACCGGGTGTACCGATAATAATATGGTCTTCTATTTCGGAACCTCTCGCGACTTCCTCGCCCCTAACTGCATATTTAATGTCAATATCTGGACAAAATTGTGACATCTTAGCGGCAACTTCACCAGTTTGTATTGCTAATTCATATGTTGGTGATAGACAAAGTACTTGAGGATAGTGTTTATTTGTATCAACACGACTGAGCATTGCCAGAACAAATGCGGCAGTTTTACCCGTTCCTGATTGTGATTGTGCAATCATATTTTGTGGCGGATCTGCCAATAATGTCGGTAAAGCTGTTTCTTGAATTTTTGACGGTGCATTGAAACCCATTGCATAAACGCCTTGAAGCAATGCTGGTTTCAAGTGTAATTCTTCAAATGTTTTTATACTAAACAATGGTGAACTTGGATTTTTACGTTGAATTTCCAATTCATTTGTGGTTTCTACCAATCCTTTACGTATTATTTTTTGTAGTAACGATTTTTCAGCCGGTGAAATCGGCCCATCGACGCCAGCGTCGTTTGTCTTTGAATCCTTTTCATGATTGCTGTTGGCCTGTTCATTATTCTGTTTGTCAATTGCCAGATTCGTAACCTAGAACCAAGATAATAGTTCTGTAAATAATTATATTATGTTCACGAAATTATAAAGAATAGTATTTATAGGTTATGATTACATTTAGTAGTACCATTGTGAATGAATTTTCGAACTTCAAAAGGTTATGTTTGAAAAATCGGTTACTGCATACTCAAAGAATATTCAATGACTAATTTGTGTTGCTGTGAGGAAGTGCGACATGGAAACGAATAAGACACCGTCATTTGTTTTGAATATCCAAGGCCTCTATGTTTTAGTTTTGGATGGATAAAGTGGGGGACAATATGAAAGCATTACGGCAAAAAGCTCGTTCGTGATAACATATAGGAATGCACGACATGTTACCGGTTCGTGTGTATTTCTTCGAAATAATATATAAACAATGGTATCAACTTACATTTGCCGCCAATTCTTGTTCGGCTGTTAATTTTCCCCAATCATCTTCAGTCGATGCCATTATTTTAATTTTATAAGATTTGTTTGGAGAGATTTTTGTCTTTAAATGAAATAAATTTGATGACTTTTATATAGTATATGTATTAGTGTACCAACTGGTATGAACGCTGAACCGAACGAGGTGGATAGAAATGTGTCGTATATTGTACATAAAAGGTGGAAAAATTTATCGAAATACTAGCGCCGCCATTTTATGATCAGAATGGACGACGGCGGTGAAATTCGAAAGATGTTGAGAATATTGATGATGACTTTGGTAAGATTGTATTTGGAAGAACAGATTCTCTTGAATTATTCCAACAATAAATAAGAATACTTTGAGTACTTGGAATATTTTGTAATTTACACCGAGCACGGAACAAAACCGACCACAGTTCCGAAGAGTTTTACACATGAGAATAAGAATCAAAGATCTGAGTTATATAATCATGAATAACGGAATCTCTGGAAGATTCTTTTGTTCATATTTTTGTTTATAATTATTGCTCTCCGAGGAATTGGAAATTGGTTTGGTCAATTTATTTATTTAGAAATAATTTTTTGTTTATTTTGGTGATATTCTTTAGTTTATTTTCTATCATTTAATTGTGTTCATTAATAATTATTAATTAATTACATTATTGTATTGATGCTGTTTAACTGACATATCCTGGTGCGTAGATGTTTTACATCGTACATCAAATCTTTATACATAAATTATATATTTTACTTTGTTCTATATATACAAAATCAAGTTTTACTCCTGAACTGCTTCATCATGACAAAATATTAGTCGATAAATGAAAAACGAAGAAAAGGAAGCAATGTATTATACATTTCTTTTCTTTGTATGCAAACTGATTAATCTGACATTATTTGCCGCATTGTGTTAATTTATTTGATTGTTGGTCGTTTGATTGATACGGTTTGGTTTAATAATCGTACATTTATCATTGACAAATCAATCATTTTACGTTGATATTTCTTCTGAAATACTGTTGCTGCTGAATGCGTTTTGAACACAATTGTTGCTGTTTTATCGCCCATCACTACGCTCTGAAAGAATCAAAAACAAAAACATTAATCCAATTGAATATATTCAATGGCTGATTGATAATATAAATATAAATAATAATTGATGTCACAAATGTTTTACCTCAAGCGTACCAATGCCCTGACACATTCTTCGTATTTCGGATTCACTGGTGCTTGTTGCTAAATTTTCGATCATAATTGTATTTGGTTTTGTACTGGGTTGAAGAACAATTCGTTGAAAATTTGAATTGCCAGCAGCCATTTTTTTGGAATTCACTGGTAATGCATTGTTAACAACAACTTTACGAACTGGTCCTGTTGATCCTGTTCCATCTTTGATAACAGTCCTTGTATTGTCATTTGTAATTACATTCTTCAAAATCGGTACTGGTTTATTCAATACTTTTTGTGCTTTATTTGATGTTGTGGACATTGGTGTTTGATTTTTTTGAAGATTCGATACAGTTTTTTGTATCGATGTTGATACACGTTGAACACTTGGTGCATTTATTACCACACGTCGTGCACTCGATTGTTGTTGATGTGACTGATTCGACGCTCGCAATTGTCCACCATCCTTTTGTCCATCAACAATTGACTCTCTTACACTGTGAATTGTCGAGGTTGAGTGCTTTTCAGTTCCAGGAGGTTTACGGACAATTCTGACGCCAGACAATCCTCTCTCATTCACCTAAAAACAAAATTTGGTTCAGCATTTTTACATGGAATACAATTAAAAGGATGATTGCAGCAGTATCATTCACTGAAGTCCTTCACCAAAATATATATCAATAAATTTGAAACAAAAATTGAAAACTGAAGGTCATTCCCCAAAATCATAACATCAAATGAAGCATATTTTCGTTTTGGTTTTTTTGTTGTTTTATTCAATCATAAATTGTAAATATTTGTACAATATAAATTTTATCAATGTTTATATTTTGTAAAATAAAAAAGTTTTCAATCGCAATAACGATCACAAGATGGATTTTCAATCGGGAAAAAAAAAATTTATTTTCATAAAGCGAAAAATAATAAGAAAAGGTAAAAAAAATTTATTCTCCACTGTTATCACTGTCACAACTCATCATTTTCAATAATTAAGCTCAATATATGGCTTAAATAGAAAAAAAAAAGCAATTTAATCTGTTCTGTCACCATTTCCAACTATACAACATACACGTACTATTAGAAAAAATTATAACAATAATATTGGACGAAAGGTGTAAATTATATAATGAAATAATTAATTTGTACAATTGTAAATGTCACTGACTCGATTCATTTCTTACTGTTGTGCTCAAATAGAATGAGCACATAAATGCATTTATTGATAAATCTCACAGGCAATTCTAATCTAAATCCATTTTTTTTTTATCTAAATTTATATTTTGTCAACTGGTATTTGTTGTTCATTTGTTTTTTCAGATATAAAAAATTATTATCATACTTATAAGAAGCAGTGAAACGAATTCTAATGGCTATGTATATTTTTATTTTATGTACTTAATTGCTATACCTCGGACGCTTGTGTATTTCCAGTACGAATCCTTCCGCGTGTTGCCAATGGTTGTGCAGCACTTTCAGCGTTATTTTTTGCTACAACCGCCGTGCCTGACGTCATTTTTTCATCCTGTTGGGCGTTTTCTATGAACAAAAATACATATTGAGATTTTTGTTCATATATCCTGCACTCTTTAGTCAATGATAAAAATGACACAAATTTATTATATTAATTTGAAATATATTTTACCTGGAATTTTGGCATCTCGTGAGTCGTCACCCTGTTTCTCCATTGCTGCTTGCTTCCTCCGATTCTCTTTCTCTTGCAATATTTTTTCTCGCAAACGTTTTTGCTCCTCCATTTTTTTATGATATTCACGCATTTCTGGATCCAAATCTTCCACCTTGAAAAATGAATAGGAAAAATCTTTTGGTATTTTCATTCATTCATTACTTAATTTACCATTATAAATTGTTTAATTGATGGAAGTGTACTCACATGTCTACTTCTTGACGGTGCATGTGACTCGCCTGATGTTGGAGCATCGTGGAAATGTCTATTGCTTAATTTCACTCTCTTAGGACTCAATTCCCTTGCGGCTCTGCTCATAGGCTCCGGACTGCGTTTTTGTGGTGGTCTCGAAGATGCACGACTGCTTGATGAATTATTTGTAGGCCTGCTTGAACGTTGATCGTACGTATCACTGTGATACGTAGTATTTGATTGATGCGATCGTGGCCGATGTGAATAATCACGGGAACGCGCTGGTGGACTTCGGTCTCGATATCTTTGATCCTTGAAGAATTAAAAGAAAAAGACAGATTTTAATATTATAGAATAAATAACGTATAATATCACCAAAATTTCCAACATTTAAATAACCAATTCTCTACCTCCGAATAAGTGTCACGGGTGTCGGATGATTTATATTTACTGTCATAATCACGATAATTACTGTCACGTGAATAATTACTCTCTGCTGAGTACGCTTTCAATGGGCTTATGCTCTTCGGCTTGGACGTTTTATTTTCTTGCCAAACATCCGAAAAATAGGCGTACGGATCCTGAGAAAAATAATTCCAACATTTAATATGATATAATACTTTCATAAATAAAAATGAAAAAGATATTATTATATAAATTATTTGTATACAATTACCTCATTTTTGGTTTTTTGGAATTCTTGAGACGGTTGTTGTTTTACTGGTGTTTGATTGTAAGCAACCGGATCCTGATAGGACGTTGTATTTTGCACGAAATTTTGATCATTGGGCACTTGAGATTGAGGCATTGACTGTTGTGATCCATCCCATTGGGGTCGTCCTATTAAAAGAAATTATACCCTCCTATTTATTCCGTTCTAATTATCATAATTTGTATACAGTTAAGAAAAATCTTCAAAATAATCACCATCAGCGGGTGGTTGTGGAGTGCCACGAAAGTGTGGATTAATAAGTATTTTATGACCAGGTGGAATGGGCACATTGGGCACTGCCGAGCCTCGTTGCTGTTGTGGACCATTAGGAGGCATATTATTATTGAATTGATTAGGCGCCGGTTGATTGTTGTACGGTTGCTGTTGTTGGTGTTGCTGCTGTTGCGGTTGTTGTCCCGGTGCGTACATATTTCTTCTTTCGAATTGCGGCGCTTCTTGAAATGGACGATTCTCAAAGTGTGGCTGCGTCCCCATTGGTACATTTGGATGATTTGGTCCGGGTCGAGCAAATCTAGGAGGAATTTGTCCCTCCATATTCTGGCCATTTGGTCCAACCGGACCACCTTGTTGTAACATTCGCGGGTGTCCTGGATGCGCTGGTCGAATCTGGTTGTTCTGCCCGTGTGGTCCCATTGGATGTGGTCCGGGCCCAAGTAATGATGGACCTCTTGGACCGCTTGGCATCATTGACTCGTGATTGTTAGACATTTGACGCACTTCAGGGCCATGTTGTTGTGGACGTGCTTGAAAGTGCGGTGGTCTGGGTGGCATGAATTGTTGTTGATTTGGCGGACTATTGAAACGCAGTCCAGGCGCACGTGGTCGAAATTCCATTCTCGGATTTTGCATTCGTGGCACTTGTCCCATTCCTGGGAATTGATTGTATTGCGGACGTAGTCCACCTGACGGATCATTGAAATGATGACTCGGGCCATGTGCAGGTGGTCCACCTTGGTATTGTTGAAAACGCGGTAGGTGCTGTTGATTTCCCTGATGATACATCATTTGTGGATTCATCATATTATTTGGCGGACCATTTGGAAATAATGGTGGTCGTGATTCAAGTAATGGTGGGCGAAATGAGGGCTTTTGTTCATTGTACGATGGGCCACGACTGCTGAATCTATACAAACCGAATAGAAAGAAATTATATGTCTATTTATTCATATGCTTTTATTTGAGTTATAAAATATTATTCCAAGGAATTCTTTTCATATAGATTTTGGGTAAATATATGAGAATGTACCTATTTAGTTAAGTTATGAGAACATGCTAGATCTATGCAATTATTTTAATTTACCTTGGGTTGTAACTTGGCATCGGGCCGGGAAATCTTGCACCGCGCATTCCCCTAATGCCTCGACCTCTTCCGCGATCTCTCATCATCATGGGTCGCATTTGTTCCATTGTTACGACGCTCTCCAACGAATCCGGTATCTCATTATTCATTTTTGGTGAAATAATTGTCCGTTCACTTTGAAAACGATTTCTTCTTTCCCTCGCTTCCTCACCATCATCATCTTCCATTGGTTGTTGTTGAAGATGGTGATGATGATGATGATGGTGCTGTTGTCCATTGCCGATGATGACGACGTCCCTCTGTGCACTATTATTATTCTTCTGCAATTTTTCACGCAAATCACCAGTTGACATTGACGCAGTCGATAATATTGCTTCATTATGCCCAATATTTTCTTCATAAAGCTGTGGTTGTTCTTCGTGATCGTAATAACCACCATGACAATCAACAAGGCGTTCATCATTGTAACAATGTGTTCGGTTATGGCTATCGCTCTCGTTTCTATATGAAATATTTTCATCATCGCCTTCTAAATCGTCGAGCGCATCCGTGACTCCTAAGTCCAGTACATCGTCTGTTTCCTCTTCTCCCTTATAGCTATTCTGCTGCTCGAGAATTAAATTGCCAAATATTTGTAATGAAATATATGTGTTGTCTTGTGTCGTTTGACTTTTTGTGTCAATTATTTCGATAAATAATTTTACTTCTTTAGTTATTCTTTTGATTAATTAATTTGTTTCTTTTGACCTATCAATATTCTATTATCAGCAATTTAAATTTGTGTATATCAATTAACTAATGATATTGAATGTGAATAATGAGATTTGTGTAGCGCAATTTTTGTGAAGGGAATGATTTAAAGGAATCATTAATTTATTTGTGGGATTCATTGTTTTACCTATCTATGTCGTTTTATCAATTAATTCGAGTGTCGAGCATAGCAAGAGGATATTCAGACGTCGTTGGACTGATATTTGATATTATTGATTTTTAATTTCTTATTGTGAGGTTGGAAAAAGTTTTTTCTAAGATATTACCGTCGGAAAGTTTTCGATTTTTTATAATAGTTTTAGAGGCGCATAGGGTATTTTGCGTATTATTATTTTTTTTTTTTTTCGTTTTTGTTTCAAGTAGTATACAGCCGAAGGTTTTACGTATTGTAATCGCATCTACCAGTAGCATAATGTATCCTCGTCAGCGAATAATATCATGTCAAGAATATTATTCGGCTCAAATTGGATTATCGAATTTGCTTTATTTAATTTATGTTGGAAATTATTATTTATGTTTTTTTTTCCAAGTTGTATGCATCTATTATTTTTTTTTTCATTCACGATAAAAATTTTTATGGAAATAATGATACGTTATGCTACTATTTATTCCAATGTTACAAATTACATCGATTTTGAACATTTACAATTTATTTTTCGAGTGTCGCGCGCGCGTTTTTTTTTTTCTATTCAGTGCTAAACAAAAAGATTACGTTTGGATTTCGGTTGATCGTGAAAATTCGTTCAGGGTAATGATGCAGTTTATTGAGATCAGTTAGCTGATGGCTGTGCCACAGGATTTTGATAAGAGATTTTCTTTTTTGTTGCATATTTTCATCGGCTTTGATTTTCGAATTCATTTCGGTTTGTAGATCACTGTTTTGTCTTTACATTTTTTTCTATCTTTTGTTTTGTTTTGTTTTGTTTCTTTTTTTTTTTCGTAGCCGAGTGCGCTCGCTGGGAAAATTACATTATATAAAATACGGAGATGCGAAGAGAACCTTACATAATATTACAATCAATATATCATACGTTGCTCTCATTCTGTTTGATAGAAAAATGAGTTCACATATATATCTTTACCATTTTTCAATTGCTCTTGATCTAAATTAAATGATGACGTTCCGCAGTTTCGTTCAATTAATTCGAATGCTTTTTCTGTTTCTTTTTTTTTCTTTTCTAGGACCACATGTCGTTTTTAAATTAATCATTTCATGCTTTGTTATAGTTTGCAATTTCAATCGTTGCCAATAAATTGATGATATTTAATTGGTATAAAATTGGATGTTTCAATCATCAAGAACGAAATGTAAATAATTATTCATAAAAATTATAGCATAAAGTCGTTGAATACGTTTATAAATGTTCAAAGCAAGTGAGTATAAGAATTCCTTACAATTAAATCACGATTACATATCAATAAGTGTATTCTCTTTCATTCAACTTTTCTCGTTTTCATATACAAAACGCAGTGAAATGTGAAACAAAAAGTGTTTTACGTGAAATTAATTTCGTTCATTCGTTAAAACACATTCACACATGACCATTTTTATTCTATCTGAAAAGTCTCAGATGAATTCACGCACACACACATACCACATATACAGAATATTGAATAGCGTAATATCATCGATACCAAAATAATGATGAACAGCAATATATATTGCTAAAAAAAAAAAAACTTAGCAGTGAATAACAAAAATAAGATTAGAAATGTAATAAAAAGAAAATTGTGGTCAATAATTTTTGACAAAAAATTATTTCGAACATACATACACACACAGACTTTCTCACACACTCTCAATTATATCACGTCATGGTGATTATAGATATTCCACTTTCTGCTTTTTGGCTTCAAATATTTTTCTTTACTCAATAGTAAACTATGATTTAATCCTTTAAATAGGAACATTGAATAATAACAACTAGCTCACCCTATCAATTTCATAGTCATCAGCCAGGAGGGCCTCCTCTTCGTCATTTCCAAGATCATATTCTTCATCCCCAAGATCTTCATCCAACAATGTATCATCTCTGAAAGTACAAAAAAAAAAAAAGAAAAACAACGATAAATTACAATTCTATACAATTAAACTTCCGCAAACATAATTCTTAATTTTAAAAAACCCCAAGCTACCAGATTGTAATATGAACTGTTGTGCACTGCGTCATTGTCGATTTAGCATTCTAACCTCAAAAATTTCGACCATCATAAATTATACCTACATTCTACATCATCAGTTAATAATTCAATAAAATTATTAACAAATATCATCCCAATTCTATATACAACAAAACAATTACAAAACTGAGCGAAATTTTAACCAATTAATTACAATAAACTTGAGTTAAATTCACTTACTGGTCAGACATGGTATTTTAGCGACTTCAGCTGAGGCGACTTTAAATCGATCACTGTGACCCTCAAGCAAAGAATGACAGACGTCTATAGATATTCAGAACTGCCCAGGGTAACTTGACTCCAAGCGACGATTAGTACTTACCCCAGCCACCAGGTGGACGACATCAACATCACCAATAGGTATACTACGTTCACGATAACGATAAAATGAACCAATCAGTTGGAAGCGTTTCACTTAGCGCTGTGCAGCATAAAATATCCGTCCTCGTGGGGCATCTGTGCACGACTGACTGGAAAATACTTGTATCCCAAACTGAGTTATAATAATAACTATTATTATTATTATTATAAATTGGATTCAAAATGAAAATGTGGTCGTGCTTATATTTAATGAAAAATGGACGATTATTGGGTGGGAATTTGAATCATAATATCTCAACAATATTGATTGACAAGAAATTCGAGAGAAAATTGAGTATAACATGTCCGTCAAGACAGGTGAGAATATTAGGCGTTGAAACGAGTTGTGATGATACCGGTATTGGAATTGTTGATGATACTGGAGCTATTTTAGGTGAAGCTATCTATTCACAAAGTACCGTACATAGCAGGTATATATTTTATTTATGGGAAATATTTTAGTTTGAGAGTTTTGAGGCATGTGAAAAGTATTGGGGATCAAGAGAATAAGAGAGGTTTGGGTATTTTTAATAGGTGGAATTGGATGATGATAAATCATAGCGATTGATTGGTTTGTTTGGGGTGAATAATTGGCGCTAGTTGAATTATAGTTTTTTTTTTGTGGTTTCTCGATGGTTTTCTGTTTTTATTGCAGTTTTGGAGGAATTATTCCATCAGTTGCAAGAGATTTTCATCGAGAAAATATCACTGATGTATGTGAGAAAGCAATGAAAAATGCCGGTGTAAGATTGAGGGATATTGATGCAATTGCAACGACAGTGAAGCCAGGTCTACCGTTGTCTTTGATGATTGGAAAGAATTTTGGGAAATATTTGTCGAAATTAGGTAAAAAGCCATTTATACCAATTCATCATATGGAAGCACATGCATTGACTGCGAGAATGACAGAAAATGTAAGTTGATTCATGGATTTTTTGTTGGTTTTGTTACTCTGGACTGAAACTAATAATGAGTTTTTGATTAAGGATTATTGATTATTTTTTCTTGTCTAGTATAGGTCAATTTTCCATTCCTAGTTCTTTTGATATCGGGTGGACATTGTTTATTAGCTCTTGTTGAGGGTGTTACAAAATTTCATGTGCTCGGCACAAGTGTTGATGATGCTCCTGGTGAAGCGTTTGATAAGGTAGACTTCTTATAAGAAATCATGTTGTCTTTTTATGACACTCAAAAATATTTTGACTTAGCAAAGACGTTATTTCAACTGAATCAATTCTTTGTCAGATAGCGCGCCTATTAAAAATGAACAATATTCCTGAATATCGGAATAAAAATGGTGGTGAAGCGATAGAATTAGCCGCGAGTAAAGCAACAAATCCAACACAATTTGAGTTCCCGACACCAATGATTCAGCATCGTGATTGCAACTTCAGCTTTTCAGGTTTGAAAAACAGTGTTCGCGGAAGAATAATAAAAGAAGAGAATCAATTAGGTATTGTTGGTGATGAAATTATTACTGATATTGAAAATTTATGTGCGGGATTTCAAATGGCTGTGGCCAAACAACTTGCTCAGAGAACTGAGAGAGCAATGATTTTCTTGGCAAAAAACAATTTGATACCTGCTGGAAATCGAACACTGGTAAGTGATAGTAAAATGTATTCGAATATTTTATTCACAGTCAGTTGATAGGAATTTTTATTTCATGATTTATTTATAGGTTGTATCTGGTGGCGTTGCGTCTAACAATTTTATTGCTAATGTTCTAAATATTGTTTGCGATCAAATGGAATATCGTTTTGTACGAACACCACCACAATTGTGCATGGATAATGGCGTAATGATTGCATGGAATGGAATTGAAAGATGGAGAGTTGACGAAGGAGTTTTGCGGGATCCAGATGAAATTGCTAAAATTGATTTCCAAGCTAAGGCTCCATTGGGTGATGATTGGACGCAGCGAGTTAGAGAAGCACATATACGATGTCGTTCTGTAAAAACGAAGTCTATATATCCGGAACAGTTTTCTCAACCGATTAAATCAAGTGATGAAAAGGTTTAGAAAAATGATTAAACTGTTTAATGAAAAGACAAAAAATGTGAATATCTTGTAAATAAATTTTCATTCATAATTATAGCTAATTCTATTAGTTTTAAAGAAAACATTTTTATTAATTTGACAAAGTTATTTACATATTTGACATCAATATAATCAATTTAAACTAACGTTGGAGAATATGTATGTAATTCTTTCTGCAATTTCTTGAACAATTCAACTTCAATCGATTCCTCGGCTGCTTTCGCGATCTCCATTTCCGCAACTCTATCCAAATGATGTCGAATTCGTTCCTTAATCCTATCTTTCTCTACGACATCATCATTGATCAGCGATGTCGTAAGAACTTCGTCGAATTGCAGGACTCTTTCCGGCCTAATTTCGTCCGGCATTCCATCTAAAACACTCTGTAGATTATGTAATGCCGGTTCAATTTCTTCAAACTTTTTCTCCGCATCATCCGTATCCATTTTGTTGATAATTAAAATTGAATGCATATCTAATAAATCGGGTTTATATAATTCCAATTCCTTGTTCAATAAAATAACAGTTTGCAAACAATCACGATAGCTGTGTCGAACTGACAAACGAAAACCCTGAACGTCCGCCATAAACACAAGTAATTTTGTTCTGTCTAAATGTTTTAAAAATTTGTGTCCCATTCCAACATTCATGTGAGCACCTTCAATTAATCCAGGCAAATCTGCGACTGTTATTAACCTTAAATCAGGATATTCAATAATTCCTAACTGCGGTCTAACAGTTGTGACTGTTGAAAAATAAACACATTTTAATCAATTATAATGCTTCGATTATCAATAACTAATATTCCAAAGATAATTACATGGATAATCAGCAACTTTTGGTCTCGCTTTTGAAACTCTCTGTAATAATGTACTCTTGCCAGCATTTGGGAATCCAACAAGAGCAACATCAGCAATTAATTTTAAATCCAAAGCAATTTTATGATTTTCTCCTTTTTGTCCACTGAAACCAGTTTCTTCACAACCTCCAATTCCACCGCGTGCTACGATCAGTTTTGAATTCACTTCATCCACTTCCCCTATAAATAAATAAATAATTCAACCCAATCCTATTCGTTAATAGAATATGAATATTAAAATGAAAAGAAAAAAGATAATAACGTGTAGATTAATTCTGATTCATTACCTATTTTTATGTTATCATTGTAAACTGTTACACCACGAGGTACTGGTATTAAAATATCTTCACCAGGTACACCAATTATTCCTCTTGCCTCACTGTGGCCGCCGTGTTCTGCCGTTATCATTTTGCCTTTATATTTATCAACCAAGTGTCTTAAGGTTAAATCTTCAGTGGCAACTACAACAACATCACCACCTTTTCCACCAATTCCACCGTATCGTGGAAGACCCGTTCCTCCTGTACCAGCTTTAACTCGTATATGTAACGAATCTAGGAAACCTTTGCGAAGATATTTTCTCGGTGCTTTCTGATGGAAGAATAAAGAGAAAAATTATAAAATAAATACTCTGAAATTTAATATTTAAACGTGAACAAAAACAATAAATATATATATACATACCTTTGATGCATAACCTAAAATACGTGTGAGGAAAACCATTTTTACGAATATGTATTTATGTATATATATTTGGTCGTTTAAAAGTGTATTGTAATCATCTTCGACAAATTTTAATTATTTATCATAACTTTCCGGCGTTGTCATTGCATTATTATACTTTGATAAACATTATAAGCAAGAGAATGATGTGTGGCCGACAACAATACGACGTTTTATACAAAAAAAAAAATCAGAGGTAGTAGTAATAACGCCGGTTTGGGTAGAACAGATCGCCCTCGTGATTTTCATCGGTCGGTAATGAAATTTTAATATTTAGCGCACAAGAATTATGAATTTGATTGTGTTCATTGGACATTGAGCTTTTAATTGTGAATGTTAGAAAATTAATATTTTGTATTCCACAAATGGGTGTTGCGAAAAATCTATTCAGGTGGAAATTTATATTTTTTCATAGAAGTATTATATACAGAATTGATGCAAAGAAATGACAAATTAAAATAACTAATTAAAAGAATAGAAAACTCTACACTACCCAACCCTTTGATGGGACTATAAGTAAATCAGTAGGAATGTGAAATAATAATTCATCCACATTTTGATTAAATGGAGAAACAAAATTAACATTATATTTTTCATATCTGTTTTTTGTTTTTGTCATTTATTAAATAGAAACTCATTCCTGTTTCACAAACGTGGATATATAAACGTATATTATTAAACATGTACGAGCAGATCACTCTCATACCAATTCGCACAATTCTCACAAAAATAATTCATGAAACCATGTAAATTATTGCATCATAACCTAACAAATACATAAAAATTATAACTAAACTTTGTTATCAGTAAATATTTAATGAATTCAACTCAATCACTATTCTAAAACCAGGAATGATTACTTTTTATTCATTTTTTTTCAACATCTAATATGAATACATAACTATAAATATATACATTTATAAATATTCATTTATAAAGTTCAAGAATGGCGTGTCCAAGCAATGTGGCGCCAGTCGTGAAATAAATTTAGCGCGACTGTGTGTTAAAGAAAATTCCTCGCACATATATCTATATATGTAATGTACTAAATTATATATTGTTACAACGTTCAGTTTCATCAAACCAATACAATGACATAACATAAAAATAAACGAGGGAAAAAAGAGAAGCAATCATTCAATACATAGACATTACATACAGACTTAAACCGATTCAAGTCTTAAATATGTATAATGAAAAAAAAACAGGGTGAAATCAATTGTAACACTTCGTCGTAATAATCAATTGAAACCCGGGACACTATTGCGTATACAAAATATTAGAAAAAAAAGAGTTGTATATACGTATACGTATGTATTTACGTATGTATATAAAATGTTTGCGTTGCATGAGCGGGAAAATGCGTTCGGAGGCTCGTCTGACGACGATAACGACGTCCATTACTACTACGTGCTAGCGTTAAAATTAAATCTAGCTTGCGAATAGTCAGCAGTTTAGTTTTCTTTGACGAACACACGACTACTATATTGAACTATATACATTTTTTTTTTTTTGTTTCAAAGCCGACGGCGACGTCGCGACGAAGGCGCGTCCTCTAGCTCAGTCTCAAGAGCATATTCTATCAGTGCGGTTTTCTATTTCACAGTTTTGATTTTTCAACAAACATTTTTAACATTCAATTTCTCTTCACACGCTCATCTTCTTTATCTTTGTTAATCTATTTATTTCCTACTATTTTCATTTATTTCTGAACGGTTCATTGAGGAATATTGTGAGACGGAGTAAAACAAAAAAAAAACAAAAAAACGAAACGCGTCGTTGCTAATGTTTGATATTTTCTTTTAGTGTTTTGCGCACGTTTTTTCTGCTTCTCTATCTGCGATCAGTGATATTTTTGGATATTGTACGGAACGTGTGTTGGTTTATTTAACACAAACATTTGAAACCATCGAGAAACTTCAATATATATATATTGTGTTTTAACGTCATTGAGCTTGTGTTGCTCGAGGTAAATTATATCTAGCAAAGTCACATGAGCAAATCTTTTAACTTTGTTTTTTTTTTTTTTCTTTTCTCGCCTCATATTTTTATTTTGTCTTATTTTTTATCGCGGACACCTGGCATGCAATAATTTATTGTTTACGTAGACATGTTGTTGGACTGTAACGATTTTAATCTGCTGGGGGAAATAACGTTTAGACTTATTTATTTCTACATTATTATCATTACTATCAACTGTACTCAATTAATCGGATTTGATAAATTTAAATTGTACAATTGATGATAAAAATTGAAAGAACATATAATTTTTTTTAATGTCACTTCATTATCTATTATTTATTCTGTTTCTTATTCTTTTCGTTTTAGCAGTTCTTACGACTTTGTTTTGATAATGTGTACACGCAATGTAATTCTAAATTTAACGACAAATGAAATTTTAAGCGGCGCGCGCCGATGATCTAAATATTAACCCACACACAATTAATATATACATATAAATAATCATCATGAAATTTTATTTGTTTACATTATTCCAACAACACAATTAAATGAATATAAATAACAATCCAAGTAAACATTAAAATATTATCCAACAATAATAACAAATGGAAATACATCTCAAAACAGTAGTGAAAAAAAAAAATAAGATGAAAAAATTAAAAATGGTTACTATTTCGCAATAAAAAAAGGAACGCGTGACAAAAGAGTCGCGCGACACAACGTGCGTCACAATTATTCCTTCTGATGACCGTGATCATACATATGCAATCAATTGTAGAAGAGTTTAGAATTATATTCCATTCTTACTTTGCAAAATGCATTGGAAAGAGAATAAAAATGATAAAGAATATATTTATTGATGATACATTGAATGATGATGATAATGTGTATGTATATCAATTTTATTATTGTTTTCTAGGCCAATTTACTTTGGATAACGTGGGACGGGTATCAACTCGTCCATATAATATCCAATGAGTCATTCGTCGAGAGGAAATCAACGTAGGTATAATTATTATACATAGAAGTTAATTACACCTTGTTTCCACTGAGTCAAGGTTAAATTCCTCGTCCGGCATCTTTCATTAACTGATTAATTGAATTTGAATAATGATGAAGAGAAAAAGAACAAAAAAAAGAGGAAGCAAGTGTATATGAATATATATATATAACAATAATTAACAGTTAGGTCATGTACCTCAAAAACGTCATGTTTCAATTTAAATGTACATGGACAAATATTTAAATTCAATTTATTGAGGTTATGTCCACGTATGTTTTACGATCATTTAAATAACCTTTTATTGAATAAACTTTAACCTTTTATTTATATTGTTAGGAATTAAAATTAATTTCAATGTCTCGTTGGTGTGTCAGTTACACAATGGAAATAAATGTAGGAAAATTAATAAAAGAATCATATCAAATTAAATACTATATATATATATATATATATATATAAATATTTATATACACTTGTCATTCGAAGTTTACTAGCCTTGATCCCATGCGAAATTCTTGACAGAGAAAGCACGTTGGCTCTCTTGTGACTCTACTCATCTTGAACTCATTTAACTTTTGCAATCATCAATTATAACGTCTGTTATGAATGCATAATTTGTTCTTTGCATCATACTTTTTCAAATAAATATATAGTGTTTCAATTGAATATTAACTAGAAATATATACTCATTTAAATTAGCCATCAGAATATGTAAATATCTTTTTCATAAATGTATTATTCATTCATTTATTTATTGGAATTGCTTTTTTTTTTTCTATCAATCTTTCGTTGTTTACAGTCAACTTTCAGTTGGTGACAATGGATAGAGATGATGATGATTTTGGTGAGGGATTTATTGCCGAGTCACATCCATTGAGACCAACTAATTTGTCAGTTCCTGCTGGACGTGATGAATCTCGTGCACCAAGTATGAGTAGTAGTGTTAGTGATTTGGATGCACCTATTTATGCACGTGAAACAACATTTCCCGTACCATCAGGGGTAAGTCAATATCAATGTTATGAATAATAAATAATGTTAAAAAAAAATTTGAATAACATTTATGTGCGTTGTTTCCGTTTCCTCTTCGCAGTTAAATAACGCGCGTCACTAGCGCCAAAAATATAATCCAACAAATTTTACAGTCTCGTGTCTTGAGTAGTAATAATAATAATAACATTGAAAGACGTTTTAAATCGCGCACGATTAGATGAGAGCCAAGGAAAATTATTGCATCAGGTTTATTATCCATGACCCATAGATTTCAATGGATAAATAAGAAAAAATAAAGCTGATGATGATGATGATGATGATGATAATAATGATTATGAAGAATATAAAAAATATGTTAGGATTATTAAAATTGTGATGTGATAGAATGCATTGACAGTGCTAGTGAGCGTTGATTGGACGCCACGTGGAGGTGTGTTGAGTTTATTTTTATCGACAATGAAACTAGGCATCGTCTTTAGGCTTGATCTGTCTCACTACCTCTCATAATTCTTTTTTATTTTTTTTTCATATACGTAAGACGTAATTCATTAAAGTAAATTGACTGTTATTATTTTTTTTCCTTTCATAGTTGTGCAGTGATTCACTAATGTTTATTTAAATTTGCCCAAAATGTGGTGATGGAACTTTTCTTTTTGTTTCAAATAGTAATTCGTCGTAGAAATGTTGTTGAACGAAAATTCCACTATGAAATGGAAGAAAATAAATTTGTTGAGTTAAGAAGAATTATTTTCGTGGATGTTTGAGGGATATTCTTGGGCTGGGGATGTAAAATAATTGAAAGGTGAATTAAGTGTTATATGATATTTATTTGCCATGTGTAATCATTGAGTGACTTGAAAAAAATTGATTACTAACAAAAAATTCATCGTTTGACTTGTTTTCTTATTTATTATGATAATTCTGGAAGAAGATACGAATTGAGAATTATTTTAATGTGAAATCTACACTTGACATAAGAATAGGAATTATTTTTTATTTAAAATGTACAAATCATCTTTTATAAGTTGTAATTCTTTTTTCTTTTTCAATGAAGTGATTTGTTCTTTAGCAATTGGCTCTTGAATTGTATTACAATTCTTGGTATCAATAATTGCGCATAAAAGAAAGAAGGAACTTTCGATAAATTCATATTAATAAGTATGAAATTTAGCGAGAGCAAGAGTATGAATATTAAGAACTTGCATGTCTGAAAATACAAAAATTAGATTACAGATAAATAAATGGATAAAATTAGATAGATCAAACATTTCAGCAAATATTTATTCCAATCTTCAATTAAGTCATTTGTCCATGAACAAATTTGCTTTCAAATCATATAAAAACATACGATTGAAATTCTTCATACGAACAATTGGCTGTAACAAAATTCCATTGTCTATAAATAATATATCGAGAAGCTCAGTGATCAATTAATACAAGTAATTATCCATTGTATACACAATGTAAAAGCGGTGCGAGCCAAAAGGAAATGTCATTGTAATTGTTGCTAATGATAGTTGTTAGTGGATCTCGTTTGACTTTGTGACGTTGATGCAATGGATGATATAGAAATTGCAGTTGACCTCATGACTTCTACATACATATATAACAATTTTTAAAATACATATGCATATACTTGCACGTATCATATATGTTTTTCGAGGTTTAACACTTTTTTTTTCTCTTTTTCGTTGGCTCTGTTTTTTGTTTTACATAGAATACATATACAAATTATGTTAAAGACTTCGTTCGAGGCGTTAAAAAAATTACTATTGAATGTATTGACTCATTTCAATATATCATATTGCAAGTATTAGACTGTTTACATTTACAGTGGTAATTTTCCCTCTACTAAATTTGTCATATTTATAAATTATGATTGTCAGTAACAGTAACTGGACAGTACCAGTTATTATTAATACCATCATTTATTTTTCTACTATTTTATTTATTATTTTGTTTCGTTCATTGGATTCAATAAATTGGACATGATTTGCACTGGCACTGTTACTTTTGTTACGTAAATATGTATACAATACTCGGACAATATCATTGACAATATTTCTCTATGATGATGGTTATTATATGTACTAACTACATTGTACTTGTACTTACCTACAAAAAGTGTAGCGTCAAATCGTATTATTTATTTTCAATGTCAAGGTTTGTATAGAATTAAATTCCAGTGGATTATATATTAGAGTAATCTCAATGGTTTCCCATTTTATTTCAAGTTTTAACCTGTTTAGTCCATCAAAGATTGATAGAAAAAATATTCATAGTCAATCTGAACTAGACCAAATGATATTTGCAGATACCGAATTCTTTTCTAAACTTCAATATCATTTATCATTTAACATTTATCTTTCAATAACTCCTTTTTTTTTGTTTACTAAAGCAGGAGATACTTATTTCTTGTAATATTTGTAATAAAAATATTTAAAAGTATATATGAGAATAAAGTTCAAAGCAATGATAAAATTCTAAAATGATCCTTCTCAAATACAAAACTCCAAATTGGAGTAAATCCCCACAATCTTTATGATCCTGAATTTATTGTTTCACGATAAGAAAGGACATTGACATTATACAACCTTGGTGAATAAAAAAAAAAAAAAAATTGGAGAAATAGCAAAATATAAACTACACAAAATAAATTTATTCTCTCACAAAACTTTTGCATAATAAAAAAAATTCGTTTTATTTGCAAATTTTTGTCTATTTCACCATCTCAAAATAAATTATATAATTTCACCATTGATCTAACAAAACAAAATACTAGCAAACAGTGATATTATAACTCGACATGGAGATGATGAAAAAAAAAATACAATTGCTCCATTACGTCTTCCAATTTAGTTGAACATGAAAATTTCTTCATTTCCCAAATGTTCCATACAATTTATTACTGTATCATAAAAAAAAAGAGTACCAGCCGATTTTTTGCTCTATCTCTCAATTTCTTGCAGACGAATTTATTGCTGAAATTGCGTGTACGATTGCATCAGCTGATGTGCGATATATATATATGTACCATATACAACATTTAGCGAATGTGTTTCATCAGCACCAACAGGTTAAAACTCGTCTCTCCCTCTATTTTCCAGCCACTCTCTCTTTTTCCTTCCTATCATCTTCTTGCTACGTCGTCTTGAATTTTTGTCCCCCTCCAGTTTAATTCCAATGACGTCACGTATTCTTTACAGTCCCGTATATCGATTAAAGTTAGGTATACGTGCGTTTCAACACGTATACCAAGATGAGCTGTAATGCTATTGGTCAATGAAAAGGGCGTGCGCTTGGGGCTCGTCCGTTTATATATATATATATATATATATAATAATATTAAGTCTCTCTCGCCTGTTTCTGCATGCTTACTTGCCTTCTGGTAAACTTATATGACGTCATGCCACAGAATTAAACCGCGTTTTTGCATTGACCGTTACGCGTGCGCGTGTATGTCTGTGCATGAATATGTAACCATGCCATCGTCCCTGTATAAGAAATTCACCCACGCGTCGTTTTTTTTTTCATGATCACTGTAGACCCGGCGTCGTCATAGCTACGCAATATTTTAGTTTGATTGTGTAATAGTTGAGGGAAATAATAATGGATGAGTTTAATAGGAAATTGGATAATTGAGATGTTAATGTTGAATAATATTTGTGAGAAATAAAGTGAGGAAATATTTTAATGTTATGTTTTGTTGTTGGTTTTTTTTTAATTATGGTAGGTTTATTAGGTAGGGGTGAATTTTGTTGATTTAGAAAAAAGACTTGAGGGTTAAGTGGACTGGAAAAATGTTGGGTGGTTTTATAATTAATAATGAACTGGTGTTGTTGGAGATTAAAAATATTTTTTATACAATGTTTATACAAAGTTTATACAATTTAATACAATGTATTTTTCTTCTTCAATTTTATATGGATATTGAAGGATACTATTTATGGAGAATTGAAATTGAGTAGTAGAATTGTCTGGTTGTAGAACTTTCTCGAATGTCACACCTCTGTTGGCACTCCCATTAAATATCACATGTTACTCAAATTTATTCCCGCGAATTTGACGGCGTATATCTCTGAATCTAACCAACCAATACCGACTGTTAGGTAGTGAATATTGACGGAAAAACGGTGACTAATCAAATGATATCAGAAAGAATTACGAGTTATGAAACTATCCGGCCAATAAATCACTTTGAATAAGTTTATGTATTTGAAGTGCATATAGAGTCATTTATATTTCTCAACTTCTATAAACTTATCTAAACATAATTAACATCATATTCATCGGTACTTCAAGGGTAAAATATTTAATTTAAATAAATGAACAATTTTATTTATGAAGAAAGAAATAAGAGAAATTTTTTATTACACATTTAATGATGAAATAGAAGATGAAAACTGCGTATTTTCTATCTTCAATATACATAGATGTTCTATATGTTGAAACAGAATAAAAAGAGGGGTTGGTAATACGAGGGTTAGCGCTTGCGCCCTCATCTACTGGGGGTAATACTCACAGTACTCATGACGAGAAGATAAAATATCAGTTGTGAACGAAACACACGTTGGTTAAGAATAAAACCACTCCATTGCAAAACGTGATACATTTATATAACATAGGTAAACACTTGCACCTACATATTTCACAGTAAGTGGCGTTTATTATTATTGTTACTGTTAATATTTTTATCACTAACATGTAATTCATTGTTAAACAACAGCAAAATTAAATTTTTTATCTCCAAGAATTAACTTTTCATTGTCAAATGAATTTCTTACATTTAAATATGTATGGTTAAGCTCTCGCAATGCGACGTTTCTATTTCTCCAACGAATTGATGGCAATCGATGAATCAAAGTATACCTAAATGCACGATGAAGATCCTATATTACACACACACACATATATATATATATATATATTTGTTTGATTTTTTTCGATTCCAATTGTGAAGAATTTTTGTTTTTAACTTGTTTACAGTTTTTTACCGTCACTTATAATTTATTTTTTACAATATATTTTTATATTACTGTTTGATATAGTTGTAAAGATAAATAAAGTTTGGTTTAGTAATCTTGCTGGGTTTGTGTTATGTAACACAGTGGAATTGACATCGGTAGAAATAAAAATGAAAATTTACTGGAATGGGATATATAATAAAAAGAAGGAAACAAAAATAAATGTAGATTATATTAATGTATTGATATGATTTATTGATTAGTTATTGATATTCAAAATAAAATTAAAATGCTACTGTCTATGTATGAATTATTGTTTTTGATTTCTAAGTTGATTATCAAATTTGTTTTTTTTCGTAGTTTTGTGTGATCAAAAACAAAATTATTTTCTCTTAAAAATCAGTGCCTACGTATAATAGATAAAAACAAATTGATTTATGGAAATAATAATTGTAATATCGATATTTCTTTTAGACACACCCACTGATAACCCAAAGTGTGTTGAAATACGTATAAAAAATTAAATGATAATAAGCGCCACGATAAATACAACGGGGGAAAAAAAAAAAATACAAGAAAATGAATAAATAAATGGAGTATAATGATGAGAATATTTATTTTTATATTTTACTTCTATTTCATGGGCTCTCTTCCAGGTCATAGTCTAGAGAGCTGTGACCTCAATGACCTTCACAGTGTTAATGGTCGGAGTAGTATTCAATTTATACATTAAATTATTTAATTATTTATATGTGTACTCACTGTCATGACAAAAGAATATAAATAAAATTAATTATTGACAATTAGATACTAAACAAATTGATATATTTCAATTATCTTCATGGACTCTAGTATTATTTGTTATTCTATTTATTTACTTCACTCTGAAATACTCCAAAATTATTAATAATTAGTAATTAATTTATAAACGTTTCACGAAAACGATTTTAATATTTATTTGAATAAAATTTTGTTTCTGTACTTGAACTTAATCATGAAATTTTTATATATTTTTTGGAATTTATTCGACGACAGATGGAAAATTATTGGCAACATTCCAGGTCCAATTTCGATCTGTCTATATGAAAAAAAAAAAAAAAACAAAACAAATATTATTATTTCATTTGTTTATAAATTATGAACTTTATTTGGTGTACAATCCAACTGTGTAATTATTAATCCATTCTTATTTTCATATGAATATTTTTATTCATGTAAAAAAAAAAAAAAAGGTCAATGTATCTGTTTTTATTCATCTTCATAATAATTTTTACATTATTTGGGGAGGGAGATAAACAATTTAAAAACTATATTATAAAACAATAAAATATATGATCTATTTTTTTTTTTTTCCAAGCCACTTTCATCATGGAAATTTCCAAGGTAATATTGATTAATTCAACTATATTTAATACATACTTTAACAAACTTGATTATTCATTATTTCATTTCACTAACCATTGTGTTATTATTAAATTTAGTCAAAGGAAAAAATTGAGGAGCAACCAGGAACTCCAACAGCACTGGCTCCAACTTCAAAAGTAATTATATTAATTTTTAAATTCATCAATAGAAAAAAAAAAAAAAAGATAGATAGAAACAAACATTCATTATAAAATATTACATCATGTATCAATATTAATCATCATTCATTGTATAATACAATTTTCAAATTCATCCAATTAAATATTTCAACTGTAAACATATTCAACATGCATTATTTTATTTATTTATAAATTTATTTTACAAGCAAGGGGCAATTGACAAGGATGTCGTGAGTATACAATAACATAATAATATTATTTTCACAATTATTATTTTTCAAATGATAATAGCAGGATGAATAAATATTTTTTGTTTCTTATTTTTATTTTACAACTTCTGTTCCACCAAATAATAATACTTAAATATAATTACGTGCTATAATATACATTATATCAAGCAATTTATTTTATTTTATGTCTCTGAATCATGTGAGTATAGAGGAAAGTGGAGCGTGATATGGGTTTGGTGACTTGATTCATTTGCTCTTTTTTTTTTTTTTTTCACTCTTTACCATTCATGATTGTCAATCTGATCTGTGTAAACTGTTTGCACACACAATCATAAGAAGATAATGAAAAAAAAGAAACTCCCACTGGTTAGTTGCTTTCCTTCTTTTTTTTTTCTTCTTCTTACATACCCATATATATATATATTTTTTTTATTCTTTTATACACTCAAGGTGCAATTAAATAATGTCCCTCCTGTGAATGTTTACACGGTACTGTAATCAAAGTAGATTAAAAATTACGTTGAAGAATAAAATTCTTTTGAAAATATAATTCATGAAGCAACAAAATAAAAAAAAAATATATATATATATATATATGTACTCAAACATTTTTTTCCTTATTATTAATATTTATTGTTTATCATATTTAATTCATATACTGATGTGAGGATAATGTTTGTCTTTGAATTGCAAATATATTGATTATAAATATATATATTTACATATATAGATAGTTGCAAGAATTTATATTAAATATATAGTACACTCGATTATTATTTGTATGCGACAGATAACTTGTTATGTTAAACTTTGCACCTCTACAATTTGGATAACACAATTTTTTTTTATCAAGCAAACACGAAGAAGAAAAAAAACACCACGAATAATAATTTCATAATTCTCTTTTTGGTATAATTATTATTTTTGTTTATTCTATCTCAATAAATTTATTTATTTATTCTTTTTTTCTTCAATTTCATTTAACATATTTTCTATAATAGAGTCGTGTTAACTTCATTAAATTATCACTGAGTGAACATATTCTATCGTTAACATTAGAAACGCACGTTAATGAGCTTTCACTGAAAATTATTTTGAATATTCCGAAGGAAATAGAAATTTTATAGTATTTTATCTTGAGACAAATAACGCTGATATTTAACATTCCACAATCAGATATATTATATTATTATTATTATTATTATTATTATCATTGGATGAAAAAAAATTCCAGTATGAAAATTTGTATTTAATGTTTCTGTCAATTACCAACAATTTCGATTTTACTATTAAATATAAATAACTTTGAAGACATAAACGTGTGATATATGGAAACTTTTCACAAAGATATATTATTATTTTTATTCTTACACATTATTGTTATAGAAATTGTATAAATTGAGTCCATTGTTTGTATACATTTACGTGATGTCTATCGTGTGTTGCATTAGCATCTGATAATTGTATTTAATTATTTTACGTATATATACAAGCGTGTATACTCATTGGTCACTTCACTCTAATTACTACACGTTAATAAATAGGTGCGTCTTGCGAGTATTTGTGAAAAAAAAAAAAAAAAAAAATAGATAAATATATAAATATGACAAAATATTAGAAAAGAAAATATGCTAATACACTTGATAATACTATTTCAACTTGATTTTTCGTAACAATACCAATTGTTCATTGTGTCTTCGTTGTTCAATTCTATACACAGAACAATAAATAAAATTTCAAGGACATTTTATAGCCACGGTTTAAAATCCATTTGTGTTTATATATTTGTGTGTGTATGTATATAGTCGCCAAAAATAATATAAAGTGGGGAGAAAAAAAATAATTCTTTTAGCATACCCATGATTTTTATTTCGAGCATACGACTCAATTTTTATTTTTAAACCTTACACGCTGTCGTGTTTTGCGTTTCATATCAATGAAGAGAGTATATTATCTCTTAAATATAAGAGGTCATTTGTGACGGTTGAATCGCAGACTTTAATACACGGTAGTGTGCAAGCAGGTTCAATATACTCAATTGGAAAATTGGTCAGTTGTGAGTCGTGACAAGTTAGTTTATCATTAGGGGACTGGTGATTGCTAACTACGATGTCGTGGTGATAATTTTTTTTAAGTTGGAGTCATTTTTGTTTTTTTTTTGTTTCAAGTCAAAGTTGTTGAATTTATTGAGAATATATTAATACATTTTGTTTTCCCACTTTTGCATTGATTAGTATATAAATTTTATTATCAATTATTATTAGGAATAATAAACTAGGGTTTTATATTGATATTAATTTAAAAATCTATTATTTATTTAGCAGTATTATTGTATTATGATTTACGTAAATTTAAAGAACATTACCAAATGGTGTGAATTTATTTTTTAAAAACTATTTAAAAATTATTGTTCAGCTTGGAATTATTGCAAAACGGTTGATGATACGAAAAAAAATTTAGAATTCAAAAATGTCTTGTATTGTATGACGATAATTAAGGATTTTAAATTTTCTAAATATGTCAATTAGTTTTTGAGATAATTGATATGGAGTGATTATTGAGAATTGGCTCCAATATACAATTTTCCAGATACATTGTTTTTCATTCAATTGTATCTTGCTTCAATCTGAAATTGTTTCGTTTAATTAAATCTACATACATTATTGTTAATAGTTAATATAAATGATGTTAGCAATGTGAAATAAATTACAAAATTAAATTTGACAAGAATCTAGCACTTGGAGTGAAGTTTAAAACAATTTTAATTCAAATGACAAACTTTATTTTCAATTGAAATTAATTTTCCAATTTTACTTCCAAATCGATAAACCATCATGTTATAAAATATTTCTAAACAAAACAGAAAATATTAATACAATTAACACGTTAATGAACTTGATTTTGATAATTAAATATATTTTTTAAATTTATTTAACCCCATCCAGTATTAAATTCATTTTAATTAAATGAAGAAAAAAATACTCTCCATGTCTGAAATAATCATTTTTTTTTATCAAGCTCATAAATAACTTAAATGATAAGAAGATTATTAAATAATCTCAATGGAATATAAACATTGATTTCCTTTAAACAAATTTTTAATATTTAATTCACATAATTTTTTGTTAAAAGTTTTCTCTTATATTAAAATTAATACAATAATAATTTAGAGCATATATTTTCTCACTGCACATTCACAATGAATTGTTACACATGGAATAATAATGATAAAAAAAAAACAAAAATTAGTCATTGTGGGTTTAAACATGTTGGATGTAGATTTTGTTCAATGGACGTAGAAGCCCCCCCTAGTAAGTGAAGAATAAAGAGGGAGGAAAGAAAAATAAGAATGATGTGATAAATAGGAGGGGGTAACCGTAACCACTACGTTAGTATGTGTATAACAATCCAAGGGGCTTTCGAGCGGAAGAGGAAGGGACGAAAAAAAAAAAGTGGGGATAGTGTATGCCTGTCACATATTTGCTCGCTCAACGATTCGACATTCTGTGTTTGTGGGTCCTCGTAAGCACCACACAAAAATTTTTGGATTTTTATTTTTTCATATTACAATTCAAGTATAGTTGGACATTGATACTTGCTCACCTGATAAAAACACCTGAGAATACTAGTTTAATTTTAATATCATTTCTTTTTTTTTTTAAAACATTTTTTGACGTTTAAAGAAAATTTCAACATTTTCAAGTCGTTAGTGTTTTATTTTTATTTTATCATCTCATCGTTCATATAAAAACGCGATTTGAAGTCGAGTGTTTTATTGAAAAAGTAAATAGTACAACTGTTATTCTCTCACTCAAATAAATAATAACAACGTGTGCATTATTTTATTTATAATCAGAAAGAAATAGGAAAAAAAAAATGGGCTGTCTACCAGAAAAATCAGCGACCAAGGTAAAATTCATGATAATTTATTTTTCATAATTAATTTAATAACGAATAGATAAAAATTGAATGATGAAATAATAATCATTTATTGTGTGGGTTAATGAATAGTTCATAATGTCAATTAATTCGTAAACATACACGATAGGTCAAGTTTTTAAATTTTGAATTGAACAATGATTTCAATTGTTAGGAATTTTATTTTAAAGTATATATTTAAATACGATAACATATTTACTTTCAATGATAATATATCAGTAGTAATAATGTGATTGGGAATACCAGATAATGGATAGATTAATTTAATAATACAATGCTAAAGTTCAACATCTGATACCAATTATTGAAAGTAGTTTATATCATTTGACAGAGAATATTTATATTATTGTCCACAAACACATATATTTTTTTTTTCTCCTATTTATAATTGCCAATGACATAATAAATCAAATAATTATCGGAACGCGACTGATTCACCGTTTATTATTTATTGAATTAATTTTTTAAATAGGTGTTGTTGCGATTTTGTTTTGTTTTGTTTTTTTTTTTCCCCTCCACCTTTTTTTCTGTTTTGTATTTTATATACAACGGTGATATAAATACATTTATGGTAATAGTTTTCAAGGTTGTATAGACAACGCGAATGACGACGTATTTCATACGTAAATTGTAGTACAACTGCTGCGTCAATAGGACCACTTGTGTGCTTGTCATTTATTGTATTTCACAAAATGTTACGGGTTGAGAGACAAAAAAGTAATAGTAATGATAATGATAATGAGGATTGGAATAATAACATATTTGTAGAAATTTTCTGAGTGTAAAATAATTATTTGAAGTAGATGTAAAATTATTTTTACCATCAAAAAATATATTTGTTAAGTGGAATTCTATCACTTTGTGTTCTTTTTTTTTCTTTTCTTCCAACTCATCATTGTGCATTCAGATTTATCTTTTTAAATTATCTCGTTTAGGATTAATATTGTCATTAGTGGGCGTTACAACCTCATTTGTCTAGACAATTTTAAACAGCTAATGTTCCTGCAATTTTTTCATATTGAGAAAATTTTTTTTCTCTGTAATTTGATGATAAAAATTATTAAATTTGACTATGGTTTATTTTCTATTATAAAATAGTTTTTATTGGTATTTTATAGATGGGATTTTTTTTCCCTTTTTCTTCTTTCAAATGTTTTATCAGTTTGAATGTGGCACTGTGATCTATAAAACATCCGGAAAAACCGGTTTTTATTTTCTCATGAAACTTTTCTTGAAAGTTTGAAAAACTTTTGTACCTGCCCTTGACATTGAATAAAAGATCATCCGATATTTCCACGCATATATATTTTCCATGACCCTTCGAAATTCCTTTTGACTGCAGGTGTTCAAATTTGTTTTTTCATCGCTACAGGAGAGACGAAAATATATCCCATAGATATTATTTAAATTAGAAAAAAAAAAAATATATATATATATATATACCAGATAAAAATGAATGATTAATAAATTCTTGAGTGACATTAAACAGTTGAATTCTATCAAAATATCTAACAGTCCATATAATTTAAAAATTCTTGTAGCTACATTATTTATAAATGCATTTTGTCGTTTTGAAAACCGGTCTAGACAAGCTTTCTACATAGTTCTGTTTTTTTTTTTTTTTAAATCTATTGTCATAATTATGTTTGAGAGATGAGAAAAAAAAATGTCACGTTATTAATTTTGAAAATATTGAATAAAATCTTTAAATTAATTTCTTTTGTTTTTATTTTTATTTATTTTTTATTTTCTCAATATCATTGTATATATATTTCATGATAGAATCGAAAGTTCGATTTCGCTTTGATCAATTGACATGTGAATGAATATATGTAAACTAAAAATATAAACATATATATATATATATATATATATATATATATCAATGCAGGAAACTTTCACCGTATGGAGGCTCGACTATTTATATATATTTCACTATTATCCTGACCCATCTGTGTGACGTATTTGTTCCTTAATTTGAAGGGTCGATTTTTTCAGGTATAAAATCCCTTTGAATTCTTATACCCTTCGTATTTGTGTTCATATATACAAAAATAAATTTTCTTTAGTTATTTGGTGCTTAAGTGCATTCTCAAGTTCCAACATCTCATTCTCAATATATATAATAATATAATCTTCAATCTTATTTCACGATTGGGGGGAAAAAAAAAAGAAATATTTTCTACTTTTGTCGTCTTGTAGCTTCAAATAAATTCAACAACTTGGCATTGAGCCCTGGGAATTTTTGAGTTCCAACGTTACCACGCCTACATTTGTATATAAGTGGACATGTAAACAGGATTGAACACGTTGCATCCGTATAGAAATTTTACAAAATCTAATTTATATTCCGAATCAGATATCATTCTTAAACATTTTTTTTTATCCATTCGAAGTCGTTTTATTATACAAGACTTTATTTCCTGGATGCACTGGATTTATTCCGATTAAATTAATCTGAAAAAATTATTTTCTATTCGTAATTATCAACATCAGTTAACTATAGAATGAGTGTGAAAAATATTTCATTATCAATAATTAAAGACCTTATTGATGAATATGAAAATATTAAACTCTAATATATATATATATATATATATATATATATATATATATATATATATATATTAGTTTTGTTAATTAAATAATAACTGCGACTGAAATTCAACAATATTTTCAAAATCGACAAACTTAAATCATTTCTTTTCACTCAACTGACATGTCAAACTCTTCCGTCAATCAACATTCAATTATTAAACCATTAAAAAAATATATTAGATGATTCATGTCATAAATCTCTAGTACATAAATCATAGAAAAAAAAGGACTAATAAATATTTCAAAGTACAGCAGTCTCCATCATGCCAATACGTAAAGACACATTTTTAATTTAATTCCAATTTGAAAAAAATCCTGAATAATCTACATCAAAAATTAAAAATTCGATTGAAAAATTTTCATTATATCTATTACACACTGTGGTGCAATCATTTCCACAATATACACACCAAAATTTCCATTACATTCCGTCTCGACAATTACATCTTTATTTATTCTTTGAGATACATTATCATATATCAGTTTGTGCGTCATAACCTCCTGTTCAAAAGCCGGATGAGATCAAGTTGTGAAACATGAGACTGTGACCGCACACATACATTCAACATCACAATAAAAGTCAGACAAAAAAAAAAAATACACATACATATAAATGTCTACAAATAAAAATAAAAATCGTCATGTAAAAAAAAAAACAAACATAAAGAAATGCAGTAACATCAGCATCAGATTTCTCACTCTCTCATTCACATTCTCCTTACTCATGTTATTTCACATAAATTTAATTTAAAACATGAATTAGTTTCGAATTACTTTGATTAAATACAGATATATAATAGATATATATTAATTGCATTGGTGAAAGTGATTCTCTGCTGTGTAAATTAAAATTAGCATGGTATGATAAAACCTTGAACGACTATGTAGCAAAAGAAAAAAATGGTAAAAAAACAAATGAGAACACCATACATACTCGTTAAACGGTATTCAGCATTTAAACCGTTGATTCATATGTGTGTTTGTGTGTGAATGTATTGCATGCTGCTATTATTAGCAGTTTTCTGCACGTGCATATCATTTAGGAGGCTCGTCGTGTTGTTAACCAATGGCAACGTCACTAAACATTCGCACACCTCTCTTCTTTGCCAATTGCTATGCGCATTCACTGGGGAATTTTTACGCGCAGTTTGTGAGCGTGTCATATCACGTTTGTATACGTAAGCAGTGGAAGAAAGAAACTATAGTAGCGACCGCGATCAACTTAACTGGAATTTTTATCAGTCAGTCTTTCTTATTCTTTATCCGTGTGCGTTAAAAATTGTTTTATCACTTTTATTGAACAATATTTTATATTATTATATAATAAACAAATTTTTCATGTGATTTTATTTATTAAATTAATAATATGTATAAACGTGTACAGGTTTGTTTTTTAAATTTTATTTTATATTTTATATGGTAATATATTAATGTGTTTGAAAATTAGTGGAAATATAATGTTTAAAATTTTTTGGTATTGTAAAGAAAAAGCAAAAGGTTATCTTGTTTTTAATACTGGTGTTTTTTATGTTAGTGTTGGATTTTAGTTTAAATATAAATATAAAGGTGTATATATTTGTTTAGGGTCGTAGAGAAACAGGATTTCAAAATGAGTGAAAGGATGTGGGTGTATATATATATATCTATTCATTTTTATTTACAAAAAAAATTTGAAATATCGTTGACATTATTCCACTTCGAAGATTACTTTTTGATAGGTATTATCGATAAAATAGAATGGAAAAAAAAAAAGATAAATATTTATCAGTCTTGATATAAAAAATGTCGAGAGTGTAAAAAAAAAACTATCAACAAATATTGGATTGTTTTTCTTTTATATATATGTGAAAAAAAATAAAAATTCATTATATATCTGAAATTCTCATTCCCCCCAAGATTATTTTTTACTTAATAGGTTTTTTGATCAAATAAAATGGTAAGGAAAAAAAAAAAAAAAAAAACACGAATGATAAGAACTTATCAGTGACAAAATGAACAATATAAATTGTGAACTGAGAAATATAATTAAAATTCGAATGACTAGTTGTATTGGGGGGCAGAAACAAAAAGTTTTAACAAAAGTACATTAATGATTGATAATAATATTTCAAACACTATTGCATATTCAAAATAATTCTTTTATTCATAATACCTATCAGTTGATTTAACAAGTTATATTTCAGAAAACATATATCACTTATAAAAATTCTTATTATATTCATACTCAATATATATTACGACTGTTGAAAGTACAATTGTATATACGTGTGGGTAGTGGGCTCGTTCTCAGTATGAACCAATAGAAATCAAGAGTGATAAAAACAATATCAAACACACCTCGAGAAATCAATTTATAACTATTATCAGACATTTATTTATTGATTGCATCATTTTTCATCCCCGTTTTATAGTTCAAATTTTTATTTATCATTTACTAATGGATATTCATTGCTTGCAAATACTCATAAACCTTATCCACATATGTTCTTTGTTATACCTCTTCAACTACCACATTTCATTTTTACAATTCGCATATTAATTATATAAAGCACGTGTGTACAACCACTTGCGTCACATATGATGTCATTATACATATATGTCGTGATTTTGTATTTATTTATTTCTTAATTTATTTATTTCTTATCATCAGATAAATTGAGGTATTTTGTAATGTCTGCTTTATATCTTGAGGGGAAAAATATCTGTGTAACATTTCCAAAAGTTAATGACTATTTAATTACCTCACAATTTTATATCTATTTCATAATTTTTATAATAATAATAATAATTATTATTATTATCATTATTCTTAACATAATTATTATTCTTTGATAAGATATAGAACATACGTGAATTGAAGATGCTCTTAATGTCTACGTGCACAAAGTCTTGGTGTATATTTGTTTAAAACTTCACTTTATATTTATGTAATTGTTTATATTATCATTATTACTCTAAATGGTTTATTTGCATATAACCCACGTCATCCTGTGCAATTTATAATGGATATAATTTCTTAAATCTATTTCAGAATAAATTTTGTACGAGACAAAAAAAGCAAAAAAAATAATAATTGGAGAAAAAAAAAAAATGGATATTGGATAACAAGAGAGAGAAAAAAAAAAATTGTTCTTGTTAGTTTTATATTGTAGGATGAAAGAGTGGGATAGAATAGGCCTCAATTTGAATAAAGACACGCACGAACGATGAATTATACTTGAATGATAATCGGAGATATATGCATTCAGTTGGTCTTTTGTGTGTATATAAAGATATAAATATATATATATTCAATAGTGTGGTGGAGATATAAAGAGCTTATGTTGGGGTGTCGACCCGACAGTTTAATATCTCAACAGTCTATATCAAGAACGGAAACTTGAACCGAACGAACAGAGAAAGAGTGAAAGAGAAATTATACTGTTGAAAAAATTATTTTAAAATTTATATTCAATTGTTTTAATATTAAAATAACATTTTTAAAATCATCATCGATGCCTTATATTACACGTGCAGTGAGCAATATTATTCATTTTATTTATAGATATATATATATGTATATACACGTTTGATTGATAATTTATAAAATAATATTCAATTATTCATTTGAATTGAAGAAAACAAGAGTTGACTGCGCAGGAAAGAGATGTTTATAAACAAAAGTATACATATCATTTTGCTTGTTTTTGTTTTTCTTTTATTTGTGGTATTGAACTGCGCAGATATCTGTATACGTTAAATTGACACATGAAGTAGTCTTCCGTGACTTTTATTTGTGATTTAACTTTGTAATGAGCCGTCGAGAGTATTCTGATGACATGAAGTTATCTAATACAATCGGAGGTAATTTATCCTTTTTTTTTTTTTTCCATCTTTATTTCTATCTATTTTATCACTTGACATTTATGAATTTTTTTGTTTCATTGTATGTATTATTCTATGCATATTGATGGATCACTTTAACTGCTTAATTTACAATGAATTGATAATATTATCGGTTTACTTAAGTGTGGGTGAGGAAAAGATAGAATGTCCGAGTGGGAATAAAAGTAGTACACACAATTGTTGTGTCTGTTGCAAGTGGAGCGTGCAGTCAATTATAAAATGATAGTAGGATATCCAATAACAGAAGTAACAATTAATTTGCCCAATGTCATTCTTTCATTTTTTTAACTCGATCAATTGGCCAAAAAATGATATTTATATATGCACTATTAATTTATTTATTTCTTTGTTTTATTTTTGACCTAGTTTTTTATTTTTTTTTTTATTACAAGGACATAATTATTCAATTAAAATATCAATATTATCTAATGTGTTAGTTAAAGAATATTGATTGTCATTTTGATTTAATATACTCATGTTTATAGTAGAAATAATATAAATATAATGAGTTCATTCATTGGAGATTGGCATTAATGAGTCCAATTATTCTGTCTTGAGATAAATCTATTTTTTTTTTTTTTCCATATTCTCTCATTGAAACATCGTGATTGAATAATGATAAATAATTAAAAAAGGGAATAGTGATGGGTGGGATTCAACTATGAATCTCCCTGTTCACTCACAGAAACATACAGGAATAGAATATGTTAAATTGAATTTTTGTCGAACTGTTGAATATATTTTTTTCTTCTTTTTTCTTTCAGGGTCTCAATGCCCGATTGATGTTTGCCATCATCGCTGGCTGCCTGGGATCAGCATTTCAACATGGTTACAACACTGGTGTCGTGAATACACCTGAAAAAGTGAGAAAATAATCACAATATATTATAAACATGTATTTAATTATGACACATTTTGACATGCTAATTTTTACCAGTGACATATTATATTTATTAAATAAAAAATAATTTCTCTCCATATTAATTATCAATTTGCAATTGATTTTAGCTCCTTTCACAATGGATAAACGATACAAAAGCTGAAAGAAGTGGTGAGATACCTCAAGAGGGAATAACAACAACATGGTCGATAATAGTAGCAATATTTGCTGCTGGTGGTATGCTTGGTGGTGCATTAGTTGGCACAGTTGCTGATCGATATGGACGCAAAGGTGGTCTATTGCTCAACAATATTCTCGTTGTCATAGCAGTGATATTTGAAGGATTTGCAAAAATGGCACGTAGCTATGAGATGTTGATTGTTGGACGTTTATTCATTGGTATAAATTCTGGATTAAATGCTGGATTGGCACCAATGTATTTGGCAGAAATATCACCAGTACATTTAAGAGGTGCTGTTGGTACTGTTTACCAATTGGTTATCACTATTTCAATTTTAATTTCACAAATATTGAGCTCAGAAGATTTATTAACTACTGTTAGTTTGTGGCCATTGCTAATGTCATTGACAATTATACCAGCAATATTCCAATGTTTCACATTGCCATTGTGTCCAGAGAGTCCAAAATATTTGTTGTTGGGTAAAGGTCGTGATGCTGATGCTAAAAAAGCACTTTCATGGTTACGTAATACAAATGACGTACACGATGAAATGGAAGAAATGCGACAGGAATATGAATCTTCAAAAATACTACCACGTGTATCAATGAAAGAAATAATAATGAATCCAGCATTAAGAATACCACTTATTATTTCGGTTGTTATTATGATTGCACAACAATTTTCTGGAATCAATGCAGTAATGTCATATTCAACTGGTATATTTGAAATGGCTGGTATGGAATCTAAATCTGCTGGATTTGCTACTATGGGCGTTGGTGCAATGAATGTAGTCATGACTATTGTTTCATTGATACTTGTTGAACGATGCGGACGTAAAACACTTCTCTTATTTGGATTCAGCGGTATGGTCATTGATACAGCGTTATTGACAATTTGCATGACATATGCGGTAAGTTGAATTTTGCATTGAAGTGATGGCAAACATTGTGAGGGTGTACTTGTCTGGAAATTTGTTTTGGTTTAAATTTAAATTGTTCGAAAAAAGAATCAATTTATCTGATTTCCTAGACTTGGATACCTCCATAATATTGATAATAAATGATGAGTGAATATGATTTAATTTTGTCTCTTCAATTTGTGTCCACAGGGCAGTTCATCTGTTGCAGCTTACTTCGCAGTTGTATTCGTCATTTTATTCGTTGTTCTATTTGCAACTGGACCTGGAAGTATTCCATGGTTCTTGGTGTCTGAATTATTTAATCAATCAGCTCGACCAGTTGCAACATCGATTGCTATTGCAGTTAACTGGGGTGCCAATTTCATCGTTGTCATGGGATATCCAGGCTTGGCTAAAGCACTTGGACCAAACGTATTTATTATTTTCGTCGTATTTCAAGCTGTATTTACATTGTTTATATATAGAAAAGTACCAGAAACGAAAAATAAGTCCATTGAAGAGGTTAGCAGTATGTTCAGACAACAAACGTATCAGTAAATTTATTTTTAGTAGTTTAATTGTGGAAAGTGTAATGAAATTATTTACAGTTCGACGAGTATTTTTTATTTTTTTTTTTCATTTCATATAATTTTTTGAGCAAATTGTTTCATTCAGCAAATTAAATTATTCCGTAATTATGTTGCGACTTTTACGTCGAAGGGGAATAAAAAAACGTCGAACTGATAAAGGGATGAACATTGAACATCACTTTAGTTTTTTAATGTAATTGAAATTAAATAAGTTAATTTTTATGACACGATCATTTTGATATGGCAGCAAATGAAAGAAAAAAAAAGAAAAGAAAAATTAAGTGACAGAGCAAATTCAGGATTGATCATAGTTCCATTGTTCCACAATATACAAATAATAACACATCAATTAATATACATGGATAAATGAATGGGATCGAGTAAGATTTCTGGACTCTAGTCACAAATTCGTGTGTTTGTTAATTGTTTTTTTTCTTCTTTTTTTCTTTGCTCACTTTCAATTTCATCCAACCATAACTGTGGCATCTTTTTTTACAATCAAAATGTTGGATCACAGATTTTATTTCATCAACACTATAATAATTGTGTTTTGTGCTTGATTTTATTGCAGTCCTTTGTTTTTGTTTTTTTTTTACATGTGTCAACAACGAATATAATTAATTTTTGTTCTTTTATTTGAAAATCAATTTGCGAAGCCAAACGACTGAGTTTCAGGGAGCTATTATGATTTTATAATAGTTTGTATCGTGGTGGGAGGAAAAATAATAAAGACAAAAATGTGTGGTTTCATTTTCGTCGCGAAGTAAAATCAAATAAATAACTCAGTTGAAATAATCCTCGTCATAATAATTGTAAATACAATTGAATGCATGTCATCAATTTAATTTTATCACAAATATACAAATAAAAATTTTTCAAATCGCATCTTGTTGATTTTGTTTAACAGAACATAAATGAAAAAAAAAAAAAAAAATGAAAAATGATTTGACAGAATTTTTATTTGTTATTTCCATTGTCTTCGATAAAATGTGTGTAATTTAAAATAATCGTATAATAATGTCTGTCTCTGTTTGTTTTTGTTTTTTTTTTTTTGTTAAATGAATTAAATACTCGTGATTGAACGAACAATAGTTGGTTTTTCTGTACATGAAAAACAACTCGACTGCAATGGTTTTTATTCACCAATTGTTCGAACAAAAAAAAAAATAAAATGGAAACAAAAAAGAAATAATAGGAAGTGACGAAAATGAAGAATATTGAATAGATGAACGAACATTTGCAACTGTTCGTTCTTTATTTATATTTATATATAAATGAATTTGTGGATATTTTTATTTCACAAGACAAAATGCGTATAAATATTTTTATGAATGAAATTGTGCATATATAGAATGATGAATTAATAATAATAGAATGCAAGCACAAATTCAAAAGCTTGAATGTAAATCGAACGTGAAAGTTTGTTGAAATGTGTGTATGCAGAACAATGTTCATTATTATTTTTAATTTACCTCTGTTTTCATAACTAGTTGTCATATCAATGAGTCGATTAATTGTTAATGTAATTAAAAAAAAAAAAAAAACAGAAACAAAATTATTCATTAATAGTCTTGATTAATATTGAAAAGAAAAATAAGATTACTGATTAATTTAGGAGCCATTAGTACAAGACTTAGATATTTAGTTGTATGTGTTTTCTTTTATATATACGAACTATAATAATATGTAATAATAATACAGAAGAAAAAAATAAGTCAGCATCAATTTTGAATTTATTTTTCTCGACACTATATAGTTGTTCAATAAATCTGAATGGGTAATAAAATATAATTATCATAGATGTAAAAATGCAAAAACTAAATAGAAAATATATATATACAAAATCATATCGCAATTATAAAATGCAAATAATATCAATTGTGTTTCAAAATATTGTGCACAAGCTAGGAATATTAATTCACACCTTTATTTTTTTTTTTTTTTCCATCATTATTATTCCATATATAAAATGTTATGTATCTTTTTTTTTTTTTTTTTCAATCATCGAGACCTGACGTTATGAGATTTAGCTGCGAAAATATATGCTACGATGCTATGATAAATGTATTTTTGATGCTAAGATATATTATAGTTATGAATAGAGATTATTATTGTTGTCAAAAATAAAAAACAAATGATGCCTGTAACAATTACGTTTAACGTTATTTAAATACTCCTGTTTCATTTTCATATAACACAATAATATATTAATTATTTTAATCAATTTTCTGTGACCTTTGTCAAGGAGAAATTCACGACACGTTCCCGCCATACGTTTGTATTTGAATTTAGCGCTCGTGTTATTTTATCAACTGATGATAATGAAAGAAAAAAAATATATACTTTACCTTTTACCTTTTAACGAAATCGCTCTTCTTAAGAATAATATACTTTTCATAAATAACAGATGGCGTTGGCCGCACCATTTTCACGCGGTTATTATTCAATACACTTTTCATTCTACACAATCATTCAATAAAATATACAATGGATATTAATTAACAATAAGATTTGAGAAAATAGTTGATTTCGATCAATATAAAATACATCTTAAATTCAATTTCATTTCTTTCATGACCGTGACTTGAATCAATACAAAAATAATTTTGTGGTACACAATTTAACTACGTCTTTCTCAAATTGCAAAAAATATATATAAATCCTCAATAGCTGCATATTAAAATACTATTCATCGTTTTATAATGAAAAAGAATAATTTTCCTCCACTTCGGTTTGAAAATTAATTATTTCCATCCTCATTTCAGTCATCTCGTATCCTATAAAAAATAAAAATTGTCATCTCTTCCATTACAATTGTATATATCTCTACATAAACAAAACTGTAATAAAATATTTTTCCCAAAAAGATGAATAATTTGTGCAGAAAATTTCACCAATTATGGTGAATCTCATTCAAAGTTTTGCGCGTGAAACACAGGTGTGACACGATTGAGGCACGTGTGGGAGGAGTATACATAAAAAATGTGTATAATATATACACATATACACACATATATATATATATATATATATATGCATACACTTCCGCTTCAATATATGATCGTAAAGTGCAGGTGCACATACATATACACATTACTTCATGCATTTTACACTGGACAATGGCATCTATTGTATTCGTATAGTATTTTTTCACATAATCTATATACACACACATATATATATATATATCCAACAACAAACCGTCATTTTGGGATTTCCGTTTTTTTATTTTTATTCCATTTTAAAACGAAACGATTCAAACGAATGAATTTAAATGACTAGTGAGTTGATAGAAGGCTTTATGTATTCTTTTTTTCATCAGTCTGTAATATAAAATTTGTCTCTTTATATTAAATAGAATAAAAAAAAAACTATAGCAACAAATGAAAATGTCGAATGCGTTATAGAGTCAAGATATTGTGACAATAAAGTATTAATTACCGTTTGCATATAAAGCCTTAAAAGTTGTTGTTGACTAATCATCTGTTACAACGAGGTCAGTTTGAAATTTCTTTTTAAATTCGATAGCACTCGATGAAGCAAATAAACACACACACACATATATATATATTGTTGACGAAGAAGGATCATTTACTAAAGACAACGTTTATTGGAGCCATATGGTTCTCGTGTCCCCAGCATGGAACTAATAAGCCCAATGTTGCGTTATGAAGGTGTAAACATTGTTTATTAAATTCACATATAAAATACAATTTATATAAATAAATATATGTATTTGAAGTATTTTTAAATGACTGAAATATTTTTATATTTGTATAAATATTTATATTAATTATGAAATAAAAATTGTATGAATTAAACAACTGTTGTTATAATAATCACAATTGTTAACCACTGAAATTGACAATTGTAATTTCACCTTATTACTTTTTAGTTTTTAATGATGATAAAAATAATTAAAATTACCAAAGTACTGTAACAATTTTATTCCTAATTATAGTGACATTTGTTAAAAATATAATGAATAGAGTTTTAGTTAAGGAATTATTTGTTGTAATATAATTAATATTTATTTATCCAATTCCCAGCAAAACTATAATCATACCGTGAAAATAAACTGAATATTTGCCCTTCAATTCGAAAGAAAGTGCCAAAAAGATGTTGTTAACACTCATGTTTATAGCTTTTATGTTTCATATCCTTTCCACAACTTCCGTACATGAATCCATTATATATATTTCTTCCTTCATATCCGATCCTTATACAATTATATCAACTAAAAATTATAACTTGGGGGTCTCAACCACAATGATGCTCCCCAACGTGGAGCTAATGGTGCATGTTAAAGACCGTTATAAATATTATTTCTTAAACCCATTACATATACACATAAAATAGATCAAACGTATTTTAACTTCCTCTTATTCCATTTGCAAACTTACATACGTGTACATTTAACTATAAAATTCAACAGACAAATAATGTGGTTGATGTGTTTATTGTTGTGTAAAAAAGGTATGATGTTTTATTTTTACAATAGTGACACCAACTCTTTGTTAATTATTTTTCCTTTTATTATTTTTTTTTTTTTTTTTCAAACAAGCGTGAACTTTTACGGGACATAAATTTTTGGCGGTTGTACACTCAACACATTGGTTATTTCATATTACTTATTACATATATAGACATAAATAGTTGTATATATATATATTTTTGTTTAAATGGAAAAAGGAAGTGCACTTCTATAACTACATAGGTGCAGGTGAAGTTTTTGCTTGGCTTCTTTTTTAACGCATAAATATTTTACACTGTTAGAAACGTTTCAGTGAATCCTGATCTTTATATATATATATATAAATATTTCTAGGTGGTAAATTACAATGTATTGTGCTTTTTAATGACGTGCAACATATCAACACGTGTACTTATAATATATTGTGCATATATTAATAAGATTGGATAAATATGCATGCATATTTAGGTTTAATAGATTAATTTGATGGTTGTATGAAAATATATATAGCAATCTTGTGATCATCGATCCGCAAGTATGAATTTAATGAATATTTATAAGGTTAAGTGGTTATGTTAATTATTTATAATTCACTTGTTCAAGTTGGTAACTTTATTTCTATTCTTGTTCTTCTTGTTCTTCACATTCTCGTTTCTTGTTCTGTTATATTCTTTTATTTTTTTTATAATTATTTCTGCATTGACAGTTTACGAGAAGAAAAAAAAAAAAAAAAAAACGAGAGACAAAATGAATAAAAAAACGAGTAGTGCAAGAAAGCAAAAATTAACACCCGCGTAATTACCACTGCATGAAATTTCATGTTAATTGTTTTTTAGATGGTAAATACAAATTGAAATATACAATACGAAAGAAAAAAAAAAAAAAACAATTATGCTTTATGTATTTTTTTTATTCTTGGTACAGTGTAGCAATGCATAACATGATAAAGATATATTAGTGTATATATAAATATATACTAATGAAAGCAATGAATATTTATTGTAAAATCCAGTTTATTTTATTTATTTTTCTTTTATCGTTTTTTTTTTTTTTTTTTTTTCTTCTCGAAGTTTTAAATAACTTCCGGGACCTATGTATATACGTATATGTATATATTTATTCACACATACACACGCACGCATCGAAGTGACGAATAATTGATGAAAAATGTTTTTTTATTTCATTTAATTGTTTTCCATCCATTGTTTTTTGTTATTTGCATTTTATTTTTTTCTCAAACCGTTAAATCATGCCCGGAAGTTGCATATATATATACATACTCATATATCTGTTTATATGTACATGTCAGTATTTAAAATAATATATATTATTTTATTCACTCGATTTTTTTTGTTATGCTACGTTTTTTTTTTTTTCATTCTGTTTCGTCATAACTAGTATTTTGATTTTTTCGTTGAACTGTCTAAATTATTTCCGGAAGTTTGTGTATATATGTATATGTATATATTTGAAGTATATGAGGAAGAGGAAGAAAGCTTGACTACACAACATTCAACCATCCACGCAATAATATATATATATATATATGTATGTATATATGAAAAATAAAAATTTCCATATTTTATTATTCGCGATTAAATTATATATATATATATATATATATATATATATATATATATATATATATTCAACCCTCACATATCGGTTTTTACCCCCACATATATTTCAATTGCAACTTTCTATACCAACATATAAATTATTTATTAGAGAGAATTCACCAAACCGTGCCACCCCCGTTGCCACATAATAGTCACGGTGAAAACCACATCCGTGTCCACATTATATAGTTGCGAATATTTGCGTATCATGCGACGAATTCTAACCTACAATTACCATAAATTAACGAGGTTTTAAAAAAATAATGGTAATAATATGCAATGTGAGAAATAGAAATATAAAACAATGATTTACGTTGATTAAATATTTTCTTTATTCTTTTATAAATTTATTTTTGTTTCCTTTAAACGTAATAGTTAATTGTATAAAGTTTTACATGTTTCACAAAAATATTTGAAAAAATATTTTCTCAATCCGTGAATTAAATTCACAAAATCTTTTATCGTCAATGGATGTTGCACTTTATCATCATTAGCATTGTAACATAAAAGTCTTGAATTGCTATGAATGTTTTCAGTCGTCCCTCTCTCTCTATATATATATATATATATACTTTTGCCCAATTAGACTATAGGTTAGTTACATATGTGCACTTGGATGTAAAATAAGCAAGAAGTAAATTATCGTGGTTGGAGTTACGGTTAGGGTTTTGAACAATATAAAAAAAAAATACAATTGTGGCTTTTATGGTATTACATAATTAAATACATTGTATATATGAAACCTTATCTTCATGATAATTTAGCATCAAGAAAGTTTTTTTTTATCTATGAATAATATGTATAGAGACTGTTAAAAAAATATATATTGTTGTTAATAATATTTAACAATGAAGAATAATAAATTTTTTTATTTTTCCTCATGTTTTATATTTTGTTATTTCTCATTTTTATAAAATTTCACTCAACTCGTTATCATTATTATTCTATCTCTTATTATCAAATATAAATTACTGATGAATAATTTATTGTTTAATTTATAGAATAACATTTAGTTGAATTATTGTGAGAATTTAAATGGAGAATTGTTGAACTTTTTAAAAAAATCTCTATACAGTTGTTACATTTCCTTATATTCTTTTCTCTCTGTTTAATTTTTTTTCTGATGTCAATCGCACATATGGAAATTAATCTCTTTTATTATTATTTATTTTTTTTTTTTTTCGCAACATCCGGAAGTTGTTGTATGTGTTTAAAGACAAGATAAGAAACCGTACAGCACCGATGAATGTTTTCAAGATAAAAAAAAAAAAAAATCAAAATAAAAAACTATACTAGCTCATTGATCAAAGTGTATCATCGTCATTACACGCTTCTTGATTTCATTCATCATCATATAAATACCCTCGACGTCTTTACAACGAATAGAAATATTTTTCCTCTTTTATCGTTTATGTTATACTCACATTAGCGGCGTGTTCCAACGGGCGCCTTGAGGCGTTAATAATTTTATATACATGAATATGTAAATTGAGAGAGAGAGAGAGAGAGAGAGAGAGTGGGAGAGAAGAAAAAAAAAAAAGATATCAATGTGCAGGTGATTTTTCTTTTTTTGTAAATATAGTAGTGTTTTTTTTTTTTTGTATTTCAGTATTTGTTCGAGGGTTTGTTGCGATTGTATGGCCACTCTGTCATCAACCCCTCAACTCAATATTTTTTTTTTTTTTCTTTCGTTATTTAGGAATTAATTTATATATAGGACACAGTCGAGTATTTATATGAAACGCACTGGTGATTATACAAGTCCTAATTAAATCACTTCCGGCATTGAATATTAGTCATGGGAAAATTTTAATCATTATGATTTAGAATGTTTAGATTTCATCGAGTGTTCATAAAGTCATGAGTAAAAAATAAAAATAATTAACGATAATAACTAATGACTCGTGTGGGGGTTGAGTTGGAAATTTTTTATTACTATTATTGCTTAATTAATTTTTGGGAATGAAAGAAAAATACATTATTCATAGGCAACGGACATTTTCGTGCACATGGTCCACATTTGAGGGTAAAAATCATTCAACTTTTTTTACACGTGTACATTTTTGTACCTGGTATATTATGGTAAATAATTAATCATGTTTTTTTTTTTTTTTTCTTTAAATTTTATTCGCTTGGTGTAATTTGCAAGAAGTAACGGTGGTCTTTGAGGAATTTTTTCAATTTTTTTTTCACAGTTATAAATTCATCTGATTTTCTTTTCAATCTTTTATGTTTCAATATATACATGAAAAAAATTACAGGTCAAGTTAATTGATTTATTTAAAGTGTCAGAAAAGATTCAAGAGAAATAATTAAATTTTTTTTTTTTTTTTTTGGTATTATTTATTCATAGTAAAATTTTTCAACTTTTTTAACAGCAAAAATAATTTTTCTCACACATTTTGATATAAAAAAAAAATATCACAAGTGTTTGGAAGAAATTCATTGAGTCGTTTTCCCAAAAAACAAATTTAAAAAATCATCATTTTATTTCCAGCAAATCATCATAAATAAATAAATAAACATAACAAATAATATTTTTTATAATTTTCAGTGAGCAATACAATTATTTACATTTGACAACTCATATCCACCCCCACAAATGTTTGTAGAATTGATTAATTGGTGAAAAATATATATGGATCGAGTGCATTGAAGAAATACAAGAAAAAATGAATAAAAATACATAAGTAGAAAAAAAAAAAAGGCAAAAAATGGTACGTATATGAATAATTTTTATTTCCTTCATTCGTCTAAAAGCACGTTGATGAACAGTTTGACGTATATTATGATAAATGTGTCTGTATTATTATTTATGTCGAACTCGACTTTAGGTACAATAATACCAATCATCCAGACACACGTTACGGAAGCTTTAAATTAATATAAATGTTCAACACATACATATTGCTCATGATAATAAAATGCATCAGTTAATCGAATGCGCCCGCACACCAGACAGTTTTGTAATGAATAATAATATTTGGATTTATGAGTGGTAAGAGACGTGTGTGATGTTATGTACGCGTTCGTAACAGGTACATACTTGCGCATATCTCACATTTACATTGCAAAAAATACATGTATATACACATACATATATATATATATATATATATAAATATATTTTTTTATTTTATAAAGAAAGAAATACGATATATCCGCAACGGTGTAGATCGATTGATCGATGCCAAACTCACAAGAGCATAGAGAGCCATCGTGTAGCAGATGACACACATGAGAAATCCGAGACGAATTTTTTTTTCTTATTTTTTTTTTATTCTCATGACGACGAGAAACGTATGGTGGTGTATGTTCTCGAATTTCGTTACAATGAGGAAAAAATTTTGTCGGATTATTGTTGATAATAAAAGAGAATTAATTTAAAATTGAATATTATTGAAATAATGTTAGTATATTTCATAATCGAATTATTAATTATTTTTTATTATATTATTTTACGATTCTGTTGAAATAAGTGTGGCAAATAAGTTTAGAAGTTTTTATTGAAAAACTTCTGTTTGTTCCTTTTTTTTTTTTTTTTCAACCATATTTTTCGCACTTGTGTTTATGATATTTTGGGAATCAATAAATCGATTTGATTTGATGAGAGCTTATTTGATTTATATTCGAATTGTTTATAGTCTATTCTAGAATTAGAATGGTCCATGGAAGGTTTCAAATTATTTTATTAATTCAAACAAACAGTGAAAATTTATGTATGATTTTTACGATGTTATAATTCATTTTTGGAGAATTATTTTTGAATTATTTTAGTACGAATCATAATGACAATATTTATAATTATAAATCATTGCTACTGCATGAATATTAACTAAGAGTCTGCACTTCACTACTGATTCAACTCCATTATTTTTATTTTAATCAACTCTTCCTCTCTATCAATAATATATCCAAGAATTAATGAAAATACATCTAAACATATTCTAACTGTTTTATAATAAAAATATTCCTCTAAAATATAAAAGTATTGTTCAATCATTTATGCATATACTTCATTGAAAAATATATTCTTATTTTCGTATACACATGAAAGAATTTAAACTGGCACTCAGAAGTAATTTAAATTTTATTATAAATCACCATAGCCATCATTATGAATGTAACGTGTGATAAACATCGTAAATGTCAGCTCGTGGCGTTTACAATCAAAGTATATATTTTATATACGTATTATTAAATGTATATACCGATGAAATCGCGTTGGATCTATTGTGGTTAACCACTGGTCCGTAAAATCTAAAGGAAGGGTTGTCGATATTATGACTCAATATATTTTGTATACCATAGCATCTGCAGATGGTCAAATAAGGCAATGTATATTTTATTTTTTTTTTGTTTTGTTTTTTTTTTATATATATACACACAGAGTAAAAATCATCTGACTGAGATTGAAATCATCAGTTCAATTATTTCTTGAATTTACTGATGATTATCGATGTGTGTAAATTCATTTTCTTTTATTTATTTTTATCATAGATATATTTGAACAAAAGTGTTTCAACTATTCATTAAGAAATATTTACATTATATATATTCTATGAATGGTTGAACACATGGCACAAAACTCATCACCTGGTATTTTTCCATTGATATTTACTACTGTTACTGTTGTTATTGTAAGTTGCTGAATAACCAACACCCCAGCAGTGATGACAGCTTACTGAGAATGAAGGTCATAGAATTTATATTGTCATTGCAATAATGGTGGAATTATTCGCAGAATATTTTCATGTTGTTACCATGAAAAAGAATGTTGAAGATAAATTATTGTTGAATCAAGAATGATTATATTATAATTTTTAACTGCAATTTAAAATAAAATGCTCATAATATTTGTTTTTCATTTTTATTCATTCTCTCAATTTACTTACCTTTTTTTATAATAATAAATTGATCATTAATCAGATATTTAATATACAATAATTATTTTGGTGGTGAATTCGAATTGAAAAATATTTAAATTTCAAACAGAATCAAAAAAATTTACACTTGAACTAATAATGAAATTTATTTTTGTGTCAATTGAAAAATCCAATTTTTTCTTTTAATTCAAGGATTCTTCCTTTATTTCAAAGTAAATAGGAAAAAAAAAAAAAAAAACAATGTTGTCAATGTTGGAATATTAAATTCTAATGGTATAAGTGAATATAAATAATATTCAGCAATTGTTAAATTTTTTTATTTGACCCTTTCAAAAATTTATTCATCCAAGAAAATAATATTGGTTTCAGATAAGAATTTTTTTTGTTTTTTTTTCAAACAATTCGTTACAGTTACAAATTGTAATAATTCAATAAAAATGTCTAAAGTGTCTCGACATTATTCGATTCGAGTGAATTCACGTCATGCATGCATGCGAACATTCGAATTTGTATATCAATGACAGTGTTGTGATAATGCATCATTGAACAATGACATAATAGTCATTTTCATCAATCACATTGTTATTTGTTCATTTTTTGTTTTAAGCTTTTTTTTTTTTTTTTTTTTTCAAACAATACCACATTCAATAAGTTTTTTTCAAATTTATAATTTAAAGAACTCGTGGAATTCCAAAATTATCGTTTCGAAAATATTGATTTGAATACGTATATGAATAAATAAACAACAAGGGGTGATAAATTTTGGGAATTATCACAAAATAACCGGAAAAGCATTTCCTCAAAATATTTAATATGCATATAAAAATGAGAGAAAAAAAAAAAAAAGAAATTGACATGAAATTGTCAGGGACTGGTTGTATATGGAAATGAAAATTAACCGGTGGAATTATTGGTCCGGGGAATTTTGTATAATAACGGTCGACCAGCTGGACATATCAATGAACTTGTGTGTGAACCACCCTGCAGCGATGAAAAAAAAAAAATATAAAAATAAAAAGTGGAATGATATTTGTACGTCACGGTTAAAAATTTGTCTTTGGTTTTAAGTGCGTATAACCACTTCCGATTTATGTCACACTCGGTGCACACATAATAATATGTATGTATATGTATTTATGTATGAGCATGTCATGACTACATAGGGGGTAAAATCAGACTCTGTTACCGCATTTTACCTGATGGAATTCATCAAAAAAGATATGAAGTGCAAAAAGTTATTTTCACACTATTTAGATTCTATGTGTATATATATATATATATAATTTTTTTGCATATAGGTATTTTGTTGGAAATAGATTTTTGCTTCCAATAATATTGGAAAATGCATACGTGAAAGAATTTATTTGGAAACTTCGAGAATTGTATGAAGGTCGAAAATATATTTCAAAACCCTATCGACGTATTTTTTTCGAAACTTTTTTTTTTTCACACTGGCGTTAATGAACTCAGGAATAGTTATGAACCGATTGAATTCGAACAAAGCTTATTTGATTAAGATACACATTGTCTATAGTCCTTACTAATAATAGAACGATTGATAGAAAATTAGTATTTTTCCTAATCGTATTGATAATTCAAGAAATTAGTGGAGATACACAAAAAATTCTTGTCATATTCAATTAATCCGAGTAGTGATTTCAAGTGAAATATTTCAGGTCTACACACTGAATGATTTCACGGATACCATCGGTATTGTACTGCATAAGTAATTTAATTTATTGATAACAATATTATATTATACTATTTCTATTGACAATTAAAAATTATTTATCTGATATATTCTTTTTTCCTTCCGACAAAGAAAAATCTTTATAAATAATATAATTCCCGCGCTTCCAAATACATGAATGTCTCTTGAAGGTAAATTACCAGCATTACATTAACGATTATGACGTCAAACAATATTATGTTTGATGTCCTAAGAATTTGTAAAATAAATTTCCGCATGAGATAGCGTATTCCTTGTCGTTAAAATGGATAGAAAGAAGAAAAGTGAAATTTATACATGCATTAATTGATATTGTACTTGAAACATTTGAACGTGTGTTCAAAGAAACGAGGGCGTACATAAGGAAAAAAAAGAAAAAAGAAAGAGTAGAAAATAAGAGGAGGGGTAAAGAATGAAGGAAAGATAGAGTGTGCGTATGTTTTCCTATCTCGAAATGAAGAAACAATAGTCGAGTTTTATATGAGGTTTTAAACTTTAACGACACGCAGATCGAGCTCAAAACAGAAGACGTGTTGATTGAGGTAGTGGTGGGGTCGGTGTATATGATATTGGGTATTATCGTGGCGGTAGTCTTCAATAACGTCGCGTTGCTTCGTACGGATCATTTTCAGTTTTTCCACAACTGCCAAAACGCACACACGCAATTCGAAATACTTTATTTTAGCTGGAAGTTTTAATTTTTTTATTTGTTTATATACGTGAAAGATACGAGTGTTTATACATATACTATCGTTTTTTTTTTTTCCCCCCACTTTTATTAAATTTTCTTTTCTAAATTATAAGAACGAGTTGGATTGAATATTAAATAATTTAATACGTGGTGTGATGAAGTGTTGAGTAATAAAAATTTGACGTAATTTTTTGTTTATAAATACTACGTTTGGTGTAAAATGCGGCTCGCTCGAGGTTTCGCATTTTTATTTTTAGTTCTTATAATCGAAGGTAAAAATTGAATGCAGCAACGTTTCAATATTTCTATAAATAATATGATAATTAAATAATTATTTTGCTTTGTGGTATGACACATGAGGTAATTTTATGTATTAGCTATAAAAATATCTGTCCTTGCTCGATCGTAGAGTCGCCACACCTGTGCAAAAAAAAAAAAAAAGAAAGGAAATTTATTTTCTATCGTAAATCAATTTGTCATCGATGAAAAAAAAAAAAAAATAATAATAATAATGGGCACAAACTATTCTTACAATTCTTTATATTCTTTCTATTATGATAAAATTATAATCACAATAATTCCATTTCTTTCTTTCCCTTTCGATTGTTTGTTGAGAAAAGATAAGAAGGAATTCGTTATCATATACCACTCAACTCGCTGACTATTGTGTTACGATATTCAATAAACAGAAAGAGAAAAATTTGTCGAAAATCATAAAGTCGTTCCACAATTTATATTACTATTATTTTATCTGCGACCCCATTTTTTTATCATGTGTAATATTTATTATCTCATTCATATAGTAACTTCAAAAACGACAAGCAAGAATGGATTGGAAAATGATTCTAAAGCAACCTCCAAGTCTGATGATCTCAGTGTTATATCACTAGAAGAACAAATTTCATCTACCCCTACTGAATCCACGGGTAGTAGTAAAAAAAGTTCATCGAGTTCTTCGTCTGGAAGTTCAGGAAAATCTACAACATCTAGTTCTGTCTCAGGAAGTAATCATAGTTCGGAAGAGTCTGGAAACGCTACAGCAACAACTCCACACAGCGATTCTAATGAAACAACATCAGAAGAAAGTTTTACTGGAAAAACAACATCATCATCATCATCAGGCAAAAGTTCAACTAAAACAACTTCTAAACATGACTCGTCTGAATCAACGGAATCTAGTAATTCTACTCATACAACATCGTCTGGAAATTCCACTGGCACGACCTCAGGTAGAAAGTCGACTGGTACAACTTCTAAACATGACTCGTCTGAATCAACTGAATCTAACAATTCCACGGAAACAACTGAATCTAGTAACTCTACTCATAAAACATCTCCTGGAAATTCTACCGGAACATCGTCAGAAGAGGTTTACACTCCGACAACAAAACATGGTAATTCAGGTGCAACAACTGAATCAAGCCATTCTACGAAAAATGGAACTGATAAAGGGGAAAGTTCCACAGAAATTGGGAATTCCGCAGAATCAACATTATCATCTGGATCAGGTAGTAAGGGTACTACTGAATCATCAAATAATACAGCTAAATCAACTGACAAATCATCGTCTACGACATCCGAAAAAAAATCCACTTCTAGAACATCGAAGCATGATTCAACTGCAACAAGTTCTAATCATAATTCGACTGGTAATTCTACTGATGTCAGTGAAACAACAGAATCGATGAATTCCACTGAGAATTCATCAGTATCTGGTGCTGGTTCCACAACTGAATCGTCTAAAAGTACTAAAAAAGGATCAACAGCTTCATCTGCTAAACAAAGTAGTATGACAAGTTCAGCAGCATCTTTATCTAGTACGGATGACAGTACGGAATCATCATCAGCAACTTCATCTGGATCAATGGGCACATCTCAGACTTCTTCCGGTACAAAAGATACCAAAGGAACTACATCAGCCACTTCGTCTGGTACGAAAGGTAGCAAAGGAACTACATCTGCCAGTTCATCAGGCACAAAGGGTAGCACGGGAACAACATCAATAACTTCATCTGGTTCAGATGAAAGTACAGAACGTTCATCAGCAACTTCATCTAGTGCGAAAGGCAGCAAGGGAACCACTTCATCTAGTACGGACAATAGTACGGAAAGTTCATCGGGTACGAAAGGCAGCAAGGGAACTACAACATCTAGTGCAGAAAACAGTACGGAAAGTTCATCGGGTACGAAAGGCAGCAAGGGAAGTACAACATCTAGTGCAGAAAACAGTACGGAAAGTTCATCGGAAAGTTCATCCGGGACAAAAGGCAGCAAGGGAACGACTGAATCTAGTAAAGACAATAGTACAGAAAGCTCATCAGCAACTTCATCTGGTACTAAAGGTAGTAAGGGAACTACAACATCTAATACAGACCATAGCACGGAAAGTTCATCATCCACTTCATCTAGTACTAAAGGTAGGAAAGGAACTACATCTGCTAGTTCAGGAGCTACATCAGTGTCTTCATCTGGTACGTACGATAGTACAGAAAGTTCATCAGCAACTTCATCCGGGTCGAGTGGTAGCAAGGGAACTACATCAGCAACTTCATCTGGTACTAAAGGAAATAAGGGAACTACAGCATCAAGTACAGATAACAGTACAGAAAATTCATCGGGTACAAAAGGCAGCAAGGGAACTACAACATCTAGTGCAGACAACAGTACGGAAAGTTCATCGGAGAGTTCATCCGAGACGAAAGGCAGCAAGGGTACCACTGAATCTAGTAAAGACAATAGTACAGAAAGTTCATCAGCAACTTCATCTGGTACTAAAGGTAGTAAGGGAACAACAACATCTAATACAGACCATAGCACGGAAAGTTCATTATCCACTTCATCTAGTACTAAAGGTAGGAAAGGAACTACATCTGCTAGTTCAGGAGCTACATCAGTTTCTTCATCTGGTACGCACGATAGTACAGAAAGTTCATCAGCAACTTCCTCCGGGGCGAGTGGTAGCAAGGGAACTACATCAGCAACTTCATCTGGGACGAAAAGTAGCGCAGGAACTACATCATCCACTACTAAATCCTCCGGCAACTCTACAGAAACTTCTAAAACAAGTGAATCAGACAATTCCACAGAAACAACATCAAGTTCACATGGAACTAGTCATACGACAGATAATCCAACCAATGGAAATTCTTCAGCTACCCATTCGAGCAGTACGGAATCCTCTGGTAGCAGTGAAAGTACTGGAAACTCTTCGTCAACCTCATCATCATCCACGTCAAGCTCATCTGATAACAGTACTTCATCGAAAACTACTTCCACAAAGGGATCAAAGTCAACTGGAACTTCCACAAAATCCCCTGAAAGTTCCACATCTTCAAGTCATGGTACGTCTTCGGGAGATTCCGGATCAACAGGTCATGGCTCTACTTCTTCTGGTGATAGTTCAAGCACTCATTCAGACCACAGTGTATCTTCGATGGAATCAAGTGGTCCAACAAAAAGTTCGACTAGTAAGGTCGATCTTGCTGACAAAAAAGCGGAAAAGGTCATGACTAAAAGTGGAGCATCAGAATCAACATCTGGTAGTAGCTCAATGACAACTCCAGGAGTTAATGGAACATCTAATGGAACATCTAATGGAACAACTGATTCAACAACACCAGCATCAGCATCTAATTCCACAGGAAGCAATAAATCAACAGGAACAACCAAATCTGGCAATTCTACCACTGTATCAGTTAATGGCACTGCCACGACCTCATCAAGTAATTCAAGTGGAACCACTGGAAATTCGACGAATTCAGTTCATGGTACTGCCACTACACCAGTTGCAAATTCCACTGGGACCAAACAAAACTCAACAGGTTCGAGCGGTACTACAACGAGTTCAGGTAATGGTACTGCTACTACATCATCGAGCACTTCCACAATTTCGGCCATGAATAGCACTGAATCAACTCCAGCTGCTAAATCAACAACTACTGCAACTTCAGTCAGTTCTACAACATCGAAAGTTGATGGAACTGCAACAACTGGTCAAAATAATTTAACTTCAACTTCTGCAAGTAGTTCAACAGCAGTTGCTTGTGCAACTAGTGCAACTGGAAATTCTAGTGCGACACTTAATGCATCATGTGACAAACCAGGAAAATCATATGAATTTGTTGTGAGAAATGAAACCACAGATATTCCCTGTATCTTGGCCAACATGACGGTGGATTTAACAATTACATACAATAAAACGGATAAAACGGTAAGTTTTAATGATAATTTCATTCTGATTCATTGCTATAGATGTTTTCAATAAATTCATATCATTCGCCGCCGTTGGCAAATATAAACATATATAAATGTGTGTTTTTAAATAATATTTTATTAATGTCACATTACTCGGATGATTTATTACTTTACTTTTCTCGGTTATGATATTTATCATGTAAAAATATACATTCATTGTAAATTTATTCATTTATTATTATACTTCTTTTCTTTTTTTTTTTTCTTTCCTTTTTCGCAGCAATCAAACGTTTTTCTTAGTATTCCGTCAACGGTAAAAACCAGCGGTGTGTGTGGTGATAAATATTCACAGCTGAAATTAAATTGGGAAGAACCACCTACATCTGTCAACAAATCAAAACGTTCAATTCGATCTGCAGTGGACGATGATAAGCAAAATACCAATGAAATTATTTTCTATTTTGTTAATGACGGTATGACAGCTGAGCTTGATACCATCAAAGTGAAAATATATCTTGATAAAAATAATTTTCCAAATGCCGCTGGTAAATATTGTTCCGATGATTCATTACGTGTGCTAATGAGTTGTCATTAACGATTTCTATTTATTTTATCCTTTTCATTCTAATTGCAGACAAAATGATTACTAGGAATACTACACAAAATTTAAAACTGTTTGAAATGGACGCAACTAAAGGTCATCATGTTTGCTATGCTGGAAAAATTGTTAATGCCACTGATATTCTTATCTCTATGACAGATGTATCCCTGATAGTTTTCAATACTGATAATGATGTATCCTCCAAGATTGGTAAGTAATTGGTTATTATTATTATTTTCTATTTCCATTTTGAAATAAAATATTTATTTCATCCATTACTATTATTTCTATTCCCTAGTACATCTTTGTGAACCTAAAGGTGGAATAGCTTCTTATATTCTGGCAGCACTTGGAGTTGGTTTGGTTGTAATATGCATTCTTCTTTATGTGATCGGAAGAAGAAATAGAAAATCATTTAAATCGTCACAATTACCGTGAACAGATTTTTATATTGACGCATAATTATGCAGAACAGCGAGATGAAAATAGAAAAAAATGTTTCCCGAATAAATAAAGCGAAAACACAAGAAGGAAAAGAAAATCTGGTCATCAGTGAATATCAGATATATAAATATCTTTCATATTGATTTTGTTCTTGAATAAAAAAATCACTTGAATAATTAATCGAAATAAAAATGAATACTATATAGTATATACATACATGTGTGTATATATATATAAAAATTCGACAGGTCGAATTTGCTGTATAGGGTGCATGACAGTATTTATCAATTTATATAATAAATGTTGAAATACTCATATGGTTGCTTGATATTATTGAAAAAAAAAAAAAAAAAGAAAAATAATGAATGTATTGAGTAACTATATGTTGTATGTTACTTAATATTATGCTATGCTTTATTCATTTGGAAATGAACAGTGTTTATTTTACGAATAAATTAAGTACACTGTAAATTTTAGAAAATTTCAACAATTCAGTTTACATATAAATTTATTCTGATGTACGGAAGCAAAAAAAAAATTTTAACCTCGAATTTAGTGAATAATATCCAAATATTTTTGTTTAAAAATAAAAAAATTGAATATATGTATTGAAGTGTAAGTAGGATATTATGAGGGCGAAAAGAGAAAAAACTAAATCTGTAATAAAATTTCCTTATCATAATTGTTAAATATTAATGAAGATGGTATTTCTCCAGCGTTTTAATTTCTCAAATTGTTGACAAATATAATTATTTTAGATTGGAAAATTGTTTCTTTCCACTATGATGATCGCAGGAAAAATTTCTGAATGTCATTCGACACATATGGCGTTGGGAACCAATATATAAAAAAAAAACAATTTTATTGTATATAAACGAAACCGAATTTAGTCTATATGTAGAAATATATACATCCCTACACATTTCCCTTCGTCTACACAAGCACGAACTCGTCACGGATACGCCCACCCTGCAATTACCCTGTTAGAAAGTAAACTTGGACGTTTATCATCGTCATCTGTCTCGATCATCGTGCGAAACTTTGGACTATAAACACACGCATATATATATATATATATATATACCCCCTACAAATTTCAGACCCCATATTAATTACCAATCCATTCCCACTTCACTTTATGTATCTAAATCCACCCTCTTGATAAACGGAATCTAACGGAAAAATTGCGTCGTGGGAATTGTCTTAATTCATTTTACAATTTGAATTTTATTATTCATTATTATTTTTTTTTTTCTCTCAAATAAATATTAAAATATTATGGATTATTTATAGATTATAAAGGAGTGACTGACACACCCTACGTTTAACACCTGGACATATCATATCACAAAGCAGATGTTACCGCGATTCACCTCGTTATAATTAAAATAGATGAGTTTAAATGTTTGCGGGGGTTTCGAGTATGTATATTTATAAGTTATGCAGTTTTTTTATATATATATATACTTTGTACATCGATAGTTCATTTCCTGTTTAAGTAAATTCCCCATGCAAAACTTATTGTGGGAACCAATATATATATATATATATATAAACGAGTATTGTAGAAATGCAAAAGTTGTGAAAGATTCTTACACAATAATTAGCAGCCCTCGAATCATAAGATTTATGGTTCATTTGTTATTTCCATTACGTGCGTAGTAGTAAATGAATTTATTTAATATTTGAAGGGTGAACGGTTGGAAAAATTGGTTTCTACAGTGAGAATAATGTTAAAGGTATAGAGATAATGATAATAGTAACAAATCCCTTTTTTTTTTTCCGCCTTTTACAAAACCATTTTTCAAAGTAAAACCCTGGTTCAGGATTTATGAAATTAAAATAAATTAGAATCAATTATAATTTTAAAGATAAACTTTTATTTCATTTATTTATACCGTTTGTGAAAAGATAACTTGTTTGTATTACGATTAAAATATTACAAAAAAATAAAAATTTATCATTTATTCAGTCATATTAATTTCTTTTTATTGAGTGATAATTCATGTAATTAATCATTCGACTTTGTAAATATATAAACATAATAAAAAATTAATATGCCGTGAAAATGCTATCTATTTATATTATAAATTTATCATTATCATCATCATTATCTTTAATTTTATTACTTAAAAATTTTTTTTTCATATTTTGCACAATATGTTTCACATTCAATATGTTGTGATACCGGAAATGGTTTAAGTATGCACATTCCTCATCTCCCTACAGTACAGCAAATGATTATTTCCGATTGTCATATCTAATTAAAAAATATTTCCATGTGAACATACGGATGTTGAAAAAAAAAAAATTAGTGCAATATTTATTTCCATAAAATTTAATTCACCTCATCTGTTTTACTGTATGTGCAGTGAATAATTTTTGAAATAATTTATATCTGTTAAAGACATAAATGAATAATACAAAAATAAAAAAATAAAAAAAAAAGAAAAGCGTTTAAAGGAATGAGTAAAATTGGTGGTGTTGAAGAAAGTGATAACTAACGGTGCCACAAAATACCAGGTAATAAAAGAAAAAATTTATTTTTGTTTAAAATATATCATAAAATAAAACCGTGTAAATTTGCACGTTAAACATTTAATCAGCAGGTGCAACGCGTGAATATCTTCTCTCTGTACCACGCGTCAAAAAAAATAAAAGGAAAATAATAATGAAGAATATATATATATATATATATATATATATATATCTCTTTCTATATTCTGTATATCTTCACTGTGTGCATATGCTGCCTGACTAAACATAAATGATTTGTTCAAACAATGCGTTGCCTGATAGTGTGTACTCATAACATCCCCAGAAACTTCCTGTAGAATATGATAAAAAATTATTGAATATCCTTTTAGAGAGAAGTTTAAGTTATACACAGCGATGGAAGAAAAAAAAATATAAATTTAATTTATTTTTAATACAGTATACATAATATAATTAAATAAGTGTTGATGAAGAGTTGTTATGAAGAATTATCACATGAAAAAAAATTAATTATTCAACTGTGAATGTATAATTCACAATTATGATATGGTGGATAATATATTTCATGGAATTAAGTATTTGCATGAGAGAAATTGAAAATATCCTGATACATGAATTAATGCATCATCTGTAAATAAAAATTTGAATCCTGCTGGATAATAAGAAAAAAAGGTAAATATACCTGAAGTCCGGTACAGTCCCTTTCTCTATCCATACAATAAATATAAAGTCAAAAAAAGAATCCAGGTACATGTAAAATCCGAAAACCTTTCATTTCATTCGTAAAATTTCAAGAAAATTGTGCAAAATTCTCCCTTTGTTCATTCACAGAAAATTGATAATGTATCATGAATACAAATGTTCGAACATCTGGAGTTATTATTTTTCTTTCTATTCATTTCTACACACACCTCTAACTATTGACACGTTCAAATTCCCCGATACAATTGCGAGCATTTATTTACATTCTACTTTCAAGTATTTAGCATCAATTAATATACGTAAGAGAAGTTACAAGTATATATTCAACCACAATTACCACTTAAGAATAAATAGAAAGAAAAATGTGGAACACTAATTCATCTTTACAATCTTTTCCCCTCCACTTTTTCTTTTCAACAGCATTTAGCACGCATTAACGTTTCACGTTCTATACCTACTGTTGTTTTGTTTAAGAAATTCTGGCGCTTACCAATTCACAGCCAATCAATAACAAACTCTGTATTACTAATATGACTAGCGTTGTAACTATTTACAAATCGTTCCAGAACCAAACACATTTGGGTTTGCCGTACAGTAAAATATATATACATGAATTGATAGAGGATCAAGGGACGTTGAAGAAAAAAAAATATATTCCCACACCAAAATTAAATTTACCTGCGACTCGTTTTAGCCTGTGATCATCCCTCAGCTGTTGCACACGCCACATCCGAGTCACAATATATATTCCACAGCGCTTTAACAAAACCCAATAGGGGTCATATAAATAGAGGGTATAGCAATAGCGATATATAATTTCTGCAAATCCCTGCTGTGCTTTTTACTCGCTAACGCTGTTACAAATAATATCAAAACTGTCTTTGTTATATTGCAGTAATTATATTTTTTAACAGTCAAAAAATCATTCAGAATATTCCATTTATATTCCGTGAATATTTTTGTATACAAACAAAAATATAAATAACAGTGAATTGTTTAGATATTGAAACTTTGTGAAAGTAATTTTGTTTGAAGTGGTGTTGATAAATAAATCCATGAAGATTTACAGGTCAATTTTCATTCTGTGATTTTAAAAAATGTTTGAACTATAAAAGTAAATTGGTCACGAGACCTTTAACAAAATTTTTGAAAGGTGCACAATTTACTTCATTTATATTATACATATATATGTATGTGTGTATCTGAATGGTGGCCCTTTTTTTTTTTTTTTTTCATCAAGGTGCCTCGTCAGCTGTTCGTGTCTTATGCACCAGTCTGCAGACAAGGCAATTTCAAACAGATCCCTTTAAATTTTAAAAGCCACACACTAATACTACTCGTCCTTCTAACAATATACGACTCCCGCAGAATTTTGCCCTGATGAAAAATACATACATACATATATACATAACGTAAATATATAAAAGAAGAAGACTCGTTTCTATACAACGCATAAGGTGATATGTTGTTGCTAGGGCGTCAAGTTCATGGGAAAGGTTAGGTTTATATAAAGAATCTCAGGGTGCAAAGTGTATGAAATTTATTCTGCGACAGGTCTTACAATCAGCAGTACTAAAGAAAAAATATACATATATAAATATTTTTATTCGTGGTATTAAATTAATTTTATTTATAGGGAAATCAATAATTCGTTTTTTTTTTTTCTTCTATCTTTCTATTTTAGTTATATACTTGAGTGAATATTTTTCGTGATATATTTGTGGATGGAGGAGGTTGCGGGGGCGGTATTCAAAGATTGAATATATATATATATATATATGGTGTGTAAACCTGAAGGTTGTGTGGCACGCGTTCGGGTGGCGGTTGGCCACGCGACACGCTCCGACACGTTCTGAGAAATGTTTCTCCAATATGTGATCATCGGCGGTCGTTCATGTATATATTGTTTTCCTTTCAGGCGGCGGTATTTCTTCCATCGGCCTTTGTTATTAGAGGCCACAATATATATATATCGATAATTCCGATGGCTAATTGTAGAAAAATACTTATATTTCATATGTGGGTGTATGTATTGGAGGATATTTTATTTCAATAGAGGATATTGCTTGGTGTAACTCGATGAAAATGCAATGATTTTTTGGAATACTTAATTTTTTTAAAGAACAATTCTAAAGATCATTTCTAAACTTCTTCAAAACTTTTGTCTGGAACTAGAGAAACCTGAGTTATACAACACGTCGATAGACAACTCCTCACTCGTGCCTTTATACTCCCACACATGAACGTTATTTCTCAAAAGGAAAAAGACAGTTTCCACTTTTCTAACTGCGTAATAGAATATCTGAAAACAAAATTCCCAGAAATGACCTCATTCTTCTCACCCAATAACATCAAACACTCCTTTAAAGTTACATAAGTTTTCATACTATTCAAAAAGAAACAAAAAAAATCGTCATGTTTATTATGTAATATTCTCTTTTTCTCTATATCATTAAGCAAAATTCATAACAGTAACAATTGAAAGCATGTAAATTTAACTAAAACGAAACATTTCAGTTAAAAATTACAATAAATTTATTTCCATACATAATTCCAACCGTTGAAGAACAAAACTGCGGAGTCAAAAAAGAATATATATATGATATATGAACGTGTATACACGAGAGAAGTGCACGTGTGCCTTTTTATCCTCGCTCTTACACTCACTTTTTGTTGCCTCCTTTGTTTTTTTTTTATCCGTCTTGTTCTTCCTCGTCGTCGTTGTCGTCGTCGTACTAGTAGTCAAGAGCGACTCTTTCCTCCATCCTGCTTCTTCATTTCTGTTTTCTTCTCTTCCTCTTCCTCTTCCTTTTCCTCTTATTCTTATTCTTATTCCTACACTGTAGGAATGCTGACCGCTGTATAGTACTATTGCTATGGCGTCTTGGAAACACGAGGACGACGCGCAGATGGGATTGCGTTTAATGAAGTCTGGCCGGAGGAACAGTCTACTCGCACCTGCCACTTTCGAAGGAGCACTGCATACATATATCTATATAAATATATATATATATATCAACCAAGTGGAGGAAACGAGATCGAGCACCAATGGCCGTTACACCAAATATAACTTCGTGCAATATAGCTTCCAAAATTCTTGTGATATATGTACGTTGCAGAGATAAATGCGCGGGAAATATATCTCAATCATAAATTATTGGTATTACTTTTTCTTCTACTTCCATCTTTTTCTTCACGATAAATTTATTCATATCTCGTTCAAGGACACACATACATCCATATGGGCCACCTGACCAACATTTCGCAAAAATAATTGCTTACACACATGTACAAACACGTTCATTATTCGTGGAAAAGTTTTTACATGGACTTTTATTTCGGTAGACTGTATTGTCACTGCATGATCTAACTATTTGGCGCATGATTTTTTTCTTTTTTTCTGATTATTATTCATCAATGATGAGTTAACAAAGCAGGAAATAATTCACGCGGTAGAAGGTTAAGATTCTTCAAGATTTTCAAGTGACAAGACTTACGTTTCACGATTAACGGTCATCATTGACTAACAGTGAGATCATATTAATATTTACTACGGTGAATTTGAATATAGAATTCATTATGATAATAAAAGACAATGTGAGAACAGTACAAAAATATATTTTACAATGTTGTCTAATAAAAAATAATCACTACCCCACTTTTTTAAATTGCAGAATATGTGAAGCATTATTTTTTTTTTATAGATGGTAATATACGTTAGTAAAATTCATCATATATATACTTTTCTTTTCATATCTTCATATTGATTCTCATCAGAACAATACCGTCCCCTGCTAACACATGAATACAATTATTTTATTATATATAAAAAATTCTTTCTATATATAGAATATAAATAACAAATATTTCCGTTAGAAATTTCCAATTCTCATTCAGAATAACATTTATTCTTTTTTTTCTCTACAGGTTTATTCACGTTATGAGGCGGGGGAAAAAAAATTGACGTTCTCACGTTTTTAATTATAAAGCATCTGGCGACGGTGCAGAAGTGAAGCAAAAGCGAAACGAGAAGACTGATAGAAATATATATATTTATGTGTATATTCTGCATGAAGGTACTCCCCCACGAACGAAATGATGCTCGTATATATTGATGTTGAGGTTACGGTGTAAGTGTATAGGTGTAGGTGTATTAGGTTATGTATATATAAAAACGAGAAGACGAGAAGCGTGGGGCGTGACAGAGTATTTTACGAGATCCTCCAGGATCCAGCTGCCTTCCTGGAGAGAAAGAACGGACTATAACATCTATAATTCTTTATATATGTGTATGTGTTTACATGTATATAAAATACACTTTACCATCAGCTCTCAAGAGAAACCTCCACATCCCAAATCGTCTCTTGCGCGATAGTCTTTTGAGATAGCAACAGGATCCTGTGAGGAAGACGATGAGGAAGAACGTAAGAGAGAGAGAGAGAGAGTGGGAGTGAACAGCTGGTGCTTGCTTTCAAAGTTTAAAGGTATATATAAGTGGTTGAGTTAAGTTCTTTAAGGTGAATGCAACGGCTTTTAAATTTTTCTACAACTTCTCCACACACGTTTCAAGAATTATTTTGAGAATATTTTGTATTGGATGGATTCAATAATATGAGAAATGACAATGAATATTTATTGCACAATAAAATAAATGAATAAATGAACTTGGTTGGATGCAAAGCCATCGAACGAACTTTAGTCTTAAATAATAATATAATAGGCAATATTATTTGGATTATTTATAAACGAAGGAACAGCAGGGTGTTGAAGCGGAGAATTAAATTCAATTCTATAACTTTTATCTCTGAAATGGTCAGTCTGAGATACATTTCTCTTCTGTGTTTTTTTCTATGTGTAGGCGTAGAGATATTTCTTTTTTCTAAATACGTTCATGCATATGCATCTGGAGCATCTGCATATTGGTGAGCAGCTGAAGAGGTTTTGGGGACAAATCATCTATCAAAAAAAAAAAAAAAAAAAAATAACCCTTTTACAACCATCGTAGTGAGTGTCGTTACAGAATTTTCCACATTCCCCTGAATCGACATGGTGATTTTGAAAGGTACAGTATGCACTTATATACAGATTTAAAATTTATCACAACGAGTTGACATTGAAGCTGCTGGACTAGAAATTAAATATTATATATATTAAAAAAATGACAATCAAATACAACCACGTGTTTGAAACAATAATAAAAGTCTTTGAATTAACAATTCGAATTGTGGACGCAAACAAAAGAAGTATTTTTAATCCAAACACCAATTAATTTCCATCATATTTAAATATATATCTATAAAAATATCACTCAATATCAATTGAAAGAAATAAAAATTACTCTTGTTTTTTAAAACTAAATAATAAAATAATAAATCGATAAATCAAACGAGAGAAAAAAAAAAAAAACAAAAATATATCCCTACATAAAAATCATTATTTCACATGCAAATTATTTTTTCCCTCCACTTCTATAGAAAATACCTTCTCACTGTATAATATATGTTCAGTAGCGGAAATAATGATAGCAAAAGGAGAAAGAAAACAAAAATTAGAACGAGATATTTTTCTTTCACCCATCGTATTTCCGTACGTCGCTCAAAAATCCAACACACAAAAAAAAAAAGGAATATCTCGGTGTAAGGAAGTTGGTTGAACACAATTTTTGCGGGTGGTTCCATTATTTTCAAAGACTACGGGCGGTATTGGTTATGCGGGGTACAAAGAGATGCCGCCAGTATACATATACACATATATATATATATATGTAATAGACTTGTGTAAGATCGTTGTCCGGAATGACTCTCGGACTCGCTTCAAAGCGGGACGTCCCGCGATGCCCTTGACCGTCACGGCTACCGTTTGCCGCATCAACAAAATGATCAGTTACATTTTTTCTCTCTCTCTCTCTCTGTCTCCTTCTCCTTCTCTTTGTCTTCGCCATTTTTGTTTGTATTTTTTTCTTCTACAACTCAACCCATTGTGAATTGAATAAGCAATGTATTATAGAGCAAGGATTTGAAATAAATTTACAAATGATCTTATCTTATATATCCTTCTATCCGCTTGATTTTCAATCTTTTATTTTCATTCATTATTTTGTGGTATTCTTTTTTCTATTTTTTTTTTTTTTTTCGCAAAATCGTAACGCTTAAACGGTTGGTCGAATTATGGGTTGTTGCGGGCAGATGCGTCCAGGTGCTGAAACCGATCACAAGCAAGAAAGGGTAGAGTTTCAAATTTTCTCTTTCTCTTTCATATATATATATATTCTTTCTTATATTATTTCTTTTTTACATGTACATACATACACACATATAGAAACATCTATACATGTATATATACTTGTCTTCGATCTCATACGCCAACGCACGTGTATTATATTCATCTGTATATATATATAGTATAACATAGTTATGTTATATGTATGTTTGAACCAGAGAGTCAGCTGTCGATCGTTTCCTCTTTTGAGTTTTGCGTTCTCTTCAACCGAAACGTCGATATTTATTTTTCGCTTTGTCAATCTCTTATTCTTTTATTATTTGAGAGTGGGAGGGAGACACTCGGTTGATTTTCAATGTTGGATGATCGATATAACATACTATTGTTCTGTAAATATAGCTGGTAATACAGCTTCACTCGTCTTGAATATATTTTTAATGTTGAGTTATGTTTGGAGTTGATGTTTAAAATATTCAATCACTTCTGATGGTATTTTATTTTATTTATTCATTTTGGTTTTTTTTTTTTTGCAAAGTTTGTTGGATAGAGATGTTATTATGTATATATGTAATGTATAAAGACTTTGAAGTTGCTCAGGCATTAAATAGAAAATTGCAAGCTCCAGTCATTCATTTTATTCGAATGTGCATTTATTTATGTCGCACGCCAGGAAATGGGTGTGTTTCAGAACATTGTGGGTGGTTTTTTTATACTTGTAGACACGTATATACTGTACAGCAACTTCACTTCCTCTGTCTTTGAAATTGGTGGGAATAAAAATGAGAAAAAGTGGATGTAGTTAAAGGATATATGGGATTTTTTTTTTTGTTTGATTCGGAAATTGAAGGGCATTATTTTGTCCGTCTTTTTAAATTTATCGATCCATACAGTGTCCATTAGGGGTGTGTCTATTTCAAACTTCTCCCCCGTTACTTTTGTAGCTCTGATGGATTTTTAAATGTAGAATTAGGAAATGTTGATTATTTTGTGGAAATATTTTGGGAATTATTTTTTTTTATAAATAATTCCATTCTTTGAATTAAAGTCAACATTGAACGGTTAAAAATATGAAAAAAGTTTTGGAGTAAAAGATGCTCATTGTTTCAATAGGAAAATTTATGTTTTTGAATTTCTGAAATATCTTGATTAGATTTTGAGATAATCATAATTATGTGATTGTAAATAAAAGAGAGCTAATGGAGCAAAAGGTTAATTTTTATTACAGCCACTCCATTTCAATTATCTCGAAAACTATTCATGATATTTCAAAATTTCAAAAAACAGAATTTTCACTCCAAAATTCCAAACACTTTTTATTCAAAAACTTTTTCCATATCTCTTACCGTTCAATTTTAATTCCAATCCAAACAGTTGAATTATTAATGAAAAAGACAAAAATTACAGACATATTTGAAGAATCAAAAAATTATTGAAGTCAACTCAAAGTGAGCACAGAGTTTATCATCAGCATATGCACTGTATTTCCGGATAAAAAATGAACCCCCATGAACCGAGGAAGAGAAGAAAAAAAAAAAAAAAACGTTCTCCTGTGGGGACTTTATTTTTCTGGAGGGTCGTGCGTCCCCGTACGTGAAGATTGTGTTCCGGTCTGAAGCGTTTCATACATACACGTATACATACATAAAGCGGAAGTGATTGAGAGTATGTGCGAGGGGAAATATACATATATACATACATACATATATACAGAAGAATATATACAATGTTCTGAGATTAATGAGCAAGAGCCATCGAGGGTCGTATTTGAGTTATGCATTATTTCATGATTTAAACAAATGTCAGATAATTTTTTTTTTTTTCCACTTACAAAAAACGAATAATAAAATTATATTATTATTACTTTTTTTTTTTCATCAGGTGTGATGAACTCAACTTCCATTGTCTCTACATATATATGCATATATATACATGCAAAAAAAAAGAATGTGAGTCATTAAATGTTTCTCTTGCCTCTGCGAAATTCCTGCGTTAAATCCTAAGAATACAAATGAAAAGAACTGAAGAGATATGAGAGGAAAAGGTAGTTGATTTCTTCGCGAGAGACGTTGTTAAATAAAATACTACCAGTAATTACTCGATAATGACGTGGTATTTCTCGGAACATCACTGATTATCTTTTTTTTTTTGGGAGGATCAGTTTGATATAAAAAAAAAAAAAAACAAAAAAACAATACGAAGAGGATAAAAACATAATGGAAAGCAAATCACAACCAACTTTCATGCATTTATAATTGACATTACATATAGCAAAAAAAACAATGCGAGAACAATTTCTTCTCCATATTTCAGCACATCTATAATTTTATCAAAGAATTTAATTTCACTACTACCATGTACACACAGATAGAATTATATATCGACAAATAAAAAAAAAAAAATAAAAAAAAGAATTTCTCCTCGGGGGTAAACTCGAGAAGAAATATAATGAAGCGCGTTACGCCCGCCGGTCACGTGCTCTTTGGGTCTGCACAGCTGCACCTGTCTTGCACCCTTACTCACTACTACTTCTTCTTCTTATTCTCACCCTCATTCAACTTGGTTGACTATCCATCCTTCGCATCAGACCCGCATAATTTAAATCGTCTATACACACATACAGAACCAATAGTATTTTTATTATTTTTTATTTCATCAACTTTATAACGGTCAAAACTATACCGTCATTTAAAAAACTGTGATATAGTGACAAAACCACCCTCTCCCTTTTGCTCTCTACCTTGATACCCCATTACCCCTCCTCTCTGCCCCTATGTGAACCTTGAAAAGGAATTGATGAATAGTATGAAGGAATAAGGGTGTGTAAGGTTGAAGTGTGTCCTTGCCTCAGGCATTTTCTTTTTGCAATTCTGCCAATTGTCATTATTTATTTAAATTGAATAAAGAGAATTGTTCTCACACAGATGATACACACACACACAATTGTCATCGCGTCATGTATTTATTTGTTTATTTATTTATTTATTCATTCATTGGACTTGTGTATAGGAGCCGTAGCGAATGACAGAATCCAGGAGAGAAAAATACACAAAATAAAATAGGGAAGACATGACGAAAATGTCATGAAGAAAAATAACAACTCGTGAAATCACAAAAGCAACAGAAATCTTTACACGAAAAAAAAAAAAAAAAAAACAGAGAATAGATTATAGTTATATATTTAATTTGTATTCTTAGCGAAGCAGTTGATGAATTTGAAAAAAAAAAAATAGTGGTGATAAATAATTATAAATGATTTATTGGTAAGAGATACGAAGAGGGAATGAATTGAGAAAGCTTGACCGGATTTAATCTGAGTACAATTTTTTGTGGGTGAATATACCTATATGTATATATGTATATATAAAGGCATTGCACAAAATTAGGATGTAAAATGAGGAGAGACAACCACCGTGTCCGCTCCCCCTTTTGGCAACGCACTATACGCATCAGACTGTAACTGGCGAAATTAACACGGAAACTGAACATCCGCCGCGCCGATAATAATGAATAAATATATTTCAATCCCTCTATTATATACAATATGTACGATACTCGTGGATAAAAGATCTTTTTATCGGTTACGTATTCAAATCAATCATGCGAGAAGAATTAATTGAAATACTGCAAAAGTTAAATGAGTATGATGCAATTGTGATATGTTTTATTTGATATTTAGTTATTTAATTTCATCATACTTGGATTGAGATTGTACTGTAAATTAATATAAGTGGTTTGCTGACGTTATTGTGACAAAAGCGCGCGTCAGAGAACAGTGGAGGTTGTGTAGTGGGGGTAAGATTGTTGGAAGCGCGCGCGAGTTTCCCGCCGAAAAACTTGGTCAGTGACTCCTCGTGTGTCAATGGTTGTGTGCGCCGTTCGGTGTTACCACGCGCGATCAACGACGGGGAGCGTCTTAAACCGTCTCAAGAGAAACTTTCCATTCACGTCAAATACACACAGAGACATAAACATATATGTACATTTATAGAGAGGTTTATATGCAACGTATAGCGTCTTCCCGCTTTTTCTTTTCGTCTTTTATCCACCCTTCCCTGACAAAGAGGAGAAAAAAATTTTTTTTTTTTCACACTGTTGAAAAAAAGAAATGTTCTCGAGTCGCAATAGAAAAAAAATTCAACGGGGGCCCCACGACGAATAAGGTCAGATTTGTGATCCTGCAGCGTCTAACTTCTTGAAGAGAAAAAAGAACGTACGAAAGAAAGAATTAAAGAGAATGAAAAAAGAAATAAAAAAAAGAAATGAAAAGAATAAGAGGGAGAAGAGAGTAAGCAAGAAAAAAATATTACCATCCTCGTTCATCTCTCGACACGCACATATCTTTTTTTATTTTTCTTTTTCGTAGATTATGGGTTTCTTCTCTGGCCTCACCACCCCACTCACGTTCATCTTTCTCTCGTGCTTCTTTCCTCCCCACCAAGTAACCAGCGCGCAATCGTCGTCGCCATCGGCTTCGGACACGTATATACCTGCGGGCTTTTAAAATCGCTTATGATGGTTAGCATAATCCGTTGGACCGCGGGACGATGGAACAGCCGTGTGGCGTGCCCGCCATTTTTACTGCGCATCCAGTCACGCGCACCAATAGAGTTTGAAGTAACCGGGTGATGAGGTGGGGACGACCTCGTGGCGCTTTACGTGCGTAGTCAGCGTGGATTGAGCTCACCAGAACATCTCTGACCGTCTGACGGGGAGGAAGTTATACGCGGCAAATATTTATAAATGATGAAATAGACGCGCGGGTGTATTATCTGTTACAAAGTTTTTTTTTTTTTTTCTACACTTTATATATTTATATTTGTTCTAATTCATCGTGAATATTTGTTTTATACTGTTTTATTTCGAACGTGTTTCAATTATATTTTATCAAATGTTCAATTATACCGTGGATAAACGGTATATTAATAAATAACTTGTGAATAGAAATGTTGGCGGCTCCATTTCGGCGCGAGGTGCACTTTAGAAACATGTTGGCCTCGAGGATGCAGTCACGCGTTCCTCGTTGTCTTTTTGGACCACCAAATCCCAAGGACACTGTAGAACTTTTGCAAGATGCATTGGACATGGAGAGAAATAAATTTTCAAACAGATGGGGCGTTGATCCTTGTTCAGAGGATAAAGAAAATATTCAGAGAAAATTCGATTCCACGTCGGAGTCACGATCGCCAAGAAAACCGCGTGGGTCACCTTATGCACGACAAACAAGCATTCACGGTAAGTTCAAGAATTGTTTATCAATATTTATTATCACCACTTGTAATGCATATGGAAATATTTTTAATGAAATTATCAAACGAAATTCAATTGTATAACTCAATGAATGTGCTTTCGTTGTTGAATGAAGAAACAATATGTGATTTTAATAATCGAACAATAAACGAAATGAAATTTGTGGGATATTATTTATTAGACTCCAAATAGCTTTCGAAAACGAATATAAAATGTTAATAAGTTCGATGACAGAAGAAAAATATATATATATATATATATATATATATTATGCATGAAAATATTTGGATGCTTAATCGTCACAGCGTCCCCTTGTAAATGCCTTATAAATTTTGGCGGGAAAACTAGATCCGCAACTGCTTGAAGCGGGGCCCCTCGGCACAGTGCAGTGGAAAAAAGCAAAGGAGAATAAGAACGATATGGAAAGAGGGAGAGTTGAGGCGCGTGGCTGGAACTCGTTCTCCATTTACTATCTTTCACTGTCCCTCCCTCTTTATCTCTCGTTTTCCCTCTTTGTTCTCGACCCTTTTATTATTCTCAGTCCTTCTTTCTTTGGCTTCTAGTTTTACGCCACAAACAGACGCACTACATATTCTATGTGTGTTTGTACTCTTGGAAATGACATTTTCCTTTCTCTAATCAAAATATATAAACTTTCTTTTGTATTTAAATTTTTTGTGAGGTTTCAATGTGTTCTACTGAAAGAGTTCATCATGGAAACACGGATGAGATCTTTTGATAGATTTAAGAATTCTTTTTTTTTTTCTGGCGGGGCATTTTGGAGAATCATTTTTTTTTTTTTCTCCTTTTTAAAGAAAGTTATGGAATGCACCGTTTGTCGATGAAGAAGTGGCGCGCGGACAAGTCTGAACTTGTGGTTGCGCGTGAATCACTGCCCGGGTCATGTGAGTCATGAGCCGACGCTTGGTTTCAGCCGCGACCACAAACACACATTCACTTATGTATACATATACCTACATCTAAAATGCCCAAAAAAGACGTATAGATACAATACAAGTCTGATATGACTCACAAAATTTTTACCGGCAAACGGAACTAGACGATTGCATTCTTTAAAATCCTTTTGCTGAAAACGAAACGAGACGAAAAAAAAAAAGAAAAAAAAAAGACGCCGTCTCTTTTACAAAGGAATATTTCCCGAGAACTAAAATACCATAAGTATACAGTCTCTTCTATTATTTTTCTTTCACAATTCTTTAGGATAAAGAGAGAAAGCAACAAAAATCGTGAGAACCTTAAATGTTGGTAAACGATAAAAATCTTTCCCAGCGTTATCAGAGAATATAGAAGGGTCGTATTTGTTCGATGCATGGGCTGCGTAAGCGTGGGACAAGATGGCGGTGGCGCAACAAGATATGGCGGGAAAATAGCGACCGTCATGCAATTATGTGAATTGCAAAGTATTCGGAGAAGGAAAACATTAGAATTAAAATTATCACTGTAAGGGGGCCTGAGAATTATAGAAAATTTTCTCATAAGACCTCCTGGTTCGAAATAACGGCATAAGAATCAACGAAGCGAGTCTGACTAATGGTGGTGGCCCTTATTAGCGTCACCTGTTCCAACCCCAACATAGCAACAAGGTCTTAAAGCAAAACATTTCTCTGTTTCTTCCTTTCCCTTTTGATTTCTTGTGTTCCAACGATTAAATCGGGCACACGCAACATGCCCCCCCATACTCTATATGACTTTTGCGCTTAGTTACAATAATAAAAGTCCTCGAGAAGGTCGAAACAACACCTGTGTATAGACTGCTCCCCCACATTTTATATATCCGTAGCAGACGAATATAATGCTCGCGTGTCCCATGAAAAATATTAGTACAAAGAATATTGCCTTTGGACTTGAATCTTCACCATTTTTCTTGGTCATTATGACACTCACCAAGATAATTTGGCGATATATCATTTATGGAATGCCCTTGTTAACAACAAGAGCTGGGTAATAATATCGCTATGAATAATTTTGAAATGCATTTAACGCATCGTTGTAAACGTCGGTTCAATTATCACTTGAACGATCTAATTATATAATCCATATAATTAGATCGTTCAAGTTTCGGTTCTCCGGCTTTACACCACAAACCCGATTCACTTCTCGCGCTCTTTGTTACTGACATATACACATACACACAGTTGCAGTGAAAAATAAAAAAGGTTATGTTGGCTTTCACAGAGACGGGCGGTCATCGACCGCGTCGAATGTTGCGGAAGACTCGTCGTCGTCCCCAGAGGGTAAACGTCGATTCTTTTTTTACTTATTATTATTCCTTCTTCCTCTTTTCTTGTACTACAACTATAAACTACTTCTTTCTCTCTCTCAATTCTTTTTTTCACTCCGTTTTTAGAGAGACGAACGTTGCATTTGTTCTCAATGTTTAAGGGTCGTAAAATGCAACAGCCTTCAGGCATATATATATATGTTTTATAAATTGTATGAAGCTGTATATAAATGTAAAGGTGATTGTGTCTTTGATGAGAATAAAATGGAAAAGTACACGTGGTTTAAATGCATTGATGAAGAAGAAGAAGTTATGTTTACTCATGATTTTTTCATGCCATCAATTCTTCATCGTTCCCATTCTAATTTTCAATACTTATAGAGAGGTCACGACGATGGGGGTTTCTTTGTCATGGCGATTCGTTTCACTATAGTGAAAGATAGTCATGGTAAATTTTAACGGTCCTTTTTTTTTCTCCGAGGTTTATTCAAAAGATGCGTTATTTAATATTTATTTCACCTTAGTACAAAATTATAGGGTGATGGATGCAACAAACTCATTGTTCTTGTGGAAGAAATACATAAAGCGCAACATGCATATATATATATATATAGATATATACATATATAAAAGTAAGTTTGGGTGGGAAAAAAAAAAAAAAAGGTTTGCCAGGTAGAGGGCGAGTGGATGAGAATTATTGCAAAAGTTGCCTGTGGTTGTGAACGTTAACTTCTCTCGGATTCGAAACAGATGTTTATGTAGGAATCCTTTGCAGTATATAGAAATAAAGAATTTTTTATTTATTTATTTTTTTTTTTTTCCACCAACAAGTAAGAAATTATTTTCACAGGAGTGTGTTCTTATAGATAATCGCCATATGGTTTCTTGTATAGACACACTGAAATAAACATAATGTATAATGGACTTGAAAAATCTTGAAACAAAACTCTCAAAACATATGAGAGCATATGGTAGTCGCTAATTTTTTTCTTTATAAATTCTAAAGGAAAAAGACAAATGAATTTTTAACTGTCCAATAAATAAAAAAAAAATGAAATAAATAATTTTGTTCCTCTTTTTTTTTTCTGTATCTTTAAATATATACATATATATATATATATAATGGAGGAATAATCTGGAACTTGTGGGCGACATCCAACTTTCTCACCTGTCTGCTTTACACACACGCCTTTGGCTAGAAAGCAAAAGTGGGGTCGTACATGTCTCGTGTGTTGAAATGACGATCAAGAATGGAGTTCTGTATAGTCGAGGTCAAAATAGGGTAGGAAAAGACTCAGGTGCTACCTGACCAAGAAAGGTGTATATGTGTTTGAGATATAAATGCATGTGTATGCTTGGGTACATGTGGTTCTTTAGATAGGGGGGGAAAAGCGACCCTACAGTAATCCTTATACGAGTCTATAAGAAATTTTGGTAAGGCTTCTTTTGTTGTGAAAATCTCGTATTTTCATTTTAGAACCCTAAAGCAGGTCCCCTAAATGCCAATGCACTCACACAAAATTCTCAAGCAGGGGGTGGAAGAATACATTTTAATGTATTCATTGCTTACAATATTTTTTTCATTGTCATGAAACTTTGAAATAAGTTAAAGAAAATGTTATGATTAAACTTTTGTATATTTTTGGTGAATTGATATGTTTATTAATTTTTTGTTTGTTTATTATTTGTTACAGATTATTGGAGATCACGGAAAAATTGTGATACCAATAAAAAATCGTTGATTTCATCGGTGGACACAACAAAAAAGCAACAAGACACGCAGAAGACATCGAATTAAATTTAATATAACGTGATTGCTTCCATATGTGGTTACATATTTTTGATCAATCACACAGTTGATCCCTTCACAAGATGATATTGTATATTTATTTCTATCAATTTTTTTTTTTTTTTTTTATCAAATAACTCTTCCTCTCGCTTCGTATCATTGTTTTAAGTATAACGAATAATTGTATGTACATTCAGTATCGCTTTCATTATCATTATTCTTTCTTCTTTATTAATTTGTAAATAATTTTCGATTGATTAGTGGAGGTTAATGATGGACTTTTCCGATCATATTTTATGTCCCTTCTTCAATTATTGTGTTATACATATGCATATATGTTATAAATATATATATATACATATATATATATTTTATAAGAACGTAAAAAGTCCATCGGAAGCCTGAAACGGTTGATTCTAAACAAAAAAATGGGAACAACGATGCAGCGCCTCCAAAGACTAATTAAATTATTAGATTCTTGTTTTTTTTTATTAATATGTTTTTTTTTTTTTTTTCATAATCATGAGTGATCGAGACTATTTAGTACATAATTTTTATTGTACATTTGTCTCTAGGATTAATTCAATTCTAGTCACTTTAATATTATAAGATGAATCAATTTAATAAAATATTGAAAAGACAAATTTCTTTAAAATTTCAACGTTTATTTATTTATTTTTTTTTATTCCCATACCATATTTCCACCCCCATGTCATTCCTCACTAAGTTTGAATAAATTAACGTCCAAAACAAACAAGGCATACGTCAACCAGAGGCATAAATATCATATTTTATATTAGTATATATGGATCTTATGAAGAAACCTTTCTTTCTTCTTTTTTCTTTTTTAACGCCTCAAAGATCTAATCGTGATTGACTGTGAAAGTTTAAAGTTGTATCACGACACATGGCATAGCGAATGATTACCATTCGAGAACACACGAATGGAAGTATTAATATATATTACATAATATATAAATAGCCTTTGGGTACCGTTTATATTAGATCCAATTTTAGATAGAATCTTTTTTATTAGTCAACGAGCCATAACACCGGTCAATAAAGATTAATAGATAATATCTATTTCATTCCACTAATTAAACAAAATTTTGAAAGAGTCAAAAATCTGTTTCACAAACTTCTACGTTAAATTTTAAATGAAACAAAAATAAATATAAAATATATTACCGTTAACAAAGACAATCTTTTTTTTTTTCTTTTCTTTTTTTTTTTTCCACCAATTCATCATACAATACCCAAATAAAAAATTACTTTATATTCATCAAGTCATTTCACATTGTTCAACACAACCTACAATCATATCCACGTTGTATTTTTATTTCCATTTTCTGGACACATAATTATATATGTAGTGTTTGAGAAGTGTGTGCGGGACATTATTTATCGCACAGAGTCTATCTAATCATTATATCGTGATGTGTGTATGGCAGTAGCACGCAAAATCGGTGGCACGTGTGTATTATTGTTGATGATAATGGTAGTGGTGGTGGTGGTGGCCACGGTAGAATCCTCGGAAATTAGGCAGCTGAATAGCATACATTTGTATATACATATACAAGGAAATAGTTTGTCGGGTGGATCTTGCATTTTGTAACGTACCAATACCACCTGGACGTGTGCCATGGGGGTCTCATATATACAGTGAGGGGGTTGAAAAAAAAAAAAAATAAATAAAACAAAACACATATATAGCAAAGAATTTTTCAATATATATATGTAGTATATAAATAAGAGTAATATGGATATAAAAATGTGTTACCACGATTCCATTACTAAAAATTGCACATGGGGGTGTATTCATGTGTATGTTATCCAGTGGTATGGTTAATTATAATGCGGTGATGCACCGCAGGCGGCCATTGATATTCGACTTGTTGGAAGGGGAAGAGAGACAAAAAGAGACACCTTTATTGGGGGTGCTGGAACCAGCTGATATATTGTATGGACATGTGAGGATTCGTGTAACTGAATTGTTATCATCTTTCATGTATGCTCATGTTGAATATATATATATATATATATATATATATATATATATATATATATATAGTAGCTAATTTTATAATGATTCTTCAATCCCTCAACGGATATTGGAAATGGATATAATTTAGTATGTACAACTATAAAACCGTTATAAATTTTGGAAATTGATATTTATGATAATTGAAATGGATAAATTTATATACATCTATATTTTTGTATATAAGATTTTTTATTATTTAGAAATGTTTGATATGGGGTCGAAAAATGTCGAAAAAAAACAAAAATGTCAACGAGAACTAGGGAATGACTTGAAATATATAAAATATCTTTTCCTTCTATCTTAATCCTACTCATGAGTGATTGAAAAATATTTATAGTGGTAAATCAGAAGTTGGAAAAAATATCTTGCTTGTCATGGTTTCAACAGTGTGATTAATAAAATAAATAGTTTATTATTTTTGTTTGGTACTTTGCTCACTTTTATTGGCGTTAAAGGCATAAAATAATCGAGTTAATATTTAAACTGTTGTGTCTGCAGTGCAACTGAATCGATTTAAAATATAATAAAAATCAAATACGTTCAATTTCGTTTGAGAATTATGGTTAAATAATACTTCAATGGTACAGTAAAAAAATTTGACCACCCAAAAAAAAAAACAAAAAATAAAAACGAGAATATACATTAACGATGGAAAAAAAAAAAAAATTCGTTAAAATAATTTAAACATATTAAAAAAAATAAATAAATATTGTCTACCCTATTTATAAAATCATTTCCACATAAATATATATTTGTTTTGACTGTAAACACCAAGGTGAACGTTAATGTTCTGCATTATATATAAAATAACCGGAACAAATGCGGATATATACAGCAATTGAAGTCACAATGAATGTGTATGCAATTTTGTCGTTTATTTCACGTTGATGGTGATTTCACGGTTCAGAAGAATTCTCTGAGACTTGTATCACAGACAGGATTTAGGTGAGGCCCATCCGCTCTTTTTCATTCTGATTGACTTCAACATTAAATTCTCCCTCCAATTTTTTTTACACATATATACATATATCTATATACAAAAAAAAAAAGAAAAACAAAAGTTTCTCGATAATTAATTCGTATAAAAACAATTCTCCTAACTTTCCCTGAATTTTACATAACACAAAATGACAAATAATCAATAAAAATAATTTGTCCTGTAATATTTTTAAATGAATAATATAAAAAGTACTTTTCAATGCGACAAACAGTCACCGGATGTTCTCATAGTGGTGTTCGTATATATACGATCAGAGAGTAAGAGAGATGAGGGCGAGGGGTTATGTGATATCTTCGTCCAGAGTTACATGTTATATACAGTTTTTATATATATATATATATATGTATGGGCGAAAGTGAACGCTCATTTTTGCGGTGGTCTTGGTCCAACGAACGTTTGTACAATGCCAGCCTCGTGAGACACTTCCTCACCTGCATCTGTTACGTACAATTTTTTTTTTTTTTTTTTTTTTCATTTCATTTTCTTTTTTATTTTCACATTATATACTCCAAAGTTCACTCGGATATATACGTTGTACCAAACCCTCTCACTGTATGGATGTTTATACTAAGCCCTTTTTTTTTTTTCTCTCTCGATGCACCTCTTCGCCACCGCAGACACCGGTGTGTGCTTATATATTCACGTATATATACCGATGAAAATAAAAAAAGAAAAAAGAGTTCTGTGTGACACATTACGAAATAAAACTCCAGTGCAAAATAAATGCGTCAGCGCCGTTATTTGTGCACACATGTAATTCAATCGGTGTAAAACACACAACCAAAACCATCGATTTTTATATATCACAAACATAAATGAGTGTGTTTAGTTTAATTTTGTATAAAAGATAAATCTGTGTATGTTAATTATTTATTTTTTACTTTTTATTCACTCTTTTGAATTTTTATACTTAGGTTTTTGTTTTTTTTTTTTAGTTTATGGCACGTGTCTTGGAACGCGTTGCTACCTGTTTTACTCGCGTAGAGAGGTTATTTATCATATGCGTGACTGAAATACACAGCGTGTTCAAATAATTTCACTTTTTTATTTATTTATTTGGCATTTTTCTGTTTTCGTAATATTTTTCTGCATACAGGAGTTAATTTTTTTCTCTACAATTCAAATGAGATAACAAATAATCTCACTATATTTAGCAAATTGTTTACACGTAAATTATTGGTGAGAAAATTTATTGTGTATAATACTTGGTGAAGGAAAAAAATTATTTTATATTTATTAAAATGATTTTTTAAGATTTTTTATTCTTTCGTGTTATTGATGGAGCAGAAGTCACGCGAGGATATATCTAAATGTATTTTTAGAAACCACTTGAGTGTGTCGTTTGGGCAGACCAAGTATACATAATAAGAGAGAAAAAAAAAACGAAAAAGACAGAAGGAATGAGAGAGAGAGAGAGAGAGAGAAAGAGAAGAAGCGAGTGAGGAAAAGGAGATAAACAGAGATACAGATGAGAGGTAAAAAAAAAAATCAAATAAAATGAATAAAAAAAAATTGAAATAAAAGAAAAATAAATACACAGTCGTTCGGACATTAAGGACTTGGCAGTCAAGGCCCAAAACTCGCTTGGCTGGGCAAATTGCGGTTCATTCGCTGGCGAAAGATGGCACATGTATATATATATATAAATATATATACATCTAACTGTCGTGTCTTGTTCGTAAATTATCGTTCTCTCTCTCTACGGTAAGCCATAAATATAAACGCTAAACAATTGACACTTTTGAAATTTAATGCGACAGTAATGCTCGTTTCACCAATTGACAAAACACCAAATGCATAAAATAGAAATAATATATATATATATATATATATATATATATATATATATATGTTTCGCAATATGAAAAGATTTTCTTCACCTTTTGTTGAGAGAGAATAAAAGAGTGTAAGACAAGTTTGGATTAAATGCAATGGAACCTAAGTTCAACAGTGCCAGTTTGTTGATTAAAGCGAATACATATAATTTTATAATCGTGTCAACCAGTTGAGAAAAAATTGTTATAATACGTGCAGTTTGTTTCTGCAATTTGGATAATTGTATGAATAATCGTAGTAATTTTCTTGTAGAGTTCAATTAATAGATTGTGGAAGAGAAAAAAAGCTAGATTTTTTTGCACGATGAGAAAACATTTTTCATGCTCTAAATTAACACAAATTTTTTATTCAAATAATTCAAGTAAAATTTAAATATAAGGAAATATTGTATAATATTTGTGCTTTAGCTCCACGAAATTAATTATTGTCAGATTTATTGATGAATTTTAATTTTCAAATTCGTAATAAAATCTTTGAGTAAATATTTCATTAATTAATAGTACAAAGGATTATATAATAATTTTGTCCACACTTGAGGTTGCTCTTGATATCAAACTGTTTTCTATCAAATATCTGTCCATTATAATTTATTTTCTTACATTATAGAGTCCACAATATATTTATGTTAAACTAAAAATTAAACTATCACATCAATAAACATTTTGAACTCGCTTAACATTCAAATATTAATAAAATTATTTCTACACATTTCTATAAATATAAATTACGGGTGGGTATTGCCATGGAGCTGCATAAAAGAGGGTAAAACATATCAAACTAAAAGAGCAGAGTGGAAAGAACGTGCGACCGCTGCGCTTTCACTATACACACCACTCTCCATGTCATTTGCTTTTTTTTTTTGTTCCGGAAATAGAATTTCTCTCTCTGCACGCGGCTATGTCCTCTCCTACGTTGCGCATGATGCAGACCATTTAAAATTGCCTTGTGTATAGAGTACGTGGAATATAAAAGAAGAACAAAATAGAAAATAAAATAAAATAACGGCGGATGGAATTGAACTTGTGTATATATTGCCTCCCCGAAAAAGCTTTCATCTCCCTTTCTCTTACATCTTTTATGTATTCTTTCCCCTTTGGAATATATATCGTCTGGCGCTTCTATAAATAACATCTCGTCAAGACTTGTATATATACAGATTTATATATATTTTTTTTTTTCACATGCAGTTCCATGATAAAATGAAAAAAAAAAAAAATGAAGAAAGTATGAAAAAGTGTTAAAGAAAACGAGTTGCGGCTTTGAGTATATGTATATATATGTTTATGTGTATATATATATAGTGATCGCGCGCACGTGTCTAACAAATTTACAGTGGAGGGACGCACGAGCTAAACTAAAGCGCCGGTTTCTCACTCGCGTGGTACGTGTTTGAGCATGCGCTCTAAAAACTATACACATATATGTTTATATATGCATACAAATATATGTGTTCTTAATATTGCGAATGATGATATAGTGGTGAGTGAGTATTCTCACAGAGCAAGTAGTGACAGGTTCGCGGTCTGCACCGAATAATATTTGTGTCTATTTATTAATTGAAATTGTGTGTGAAATTTGTTTTCTTATTCACCAAATATTTAAAATTTAATTCAACAATAATTTTTCTTGTTTTATTTTCAATCTTAAACCTGAATTTTTTTTCTCTCGCTATTTGTTTATCATTGGAATAAATAATTGAAGAAATATGTTGGCTGCACGTCATCGGTAAGAAATTAATATCGTGATACAGAAAAAGAAAATAACAGTTTGTAATTTAACAATGAGAAGTGATTTGAAATTATTAAAAAATCAGACAATGCATACATTAAATGTTACTTTTTTTCTATTTTTTTTTTCATGAGTCATTCTCTGTCATTGTCCTTTATTTCTTTCGTTCGCTAACGTTACATATACGGGATTTAAAATGTGTGTATAAGAAAAAAAAAAAAATATGATACAATAAAAAATGAAAAGAAGTATCCTCAAGTCTTCTTTGTTTCGTTCGGCTTGAATTTCGTTCTCTTTAGCTTGCAATCTGGTAGCTTGCAGGACACACTCTTCCTGGTGTGCTCATATTATATTATTGTTTTAAATCTCTCTCACAGAGGTTTTAAATTCGCCCAATGTGCGCCCGCATAAATTGTATACATAGTCGTGGTTTCATGTTATTTTTTTATATATAAAATTACATTGTACAAGCCGCGACATCTTTTGTCTGTTCATATATACTATTGCAACTTTGTTATACAATAAATATTGCTGGGACGGAAGTTCAATTTCCTCAAGGATGCGCAAATAATGACAGCCTCAAGATTAGTTTTTAATTTTATTTTCTTATGTATACATTTATTTCTTATGTTTTTTTTTGTTTCTTGTTTTTTTTTTCCTCTTCTCTTATTCTTGCGTTTCTTTCATTTCGTTATAATGATACCAGGAATGAAGTCGCACCTTAAATAATTTTTTTCTTGAATAGAATATTCTTCCCTTTTTCACCTCTCATTACTGCACCATTGCGCCCGTACTCGCCCACCCTGCATTTGCCAACAATCTGCACGCAGGTATATAAGCAAACCGTAGCCGCGCGCGCATCACACGGTATGTATACCCTGCAAGCAATACAGCAATTTTCATCACGAGAACGCTAAAATGCCTATGGCTATTGGGTGCACAAGAGGAACACGATGGGACTTTGCGCAGCATCATGAAACTTGTTGGAACTCGCGCAATAAACTTGCTCCATACACACACACACAAGTCTCACAGGGAAGAGTGAGAAAGAGAAAAGGAGATCACTTTTCTCAGAATGAATTTCTTCTCTTCTGCAATTTTTTTTTTTCTCTTCTACCATTTTTTTCATCTTCAATTGCTTCGTATATATATATATATATATCTACATTTTTATTCTCTTTCTTTTTGTCTTACCATTAATATTATTACCTTTCACTTGGAGAAGGAAAATTAATAAAAATATTTAAACATAAAAGCTCGTGGAATTATATAGACGAATATTTTATGTTTTTAATATGCATATTAAATAATTTAGTAATTATTTCAAATTGGAACTATCATCTTAAACGTGTTGTAAACATTTTTTTTATGGTTCCTTCTTACACATGAATCATATGAGTAGTCATTTTCAGTCCGGGGAAATTTATTCTTTTTTTTCTTTTTTTCTTTCTAACTGTTTATATACATTATACAAAAGTTATAACGTTTAATACCAACCAAAATTCGGCTTTAAAATTTTTAGAATTATTCTCTGTGAAGAAATAACAATTACATAATTCCATTAGAAAAAATAAATAATCAAATAAGCGAAAAAAAGTATAATAAACCATTGGAAAAATTAAATTACAGTTGTATTTCAATGCGGTAAATATGATTGAATAAAATTTATTCATGCCCTAGGATGGATGTTGAAGAGAAGTATGATAGAGTGAATAAATCAAGGTGAAACTTGAATGAGAAAATGATTTCGAGTAATTGTATGAAAAAATTTTAATATGTATACATGAATTCATTTATTTTTTTATAAGAAGTGAAAGGAAAAACTCACGGTTGGATATATCATTAAATTCGCGGATCGTTAGAATTCTACAGTGAATTTTTCACACTGACCTCGGACAAGATCACACACGTGCGAGGCGTCCGGATGTACATATATGCGAGGTCAACTGACGGTGAAATAAAGTAGCGAACAGTGTTACAGTATGAATCATCACAGAGCGTGTATAGTGGCTTGCTTTGACAAAACATTTCTGTGTAAACACAAATTGTAATAACAAAAAAAAATTGAACAAATAAAATTGTTCTGTATATTTTGTTTTATTTTGAAATTAAATGAGAAGGAAAAACGACGAGTATTTAAACTGAAGTGATAATTGATAATTTATTCGAAAAACTGCTGTTTCCGTTTGTGTGACAAGTTGAACGCGTGTGTGTACAAGAAAATTCAATGTCAAACGATTTCCTTTATTTTTTTTTTTTTTTTTTTCGTTTTGTTTCTTTACCGCAAGTTAAAGGAACCATCCCTTCCGGATATATATGTATATATAGTGAGAAAAAGAGAGTATATAAGCGGCGTGCGACACAGGAAATGACTGAGAGAGTCAGATGCATATGCAAGAGTGGTTGAAGGGTGTGCAAAGACCCTTGTCCTGTGTCACCGTATCGCTGTCGTTTTCGGAAAACCATAAATAGAATTTTTTTTTAATGGAGGGGAACTAAATTCGGAGGGGTGACAAACCACATGAAAAATTATATGACAGAAAAATCCATATATTAACGAAATCTTTTTTGGTTGGATATCAATTTTTATTTGAAACATGGAGAAAATAATTCTGTCGAAATCAGTTACGATTTTTAAATTGATAAGAGTTCTTTTATATTTTTTCGAAATTCACACGACAATAATTCAATTAGCAATATTTGATATTCAAAAATGATAAAAATTCTTTTGTCAAACAAAAAAAAAGAACTCGACAGACTGTAAAGAGAAAATTAATTTAAATTATTTGATTGATCGTGTAATCTATTCATAATGTAAAATTGTACAAATACTAAAATTTTTTTTTTTTTTCATTCACTAAATATTCGAATTTAAATTAATTAATATAATGTTTTATAATTTTTTCTTCTCTTCAACATTTAATCTGACTCTTTTCTATTTATTCACTTATTATTGAAATGAATAACAGAAGAATTATTGCGGCTACATATGGTCGATACTAAATCCAAGAAAGATAATAAAAATTACTAACTTAGATAGGAAAATTTTTTTTACTTATCCAAAAGCGTATAAAGCATATGTTCAATATTTTTTTTCCCCATTCTATGTGTCGTTCTTTCAGAAAATTGATTTGTAGAATTTGATTGAAATCAAATGAAAAAAAAAAAAAAAATCCGTTAAGATTTAACTTGAGAATATATATTTCAAGGTTGATAAAATATAGAAGGAAGTAACAACAGTTGGTAGCAGATTTAACGTATGACTGTCAGTCGCAGTAACTGAATGAGGAAGACAGGTTAAATATATGTATATACATATATATACATCTGTGGTGAAACTCAGTGGATTATAATGAAGAGAAAGAGAAAAAAAAAAAACAACAAGTGGATTTTATTCGTTCATCGCGTCGTCACGGTTGAGAAAAATTAATGAATATGAATTTCTCATTCACAAAGTTTCTTGGCACACTTGCAGACCCTTTTTGTTTTTTTTTTTTTCTCTCCTTCATTTCTATAATCATTCCAAGTTAAACGGGTGAATATATATCTACCTATACACATACCACAATTAACTTGCCACATATATCTATTTTCACTTGGAAAAAAAAAAGGAACAAAATTCCCATCTAATGAAGACATTATAAATTTGTTTTTTTCTCTTTCAATTCATTGATGTCTTGAGCAAATTAGCCACTATATAATGTGGACAATTAATTCCATACCAATAACAATTATTCTTCTATTTTTTTTTTTTTCACATTTGTAAAGAATTTAATATTGCTAGGTAATTGAATAATTTTTTTCTATATGTAAAGTAAACAGTAATAGAAAAATATTTTCCACCAAATTTTAATTTGAAACAGATTTCAAATGTGATTAGTGAATGTAAATTAAATTTTTCCTAAGATCAAATTAACAATGTAAATTTCTATTATTCAAATCGTGTTAACTGAACTTAATTGTGCTTTATTGAAAAATTTCTTGGGAAATAAAATGAATAGCACATAAGTTAAATTTGTTGGTGATTTAATGTTTCAGCTACGTCAGATAAAATAATTACTTTTTTACGACTGACAAACTGAACGCAAATTGAAGCAACTTTTTCTCTCACATTAATTTATATCAATCAAACTTCTTAAAAATAAATCCAATTGTAATAAAAATTTAGAATAAAAATTATTCTCAAATGTAAATTGAATTTAAAATATTTATGAATCAAATTTGTGAGATACAATTCAAATCATTTTTTTTTCTCTGGATGTACAAGTATCAACTACAGAGAAATACAAAGGCATATATATATATGCATATATGTGAAGAGAAGATGGGTGACTTGAAGTTGCACGCGAGTCATGCTCGGTTAAACGCGGTTCGAGGAAGAGTCGAATTGCGCTTTGCGGTCAAGGATTCTTACATTGACATCCGTTGCCAAGTGGAAAAATAAATCGTCATGACAACAATCTTTCTACACGTATTATATACATGTATATCATAATCCAGATATATCTGTCTTGGAAATAATTATTTAATTCTACCAATTATTTAAACATAAACAATATAATTTGAAATAATTTTCTTCAACAGTTCAAATTTATATTTCTATATTCCAATTTTTTTTTTTTTTTTTTTTTTTTACTGAATATCATTTTAAATATATTATCTTTTCTTGTCACGTTTCCAATTCAGTACCGGATAACCAATACTTATTGATACACCACTTGCGGTATTCACTTCATGCATATACTTATTACATATGCACAGATTTTATTTATATATATATGTATATATGTCCAATATTACCGCAGCATTGTGTGGTATATACATAAATATTTCTTCGCACATATGAACTCTGTGAGAATTTCATACGTACATAATTCTCACTGTCTATGTAGTTATAACACTCACGACACGATTAAAATCACTGATGATAATTATGAAAATAAAAAATAATTAAAGAAAAAAATAACAATTACAATTAAAATGTCAATGAAGAAAAAATAAAACGGATGGAAAAAAAAAAAAAACAAGAAGTAGAAAAAAATAATATAACTATAAGTAATTACTAGATGTGCATGCAGAGTTAGAAAAAAATGTGAAAATAAAAGGTCATTGACACAAACACACACACACACACACACATACTATTTTTTAACACACATTTTCATTGGAATTCTCTTCTTAGCACTTGTAAGAATTTTTTTTTTCCGTCCCTCATCAAGCACACATACATCAAAACATATTTGTGTAAAAGTTTTCTTTGTGTTTGTGGTGAACCGCCCATTTTCATATAATATATAATACAAATGTTAAACGTATATGTGTATGTATTTATATGAGATTTATTCTATGGTGCACACTGTGGTAAACGTTAGTCGACAATCGCGTTATTACTATATGGTCATTCATCTCACAAATTGTTTTGTCGTGTAACGTGTAACACGAAACAAAATTTCATTTTCACATCGATTCTGTATAAATGTATTTATATATTTCATAAAAGAAATCGTAAACAAGTTTGAACTTGCTTGCATCATTAAATTCATAATTGAAACAAAGAAATAGTCTCATTACATTAATTTATTATTTTTCTTTTCTCTCACTATTGCAACACAAAACAAAAATGCTGATTTAACATTCACCAATTAATTCAAAGAATTATCAAATAATAATTGAACTAATAATTGCAAGATAAATAATTACTGAACAATTTGAAGAATAATATGAAATCAAAAATAATTAATTGATTGTGTTGATAAATAGAAAGAAAAAAAAAAAAAAAACACAAAAGTCATTGATATAATTATGGATTTGTTTCGAGTAATTTTTTTTTGTTTTCCCCCAATGTCTTTGGACTGTTAAAAGAAGAAAAAAAAAAAACAATATTCGGACGACCACGCATTCTGCGTTCTCAATTGTACTCGGTAACTCCTATCCGTTGAACATCGGAATCTAGGCTAGTGCTGACTTTGCGTAGTTGCAGCAACTGTTGCAGTGAATTGCATACATACACGTATGTATATAAAAGAGTAGTTGTGTAGAGTGTGCAGACTAGGTTATATTATTATAGAGTTGCCTCTTACCTTCCGCCATCAGTAACAGTTCAGCTTCCACGAGAGATAGTACTGTTCTCGTTGAAATAAATAATATTCCTCATCACATTTATTCTCCCGTTTTTTATTCTAATTTCGTTTTGAATTTCAAGATTTATCATTATACCTGAATAAAACCATTTTTTAAATAATATTACAATTTATTTAACCGAAGTCTGATCAACAATCATAAAGAGGTTAGTGTCCTGTTAATTAAAAAAAAAAAAAATAATTGAACAATGAAAAAATAATTTCCGGTCAATTTTGAATCTGTATACTTTTTTTATTGTTATAATGCTATGAGAAATAACGCATGCGCAGTAGGTGATACAATTCTGCTGTAACACTAGCAGTAGTGTATTAATGCGAATGATTATCAATTGATAATAATCAATGATTGATAATAATTATAAGCTGATAAATAATATTTGATAATTCATCATTATTAAAAAATTATAAATTGATAGTGGAAGACAATGATTATTTTATTTCGATGAGTAATATTACCGACCACTGCTAACATAGTCTATTCAGATTTTTATTTTCTCTTAACGAATAAATCAATTCGATTTTAATCAATTTCAAGGGATATAATTGTTTGAATTTATCTTATTCCGTTTCTGATTCATGAATTAATTAATTTTTATTTCCATACCATTATAACGAAAAAATAATAACGACCCTACTATAAATTATTATCATGATCAATACTAGAAAGTATCTTTAAATAATATTTTATTCGAACTTTCACGATTTTTTATTCAGCATAAAAATATTCTAAAAAGTCAAAAGTAAAATATGCAATTAAAGAATTGGATATGTAAGTAAAAAATTAGATGTTCAACTATAGTTACGTTCCACTTCGGACAATTGAAGAATATATATATATATATAAATTATATTCCCCGAATTGTAGTGTCAGTAAAATAAGTAGTCAGTTGTCAAAAAATTTGCTTAGTCTATGTTATTTTTATTTCCACATTATTATATTATTAATTCCTGTCTTAACGTCGATATAATGCCGCATGAAATATAAACATGTTAATTTTAAACTTATCCAACACTTTCCCCACACCCATATGTCATTTTTCAACACATCATATGATTCAATTGATATTTATATACATTATTTTTCATACAACACATTCGTGAAAAATTTCATATTGCAATTTTGAATAATTTTCATCGTTAAAAATTTCATATACATCGGCCGCCTTTCTTTCATATTTATACTATACATATAAACAAAATGGCGATTGTATAGGGGGTGGATGTTGCGCACGCATCAAGAAAAAAATCCCCTTTTGATATCCCCAACTTGATATAAAGAGCGGAAGAGAGATAGAGAGTTTGCGACCCCTGCGGAACAACACGAGCAATGAACTTATCGATTAGGTATGACAGTGCGCCAGTGTATTTTATTCTGCTGACATATCGAGGATTTATTCAGCCTCGAATGTATGACGAGTGTCGTGTCGCACGTCGTGTCAATTATATGGACAAATTAAGTCGTAAAATAAATATATACATATAATAATTGTAACACAAAAGAAGTTGCCGTTGCTAAGTGCGACCAATGAGTCATACTAGTTTATTACAATACTTCAAACATTGCCAATGATATAACACATGAAAAGAGTCGTAAGTAATACAACATTTTTTTTTATCATCATTTTTTTTGTCTCTGTCAATGTAATCAGTAGAATTGTTATCTTTTCGTTATAATCCTGAAGGTTAAATGAGGATTGTTATCTTGGTTATAATTCTGAAGGATGAACTGTTTGTTTATGACATCTGCAAATTTTGCGAATATTAAATTGAAATAATAGTGTTTATATAAATGAAATGTGGAAGTTAAAATAACAACTAAATAAAAATATCTCGCGAAATTTCCTTCTTATACTTTACATTTTAATTTATACTTCAATTTAAATGACAACTGTTATCGTGGTTATAATACTGAAGGTTAAACAATTTATTTTACGATGTCTGAAGTTTTGCGAATGTTAAATAAAAATATATAGTTCACGAGAAAATAAAGTGAGCAAATATGAAAAAAAAAAATTATTAGCTAAATATTCGAGTGAATTTTGCTTTTAAAAATGTTGTTTCAATGCATAACAAAAATTTATATTTCAATTCAATTGACACTCTTGGTTATAATTATGAAGGTCACATAAGTTAAGCCGTCTGAAATCTTGACGATATAAAAGGAAAAATACTCTAGTTCATAAAAATATAGAATGGAAATGTTGGTGGAGAAAAAATTGTGTGAACTCATTGGTGAAATGTCAAAGTAGCTGTTGTTTTCAAAAGATTTTCTTTCACCGGATGATAAAGACATACACATTGATATATCCGTTATAACGGCACTTTAACCGACAACAATAAACCTCTAATATATATATATATATCTTTTATTTTCCTGCTGACTTGAGTCTTTAGTCATAGTCATGGTGGCGTCGTACGGTCTGATAAAATGACAGTGACTTCATACGATATACCAACGTGTATATGTATATTTCTTATTTTTCTCCAACATACATACACAAGACGATATAATCGTGTGGTTACTGGTCGTGACCTTGGACGTATCGTCGTGTGTTTTGTAATTTTTCAATTGCACATTCGCGCACTCGATTCTAAGAAATACGCAATACACTTCACTTTATCATCACTTGTTCCATTTTTGTTATTATTATATATATATATATTTCTTTTTTTTTCGTTATATTACTTTGGGTTTCTTTATTTTTGTTTGTTATTCTTTTTGCGTTGCCGACAGTGCTCGTTTGGCAATGGAAGAGGGCAGTCGTGACAATCATGAGAAGAGACCAGCACGATGTAGTAGTGCAAGGAGACGATTATTTGTTGATGATGAAGGGAACAATGAAAATAATGATGTAATGAAAAAAAATCAGTTGGGGAAAATGGACAATGAGGTGAATAGTTTCATTGAGGAAACACGCAAGGACATGAATAACGTGAGTGTGGAAAAAAATATATAATAATTTAATGGTAATAAAAAAATATTGTGAAATCCAAAGGGATTAATATTTGGATTTATAATTTTTTTTTTTATAGGCAAAAGAACGATGGAATTTTGATTTTGAGAAGGAAGAACCACTTCCCGGTCGTTACGAATGGGTTAAAGTGAATGAAAAATTTTCCGACGATATTCCAAATGAAAATTTACCAACTCAAAGAATAAATCCGCGTGATATTCCAAGTGAATCGAAGGAGAATGGATTTGATATCAAACCATCTAGGGAAGACTGATATTTTATATTTTTACATTCATCACTTCTCTTTTTTGAATTATTTATTCTTTTCTAACATTTTTATATCCTATACATTCTCTTTCACTGCTTTATTCAGCAGATTTATACAAAAGACCAAAAAATATTGTGTCAGATATTAAAGAAAGACGAAAATTGAGATATTTGAATTAAAGTGATACTCGATAATCATTGATATTAAATTGAATAATGTAATTATCTATTCAAAAAAAAAAATGATAAAAAAAAAGACAATCAGATAAAATCTTAATCTACTAGTCTCACGTGATAAATCACGACAGTTATTATTTATTTTGTTTTTTAAATCAATTAAGCAATTGATTAAAATGTTAAAAAAAAAAAAAATGATCAATTTGAAACGTGATATTATTATAAAAATTGTGACGCAACGAAAAAACAAAAAAGACTCTATCATGAATAATAATAATAATAATAATAATAATATAAACAGTGCAATAAAAAAATTTGAAGCAACTTAAATAAACATTGTACAATGTGGTAAAGAACCAAAAAAAAATTTTTTTATATCATCTTTATATGTGATTAAAAAATAATAATAAATCGTACATGTAATAACTAAAATCAGCTGTTATTACTATCGATTTATCTCCCGCCATTGTCCTTCAATGAAATTTAACATGTAACACTGTTAAGTGAGAAAAAAAAAAATAAATAAATATAATAAAATAATTTTAGTCTGAGCGTTGACAGAATTTATAAATCTCGGGTCACGATATTTAGTCACGTTATTCTAACGGTCACAATTTGTTCCGAAGCATGCCCGTGTCTTCCGTCATCAGACAGTTCTCACTATTAAATATAAGAAAAAAAGAGAGAGGGTAAGTAAGAGAAGAGGAAGAAAGAAAGGAAGGAACGAGCAGGGATTGAAGAAAGTTTATCGCACTTTGAGTTATGCACGAGAGAGACCCAGTTCTTATACTATTTCACATACATCGCACATCAGAGACACATCTGTCGTACCAATCTTTCTTTTTCTCTAAATGACGTCTGGCTTCACTCTAAACATTTCATAACACTATATCTTGAGGACATATATATATATATACATTTAGTATCCATCGCAACCTATCAAATGTATTCACTATAAATAACTCTAAAAAATCACTTAACATTCTGAAGGTCACCAACAATTTTATTTCCGCAATTTAATTTTGCATTATATCGCAATAATTCGTTATTATAATTGTCTCTCTGTTTCCTTTTTTTTTTTTTTTTTTCATAAATACTTTGCACATTTTTTTAGCTGTTATGAAAGCTATAAAGATAAATGAAGAAAAATCGAAAAATCTTGCTACATATGTTTGAAACAGCGTCACTAAACTTCCAATAAATTTACCTACTTTTCATATGCAATCATTTGATCAATAACATTATCATAAGAATAATCAAAAGACCGAATGAAAAATAATGCATCTTTGATTATTTATATGAAAGACAATAATTGACAACAACAAAGAACAAATTGAACAACCTGCCATGAATATAAATTTCCATCCCCATATATATATATATGAATGAATCAAAAAGTTTGCGCACTATACACCTGGTCTCGATTATGGAAGAAAAGAAAAATATATTCTGCGTCTTAAACCCTTGATTCATATTTGTTTTTTTTTTTTTCCTCTCACTTTTATTTTATTATTTTATAATGAATTAAGCTGTGGAACCAAGCGTCTTAAATCTCCACTAGTATTGCACTTCCGTTCCGCGAAATTCCCACGGAAGTTTCTTTACAATCGTGAACCCAACGCATCAACAATGGGAATTATTCGAATAATTATGCTTGTATATTAAATCGTATTGTTCATTGATGTATAAAAAAAAAAATAAGAACAAGTCTCTGAACAATATAACACACAAATAAACTTATCATCACTTGCAGAATTAAATTCTAAAATGACGCACTATTTATATACTCCTCTGAATCAGGTAAAGTAAATGGCAATGCAGCGATAACGTTTGATATGTATATCCAATATCTGTAGTTATTTTTAATTGGGTCAACGTAATAAAAGCACATACTGATGCTATTCACAAAACGGGTTTCAATATCAGGTTTAATTCTTCGATAAACTTTCATTTTTTGATTTATTGTTAATATAGAATATTGCATGCGTGTATAATACTTGTGATAAGGATAAACATGAGGGAGTATGAGAGAAAGAAAAGTAGATATAGAGAGAGAGACTATAAAAAGCGAAAGCACACTCGTGCTTTTAACCCAGATCTCGTTTTTCTTACCTTGAGCCCGTTATAATAGAGCCACCCTACACACGCGTAAAAGATTAATTCATATCACGAGTTTGCAGCCTCGTTTGTATATAACTACATAGCAAACTTGACGGTGTGATAACACTCACTATACTTGATGTTCACACATTTATTTATGTGTATGTATATAAGATGTATAATTTACATTTAACGAACAAACACAGTAGTGTATGTGTACCTATACGTAATATTACAGCAGGTGCTTCCTTTTATTCTTATCCATCTTTTTTTTTCTCTTCCGAGAGTAAATAATGAAAAAGTTTACGCAGATGTAACTGTATAGTATACAAAAACTTTTCCATCATCCTAATATAACATACCCGAAAAAAAAATTTAGTTGAATGGTGAATAATATAATTTCGATTTGAGTTTGAAATGTTAATTATAGATGTTTGAATGGAACATTTTTATTTTGAATAAAAATCAACCAGTTGAGTTAGAAATTATTTATAAATATATTTTTCATGATCAGAGAATGCATCAATTAATTCAATGAATTTCCAATTGAATGGGAGTTTATTTATGTAAATTCGAAAATGTATAAAAGATACAGAATTAAATTTGATTGAAATGATTTCGTCATTTGAAATGGATTAGGAAATCATTTGAAGTTAATTCAAAAATATTAAATATTTCAATAACAGTATAAGAAGAATTTTGTATTTATATTCTAAATGTAATATGTAATTTTGATAAGGAGAATAACATTGAATTTAATAAAATGTTCATTTAATTACTTGAATTAAAGTTACTTTTGATTTGGATATAAAAGTGATAACGGGTATATAATTGAAAAGAAATATTGAATAATTTATCCTCAACTAAATTAATTCATTTTTTCTTATCATGGTGATAAATTTGGAAGAACAAAGACATCCATTGATTGAAACATTAATGGAGAAATAAATTGAGAAATAGTTTGAATTTTCGCGGTGAATATCATCTGCGCCATCTACAATATACCGCCACAGATTTGTTTTATTTTCCTCCCACTTCACTGATCTCCGCCGCGACTAAACACCCACATCAATACATTTGTATACATACATACACACATATCAATATGTATTTAGCGTCCAGCGTACGAGTAACCTAGGCTACACCGCGAGAGAGCTTCATGGCTATGATTGGCTCGCGCATTTACTCGCTTTATCTACGGTATACTCCTCGAGAGTTTTTGTATACACATAGTGGAGTATGAAAGATACAACAAAATGTATATGTATAAAAATATACATATAAAGTCACGAGCGAGATCCGCTTTCCCGCGTTGAACGGAATCCAATAATGAACAACGTATATTCTTTTCTATGCACTTCAAATAATAATAATACAATTGCTATTCAATGAAAAAAAATTTCTATTGAATATTTATGCTCACAAATATTGTTTCATTATTATAAATAATGTTTCAATCGAATAACTTTATTGTATTTATGGAAAATTATTTTTCAATATATAATTATATTTCTTCACTTATTTCACTGTGACAATTTGGATATTACACTTGACAAATATGTTATAAGATATTTTTTATTTTGAAACTGATCTTGTATTTTATTTTCAAAATTTTTTTGTATTTTACATCACATTTAATGGTTCAAGGCATTATGGCGTGATTAAGCAATTGCGCAAATGACAGACTCAGTTGCAGGAGTGGAAAAGAGATAGATGAAAAGGAAAATAAAGAGGGGGAGTAAATTATAGAGAGGAATAATTCAATGTTCATGTTGTCTTTTATATATCATCAAGTACTTGAACCAAGTATTATCATTCAGAGCTTTTTGAGATAGATTATTTTTATAAACTTTTCGTTATATATGAAAAAAATTAACTGCCACTGAGACTCTATTGTAATTTAATTTTGTTGTATGGAATAAGAATAGAGAAAATAAATGAAGAATAGCTCTTGGCAGAATTATTGAAGTAGGAGAATAAAAAAAAATAGTGAAATATTTAGAATTTGTTTGAAAAATGAAAAAGAATACTTTATCAATCGTTATGATTTTAGTAAACACCATAAAGAATTCGAATACAAATCGAATGAAACTCGTTTCAGCTCGATCAATCCATTAGTTTCCAAGATATCATGTCAACTAGTTCAAAGAACAATTTTATGGCAAACCAGTTTAAAATTTCCGATGGGTATTTTTCGACCTTCACACGACTGACTATAAAAATTTTATCAATCCCATGTTTTTCAACTTCCTGAAGTGAATTCCATCACGTACTCAGTCAAAAAATAAACCATTGAGAAACACAACGTATGGTGAAAAGTTAATTTGTCTACTTAAAATATGAGAATACTCTTTCATAGTTTGCATACATCAATAGATTAGTAGTTTTGAAAATATATAATTACACCTCCCGTTATATATTGTCAAAAATCCTCTCAGGCGTTTATATATTACATGAAGTGGTTACTTCTGTAATATAACAGAGCCAATAATCCGTGAATTTCCAAATTTCTGATAATATTCGTAGTTATATACCTAAGAATATATTATCATATAACTGACAATATAACAGAACGGGATTTATATCATTGGGTTTTATCGTTATCATTGTTGTCGTTGTTGTTTGCTTCCACGTCTTATCGTTGATGTTCTGTATACAGTATATATATAATATATATATATATATACATTCATTGAAGACAATTAGGATTGACGAGGAGAGTTCTGGCGGGAATACGCGAATATAAAATGTACATGCTTTATAACATTCGTTGTTCCATTTGAATTGATAGAAAATAACAGGATATTTTTGGGAAAAACTGAAATGGAGCATTGAAAAACTGCGTTTTTTCCTTACTAAGAATTTTGGAGTATCATAAAGATGATGAAATAATTATTTGCATGGAGAAAAATCGTGGAAGAGAAAAGTTTGGTATCTCTCAAATACCTTTTCTTATATTTATCCCTACTCAAAGTCTTCTCGCGTTCATCAATAACCGACCTTTGTCTTTTTTCAAGACAACTGTAGACTTTCATTATTATTGAAATGAATAAACGCACTAAAACCTTATCTTCCAACAATGATCCTTGTATCATTACAATTATGTTATTCCGGAGCAATTAATAAACAAATAAAAGTTGCTCCAAGTTATTTCATAACCCTACTCTTCTCTCAATTTTGCAACTATTCCAATCCCATATTTTTTATCTTCGTATCTAGTACGAGTAAAAATTAATAATAAACATCGACCTACAAAATACATAACGAATCTAAATAAACATACTACGTCCCAACCATCAATACACCTCCACCTTATACCATTAAAAATAAATGAAGAATACTGCAATTTATTATTCTTACTTCCTCAACTCCATCTTCGAACATGTCTCCCGGATTAACCTAAAAAAAAATGAGCAATAAAACATGGCGGGTCAATGCATTGGACGTCTTAACGTCATCGAGAAAGAAAAAGAAAAAAAAGCGGGCAGTATACATATCGCTTACAATTCTCTTCTCTCTCTCTCTCTCCCTCTCCCACTCTCCTCGCTCGACCTCTCTATCTCTACCTCGATGCTCTTCCCGCGTCTTTACATACTGCGAGAGCACACGAGATTGTGTCTCCTCATCTCGTCTTCGTTTCATCACATACAACCATCCAGCAATAATGGTGCGCTTACGCGGAGCAAAGTGTATACACATGCGTGAAGCATTTTATGTGGCCGTTACTGCGGACGACGACGAACGACGACGACGATGAGGCCAAGCATCACACTCTACTCACCGTCGCAGCAACGCGATAGTGGGATGTATTAAAAGTATATACACAACAGCATGGCAAAGCGAACGAGTGCAGAGGAGGGGAAAGGCGAACAACGAACGCGTCGCAACAACGTCGAGAAGAGTCGCGATAGGTTGAACAAAGAGTGGGGAAACGAGTAAAGGCGTGAAACGATGTTGACCGAACTCATACGAATATGTACGATTTAACGTTACGAACGAGGAGCCCGCGGATGGCCGCAGCAAACGGCACCTATATCAGTCGCCAGAGAGCGCTTCACACGTGCTGTACGCTCGTTCGCGCTTCTTTATTTTTTCATACATTCACGCTCGCAACTACGCAATCCGTATTTAACGGAGAATATATATATATATATATATATATATATGTATATATATATATATACATAACGTTTGATCACGGTATATTCGCACGGTGAGCAAACAAATACAACACACGCACGCCTTCAATTTATTAAATTTCGCGGGTATCACGTCATCGTTGCCTCAAATATATAATTGCGGTTTATACATATATATATATATACATATTTTATCTGTCAGCGTTCAATTTGAGTGTGTTGAGCGCGGGAAAAATATTATTGTGGAATTTATCGATCAAATTGAAATCGTGGCGTTTTACAATTAATTCAACGGAAACATTGAATACTTTTGTCATTGGTGGAAGAGAGAATTGATTTTCTTTTTCCCTCCAACTTTCTTTTTGGAGGTTATATTCTCCTCATATGGGCAGCATCGGTGCAATAATTTTAATTGCAAGTATTGACAAGTGTCGTATAATTATTGTCGGTGGTGAATAGATGTCTGAATACAGCGATTTATTCGTAGACGAACGAGGAAAAAAAAAGAAAGGAAAAAAAAATCTCGTGGTGGAAAGTGCGTCAATAACACACAAACAAGGACGTGATTGGCCCCGTAGTGCGTGTTAATATATACATATATTTGATATATATATATACATATACATATATATGTGTGGGAATTATATATGAAAAGAGACTCTCCCGCTTCTTGGCGTCTCGTTTCCAACACGTATTCCAACCCATTCTCCGACTCGCGCACGCAAGTGCGTACAGCGTTGCCGGATTTTGTTTTCGAACTTGGGTCGGCTGGTTTTGATGCGCGCTCGACGCTCGTTGGGGCTTCGTGAACCGCTATATAACTAAAACTACGTTGCCAGGGAAGTTGAGATACGATGAAAATACGTGTGTTTGTGTTTATGCGCGGGTAAAAGAAAAAAAAAAAAAAAAAAACGAAGAACGAGAAAATTCGCGCGAGTAAACAAGATAAAAAGATTGAAAGACAAATAGAAAGTATACTTTTGTTTGATGAGAAGAAAAAAAAAAAGAGAATTATCCCGTGATCTTTTTTCTGTTGCATCATTTGTTGCAAGAGTCAATATAACTCGTACATTTTGTGTGTGATACGTGAACTGAGAAAAGCATTAAAATTTGTGGGAAAATTGAGTAAAGTATCAAGTGATAATTCGAAATAAACAAAAAAAAAATATTTTGTGTTGGATTAAAATTTCTCCCGCCTTTGAAGAAGAGCATACACAACTTGAACCCGCTCGAATATAAAACGGAGTCAGAGATACACAGGAATCGTAGTGTGTGAGAGAGGGGGAGAAAGAGTGAGATACACATACATAGATACATATACCGACGCACGTTTAACAGCGTTGCCATATTGTGGTTGAGTTGCGCGCGCTTACTCTCGCACTGCGCCTCAGGCCACTAAAAATCGTCTTTTCCAATATACATATATATATATATATATATATATATATATATACTCAGTATCTATGTGTGTAAGTGTGTGAGAGAGGAACACGCCTCATGCGCACGCGTATTAGTGTTCCCCCGCCGCTTCACTCTACGACCAATGTGAGTGTATGCAGACGTGTTTGTTCACGTTTGTAAATGCATATGCGACTTGGCTAGAGATTCCAGGAAAGCTTCTCCCTCGTGCTTGTGTGACTAGAGAGAGAGTTGGAGCTCATTGTCAGCGTCAATAATTCACACATACATAACACACTACAGACAAACATCGTGTACCCACTAGCTCGTTATCTATCGCTTGAAGTAACGCAAATGGTGGATTGCGCGGCAAATTCAAATTTACACCAAATATTGAGAATAATTGTTTCTAAGAGAAAAGACATATAAATTAAATTTATTTGTAGGGAGTGAGATAAAGTGCAGAGTAGTTGTTATACTGGAGAAAAATAATTAGTAATTGTTTATAAAACAATACAAATACCGTGAGGCGCAGTTATTGAATAGAAGAAAAATAAAAAATATGAGCGCAAGTGTGATGAATCCCGCGCTCATGACTGAGATGAGTCGTAATTTGGTTGGCGGTAATGGAAATGGTGGCGGTAGAGTTGCTCCAAGTCGCGCAGCATTAGCGAGGGTCCGACGGGACCTATTTGGGCCGGTTGATCATGCGGCAGCGCGGGCGCTCGCCGAACGCGAACTCAAGGCCCAATCAATATTGGACGCGGAACGTTGGGGATTTGACTTTCACCTAGAACTACCGAGAAACAATTCACGATATGATTGGGAGATCATTGGACCACAAGAAATTGTACCCGAACCATATGCATTAAGGGGTATGCCTTATTTACGTAAACATTCGCCATCAACGCCGAAAAAAATCAATGAACCAGCGTCATCATCAAGAAGATCCTTATCATTATCACCAATGGTTATTCAATCAGTGGCTGTTGTTACGGACAAAGCTGAGAGAACACCACCGCAAGAGACAAGAGTACCGGAAATTGGCACTGAAACGACGTCCAATGATGATTTCATTATTAGGAGCTACAGGAAAAAACATCGCATTGTTATTGAAGAACCAACAACACCAATTTTGCCAGTTTCAGCGAGGAAACAAACCAGTATCACCGGTAAGCATTCATTATTACTGTTATTGTCATTATGAATACTCGTTTTATAGGTCTTTGACCGGTTAAAGAAGTGTTATCATTTCAATTCCTTGGGTCACGAATTGATTCGTGTTAATAAAAAAAAATCTACATCAATCAATCGATATAATTTTCTATAAGTAATGCAGGAAAAAAAAACATGACCAGAAAGTTGAACCTCAGACTTCGCCTAAGATTATTGAATGAAACATATTATTGAAATACGGAGGCAGTATTCAATTGCGAAATGCTCATGACATTTCATACAATTTTCATACTGTAGAGACTAACGATATTTACAATACATGGTAAAATGTTCGATAATGATATTTATTCATTAAATTTGTTATATATATTTTTAATATCTCTTTTATCATTACAAACAGATGTTGATTATTTATTGACGTAGTGACGATTCAAAGATTGGCGGGAATAGGTTAAATATTATAATGTGGAATTTTTTTTACATTGAAATTGAGATTTTATATTTATATAACTCTCACAAAAGTTCATGTAACTCAACTGATATTTTTGTTTCTTGCCGTATTTTTTTTTTCTATGCTTGTATAAGAAAATGAGGTGTTAGGTTTGATTCAGCGACAACTGCATTTGCAGATAGATAACGCGTATAATATATTTGCGATTATAATTTCTTCTTTTTTTTGTCACAAATTTATTTTTAATTTAAAGCTATTTATTTGGGTCGCATTATGCCAAGAAGTTCACACAATATGATAAACTTGTCTCTTCATTTTTTATGCATCGTCGATAAATAAAAAAAAAATGAAACATAAATATACATATGTATATATATATGTGTATAATGTCACCGCGTTGAATTGCTAATGAATTTTTTCCCTCACAGTATGTCTTTTCAATATTTTTTATTTCATTATATTTGTTTGTTTGCATGCAATACATTTGTAGAATATTTGGTAATTCGAATTGATTAAATACAATTTATAAACACGATGAGCGAGAAAAAATATGTTGGAATTGTGAATTCTTCATCCGAATACCAGTATGAGTAATCATATATAAGTGTTTTGATAATATCGAATGAGGCAGTGGGTCAAAGTCAATTGGTTGAATGGGTCGAATTGTGAATTAGTTATTTGTGGATTATACGAATTAACACCATCGAAAATAATGAGGTATTTTCGTGACGTCAATGTCTACGTACGTGAATATATATTGTCAAGTGTGACGGGATTGAAAAAAAAAAATTAAATTAAATATATTACTGCTTCATTCTCATTAAAATTTCATTTATCATATTTGAAAAAAAAAAAAAGTTGACGCTGTTATGGACAATACTTCTTTTTTCCTCGATGCCATTTCGTATATTCACTGTGAATACACATACACATTTATGACACCCACGCGTCGCTACTATTTCAGGACGTCAAAAAAAAACCGGGAGATATGAGAATAAAAAAAAAAAAAAAATGAACAATGTTGAAACGTTATCAACAGAATTGCGGTATCATCCTCGATTGCTCCCCTTTCAGAATATTTTGTAATTAATGAAAATGACTGTTACCAAGATGGTTTAAATATAGAATCAAACATTTCAATTATTTAACTACACTAATATGAAAATTTGCAAACAAAATTTGACATTTCTATATCGAACAAACAAATCAATTGTAAAGGAAAAATAAAGTGTACACAATTCCTCAACAAAATGACCAATACGCTCAACTTATTCTGCATAGTAAAATACAAAACAATTATCAAAGTTATCAAATAGGACCTTGAAGTGAACATAGACTTCATAGACAACGTTCAGACTAGATAATACACAACGGAAAAATGCGAATAACAAATCATACAATATAATCAAAAATATAATTGATTAATTTACCAATATTTTCAAATGCACATCAATAATATATACATTTATGGAAATCCGTATAGGATTGAATTCGTTACAAAGTAAATGGGAAAATTTATTTTAGTCATAGGGGGGTGGTAGTGGTGTATGATAATCGAAAGGGGAACGACCCAAAGTATGCGCAAGCACGAGTGAAAAGAGGGATGAAAGCGATAGTATTTTCCGTAACGTACTTTATTAATGAGAAAGCGGTCAGCTGTTACATGGGGTAAAATTGTGAACACTATACCCTCTTTCTCGTTTCCTATTTCTATTCCATATCGCCCCTTCTTGTTCTATGTAAACATATATATATATATATTTGAGTGGGCCCATACCCTCGCGCACCCCCACGAATGGCGCGCGCATGGGACTAGTCCCACGTGCACATGGGGGTATCAGCTGTGCGTGTACGATGGCGCATTAAATGTGTGCATTTTCCCCTCTCCTATTTCGTCCCCCTTCTGAAGGGCAGAAGGAGATTTACACGCTGTACATTGCCATTTAAAATCCTCGAGGTTAAATTAAATGTCATTGATATTACATCTGTACTCGACAGTTGTCGTGCGAATTATTTGCACAAAAATCACAAGCATTTGATAAAATAATAGATGTAATATATTTGATGTCACAAAAATAATATATATGATGATATATCTATTAAATTCTTTTGCACGCGTGAAAATTCATTTCTTCATTCTCTCTTCTCCTCTCGTTGTGGTGAAATAACTTTGTTTTCTTTTTGTATGCAAAAGACCCTAGCCCGCATGTCAGCAAATTCTTTTCAACGAAGAGAGAACCGTTTGATGGCCTTGGTTTTTATAAATAGTTGACCCATATTTATATATTTATTAAAGTTTGTGAACGGATATTGAATAATTTATACGTGTGCTTTAGATATTTTAGAAATAAAGAGAAATATATTATTTCAATATGTATTTTAAATATTTGAATATTTTAATTAAAAATAAGTTCTCAAATATTATCAATTAATTAGTATATTCATTGATTGTACAATTATTTGATCGTATAACTTTTATATTGTTATTCATATTCATATCATATGGCAGTCTACTTATATTCTTTCACGCTTTGTAATGCGAATATATATACCAACAATATACACACATACAGGACAAACACATACACGAAATATACTGACCCACCACAACTTTCGCGGATCGTTTCTCTTCGCGCGCGTGCGTGCAAATACGAGACTATATTATGTATACATATGTACAATGTATTTGTATGCGTATATTAGTGTGTTTTGTATGAGCCCACTCATTCGTACACGATAAATTATCAAAGACCTTCCGTCGTCGTTGGAGGCGCCGCGACGACGTCATGACCTTCGAGATTGAAAAATAAAAATATATATATATGTACACGAAAATACCGGCAAAATAATATTTGTCATCAAGTTTATCGGTGAAAAAGGGACATTAATGTAAACAAGTAGAATAATATTCAAGAATAAAGTCATCATATTTACTAATCATGCAAAAATTGATTTCCACATTTTTTTGTATGCATATCATTGATTATATTTATTTATTTAAAAAAAAAACAACAACAACAAATATGTATGGATAGATTTATATGGAAATTTGTCAGTGTTAATAAACGTGTTGTGTTGAGAGAGATTGAGATCGCGTCAAAGATCAAGATCAATCAGGAGATGATTAATGAAAAAAAAAAAAAAAAGGGGGGAAAGGACATTGGCGATACGAATGACTTTTAAAAATATAATATATACGTACAGGGTGGGATGCAAATGTCGTGGCGGATAATAATAGATCAAAAAGGGGGTGCACACTCGGGTTTTTATCTGTCGCGTGCGACATTAAATGCGTGACAGACGGTATAGGGGAGTGGAATTGTCCTAGGGGGGTCGGAAAATCCTGGCAGATGTGTTCGACATACAAGAGGGATTGTGCTAATACATAATATATATATGTATATATATGGGTGTGTGTGTCTGTGCATGTATGACTGGCATGAAAGTTTTGAACATTAATTTTACGTACGAAAAGTCAATTTAATGTGCACATATATAATTAAGGGAAAAAAATACAAATAAAATTTTCTCCATTTATTAAATGTAATTTTGTTGTGTTTATTTTATGTTACAGACTTCATGCAGAGCCGCAAACGTTCGTTAAACAGTAGCACGAAGAAGAGTATCGTTGAACCACAAGAAAAAATTTCACGCAACGCGGGTCAAATACGCAGCTAAAATCTTTCTTTTTTTTTTTTTTGTTTCTTTCTACTTCAACTCTTCATCCTATTTCTTTTCGAATTCTTCTCTTGTCCATTCGGGTCCTTGTTCACACCTTGACGTTGGCGATCAAAACAACAAATACCAACATTTATTGCAATTATGTGTATATATATATACATGTATACAGATATGAAATTATTGTAGCCTGAAATATTTTCTTTTCTCTTTTTTTTTTTCGTACTTTATAGTAATAATAATTGTATAACAATATTTTTATTCTAAAATTCTCGCGATTTAGTTTAGTGAGTAAACAAAAAAAAAACAATTGATAATAAATATATAAATGAATATAATTGAATAAACAAAATATAAATAATCTTAGTGCATCCGGTGATATATATATCAAAAAAAGCGTCTCAATGTAGTTGTAAAAACGTATATATATATGCATAAATAAATAAATGAAATGATTAATAATTAGTTGGCTCGTTGCACGAATAGTTGGTCGGGATTGCCACGAGAGGATTAAAGAAAAGAAATTATTGAAATCCTTTGGCTGTGCCATTCACGTAGATTTATCCGCACTGAGACGCAAATTTATATATATATATATATATATAAATTGATAACAACTAAATGTCACACATATAAACGCACGCAAAGTAATACGACGATAATATATTAATTGTGAGGGACAAAATTGCGACAAACATTTATCTTTAATACTTGTAAATTTGAAAGAGACAAAATGGGGTGTTTGATTTTTTTTTTTTTTTTTTTTTGTTTTGGCACGGGCATTATGGGGTTGGTATCACTGTGGAGAGCTTATGTGTATACACATTCGATTTACTCTCGTGACTCTCGTGCGAGAACAAATTATAAAAATTTATACAATGTGACGTAGATACTTTTTTGTATATATTTTTTTCTCGTTTTCTTTATTTCTCTTTCTTCCACTTTTCTTATTTCCTTCTTTCCTATATCAATGGTAAAAATATGAATACTATATAAAATTGGATTCGATAATTTATTCGTTGAATAGATAAATAATGGGAAAAGAAGGAGAGAGAGAAGGAGAGTGAATGAGGAAAAAAATTAGTAAGACGTCTTTGGAGTGGATAATTTTTAAGTTTATTTTTCACATTAACTTAAGAAAAGAGTATACGTATTTTGTAATTAATGTCTTTATCGAATTTTTGAATTTGTGAATCTCTCTTTTCTTTTCATTCGTCATTCACATTTTGTACATCAAAAATTTATCAATTCAATAAGCAACAATAGGACGAGAAAATACAGTTTGAATTTTTGTTTTTTCTTCTCAACATTTCGATTCAATTAAAAATTACTTTTGATCAATTTAATTAAACATAGTTGGAGTTTCGATAAACACGTTCCAATAATCGACGTTTACGAATTGCGGAATATTCCTCGCTTTAACTGTGGAAATAAATTTATTATAAGTAATTATTAATTATGGAATGCAGTTAAAAAAACAACAAAAAATTGTATACGTTTTTGTTTAATCTCTAACAATTCGATAATGACAATTTAAATAGCCTTTACTACGATACCCAAGAGTTTAAGCATTGATCTCCTGTACGCGAATTACAAAAAAAAAAAAAGTACAGCTGATGCCAAATCATTATCTCGAATTTGCTTTGTTTTGTTTTTTTTTTTTTTTCATAAATTAATTAACTATTAATTTTTTCTTCATTCGTACCTCTACAACGGACAAACGGAAAAGAGAATGGAATAGAATCACGAGAAATATTAACAAGAAAATACTTTACATTTTTGCCTGTATTCAAATTCTCATTTCGAGAACAAAAAACAAATTATTATCCAATGAAGAGTCACGAGATGTTTTGGATGGCCCTGCATAAGGAAAAGAAAAAAAATTGGTTCCAATAATGTATTAATGAATTTCTCTTATCATTGTTTTATATACACATATATATATATATATATATATTTTTTTTTTTCTGCCGCGAGTCAAGTCACTACGCGCATAAAATATTGAAATCTTGTACAAATATTATCTAAATTAAATCGACACGCGTAAAATAAAACATAAATTATTTGTTTCATTCATTATCCTGAACAAAAAAAAAAAAAGACATTTCTTTTTTCTTCTTTTGCTTCGTCTCCATTTATACTCATCTGTTTGTGTGCTGTTCCCCAAAATATAAATTCTCACCAATTATCACAATTTTCCTCCCTTTTTATCCCTCATTTTCATTTTGAGATTATAGCCAAAAAATACGACTGGTGGTTACAAACTAATATTTTTTATTCTTTTTTTTTCTTTCTTCGATTTTAATATATATGTGTGTGTTACATGTATATTCCGCAATAGAACAATAACTTTTATTCTTACATTGGTCAGTATGTGTAGTTGTCCATTTCTATTTGAAGCATTTGAAGTATAAATTTTCGCTACAACAAAAAAAATAAATTTAATTTATTCAAAAAAGGGAAATGGCGATGAGAATTCAAGTAGTACAATTTAAATGTGTTGAAGTTGAAGGCCAAAAAAAGAAAACATTGATTTAGATTAAATCGACAAATTGACTCGAGAAAGAGTACGAAAAAAAAAAAAAATAGAACTTTATCAAGAATCATGGATATAATGAAGTAAATTAAAAGAAAATTATATAAGTCACCATTTCACTTGACTCTACAACAGTTTTATATTAATTTTGATAATGGAATAACAATTGGAAATGAAAAAAAAAAAAAAAAACGCCTATACACAACTGTTTCAGATAATTATGAATAAAATGAAACAGAGGGAATGAAAACGAAAAATTGAACAAAAAAAAAAAAAAATTGCAGACAATGAAAATGAAAAATAATAAGAAGAACACTTTATGAATGTAACCCTGTGATGTATTAGTATGATCTCAGTAATAATAAATTAGTCGATAATTATTATTTTATGTGTAATATTTAGATTTAAATATAAATCAAATGGTATTAAATAATATACCACGAAACAACAGCAATTGAATGATAAAACAGGAATCAAATAGAGATGGTGAATGGAGGAAAATATGAGTAAATATGTGTGCCTGTGAGTGTGTATGAGAGTTCCTTTGTGTAGTGTATACGTGTTTTGTGCCATGATGAAAAAAAAATAACATCAAGCAGCAATTATTGACGAAAAACTTCAGAGAAGAAATAAAAAATATCATTAGACATCTCCTCCATTTCCCATCGTCACAGCCATCAATTAATTTCTCATATACAGTTTATCGTTTTGTAGTACTAAACATGATAGAAAAAAGAAAAAAAAAACACAATTATAAACAAATAATATCATCTTGAATACACTTAAGACAAGAAAAACAATCTAATTACAATAAATAAACAAACAATTATAGTAATAAGAGAGTTTAAATAAAATAACTAACACACTGGAATATATAAAAAAGGAAACAATTGTTCCATGAAGAAAAAACAAAATATTAAAAAGATATGAAGAATAATACAAAAATGTTTGTGTATAATTATTTTTATCCTCAAACCCACCATATCAACTTTGATTGTGATAAAAAAAAGTATTTATATATACAGATACGTATAATTTCTCTGCATAATTTATCGCATGCGACAAATGAGTATAACATTTGTATTTTATAAATGTTTTTTTCATGGTCCATATATAAATATCGCAATCGGTAAACACATCTCCCCCAACAGCAACACCATTGACCATTGTCGTCGTGATTCGCAATACACAAGTGAATATAATCTTGGGCAAATCAGAAGAACGTCGAGGTAAAATTGAGACGGCAGGTGCACAAGAGAAAATTGGTTACGACGCAAGAGACGATTCCAACACAGTATATATATATATATATATATACATACATATGAAATACTGAATGTGCAACAGTGTCAGTGCAGTTATACTAGTTTTATTTAGCTTATGTACATGTATTGGGCTCTCACCATTCGTCTTTTTCTACTCTACAGGCCCATTTCTTCACCATCACTTCTACCGCTTGAGCAAGCAGGTGCGCGTACGCCAGTAGATGCTCCTGAATCTCACACAGACACCACTGAAATTGTCCGCGCAAGCACAAAAAAAAAAATCACAAATAAACGATATTTTTTTTTTTTTTTTTTATAATAATGTATAAAGACAATTTCAACCGTCGACTGCGGTGTAACGGTCAAATTTAACCTTGAACAAAACAAATCGGTAATAGAGGTGACGGAAGATAAAATAGTACAAACACAAATTCATTGTTTGAGATATTTTTAATTCTAAAATTTAATTCAAATTTTTTAGAATTAATATAAAGACCAAGTTGAAAGATATGCGGGACGATATAGGGTTTCTTTACAAACTAAAATATTCATATCACGCATCACGATTACCCGCTTCTATAATATTATTATTATTATTATGGAATGAAAAAAAAAAATGTGTTTAATTTTTTTGTTTTCGTTATGAGTATATAGGAACACGATCAATTTCGAAGCTTAGAGATCGAATTACTATATATAACCGGGACTCAAGACATCCTGCACGTGCTTCCATGCTTCCAAACCGTCTCCTCAATTCCGCGGGTCGGAAGAGGAAACCAAACAAAAATTCGATATCCTTCCACACGCGTCGAGGGAAAAAAATGGTTTTTTTTTTATCCCCTCACATATATTGACAATTTTTTTTTTTTCACTCCCACTTATACTCGAGTTCCTGCCACGTGAAGTGTTTCAATGATGATGACGAAGTGCATTATTTCCGGTCATGGTTGAAGTTAAATTCTGAAGTACACTGTGATAAAAAAAAAAAATTGAATAAAATATGTTGAATGTCTTCGTCGTTTGAGTTTGTCGCGACATTGATGGGTAGAAAAAAAAAAAAGGATTTTGTGGTTGAAATATAGCACAACTCATCACCGCAAAATAATAGTCTGTCTTATTGCATATTGTTTATGGATGTGGCATTTTATTGCCGTCATGTATTTATGAAGGTTGCTCTATATATGTCGTAGAAAAAAGGAATAAAGAAAACAACTACGCCAACCCGTCGAAATAAATGTATTTTTATTGCTCACCAACATGACAATGTGTGCCTTTGTCTGTGATCTTATGGAATCATGGGAGATTATATAAAATTAAATATCAATTGGAAAGTCTATACGTTATGTATTACAAAATTTATCTTTGAATTGGAAAAAGTAGGTTTGACTTACGGAAATTACGAAAGAAAGATATGCATTTTAAATAGAAACTTTTTAATGTTACATTATATATGAATTATAAATTGTTTCTCTTTGTTTTTTTGTCTTTCCGTTTTCATGGTCTTTGGAATTGTGTTGTTGGGCCAGTCAACGGGATGTACTTGAGTAAAAGTCAGTGCGGGAACGGGCGCGCAACGCGGTGTGTTTCTCTATGCACGTAAAGGTCACCTCCTGTTGCCAAGGCGCAACAACGCCGCGAGAGTATAACCAATTATTTTTAGAATGTGTGTATATACACGCATACATGCATACGCATACAAATATGTACATACATATATTGAAAGAAAAACGGAAACATTAAAATGCTACAATATAACTGTGTACATTGAGAATTTATTTGATCGTGGAAAAATTTGATTTTTCAATACTTATCACACAATACTATTTCATTTTGATTTAATTATAGAATTGGAATAGATATCGCTGGGATGATTATCAATTGTATTTAAATAAAATAAATAGGAGAGCGAAAAAAAAAAATAATATGAACAAAAAAACCAAAGAAAAAAAAAATAGTTCATGTCATATTTTTTAGTATTATTTTTCATTAAACATCCTATGGGCTTTTGTGTTCGAATGAGAAAGATTATTCATACACATGTACTGCGATAAATTGTGCAAGAAGAAAATGAGTAAAACTAAAGCGTCATTGCGGTGTGTGTATGAACTAAAATTGAAGTAGGTGCTCCTCGTCGAGTCAAGATAAAACGGATTACCGCGGCCACGATGGTTGAACAAAGCGCTACGGTCGTGTTTTCGTCGGCGTATTATACACTGCGGCACTGCGCTCTTGTATACAGTAAAGTAGCATTAACCAACGGGCGGCCACGCGAATGGCCGACTGAGTAAATTTAGAGTGAAGTAAAAGCTGGTATACCCGCTACATTGCTCTATATCAGTACATATAACTTGTACATATATATCGGGTTAACGGCGAGCTACATCTTCTTTAATTGGAATATAATTCTGTGAAAACGAAATAATAATTGTAGTTTATTTTCCAATTATTTCAAGGATTGACTAAAAATAAAAAGTATTAGTCTTCAATATCATTTTCTTTATTTCCGCATTTTTTCTTCATTCTATTTTTTTCTTTTTTTCTTTCGTTTCTTTCTACTCTTATCACTTTCATCGTATGTTTGTATTGATGAATGTTCTCCATTCTCTATTACGTAATGATCACTCATCATTCATCATGAGTATATTACTATCAGCTAGAATTGATTTGGTGATTGGAAAGAAGAAGTTGAACAGATTATAACTTGAAAAAAATTGTGGAACGCATCGATTGATTTATTTCGCAATTGTATTGTCCCAGTTATATTCATTCAAGTTATATCTGTCCTCGATCGATTAAATTCTTTTGAATTTGCAACGTGATAATATCGAAAAAATATTTACATTGTTGGTGATATGACAATGGATTGATATTAAAAAGCTTTGCTTTTTATGTGACTCGTTTCTGGCAAAAAAAAAAAAAAGGCAATTGATTTCGACTATGGATCAAATGAATTCAAAGTTTTCACGAATGAATATATAATGATACAATTCATGAGCATCGATTTGGGTGTCAAGGACTTGAAGAGACTACGATCGCAAATGGGTTGTTGAATATTCGCTCGTCGTCACAAAGGTCAACATAATATTCAATATAATATAATATAAAGTAAGTATGGTACTACACGTCTTTTCATGTTTCACATCTCATCATCACCGCACCTTTTTCACCCGCCCAATTCGTTCACTCTCTGTATAGAGCACTTACGAATTACGTGAAGCAGGGTGCAATGTACCTGTTGTTTACCACGGAGCGAGTTCAAAGTCCGGTCAGTGCAGCGCACACTTCTCTTCTTTTGCCTTTCTTGCTCTGTGTATATAGACATACATACAGCTATGTAGTAACCGTGAGCTCATGTCTTGTCCTCTCCAAGGTAAGACTATTGCATCAGCAGTAAATATTTTTGTTTAAATTTAACACTTATATATTTTAATTGACAGAATTTATGAACGAATCTGCAGAATAATTTTATTCAGTTCATGTTTCTTTATTTTTATCAACAGGAAAACTTTGCGAGTTATACATCGACACTGGTAGAGACAATAGATACTTAAATAATAATTCCAACACGTAGTATAAAATATTTGACGAATGATAACTTTTGTTTGCATTACTGCATTTAATATCATTTTTCAATGATATAATATCACAATCTGAATGTTTCTCTTCGACTATTCGACTATTTACCTCTTTTTCACCAGAATTCACGTATTGGCGATGACAAATAATCAATTAAGTATGAATATATATGCTGTCAAAGTGAACAACATAATGTGGTTGCAGGATGACTTGTAAAATTCAATTGGAAGAAAAAAGATTCAGCAGGAGTTCCTGTCATGATTGTTCAAGAGTATAATATATTCGAAAAATCAGGAAGGAAATGAATAAATTGAATAACTAGAGTGAACAGTGAATAAATGATTGAAAGGAGAATTGATTGAATATGAAGGTAGCGTGTCAAGCTTGTATTTCGGGCAACTCGCTGAGTTTGCAATATGAAACGTATAGTTCATAGAAAGGGACAAAAGGCGACGTCCTGACGATGCACGCGCGTGTTCATGCAAGTTAATCGATTACTTCTTATCTACAAAGAGGAAGACGATTAATAAGCCCACGTATACGTATGTGTATAGTTATATATCCGACGACATGAATCATCATTGATATGAAAATATCCGAGTACTTCCTTTTCATGTGCTCATCAATTAGAAGAAAAAAAGGAAAAAAAATGACTAATATAATTACTGATTGCATAAATAAATGCAATTTTTCAACCGGCATTTTGATATATATTAACTGATCGTGGAATACAGTTATGAAATAAATGTAAAGAAAAATACAGAGTAAAAAAAAAATAGAAAATAAAAACTGGTCGTTTACATTAACATATAAAATTATGTAGTGTCTTAACGATCGTTCGAAGTGAAAAATAAAATTAACCGAGAGCCCTCGATCCATTCTCATCAACAAACGAGAAACGTGGAAGAGACGAATACAGATTAAAATCGTTGATATTGTGCGTACGTGTGTATGTGTGACGTGGTCGCATCACGTATTTTTCCTTCTGCTTCCTCATCATCATATTCTTTTTCTTCTTCATCCTTGTCTTCATCTTCGCATATACATTTTTGTTTTCTTTTTCCTTCACCATTCGCAAAGCGAGCCCAATCCTCCGGCAAGTAAAGATTCAACACGACTTCTTGTTCGCTGCCGGGGACGCACCAACCTCGTGCAGGGTGAGGCACTCTCTCAATTCTTTGATTTTCTTTTTTTTCGCGCACGCTAACACTACTTCGATGTTACCCCACCATATACTCTATACTCGCCGCCGCCATCGCCATCATCATCATCATCATCTTTATACCTTTACGAGTATCTCTCTACTCTCGTCCTTCGCGTCGTTTGCCATCGTACAGGGGGCGCTGGCTACTATACTACGATTATCAGCGCTACCGCGCAAAATACGCATGGTGCTACTGGCTTGCTTCACATTATTGTCTCTCTTTCTTTTTACCCTCCTCTATTTGTATATTCATGTATTCACACACACAAAAAAAGAAAAAAAAAAACGCTTCGGATCCGAACATATAATTTTTATTCAAATTATTTTTTTTTTCCTTGAGTTTATCAATATAAAAGTATTGCACTTTTTTATTTTCAGATATTCGAATGAAACAAAAGTGAATTGATACATGAGTGTGAAATATATAATCAATAATAATATTAAAAATTTGGTAAGGGTTGGTTGCTGTTTTTTTTTAACTTCTATCATTTAGCAGGAAGAATTAGAAGAGTGCGAAATTAGGAAATAAATGTACAAACGTATCGCAATATTTTTTATATTGATTAATTTTAGAAAGAGTAATTGAATGATTTCTCCTCATTTCAGATAATACTCATTCGGTTATCGGTAGTCCTTAACCCTTGTTGGAGATGGTGTATTCGTGAAACATGATACGAATACAGTTTGCTACCGTGATAAAAAGTTCAAGGGTAAGACAGCCACTTTCCAAAATATATTTGCTTATTTTTTTTTTTTTTTTGGCGATACAAAAAATATTTATATTTCTCTTGTCTCGGTGTTTTCATTCACTATTATATATACAATTTACATCGTCATCACCATATATACAACTCTCGCTCTCTTCTTGACCATGTTTATTTTTTTGCTCGTCTCTGGTTTCGTTTGACCGGGTGGACCCTTGGACTTAGTCCTCACGGGGGGCGTCATAGCCGGTTTCGTCACTCTTTTCATCTCCCTATTGGTCTCTCTCTCTCTCTCTTCCACGGTTACTTACTTTAGAGCTGAGTCCCTTTCGCTTCTTTTTTACCCTCTATACATACATTTTTTCTTTTTTTTTCCTTTCTCACTCCCCCCATTGCTTTAACCTCCTTCTCCTTCACCATCACCTTTCTTCTTTCCTTCCTTTCTTTCTTCATAATATATCTTTTCATCTCTTTTATTCCTGTTGTAACCACTATTGATCTCCTTTTTTTTTTCTTTCATTTTCTTCTTGGTACCTGCCTGTCCCTCAACCTCTGTTACTGCAGTCAACTGATCATATATAAAAGTTTTTTCTCTTATTTCTATTTAATGTGAGGCTGTGTGCATTTTTATTTTGTCACCCGTATGGTCCTACTAGGAACAATTTTTTTTTTTTTTCTTCATTTTTATTAGGAAATATTAATATTCAATTGATTCAATAATTTAAGAAAGAGTGTTCTTCGTTGTTTCGAGAGACATAAAAAGAAGAATACGTATTTTTTTTCCCCTCTTTATAATCCACCAAGAATTTAGTTGGACTGTTATTACATGAACATAAAATCCATCAATGTATATGTATGTATATATGTATACTGGAGAAAAATATATCACGAAGAAATACTCACGACTCAGCTCAAAACGAGCACACATACATACACACAATACAGATGGTGGAAGAAAGATACATCTTTAGAGTGCACTGAACCTCAATATATCCCCTGCATCTTTTACTCTAGGTATAGGTCGACGTTTTATTTACTCTCTTTTTCTTTCCGTCTTCATTTTCGCTTTAGTATTATTGTTATTGTTTCTCTGTATACAATTGGAGTCAGAATTGGTCTTTCATTACGTCCAAGTAAATATCATAAATAAATAACTAAAAATTAGATCTTTTCAAAGTTCGTACTGTTCAATAGATGAATAAGTATAAGAAATTTCCACTAAATCATACAAATATCCATTTAATTTTTAATCATTTTGTGATATGGGAACAAGAACCCAGTGCAAAATGTAGCTATACACTATTGGTTATTATTATATTGTCAGTTTATGCCAGAACTCGCGTAACTACCATCTTCTTGTTTTCCAATTTATTCTAGTTCACATTCTTATATATATTATCCACATTTAATCGTAGTACAGTACAATATATTTTATTTTTTATTTTTGCCTTCTATATATCACATGAAACATATATAATTTTTTATTTATTCGGTTCAAAGTTTATTAGGCTGAAGCTGTTTAACCTTAGCCTAATGAACTTTGGTCAAATCTAAAACATAAAGAAACAATTTCTCTCTCACTCACGGTCTTTCTCGCTTCTCATTTTGTATTTCTCAAGTTCACCAAGACACTTTTGTTCATCTTCTAACGAAAAAAAAAAAGAAAAAAAAGTGAAAACAAAAATTCAACCACATCAAAATTTTATTCACTTGTTTTTTTTTTCAATTCGCTTTTACTCTTGTCAAAAATTTAAAAACGCTTACTAGACGATAATATCTAACTATATATCTATATACATAGAAGACGAATGGTGAGGCACTTAAATATTACCGTGTCCTGTATAATCCGGTGTGCCCCTGAATTTCGTCTGTGTTTGAGCGAAATAAAAATATGCGGGACAGGGAGATTAAGAGAGAGGAAAAAAAGAAAAAGGAAAAAGAAAAAAAAATATGGCTTTAATACGATTTAAGCTGTGAGTTGAGAGCTACCCGTGTTACGAACTCACCATCATGGTCCGTCCTCATCGGTTCTCTTTCTATCTTTCTTTACTTCTCCTCATATCATACGTGGCCTTGAAGATGCTTGGTGGCTCGCACCATTCTCAGATCGTGTACATACACGTATGTATATATATTCGTACAAACACATACAATGTGCACACGCGCAAATGAGAGAGAATTTCTTTCTCTCTTCTTGCTAACTTCATATTTCACGATGGGGCTGGCGGAAGAGTGATGCGAAGAAGCCCACCACCACTATTACATAGTTATACACACTGATGATCGTCTTTTGTTATACAAATGTGGTAGCTGTTTGAAGTTATGTATCTTACTAACCAATTCTTCAAGGTATAATAAACGAAATACCTATATACAAATAAATTTCAATTGTGCGTTTGGAAATAAAAAGACGTATCTGTGAATTTTATGAATATTTTTACTCATTCCAATCAACTCTGTTTGCAACATATATATATATATATATATATATATATATTTATGCATGTGCATCCAGAAAAAAAAAAAAAGAAAGGAATGGAATTAAATAACGTAAATTAAATTTAAGACGATTTTAGTACTTGTGCAATAAAATATAATTTTAAATCGAGTGACAAAATTTAAGATTTGATTTATTTGTAAATATAATATGGATTTAAAATACAGATTCAGTGTCACTAAAATTTACACATATCCCCAATTACAATTCTTCATATAGTGACTCGGTATTTATTTGTTAATTTCAATTAATGCGAATGAAGTATGTCAGAGCAGAAAAAAAAAAGCTCTCATAAATTCAATGTAGGTGGAAAATAAAGCATCAAGTATAGAGTACTTATGCTATCATTATTAATTTCATTGACCTGAAGATAATGAATGACATTGAATAATATTCTGTATAAATGTCCTCAATCGAAAATCATCAGATTGAATCTAAATCTTATTTTCGTTTCAGGTGATAAAAAAAATTTATGAGCCAATAATAAAGATCGTCTTGAATCAAATTTCTATGATTTTAGTACAAATCATTTTTATTATTCCCCGTAGACACGCATATGTATATGTTATATAACAGATGTCCGTATATGTTTTCATTTTATTATCAAGCCAATATTGCTTTGATGTTGCCGCCAACACCTCCAACATGACCGCATGATTTTATTTTGCAGAGAAGATGTAGTATCTCGCATCAATGAGAATTTTCAGAGGTATATGACGACGTATGTATGTGTGTGTGTGTGTGTTGGATACATATATATATATATAGTTTATGGTCGTTGTTATTTTGGTGAACCCAAACGTAATGACTCCACTGTGGTAATTATAACGGGTGACGCAAAAAATCTGGCGCCAACGCGCTCAGAAGAACAGCTACTGGTTTTACGCGTTCCTTCTTTTTCTTCGTCAACTCGTCGACTTATTCTTTTTTTCTCTCATATATTTATATATAAACATATATACATACTTTCTCGATGACAGATGGTCAGTTCCATAAAATTAATGAAAACGAAGTTTTTATCATGTCTTATTTATCCTCATGCATTATATGACTCTAATCAAAGGGAAAATAAAAAATGAATGAATAATTGAATTGTAATGAGAATTGTACTGCGAAATTATTTTAGTATTTTTTCCAATGCACATATTAATGATTAGAAACGCGAGGATGAATAATTTAATGGTAGATTAAGTTCCGAAAATGTTATTACTTTGATTATTCATTTATAATTGTATTATTAGTGGATAAACATTATTGGGAATTAAAAAAATAAATTAAACATATAAAGGTTGACAGCTCGGTGGACCGCAAACCGAAGAATGTTATGGGGTGTCAGTTTGAATTTGCATGGATTATAAATTTGAAAGGATCCAAACGTGGTCTGTTCGGAAAAAAAAATAAAATATTATTAATAATAATAATATTATGAATAATAATAAATAAAAAAAAGGAGATGAATGACAGGACAAAGATCAACTAAATAAAACCATTCGTATAGGCGCAGAATAAAAAATCATGATATACTGCATAAAATTATATCAATTTATTTATTGAGAAGAAAAATAGGTCTTCATTCCCGTTTTCAATGTATCGCTTTGGAAATGAGTTCTTTCTGATCTCGTTAGTCAATATATATAATCGCGTATGTACGATGTCTCGTGCGAACGAGGTTGTTGCACTTGGACCACCAAAAATATTTATGGCGAATCAATTATTATTGAGACTAAAGAAAAAGTATGAAGAGTGAAAGAGCGAAAAAAAAAAAAAAAAAAAATTTGGGAATATAAATAATGTGACAGAAATGAACAAAAATAAAATGAATGAGAATATTTATTTATATATAATATTGTTGTTGTGTGTGTGTGTGTGTGTGTGTGTGTGTGTGTGTGTGTGTGTGTGTGTGTGTGTATGGACTCGGGCAATGGCGTGGCCTCGCCACTGCCATTCCCTGTAATTACAAAATTGCGTTTCCCTTTGCCTCGATAAAAATCGATCGGGCGGGACCCGTGTGGCCACGAGATCGCGCACGGCTTCCGTAGAATTTCAACGCGTTTATAAATAGCCGAGATTGTGCGCAAGCAAGCAAAAGAGAGAGGATACTGGCCCCGGGATTGAGTACGCGTCTCCCCCACTCATTTCACCTGGGCCGAAACTCTACCACTGGATCGGACTCTACTGCGTCACAAGACCCAAACGAGATAGAGCGAATAAGAACTAATGCATGACGAAACAGAGAGCAAGGGAGATAGCATTGAGAATGGAGATGACGACCCGTTCGGACCGATCGTTATCGCTTTCAAACCAATAATCATTGTAATTCGATCAAATTATCGTTCTACGAAAAGAAGAGGCGAACAACGAAAGCTATGCATGAATTTCTAAAGGAGAATGTAGAAGTGAAAATTGAACGATATAGATACAATGTAACAAATTACTACTTTACCACAAACGTACGTGCGTGAATTTGATTTATATATTGCATGTGTTGTCTATACATATGTAAATAAAAGCGCGGGTTTCCAAATTTGTGAAAGAATGAAGTATAATTATATACAACAGATTGAAAATGCTTTTTTTTTTTTCTTACACCATTGTAGTATGAATATTTACATAAATACCTTCTATTTTGTTAGGGATGAAAAGGCAAAGGAAATTGGCGTGATGATGAAATCTTCGTAATTATACTTAAATGTATTCAGCGTATAGCAAAGTCAAAGTGTGAAAAATACCACAAAGATTGCTGTACTTAAGTAGTTATTTTGGGAAATATGCAAAGGAAAAAAATTGATCGTGAACGTATTTTCAATGAAATAGTGTGTGAGTGTGCATAGAATACTGGGACATGCAGCAGACATACATTTTTGTTACTTTTTTGAGTGCATTCAGGCGCCATCTCAAGTGTAAATAATCAACTATGATGATTGTTATACATTCGAAGCGTCCCGCGTTTTATTGAAACATGGCGGGTATGTGAAGCTAAACGTTTACCCGCCAATTTGTGCACGAGGTGAATCAAAAAAGTTGTTAGTATTGTCAATATAAAAACCGGCATAACAACTTTTATCACATAAAAGTATCTTGAAAAATTCAACAATTAATTACAATAAATTTAATACGAGAATTATTCGATACTCATCGTCATTTATTTCAATCAACGAATCATGCAACAAGCGAATAAACGGCAGAAACTCACGAGTGAATCGCATATTGAAGATATTGCAACATCAATTGGTAAGAAAAGCGAAAATATGAGACAAAAACCGGCGGAAATAATGTCGAAACAATAATGGAAAATATTATTCAATAAATAAACGATCACATATTTTATTTATACCTTTTTATTCATTAATATTTTATGAGAGAATAATAATTCGCATTGGTCGATTTGAAGATTGAGGTTATGTACACGACATTGTGTATGTGTAGATGCAAACATCGTGGTTAAATACAATGCACAAATAAAGAAAAAATTACACAAACAACTTTTTTATGTTCGCAGAAGAGCTGGCAAACACAATAAAATCCATTGGCGAGAGTCACGCAACGTTATTGAAAGTTAATAAATTAGTTGTTGCATATCTTCAAACCAAAAAAAAATCTGAGAATATTGTGAATTTGGACAGTACTGACGATACAATCAATAGAGAAACATAAATACATAATCATCATTGTCGTTATCATCGATAAGGTTAGAATTACAATTATTTCTTGATTGTTATAACATTATTTTTAATAAATAAAAACTCCTAATAATAGTAGGAAAAAAAAGTTTTCAAATAATTATGACTCGTAATTGATATTTTGAGTTTTTTCTATGTTATCACATGGTTGGTATAAACTCGTAAATGATGGGGCGAAGAAAAAAATTTTATTTGTCTTTCAAACCATCAATATTGACAAATCCCATTCTATTAATTTGCTTTTTTTTTTTTTAGCATTAGAGATTTGATAATAATATAAATTACAATTTTAATGAGTATATGGGATTTTGTATTCTTTCATCAGTTCGAAATGTTTACGATTATATTAATTTGAATTTGATATATTAATAGTAGAGGAGGAACGGAATTATAATACTTATCAATTTTATATATTATGATTCGTCTTTGTGTCTCCTTTGTTGAGTCTCTGTTGATATAAATGGCGTATATATATATCTATTCATGAAATCTTGTTGTCTTTCCTGAACCTTAGGTTCTCGAACATCTTCTGGAATGAAACCTTCTTTGCAGCTGAAATATGAAAATATTTTACGTGTCATTAATTCAGCTTTTTATATCATCTAATCGGTTGTAATTTTATATTAGTATGGGTAATATCACAGCTCACACTTTGATTTTATTCGCCAATGATGAGAAAATAGGGTGAATTATTTTGATTAATTTAATTGGCGGGATTGGAAAAATATGTATAAAAATGAGTCCAAATACCTACTACTCAATATCAATAATTAAATAGTCCTTATATAGAAGGTATTAAATTTCAATCTTTATTTTATATTCTATACCGGCATGTATCCGTATCGAATCCAAATCCTTCATGGCATTGTTCTATATTGCGACAAACACACGAGCAAGTATCTAGGTCCCAACGTTTCACCACATTGTTTTTTAAACAAGCGATTTTCTCTTGCATATTTCTACAATCACATCTGCAATTGTCAGCATCATATTCCTGGTTGACAGTACAGCTCTGAAACAAATTCAAGACTTGAGTCAATTCTATTAACAAAAATGAAACAATGAAGTGATAGAAATAAGTATTTGTTTTTCTTAAATTACTTCACGTTTTATGATGCACAGACAGTCGCAACTTAAATGCTCCTCTACTGATAGTATTACTTGGTCAGAGCTCATACTACCTCTAGAAATGGTTCTTCTCATAACCTAAAGCAAGAAATAATGATAATACAACGTTTTTATATTTAATTGTGGAAGCCATACTATTATTAATCAATCATTGTTTCTTCTCATTACCTTAAAATTAGTCATTGTTTTATTTGTCGGGTAACATGATCGTAAATTCGAATTACAACATCCATTACAACGATGTACACGTGTACATTTCGGTGTATAAGCAACTGATGTATTAGTATGATTACCAAATACATGTAAATGCAATTCGGGTCGACACTTTCCGGAGGGCGGGTCAATAGCGTTTGATCGCTCCCCAATTTCTATTACGACAAATAAATACTGAATTAAATAACATGATTGTATGAAGAAATTAAATGAATAATTGGTAAAAGTTGTTATTGACGAAATTGAATATTGATTTTATTATTTATTCTTCTTGATGTAGGTGAATAAAAATGGCTGATGAACTGTCTCGTGCCATTTCATTTGCGAATGGATATTTTGTATTGGCTGATGGTCTTGTACCGGATTTGGTGGATCATTTGGCTGAGGATGTTGTATTAGATTGGTTTGGACAAACTATTGAGGGTCGGGTTAATGTCGCGGCATTTATGAAACATGAAAAAATAAGTTCGCGCCATATGTTTGATGAAGTTAATCCTGTCACAACAATTGGATATCGAAAACAGCGACCAATGCGGTGAATTAATTTCTATCAAACTAAATTAATTTGATATGTATTTTAGAGTCAATTCAAATAGGAATGAATATACGAATCTTTTTTCTCTTTTATTCTTGCAGTAGAAAGTATTATTCTATCGGTGGCACTCACGAGAATGGGAATATGATCAGTGTTAGAAACGAAAATGATGAAGATGATGATGAAAATGATGATGACAATCATCAGACAAAATATAAAAGACAATGTTTTTCCGATGGAATAGTAATTAAGAATAATGATTCAATGACGGATGAAAGTTCAGATATTATTCACGGTATGGAAATGGAATATGATGATGAATCGGGATATAAAAAAACATCATTACAAATGCATGATGAACTGAAAAACCAAGATATTTTTGCGACATCAAATATAATGGAATGTAATTTGAATTTCGATAAGCTCAAGCTCGATGGTGATAATAATTCAACGCCTAAAGCAGCAATTATTAAGCCACGTGACTTTTTAGACTCTGATGAGGTTAATTATGCTCTCAATGAATTGAGTAATAAAATAAAATTAAAAACTGAATTAAAACCGACAAATGTCGATGAGATTGAAAAAAAAATAATTCAATTGAGAGAGAAAATAATTGGAATGCCATTGGGATTTATTAAAACAGAATTAGGACAGGGCGACGCTCCACCGATTTATGGTGAAATAAATTTAATGAAATATATTGAAGCATGTGGTGTCATTGAATTTTCGCGATTTTTTAATACAAAACAAATACGAAAGGATATTCGTAAACGAATGTGTCGACTTCAAATTGCTTATTCGGTAAAAACTAAAGATTCGAATATAACAATCGATGAGTTAAATCGTCAATCGATGCCAATGAATTTGATGGAAATGAATGAAAATAAAATTGAATTAACGTCAAAGAAACCATGTAAACTCAAGAGTCTAAGAGAATTACGACAATTGAGCGATAATTTAATTCCACATGGTGATGATAACATTGAATTCTCAACAGACGACGATGATTCTGATGATGATTCTACGAATGAGCGTAATAAATTTTTGAAATGTTTGAAACTCAAACCTCTGAAACATAATGATGATGAGAATATGAATGATTTAGTAACGCCGAAGTATGTTAGTCATCACTTAACATTTAATAAAAGTCCGAAGAGATTAATGGCTGGTAAGGGTGATACACGTGGCTTCGTATTCAATTATATCATTCATTTAATTATTTACGAGAGCAATACTAAGTGTCGACTCAATTTATCGCATGAGTTTGAGAATAAAGAGTTGTCAGATAATTGAAAGAAAAAGCGCAAGGAAAAAAACGGCAGCAGAGTGAAAATCATTTTTTATTTTTTCATTTTTATTTACTTTTTTTTTTGTTCAACATCACAATGTTATTGAAAAACAATCTAATTTTATTCTCTCGATTAAGCTAATATAGTCAATGAGACTAGTCGTGAGTTTGGTTTATTTTTTTATTTCTTTTTCTCTTTTTCTATTGCCAAACGTTAAAATAGAAAAAAAAAACTGATTAAAGAGTTGATTATAATTTTTTTTTCCCATAATAGTTGAAGGGTTTGAGATTAATACGTTTGTGATATTAATGATAATTAACCAAAAAGAATCAGATGAATAGGGAAATGTATTTGAGGATACTAATGGAGCGTTGGCGAAGATACAAAGGATTTTCTTTTTTTTTCTTTGTTGTATACTGTAAGATTTTTGCATAATCAATAAAATGTTTTTGATATTGACAAAAGAATATATCTTGTTATGTGACTGCTTACGCGTTAATAGTATTTCCTGTTGTGTACCTCGTACACTTTGAAGATAATCCAAACTATTATCATATGGATTTGCCTGAAGCGGGATTGATATCTGTAGAAACGAAAAACATAAATTATTTTTTAATGCAATTATAATCATTTGATTAAATGTGATCGATGATATTAATTCATTAAGTGAATTTCTTTGAATAGTGATGCTCCCGTAGGGTACAATTTAATTGATATATGAAACTGCATCATGATTATATATTAATAAATTTTTTGATGGAATCGGCAATTGGAATTGTAGAACCTACGTCACTCTAAATTCAATTCGAATTAGAAATTCTGCATCCCCTTCTTCTCTGCGTCTTGCTAACAGCATTGAAACATTCTTAAAATACTCATTATTATATATTCAAGATAAGGATGATAATTTTCGTGACGTACGTGATATATAATGCACGCGCGTGGTACACTGCTTCTCAAACATTGGCTATAAGTTTGCTTAAGTCATGAATAAATGTCAAATAATTAAATAACGCTGAATAAATTCAGATCAAAGTGAACTTAGATGGCAATGACTAGCATGTGAACTTGTTAGGGGCGGTGGACTAAAAATGACACGCGCGCATGGCGACATCCAATTTTGTAAGCGCTATAACTCTTCTGTGCTACATACAGTTGAACGAATTTTAAAAATTGAAATTGCCCAGTCAGACTTTGGACCCTTTGATGCATAGCGTAACACACAATATCCCATTTTTTTCGATGATTATCTGATTATATTTTTCCATATAATTCATCTCTAATATTGTGAATGAGAATAAGCGTAATTCAATTAACAATAATTTAATTCTCTGAAAATGAGGAATGTGATCTTTAAGATTGTCTTCTTGCGATGAAACAATTGAATGCTACTTTTTGGGATATTTAACCGATTGGAAAAACAGTGGACATTGAAATTAAATTACGGAAATAATATTCACACTAATTGTGCAATAGAAATGGAAAACAAAAGTCCGGCAACTTTGGTTTCAGGCGAGTATTAGAGTCGGTATTCTGCGTGCCAATAGATAATTCCAAATAAAGATGTTTATTCTCAAACGAAGAAAACATTCTAAACGATTTCAAAAAATCCATCGAATTATTTCGTGAGGAAAAAAAACATATTCAATATAAATTCTGAGTATTCAATTGTTATTCAGTTGCTGAATCGTCATTTATCAAATTATTTTGTTCATCGATTCCTGATAAGAATTGATAGAATAGTGTATATGTATAACCGTGTTATACCTATGGACGTACGTAAGGGCAACAGATGCTATTGTGTGTATGCTTACATATAATTACAGAATTCACACGAATTTTCGGTATGAAATGAGTGAGAAAGTTTTATAATAATCTGTCTAATGGACTGATCGACACATGTAGCATCAATTTGTCTACCGCAAATATTAGTATTTCTTCTACTTATCATTTATGTACGTCACAAGCTATCGCATTTGATTTGTTCTCTATTTTTTCAAGTGTGGAAATCTTTGGAAGTCTGCATATGAAATTGTACAGATAATAATTTTTTGTACAGCAAAAGAATACAGTGACATTTTACTGGGAATAAGCGTTTTGTCGGCAATATGCCTTGAGATTGAATAGACATTTTGGTTACGTGTCAAATCGTCTAGATATACTGAATCTTTTCCCAATCCAACCCTGAGACTATTTGATTCACATCCAATTAATAAGTGTTTTCCTGATGAATGTCGTTTTTTTTTTATTGTTTCATGAACTTTCAGAAAAATCGTGTCTAATAGAATAATTTTTGGAATATCATGCTCATGATCGTTCCAATTTTTTATTTCATAATCAAACCAGAAGATAATATTCCAAATGAGTTTTCCAACTGACACTTGAATTGATTTTTTGCATTTTTCATATTGATGTCAAAATGAGATGATTAACACCTGGTGGTTTCACATTTAATTTTAGTCAATCTGTATCTAATTATTCACAGGGACTATCTTGATTCTAGTTACATTAGTTCATAATCAATTTGTTTCAGAATCAAATTAACCAGGACAAATTCATGTGATATCAAAAATTTGTCGTTTCAACAATTGTTTATAAGAAAATTCATGGAAAAATTAGATGAAAATTTATACTTACTGATGGAATACTCCCACAACTAGTACATGGCGCTGAATAATGTTGTATTTCGTTATGGTAAGGAGGTGCAGTAACAATGTCATTGTATTTAGCCACTTCGCATGACACTGTACTAAAAATAATTGTTGCAATCCATATCTTCATATTTACCTTCCACATTTTAATTTATATTTTCTAATTAACTCTTATGTATGAAAAAATAGCTTTCTACTATGTTTTGAGTTTGACGGATCGAGTGTATGTTAAATGAATAGGAAAAAAGAAGAAGATATTTGTCAAGAGATAATTTTCGCGAAAATTTTGAAAAAAAAACCTATCGTTTGGAGACACTGAGTTTTGAGTATGTGTCAATCGAGCGTTCGCTTATCAACTGTCCCAATAACGGTTCGCGTCTGAGGTAAAGTGAGCAATTGTTACCATGTGTACACACATGTAGATGTATTTTTGAATTTGAACTTTTGTGGTACCAGAGATAATTATCAGGAAAGCGTTGCTAGGTGGGGGGGTTCAATAGAAGATTATATGAAAATAAAAAAGAACAAACTGGTGAGCATCGCTCATGTACATTTTGTCCACGTTGCATTACCCAATGATATAAATCTTCCAAAGAACATACGATGTCAAGTTATTATGTATAAATTTGTACGTTAGGTGATCCAGAAATTTTTTTAAAAACTATCTTAAAACTTTCTCAATTTTTTTCAAAGAAAGATCCTCTAATAGGATAACGTATGGGTATATTGAGTGCATACAATCCGATATTCATGGAATAATTTGGAATATTTATTTCAGACACAATATAAATATATATATGATAATATCTAAATAAAGGAGTTCCGGGAGGGGATCAGAAAGTCGATAGGTTCATTGTTATTTTGTTCTGCTCTTTGTATCTGCTTCTTCTTTGTCGATTCATACCACTTGATACAGTTACTATAACGGATGAATGTAGTTTTAATGTGCATTCATTTCCAAAGTTAGTTCGTCCCTCGAAACATAGAGTTCACAAGTTTTTTTCAACTAAAAAGATAATTGTAATTCCTATTATTGTTACTTTGCAGAATTGCGATGCCATCAGCGATGTGGTAAGAGAAAACACAAGATCATTAATTATCTATTGATTGGAATTAGTTTAAAAAGTTAAAAGAATATTAATTAAAACTACTTACATACCGATTGTCCGATATTAATAATTAAACCTTTCCCCTATATTTTCCCTTCTAAGGTCGACAACTGCATGCATTTTCATCAAATTTCTGTCCCGTATTACATTCCCGTAATATATCTGGTCCACAAGTACAAGTGCAATTATTGTAATTATACCATTTCACGTTATTATTAGGACAATTTCTTTTCTCGTCTGTATCTTTGCAATTGCATCTGCATCTTCTCACATCATATTCCTCTTTCTCCGTACAGCTCTGAAAAAAAAATCCAAGTTTTCATTGATTTCGCAAACGATACTGAAGAATTAATTTAAAAAAAATAAATTTCTGTATTTTCAATACGTTAGATTTTATTAGACAATCGCATTGGCAAATGGAGTGCTCCTCTATGAGTTTTTCTACATTCACGAACGTCTTTGTGACGCTATTTATTTTCTGTACCTGAAAAAAAAATTAAATAATAAAATGTAAATTTTATTTGATCAAATTTCGTGAAATTGAAACCGAACAATATGTCAATATTTTTTATTACACTAAATTTTCGAATTGTTTTAACTGTCGGTTGACATGAGTGCTGTTTTTCTGGACAACATCCACCACATCGTTTAATACGTGTGCAAGGTGGATTGTAATAATATGATGTATCAGGGGCCTCATTATCTTTGAAATAAACTATTTGCGATGTGGATTCACACCATGCAGATGGTGGAGTGACTGCGATTAATTGTTCAGGTTCATTGTTGGATGGCACTGCAAAAAATAAGAATAAATTTGAAATAATGATAATTAATACTTTAGATATGCGCGTTGAGTATATATTTTTCAAATGGAAAATTCCGAAATACATTAAAAACTATTTTTTCCAATATCTGCGACGTTATTATAAAGTGGAAAAATTATGGCACAGTCCAAAAATGTTTAATATATGGAGTAATATAATATATGCTACTATTAATCTCTTGCAAATATTGACTGTTCATTGACTTCAAACGTGAATAAATATTTGTAGAGCAAGAATAGAATTAAACTGTCTATATGATTCGTTTGCTAATTAGGATGATAATCGATTTTTTTCCTTTCTCAATTTCTTTGGGTTTGCTTTGTCGTGCCTATAATTAATTAGTTGTTCAACCAGAAAATTTATGGATGGTGACAATTTCGGCAGAAAATCAGCAGTGGAAACTTTTTTTTATAAAGTCGAAACATTTCGATTGAATTTGGGGCTAAAATGAATTGCTGTTCCAAGTACAAAAAGTGTTTACAAGTTAAAAATATTATTGAACATATTAAGCAGATGAATGCTTGGGAAAACAAATCGTATTTCTGTCTTTAATTTTTTTTTATTTGGCGAACTTAACAATTGTCGCATGATTAATATATTTTTTTGTTATAAAGTCGATGAATAAATGAACACACTTTTATTGCTACTTACTCAACAATGTCGTTTCCCTCTTTATGCTTAATATATTTTCAACATAATCCACAGTTTCCTCAAATAAATTTAGTTCATCAATTTCATCTAACTGCAGCAACGACTCCTGTAAAAATCATATTTAAACATTTTATAATAAACCATATATATATTTTAATCAATTTAGTCCATATTTCAAGTATCAATTTTTTTTCTCCTAAATTGGGATATTTTATATTTCCTCACAGATGTGTTTGACTAATCCTAAGGCAGATAGCAATTTATTGTTATCCTTTCTAAACTAAAATCATAGTTACTGCAGTGTCGAAAATATTATAAAAAAATTATACTTACTGATGGATCACTTCCACAATTAGTACATGGTACTGAAGATGATGGTTCATTATATTTCATTTTACTATTATTAGTAGATGCAGCAAGAATGTTATTGTATCTAGCCACTTTACATGATACTGTACTGAAAATTATTGTTACAATCCATATCCTCATCATTTCCTCTAACATTTTCATTTATATTTCTTTATTAACGTTTATTTATGTGAGGAAAGCTTTCTAATATGGAAAAAACAAGGAAGATATTCGTCACAGGATATTCTCCGCAATAATTACAAGAAGAAAAAGTATCGTTTTGGAGACACTGAGTGTGCAGTATGTGTCAATCGAGCGTTGGATCATCAACTGTCCCAATATCAGTTCGCATGAGAAATAATGTATAAAATTGCTGCCATTTGTGCACATATGTATATATATATTTCTTAAATTTGCACTAATGTGTCGTCAGAGATAATCACTGAGGAAGCGTTGCTAGGGGGAGTTCAATAGAGAATTATATGATAAAAAAAAAAAAGAAGAAAATTGTGAGCAATTGTCAATGCACTTTTTCTTCACGTTCCAATGTTGCCCATGGAAATTATAATATCAATTACTAAATTCATCATATGCCTCGTAAACTTCCACACACGTTTAGTTACTGTTACTATCAAACGTAGAAATTTTTCAAATTCTCGTTAAAACAGAAGCGATTAAAAATTCACTTTATCCTTTATAATTTTGCGTCGTGTGTTAAATTCGATATACAAACTTGTTATTCCTTCTCAAATAAAGATTCGTAAGTAGTATGGCAATTTATGTCTGCATGATAAATAGATAAGAATTGATATTCATTGAATAATTTATAATATTTATTTTGATCGAAATATATTAACAAATATACATATATTATAGAATATAGGAGCATAAGTTAAGGGATTGTCAAAATACATAGGGACGCTTTATTCCTTCATAAGTTATTCTTCATCTTTTTGCTTTCTCTGTAGATTCAAAGTATTTGATGCAGTAACTCTTACTGATAGATACGATTTTGATGTATATTCATTTCGGGAGTTTGTTCGTTCTTCGTAAATATTATTTACTCGATTCAGTTGTGAGTGTGCAAATTTTTTAGAACTAAAAATAATTTTTTTATTTCTGTTTAATAATTTCTCTGTCCATATGAATATAGTAATCAAGAATGTGAACAAGTTAGCAAATAACTCATCCAACATTTGGTAATAATAGATTACAGCTACTTACATGTCAATTCGACGTTACCGATAGTTACACACCACATGTGGAAGACAACTATTTTTTCTTCACCTACTGTTCACAACTGCATGTACTTCTATCTATTCCCGAAGTGCATATTTCTAATGTATCTGGTCTACACTCACACGTGCATGTCTTAGTATTCCACTGTGTATTTTTCTGATGATTGCATGCGATTCTCTCAGTTGTATTAATGCAGTCGCATCTGCATTTAGTTTCGTTATATTTGTGTATTCCCGGTGAACAACTCTGAAATAAATTTCAAATTTTCATTACTTTCAAGGATCTAAACAAAAGAATGGATTCAAAGAAATGAACTTTTCATTTGTACTCACGTCAGATTTTACAGCACAACCGCATTCACAATTGAGATGCTCATCTACAGATATCTCCACAAATTGTCGGGTATGCTTTATGCGATGTATTTTTTGAACCTGAAACAAAAATTCAATAACAAAATGTCAGTTTTATTTTATTGAATTTATTCAATCGAAACGGAACTATACGTCAATATTTTTTATTACATTAAATTTTCGAGTTGTTTTATTTTTCGGTAGACATGAGTGCATTTCTTCTGAACAACATCCACCACATTGCTTTATTAATGTACAAGGTGGATAATAATAATATAGTGAGCCAGCGGGTTCAATTTCGATGAATGAAACTACATGCTCCATGGGTGTACACCATGCAGGTGTGAGTTTGTCTGTGGTCGATTGCGCTGCAAAAAATACAAATAAATTAGAAAATTTTGAATACTAATAATTAATTGAATACTTCAATGATAACATCATTGGAATTAGATGTGAATTTAATTTAGTTGTCAGTTTCATTTTAAATTATTGAAAGGCTTTCAATTTAAGACATCAATGACAATGATAAAGAGTTCGAGGAAGTGCTAAACATTTTAGCTCTTTCTTTATTCGTTATCATATTGTAATTCCGAAAATCTTTTTAACAATTCACATCGGTGAATAATTATATATAATTATTTATACCACTTACTCAACTCTGAAATCTCTCTTTTTATGCTCGTTTTATTCTGAGCATAGTTTGAAAATTCACCATGAATAAATTGTTTACGAACTCTTCTCATTTGCAGTGAAGATATCTGCAGAAAGAAAAAAAATATGATGATATTATAAATTGTATCTTATAGAAATAAAAAAATCATCGTCACTGCAAAATATATCTTTTCATATAGATAAAACAGTATTTGATATTTTACATCATGAAAATTACATGTAATCAGAAAATGAGAAAAGGGAACGACCAAAATTCACTTTCTCAAGACAAGTGAACAAAGAATGAAATCTCTTGCTTTTAGCTTATTCAAATTATCAAATTATATTTTGAATTCCTTATTACTAAATATTCATTCAACTGTCTTTCATCATATTAGTTTGTTTGTCAATAAATCCTGATGAAAGAAAGAATGAAATAGTATATATGTAAACATGATGTGTATATCAATCTAACGAAGTGCAACAGATGCTATTGTTTATTATACACAAACATAGTTGTGAAAGTGAAAGGGATTGGCAGTGTAGACGATTTGTCTTACGCAAACATTCGTTTCCCGTTTACTTATCATCAACGTATGTAATTAGTCATCCCACTTTATTCACATCATTATTTTGTCAAGTGTCTAATGTTTCCGGAAATTGAATACAAGATTACCATAATATCAAATTATTGTACAATAATATACATATGTAATATATACTATGTATATACATAGTCAAATTTCCATAATGATAATAATAATGGCTAATCTCTTTGTACGCAGTTTGCCATGAGAAGAAGTATAACAATTTGGACTACGTGACAATTCAACCGTATACATTTTTTTCATCTGACTGTCTCATTTGTTTTTCTTTATTTTTCAATTTTTCTTATTTTTTATCAACAGTTTTTCTCACGAATTGTTATATATGATTTTCTCTTCGTTTTTTTTTTTTCATTTCCAAAAAGCAACATTTACTTTATGTGCAAATGTTTCCTTTTGGACCAATTCATCGCAATTATTAACCCATATCGATATCATAATATGAAATGAATAATACAAATGACAATTCAACTTTAGGATACGAAGAATGATAAAAAAATTATAAAAAAAAAAATATACTCACTGATGGGTTGCTTCCACAATTTGTACATGATCCTGGATGAGGTAGTGCATCATATTTTGTTTCTTCCTCGTGAGCAGATGTAGTAAGATTATCATCGAGTTTAGCCACTCTGCATGATACTGTACTACAAATTATTGTTACGATCCATGTTGTTATAATTATTTTCCACATTTTCGTTTATTTTTTGTAATGAACTATTATGTATATAATAATAGCTTTGTAAAATGTTTTTCGTTGTAATAATTGAATGTATATTGAATGTATTGGAAAAAAAAAAAAAAACAAGATATTTGTCAAGAAATAATTGCCGCGAATTTTTTGAAGGCAAAAAATATCGTTAAGAAACACCGAATTTTAAGTGTAAGTCAATCGAACGGTAGCTTATCAACTGTCTCAATATCGGTTCGCGTCTGAATTTATGTAGAAAATTGTTGCCATATGTGTACATAGATTTATATAATTATAACACGAATTTGAAATTTTGTGGCGTCAATGATAAGCATCAAATAAAAGCTGCGTAGTGAGGGTTCAATACAATGTACATCGAAACAGGAAATAATAAATTCTCGCAAGTGTCAGCTCTGTATTTTTTGTCACGTAATATCAGAAAATCATATAAACGATCATTCTAAGCAAGCCGAAAATTAGAATTATAATTAGTGGTGGGGAAAAAAAAATTCGATAGATTTAATAAACATAATAGAGTGTGACACAGGTGTACCGGAAATGTGGCAGGGTAAAAAGGAACTCCGTGATGGAACAACGTAACACAATGATGAAATCCAGCAGTCATAATATCTAATATATACTAGAGGGTTAACTGAGAAACTGCTAGAAATGTAAAGAAAAAAATAAACCTCATGATAAATTGCGACATGTAAAAATTATTTCTAGCGATGCATTTAAGGGCAATAAAAATAATAGGTGCATTTATGAAGCATTATGTTCAATTTGATGATGACTCGTATAGTTGTTCAATTGTCAACAGGTAATTGCCATCAGCATAGAATATCCTTTCCATGAATACTAGTTCGAAAGAGGTTTTATTATTCGAAGTTAATTCGTTTTAAATGCAGAGAAATATCAAGTGTCAATTCTGTTCAATAAAATTCGATTGGGTGAAACCTGCGTGGCCACGTATAGAATTCTTGAATGAATATAGTTAACTGTTTGATAACCCTGGAGAATATGTGTAGAAAAACATTACCTTGGGCGATTTTAAATAAATAGTAGGCCAATAGAGCTAATAAATTACTTCGTGAATAACATACAGAATATATTGCTTGATATATTTGTGAGAAGAACATAAAAATTATAACATTGAATAGACTATGCATAAAGATATACGTGTGCCTTATCATCACAGTTTATATATATTTCATATATGAAAAAGAACTAAAATAAAAAAAACAGGTGTTACACATAAATCTATGTGAATTATCAGCTCTTTTCTCCGATGCTCATTGGCTATTGATATCGTGAGCCTATTTCACCTTGGCATGATGTTTCCCCTTCAAAATTTATTGGCTTGGGTTAAAATTGGTGGTGATTATAATAATGAAAACAATAACTATTATGAATATTTTATGACGATCTTTTGAGTAATTATGCTTTATTTATCACATGGTAGTCATAACCTGATGGATGATGATGATGAGAATAAAAAATATTTTATTCTTCATTTCATTAATGAAAATTGATAAATTCAAAATATGTAAATTTCTTATGTCATACAAAATAAAGATTTACTAATAATATAACTTATAATTGTAATAAGTACACAGAGTATGATATCATTTGATCAATTTATAATACCTGTTAATGTATAAATAGAAGAGTTACGAAAAGTGATAAAATACCTAAAGGTTTATCGTAATTTTATTAATTAATCTTCGTCTTTGTGTCTTCTTCGTGGACTCGTGGCACTGGGTGCAGTCACTATTATTGACGGATATGGCCTCAATGTGTATTCATTCTTGAAGTTTATTCGTCCCTCGTAAATATTATTCCCTCGATCAGGTATTTCACAACTAAAATAAACATTTCATTTTTGTTTAATCATTTTGGGTTTGTGTCAATACAGTGATTGAAGCAGTGAAAAAGCGTAGCAAACGATACAATCAGCATGTTATGAAAAAAAAAAGGAAAAGAGTATTGTTATAGTCGACTCTCCATTGCCACACTCATTTTTTGCAAATTGTTAAATGCTCATGTATTGCAAAAATTCATTGTATTAAAAAGTCTTTTCTTTTTGTAAAACACAAAAATGGAGAAGAAGATTCAGTGAGACTCAGACTTGAATAAATAAAAATATTTTTAGTTATAGTGCAGAAATTTTAACATAAGAAAAATTAGTTCTTCCAGTAGTTTGGACATAGTTCAAGAAAGACAAAAAATCATTAATAACAACTACCCAAATACCAACTGCCCGACACCAATAATTAAACCCTCCACATGTAGTAGACTCCTATTTTCTTCCCCCGAATGATCCACACCTGCATGTATCTTGATTGAATTCCAACCCTGTGTGACATTCTTGAACTTGTCGACAAAGACAAACACAATTTTCTGCATCCCAACGTTTCAAATAACTATTAGGACATTTTCTTTTCTCTTCTGTATTTATGCATTCGCACTTGCATCCTCTTTCATTATATTCCTGTTTCTCTGAACAACTCTGAAATAAATTCTAAACATTGATTGATTTTACCAAAAGAATTGATGACTCGATTGGAAAAATAAATAAATTTGTTCATGTTGTTTTTTTTTTTTTTTTCATAATTACATCGGGTCTTATTTTGCATCGGCATTGACAGCTTATGTGTTCCTCTAAAGGTACTATGACTTCATTGTATGACTTTGAAGAGATGTCTATTCTGATTACCTGAAAAAAAAAAAGAAGTTGTATAATTAAATGACGATTTTTTGTTTAATCATATAATTTGTTCGATATTTTCTTATTTCATTACTTTAAAATTGATCATCGTTTTATTTATTGATTGACATGAGTACAAATTTGAGGCACAACATCCACCACATCGGTTCATACGTGTACATTGTGGTAGATAATAAAATGAGTGATCAGTACTTTCCGCATCTTTGAATGGAACTAATTGCAGTTCAGGTTTACATTTCCCAGACGTTGGTTGAATAGCGTTTGATCGTTCTTGTTCATCTCCGAATCGCGCTGAAAAGAATAAAAATAAGTTGAAAAGCATATTAGTAAAATAATAAGTTAGCAATTAATTTAATGTTCATAGACAAAAATATACACAATTATATTAATTACTTACTCGATACTGTTTCCCTCCTTACGTCCAATTTATTTTCAATATAATTTAATATTTCATCATACGAATCCAGTTCATCAATTTCCCTCGCATTCACCAACGATATCTGTAGAAAAGAACATGTATATAAAAAATTATCTCTTCAATATTCAATTATATTTTCCTCATATTAACCGATAAAATAATTTATCATATCATTTATATGAAGATAAAATTCACTTATCTAATCGGTAGCAGGAATTGTAAAATGAAATTAGTTGGGGACACTCCTAACTCAATTCAGAACAACCGGAAAAGCTACATCCGTTTATATTCATTTTACTTGTTATTTATTTTGTATTTTCAAACAGTAATTTGTCATTAATTTATTTCTAATTGCAACATCTATACTCAATTACATTTGTATTTATGTATAATGACGTAATTATAGATAGGTCTAAGAATGTGCAATTAAATTATCACATGTCATTAAATAGACTTTCTCCTTTCAATTCAATATCCCAGTTTTACTTGATGTATGTTTACAAGTTTGTTCACGTTGACGTATTTTTTTATTATCTGACATTCTCACTATTGCGATACCAGGTGTGAGTCACAAATTTTTTTTTTTTTATTATTCTCCAGTGACCAGCATGAAGAATATCAACTAAGTAATTATTCCAACACATAAAGAGAATTGGAATTTTAATTTGACAACATGGAGAGAAAAATAAATTCATAATATAACCACTTGAGACGGAAAAAAATGAAATATTTATTTATATATATTTATTTTAACAAGAGCCTTGGGTATTCCCAACAAATTTATAACGTATTTTCAATATAAATCGCATTTATCCACACAAATGTCTCTGCGTTATCTTTTAAACATGCCATTTCCTTCCTGACCACAAGAACGTCATCATCAAAGTATTTAATCTCAAAAAAAATTTTTTCCTCTAACTCTATCAACTAAAACCAAATAAAATACGATAAATTCCATATAATAAAAATTGTTAAACATTTAAATATACTAATAATACAAAAATATCTATCAACAATTGGGTTATTTGTATGTCATATGAGTCAGAGAAGAAGAAAAAATTGACAAGAGGTATTTTTTCGAGAATGCAGAGTGGGGAGAGTGAAAAAAAAAAAAAAAGAAAAAAATTCACGCTAAACATTCTGTACCAGTCAAACAACTTTATAGATATCTTCAACATTCCTTTTTTCTCCATACTCTGTTTTTTTTTTTTTTAAATTATACTCTAACGTACTTTCACAAAACAAACAAAATAAGAAATAAAATTTTCACATCAATATATATCTCCAGCATATAATTAAAATTCATTTCAAATATTGTACTAATTAAATTACTGCGTTAATATTTCATGATAAGAATTAATGATAATGGTATGTATATTACTGTGTTATGTGTGTAGGTGTATATTGAATGACAAAAAATATAAAAAAAAGTCTATTACATATACATATAAAGTGTACACACGGCCTACCGGTTCGTGTACTATCCATGACATTATTATGATCGTGACCTTCAAAGTCACATGGATCCACAGTATATAAAACACGTACATGTGAAAGACGTGCTGAAAATCAAGTAATACCCATTCCCACAAACTGATCAACATATGTGCAACACAATACAATCATGTGCCAACGTCACTATATTTGTTTCAATTATTTGTTTTTCTTTTATTTATCAGTACTGTACGTCATAAATTATATCACCAAAATTCTACGGTTGATATTATTACAAGTGTAAAAATCTCCCTCATAATAAGTACGTTCAAATAAAACTATTCATATATAATATATGAAATAAAATAAACAATGATGAATTGAAAAAAAAGTACAAATTATACTTACTGGTGGATGAGTTCCACAATTTGTACATGTTGATTGTGATTGTGGTGGATTATATTTTGATTTTTCATTGTAATTATATTCGATAGGACCTGGAAACATAATGCCATCAGGAAGTCCTCTTCCATAATATTGGACCATTTGACATTTCACTGTATTAAATAATATCAATACAATCCATATTTTTATATTTACACTCCACATTTTTATTTTTTTTATCAACACTTGTGTGTGTTTTTATATATTATATTTTATCCGGAAGTTATCCAACGCGTGCGTCAATTAGATTAAATAAAAATGAGTTGGCTGGTTTTTGGAGTAGTTCCCGCGATGAATTTGAAAAAAAAAAAACGATAAAAAAAAAAAGAAGTATCTGGAAACAACGCGAGTGCGCTTTTCACATGTGTCAATCGAGCGTTCGCCTCTCGACTGTTTCAATGTCTGTTTGCGTCCCAGGTAGCGATGAAATTATCGCCATTCACACACACACACTTACTCATTAATATATAGATATTCTATATAAGTAAAGGAAAAAAAAAGGTTTTGTACACGTTTGCGTATGTGTAGTTGTATGCGGTGCATTCTTGTGATTTAAATTCGCGCGCCTTGAGAAATTATTTTCATCAGAAGCGCCGCTGCAAATTTCAATTGGTAATGTATCTATATATTTTATTTTAATGATAAATATTACTCAAGGCCATCATGATAATTCCGATACGTCGGTAAAGTAATTTTTGTACTAGAACAGAATTAATATTGACTATAATATTTTAAATTACTGGATCAATAAACGATGAACGATAGAATTATTGGTAATTCATTCATTTTTTTTCTAAATTTAACATGGAATTGTACGTAAAATAATTACACAAGACTGAAAGAAAATGTTTCACAATAATTATCATTTATTTTGTTATTGAACAAGCCGAATATAATTGTGAGAATTTTATCGCTCCTCTGATACAACTGTATCAATAATAAGATCATCAAAATAGCGATATTAATTTTATACCATAATAATGATTGAAAAATAGCGCTATAATATACGTACATCTTGTTGTGTTGCAGCTGCAGCCAATAACATACTATATCAAAATTGATTGGATGATTTTTCCAGGATAATTCATATTCTTTTCCTGTAGGTGGAGACACTATCAATACTCTCGCAGCCCGGTAATTGACTCACAGTAAAACCACAATAAACGCCAATAAACGTATTTTTTTATCTACAATTAAAATTTAATATTAATCGTTAAACGAATTGAATAAACAATGGCCAATGTTAACCATACAGAAATGATCGAAGAGGACGCAGCAGATTTGCAATTTCCAAAAGGTTTGCTATCAATTATTTGTTATGTATGTATAGGAAAAAAAATGTGTATGATGAGTGGTACATGGCGTCGAACATAACCTCAATGTCACTAGCTTTGCTTCACATCCATGCGTAATATAAATATTAAATGAATTAATTAATTATTAAGATGGAAGAGGAGGGATAAGTAAATGGATAGATAAGGTATTTATTGACAACTATTCCGAGTCTAAGGTGATTATTTTCTTGATTTCAGACTCCTGGTCAAGTGTAACTGTTAAACATGAGCAAGATGAGGAAATATTCACCTCAGACCCGGTTTGTTGTATATGCAAATTAACATTATGTGAGCCTTATGTAAAATGTGCATTATGCGATAATATAACAATATGTCCATCATGTTTTTCAAATGGCTGCGAAATAAATGATCATAAAAATGATCATGATTATGTTATAATTAAAAATGAATTCCCATTGAATGAAAATTCAAATTGGACGGCACGTGAAGAATTGGACTTACTTGATATTATTCAAGATTGTGGTTTTGGTAATTGGTTTGATGTGGCACGTAGAATGCGTAATAAATCACCTGACGAATGTAAATTACATTATTTAAATAATTATATTGATAATCAGACATTGCCGGGTTTACCAGAGATTAAAGAAACTAAAACGAGTTTATTTGGAGTTGAACCAATTCCATATGTGTTTAAACTCCAAGATTTGGAGGAACCACCGAGATTTGGAATTAATACACCGAATAATCGTTTATTAGCCGGTTATAATCCAGCTCGATCTGATTTTGAAGTTAACTTCGATAATCACGCTGAATTATTGATTTGCGAAATGAAATACAATGAATTTACGTATAACAATGAAAATGACGATGATGATGACGATGATAATGTTGTTGATTATGATCTGGGAATGAATTTACAATCAGCAGTTATCGATAGTTATAATAATAGACTGAGGGAACGTGCGAGAAGGAGTAAAGTAATCCGTGAACATGGTTTAATTGCATTTCGAAGAACAATATCATGGCTGAATCGCTATGATTCAACAATAACACGCACAATATCGGAAAAATTATTAATATTTATGCAATTGGTGAATGGAATGGAGTTTGATTACATTATGGAGGGTTTACATCATGCTGGTGAATTACGAAATTGTATAAATCGTCTGGTTGATTTACGAAAAAATGGTTTGAAAAATTTTAGCAGTGTGCCCATGTATCAAAAATTATTCAAATTGAAACAAGAAAATGATAAAGAGAGACGAATATATCTGAATAATATTGAATACAGTTGGCGAAGTATTTTACCTGAACATTCAATGAATATAAGTAGTAGCAGTAGTAATAGTGGTGGTAATAATAATTGTGTAGCTTCTAATTCGACAATACCGCAGAGAAAAGCACCACCGCCATTGGAAATACGGGGCATGCCTGGTTACGAAAAACTCATGGACAGTGAACGTGATTTGTGCTCGAACGCAAGAATTGTTCCACAAAGTTATTTGGATTTTAAACAATTATTAATTACAGAAAATAAAAAATTCAATACATTGAAATTGGCACAAGCGCGTACGCTATTAAAAATTGACGTGAATAAAACGAGAAAGATCTATGATTTTTTGGCACAACACGGTTATATAAACAAATCGAGTCATTGAATTGTGAATAATTCTAACAAATTGATGATGCAGTTGGCGGGGAATTTTTACATACACACTCTCTATTACACGTGAACTCGAAATGTATATAAATCATTGTGATATTAGGTGTAGAGGTAATTTTATAACTATGAATCTCATTTATTAAATTTTCATACTTGTTCGATGCTATTTTTTATTTTATTTTTTTTTCAATGAATTGCATTGTAATTTTGCTTTTTTGTGAAGTTCTTTCTCGGGATCTCGCGTGAAAAGATTTTGCCTAGTCTCATTTTTATTGCAGTCAATGTTGAAACACAAAATTACATAAGTTTTAATATGAACTTCTCAATTACATTATAAAATTGCATTTTTCTGACTCCGTGGGTAGTGAAATTAACCTCACAAAAATTATTCTCAAACTGAATAAATAAAAAAAGAATATTTTCTTTATTTATAATTTATTTTTTTATCATCCACAGAATTTGAAAATGCTGAAACCTTATTGATATCAGAGGTGCACATGCTATTGGAACACAGAAAAGCTCAAAATGAATCAGCTGAAGAAGAGCAAGAATTTTCTGAAGTATTTATGAAGAGTTTAAACTACACTGATCGCTTTCGTAAATTCAAAAACAAGGAAGTCATCGCAGCTGTTAGAAAGTGAGCATATATTATTTTCTCATTTGCCCTTGCGCTATTCCTCCATTTATTCCACACATCATCCATTATCGAACGAATTTATCTTCAGCTCTATCTCTCTTTAATTCGTTTCGCCATCTTCATGTTATTGTTATTTCATGAAATATTTCAGTCTATTGATGCAAAAGAAACTTCACAAATTCGAGCTTGCCTCATTGGCAAATCTGTGTCCAGAAAATCCTGAAGAGGCAAAAGCGTTGATACCAAGTCTCGAAGGTCGTCTGGAGGACGAAGAACTTAAAACAATTCTTGAGGACATACAAACAAAAAGATCTCTCCAATATTAAATTAACGAAAGTGAACGAAATGGAAAAAACAAAAAAAAACAAAACACAACCGACCACAAAGACTTTTCTTTGCTAGTTAATTATTTTTTATATTAAATTGAAATAATTTTAAATTAAAATTAATCATCCATCGTTCGTAATTTTGTGATTTATTCTCCAACACGAAAATTGCTGGTTTGAATGGAGTCAGTTATTGTCCATGCGCGCATTCAATTGTACGTAACAATAATCAACGGAAATTTACGACGAACAGAGCAACGAATTGTGAAGAATAGGAAACAAAAATATACGCTGCTAATCGCGCTCGTAGAGTTGCAAATGGCAACCAAGCATTAACTCTTTCGCAGTGAAGCGGGTAATTGTTGTGCAAAAATTCCACGCTGGGGTAGTATTTATGCATACGAACAGTATATACATTATCACCATTATGAATTTCTGCGTAGAAATTGCAACTTTAACCATTCGCAAACGGCAATTGAAGTGGATGTAGCTATTTAAATCATGCAGATGTGTAATATTCATGTTTACTCATGGCTGATATCACTGTCTATTGGCGACATTTCAATATTTTTATTTTCATATTCTTCATTGTTTTTTTTTTATTATTTTTTTTTTCATTAATAACATGATGTGCAGATAGAGATCGATGGACAGGAGGAAGAACTAGATATACTCACCTGATGGTTTACGATGTGATTTAATGGCCACCTTGTACACGTCAGATTGTTTTTTTTTTTTCCATTTTTTTCACATCGTCATCTTACACACATAGATTTATGTATATTCATGTATAAAGGCACGCACATAGCTGTGCGTTAAACTATATTTTACTTTATTATAGGTTAACATGATTTCCGTGAATTAGCAACAGATCTCTCAACCGGAGAATTTTTCCAATGATTAATTTATTTATTTATACACATATATATATATATATATATATATACGTAAATACATTTTTTTTTTTTCGCAAGTGCAAAACAGGATATCAGATCATTCATTCTCTAATAGACTGCCTGGAGTGTTGAATATGCAGGCAACTTGACTATCTCCGAACATATTCGTTTCTTTTTGTATTTTATTTTGGTCGTTTAATTTTTCTCTTTCATTTTAGTCAATTGTACAATCAACCAAATTTTTTTATTGATTTTGTTTTATTCGTGACTACCACTGTTTTGGTGCGCCATCTTTGATTTTATTTTACTCCTTGGGCAAATATGAAATCTGTGAATTTTTTCTCGAAAACAAAATTTCACAAAATTCTAAATTGTAGACTAATAATGTTTCTTTCATTGTAAGGAATTGATATATTCAACCATTCGAATTATCGACGAGAAATAAAATATTATTTCAGATTATAATCGGATGCTTTATTATATATATTATTATGTTTCTTATTGGAATTAGGAATTTTTATATAGAAACAAAAAAGTCATTCGAAGCAAATCAATTAAGAAGCAAAGACGAGAAAGGAAAAAAAATGCGAGTGAAATACAGAGAAATTAATTTAAACTATGATGATTAAAAAACTTTCCACTATTTGCCACTAGGGATTCACGTAACGAAGGTGTGTGTGTATGTGTGAGTCCCTTATCCAGCTTCTCATTGTTAATTTTTTTTTTCTATAATTCAACTTTATTTTTGTTGTCAACTAATGACACCCAAGGTGGAAGATTGTGTTTCTCACAAAGGGATATCTTCTTTCGCTCCCTTATCATCACTTTTGCGAGGAAATGTACATACATACTTATATATAAATATGGATAAAGATGCTGGGGGTGTAACGGGAGCATTTCTTTACCTTGGTTTGGTGTCTCGTGTCCTGTCTGATTTCGTATCACTTCTCTACATACTCATACACATAACAATGATAATAATTTTTTCTTTCTCTTTATTATTATGTATATTTGAAAACACAGAATTTCCGAGAAGAATATCGAGTTACAAGGTTTTTGTCACGCACATAACATACTCATATACACATTCGCATCCTTGACCCTGATATCTCATCACCCACATGTCGTATTTAAATTAAACGTATATACATTTCATCATTCGTATTGATTCATAGCAATAATATAATGAACTTCAAAAGAAGAGAAAAAAGTTTCGATAAACCATTTTATATAAACACACTCATATGTATCTATGGCGAACTTAATTTTTTAATCTCTATTTTATTTCTATCTCCCTGAATACGTTCATTATTATTCGAAACAATAGCGCCTATGAAAATGGAAGAACATAAAAAAAGCACAGTATTTCAAACACTTTGAACGTTTTAATGGCAGTTGAATATTCATATTATAATAGATGCCTGTCCAGAATAACAATTTGCATTTTTAACGTGTGGAAATTTTTTTCTTTCACCCATCTTTATAAGTATCACATATATACATACATCCATAAATATACTGAGAATGAAATCGTTTTATACCCTGTATTTTCAACGTTCTTTCTTCTTCCTTATTTCCTCTATTTCCACCCATTTTCTCATACACGAAGACCACCACCACCACCACCACTACATTAACTTTATAGACTTGTGCATTGAAGTATTGAGTCAAGTGGGTGGATGGGTTTGAAATTCGATTCTCCCTGCCACATAGAGTATATGTATATATATATCAACTATCTCTTCTCTGTCTATTCATGTGCTCATCTTTGTTATACTCTTGTGTCTCTGTAAACATGCAACAAGTTTTAACACAGTTGTCTGTGATAGTATGTATAGCAATCGATAGATTCAATTTACATAATGTGGGTAAGACTGTAGTGTGAGCGCAAGAACCCTCCGAAATAGTTTAACATCGTTGTTCAATTTCTAACATTGCGTTAGTTGAGATATTTCGAATATCAGACTTTTTTCTTTTCGAAATGAAGATATACAATGTTGATTTCATTGTGAATTAAAAATAAATATTCGTCAATTGATTGCTTTTGTAAATTATTAATTCAATGCAGAAGTAACACGTCTATGTCACGATATTGATTTGTATTTCGATTGTTTCTGAATTATTCAAAAAAACTTACTCACGGTATTGAAATTTAAACGACTAAATATCTTCGTTGATTCATCTTTAATGTATAGCACTATAATCTATAATTTTCATGCTATTTTTTGTCCTAATTCCAACTTTATTACTCGAGATAGAATAACATTTATATAATTAAATAGGTAAATTTACTGTGAATATAAGAGTTTTAAATTCAATATCTGTTGGTTGACGTTGTCAGCTGTCAATGGTTAAATTGACACGTGTCAGTGTATAAATGATAATCATATATTCGATTATCATATTGTGAGGTGAAACGAGATACCAAACTTGCTGCAATTCACTATGCTGATTAAAAAAAAAATATAACAAAATAAATAACTAATAAGAATCGATATGATGAAGGTTTGTATTTTTATGAAGAACTTCTCATGTATCACGCCTTCGATTTGTCAATTCATTCAATAATATATACTGATATTCCTCCTACTCTACAGAAATTCGTGAAATTATAGTGGTGATAATTTTCCAATTGCAGTGGTAAATTGAATAAATACTGGTGATACTACATTGATTTTTAACGTCAATAATTCAATATCAGCTCATTGACACTTCAATTCAAACGTAGAATTATATATGCTCCGCTTCAGTATCAATTTCAGCATCACATTTATTAAAATGTATATTTATATATCTAAAGGTGATTATTATTTTCCGCAGATAGATATTTTTACGATGTTAAACAATTGTTTCACCTACAGGTATGTATAATAATTCATATGATCAAATCGCATAAAATATGAAGGTGTATTGATTGTGTATAGAAAACAGTCGGCAGGCAATGCCGTGAAGATTATTATTTCAATGAGAATACCCTGAATGCCATGAAGAATATAAGAGGAGAGGGGAAGAAGAGATGAAAGCATATATACGTATACACACCCCGAGAGAGAATCGTGACGCATTGTTTGGCGCGTGATGCCAAAGCTCTCTTGCTTTTCCTGTCTCTCTTCTTCTCTCTCATTCTCTATGCGATCTTCTATAGTATACCTTGCGTAATGGAATTGCTTTCATAGCTATGTCATACCCTGGAGCGACCGCTGAGCACGATAGATGCGATAAAGGTATATATTCAACAACATGTATTCATATACTCCATGCATTGTATATAATACCTGCATCGCAATTTGTGATATGTAGAGTCAACGAAGAAAATATAGACACAAGTAGCTAGTTGTATGTAAGAAAAGGAAATTAATTTTTTAATCAGAATTATTATTGAGGTTTTGTAATTTACTATGAAAGATCATTTGTTTTATTTTGAGACCAGTAATTGGAAAATATTGGTCAATCCAAATCTTTGATAAATGAAGTTATTGAATTTGACCTTTGTTTAGGATAATATTATAATTTGAAATTTTTTGCATTACCAATCGATTAATCATCATTTTTCTGACAGGATTGTCTCGTTCGAGGTTGAACTTGGTGAAGAAAGTTTATAAATATACGCGAACAAAGTCAAGACGATTAATTTTGGTATAGGTAACCATTTCTAAAAGGATTCGATGATAGAATTAAATGGAGAGTTGAGGGTTGACGTAAGTAATTTTATTGTATAGAGTTTTTCTTGTAATTTATTCTTCAATAGTCCTGCTGGAGCCGGCAGAAGAATTATTGCGGAACGGTAAAAAAAACATTCGACATATGGAGTTAGTTATAACTGGACTCATTCAAAATGAATTCCACTTGATTCGTATAAAAATTATTTATAGCTTCAGCTAAGATTTCATCGATACATGAAGAACGTATATTTTTTTTATGAGTTTTGAATTGAAAAAATTAGTGAGAAACAGGAACATTTCTCTTGTCGAATCATCATTTTCTTTTACGTGTTTCTTTTGAATAATTCTACTTCCGGATATAATGATGAGAATCTTCTTCATTATAATGATTAAAATTTGTTCCCTTTGAGATGCTCACAAAGGGTATAATCATGTCAAGCATCACGCTTGAAATGTTTCATCCGGTCAGAATCGCACCACTATAGCTGCTAAAATACTGAGTTTTTTTTTCATCGAAATTCATATAAAATATGTGTAAAGATTAGAAAGAATATAGATCGAAATCCTTGACGATTAAACGTGGGGTATTGATGTAGTATCGGATAGTAGTATGGTTGAACTAATTTAGCCATTCTCTAACGTACTTGCAACCTATTTTTCCTGGAATTTTGCTTCCACTTATCAGTGAGAAAAATACAGAGTTAACAATAAATATTTTGGAAACATAAAAAATGGGGGAACAAAATTGGTCCTATAAGAACGCTGTATGACCAGTCTAGCATTAATTTTTATCACCCACAATAGTTGAGTTATATATTGATGGGCAAGGTCGAGAAACGTGAGCTATTATCTATTTCTTTAATTTCCTATATGATGTGAAAAGTCAGTGCCCGCTTGAACGTGTCTAAACCTACTTCATATTATGTGACGATAAATGTAGTGTTTTTATTTTGAATTCTGAGAAGGCATTATGACGAAGAAAAAAAAACAATAAACAATTGGGATGCAAAAGTTGGCGCAAGCTCAGTTAGTCGCGCGAGCGTGGCACGTGCGTAGATGGTTGTTTCGTAGCAGGTAACGGCAGGGGGGAAAGAAAATGAGACACCTCTTGGGAGAGCACAGCTATATGTGTAGTGAAGGGGAAGGTAGCAGGGAATTGTTGGTGTGGTAGTGGTACGAAAGTCCGTTGTCAGTTGTGTCGTCGTTTCTCGGCGGCCTGCCGAGTTTATCCGAGAAACACCGAACTACAAGTCCGGCGCCGTCGCGACAAGGGGTCTCAACATTGCCGCACTAGAGCTATCAAAAATCATATTCAAAGAATTATTCTAAATAAACAAAGATGCAACGTGCCGACAGGTTTGGCTCTATTACGCCATAACAAGAAATGAAGAATAAACTACAACGCATTTGTCCAATAATACACAACAAATGCGCAGCATAAAATGACGCGGTTGTTCAGATGTCTTTCATTCTTTATTTATCCTTATTCAACACAGACCCTATCTCCATTATTTATATAATTACAGTACTCCCGCCAAAAAAAAAAAATCCCCAAATAAATCCCCAACAATTTTCAAACTTTCAAAAATCAACGGAAAAACCATTTTGTACAGTACGGCAGACGGACAATTATGACGCTTTTATATCTTTCATTAATTTCCTACGCTCCCACCCTCTCGCCCTAAATTTTTGTTCCTAAATAAAGTGGGTGAAAAAATTGAAAGAGAATTTGATAAATAAAGCGAGAAAATAAGACGGAGAGGCTGATCCCTCCGGTCTTCATCTCTTCTATTTCTCTCTTTTTTCCTCCCTCGATTGCTTTTTCACGACTACCCTCTCCCTCCTCCTTACAAACAAACCCATATACATACACTGACAAACTCCACCAGCTCACTCTCTCACGCTCATTGGCTTCCATATCCTCCACTCCCCACCACAACTCTACAAATGTTCATCTCCCCACTACTATACCATACTTGCCAATCCCCCACCATAATGTTCGCGCCAATAGCCGTAGTGTGTGTACGTGTTCTCGATCGCAACAATCGTGTCTCAAAGTGTAGATGCCTGTATGTACTCGTCGCGTCTACGATCACACTAACTTTCTCGCTCGCACTCGCTACACTTATTCCAAGCTCCCAGGTTTATTCCGTCGTCGTCGTAGCGCGCGCGGACTTGCTGATCGCCTCCGTCTCCCGCGTCTCGTGGGGTCAGTGTCTGCTTGGTTGTTGAGCAGGAACGTCGAGAGAATCGTACATATAATAATCTCACTCTCTCTCACTCTTTCTATTTGCGGTATTATTATTATTTTTGTTTATTATTCGAATAGAGCGTTGAGAAAAACTTCAAACAAATCGCAAGCGTCGGTTGAATTCGGTCAAGTTTCGAAAATAAAAGAGATAAATAATAAATTAAAATAAACAATGTTGATATAATTAATAAAAAAACAAAAAACACGAAGTAAGAGTTGTATTCGCGTATATCTGTGTTCTGTGTGACGGTATCTTTCCGTGCAAAATAAATACATATTTGTAGGTATATATATATATATATATATATATGTATTAAATGTACATATATATATGTATTTATATATATATATGTGAGTGTGTTTGTGGAGAGGAAAATAAATAAAACGGTAGATAAGAGAGTGACTCCGTGCATACTGTATTGTAAGTGGTAAAAAATATATTGACGTATTATTTTTTTCTTCTCTTTTTATATATTTTTTCACTCTCTCTCTCTTTCCCTCTGATTGATTCTGACCGTGTGACGCGCTGTGTTCTATTTGTTATATGATATTATTCAACTGAAGTTTGTCGACCATTTGACGAAGAAACGATACATATATATAAACATATATGTGTATTATGTATATTTATGTATAAAGATAATTTTGTATTGGATTTGTAACATATTTGGAGTGTGCGAGAAATTATTAATTTTGTTGTCTTATCGAATATTGCAGAAGTTTATATTGTTTTTTATTTCATGACGTAGTAGTGAGAGGGAGAATTGTTGCATTTGGATTTTTTTTCTGTTTATATTTGTGTTGGTTTTGGAATATTTAGTGTTGATTGATGTATTGGTTGTGCGTTCATTCCGTTTCCCCTTTCGTCCACTTTTTTTCGTTTTAAATTGAATTGTGGACTATAAAGTTCTTTTCCTCTTTGGTTTTCTTTTTTCTTTTTTTTCATCGGTCTTCAGTGAATTCTCATTTCAGTTGGTTTCCTCTCATTCTCACGTTTTTTTCTTCTCTTTTTCTTGTTCTTTAATCTTTATTTTCTTCCTTTCCTCATTCACCTCCTGCTTCAGCTCCTTGTGCTCCGGTTTCCTTCAGCTCTACAATCGCCATCAACTCTATTTCTCATTGGCTCAATTCACTCTCTTTATACCACTATTCTTGTTCGTTTATTTAGCTTGAAAATTTGATTTTGAGTGGGTATATAAGAAAATGTGAAGAGCAAAAAAAGTGAATAAAAAAAAACGAAATGAAAATGAGTGGAATTGAATTGTAAAAGATAGATTGCATTGGATGCTATTTAATTTCCGATTGATAATATTGAAATGGAAGTTTTTGTGTACAGTCGAATTTTACTGGAAGCTTTTTGTTTGTCTTTATCAGAAGTATTTATTTTTCTTTTTAATTGAGAAGTTTGAAATTTGTATGAAGTTATTGGCGGTGGTTATTCAATAGTGAATATGAAACCTTTTTTTTTCTCATTTGGCGAATTTTTCTACAAGATTATATTCTGGGACTTTTAACTTATTTATTGAACTTTGATCTTCTATATTGAATCGCAGTTACAGTTTTCATTGATATTGATATTAAATTTGTTTCATTGGTTCAGGATATCATGATGTATATTTTTCTAAATTGATATCCATTATAGATTAATTGCAATTACATTTGCAGAAATGCCAATGCAAAATTGTCAAAGCAACTTTTTTACTCGGTTCACTTCCATTACCGTTCTTGATGACGAATGCTGATTTATATGAATATCTAACGCAGGAACATTCGAAAGTTTGGCTTTTCTTATTATTTCATGAATGAAAAACACACATTTTTACAAATTTTTCATTAGAACAATGATTTTTTACACGCAGCTATCAATAATAATTATCCAAACTCATTATAAACATTTAATTAAATACAATTATTTGACAGACATTTCCAATGACCTATATTCTCCCGAAATGTTCGTTACTTTGATTATAGAATAGTTAAATGGTTGTTTATTTTCATTTTTTCAGAAAAATTTATTTCTTTTAATTTCCAATTTTTGATTAGTAGCTGATTTCTCTCACTCTTGATCAATTCAAATTGATATTACCTCAAGTGTTCCGATAACAATCAAATTTCTACAAATTGATTCTAATCACAATTAAATTGAAGCTTTGATCAATACCGTTTATTACAAAATTTTTGTATCACAACGTTTTTGTTTATAACATACACTGCTGTGAAAAGTCAAACAATCGTAGTGAATTTTCAATAATCAGTGATGGTCTAGACAGCTAAAAAAGCATATGCAATCATTGTTAAAAAATTCTACTATTATCATCATAAAACATAAAAAATGGTTACTTAAAAAGATCTCATCCTGATATGACACAATGCTTTGACGAATAAAATTATATAGCAATCATCAGACCCATCAATTTCTCATAATGAGATTTGACTGTACATGAATAATAAAATCAGAAATTCAAAGTGTCTTCCATGTATTTCTCATTGTTTTTATTCTTGGTTCTTCTTGGTTACGCAGTGTGCTGTTTATTATCGTGACATTGTGTTGTGCGGAAATGAAATAGACAAAACGGAAGTGCTGATAGTGAGCAAGTATCAGAGGAGAAAAAAAAAACAAAAACAGAAGAAGAAGACACCAACACAAGAATATAATCATCCAGGATTTGAATGATTTATTCATTCACTCCATCGTCTTTGTCCCTTGAGGTGAGTCAAATTCTTTTTACTATATTTGAACGAAAACCACATTTGCGAATGAAAAAAAAAAAACAAATAGAATAAAGCAATAACAATAAATACAATTTTTATAAGTTTGCCGTTCCATAATGACGATGTATATACACGACTGCGCTAATTTTCGTGCAATAACAATCGTTCTATCATATTTGTACCACGTAAAAAAAAAAAGAAAAAAACAGAATAATTTGAGAAAACAATTCCAAAGGCCGGGGCACCGGTTTGTGAAACAAAAAAAAATAATGCGTTTCGAGCGCGCGTACAAGATAATGGCAGAGAAAATTGCACATGAGGATGATTTCACGAACAGGTGGAGAATGAAATTCTTTTATTTTTCATACGTTCCGTTTAAGGAATTTAGCCTCCTCCATTTTTCTACTTTTCATTCTTTGTATTTTATTTTTATGCATTATTTTTCTTTTTTTTTCCTTCAATTTTTCGTTCTTTCGTTGGCCTACCAGACGAATTTGCAAATCGGGATTATTAGCTTGTCGTGCGTGTCGATGTTATATTTTGTCTTACTCTCTCTCTCTCTCTCTCTCTCTCTCTCTCTCTCTCTCTCTCTCTCTCTCTCTCTTCATCCAACTCTTGAATTCCATCTTCTTCTCTTCCATCTTCGTTTACTTCTTCTTTCTGTTCGCATGTTTATTACGACGAGAAACGTCCGAACATATTATTCACGTTCGGCCATCACATGTAAATTATTATTTTGCCTCAAGATACATGTTTATATGTATATATATATATATGTATATGTTGGTACACATATATGCATATAAACATATGTGTATTATGGGGTATAATTAATTGTTCATAAGAAAATTTCAGAATTTTTTAATGAACATAATTAATTAAAAGACAAAATAAAATAAATATGAATATATAAATATATTTATATTGGAAAATATATATATATTTTTTTTTTTTTTACTAAAATGACGTTGACGAAGTGTAATTTGTCTTCTATAGTGTATTAATTCAATGGAAAATATTTGTTAAAGATTACAGAAATTGATGTCTTCTCGGTTGAATGACGCGATCTATTACATTGAAGTTGTGGCACGTTATTCATAAACATTTTATAGTATATTTGTATATCTATATAATAGTGAGGTGAATAATGGCAGTGGCAGATTGCGGTTAAAAGGAAAGCAATTATTTTCTTTTATTAATTTTTTATTTTCTTGTGTTGGAAATAGGAGAATTAGTGATAAAATAAAGTAATATTTTTATTTCTCTCTTTCAATCTATTGATATTTGATTATATATATATATATTTGCTTAAAGAGTTGAATGTCATTGAAGAAAATCAATTGTTTTATTATATTTATTAATAAATATACACAATGAAGCAAAAAAAAAAGGAGGGAAAAAAATTAGAATACATATTGTATATTATATACTATAGACAATGCAATCGTTGCACACTACGAATATTGCACGATAACCTCATCGATAAACTTTTTCCGCGCGTGCGATTCATTGCAACTCGTACATCGTCTATTTTTTTTTTTTTTTTTTTATCGTCGTTTTCATTTTCATGGCAATCAAACTTGATAATCGAACGATGAAATTTTCCAATAGTATAATTGGGCTGAATTACGGAAAAATAAAATTTCGTCAGATTTTTCATGTCAATTCAACAGAGAAATAATAACGTGAGTAATATAGTGAATATGCGTGTTCTCATTGAGATGAGTATTCAATAATATTTTCGTTTTCATCGTTTTCGATTACGTGAAGGAAATAATTTTTTTCAAAAATTGTAAACACACGTTGTAATTTTTATTGCGTTAATAAATTGTTCAGGAAACATACAAAAACCCATTTCCAGCTGAACCGAAAGTCATAATTGAATGTGACATGGTAATTAATTATTTTCCCCGATACTGATTAATCAAAAGTTTCCAATTTTTTTCACAAAATCATTTTTCAGTATATTTTTTTCTTTCTTACATTTACAAATTTATAATTATAAAAAATGTACAAGTATGTATTGTGTATGTGCTTTCGAATGTCGAACAATATCAATACTCTTGTAATCATTGAGTGATGAAAAATAAAAACCATAAAAAAAAAACATAAAAAACAGCAGCAGCATAACGATAAAAATTAATTAAAACAAAAAATATTCGTTGAAGAATTTAGTGATTTGCTATATAGTATATTTATACTGCCGCAAGACAGGACGTATTAGTCAGTCTCACATCTGTCAATAATTATCGTCAGTCAGTCACCGTAGGCGCTGCTTCAACTTCTCGTTGCAATCTTCTTTTTCTTTCTTCTCCGTTTTCCCCCCCCTTTTTTTTCTTTTTTTTTTTCTTTAGTCCTCGCTCTGTCTTTTTTTGCTCTATCACATTTTCCCAAACGAGTTAGAGGGGAGCAAAGTGGTGCACACGATGATGTTGAATGGTGGCAAAGAGAGTAATAGAGTGAGTGGGGAAAAAAGTGAAAAAAAAAAAAAAAAAAAGAAGCGTGGGCGGGACGTTAAAGAAGAGATGACGATGGACACAGAGAGGAGTGAAGTGGAAAGGGTGAATAGCGTTATCCCAAGAAAACATGAGGCTGGATATCAACGACCCGTAAAACTTATCATATTGGAGACGTTTATCAAGAAAGTGGGAAAGGGAGAGGGGAAAGACGAGAAAAAAAATAGTAATGATAGCGAGGAAATGAGAGTTTATCGGAATAATCATTCATATATATATATATATATATATATTTCATATTATATTATTTTATTTACTTGAATTTATTTTTCTTTTTTATAACAGTTCTTCTTTCCTTCGGTTCGGTAATTATTTGTCAACAGTTTGCTTCACGATAAAAATAAAAATAGTCTTGAAATAATCTCATCGTTGGAGTAAATCTTTATTTAATACATAATATAAAAGAAATAGGAAAGAAATAAGTATACATCATGAACGTTTGAAAAAAGTACACATAGCGATTAAAGTTGTATGGTGTGATTGTCGAGCTTTGATAACGCTGGATATAGCTTTGCTATTGTTATATATATATATATATATATATATATATATATATATATATATATATATAAGAATAAAGAGCTCTTTTAACAATTGAGCGAAAGAGAGTGGGTGTAGAGGAGGGAAAGTGGAAGAAAAAAAAAAAACACTGGTGCTACATAAAAAAATCCTGAACAAATTCTCATTCACCCTCTGTCTATAACACTGTACAAAACATAAATGTCATTAAGTTAATTTAGTTTTTCCTCTATTTTTGCGAAGAATAAAAAAAATGTGATGGAATTATGGTGGAATTAAATGTATAGAAATTGTTTGGTTAATATTTTGCGATGACTTTTATTGCAAAGTCATTTTTTTTTTTTTTTTGTTCAACGAAGTGATAATAAAATCAAATAACATCTAAACAATGAATACTATTATAATTTCCGCGTAATTTTGTGCTCATTCTTTCTTTCTTCATGCGCAATCTTGTCCCCTTATTTCTCCACTCTGTCTGTCGCGCGTCGTAGTGTGACGTAGTAACATTTAATATCGTGTATCCTATGATTTACATAATTGGAATATCGATCGCGCGAGTGAACGCGTCAGCGACCTCGCCTATATACATATATATATATATATATATATATATGGTTATGTTATGTGCCATTAGGGAGAGGGTGGTCTAGTCGATTCTGTTCCTGCACGCACGCACATATTGTGAGGTCAAGTGATTCTTGAATTTTTTTTTTTTTTTTTCTTTTTCAATCCACTCTTGAAAATTATTTTAATTCAAATGATGAATTTGTGGTTAAACATTTTGCATATTATTTTTGTTTCTAGTTGGTAAATGAACGTGTTATTTTGTTCTTTATTTATTTATATAATTTTCCGGGTACTGATTATACATATTTGTATAGGATTTGTTATTTATGCGGTTTCATTTATCATACACTTAATATCGTTTATCAGTAAGTATGTCGTGTGCTAATCGAGAGACAGATTTACTATCGAGTATCGTGTATAGATAAAGATGTGATACACTCAATGCTATGTAGTAGATTAAATGATATGAATTACGTAGATTTATAGTGAAATTAATTTCTGTAGAATGAAAGGAAAAATGTTTGATGATTGAATTATATGAAACTGGAAAATTCTTTTTTTTTTTTTTTTCAATTGCAACATTGAAGAATACAATTAAATTGATTTGTTCCAGTGCATTATGTTTCTATTTATGTAGATAAACCTGATGTGACATGGTTTATTGAATGTAGATATGCTTTGCATGAGTATCTGGTGATGTTACGTGTTCATACATAATATTATTAATTTTCATAATTTAAATGACACTAAATTACCGGCGTATTTCTATTTGATTTGTGCATTCGTGTCTGTATAAATATTCAATTATCACTCATTTTTTTCCACTATTTTCTTTTTATTTATTACAATGACAATTAAATACATCTGTGACACACTTGTATATATTTTCTATTTCGATTTTTTTTTTGCTTTTCTCCATAGCAATCAACGCAATTTTATTTACGTTCAATAGACGTTTCAATCATAACCAGATTGTTTCATTTTTATTTTATTTCGTATTTTAATGCTATCGCCGATTTTTGTTTGGGATTTTACATGACCTCGGTATTGAGAGAAACAAAAATACATAAATACATTGGCGAGGATGGTCGGTTGAGAGCAAAAATGACTGGATGACTTATTGAATTCAACGATGAATAAAGTTCATTTATTCTTTTATTACGAAAAACGAATAAAGACAAACAAATAAATAAATATTTTATGTTTTGGCTGCGGTATAAAAACGTAAATAATGACAATAGGATCGTTAAAAAATTAATGATATCACACACGTGAAAAAGTATACATATATGGATGACTTATTTTTTTTTGCTTTCTTATTATTCTTTTCTTGTGTTTCAACTTTCATTCCCAAGTGGAGAAAAAATTATTGCTGATGAAGAACACACACACAATCCCTTGTTCTACTTTCTTTCACTTTTTATTCATCAACACTTCTTCATATTCCAAATTAGTTATTTTTATAATAATATGAAGGAAAAAAAATAAGTGAAACAGTGGTTTCATTGGAGTCAAGAGACTCGAAGAGTAGGGTGTAAGAGAGTTGAAGACTATTATTCTATTTTCGTCGAAAGAGAGAAGAAAAGAAAGAGAAAAGGTTTAAGAATGACATGGAACAAATAAAACATTCTGAATTAAATTTTTGCATTCCACATTTGATGATGAATTTTTTTTTTCCCCAATAATAATTCATGTTTGATATTTTCCCATTTGATATATATTGAGCATGTGAGGATATTTATCCTCTATTTTTTATGGTAATCAAACACGGCAATCAAACAATGAAATGTTAAAAACAATATTTAGTTGAAACCTAAATAACTTCCTGCAGTTCAATCCAATGAAAAACTAATGACTATCAGTAATAAATATAAGTAATATTCCATTGTGAAGTGCACATTTGGTAATATAATATGGCTGGAAGACACTTTAATTTTTTCTTCTGTAATTATAAGAGAAAAAAAATACATTCTCAGTGTTGTAAAGACCACACCTTATATTTTCTCATAACACTAATAAATCGTATGAATCATTTAAGATAAAATATAAATGTCCGACCAAAAGTAAGATTTATGTGTGATGTTACAATTAATTGTTTCCGCGATGTCATTTTACCACGCACAATGTTTAAATAACATTTTATATTATACATTTGTCGATAAGGATTTTTCTTTTTTGTTTTTAAATATTACAAAAGTAAATATTTTATCATATGATACTTTTGTCTATATATATTTAGGCATGAGGGGGTTGAAGATGGTATAAAAAAAGACTCATCTTACCCGAGACTTTGAAGATTGTGCTGATGCCTCGAAGCAGGTGCGCCCGAATGCATTCTATGCATACCACCGCTTTAGTCTCGTCGTGCGTGTCCTCTCGTATTCCAGCATCGCGCTTCCCCATTCGACCTTCTCTCCTCACTACTGCTTGTCGTCATCACTTCTACTCATTCTCGTTCTCTATCTACCTTCTCTTTTTTTTTTTTCATCCCCTCTTTTGTCTACATTCTCCCATCTTGCTGAGAATCTTGTTGCTTCTCGTATTGCATTTCCATATATTGCAATTGTACACTCTCATACACCATTCCTCACATTTGTATTTTTTTTTTTTCTTCAATGCTCTATAGATTCATAAATATATTCACACATTATTATTTGTTATCCAATTAATCTATTTAGTGAGATTAAAAATATAATGAAATAAAATGTGAATAGTGGTAATGAAAAAAAAAAACACGTTGATCAGTATTATTAAATTTTTTATTTTCACTAATAAATTTTTTCTCCTTTCCATTCTTTGTTTGTGAAGTTCATTATAATTAATTCCTCATAACGAACATTTATTATCGACTCTCTAATTCCCCACCAATAGACTTTATTCATCCTAACTCTATTCATTGAAAGTGCGCACTGATATTCGATTATCCGTCCATACAATTGTGCATTACCACAGCTTCCTGTTGTATTACATACAGTTAATTCATCAGTGTATTCAAATTCTATATTTATGCATGCAGCAAATTGGCCCGTCCTATTATTCATAATCCTCGACTATACATTATATAAAATAAATAATCGTGAAAAGAAGATTGTTACTTTTTTTTTTTATATGAAAAAAATAAATCAATAAATTGACTTTCATTTCTTCGTATCTTTTACGTTGTGAAATATGAGAGTATCAGGGAAGGAATAAAAAAAAAAAAAGACATTTCATTGGCATTTTTAGTTGGTCAGCGATGATGTAGTATTTAAGGGAGGGGAGAGTTATAAAAAGAGAAAGAGTGAGAGAGGGAATAGGAAGAAGTGCGCGGGGGTGTGAAGAAATAACTTGCCCTTCTTGTGCGAGTCCACATTCGTTTATATCGAAAGCTTACGTACTCGATCCAAGAATGCGACGTTCGATTTAAATGGCTGTTGTTCGCTTATGGCGCGTGCTCCTCTCCACATATAACATATGATGGGAATATGTGTATGTATATTTACTCATGTATCTGCGTTGTCTGCTGTTGTATTTTAAGTATATAAACGCGTCATTAAATTTGTTTTCTGTTTTTATTCATTGACGTGACAAGAACGATGATGAGCGTTTAATAAAGATTTTCCTTCGACCATTTTAGTTATAAACTTTTTCATCAAACTTTTTATTCTTCCTATAACAACATTAAAGAGTTATCTTGCTCTTATTTTTTTTTTGTTTTTTTTGTTTTTCACTTATGCGGTCGAAGAATAAATATATAGGATGAAGTTGGGCGAGTTGTTCGGATAAGGAGGAATATTTATGAAACCATTGCGGTTTTAATGCTAATGGAATAAATGTGTAAAATTAGTGACTGTACAAATTTAATTATTTAGTTATAGATAAGATTTTTATTCGTGTTTTGTAATTATGGAACAATAATTATCAATAAAAATTCGTAAATTAGTTGCGCGGAACGTCGTGAATGGAGAAAGTAAAGCTTCAGAATAGAATGCAATCATTATTACTTTACCTGACAAGATATACAATTAATATATTTTCTTAACATTTTGTGAATTAATCAGCGTGAAATATTTGGTAGCAATAACTGTCATGTGATACTATTATTAATATATTATTTCATGATCGGATTAAATGAGAGTCTACGTAATCCTACCGGGACGAATATCCTTTCAATTTATATTTAGATAAAAGAGGGGAAAAAAAAAACAGATTGTTAGATAATTAAAATATAACTTGGCCGAATCATATCTGTGTAATCAATTAAAATATTTATATACTATATATTTCATGTATATGTATATATGAATTACAATTTTCATCGTGACAGTACTCTCAAATATGATCGCAAATTGACGACGAGTCGATTTATCGAATTAATTGGAATCGTCGTTCAGCACGACTGGAAAGATATATGGGTCACGTTTCTGCTTCCTACCCCTTCACCCTTGTGCTATCGTAATTCTCACCCTCTTTTACTCCACTTGCCACTCTTGCTATCAACCCATCCAACCACCCCTACTTGCCCCTTTTGCGCACTCACCCACTTCACTTCTTTTGAACTTCCTGAAATTTAGTCTGAAATTACACTCTCGTACAAGTTGAATGCGATCGATTGCATATTTATATATGTATGTATACTATCGTCATATACGTACATATATATATATATATTTATATATATATCGTTTCTCCATCCGTTAGATGATTCTCTCTACTGTATCTCAGTGACAGTATCACGTTCTGATACCGAATTCGAAACACGGACGCTCGTTATCCATAGTTGAATGTTAGTAGCATTGAGCCTGGTACTTTGTCTCACTATCCTTTCCTTCCCTCCGACTACTGCCACAATCATTGACTCATCATGTAGGTTATGGTTCATATATATTTGTAAGTATGGATCAAATGATGCTCCCTAGACTTTGAAGTGAGCTTTTGAAGTGCACATTAGAAGAGTTTCTGATGGGAAATTTGCAGGAATAAAAATAAACCGATTTTATTTCTACAAGTGTCGAACAATATAAGTATTTTAATTTAGGTATATTGACAATTTGTTATTTATTTGGCTAGTTTTTGACAGTTGGAGATTAATTGTACATATATAGACGAAAATTTTTGTTTTCTTTGATTAAAATTAGTGAGGAAATGTTTAATTTTGGTTTATTATACGTAGGAAAAAATTTATTTGTAATAGAAACTTCCACTGGATAATATTCCAACTACTTTATTATTGAAATATCGAATTTGCGATCAGTATTGGCGATCGGAATATGAATTTTAACATTCATGAATCAATGAGGGAAGACGACATTCTTCAAAATTTTGTCATAAGACATTGATGCAATTCAATATGTTGAATTAAACACAATGATAAAAAAGGAATCGGCGAAATGTCGAGTTGTGGAGTTTTGACTGTGAACTCTCTATATTCCCAGTTACCTAAATTACTTGAAACGATAACTCCTGATAACACTGAAAAACACGTTTGAATAATACGTAAAAGGAAACTTTATGCTGATTATTCATTGAGCTGGTATGTTTTATATTATTAACCGAAGAAATTCACGGATGTTGCGTAATTTTGATTATCTAAATTGAGGTTAACCAGTTAAGAATGAAGAGAAAAAAAAACTGTTTGTATATCTATATATATTCATATATGTATCTGGAATAAACGTACGATTTGTCACGACATTGTAATCTCTGGGTTTAAATGGGTAATATGATTATCACTGCAGCAAAACGTATTCGTTGATTTAATATATGTATGTTTAGGTAATGTAGTTAGGGGACGCTCACTAAAGAGGGCGCGCACTTGTTTGTTATCGGCGGCGCTTGATTATTCTTATTGGAAAAGGGATTGTAATTTTACAAAATGAGAACGAGTTAATGACAAAAGGGAAATAATAGAAAATTTGTAACAAATAATATTCTCGTTATGTTTCTGTTATTATTGAAACATAAGAAAATTACCCACGTTCTCTCTTCAATGAATTTCTAACTGCTTTAGGATTATGATAGTGATCCATTATTCAACACGAGTTTACTCGTGGGAATATATTTGTGCGCCACCTACTTTACTCCGCCCCAAAAATTAATTATGGAAATGTAAACGAATTAGTAAATGGGCAGTTATTGTGTCACAATCAATATTATAACAATATATGTATGTTCATTTTATCTATAATAATTTATTACAATGGTTTGAATAATTTATTGCAAAAAATTAGTTCGAGTGAAAACAACTACTGTAGTAAGTTAAATAAACATTTTGTTGTTTATTGAGAAGGCAATTTCGTAATGTAGTTAAATGGGTCACGCATTAGATCACCATATTCTTGATAAGAAAAGAAAAAAATAAAAGTTAACGTGTTATACCGTCCGTCAGACACCCTAAAATCAGGTTTCACACAAGTAAATTTACCTATCGCGCGCCCGCTTGACAGTTAAATGCGTGGGGCCGTGACTATCAGTAGTAGCAAAAAGACGAAAAAGAAAAAAAATAGAACTGGTGATAAACTAACAAATGCCTCCTTGATAATAAGAAGTAGTGAAATGATACGTGTGAGAAATTTCAAATGTACATACTAAATATATCCGTTCTTTTGTTCGTCGGAAGAAGGAAAAATTTGCATTTATAAAAATGTGTATTTTATTGATAAATATATACACGTATATTATTTTTTGATAGTGTCATACATCAGGATATTATCAAATTTTAGCAGCACAAGAGAGAAGCTTAGATGGATTTCAAATCCCTTGACGATCATATATAGCTTGGCCTCTTGCCGTGTCACGTCTGATACATTTCATTCAAAGTTTTAATGTAATTCTTAAGCGCCAAGCTTCAACATTGCCCTCAGGAATAAAACTTGACTCTGCTTAATATAATACTATGAAAATTGATAATTAACCCGTAGTGTAGATATAAGTATCGCTCACGTAAAGTATAAAAAAAAATGTTCCTTTGATCATACTTGTTAAACAACAAAGCTTTATTTAAAACAAGTTGAACTTACTCGAATACAATTCCACGTTTCAAAGAATTACTCCGTTTCATTCCATTTATAAACATGAGACCCAGCCTAATTGATAAAAATAATAATCTCTTTTTGGTAATAACATTAATTTAATGACTTGTTCAAGAATTTAATTATCGAAAAGCATTATTCCACTTCGGTTTTGTAGTGTACAAAGCAAGCTTTCATTCCTTTGCCCTTTCCATGTTGAAAGCTACGAGGATAAAAATGCGATAGAAAGAAGTAAAAGGTAAAATCTCGGGATATACATTGGGAAGGGTGCGGGGAGTCCGGACGCGTTGGAATACTGGGCTGATGGGAGGTGGCCACGTTCTTGAACGTACATAGAGGGTTTATATAGGGATGGAATTTAAAAGGTTAGAAAGCACGTACAAGCTGAAGCTTTCCGTTTAAAGCACCGGAGGGTATCGGCGCCCCCCATTTGTTTGTGTGAATATCGTGCACTCGGTAAACTTACTCGGCGAAATTTCTTTTTCTTTTTCATCATCATCCATTTATTTTACTTCGCAATAGACAATGACGGTATAGTATATATATTCATCCGACCTGTTTAAGTAGTTGTGGTTCGCTCAGATAAGTTATATAATTTATATCATACTTCTCTTGTTTCGGGTCCGGAGTGTGTCAGTTTCTGACTATTGTTCTCTTGTACAAATATCAGAATGAATGACGCTTAAAATAGTTCACAGAATGACTAAATTAACTCCCCGAATATATTGGCTGAACGTAACGTGGAAATATTCAAAGTATTTCAGGAATAATTTGACACAAATGTGAGGTAATCTGTTTGATAATAATCATCAACATGACAAATACCAGAGTGACAATGAAAAACTTATATACACTCCGGGAATAATTGCTTACGTATATTGTGAGAGGGTTGCGGTTTGCATCCCCTGAATTCTATATTTGAATACTATTAGAACATCAACGTTGTGCACGCGGCTGCGGCGGCGCATCAGCGCATCGTATCCGCATCAGGTTAATGCAATTTCATGCACCATGTCCGAGATGACCACTTCGCGGCTCTGTCTATGCAAGCAACTATTTGGGTATCTAATTATCATCTCAATGGTTGTATACATATACACAGACTGTAGTATAGCACATATGAGACACACTAATTCAAAGATATATAGATGAAGTTGATATGAACACTTGTATCTGCATATTGGCACGTGTATAGTAGTACTCTCACTAATATATATCGTAACTCCTAATTGTCCGTAATCTGTACTCATGTTGTCAGATTGATTTCTGAGATTTGATATGATTAGATGATACTTATTGGTCTATGATGAAATAAAAAAATTTAAAGATCAAAATTAGTCCAATAACAAAAAAGTTTTCTTTGTTTAGTTTACTTTTTATATGAGTTTTTATTATTTAAATTGAATAGCGGTGGAAGAATGTGGGTTGATAATAATGTTGGGTATTCATTGCTTACGTTTGCTACTACATTTACGTTTATTTACATGCGTAATCCAACATTTTAATTATTTGCGGTTGTATGGTAAGCAAATGTTACTCTGGTATGCATACTTGTATGTACATGTTTGTGTACGGGATCGGTTAGAGTGCTGGGAATTAAATTCTATCCTGTGGATAGTATATTTTGGGCTCACGGGAATGATCATTGCGTGAGAGTTTGGTACACGGGAAAATGGAATAGGCAATGAGACAACATTGTATTGAAGTTAATAATTCAAATAATTAGTGAATTTACTGTTTCACCACGTGTTGTTGATCTTCATTGGAGTCCATTTAGTAGATATTACATGAGGTTGAAAATAAATGCCTGTAATGATCCTTTCAGTAACCCTCTAGAGTCCAATTAATAGTATTCTCCGTTTTTTTTTTTCATAGACTCTATTCAATCATTTGCATTCACTTTTGTACTTTTGAGAATTAAATTAATAATAACTATGAACTTTCATTTGTTCCAGGTATTAAATTACAATTTTTGATAACAATTTCGTATCGCTTACTATATTTAACTAGGGTACAATGGGCCAATGGCTTACGGGCGTATTTTGCATAAACTGCAGTTCTCTATATATTAAATATATACATAGGTATATAACTTTGTTCAGGTGAGATTGGTAGGTCGAAGGTTGTTACATAATGTTCTCGTGCCGGAAACTCTCTTGTCCGAACTACTGTCCATTGGACGTGAACTTAATACCTCCGGGTGTGTATTGAGGACAAAAATTCACAGTCCTAAAATTGAAAGGATAAATTGGTTTCTTTTTTTTTTCGGAAAATGAATTCAGGTCTTTCAATACATTTTGTTCAGATTGGATAGCTTCCATATTCGACTCTTATTTCCGACATTTTCTTGACAGCTGATAGAATTTTGGTTTTTCTAGTTTTCTTACAATCTCCGGCTTTTTTTTTTTTTCTTAGAAGAGGTGAATTACTCTAGCACCGACAAGCACGCGATAGTCTCGCTCGATTAAGCTCGAGTTGTATTTAGATGTGTATGTTTGTGTGTGTGTGTGTGTGCGTGAGAAACGTGCCATTTCCCGCGGTTCGCTGTCCTTCATTCTTTCATTTTACGTTCTCCCATTTTTTTTATTTTTCCTTTCTTCTTTTTATATTTTATTTTATTTCAACTCCTCCACTTTTTATTTTTTTTTTTTTTTTTCTTTTTTTCCTCATTTCGTTTCATTGTCTGACAAGCGATAGATCGTATAGAATAAAGAAAACGAATGAGGCATGAGTTTGAACACAGTTTGTTTCAATGACAGTGAGATTGTAATTGCAATTTATTCTCTTTGACACGGGCGAAAAAAGAGAAGAAAGAATAATTCCGAACAGTGTCTACCAATGTGACAGGCTGCACCATCATTATTTTCTCCTTGTTAGATTCATTCATGCTTTAGATAAAAAGAAATATAAAAAAAAAAAAAGCGATGAGAACAACAGTTGGAATAATTTATTTTAATTTATTTCATCTCATATATAGATATGTGAGATGTGATTTAATTTATTTTATATCGCACTCGTATATGCTTATTAAAAAGTGTGTAAAAAAAAAATGAAGCCGATTCAGACGCGGTTTTGAAGCAAGCCCCCCTCCCCTCCCCACGTTTGTTGTATACCTTTGCAAGAGGAAGAGGGGACTGGCGCCAGTTACGCAATTTTATCAGCCTGAGGCAATTGTACGCTGGTATGAACCGACTCACGTTCCCTCGTCGACAGATTACCGCAAGATATGATGGATATCAAGATGTTGAAAATGCAAAGAACTTGTGGCTTTATTTGTATCAGAAAATAGAAAAATATATATAATAATAATAATAACAATAATAATAACATGAACAAGTATAATAAAGAAAGAGGAAAGGATTGCATTTACCCAGAAATATAATATTCGTCACTCAATATTACCGTGTAATAAATTCATATCGAAAAATCACTGATAAGTTTGTGACCATTGTCTTTATACTTCTGTTCTTGTTCTTAGTAAATTAATTCTTTACTTATTCTATTAACCATCAGTCAAAACATTTCTCTGTTAATCGTTGAGTGGCATCGGATAATTTTTGATAATAATCCTGATTGACGAAAAATTCAGTGAAATCATTTAGATTGATGATAATGAAATTGTAATTCAGATGGACTAAATTTTTTTTCTCTCATGAAAACGATACAGCGAACGAGCTTTGATTACATCCATTTATTTTTTATCTGAATCACAATATTATTTATGCTTATATATTAATTATTGTATGTAATTGGTCATTGATATTCTAAAGTAGTATAATTTTATTATCAATGAAACTAATTGGAAACAGACCCTCGTCAACTGTTATTCGTATTCGTGTTATAGTTATCTCTATCACATTCGTTCCTGTTTCTATAAACACTGAACTAGTGTTTTCATGTCAACACTACTATTTCATTATTTATTACAATGACCCTGATATGATAAATCATTTGAGAATATTGAATAGCTAAATGTTCTTATATGTTCCATTTAGTTTGGGAATAAATTCACAAGACAGGATTTGAATTAATGTCAATATTTATGTTCTCACCATGAAATTAACTTTGGAAATATCATATCTTTTAAATTTCTTTTAGACAGATAAGGACTTGGACTGGGTGATAGTGGTGATGTTAGTGGTAACCCACTAATTAAATTTCAAGCCTCACATGTCGTACGAGTTTCCTGACTATAATTGTCTCGTTACTGGCTCTGGATGACGCCGATGCTTTGTGTGTTGATGTGGGTGGCTTTATTCGATTCGAAGGTCATCAATGACGACTACGACAACGATGATGATGATGATGATGCTATGTCCATTGGCAAATTGTCCCTTGGTCAATGGTAGAATCTGTTATCCTTCATTTCCGAACGTATATGTTAATGCAAACACAAATACAAATGTATGTGTGACGGTATTTTAAGTCAATAGAGACCAATGTGTATTGTCAAGCTGAACTGTGTGTGATTGATTTCACTATTTACCATTTATCCATATACGTCATTGCATTCGATCAATGCTGTTATCGATGTCTGTTATTGGTTCAAACATACTTAATTGATATTATTTCAATTGTTTTTGTGATTATCTATGAGAATTATCGTATTTCTCAATTGATAATCAAGATTTAAGACTGACAATTCGAATTCAATTTCGAGTTTGAGACATTTATTGAATTATCTTTATGATACTTGAAACTTATTTTTATCAGATGTATGTTCAAGATGACGGCAAAGAAAAAGGATCATTGTGTCTGGTACACTTTTTCGCTGGTTCAATGGTCTTTAAGATTTAGAAAAAAAAATCTTTCTTTGCATTTAATCCAATTTTTAGAGATATGGTGAAAGGAAAAAAAAAATTGGATTATTAGATTTAAGGTTTGACTCATCCAAGGTTTTTTTATTGTCCGATATAATGATATCAAAATTCGATTTTCTCCTGTTGAACAGCTATAAAATTGTTTTTCAGCAGAAAAATTTATACCTGAAAGAACACAGATATATGCGAAGTTGGATGTATATATGAGAGTTTGTAATCTGACGAATATCCATTGACGTGAATAATGGATTAAATAAAAAAATGAAATTTCTCATATCGCTCAACGATCCGAGAATCGGGTCAACGATTCTCCAGGACGCTATATACAATATATATATATATATGTGTAGCGGTGTGTGAGGCCATTCGATCCGATGAATATTTATTTTATTCTCCGACTACGAGCCTCACACTCACATCTTTCGCTTCGTTTCTTTCTCATCCCGCGCGTCGTGTACACTCGATCGCAATTTATGATCATGAACAAAATTCACCAATAAATTCTCGTTGACAGTATGCGATTACTTCCATTCAATTTGAGAATGACACAAAGCGTCATAATAAACGCGAAAATATTTTTTTTTATGTAATAAAAATTTGTCTATTTTGACAAAAGTATATGAAAGTAAATTGGGAATTCTAGAATATAATATATTATGCCCCATTTCTATTATGGATGATTTTTGGAATTCATGGGCATGGAGTGCCAAGCAATTGGCAAAAGCAACAGAAAAAAAAAATTATATATTAGAGAATTCATATTGAATTACGTAGTGAAAGAAATATGACTTTATATATTTTTTTTCACTATTCACCAAAATTAGCATTAAAGTTTTAGTTTTAATATTGTTCAAATAAGTTTGTGGTGAAAAATTGTCGAATTAAATTCCATGTGTTCATAGATTGAAGATTCATATATTTTATCGCATCACTTGATGATATTTTAAAAATTATATTTCTTTAAATCAATTGATTGTTCAAGAATAATGGTAAAAATCTCTTCTTTTTTTTTTTTTTTTCATTATTCCAGATGATGGAACGAAAAATGAATTCCTTTTTTTGGAATTTCAAATTTTTCTCTGGATAAAATCACGTCACATTGAACGTGACGATAGATGAGAATACAGAAGCACAACGTAGAGATGTATCAAATTTGAGATATAAAATTCTCCAACTTGAGAAAGGACAAATTGAATTTGGGAGGACAAATAGTTGTGAAAAAATCAATTTCCATCATCATTGTAGGTGCTCCGTATTAAGGTGAGTAGTTTTATATATAAAGAAGAAAAAAGAAAAAGAACAAATGCACTTTCTTTTTTTTTCCCTTAATAAACTCGACGCAATTTTTCAATCGAATAGAATAAATTGAGAAATCAAACGACGCTGGGGCAAAAGGAAAAAAAATGATTTTTCAATCTATTAAATTTTATTATTTTCATGATATACTTCCATTTGAATTTTTGTTATAAAAATAAATGACAGAATGGGAATTATATATTTTCATCGTTATATGGTAGTGGGTGACAAGTCGTTGGCGCATATCGTTACGCCACCGTTGGGGATAAGCATCGCACAGAGAAAATCGATGAGTCGTTTAACGATGTCTCAAACAAAAGGCACGTGAATATGGGCGACCAGTCGTAAAGATATATTCGTACATACACACACATATATATATATATGTATAAAATATCGATATGACATCACGTTGTCCTTGTCTACAGTCCTTTTAAACGTCGAATATAAACGCCATCGTATTATGTTATTTTCTTTCTCTAACTCCGTCGCGTCTTGCGTCTATTTTCATTCCAATGGATCCTTTCACTCGTCACGCACTTTACGACAATGTTTATTGACCGCACGAATGACAGTAAATGCTCGTCTAGATACACGTAAATTTCGATAAGCTCGTTAAGTATTATCTCTAATGTCACACTTCATTTATATATTTAGTGGTGTTTATCAATTTATATATACACGCCAATTAATGACAAAATCTATTTGAAATATTAACGTTATATTTTGAGAATCATATTTCGACGAAATCTATGTTATTATGCATAATTTATTTCCATTTAATATTACATTTCGTTATTATTGTACGATATTCATAAACGTGGATATGTAACAATTAGAAACTCATTTATATCGAAAATTGTATGAATTAATTCTTTATGAGAATTATCACGAGAATTGTCCGATTATTAATTCATCGCGTGTGTATGAATATGAATGATAAATGTGATGAGTTTCAACAATGATAAAGGAAAGTGTATGTATATATATATATTATATATGTGTATTCAGTTGGTATATAAATATCCCACAAAATGGACTCTATGACCGAAAGAATTTCATTGTTCTATTGTGCATCACTTCTATTTCACTGGTCGTTTTATTTTTATTTTGTTTTGTTTTGTTTTGTTTTTTTTTTGTGTTTGATTAGTTCATAACCACACAACAAAAATAGTATTGCTCTTGACAGCAATTTCATCAGGGTTTCATGACTGCTTGCAGTATAGAAGTATCTGTCATTTCTTTTATTGCGACAATTTAATATTTTAAGATTGTCATTGTGACCGGAAACTGCAGTTATAACATCTTTGATGTGCAATTCCATTTGTACTAAGTAGATTCATTTCATGTGCTAGCTTTTCTCGATGAGAAGTTTCTCAATGAGCTATTTTAACTCTGCAATTTTTATGTAATTGCTCATCTGTATTCAATAAGCGATTTAACAATATATATTGTTATATCGACTGTCGGCATTTGCCAAAGCTTTAAGTCGTCACAAGTGTAGATTTTTGTTTTATTAGATCAAGTGTCGAATAAAAAAAGCTACAGTAATTGTTTTTTTTTTATTTCATTTTGTTATTCCCAATCGGTGTATGTTTTTCCTGGTTTGATTCGCGAATATTTTTGTAGGTTTGTCTAATACATGAATTAATGATGTTCATTTTGATCACAGTATTTCAATATACTTTTCAATATTGATTTTGTCGTAACAAGATGGTGTATAGTTTTGTACAACGTTATTATGCTCGCTACGTACAGAAACTTTTCTCTTATCACGTATGTTATTTTTTTTTTCTTTTATTGAACAAACTTTCCATCTTGTTGTTAAGGAGTTTACAGCTGTACATTAACTATTAACATCCTGATACTTGTTCATTTCTTCACTTTGAACATTCGCACCTCGTCTTTCTTTACTCGGCTTCATATACTCAAACATCCAAGTTGGATTAATTTACCAACAACTAACCACTGACTGGTCAACTAATTTTTGAATTGGTAAAGTTTTAGTATAAAACTTTATTTTACTTCGTTATTTCTTTTCATTTTGCTCATGCAATACAATTTCGTGTTTTGTGTTCTACGACGAATTAAAGCATTATGTGTATCGACTAATTTAATTTAAAATTAATCCAATACAGCGAAATATAATTTATATTATCGCTGAATAATTGCTATGGGAGAAATCAAATTCAAACGAAGTGAATGTATTATCGTCGTCTATTTTGCGAGCTTAATTGATGATTAGTGGAAAACAGTTGAACCGATAAATTTCATGATGGTCGTGTCATTGAGAAAACGGTTAGTGGTACGTTGCCAACGCCATCTGAATCGTTCCATCATCTACCACGTCAATTATCACTTTTCCTTTGTCATTCTGTCGCAAATAAATCACCCTCTCTACATTTATAACTATATCTATTGAGTTAATCTTTCACAGTGCCATTTTTCAAAGTCTTGGTGAATAATCGGCATCAAATTCCCCCAGTATCTCATCTACGATTATTATTACAAATCAAATGTCGCACATTTTTTTTTTTTAGGACAAGTGAGGATAGCTAGGAGATTTTGATCCCAACCTTTTGTTTAATATCACCTCCATGTTCCAGAGTACTCAACTGTTGAAAGCTCTTGGTGAAAGTGCCACTTTGGATTACCCATTTTTTTTTTTATCTCACAATTTCTTGTTCACTTGTTCAGTGACGCCTTGGGGCACTTAAAATTTGATTGGACGCTGGGATGGTGAAAAGCGATATCTAGCGACGGCCTTCACAACTATTCGCTGTCAAATCATGTGACAACTCTAATGAATATTGTTGGCAGATATGCTTCAAATGATTCTTGACGTAGCACTTGTTTTTTATCAATCTTTTTCTTTGTTTTATTATTTTATTTTATTTATTTTTGTATATCTCGATTCTGCAACTAAGCCTGCCAATCTATTAATTCTTTATTTATTTCTCTCACTCTTCTTATACCTCTTCACCTCATTCTCATGTTCTCTTATTTATTAAACACAGGGCTTTTGATAATTACGTAAAAATGTCAAATATACATTATCTCAATGGATATAGTGGAATTTCTTCTATTTATTTACGTGCACAAGTTTAATTACTCTTCACTTCAAATCGTTGGTAATATTCACACTTGAATGTTTTTAAGAGATCAGGGAATGATGTGTTATAATGTTTATATATCTTTTCTTTATTGTCTAGCAGAAGTAGTGGAAAAGAACCTAACGTCTCTAGATAATTTTTCAGTGCATCCATTTTTATTTGTATTAATATTTCTAGAATTTTATTGAGATAACAAAGTCGTTCATTAGTAACAGAAAAATTGTGTAGTAATTATTAAAAAATGAACATGAAAATAAATGAATAAATATCAACGTGTCGCATCTAAAGTACTTAAACAACAATTCAGTTGTTCATTCACATTCAGTGTGGATAAATTGTTGCCAGATGATTTTTTGTTTTGTGCTGATTGTCTGGTTGTCTTAAAAATATTTTAAATACATTGGTGGAAGAGAAATATTCCACTGGGAAATTTCCTCGAATTTTTTGCTACATTTACTAGATTACTGTGTCTATATATGTATATTATATACAATAAAAGTGTAAATAAAAGAAATGTTGGAGATAAAAAAAAAAAGGGAAATAAAAATTAAAATACACGTTTAGTACATTTTTTTTTTTTCTCTCGTTTATATATAGCGTCAAGTTGTGTGTATGTAAATTGAAGTGTTTTACCTTCAATTAGGTGAGATTGTGTGTGATGGAGAAAGGGAGGAAGAAAAACGGACGTGTCTCACATTGGGGCTGCGGTCGTATATAAATTGATTCATTATATTAACTTGGATATATATCGATTATTATCAGTCACTTTTGTCGATTTAGCGATTGAAGCCTGAAATATTATATACTATATATATTATATTATTCACATATCATCTTGTTATAGAAGTATATGAAATATATATATATGAAAATGAAATAATAAGTTTACCTTTATCTTTTTATTGCATTATGTTCGCATTTTATTTTCGTGTATATAAAGATATAAAAATATTTCTGGGGCGATTTCAATGTTTATTTATTCATTTATTTGGGTGTTATCAATAACAAAGCATACCAGGTGTGTTGTATTTTTATCTGTGCCAGTTTTATTATTTTTTTTTATAATGCTATTCAATTTCATGGTTCTTTTTTTATTCGTACATAAAGAGTTTCCAATCAAAATGTTATAAAATGTGGAACTTTTTTTTTTCAACTGGAATTAATAACAATTATTCTAACTTGTGGCCGTTCACATTATTAATTTTTTTTTTTTGTTTCCAATTCATCGCGTTTAACTGAAGTTTTTTTTTTTATGTTGTTAGTTTGAACGTGAGGAAAAGTAGTAAAAATATCAAATGAAAAATAAATCAAATTTGTGAATTGTGTTCGTGATCAGATACGAACTCTTGTTCAGTTTTCAGCCGGATTGATATGGGAAAATGAGATTGTGATCGAAACAGCTAGAGGAATATTTTATTTTCATTTATTATTTGTGACAAAAAAAAAAAACAACTTGTGATGATAGAAACATGAGGGGGAAAAAAAGTATAACCTCTTAAAAGTTTTACTGTACAAAACTTCAATTACTTTGTTATGAAATTAATAAATCTAAAAAATTAAATTGGTAAAAAGTCCATTTGTGGAATTTTTATTGTAAACTCTCTTCATATGTGAAACACAGTTTTTTTCTTTCAAATTATAATCCAGTTGACTTATAGTGATTTCACATTTATTTTTTAAATTTATTTGGTGTTCTTCTCAAAACACTTTTTATTCTTTCACGTCTCTTTATTCTAAATGAAGTGTAGAAGTGCAGTGAGTGAAAGCGGAAAAATAAATAAAAGAAGAATCATATCAACTCGCGCTTGTTGATCTCGTTGAGATTTAGTTTGCGCGCTCTTTTGGCATTTATTCACGGAATTTTTCACTCGTTTTTCGCTCGCTGCTTCTTTTTTACTTTCCATTCTTCGAATTCTTTTATTCTTCATGTCGCTCCTGCCATCACCTATTTATTTTTTTTTTTTCCTCCCCATTCTTTTATCAACATGAATAATTTTATTTTTCATTTCCACTATTCAACATTTTCATTGTTCGTTCAAGCCATTCTTTTACTTGGGTAATCAGAATAAAAAAATATTGTACACGCGCATACGACCTATGTACATATGCATATTGTTTTTATTTTTTTTTTTTTTGTCCACTTGACCACTAGCAAACGCATTGTTTTTTGCCTTTTATTAAATTCCTGTTGATCGAATCAAATTTCCTACCTTTATTATTCCGGATCAATATTTTTAATAAAAGAATAAACCATCAATATGGAAAATTAAGTCCAATATTGTTTGGTTATTGCTAAAAGAAAATAAATAATTGAGAAGAATAATTACCGAAACTTTATAAGAATTTTCGATGGTAAAAAATAATTGTAAATAAGGAATAGAACAATGTGAAGGTCATTAGAGAGTATTTAATTCAAGGACTTGTCATCGATTGTTTTGTACATGGCAATAAATCGATTGTTATTAGTCGTCATATTATATACATGGTATAAACGATTAGATATTGTTTAGGATTAATATCACAATTCGCAGTCAGTAGAGACACAATCCAAATGCGTTGGCCAAATGAATATTAAAGTCAACAACATCGCTCGTCGTTGCATAAATATTGGCGTGTACACATCAATAGCACGCGACAGACTCATCATCATTCCATCTTCATTTATTCGACTACGTCCAATATTTCATCCTTATATGTATATATTTCTCATTGTTATTTTCGTGATTGTCTTTACCGCCATATACACATACAGTACCATCGAATATTCATTTCTCAATTGAATCATTAAATTAATTTCTATTTTTATAATATAATCTACATATCAAAAATAATTCCACATGCTAAAATAATTTTAATTTTCGTTGTCGACATTTTCAAAGAGTTTTAAATTACTTTACACTGCTTTTGGGGGCAGAAACTTTGTTGGTCTATATACGGTTCATTATTGCGACCCAGAAATTTTCGTTTATGTTTAACTTCTGTACATATACAACACAGTATAATTCAAAATCGATTTTCATGATTTAATTTTGCTATAACTATGTTAACCTACGTGTGTTTGTGCACTTCATCCATCATGGGGTGCAACATATTCTCATTATAGTACTCTATCAACTCTGTATATATTGAAAGTGATAGATGGAAAGTAGAAAAAAAAAAAAAAAATTAATAAAAACTTCATTTCATGAAAAATAGTTCCGGATAGTAGCAAATATTTTTTTTTCCACACACGTTCGACGTTGTAGAGGCAGCAGATAAAACATATTTTATTCCACTAACTACGTCATCGTCAAACTATATAATTAACAGCACGCATATGGCTGTCGTGTTTTGGAACAACAATGAAAGAATAATAATAATGAAAATGATGATGATGATGATTAATAATAAAGCAAACAGCCATTCAACACGGCAGGAAATTGTCGGTATAAAGAGGGTTGAGTCACTGAAAGATTTGAATTTGTATAATTTCTTTTTCAATACTAATACGTACTGGAGTTTTTTTAATTTTTGTTCAATGTATGTATATAAATGGACAAATATTGGCTCCTCGCGTTTTAATATTTATTTATATTATTTTTTTATGTGTATAGTGTTACTGGGGTGCAACAGATTGTCGGTAAATTCTGTGTAACGAAAATTTATATACACACGTTCACATATATAATATTTATATACACACTTTGAACACTTTATCATTTTTCAACGATTTTTCCATGTGAATTTGTTGGTTTTTATTTCCCAAAGTTTTCAGATCTCGTTTATTTCAATTTATCACAAATTATATTTTCCATGAAAAATAAAAGTAGAAAATGAATACAGATTGAAATTAAAATTTGGTTGAGATCTTGCTATTGTGAATCAGATTATTATTTTTTTTTTAGTCACTATTCAAGTATAGACTCTCAATTAATTAATTGAACTTCGTTGTCTTTACTAGTGTAGAGTCGTGAAGTTTCTGCGTGGCAGAATAAATGCTGTGTTAATAATATTGAAATAAAATGAACGATAAAATAAAAAAAAAATTTGAAAAAGTAATATAAATAATTGAGAAATATTCGTAAATATTTTAACACTTTAAAAACCGATATTTTTTGATTCTTCTTTTTATCTGTCCTTGTTTGATTCGTGTAACACCATTCATCTAAATTAATTCATCTGGTCTTTTAGATACTTGCAATTAAATTCGACAGTAATTAATAATCCCAATCCTTTTCTCATGCATTTCATATTCATAATACAACGTTTTTCATTATAATTAAATTTCTCCATCCCTTTCACAAATTATCTTGTACCCAATAAAATTCGAATATTCACATATATTCATACTGTCGATTGAATTTAATAAAATTATCCAATCTTCCTTTATCCCTCGAATCAAACCCCTTTTTCCCAATATTTAGGATTGAAAAAAAAAAAAAAAAAATAATAATTTTCTCCTTCGTTTTCATTCTACGTCATTGGATTTATATATAAAATATCTATTGGAAAAATTATAGTATGACGTCATGAAAAGAAGAGAGTAAAAAAAAAAAAAGAAATTGTCGGAGTATAACTGGAAAAAGGTGTGCCATGGCGCCGCCATGGGGGCGTTCGATATCATTAATGCGAGACTAATATAACTTTAGGTCGTAAACAATATTATGGCGACAGAGGCAAACTGTACAGAGCAAAAGTGAGATAGAGAGTGATGGTAAAAGTGAGATGGATAATGCAACAGAGTCAGCGAGCGAGAAGTGTTAAAGGTGTAGAGATATGAGGAGGTGATTCGAGAACGTTGTATATGTATATATATCCGTAGGAGTGAGATAGGATGAGAAGAATATAATAACTATAACCTTGTTGCACACTTTTGCACACGTATACAACACTCGGTGCCACACTGGGGGTATCTCACATTGGCCGCGCCCCCGAGCTTTATTACATACGACTAGACGCAAAGCGCGAACGTCATCTCTTTGTGGTAATTCTATCACCAGATGAAAAATTGGAAATAAATTTGAAATTCGAAATTTTATTGAACATTTGGGTGAACAAAATTTATATATATGGATTTGTGGATTGTGAGAATATTTAATTAATTATTGGAGGTCGTCATTTATTAAATTAACGAAAGAATAGTTTTGAAGTAATTATATACTTTTAGAATTATTAATGTAATATTGATTGGAAGGGTATTAATTGAAACCTCACGAGAGTAATAAGCATTTTTTTCTCTATTTTTAGATGTTAATGAGAACTATTTAATTATTCAGTTTTTCACACCTTATAATATGTTATTGAAATGAAGCGAAGAAATTTGTGGATTATAAAATTGTGCATTTTTAAATTTTTAATTGAATTGCGTTTTTCATCAATTTTATTTCAACGAGCTTCTGAAGCGAAAATAAAGAAGAGTAAAGAGAAAAAAAGTGTGGAATATATTGAACAATAATTAGCACTGATGGTATTTTTTTGTTTGCATTTCATGACATTGATAATTTTTTTTTAATTAAAAATAATGTTAATAACGTTCAAGTGATAGAAGAATTTTCTGTTTATTATCAACGGGGATTAATTAGCAGCTGTTTGTATATTGTTTTGCCAAAGGGGTTGGAGCTGCCAAGCGAATATCAAATAATGATAGATGTCAGCTTATTGAAATGTGAAATAATATGAAAGTAAATTAATATAAATTGTATGAACAGCATTCTCCAATATTTTAATTAACAATTTTCTCATCAAGCTGATGGAGTGGAAAGAGAAAATGTCCGATGTCTGATAGTGTATAGACACATTCTTATAAAGAAAGTCATGGTGGGATGAAAAAAAAATTATTTTTCCCATTCAAACCTCAAAGTGAAAAATTCCATTAACGTCATTTTCATAATTGGTTTTGTTTGAGTGTATTACTACTTGTTCTAAGTATTGCGTTTGTGAATTTTAATTCATACAAAGAAGAAAGAAAAAATGAAAAATGAAAGAAATTTAAAAATATAAGTGTATACTGAGGTTTACACACATATATTAAATAGAGAAATGCGCCCCATGTCAAAGTTGACAGAACTCTTGAGTCATTTATCGTCTGTAATCTCGGGTGCAGTTGCTTGTCGAGTGGGCGAGTTAGTACGCGCTGCTGTTGTATAGTAAATGTATATAAGTGCCTTTGTTACACTGCAATAAAATGCTAGAAAAAAAAAAAAAGTCGAATGTTTCGTTTGAAAGTGGAAGTCAAATTGAAATTACACAAAATTAAATAATGAGAAAAAAATTCAATAGAAAATAGCATTGAAAAGCTTTTCAATATTGTTTCATATTTCAACGATTTTTCATAACCATTTCGACAAAATTAATTATTTTTTCACTAAGTAACACAAATCCTTACATTATTCAAAATGGAAATTTATTTAATTAAAATTCAGGGTTTGCAGAAATTAATATCCATCTTTATTGCTCTTTCTCCATTATATCAAAGAACAATGGTTAATTTAATATAATAATTTTTTTATTCTCTTTCACTGATGAAGACAAATGGGATTGAATATATCATACATTTAAAAGAAAGGGTGGCAATTTAAATTGTGGTTGTATATACACCCTCAGTCGTGGATTTGATAACACAAAATTGTGGGATGGTTTGTCCAGGGAACGTTGACGCTGGCTGCTTTCTGATAACACTAGCAATATATTTATATCTATTCACACTATATGTAATGAAAAGTAGGGGAAGAATGAGAGATGGAATGAAAGAATGAAAGATATAGGGAGTAAGTGAATGCGAGAGGATGGAGAAAGAGAGAAAAGAAGAACGAGAAATAGTCGGTTGCGTGATAAGGAAGTAACAAATTGTCTAGCTAGACGAGGTCTAATGACTACTACTGCACTACTCTATACAAAAATCTCTATGTATATATACAAATATATACATGCAGATATATTGAATATTATTAAATATTATTTATTGTCGACATAAATTATCTAAGTAATTTTCGTCAATGCAATTCGCATAATTCATTAAACACATGCCATTTATTTAGTGAGAGAGTTCGTGTAAATTTTATGAAAATTCAATACGTCTAGTGAACAGTATTATCTCGGTGTTATTTTTATACAAGTCCAAGTAACAATACTCACGGATGAAGCAGCATGTGAAAGAAGAAAACTTGCGAAAATAAAATACACGGAAAAAATAAATCATGGAGTTGTATGTACAATGTGTGTATTCTTAAGTGTTTTAAGGTGTACATAGTGAATGGAAACGCTTGGGGGTGCTAAGAATATATTGATGGGTGTATGTAGGATAATTTATGATCAAGCTATTTTTTTTCTACCGTTTTTTAGATTGAGGTTAAAATATTTTACTTCAAGCTCAATACATCTTTGCATGTATTTGGTAGTTATTTATTATCCTGTTGTTCTAGTTTCACTTCACTATTTATTTGGCATTTTTAATGAAGATATTTAGATGTGTTTTCAATAAGTGTAAGCTATCAATGTATTTTTTTTTGTGCACTTCACATACATCTTACTATTTAAATAGTAATACTTCAAGTGGCTTTATCAAATGAACTGTATTGATATTTATAAACAATATCAAACATCAGGTTTAAGCACATGAAATTCTGCGAATTACAATAACTACATTGCAAACTCAAGTGTTTTATTTTGTAGTCACTTTTAAATCACTTCAAGATGTATTATTAAAGTGCGAACACAATGTGTAATATAGTATAGATACGAAACAAGACGCTCTGGAAGTACTCAAATTCACATTGTAAACGTCTTTGTTTTTGAATATTTAACAGGTGATACATAGACATATTAATAAACACACATACCAGGGGACGATATTTTTTTATAACTTTTTTCTTTAGGCCGTTCGAATTTCTAATAGTGTATAGTCAACATAACAAATGAACAGTATTTCTGTCAGAAAAACTCAATTTGATGAAATTTTATCTAATATTGTCGTTAAATGCTATACTAAAATATTATTAATATAAATCGTAACAATAATGATAAATTATATATCAGAAGCCACTTGAGATAATTCATTGTTTGTGTGTATGTGATAGAGAAATGAATGAGAAAGGAAACAAACGAAGAAGAGTAAATTCGCGATGTGTAACTTGATCTTGTGAAACGCCCAACGACACGATATTCGTATAAAGCACTCGGGAGACACACTTGAAACGTGATCTTTTTTTTCTTCCTTCTACTTGGCTTTTATTTATTTATTTATTTTTTTTTTTTGAATAGTCGGTAGTTGTGTATATTCACGTATATATCGACCGACCTTTCGTTGTCATTTGGGAAAACTCGACAGTTGATTCTCTGAACCTGGGCATCGACATTGGTCCAATAATTTTTTTTTTCTTCTGCTTCTAGCTTTCATCTCACTTTTTTTTTTTGTTTCATTTTTTGCTCTTCACTGTTTTTTTTTTTTTGCTTCTATACTTCTTTCGTTTGCTCTTTTTTCTGTTTCATTCTCTTTTCGGTTTCAAGAGATAAAATAGAGACAATACGGTAGAAGATTGTTCAGCTACATATGTACCTATAAGTCTTAGTCTTCTTGTGAAAGGTCCACTTGGACACGAGCAATTCTCCACGTGATGTGTTCACTGTCTGGAGTGCTTCGCAAATACTGTTATTCGTTTTTTTTTCGTCGAAGAACAATTGCTTTGTCGTTCGTAACTCAACAGCGGTCGCTCTGAAATCGTTAATAAATAAATAATATTACAAATATTTTTTAGTATTATTTAAGAATATTAAGAAAAAATATATGATTCGTTTTCGTTATTGTGTTCTATCTTGTTTTCAATCTTTTTGAGGGGAAAGATTGTAATTACTTCGGAAATTTAACTTCCTCTCCGAAAGTTTTTATCTTACAAATAGGTTTGGATAGAAAGATTGATGAGGTGTCAAAAGTTTTGTTATTTGTTCGAGAAAATGACGACACAATTCTATTTCAGAATATTCATTATGGATGAAAGTTTGGCGGCATTGAACGTATATATTAGTCGAATAATATAGTTGCATAGAAATGCTGGAGTATCTTGAGGGAAAAATTGAGTTTATTCAAATTTATTTTAATAACAATATGTTTTTTTTTTTTCTGTGTCCTTTATATCGTGAAATTTACTGCTTTGATCAACTTCAAACTATGCACAATTTCTACACTAACTTCTCTATAATCGTTATCACAATTAAAATTTCTCATGAATAATTTTTCTTTCAACTCTTTAAATATGTTGAAATTCTATAAATCACTAAGAACGTTTTAATTTCATGCTAATCATAGTCAGATTGGCAAGTTTCTAGTTAGGACTGTAGAATTATATATCCAGATTATAAAAAAAAATTTCTTCGTCATTTCGGTCGGAAATTAACAATGAAATCATACACGCTATGTTGGTGTCATCTTCACAAATAAATTGTCAATGACAGCTGTAGCAACTTGATAATTATTCATTTTCACAAGATATATAATAAGAAAAATAATAATTTACTATAGAAGATTTTTTTCTATCAAGGGATAATTCACAAAGGTGATATACTTAATGAATATCTAAATAACAAAACCTACAGGAAACACTTCAACGTATTTCATATCAAATCTTGTCGTGTCAATTTCTCACCCACTCCTATTATCCCTAATTAGATTGCAAAGATTATAGTTCTCACATGAGATATCTGCATGCATCTATAAGTAAATACATATACATACAAATTTGTTTGAAAGTTTTCATCGAAATTCAACAGCAAATATAGTTACACTTTTAACTCTATAAATTGCTTGTGTCCCAACTCTACATAAGTTAAGTTGTTGCATTCGCCTTTTGGCATCTTCTCAGTCGTCATCGTGTTCAACAACTACTATTACTTTATGTATTCGCCTACGTTCGTTCAATGAGTTTCCCAAGATTATTCCAATATTAAGCACAGTTGGTTGTCACTTGACTGAAGCGAAATGTGTATCCAACTGTCTAACTGTGAGTTCTCGTATATTCCAGAAACTCCTTAAAACAATAATTATTCTCACTGAATAATAACTCCTATATATAATTAATAAACAAATTCATCCGTGAAATCTATTTATATATATTAATTTAAAAAAATAGCCATAATTTTACTTTCTTCAACCTTTTTTTTTTTTTATTATTCTTATATGAAGAAGAAAAATTGGTCTATTTTTGTGACAAATGGGAGGGGTGGTTTTCAGCTATTGAACTCCCTTCAAATTTCATCCCTCTCACATCAGTCGCACTATTGTGTGAACATTGAACCCATCGTCGCGTTTTTCTTGACGACTCTGTGTGAAGGGACACAACGGAATCCCATTTACAACATATCTAAAGTCCCCAACCGCACATAAACATATCTATCTTGAATTCACAACGGTATTGGTGGAAACATCAAGGTAGCAGAGAGCAGCAATACAAAGGAAAAAAAGGATAGAGAACAAGTGGAAGTACATGTGTATGTGTGTGTGTGACGATATAGTGAGAGAAGGACTACAACATATATCTGAGCAGAATCGATAATTCGATTCAAGAAAAATCCTCAAGTTGGATCTCTCGACCCCGATCTGTACACCACGTTCTCTTTGAATAGTTTCCCTCTTATATTATATATATTGTGGAGGGTAAAAATAGAACTGCAGAACTTTGTCCTCCCTCGCATTTTAATGTGATGCCATTTATTTTGTATATTCATTTTTTCGTTTCTATATTATTATTTATCTTTATATTTATTATTAATGTTTAATCGTGTACAGTTATCGTGACATTTATTTAAATGTTTTATTGATTTTATAGAGATAGTATATGTCGTTAAATTAACCCGGTGAAAGACAGTGAGAAATGTCTTTTATGAGAAGCGTATATTTTAATTCATAAAGTGAACTTTATTTTTATTTAAAAATTATTTTACAGTATTCAGTAATAATTCGTTAACGAGAGTAATTGTAAATGGTCCAAGAGGTTAATTAGAACAATGATAAAAATAGAAATAATAATTTAAATTTACCCAGTGAATTTTGTTTTTGAACATTTTGTTCAATATTTTTTATTAATCGGTTTGCTATATTTAATGAGATTTCAAATTGACTACGTGAATGCATATTATACCTCTTACATTATAATTTCGGAAGACGAGAGAGGCTCGTTTGATTTTCTAAAAGGCAAAGGCGAGAATGAGAGGTTGTGCAAATGTCGAGTAGTGAAACAGAGATGAGATGAAACTTTCTAATTAGACTTCGGGGGTTCCTGATGGTGAAGTTAGGTTGGGTTTTAACGAGGCACCAACACGATTTTGGCTTTGGAAATAAAGGGGGTGCAAGAGCTTCTCATACACTGATCTACCTCTTCCATTTGACTGCGTACTATAGTTGGTAAAGATAGAGTACTCATTCGAGAGAATATTCAATTAGATATTCCCATGATAATCCAGTTGATGAATCCAACTTACCATATTATGAATTTCATGCATGCATTTATTATCAACTACCCTCAGTGAAAATACATTTAATATTAATTAATTGAAGAGGTTTGATCATCTCATATTTACATAGATCAATGCATTGATTCTTCTCACAAGATACGAGTTCAAGTTGTAGAAAATATGAATTATTTAAGTTTTTCTTATGAGTATAGGGAAAGTATCCCAGCTCTGTCACAAGTGTGTTGAACACATTAGTAGAGTTGATGAATTATCTTCAATATAATTCATAGACAATAAACTTATTCACCATTAAAATCCGAGTGAAGTTAAGTTTTATATCGTAAAACAACGAGTACGTGTGTAAACGTGGGATGAAAATGACGAACGTGAAACCCACGTAAAAATTTTTTTATTTCACTGAAAAAACTTTATATTAATACAGCGAATTTTTTTTTTTTTTTTTCTTTCTATTATTAATATCCCTGCAACCCTTGACGTCATGGTAGCATGCAAGGCTTTTCACGTATTCATATATACATGTTTATATGTGACGTCAATGCGATGACTGGAAAACATAAATTCAGAGATTCTTTTAAGCGACAAAAGTTGATTATTTTTCAAAGCAAAACTTGAATTTACAATTCAATGTGCTTTCTAATGCAATCGCAATTCACATACATATATCTGATATTATGCTAATGTAATGTTAATCCATTATAATAAAATATTGAACTACTCTAGCATTGTTTCATAGTTTGTTTTTACTTCGCATAAACATAGCAGAATGTTTTAAGTACAATAGTTATAGTTCCTTTTATCATAGTATAATAAAAGTATAACAACGGTCATTTTATGACAGAAGTACATATAAAAACTTTCGAGAAATCATATAGAAGAACATAATGTGAATGTATGCAATCAAATTTTTTTCTTTTCTCAAACAAACATTCATCTCGGTTTCATTGAAGATGTAAATTAGTCTTTTTACAAATGATTCTGTTGACTTCTTCAAGTCTAATACTGCATGTCTAATAAGATTACTTATATAATATGTTTATTAGTTGATCTAGAAAACAAATTTGTCAACTCTCAATACTGCTTGGCCCATTCATTCAACGAAAAGTTGTTCTGTGACTACTCGGACGGTTTATAACGCAATTGTACGGACGCTTAATTCAATAAATTAACCTCTGGCCCCCGAGCTTAAACTGTGGGGTCCAAAGCAAATATGGGAGCAGAGAGCACTCTCTGATGATGGCAGGAAATCTCTTCAATCTGTTCTGATGCGTCTTGTTAACGAGTGTTTGTTTTCTTCCGTTCAAGTCACATGATAATAAAGCAACGAAATAAAAAATTAACAAAATGAAGCAAACATATTCACATACGAATCTATTCATATATACAAACACAATTACAGTATAAATAACCGTTGATTAATTTTTATTTTGCATTAAATTATGAATAAAAAGATTTTTTCAACGTGAATTCATTTACGTTGGATGTCAATGAATGCGAGTTGTAACGAGAACGAAAGGCTTTTGCCCCCGAAAAGTTTTACAAGACTGTGTGTGGGTGTGATGTAGTCTGATAACGGTCTCGCAAGTTGAAATAAAACGAAGAGATGAAAACGAGCGGCGCAATGTCAGTGATTCAGATTGTCTACTTTAAATTGCGGAAATGCTCGGTTGGTACAAGGACATGCGCGGGGTAGCGAGACAGCATTCATATATACACGTATACAGACATTAAAGCCGGATCTGACCTTTTTTACATCCTCTTTTATCTAAAAGCTTTGCCGTAAAGAGAAAAACGTTGTACAGTTTAAAACTCCAGGATTTCCTTTCTCCTTCTTATATATTTTCTAATATGGATCACACATCTTTTATTTAATCTTTGTTCTCCGAAGATATTTCCAGAAAATAGTACAGTTATTTTTTGAAACATGATTGCTCTTCGTTTGAATGAATTTTTCAATACCTTCATAATTTTTTTCCAATTAAAAAAAAAAGTGGTCACAATTCTGCTGCATCATCTATCTTCCAGAACTATTATCGTCATTTTCTCAAGCTTTACTGATGTATAGGATGTTTTATACGTATATAAAAGAATCAATTGAATGGAAGCTCGATAAAATTTTGTACGACGTAATTACTAATTTAGCTAAGTCGTATATGAATTAATAACTGGACGAGATGATCCCTCCCGGTGGATGGATTAGCCACCATTGTACATTACACCTGTTTTATGTGTGATCGCATAGCGTACGTTATGTGACGTCAATGGAATGAAATATACTGTAGTATGCTGGTATATACCATTGGATCTGTGCCAATGTCATTTAATTGATAATGCCCTCAAACACTACTGCATAGTAAATTTTCATACAATACGAATTCAAATTAATTGATATTCAATATCAAAACCAAATATCACACGATAATTCATGAATTGAAAATACCCAAAAGTTTAACGAATAATTTAATCCAACCAATAAACGTATAATAGTTTCATTTAATGGTTGTTGAACTCTATATACTGGCATGAATTTATTTGATGGTATTATTTGGGTGTTAGGACGATAACATTTTTGGTAAAACTGATGGTGGTATAGTTGGCCAAAGAGATAAAGAAGAAATGTATCTGGGGGAGAAGTTGGGATCTATCACCAGGTTAACAGCAATCTACTTTTCGTTGTGAAACTTAATTAGAAACACAAACCACAGCAAAATAGAGATTTTTTTGTTTAACCCTCAGTCCTTACCATTAAGGATTTGTGTTGATGGCATCTACGAAACTTAAGGATAACCAAAACTGGTTTGTTGTGACATTGTTGCAGTTTAATTATTTTTGCCCATGTCTCTATTGAATTTATCGTCAAACATATTTCTCCTTTACTTACATAATGAAAAGCACCGGAACAAAATGAAACGTGAAAAAAAGGGAAACAGAAAAATGAATGGTTTCACATGCTTGTGTGGAAAATGGATCCTCGCAATTTGTTGAGTGAGCTGAAAGGACATAGTGTATTGTACACAGTGACGGATATCCATACTCTGGATCAAAGTCAATAAAATTGGTAGCCATGACCTTACGTGTCAAGTACAGCGACACGTATATATGTAATATATATGTAATAAACAATAGCTACATACAAACGCACATTTGACCTTTGAATGTAATCTTTTATGATTCCCAAATGTATTTGAAGTTTATGGTACGAGGTAATAAAAAAAGATTCGCTGTTACTGTTACAATGGTTGCATCTACGACAGATAATCCGATTTCATCTGAATGGGGCAATATAATTCTATAGTTATTTTGTCAATGGATTGTATTTTCTATATTCATTCCATCAATTAGAATTCCATGATGATTCACATGTTATTTATCACCCATGAATATAAAATTAACATCCAAGCTTCATACAATATTTATGATTCCTTTCGCAATACATATTCCAGTTATATATTTAATAAGCTGATTACATTCAACCGTGAACACTTTGGTTCGTTAAGTTAATCAAGTTTAGTATTCTGTACCTAAAACCCACCATCAAGCTTATCTCACGTGTCCAATATATTCAGAACTTGGACGCTACTCTCACTAGCACCTACTAATATAATCCACAACTGCTAGTATATTCGCTTGATGACTCAATGTCACACTTTGAGATTTACTCACGTATATGAATGTGATATACTAGTGTCATGATAGATGCGACTTGATAAATCATGATTACATGTATTTGTAGCATCAACATAGTTATGCAAGAAAGACGAATGGATTCTGTATTATGTGAGAGTGGTTCAATCAATTGCAATGTTGGTTGTCTGTGTTAATTAGTTACAAGTTTCAGAGCAATTGCGATGAACAACAATCTAGGTAGAGCTATTGTCCATACTACACATGTGTATTTAGAGGAAACTCCGTGAATGTTCCAACGTAATCAAAATCAACATCTTGTACTCCGGGCATGTGCCCATGTATTGAAAGGAAAATTGTGATACAATAAAGTAGTGTGCTAGAATTCTCATATTCAGGTATTTCACAATGTCTTTGGTTGTTGTTAGATTATGTAATAAAATTCAAATGGTCTTAAAATATATTTGGTCATTCTAAAACACTTGTAAGTGGTCTTAGAACATTCTGAAATGTCGAAAGTATTTTTAAAAAGGGGATTTTAGTATCTTAGAATATCCCTGAATATCCTGAGATGATTATGAATTAGTTTTGGAACATTCCAGAATTTTTTAACATGTTCTAAGATTTAGATAATGAAACGAAGTGTTGGGAATAAGACTGGGATAAAGTTTACTGAGATCACCTAGAAACTAATCGAGTCAATAAATGAGTTTGATGTGTGATAATGGTTCTTTTAAATTGAACAGGACACAACAATTTGCCGGAGAGTGTTTTAATTAAAATAAATTGTTCCTCCAAACAATTCGCGTTGTTAATTAATCTTTTGATGTTGTTTTATCCGCGAACAAATTAACGGAAAAAGCAATTAATTGGATTGGTAGGCTCGATCCTGTAGGTAATGATTTCAAGTTTTGGGGATGAGTTTACAACAAAATAAAATTGTTACTGTCACTATATATAAACCACTCAAATTGTCTCTCTCTCTCTCTCTCTCTTGTGCACACTCCCACTCTTTTCCACCCCCCTATATTAAATTCGTCATTCGAGTACCCGCCTTTGAGGTACCTAATGGGCTTGCGTGCTTCAATCTTGCGTCATGGTTGGCTTTAAACTCTGGCGAATCGATATTATCGGTGAACGGTTCATACAACTTCACGTCACCCCATTCGTGGTTATTCTGAGGCTTATTAAAATTATTCAACGCGTTTTGCCATGTTTAAAATACTGAATACAATATTAGCATTCTGCAATGGAGAAAAAGAGAAATGAAAATAAACAAATGAACTACAGTGTTAACGATGAGATATTTGTCAGGATAATAAAAAGAAGAAGAAAGAACAATGAGTAATTGCGATAAAGAAGAAAAGAGAAAAGACGTTTCACCATTTATATCACATTGTCTCTCGTCTTTACACTCCACACACTCTACACCATACCACAATGTACCATTTTCTCAAGTTTTATATCTTCTGTCAACTGTTCACCCTATATCCATAGGGAATATGAATTTTTATCATCATTTTTTTTCCTTCCTTCATGTCGTTGCATATATAAACTTCAGGGGCAAATGAAGAAGAAAATTTTGTTCAAGATAATTCACACTTGATAAATAATATTTAAAAAAAAAAGAAACTATTATTGTTATCCATTGCGGATGGATACAAAAAATATTGATGGGATATTGTGGAGATATTGAAGTGATGCGAAACGAAAACATATTTGTTGATAATAAAATAGGAAAAAAAAAAAAAAGAAAAGAATATGGAGATTGAAATGAAACTGTTATCGTTAAAAAAATCTATCTCGTATAGAAATGCCCGGTTGCCTCTTCCACAAGAGTGATTTAAAACTGAGTTATTGTCATGCCATCATGCGAAATCGATTATACGGATTTAGAAGCTGGTGTTCATATGTTCATAATAATCACAACAGTTATAACGATATATCGTATGTGAACACTATTTGTCACATATTTATTTGTGTGTGATAGATTCATTTATTATTGTTAGTACTGCTATATAATTCTACGTTTTTTTATTTTTTTTTATTCCTTCCTTGATGAATTGTATATTGCAAAAAAGATTTTATGAGAATCAGATATCAGATTTTTTCCATACACGGATATCGTGATATTAATATTTTATATACGTTTCACTGAATAAAACATGGAATATAAATATAAAAAAGGTCATAGATGTTATTAGAAAAAGTAGAAAATGTAAGGTGCATTCTTATATTGAATCTTCTTTTCCATCTGTGCATTTCTCATTCTCCTGCACTTTCTATATCTTATTTTGCGTTCACTCGATTTTCTATCCAAATATATCTAGATGTTGAGTATGGAATGACACTATCTTCTATGATACGAATGAAATCTGAGTGAAAAGCTCAGTGAATATTGATTGCCATAGCGAACTTGGTTTGAACGACACGAATACAACAAGATAAAATAAAATGGAACAAAAAATTATATTACGCAAATTTGATTTATTATTTATATTACTTTGGAATTACTTAATTTAGCTATTTAATTTTGTTCTCATGTTTATTTATGCTAAACACGTAATGTGCTACCTATTAAAATTATCAAGATCAATATATATATATGGGTATGTGTGTTTGGTAGAAATAGAGCTCCATTGGTGCAATATTCCGTAGGGAACTATTCTGAGCCCCAATAACGAGAATGCATTGGAAAATTTACTTTATATGGTTAACAAGAATTTAATGTAATCGTAAAATTCAAATGGAAATATTTATACATATGTGTTTGTGTTGTATGCACACGTATTTGTATGTGTAGGTTTTGAATATTGAACGTGACTGTATAAAATGAATCCGATATAAAAGGAGGAGAGAAAATGAGGAGGAAAAAAGAAAAAAGTCGTGAAAACTCTTTTGATAAAATCCATTTTCTTTCATTATTATCACTGATTGGAAAAATAATTTGGACTTCAATATCAAATGTAGGAGAATTTTTTAATTATGTCATTTAGAAAACTTGAGTGCATGCTTTGAAAGATTCTTTTTATTTTTTTTTTTTTTCTTCCTATTTTTTCCTCAAGTGTGTGTTATAATTATACGTGTATAAAATAAAATCGCAATCGTCGTCGTTCTCTTAACTTTTTCATTCATTACATATATTTTATGTTTGTTTCTTTTTTTTTTACCCTCTTTCATGCTGTTAATATGTTTATGTTTATATAAATAAAATGTACTGAGAAAAAGTTTTTATTCCCTTCAGATGATGGCAAAGTTGAGTCGCGCAATTCCAGGATAATTATCCTTCACGTCAACATTCACAGATATACATATACAAATATAAATACATGAACTGAAGAGAAAAGAGAGGAAAGAAGAGGGAAGAGATTTAGAAAAAATATGTGGGAAAAAAAAAAAAAAAGTGAGAAAATTCCCAACGACTTCAAGAGCAAAATTATGTTTGCTAGTTGGCGCCACAGCGACATATAGAGGGTGGAGATGTGAAAATAAAATAGGGAGGGGGAAAAAAAAATATTGAAAGACTCGAGAGGAAGGCCAAGAAAAAAAAATAAATAAATTCTGACATCTCGAGTTTTATCTTCTTTTTTTTTTTTCATTTATTTTTTTCCCCCCTTTTTTTTCGTTTTTTTTTTATTATACCTCTTCATCTGGCTTTTGATGCTTTGATACCACTTTCACATTAGAATCTTATTTGTTGATTGAAGCTGAAATTTCAACCCTTACAATATTCCTCTTCACACATGCTTTTACATTCAAATTAAATTTTTTCTCATTTTTTAGCTTGCAAAAATAAAAATAAATTCTAAATGTTAAAAATTATAACAATATACTCGATGTATGGTTTTTTTTTTTTTTTTTTTCCCATTCTAACTTGTCTTTTTATTTTTTTTCTTTTCATTCCATTTCGTGGGGCGTTTAACATTTTATATAGTAGGGAAACTTTATATATACATGATTGAGGTTCCGGTCCAATTTATTTTTGCATATAGGTAGGTTACTGCCCACAATTTTTACTCTCAAAACCCATATCCCATCCGCTTTTTGGTTAGAACCACTGAATCAATGATATAGTGAAGGGCGATTTGAATGGTATGCCCTCACATACATAAACAAACACACACACGCACACATATTAGGATGATGCTCTACGACTCGTGAAAGCTGCGAGACATCGAAGAAATTCCCAGGAGCATTTCGTATATATTTGAAGGCAAGAACCATGAAAAGCTTCGGGATTACACGGGGATTTAGCTTGAAAACATTTATTCACCCTAAGGAAAGAAAAATAATAAAAAAAAAAAATTAATTGATAAGAATAATTATTTTTATCTCACTGTTTTAGAATGTAATGTTGTGTGAAGGTTATAGAAGTGTACAATAATACAGTCTTTATTTTTCTCATGAAATTGAATGCATGAATAAATACAGTAAAAAAAAAAAATATTTCTGATAATTTTTTTTAATAATAAGAATTGGATGAAAAATAATTTTTAAGATTCAATAACAATGAGTATTCTATTTAATAATGAAAAGTTAATCTGAAGTTGAGTGAGATGGTAAAGAAATAATGATACATTTGTGTCGGAATCAGTTTGATAACTATTAATTTGTCGATTTAAAATCAACTGTATATTTATTTATTGTTAATATGATGTAGTCTTGAGTATATAGTTACATATGTTAATGTATAATAAATGTATGCATAGTGCCACTAAATTATGTCACAGTGTTTCATTGTTGTGCTCTAATTTCTCATGAACACGATGAATAATAGATAAATATGAAATTTCTTTTTAATTTACATTCCAATTTTAATATTTAATATTTGTAGTAACCAATTTTGCCTTCTCTATTCAGAAAGCCAATTATCTATCTCTAATATCACAAATAGTATATCGAACAGTGTGAATTCAATAGTTAAAATATTTAATATAATAGAAATAATTATTTCTTCATCATAAACATCATAGATATTTAGTAAATGAATATTACTCAAATTATTCATGCATTTACTGACGGTGAATAAAAATAATTATTACCCATCAACTATAGGATTTATTTATCACAAATATATGTCGTAAAAAGAAAATAAACTTTGTCTCTCAATGTACACCATACCGCCCCTTAATATATAAACGCAATTGGAGAAAAATAAAATATAAAATGTTTTATTTTTATTTTTATGTTTTTTAAAATGGCGATCACGACCTAGATGTATATGATATTAAATGCAAATATATTCTCTCTTTATATATCTCTCCCCTTTTTTTTTTTTATTTTAAACTTGGTTATTCTCTTTTTTCTTTTGTTTTTTTGTTTTTTTTGTTTTTTTTCGTGGTTTGTACATTTTACCCGCATATATATGTCACCATTACACATATATAACTTATGTAACCAGTGCATATATAATACAGTAAAGGCGACGACTCAATTACGCGGGTTGTCGCGCTTTGAATTCGATTGTTTTTTACAAAGTTTTTAGATGCGGAAATTTATTTAAACTCAATGTAAATACAGAGGAAAATAGTGGTGATGTATTAAAGGGTGATTAAAGCACACAGGGTTGTTTGATGAGAAAAGTCATTGACGATACGAATCGACATCCGGCGTGAACAACGTAACAAACTTATAAATCGACGTGACGATAACGCGATTTGTCGATCCCCCATCGTCGTTCTCGTTGCACACTCTCACTAAACTCGATGAATTCAGTTGCGAAATTTATTCCAATTCGCTTCCAATGCGCGATAATCGCATTTACGCACGCTGTGTGAGAACTGAGATACGATTGGGCGCGGGCATCACTCGTTTATTTCGTTAGTGAATGTGCGCTAAAAGAAGAAAAAAAGAAAAATGGAATGAAAGAAGGAAATAAAAAAAAAATGAAAATGAACGAAAAGAGGAGAAATAAACTGGAAATTTAATTATAACAATCAGTTATTGGATCTGCGCAATTCAGTTATAAACTATTGGCTCATTTGTTTTTAATTATTTGTAATCAATATAATTTTTCATTTTGTGTTTACAATTTTATTCGCAATCTTGTAAACAGAATTGTTGTTGAAAACTTTTTTTAATGCAATTTTTATGGATAGTTTGCAATAATTATTCAATTGATTGTATCAATCTTTTTATATTGTTAATACAATGTTAAAAACAATGTTAATACAAGCATGATTATTGATTTGACAATATTATAAGAAAAAAAATGATTTTACAAATCAAAAAAGGGAGGTTAAATATTTGATCATTCATTTTCATTTTTCATCATTTATTTTTCTTCATACAGATTCACAGTAGAGTTTAATTCCGAATTTTTATAAATTGTCGTTTGATATCGGGATGAATTTTATGTTCGAATGTACAAAAGAATTCCAATTTCGTATAGCTTTTGTTTGGGACTTTTGAAGAATTTTAATATCGAACAAAGTAAAAATTCCAGTATATTTAAATGAAATATATTGTCACATTTTATTGTGTTGTTAGGCATTTTTTTTTTTTTTTTCCATAAATACCACGACAAAAATTCGTTGTAACTACAATAAAACATAAAAAAAAAATAATTTAATCCATTGAATAAAAATTCCCCATAAAAATTCTTTCTCAAAATGATTTTATTATACTACGCGTAAAATTTATATACATCCTGCTATAAGTTTTTCAACGAACACAAATTTTCCCAATCTTATATTCATATGGAAAAAAAAAAAAAAAAATTAATATCAATTACCAATCAATGGAATATCTGACGATGAAAAAAGAAAAAAAAATACTACTTTAATATTTATTCCCTTATATCCAAATACGTGCTTTATTCGTCTCAAATAAATCACATCTAATCTCCATTGACAAATATAATTAATCTCACCACCCTACAATTTATTATTTACATGAGTTGTAGATTGTATCCAAAAAAGAAAAGAAAGAAAGAAATAAAATAAATACATATATATATATATAATATTGTGGGTGGTAAAATTGCAAAGACACACACACACACACACACACACAAAGCCTCTTTTGTTGTTTGCCAAGGCGTAGGCGTTGAGGACGTCTTGGCAGCTTCCTCCGTTTTGTGGCCGGAGGCGATCTCATACGACCCGCCACGACGGAAGTGCTCCAACGCCATCAAGAGGATGTTACAATTAATGTTGACCGGGGCTCGTTAGCACGTTTCCTTTTTCCCTGACTCATATTCCAACGACTGAATAAGAGACAGGCCCACCAACAGTCTCATTCAAATAAATATATATATATATATACACGTACACATAAATATTACATTAATTTTTGTGAACATACATTTTTCTTTCAATAAAACGAAAAAAAAAAAAAAATAAATTACACGAGTATTGATTTAATGTACCAAATGGAAATTCCATGTGTGACAATATCAATCCTACCACATATATGTGTAATAAAAAAAAAAAATAAAAGAATTAAAAGTGAAAAAGCTTTCACGCGTTATTGTACAAACGAGATGGGAGATTGATGAAAGTGTCGATGATAATGATGATGCGGTTGGTGTTGATATGTATACATGGAGGGATTGAATGCCGGAAATATTGATTCTATATAGTAGTTATGTGGAGTAAAATAAATTTAACTATATAGTGATGTAAATAGGAATAGAGATTGTTTGTATAAATAGAAAAGCGAGAGAGTGAAATAGGGAGAGAGAGAGAGAGGCAGACAGCGAGAAATTGGTTTTAGGTGTTCGGATATCGAGGTCTGTTGCTAATTAGACACATCATCAATCTGGGTCATATGCATCAATGCCCACTCACAAAACTTCCAACATACATTAATGCTTCATTGCATCCTAATATAAATGTGTACACATACATATACACGCACAATTTAATATGTTTGTTGAAATAATAATTTAATCATAAGCATGACATTGTTTGCTTTGCAATTTGAAGCTTGATGTTATTGTGGTAGAAATATTTATAATAAGGGAGCGAATCAGTTACGTGGGGTTGGAAGTGACAAATGATTGAAATATATTTATATTTTTTTGGTCGGTTAGTGAATATGTGAAATTGATAAATATTAAATTTTTAACTTGTTTTTATTTGTTAAGTGGTTTTAAATTGGATAGATTGACAGATTAATTATGTGATGAATTTTCTTTATGGGATTTTTTTTTTTCTTTCATTAAGCGATAAAATAAAATAAATAAAGTTTTAATGATTTTATGTATACTTCGAGTATTGTTATATAAATACTTACCACTTAATGGTGAAACGTTGTTTTAGAAAGGTGAGAATAGAGTGCGCATATTTGTACTGGGGGTTGCGAGAGGTTTACACAATTATCGTTTTTCCTTCGGATGAAGTATAGAAATATTAATTGGTGTTTTAGGTGGGCACACGTCTAGACAGAATATTTTAAATAATATTTTTCATATTGAATTATATTACAAATAAATGGCAAAAAATTCTAATTTAAATCAGTCTAATACGTTGATTGTCATTATATCAACCATTTACAGAATAGTATTTGAAATAAAAAAGTATTTTTGATATTAAAAAGCTCATAGTTCCATCCGTGAGTCAGTTGATGCCTCATAACTTTGACAATTTTGTAAAATTCCACTTGAAATTCAGTATGTGTATTCTCACATTTTGAGCAGAGGTAAAAAAAATTCCCAGAGGAAATAAATTAATCTGTTTCCAGCCCCCCCCCAAAAGAAGAAAAAAACACAATTGTTTCCCCTCAATGAAAGATAAAAATGTTTGAATATGATATACAGATAATTATTTTACAAATGAAAACTAGAGCGAAAAAAATTGTTAATATTATGTTGCAGAATGGACTATGCGGATGTTTATTGGCGATCGTTAGACGAATTGAGATCGTCGTTGAGTTATCAACATTATTCACGACCGTGCAAGAATATCAAGCCAAAGAGGCATCAACATCAACGCAATAAAAATCATCAAGAGATACAACACCAGCAGCAGCAAGGAATAGACGAGAAAAAGTGTAGAAGTGCGCGAGCAGTAGTGGCCATTGGGGGTGGCCGGGTAGTCGCCAACAAGGCGATGCGACGATGAGCCCGACGTGCATGCACGGGCTGCTCAAGCGCGTCACCCGACACCCCCGTCGTCCATTAATCAACAATAATAATAATAATATTAATTATTATTATTATAATTATAATTACAAAAATAATAAACAAAAAAAAATTCGTGATATATCAGTGTCATCATCATCATCGCTGTTGTCTTCGTCATTATTATTCAGTTATTATTATTTATCATCTATATTGGAAACAACATTGTCATATTTGTCATTGTTGTTAAATTTGAGGCCATGGACCTCAAGAAAACGAGCAACGGCACCGGCGATACCGAGGACAATTATACAAATATATATTTCATGGTTGGTGATCAAAGAGAAATTGCAACTTTTAAGGCTGACCAAGTCACTAACAAAGAATTAAAAGGTATGGAACAATATAAAATGTTGATAATTTTTTTTATTGTTAAAAATTGTACTGATATCGAACATTGTTATTATGCTTGGTTATGCAGTATTTCAATTTTAAATTAGTTATTTGTATAATTTTTCTTTTTTTTTTTCTCATTTTTTGCATCGAAAGGCGAAAAACAATTTTTGCACTTTGGACAAGAATAAAATTTATTCACAACTATTTATCAGATTAATTTTGGTTCATATAAAATCTGATAGCACTATTGAGTTTTTTATGACCAGGAAATAAAGCCGGGATAGTAGAGAAAAATAGAGATGATGGAAAGCTCACTCAGCAACTGTATATTATAGTATTTTATTCAACTATGAAGAATATTTTAACCTTGGTCCAAGAATATTTCTATTACTTGAACCACGACACTTATTGTTCATTCATGAATATTTTTCTTTTATAGTGCCCGGCTTTATTTTTCTGCTACATTAAACGCATTTATTTATTTTTTTGTAAATAAAATATTGGCTTTAAGATTAACCCACTTATGGTTTTAAATAAAACAAACATGGGTTTTTAATTATATTTATTTACAAATGCTCTTACATTTTATTTCAATTGTCAAAAATTGAACGAATTGAATTTGATTCAGTTCATTTTTTTATTCTCTGTGTGGTTTTGTCTGCTATAATTTCCCATTATTGTTGACATCACCACAATTTCAATGTTTCATATAATAGTAGGAATATTGGGCAATGATAAGAAAATAATGTTTGAATATATTTTTTCTTTTCAATCTTCTTGACACCCCCATGATTATTCTTTTACCTCGTCAATCACATCAATCTCTCCGGAAATTAATTCTCGCATTATTATCATACATACACAGCAGTATCCATTTAATTTTCCCATAACTGTAACCGAAGTAATATTCTTTAATATCGTTAATTAACGAAGACCACATGGTGTACTCATTTATTTATATACATCTATTGCTGGAAAAATGCAATATCTTGCTACAATATTTCAGAAATTTCATATAACATTCCTGCTGTTCATTATCGATAAAAGTATGAAATACCATATTGTATCATTTACTAATTTTTTCTTTTACCTTTTATTTCATTTATAAATTACTAATTGGACTTCGTCATATTACGTTAAAATATATTCTCATTTGTATTCAACATTATTATTTGTATTAAACTCATATTTCTCTCTCATTTGCTTTTCACCGTTAGCCGAGCTTTGTAACACGAGGTAAATAATAATCAAAGCAAACATCGACAACAAAATAATAATGAACACATAATACCGCGTTCTCTATATTTCAACACAGCGTGCAAAATCATATTTTATCTAAAAATGAATGTCAACAATGAATGAGAGGTGTGAAAAATGGTGTAATAAAAAAATAAAATAATAGAACGTCGTAAGTTGAAAGAATATATAAAATTAATTATTAGTTGTATAATTTTATTCATATTACTGTTATCCTTTCAGAAGTAATAAATGACAAGCTGGGTCACAGATGAAAAACACTACTCACCCAAAGTCTAATTAATTATTCCAAAATGGATACTGCATATCTGTGTATGTGTGTGTGTCGATACATATATTCACTCGATGTTATGAAACCCTTTCCCTGATTAAATTGACCACCCAGAGTCGATTAAATAGCACACAGTACGTGGTTTTGCAGTCAATATTCGTGTGCTTTCATAACATCATTGTGGACAATATCAACATAACTACAACAATAACCGAGTAGAGGTACAAAGTAAATTTCACCCTCTTGCCTCTCACATCAACCCTCATTCTCATTATATCTATATAGATCTGTGTATCTATCTACCTCGTTTCTACCATGACTACGTTCATATGGCATTTAATTACCGTAATTTCATGGTGGAAAATGGACGAGACTATTATATACAGATTTACATATGTGTATATTTGGATGCACTCCAGTGTTTCAGGTTATTCCTCATTGGAGTGTCTCATGTCTATATGAATATACACATATTCAGTCACCAAAGTTGTAACAACCACTTTGTCCACTGTGCCATTCACATGATGTATCCTAGGTAATAATAAAGCAGACTGTACATTGCAGATGCTTTTGTTCATCATGTGCATTGACTATTTTATCAACATCAAAAGCTTGATGAATGATGGAATTATTCGAACTTACATATTCTTTAAATATAGAATCAATAATTTTAGACATAATAATAAGTACCCAGAAGACTGGGCTTACTTAGTGGGTTAATAATAATAAATAATGTGAAACAATTATTATTAGTTTAGTCAATGATGTGAATAATAATAATGAAGGAAACTTTTTAGATTTTCTATCATTTTTCCTTTCAACAACTTTCGCAGTAATCAATAAATTTTGGAATATTTTAGTTGATACATTGAAAAAAAAAATGTCACACTGTATACAGAGATAGACTCTAAAGGTCCTTGTTAATATCATTGATAAGAAAAATTGGTAGACCGCTCCTTAACTATAAAAGTTTCTATCGTATAAAATCAATTCGATAGTTGACTTCACGCAAACAAAAATATACATGAGGGTGTTATTATTTTTTTCTTTCTTTTCTATTTTATTTCATGATAAATATTAGATGAGTTTGGCGCGACATTACGGCGACCTCGAAAATAGAAAAAAAAAATTAGTATGTATCTATATTATTATTATTAATAATAATATTTTTATTATCGTTTTAAATCCACGATACTTATATGAAGCAGTTAAAATTCTCTGAGCTTGAAAAGTTCTTTGGAGTCATAAAAAAAAAATTACATACACATTCATTTATACTGCAATTGTGTTTGTTACAGTAATAGTAGTATTTGTAGGTGGATTAGGAAGCGAAATAGGAGAAAAAAAAATTATTACAATAAAGTATGAAGAGAATAGCAATTTTGAATAATAAAAGAAATGTCCGGGGATAAATATATATACATCGTGCAACGAGATGAGAGACATCTGCAGAAGTAGACTGTGCGAAAAATTTATACATATACAGGATTATAGAGGATAGAGGGTGAAGGACATTAGCCAACATTTGCATTTCACGACGAATTTTACCCAGGTCATTATATATATTTTAATAAATACGAACAGTTGGACAAACTCTGTGTGTGCGTATAATTTGTCTACCTGAATGAGCATGCTATATCCCCCAACACAATGTTCATGGGAAAAAAAAAAAAAAATTAACAGTAGGAAGAAATAACTGTATAATAAACGAACCTGAAATTTCGTGCTCCAATATGAAATTAAATTATTATATTAAAATGAATGTTTTACAATGAGTGTGAGAAATGAATCACCGAGAATTTTGTTTAATATTTTTCTAATTTATTATTTCTCTCGTCTCTTTGATTTGTCTTTGTTCAGTCATGTCTGACTAATACAAATCTTTTCCACTTTCATCAACTCCATTCAAAAGGAATTTATATACGTTATGTATTTATAATTTCATAAATGAATATAACAGATAAAATTTTATGCTATAATAATGAAATTTATTCATTTGGAAAAGGAGGGAGAAAAAAAAAAATGTTTTGTATTTTCCATTTTTTTGTGAAAAGTATATTAAACATTTATATACGAGATATTTCTTTGTTGACTGAGAAATGAAAATGCACTGTACGCCACATATATATTTATGAATAATGTGTGAAAAAGAGTTGAAAATGTAGAGTGCAACAGAGGAAAGTAGTTACACGTCACACAGTCACCTTGCGACCCCATTTCTTTTCATTTCAGTTCATTCTTATATCTGGCGAAAAATGGCGAAGAAATTGCCAGCTTCACAAAGCGAGGGTGGGCGAGGGAAACAGTAAAGGGAGAGAGTAGGTCTTGCGTTGCATATACTTTCGCTACTTCTATCTTTTTTTTGTCTTCGTCTTTGTTTTTTTTTTTTTATTTTTCTACCACTATTTTACTCCTTTCATACGTATGTATAGGAAGAAGCACTCATTTCTTCATCTGTACAGCATCACCACTTTCTTCAACACTCTCATCACCTCCATCTTGCTAAAATGACGCCCCAATTCCTCCCTGAAATGACCCGGTAGGAGATTTCTTGAAGATCCACACGTATCATCCCTCTCTTGCTCAATCTTTTATATATTGCAGGAATATTTTTTATTGTTCTCGTTTTTTTTTTTTTTTGTTTTTCTTTGATTTCATGCAAACTTTTGTTCTACCAAGCATAAAATATAGTCGAGTGGTCACATTATCGTGATTATTTTGCCGGAATAATTTTATATATGTTTGTTTGGAAAGTAAATAAATGATGAGACAAATTTTATTTATCTTATTTTGTTTCAGAACTCTTTAGAAGTGCAGCAGAAGCAGGTCCACTGGATATTGTGAAGCTTCGTAAGGGCGATAAACTGCTGAATATATCACCCCAATTGTCATCCAATACACCAGAAACACCTTACGTACTTCAGGTATAATAATTTAATTATATAATCCTTATGAATTGGATTAAATCGCATTTACTGTTATATTTTTATCGCAATTGCAATGGTATTCAATATTATAACGTATTTTATATTATAAAAAGATACGTGATAATGTAAATATCCATAATCTGATTTGACAGTAAAAAGAAATCAACAGTTGCAAAAAAAAAATCAATACGGAATAAAATGTTCAGTATAACTGTATCAAAAAATTATATACATTGTAGACATTTTAATCTGATTATTCACTCCAGAAGTGAGAAGTTTTAGAGTCATGATTTTATAAAACAATAAAGAGAATAGTTAAAAAATATTTTTCAAAAGGATTTTCAATTGATTTGATCAAAATCTTGCTCTGAAATTGAATAAATTTATTCTCCAAGAGATTTTCCAGTTCATTCACCACTTTTCTAAATAGAATCATTGGGATGATGAAATTATTACCATAACTACATTATTTTATATCAATGCCAATAAAAATATAGTGATGAAATGGCGGATAAAAATACTTATCTACTCTCACATAAAATGTGATGACATATAAAAAAAGAAGAAGGAAATTGCTGACCTCACCAGAGTCGAATCTTAATTTCCGGGGAATAATCCCTGACTATAAACGCTCTGGAAATATTTATTTATATATATATCCAAATTTATGTGTGTCAATATTGATCTATAAAATTGTCTATAAGGTTGTCGGGGCTCACCCAACGTCCTTGGGAATGATTGAAGCGGACCTGTTGCGGGCGTTGGAGAGGCGTGTTGCCGCCCTGGAACGTGAATTCCGGGAGCAGCAGACAGCAGCTGTATCTTCAGAGCCACCGCACGCTCTCGGTGACCTCAAACGCCAAATGGACGCTTTCAAAACAAAACTCGAAACAACAGAGCACCTTAGTTGGCTCGGTAAATACTTTCATTATTATATCACTCTTAATCTAACTATATAATTACCACCAATTGCATACCTTTTAAATTCATAATGTGGAAGACAGCGTTAAATAATTTATTTCCACTTTAATGTCTAGAACGGTAGGCAAAAAGAATAACCTTGGAAAAATAACTTATGAAAGCAATAAATATCAATTATCATAGAATATAGTTTTTTTTTTTTTGGTTCTTTAGTTAGAGATCCGTCTCGAATAATTTTATTGGAAATAAATTTGTGATCACAAAAATTATTAATTGTGTTGAAGAGATAAAAAAAAAGTTAGTGGTGAAATCTAAGAAAAGTTGTATGGATGCAATAGATTCCATTCTCAAATGATGGTTATACATACCTATATGTTAAAAAATATATATATATGTATATATGTGCAGTGAATAAACATTCAAAGGTTGCCAGCAAAATTTCGACGTTTTGCCACGTTGAATAAATATTTGCACCAACTCCCAAGCGCTATTCCTATCTCAGAAATAATGTGTGTGACGTAGATAAATTCATAAGAAATACGATTGCAAGAGAGAATGAAAAATACCTAATATGTACCATCGTATTGTATATTTATTTTGTCATATTTAAATTATTCATAACAATGACTACCAAAAAAATATTTATATTCCAATATGTTTAACTCAAGTATAGAGATGAATAAATAACTCGTGAGCGTGTATCTATTTCTTTATTTCTCATATTGTCCGACACACTTAACCGGAAAAAAAAAATTATTTTTCAATTTATCTCCAATTTCATACTTCTATCTCACACACACACACACATTCAGCTACATCTAATAAATCATTCATCTTTTATGAATTGTATGATACAATTGTATGTATATATTCTTTCATAACAGCTTGTACTGACTTTTAATATCAAATTCTGTTTGACAACAATAATTTCAAGATAGGGCGATATCAATTTTTTTTTCCATCACAATATTTTCAAGATCAATAAATTTTTTTCTTCTGCTCTTCTCTCTACAATAGGTTTTTACAAGCAACTGCCAGAGCCCGTTTCATCTGAGGCATGCAAACGATTGCAGTATCGACGCAAAAGCGACAGTGTGAAACGCCGTGTGCGCGAAAAGTTTCTCAACATCTGGTGAGTGCTGAATAAACCAAAACGAATATTTCCAATATTACTCGCCAACGAGAGTAAAATTAACTCAAAGTATCTCTTTGCCAGTGTCCATATACATATACATATATACATACACAATGTCAATATGGATGACTTGAAGGTGCAATCAAAAAGTTGGAAATGAAATATGCAATAGGGGGCGATTGCAAATAATTGATAGCCTGCAGATATATTCACTTTGACAATTTTTTTATTCATATTTATTCATTGCTATCAAAAATATCTATATGAATACTCAATCACATATGCATTATTGAATAGGTCTCCAAAAAAGAGGGGAAAATAATGTCACTTTAACGATTTTATAATTTTTCGAGTGATTACATTTTAATATGTCACAATTAATAGACGGCAATTACAAAATATCTCTTGTCCCCTTGAGTGTGGAAGATTTATGGGGACGTGTGCCCTCCATCTGCATTATTAATATAATTTATTATACATGTCAATATATATATACGTATACGTATATACATGAACGTTTATCAATCAATCGTTCCGTCCATCAATAAATTTGAAAAGTTTCGTGACTGTAAATACTCTCAACAGTCTTGCGACCCCTTTCATAAATACATATGGTCTTTATGCAACAGCAATTATGGATAATACAAATTGTCCCTAGTAGCCATCAAGTATTTATTCAATCGATTTCATTTAAATTATCATCAGTCGTTTACTGAGGATTGTATTCATTTGAAAATTTTGTTGAATTAATAATATTCAAATAATTTCCCAGGATAGTAATGTGTCGACTGACAATTAATTACATCAATTGTAAATTATTTCGAGAATGAAAAAGGGTAGGAATAATGTAAAACTTATGAAAAAATACAAACAAAATAATTGATAAACTGAAATAATAAACTTCAATTAATTTCATCATATAAGAATATGCATAATCACAAATGGCAGAATACAGTGGTGTTAAATGTATTTGTGGGGTCCATCTACAGTCATCCATCAGATGTCATTACTCCTTGGATACCCGTGTCATGAACATTGCGAGCGTGATGGAACGACTTGGGGGAGAGGATTCAGAATGCAAACCCGTCGATCGCAACCGAGACGAATGGATCGTAAACTTTGATTGATCCACGTAAAATGAGAGGGAGTGAAGGAGAGCGAAAAAGAATGAGAGGAATGGATCAGTGAACATGAGAGCTGTCCTTCTCATGTCTGTGAGAACTATTAACGATCTCGTCTAGGTTTCCTTTTATTTGAGTTTTTTTTTATGCTCAGTGGGTATACCTCTACTTTACTACTCTGTCATGATTGTCAGAAATTGATCAGTGAGAATCCACCTCGTTAGGGAAGAATTATTGATGGCTTCTTTTTGTTTAATTTTTGTTCAAACAATTATTTCTTTTTTGTTTTTTTCTCTTCACAGTGTTCATTCAACTTTGAGAAATTAGTATTACGAAAATTGCGCTTTGCACACACGCTCCAGGCGGAAAAAGAATTATACGCAAGACTTTCTGAATAAAACAGTTATCTTTTTTATTCCCTCCAGCTATGCCCTGGTTTTGTTATGCATTTTTATTTTTATTTCCTCTTTTGTTCATTGTTATTTGTGTTGTACTTTGCGCACATGTTCGGAGAATAAATATCATATATTAATTAATTGCAAATACGTGGGAGCGTATTTATTTTTCATTAATTTACAACTTTTTTTTTTCCCCCTATATTTAAATAGACGAAATATCAAACATTGTCGTCGCGAAATTTAATTATTCACTTCAGTTCTATTTGTGATTCCTGTGTCTTTTGATAAAAACGCAGGAATGTTGATTTGAATTCTTCCTCGTTCTCTCTTTGTCTAGGATAGTTAAATTATTTGCATTGTTCAAAGTGTATACGTAATTTGTGGCGAAAATTTCGTGCAATAAAATTACGAAAGTGCCAGAGTAGAATACACCGGATTTGTGGACGATGTGCAGAACATTTACTCTCATCTTTATTTCTCTTCACTTCTCTCTTTTACTGATTTAATGTTAGACGCCTTTAAATAGACTTTAAAACGATGCTTTAAGTGTGTTAGGAATGCCGCGCGTTGTGTTTTTCATGTTCGACTGAGAAAAATCGGCAGCAACAATGTGCGAAAGTAATACCTAAAAAACGAAAGAAAACAATACAATTGTGGAAGGAAATTGAATTTACTCATCGAAAATTAAGTTCAGTAATTGGTGGAAAATAAAGTAAGAAGAAAAATAATTTGCTTAGTCGTTTTCCTTATCCGATAATTTCTATACGCCACGATAATAAAGAAGAAGAGTATGAGATAGTGATTAATTTCGTAATATAAAAAGAAACAAGCACGAGATAATTTCACGATAAATTGATTACTTGAATACAATATACGACCCTTCATTGATACTTCGATGCCCTACAATCTCCTCATGCATTCTCAACCACCATGGATAAATTTTATTATCAATGGAAGAAAAACTGGTGAGAAAAAGGAACAGTTGGGTGAGAATAGAGACGTCACGGCCATAAGGGACTCAAAATATGTTATTGAGCTTCGCCAAGAACTTGACATTAATAAATTAATACAAACAAACAAAAAAAAAAACAAGAAATGTGGAGAATAGTTAATTCAAAGGTTTACTGCAACGATTTATCATTCACGGAGGACAAGCCGGAATTATCGCAGCAGCAAAACTTTTTTCAAATGTCTAATTACTATTCGACTATAATAATATGATTTTATGCCAATAAAAAACAAAAATATAGGATTCACTATTTTCAATCTCTTTTATTTTCCCTCATTTTATTGACTGCAGAAAATTGTGATTAATGAAATCGTGAACAAATATTTGAACGGAACAGAGCAAATATATATATATATATAAATACGCAAACGGAAAAAGTCGATAAATAAACTTACGTTCTTTGAGAGAGTGATTTTCTTACCTCTATGTGTACTCTTCTTCTTTTCTTCATCTTTCTTTCATACCCTTCTGGAAAAGTCTCAAAACAACCGACGAGGAGAGAATCTCATGCCACGTAATTGCATTGCCACGCATCTCCTTGAAATAATACTTGGAAACAAAATATTGACAAAACAGATATTGATGATTATATAAAGGCTGATTGATTCTCATATATTTATTCATTTTTATACATACACTTCTAATGATTTTCATTTTATTCTACATGATAATTGAGTGCATGGGAATATTTGGAGACGATTAAATTTCATCGATACATCATCTTTATTACAATATATATGTATTTATGGTTGCATATAGACACATTAGAATATGAATAATTAATGGAGATGATAAACTGATTACCAAAGCAAATTATCTGTGCGACAGTGCATGATGGTGACGTTTATAATAGGATCAAAATACCTGTAATGTTCCAGCAATGCCGGATATTCGAGATAATTTTATAACATATGCATATATGCATGATGTACAAGAAGTTAATGATAATCTGATAGAGATATAGTGAGGTTTGATGAGTGTACACATCAAAACATTAATCATCTTTTATTCCCTGGTCGCCATGTGCAGTTAGTTTTAATGGGTTTTAAAACGTACATGTATATATCATATTTTATTAACATATATAAGTAATCCAACTAAAAAAGTTTGATTTTTTATCACGTTCTTTTTCACTCGGTCCGGGAATTTTATATGAAAGTTAAATACTTGACGAAGAGTGACGTGCATTTGAAATGGAGACACAGGGACAAAAAGATCTTTCAGTGGCACATCCTATATGATTTTTTTTTCCCCTTGTGGAGATATATTCAACGAAGCGAACGGATATGATATTTCACCCGCATAAAGGAAAAAAAAATAAAAATTCGTGAAATGCCTGCGGAATATTAAGAAAAAAATGACAGGAAAATCTATAAGCTCGACGATAATAAATAGAAATAATATGGGGCATATTGAATATTTCTTTTTTTTTCTCGAGAATAAAAGATACTCAAAAAGGTGAAAAAAAATATCAATGGATTTTTGAATTTCAACAGAGAGAGTGTTCAGCCAATCTGAAAAGAATTGAAATGGTTGAGAGTGTGGATATTGACAGTGATAGTAAAAAATGAATATTCTGTGAATGTCCATAGTTGACATCGCCATTTCCGATGTGTCAAGAGCGTATCATATCACCTTCATTGTCAGGATTGTGTCGTCTCATTTTCTCACCCTAATCCACGTTCAATTGCATTACAGAACTATTCCCCATCATATATCCACATGTACATATATGCTCAACTAAGCGACCAAACGTCAATCAAATGTCAACCATAATTTCCCCCAAATATTGTCTATCGATGAATTTTCCGAAACATTCGTATATCTATGTGTCTTGCAATGTATTCTACTTGAGATATTATGTGTTTTAACGTCAAATTAGAGAGGATATTTATCATTGAACAATTATCCCAGATGATAGATATTATAAACGTCATTGTGGTTACATTTTCATATTGATTGGCCTAGTGAATTTGGTAACACTGATTACAGCGGTCAATCATCGAAACCTGATGACCGTCGTGAGAGCAACAATTTCTGTATATATACTAAATTTACATATTCTCCCTACTCGTATGACCGCCATTTGCGTCTCTCTGGTCGCCCACAAAATGGCCGCGAATTTCCGTGGTTTTCCCTATTCGCTCCCATCTATAATTATCTATTTATCCGATAATAATGAATATTAGTGGTAGTAATAGTACTGTAACGATGTGAAGTCAGTTAATGATCCCCGCAATATGTTCAAGCATATCTGGCAATTATGCACCTAAAAAAAGATGAATGTATATATGGAGGATATAGCATCCTCAACTTGAGTAATATAACCTCACAATAAATGGCAAAAAAAAAAAACATAAAAATAAATACCAGTCCAATATGGTTCAAGTAGCCAATCATTCATAAATGTTGGAAAAAAGCAGTACCCTACACTAAAAATTTAATCGTACGTGAATACAAAAAACATTCTAACTTGTGACGAGTAGTCAATTGATAATAGCGATTTGTAACTCAGTTGTCGCAAATATTTGCCGAATTTTTTTATCAAATACTTTACATGCGAACGATTCTCTCGCATTCGGATATATATATCTCACACTGCAACCAAGTGCGTGGTTTTCGTTCATCATATTATACGATCCGAACGATTGAATTGATAGGCAAATAGAATTTCAATGCAAATTGACATCGATTTTTGTGCCATTCACATGTTAGTGACAATTGGAAAAGAGTGTGATAGAGCGAGAGTATACGACGTATACGAATTGGAGGTTATAGAGGACAAACGAGAAATGTCATGGGAATGGTGGCTTTGTGATGGCTGCCACTTGTATGGCTCGGGGGGACAAATCATATGTATGAATGCTTTCAAGTTACCCATTATCAAGTGCTCTCGAAGCGAATGCGCAAAATAGGAAGATGGGGGCAAAAAAAGTACCAAAAAATAAACACAAAAAATAGAAAAAAATATGATGGGACATCACATATGTGTACATACATATGTATATCGAGGAGCAATCATAAAAGATCGTTATGCACCGAGGGCTTGTCACAAATGGATGGCTTCCGTCTGATGCTCTCTTGCACATATATGAATACATAGGTACACATATTCGCATACATCAACTGTTGGTCTCTTCTTGTTTCATTCACTCATATCGTGTGCACGGTCTTGTAACTAGATTCTATCAACGACGAAATATATTGCGTATTTATATGTTGACAGTCAGCTTTTGCAACCCGGATATTAAATTGCAAGAAGAAAAAGGGATATTTATCTCTACCGCTGGTACTATTCAACCAATAGAAATGATCATTTATTTATTTATCAATTTTTTGATTTTTATTTTCACCTTAAATGCTCACGTTGCATTCATGAATGATCGATATCTCCTTCATGCAAATAATAATCTCCGCATTCCGTAAAATGTATTTAGTGCCAATTATTGGCGCCACGTTCTTCCGTTTACGTTCGTCTCATTTCATAGTCCTAGAAATTGCTGGCGCCAGTGGTACCAGATAAAAAAAATATTCCCTAGGCGCCACTCGTAGCGGACTTGGTGCGCATAGACATGGCGAAAAAGTAGTAATCCCGCAATTTCTTCTTCCTAGGGGCATCTATAGATATATATTCATGCACATGTACTTCCTACCGTATACTATTATACGTATGTAGTGCATGTGCCTAGCAATTACGTGATTACGAGTCGAACGTGCGTGTAGTAATTGCGGGATCGTCGTACCCATACACTATATACGTAATATAAACTCACTTCTATTCTTTTTATTATATGAAAATAACTTTTCGCCCTTTTATTATCTCATGGAATTTTGTATGCGTACAGAATCATGGAATAGATAATGGTGGGAAAGATAGTGGGTGGAAAAAAAATTGGATATTAACCCCTTCAACTGCAATCATATTTTTGCTAACGTCGTTTGCAATTTGGGTCGTTTAAGGGCCAATATCAGAGCAATGACCGGAAGAGTGGAGGGTTTTCCCATATTCCTATCTCTGAAATGCTGAGAAAGACAGGAATGAATAAGGAGAGGCGAAATTCTCTATTCCGTGGGGAAAAATTCCTACAAGAATGCGATTTTTTTTGAGAGTCGTAATTTGATTTGTATTATTTATGTAGAAAATTTATTTAAATCGTAAAGAAAAGTCGTCTCAGGTGAAAATACAATCAAAGTTTTTGGTGGGCAGTTTTCGACCTCTGCGGGCTCCAATACCAACTTTGATAACTCCCAAAGTTGTTCAACTTTTTGGGAAAATGCTTTCGCGTACTTATTCTAAAAGGATCCTAGAAAAATAAAAAACAACTGTAAACAAAACAAGAAACGTATTTTTCTAATTTGTCAGAAATAGTCTCCAAAATAGAATGTCTAGTGCATATTTTCATGCCAAGCAGAATGTGGAGGAAAATAAGTAAAGGATGCAAATTTTATTAAAAAATTCATGACTTAGCAATGAATGAATATTTAAAAAACTATTTTAGGGTTTTTCAGTTTCAACCATACCTTTTGACAGAAATATTGACTCATTAACAACAGCTAAAGAATGAATAATTATTCCAGCATATAAAAATGAAGATTCCTACATTACATTCAAAAGAAAAAACCTGACAGACATTGATCATTTTAGTTGGTAGGAATTCAATTGAATAATTCTGTTTTCCCTGTTATCATTCCAGCGACGTTTCTGTGGCATCTAGCGTACGTGAATGGCTCCGATCACCTGCTTTTGATGCACGACAATGGGAAGACGAGGAGCTATTGTTGATGCTTCAGACAATGTTTATCGACTTAAACTTACCACAAAAATTTAACATTCCACTGACGACATTACGTAATTTTCTCTACGAGGTTTACAATAATTATAATGAGGTGCCATTTCATAACTTCAGACATTGTTTCTGCGTGGCACAAATGGTAAAAGAAAAGAACAGAAATTCAAAATTAAATTGGCAATATAATATTGAGTGGAATATATTGCAATAATTTTGTTTGTCTTTTTTTTTTAGATGTACGCAATTGCCTGGGCTGTAAATTTACCAGAAAAAATAGGTGATCTCGAAGTATTGGTGCTAATTGTATCATGCATATGCCATGATCTCGATCATCCAGGTTACAACAATATTTATCAAATAAATGCACGTACAGAACTTGCATTACGTTACAACGACATTTCGCCACTTGAGAATCATCATTGTTCGGTGGCATTTCGTGTTTTGGAATCTACGGAGTGTAATATATTGTCGTCGATGGACGCAACGACATTTCGTACTGTACGCGAGGGAATAATACGATGTATCCTTGCTACAGACATGGCAAGACATAATGAAATACTTGGACAGTTTACTGATGCTGTTCCCGAATTTGATTACCAGAACAAGATGCATATTAACTTGGTACGGTTCCACAATTTCATAATTTGATTTGACACATATCATACGATAATAACGTTCTCAAATAATTAATCGATTCCAAATTATATTTGTCATTTACAGTTGTCAATGATTCTAATAAAAGTCGCAGACATTAGTAATGAAGCACGTCCCATGGATGTCGCTGAGCCATGGCTAGATCGATTGCTTCAAGAGTTCTTCAAGCAAAGCGACGCTGAGAAACTCGAGGGACTACCAGTGACGCCATTTATGGATCGTGACAAAGTCACAAAGCCGTCGTCACAATGTAGCTTCATTGGATTGGTTTTATTACCGCTATTCGAATCCCTCGGTGAATTATTTCCCGAGCTCCAGGTTCGTTAACAGTCTATTGTAATTAATTACTTCATTTATATAATCTGCGAAAACTCAACTCGATTACACATCAATTGAACTTTGGTTCTTTTTATAAACTATTTACACTTATTCAATAATAAAAAAATTCAAACAGCGAATATAACGTCGTGAAAACGGGAAAGCATTCCAAAAGAATTCACCAGAATAAAACTTTGGTATTCGAAAATTTGATTCAATGATAGAGACAAATAAATTCAATGATGATTGGAATTATAGAGAGAACTGAAGCGAAAATTAAAACATCGCTTTATAGAAATAGAATATTTGAAACGAATACATATTAATTATTTATTCACTCATTCATATTAATTCATTGAACAGGATTTAATTGTATCACCAGTACGATACGCATTGGATTATTATCGGCGATTGAATGAAGCAGCCAAAGATGAACGTCATCATCGTAAAAGTGTTGTTGATCTTGGTGAATCCGGAACAATATTGTCATCAAGTGGGACACCGGGTAACGCAGTTGTTGTTAAATCAACATCGACAAATAGTATGCGATCAAAACGTTCAGCAGCGAGTACAATACGATCGCGATCACGTTCAATTGAAGATGAAATGGAAAATCCAACGATTGATGAATCAGAAAACGTGGAGAGTTCTGATCCTGAAACAGCAACTGAAGTTGAAGTAAGTGAAAAAACATTGAAATTTAAAATATCAACTGAGGGAAATATTGCAACATCATCATCATCAGCTGGTAGAAAAAGTTATCCTGGTAGTCGTAAAGGTAGCAGGGAAAAATCATCATTGGATTATCATTATCATCATGATTTGGCTAAAGCTGTGCGCGATCATGAACGTGAGAGACGAAAGAGCCGGGGTGAAAATTGGAGTAGTGATGTGAGTTCACCAGTTAGCGCTAGATCTGGCGAGGAATCTAATAAAATAATTGAAGAATTAGAGAAAGATGAAATTATTTACGTTGATGCAAGAATTAAATATGATAGATCTGATAGTTGTGGTGGTAGTAATGGGGTTATTGAAACAGTTATCGAACGTAATAGTTCGAATAAGTGTTCGAGTATTGCTGAAAATGAAGAGGAAAAAATTATACAGAAAGAAATTGTTGTTAGTGAAACGCCTATAACGACGACAAATTATCGTTGTTGTTGTGATGAAAAAACAACATCAAATAATCATAAATCATTATTGTCAAGATTGAGAAATTTTACGGATCGTTTAAGCATTAGTTTTGATTCCAAGGATTCACCAGTCACAAAATTATCGACGAAACACCATCAAACAGGAATGAAAAATGTAGTGAAGAGTAATTCAATTGTTAGTGGCGATGGTACATCATCCAGAATGCAAAATAATTCATCATTAATATGCAAACGATGTAATTTAATTAAGAATAATAATAAAGATACGACAACGTCAATGGCAACAACAATTGTTGGCATTGGTGGTATGGAGAAACGTGCAATGACATTGCCAAAAACGAGAAAATTACACGATGGTAGGGGTAAAAGTTGGCGAATGGTATTTGCCAAGGAGAAAAGACCATCAGCGTCATTGGAAGTGTTGCCGGGACATGATAATGACACAATTGCGATAAAACACAAGAGAAATTTGTCGAATCCTGAAGGTAAAATTGTCAGTACGACAAAACAAACAAGTTTCAAGATAAATAATGATGGGAAAAAGTTAAATTTCGTTGAAATCGACGTCAGAACTAAATTAAAACCTGAAATTATTGTTAATCCAGGTAGTTCTGGTGTCATAGATGAAGATGTTGATAAAGTCGAAATACGTAGGAGTTCAGCAAGTATGGAGGACATTTCTGTTATTACGAAACAAAATGAGGGATTAATTCTCGGTAAATTTGACGATAAAAAAAAATCCGATGACATGCAACAGCATATGGGAAGTCTTGATTCAATGTTGTATAAAGATTCAGTGGTGACCGTAAAAAAATCTTTTGTGTTTTCATCACCATGTACAACGAAAAAGTCAACACCAGGATTATTTTCAAGATTTAAATCGGGAATGAGTATTGATGGTATGCGTAGCAATAGTGGTTCACTTCATGATCCAAGTCAACAACCACAAAGCGGTTGGATCTCTTCATTGACCGCAAGTTTTCGTCCTAAACGTCATGGTAGTGATATTGCAACAACATTGGAACAACAAAATCCATTACAATCACCTAGCAATGAAGAGGTGAAGTGATACGTAATGATTGTGGAGAACAAGCGTGGAAGATTATCGGAATTTAATGATTGGTGGTCGCAACATTCGCCCTGTTGCACTGGATAAAATTCAATTAATTAACTTTTATTTATTGGTTCATGATAACGCTGGTGGAAAAATTGACTCCAATGATGCCGATCGCCTCGTAAAACTCCATAATAGTTACACGTGGTTATTTTACGTTTATCAGATTTTAATGAAGATGAAATACTAAAGAAATTACAATGAGAATAATTTTACCTATGAACTTTCAACGAATCGATTTTATTTAAATGCCGTTTGATGGCTGATTACATTTTTTTAGATCCAATAGATTATTTTATTTATTTCCAATATATGTATATGTAGATTATGAATTAATTATTAATGTTGTTCGTTATATAAATACATATTATATATATATAAGCACATTGAAATATGTAATTGTACGTAATTGTTTAAGGTACACAGAATCCAAATCGCCATAAAAAAAACGTATAGATAAAAATCTTAAATCTGTCATGATCGCAGATGGATGAAATTTTAGTTAGATAGACAAGAGGAAGAACTATTATAAATGAAAGATAATATATATATTGTATTATTTAACACTCTGTGACAAAAAAAAAACACGATCACAAATAACAATGTGCTTCTTGAGTGAATCGCAGTATTGTTCCGAGATGGCGGTTAATTTCAACGATAATCAAAACAGAAAAAAATAAAAATGAAATTGAATATATAAATATAAAAAATCGATTAATTGATATGATAAAGATTAGCGTTATGCGTACAATTTTGAGCACACATCGGCTGATAAAGAGAGAGAGAGAGAGAGAGAAAACAAAGGGAAATATGTCATGGTTCATAAAGCTTGTTATGGTGTTTAAAATTGAAAGGGAGAAAGAAAAAGAAACGAATCGGAAATATTTATCTCGAATGTTTCTCTGCGAAATAAAGAAGACGTATAGTATCCATAATATTAATACTAATAACAATGATGATACCGATAAAAAACAATTCATCTAATGGAAAAAACATAAACTATATGGTGTAATTAAATCTAATATTTCGATCAACTCAGTCTATGGTGATATATATATACGATATATATATATATATATAATATTGAAGGAAAGGAAATGAAAATGAATTTTTTTTTATCTCAGAAATAGAAACAAAGCGAAGGTAAAAATATATTTGGATGAATGATTCACTAATTGTGTAAACATTTATAAATCTAAACTAGTTTATTTCTTCTTTATACGTATGTTCAGGCTTTTCATTTACTAGATATTTATATTTTTATACTCTCCATCTCTTCCTATCTCACTGTTTTCCCCTCATTTTTTTTTCTCCTATCACTTGTTCACTTTTTTTTCACCATGCAATGTTTCTATCATACGCGCGATTAAAACGCATGTATTGTTGATCTCTAGTCTTATGTTTATTATATTTCATCACCTAACATTGTATTGGGCATTTTAATCATTTTTTTTTTTTTTTCTTCGAAACAGAACGCGAAACACTTTCATTTGAATCGAATCGAATTTAAAATTAAATTGAAAAGACTCTCATTATATCTCTCATCACTATCCTATCTCTTGACCAATTTTTTAAATTTCAAATATAACGAAAGTGTACTTCTCATTATAATATTTTATATGCGTTGTTGCGTTGACGAAACAAAAAATAAAAAACAAAAACAACAATAAACCAGGCCTAGACCAAAATATTTTCACTCGTCCATTGTAAATAAACGTGACGAGTGTAATGAACAGAAGAAAAAAGCAAACAATTTATTATATAAAGAACCACTACCTGTGCCTGATCTCTGTCATTATTTATTTATATCTTTTCCACTATATAACTGTGTATCGGAAAGATTGCAGAAAACATTTGTTTTTTTTTTTCATTCCAACAACTTTCATAAACTTCGAATTGTACTGTTGTCAATATTTTATTTATTCGCACTCGAATTTAATTATGATATATCTAATTATTACCACAGTTAGTCAATTAATCGTAATAATTATTATGAATTGAAAAAATTCCACGAAAAAAATAGGAAATTGCTTCGTGACGGTAATAAAAAAAGATAAAAACAAAAAATACATAAACTTCCTTCTCTCGCCAATGACTACTAATTTTAATCGTATATATATATATTTATAGATATATTAATCACACATTACATGCATACACATAAATACATATACTTGCACATAATTTAAAAATGCGGGTTCGAGTATGAAAAATAATAAGAAAATAAAATGAAATGACTGCAAAAAAAATAATGATCGATTTTGGCATTTGAAAAGAACAAGAACAAAATATATCATATAAGAACAAACTTAATGTGGATGTAAATAATTTTCGCCTGCCTATACATATACATAAATATATGAATATATATGACGTAATATCTCCGCAAGCAGGAATATTCATTGATCCATTAATTGAATATAATTCGTGGCAACATTATTAATTATATTATTATAAGATACATATAAACATATTGATAATTTTGAGAGTATAAATGAAAGGAAATTTACCTGATTCTCATGCATACATAGATTAACATAAATTATATGTGAATATATAAAATACAAAAAGTGACAATTGATTCGCTCGCTGGCGAGTGACAATTAGTGATGATTGTAAGGAAGAAAAAAAAAATAAATAACACCTTATAAATGTTCACAGAAGAATAATCAGCTTGAAAAATTAATTGATATATAAATATGAAAATCGGTAAATATAATTGTTCCTCGCTCTCTTTTAATTGCATTTGAGGAATTAATTGCTGAGGTGATTCCATGACAAAATTCGGCGGAGAAGAGAAAGAACAAAACATCATTTTATTATTTAATTATCATCAACTTATGCACCACATATATATATTTAAATATTGACATCGTTTTCATTTCATAAATCTTTCATATAATTTTAGTTATTATTCAAAATTTCACAATAAAAACGTGTTGAATTGTTCAATTATACATAACCTATCATTGCGTGAAAAAAAACTTTTATTATAAAAATATGTAAGTGATTAAGAAATTAAATACAACGTAGTCAAGTGTATCATGAAAAAAAAAAAATATTCTCCCATCGACCATCATTTTTTTTGTAATTGAAATTAAGCGTGCATAAAATAAATGTATACATATACCTGATTGCACATGAACAATTAAAAAAGTCAATCCTCCATAATTTATTTGTACGTGATCAAACATATATAATAGATTCATGTGTCGACGCAGTAATGTTATCAGATGACATTGATTATTCAGAATTTGGAATTGTTCTGCTATGCAAATTGTTGGAGAAGGCTGTATGCATACCCGATCATCGTATTCGAGATTTTCCACTCCGAAAACCAGTCAACTGTTTCATGTGGAAGTTTCAATATTAGTTTAATAAACTTCCGTAACTCCTACATTTATTTTGTACATGTGCAAATATTCTCACTATAAAATCATTTGTCAATATATGAACATATAGAAATAAATATCACGATCGAGTGCAATAATTAATTGATCATGAATGCTCCGATGAAGAGTTGCAACTTTTCCTCTCATCATAATGCAGAATATTTATTTGTAATTTTTTTAACGTTCAAAATGATCCCACCGTCCGCTGTTACGAGAAGTGATTTTGGCGTTATACGCATCGGAATTGAAGTCTTTTCGCACGGTGAAAATTCATATTTCGATAGCAATTTTATTAATCCCAGCTTCGATTGGAGTAAACCAATGCGCATGCCTGAAAGTATTGAAATAATTCAATATATTGTGTAAACTATTATCAGAATAGTTATAAAATAATGAAGACTTACCGATGCAAGTGTGTGGTCCATCACCGAATGGCAAATAAATATACGGTTTCCTGGATTTTTTATTCTCCGCGGAAAATCTTTCAGGATCGAATTTATGTGGATCGTGAAAATATTGTGGATCATAGTGCAATCCCATCAATGCGATGAAAATCGGAGTACCTTTCTCAATAACAAGATCAGAATCCGAAATTCTATAGTCCTCATTAGCAACACGATCTAAAAATGGTAATGACGGATATTTTCGTAATGTTTCAGCCACGACCATGTCCAAATACGGCAGAGTCATCGTCTGAATAAAATATGATTGATAATGCAGTTACATATATTTATTTTTCTAATCCTATGATTTATTTAACATACCAAGTCATAAGTTATTTTCCCGTCCGACTGCTCGAGCGCTTCCATTATTTCTCTCCTCAAATTTGATTGCATTTCAGGATTCATTGCCAATTCATATAATGAAAAACTCGTGACGGACGAGGATGTTTCGAAACCCGCGGTGAAAAATACTGCCGCTTGTGCCACCAAAACATCGCCATCAAATTCTAAAATAAATCAAGACAAGTCCCTTCATTTTAGATGAGTTGTCAATAATATTGCATCATTTATTTTACCAATAATTCCTTTGTCTGTGCTCTCATGATAAGACTTTCGCAACTCTACTAAAATATCGATGAGATCATTTCGTTTCATTCCTGACCGGTCCCTCTCTATCAATACATCCCATATTGACTCTCTCAAAAAACGTGTACTGTCATTTGAGAAAATTTTGAATCCAAGTGGTCCAACCACGCTGGGTAAAAAGAAAGCACAAACGAACTCTACATTTCGATATGCCGTTACTCGAAACATATTTCTACCATGTCTTCGAAAATCGGTGTCTGGATTATTCAAGGAATTGACTCTTATTCCAAAAGCCGTCGTAGCAATCATGTCCGTGGTAAATCTAGCACCTATCTCCTTCATCTCTAAATTCTCACCCTTTCCATTCAAATTCAATGAATTCATATATGCATCGAGATCATCACCAATTTCCACCATCAATTCAAACATTCTCTTCAGTCTTCCCGAAGTAAAAATTGGGGTAAGCTTAGACCTAAGCAACTTCCATGCTGGATTCTTGATAAAGAATAAATTTGCAAAGCCAAGTGGATCATTCGGACTGGTACTAGCGAATCGGTTTTGAAAGAAATTGGAATCTCGTATGAGGATATTTTTAATCAACTCAGGATCACGAACGAGCAAAGCAGGTTTGTCAAATATATAAAAACCCATGTATGGTAATCCAGCACTATGATTATAAAGATCCTGTAGCCATTGTCCAGCTGAACGTTTTGCTGTCAAGCAGTCTCCAAAATTGCCAAGAAATGGTGTAGGTTTTATTTCAATCACTCCGCGTTTCTCCCAATACTTAAACTTACGTGTCACATAGAAATGAGCCAGGACAATGAAAGTTATTAATAAAATCACACTATCCATCATCCAATATTCAGTAAAAACAACCATGTTGAAACTTATTGGAATCACGTAACAGAAATGCAATTTGAAAAGACACTGGTGAGTTATCGAGGCACTTCTGTGCTGTTGTTATTTATAACTAGGAATATGACTCTAAATCATAAGTACTTTGATCCCGAGTAGCATACAATTTCCAGGGGTTATCTTGCACTGGTATGCTGTACTCTAGTTGTTATCATATTTTCCACATTTCACATGTAATCTAGAAACCGTAATATTGAAAGACTTGATATAAGTCCTCGTGTTAAGGAAGGCTCATAAAGAAAAATCAAAATATACATTTTCCGTTTTATTTCTACGCTTAAAGAGAATAAATTTTTCAAAATATGTTGTTGGAATATAATTTTAATTATTTGGGAAATCAATGCAACCGTTTGTTGTTGATACAAACTCTAATTAATGGATAAATTTTTTTCCTCCCATCGTTATAGTAATTATTCAAGTGTAATTTTTCTAACATTCAGATAAACTCCACCGTCTGCTGTTGTGAGCAAACCTTTTGGTGACAAACGCATTGGAATGAGAGTCTCTTTGCATAGTGAAAATTCGTACTGAGTTACCAATTTTATCACTCCCAGCATCGTTTGGAGTAATCCAATACGCATACCTGAAACCAACAAAATAATTCAATCTGTTGTATAAATTACGCAGAACACAGTTGTATGAAAGGATTGAATCTTACCAATACAAAGATGTGGTCCATCACCGAATGGCATATAAATACTTGATTTCCTTGATCTTTTATTCTCTTCAGAAAATCTTTCAGGATCAAATTTATGTGGATCAGGAAAATATTGTGGATCATAGTGCAATCCCATCAATGCGATGAAAACCGGAGTACCTTTTTCAATAACTAAGTCAGAATCCGGAAATTTGTAGTCATCATTAGCAATACGATCTAACATTGGTAACACTGGGTATTTTCGTAATGTTTCTGCTACGACCATGCTCAAATACGGTAAACTCATTGTCTGAAATAAAAAATTATGAATATGGAGATGTATATATTATAATCAGTTTTATTTTATCATGATTCATTAAATCCCGTACCAGGTCATAACTTATTTTCCCATCGGTTTGTTCAAGTGCTTTGACAATTTCTTTTCTCACTTTTGATTGAATATCAGGATTCATTGCCAATTCATAAAGAGCAAAACTCAATGTTGTCGAAGATGTTTCAAAACCACCAACGAAAAATATAGCAGTTTGTGCCACCAAATTATCACCATCGAACTCTGAAAAATATCATCAACAAATATTCAACAATGAATGTAAATGAAAAATAACAAATTTTACTATAAATAATTACCAAAAATTCCTTTGTCTGTGCTTTCACGATAGGCCTTTCTCATCTCTATTAAAATGTCAATAAGATCATTCCTTTTTATTCCAGATCGTTCTCGTTCTGTCAATACATCCCACATGGTGTGTCTCAAAAAACGGGTCATTTTATTTGAAAAAAAACTGAATCCAAGTGTTTTGACAATACTAGGGAAGAAGAATATAGAAACGAGTTCTAAATTTCGATACAGTGTTGTTCGAAAAAGATCTCTGCCAATATTGCGAAATTCAGTATCAGGATTATTCAATGAATTGACTCTGATTCCAAATGCCGTTGTGCCAATCATATCTGTAGTAAATCTAGCTGCTATTTCTTTCATCTCTAAATCCTTGCCTTTTCCATCCAAGCACAATGAATCCATGTATGCATCGAGATCATCACCAACCTCCACCATCAATTGAAACATTTGCTTCAGTTTGCCCGCTGTATAAATTGGCGAAACTTTTGATCTGAGTAATTTCCATGCTGGATTTTTGAGAAAGAACATATTCGGGTTGCCAAGTGGATCAACAGTACTGGCAAAACGGTCTCGGAAATAATTAAAATCTCGTACAAGGACATTTTTAATCAACTCAGGATCACGAATGAGTAAAGCAGGTTTATCAAATATGTAAAAACCCATGTATGGTAATCCATCGCAGTAATTGTAAAGATCACCCGTCCATTGTCCAGCTGAACGTTTCGCTGTCAAGCAGTCTCCAAAATTACCAACAAATGGCGTTGGTTTTATTTCAATCACTCCGCGTTTCTTCCAATATTTAAATTTACGTGTCATGTAAAGATAAGCCAGGATGAATAAAAATGTGAACAAAAGTACACCGTCCACTATCCAAAATTGAGTCACAAAAGTCATTTTGAAATTAAATAGAATCACAGAGATATAATACACAATTTAAACTCAGGACACACTGGTGAATGACCAAGTACTGCTCTGTGAATGACTTTTATAAACTGTTTTTATAACAGTAGATTGTAATAAGCCCACTTTCGACTGATATCAATATCAAAAGGACACTCGTACTTGTTCCGATAGCGACGTTGACTAGTTATCACTTCACAAAAATTATATGTTTTATCTGCAGCACAGTTTCATACAATTCAATTAATTTGCAAACCGACCTTATTATGTTGATTGATTATTTCTGACGTCATTTAATAATTATCATTTTTACCTATTATATTTTTCATTTAACTGCGCGTCTATAATAATGCAATAATTAGAGCTCATCTATGTTTATCCATCATGTAATGCGCTGTATTATCAAATTATAAAATTTCTCTTCCTTATTATTTGTGTCATCATCAAATATTTCACAATAAAGAACTTGTAGAATTATTCAATCATATATAATGTGTCATTGAGTGGGGAAAAAGCAGTTTTCAATGTAAACATTTTTCCCAATAATTGAATTTACGTGTCATGTATAAATAACCCAACACTATCAACGACACAAATAAAATTGCACCATTTGCTACCCAACATTGCGTTAACGCCAACATTTTCATGTTCATTGTAGTAACACAGATAATATTAATAATTGAGCTGAAATAAATACTGGACAATAATTGGAGCACTTGTCTAATCTTACAATTTAAAAACTTTCCACCCAGCGAAGTAGGACACAGTAAATCCAGCTACGAGTGCCATCAAAATTTAAGACACATTTCGCTTTTACTCAAATGGTAATAATGTCTTGTTATCATTCTTGAAAAATAATTGGTTTTCATATCATCACAGTGACTTCATCAGAACTAATCTAATCAATTCCCATTTAAATTAAATTATAATTAATGATGTCATCCTTCAATATTGGAGCAGTAAATAAATTGTTTGCTCACAGAAAAATTCCAGTAGTTAACAAATTTAATTCAATAATGGCAATATTATTATATAATAAATAATCATGATAAAATCTTCAATCACTCAATATAAACATTTTATTTTCTCATTAAAATCTAATTACAGTTGTATCGATGAGATAATATTTAGATATGATTTATAAACTCTTTTATTTAAAATGAAAATACACGGTATTACATTCTATATCATGAAAGCATTTATGACGTAACAAGTTTTTTGACATTCAATACAATTCCACCCTCTGGTGCTGTAATGAGAGCCTTTGGCGATATACGCATTGGAATTGTCGTCTCTTTGCATGGTGCAAACTCGTATTTAGGTAGCAATTTAATTAATCCAAGTTTTGATTGAAGTAAACCAATGCGCAGACCTGTAAGTTTCAATATAATTAAATCCAATTGTATAATTTATTGATATTAACAAGTTAACATTATGCAATGAATTTAAATTGAGAAATCAGACCTATGCAGACATGAGGTCCTTCACCAAATGGAAAATAAATGCACGGTTTTCGCGCTTGCTTATTCTCTTCAGAAAATCTCTCAGGATCAAATTTATATGGATCAGGAAAATATTGTGGATCATAATGCAATCCAGTCATTGAGATATATACTGGTGTACCTTTCTCAATAACTAGATCAGAACCTGGCATTTTATAATTATCACTTGCTACACGATCCAAAAATCCTAATGGTGGAAATTTACGTAATGCTTCAGCCACGACTTTATCCAAATATGGTAAATTCATTGTCTGAAACAAAAAAAAAAAGAATTTGCCAAAATATTTATTACTGTAATTTATTTAAATCCATACCAGGTCATAAGTTATTTTTCCATTTGACTGCTCAAGTGCATCGACTATTTCCTTCCGTAATTTTGTTTGAATTTCAGGATTCAGTGCCAATTCATAAAGTGAAAAACTCAATGCTGTTGATGATGTTTCAAAACCGCCAGTAAAGAATACTGCTGTTTGTGCCACCAAATTATCACCATCAAATTCTAATATAAATGACAAACAAAATTAAAAAATTCCCACATTAAACAAAAGTCATGAAGTACTTGAACATTATTTATTTTACCAAAAATTCCTTTGTCTGAACTCTCTTGATAAGACTTTCTCAATTCCACTAAAAGATCAATAAGATCATTTCTTTTTATTCCAGAACGTTCTCTTTCCATCAAAACATCCCACATTGTCTTTCTCAAAAAATGCGAACTGGCTTTTGATAAAAATTTAAATCCAAGTGGTCCAACAAGATGGGGCATAAAAAATAACGATGTGAGTTCCAAATTTCGATACAGTGTCACACGAAAAATGTCTCTACCATGTTTACGAAATTCAGCGTCAGGATCATTTAATGAATTGACTTTGAGTCCAAATGCCGTTGTGGCAATCATGTCTGTTGTGAATTTGGCACTTATTTCTTTCATCTCTAAATTTTCACCCTTTCCATCCAAATTCAATGAGTTCATATGAAAATCCAGATCATCACCCACCTCAACCATCAATTCAAACATTTTCTTCAATCTTCCTGAAGTGTAAATTGGTGTAAGCTTTGACCTAAGTGCTTTCCATGCTGGATTTTTAATTAAAAATAAATTGGCTGAGCCAAGCCGATCATCATCACTAGCGCGAGCGAATCTGTCTTGAAAATAATTGAAATCTCGCACAAGAATATTTTTAATCAGTTCAGGATCACGAATGAGTAAAGCAGGTCTGTCAAATATATAAAAACCCATGTATGGTAATCCAGCACTGTAATTATAAAGATCCTCCAGCCATTGTCCAGCTGAACGTTTCACTGTTAAACAATCTCCAAAATTACCAATAAATGGTGTTGGTGTTATTTCAGTAACGCCACGTTTCTTCCAATATTTAAATTTACGTGTCATGTAAAAATAAGCCAGGATAATTAATGATGAGAATAAAACTACACCATCCAACATCCAATATTTTGTAATCAAAGCCATTTTGTAGAGTCAAATATACATTAATTCAAACAATCTTCATCTATTTTTCGCATTAACTCATTTGATATCACATTAAAATATCATTGAAGTGCAACTAGTGTTCTATCAAGTAGCGCGTACATTCACTGTCTAACCCGATGTGAAATACCGATGTCATTTTTATGTTTTTCCACCACTGCATTCAGTGAAATAGAAAAAAAAATCAACTCTCAAGCATGTGACCTAACATAGTATCTTGTATTTATTTATAATAGTTACTTTTTTTGTTGACGTACGTAATCTTGATACATGTCATCATGAGTAGACAGAATTGCGAGTAAAGAACATGCAATCATAAATGTAATCCCACTAATCGAACTCTTAATCTACCCCATGTGTTATTACATTATTTTCACTCGATTTTATTTTAGAAACGCAGTATTAATTTTGCATGTTGATGAATAGTGTGGAATGTTATCAATATCCGCTACGCAGAATATATCAAAGGAAAAAAAAAAAATTTAATGTGAGGAATTTTAGTTGGGAAAAAAAAAATTCTAATGGAAGACAAAAAAAAAAGATTCTTTTTTAATTTCTGCTTCTCATGAATATTTATTATTCTTCTTGTATTGTAACTGAATTATTCATAATATATACACTCAGTACGGGTAGTAGAGGGATAACAAATTGCATTAGATACAATTGAAAGGATAATTTTCATGTCATATAAAATCATAGAAAAAAAAATATATGCATATATAAACTAACAAATATTAAACAGTGTCTAATTTAGCGATGAAATACTATGGAGAGATTGGTCTTTCATGGGCTACTCTAAAATACTGATAATTAAAAGAAAAAAAAAAGAGGAGAGAAGAAAATAATTACAATTATCAAATTGATAAATGCAATTTTTTTCGAGTATTTTTTTTTTTCACAATTCAAGATCATTAAGTATAATAAAATAAAAATGATAGGAAAAAAAAAAAAAGAAATAGAAGAACTGGCCGCTGATATCAAGTTGCGAACATTTCATCAGTAAATCTGTGAATATTCGCGCATTCTGTTAAACTATTGCAATTTGTTATTATTATTATAATTTCTTTTCTTTCAATATTGTCAACAAAAATTAAATTCAATTCGCTTTTTAAATAAACAAACTAATAGCCATTATTTCTAGTTTCTTGAAATTTTCGATGACTCCTTATTGCGAGCAACGTGATCCAGATCAAGTCCATCATATTCCAAACCACCAGCATTGTCATAATAAGCATAATCATAATCATTTTTTTTCGTTGACTTTGGTCGTGGACTTGTGGAATCAGTAAATGCTGCATTGGTGGGATATTGTTTTGGTGATACACTTGTTGCACTGCGAGCCGTCGTCGATTGTTGTTGTTGGAAAGTTACTCGGTGATTATAGTTGTTTGGATTATAAGTCGTAGGTGATCCAGTACGTCTGTAAAGATAGGAAAATTTACATTTCAATATCGAGGACAAAAAAAATCATTAATCACATTCTTAATCGTCATTTGATTATCCAATAATTTATTCTAATATTCAATCACACGTTTATTTTTTTCTATTACTCATCTACATTTACTACACTTTAATAAAACTACAAAAAAAAAACTCACCTAGGCACAGGTGTAGTGGACCTTGGACTCTCAGCAAGAAGATTAATACTCGATGGACTAAAACCAACAGCAGCTTGTGATCTGGCAAAGTCATAATTAATAGTACTAGTTTCAAAATATTTTCCCGCATTAGTACTGTCATAATTAATATTTTGTGTCGCCTTTTTCGGGGCTTTAGTTGAATCATAATATTGCGTTGATTTAGCCTGTTGATTACTCTTATCATGGTATTGTCCATTATCATTATTGACATTATTTGTTTTCTTTGCTACTGGTGAGTATGTGGTAGGTACATAACTGCTTGCTGAATAATTTGGATAAAATTTCGTGGTTTGACTTGATCCTGAACGTCCTGATACCGCTGCACTACTACTCCTTCCATTATTTTGATTATTATAATTACTATTACTATTTCCATTGTAATTATCGACATAAGTAGCAGCAGAAGTGGTTGATGAAACGCCATTAGTCGTTGTGGATCTTTGAATATTATTGTAATTTTTTTGTTGGAAATTATCATAATCATTCTGTTGATAATTTGTACTTGGTGCAATTGTTGATGATTGTTTATCATTATTATTATTATTACCGTATTGCATATTGTATGCATGATTACCAAAATTTTGATAATTGTGATTGTATGTTGTTGGTCGTGATGTTGTTGGTGAGTGTTGAACACTTTGGCTAAATGAAACTGGTTTAACAGTAGTTTGTGATTGTGCATAATCACCTTGATAATTGCCATTGTAATTTTTATTACTGACAAATGGTGATGGTCTAATTGTTGTGGTTGATGATTGATAAATTTGTTGTAAAGTTGTTGGTCTATATGTTGACGTTATTGGTGAATTATATTTTTGATTATTCTGATTATATTGTTTATTATTATAATCCTGGTGTGATGTAGAACTTGTTGTGGTAGTTGGCTCATGAGTTGTTCGACGACTATTGGTTCTATCAAAGCTATAATAATCTTGTTGTGGTATTATTGGACGTGTTGTGGTTGTTGGTTCATGTGTTGTCCGACGGTTGCTAATTCTATCAGCGCTGTAGAAATCTTGTTGTGATGTTGGACGTGTTGTGGTTGTTGGTTCATGTGTTGTACGACGATTATTGTAATTATTGAAATTATTATTATAATTTCCATTGTAATTTCCATTATTGTAATTAATCGTTGATGATGGTGCAGCAGTGGTTGATGACACAAATGCATTTCCATTATTAATATTGTTAACGTTGTTGTTGTTGTTGCTGCCATTATTGAGTTTTCTTGCAACTTTTCTCACGCCACTTTTTTTCCTTGGCTCAACAGGCTCTTCCTTATAAATCTTTTCACTGTCATAATCTTCATCCTTACCATTGTTTCGGCTATTAAAAAAATTACTACTGCTACTACCACGTAAAATATCACGATTATTACCATTTGAATTACTTTGAGTATTGTAATTATTGTTTTGGGAAACGTGATTGAGATTATTTGCTGCTGATCTTACAGGATCACTTGTTTCGCTACGTTGTAAATTATCTTGTGGCTCAGCGTCATTGCGAATGGAGTCATAGTGAAGGGATTCTAGGCCGGAGCCAAGACGATAAAGGTCAAAGTTGTCGCTGGCGTAGTAAAGTGTTGCTGCTTCACAGTCAACATCATACCAATCTGCGCACGTTTGGCTCTCTTGATCAAATGCCGTGTCATTTGGACATAAAAATCTGTCGCAATAAATTATATACAATTAATTCATGTTATTTTATTTTTTATTCTATCAGTAAATGTGTAATTTTATTTTTTCTATTAGATTCTAGCTCTGGATAATGAATTGGTTGTATTAGGTGTTAAACATTTTTGTGGACAAATTTTAAATACTTACTTGTAATCCTGGATGCTGCCAGCGACTGAGACACACACGTGGAATACTTGGCAGTCGGTCTCAGGATCAGCATAGTAACTACCCACGATCTTGTTGCGACAAGTAAACGCGGTATCCGGCATGAATTGTTGTGAATATCTTGGCGGTGGTCGTTGCAAAGCTACAACGCAACTCCATAATATCCCAGCTGTATACAATGCAATTACACAATTAATGATTGTAATTATTTTATTATTATTATTGCTATTACAATATTAAAGATAGTTATTCTCAGGATGATTTTTTGTTCATTGTAATAATTAATATCAAACAAATTTAGATCTAAAATGTTATTACGTTTTAATAAATTATGATGATTTATTTTCTGTAATATTGTGAGTTTTTAATTTACATTTTGCTGATGAATGAAAGTGAATTGATTTGATTTATTGTTTGCGCGATGAGTAGAAGTGTTATTTCTTTTCTCATGGGACAACAGTAATCAGTTGAATTATTTCATTAATTATACCAATAATTTTTGTGATAATGATACATATTAATAACGATGGGTTTCGCATTTTTTTTTTCTTTGTTTTTCATATGGAAAAATTGTTTTCATTTCTTCGCCAATTTAGGATAATAGAAATTCATACTGTGGTTTATGTTATTTGTTTGTATGTTAAAGTAAACAAGTCTGCTGCATTTCTTATATAGGCTGTGAGTTAAATGATAGTACCAGTTCTTATTCTTTTCTTTTTTTACGAGTTTTTCATATAATGAAAAAAAAATTTTACGAGTCATGAAGATGTGAACGCGATAATTGCCGGATGTGTGTCGCGAGAGTATATACCTTTCTATTGAAAAAAGATTCGTGAAATAATGAGGGGAAAAAAAAAAAAGGAAAAAAAAAACAAAAGAAGAATAATATTCACGCAATCGTGACTGCACGCACGCGTGTTCGCAACGTAAAATATCTCCAGACATATTCGTTATCTTCTGTTGTTTGTTTTACCCTTTCTTTATTCACATACACATACACACATACCCACTACACATGCACTCATACACGCACACCAAAATCTTGCACATTATTCAAAAGAGAAGAAAGAAAAAAAATAAAAAATTAACAACAAAAAAAAAAAAGAAATTATGACAAAAATTTATCCATCACAATAAAATTAAATTGCCACAATTTTTTTTTTTTCTTTTGTTTCCTCTTCTGACGTTAAAAATAACAATATTAATTTTTCTAATTTCTTCTGGTGGAATAAAAAAAAAATGAAAAACTAACCAAAGACAACGACGAGCACGTTCCTCAGTGACATCTTGACAATTGGCTTCGATTAAAATATTAAAAAAAAAAAACAGCGAAGATATTTATTTAAAAATAAGTTCAACAATAGAATGACAAAAATATATGAAATAAATAAAAAAATAAACACTTTCGCGTGAAGAAGAATATATTCTTCTATACAGTTGTATTACAACTGTAGCTTTTAGTTGGCTCCGAAATAGAACCGTCTGAATTAAACTCGAGGATGCGACTGCGTCGTGTTACCGGTGAATGTCTCGTCGAAGAGGTGAGTCCCATTTGTCCCATCCCATATACCCCACAGCAATCGAAAAGGATGAGTATGTATATATTGTATATGGCGGATACTAAAATGGTAGAAGAAGGGATTGAGAGCACCTTTTTTACACACATATCCCACCAAGTGAACGTTTCATTTGGTGAGAGATATTTCTCCAGGTACGTAACCATTTTTCATTACGTCATGTTAAAATACGTGTACATATATACCACCATGAATTTGTGCGTGACTATCACGATGTTTGTTTCGCATATATGCGCCCATTTGATGGGAAGACATTCAGGTATATTATACAGGATGGGACATTGTACAAATAACTTGGCAGTTTAATATGCTTTTTTTATTCTTCCTCTTATATTTCTTCTGTGTATTTTTTTTTCTCAACTTTAATCAAGTTTGAGGAAGAAGATTAAATTGACAAAGAATTTCAACCAACATTAATGAGGTGGACTTTCCATTTGAATTGACTTCAGTTTAATGTCGTTATATACGCACGACATTCTGAACATAATTTTTGGTTTTCTCTTTCACTGAAGTTATTGAGAATTATTTCATCAAAATATTTGTTTTTCAACACATTTTTACTCATTTATTTTCTTCTTCTTCTTCTTCACGTTTTATTAATTTAAAAGTAAAAGTGTATGCAATAAGGTATCATTGCAGGACATTTATTTTTATGATTGTATGTTGATAGTGGGTGAAAATGATCAAGAATGTAATTGGGCGTGGGTTTATTTATTATATTACTACTTTCCATTTAATTCATTTGGCAAAAAATGAAAGTTTATACATTAACACATTATCAATTGTTTGATTATATTTATTACCATATTTTGTTTTTTTAATATAACAATATTTTTCAATTTATTGTCAAGAGAAATTGCTAATGAAGTAATTGCTTACTGATTGTGTTTGTACTTGTGTTAAAATTAAAAGAATAAATATTTTATAGTTGTAAGCAATGAGGGAAAATGTGATACCTCAACATTCATTGATCGTATTCCTCGCCTGACTTGAAAGTCACGGCATAGGTCAATGGATTAGTATTAATGTTGTATAGCACTTGATATTCAACTTGATGATCAATCGAAAATAATTATTCAAGCGATTTTATCTAACTTTTTTATATATTTTTTATTTTATTTGAACAAGAAGAAAAGAAAGAAGATTAAATATTTACTTCACTTGCTGTTTTGTGATTTATTAAATGCTTTCATGATTGATAGCATAAGAATAATAAAAATGAAAATATTTTTAAATAAAATGGATAAAATAATGTGAGAATTCTTTTCTCTACACTTATCAACAAGGATTTATTTAAAATTATAGTTCAATTTTAGCCTAAGGCACAGAGAGTATAACTCTGTGTCACATCATGTAGTGATGTCACATTGAATCATCAAAGCAATGAAATTCCATACCTTTTTACTTGCAACAGTATTATATGGTCATACAAGTGTATATTATATACAAAAAAAAGATAATTCTTAATAGCCATGACACAGACAAGCTTACATGGCTTATTGAAATAATTTTTTTGTTTGTTTGTTTGTCAGTTGCGTGTGTGAACTCATCATATTATCAATTCACCACAGACATTTATTTTATTTAATATTATTTTGATGTTTTTAATTTATCACAAATATTATGATAGTTGTCATTTGAAATTACTGTAACATTGAGGAGAAATAAAATTCAATATTTTGTGAATGACGTGAACGAAAATAAAAAGTAGAAATATTTATTAAATATTCATAGAAAAAATAATCAAATACTGAATTTAAATTTCTCTTAATGTTACGTGATTGAATGATACTGTTAAATTTAATAAATTATCATCAGCATCATCATCACATTTTTTTCTTTCATCTTCATCTTTTTTAATTATTTTATTCAATTTTTTTCTTGCCATCTCATGCACTATTCAAATGACCTTTCACCAATTTTTTTTCTTTTATTTTTTCCATTGAAGACGCCATATAATTAACGTCAATTATTTCCAACGAAAGTTTACCTCAGTCAACGTGTATCAATTTCAATTATTCGCGAGTAGATATTTTTTTTTCTTTTGGTTCACAGCAATTATTGCAATTAATGAAGAAAAGAAGAAGAGAAAAGAAAAAAAAATTCAGCAAGAGATGCTGCAAGAAATAAAGTGATAAATAAAATTTAGAAATACATTGAGCATTAAATATAAATAATCGTCGATTAATAACAAACATAAAAGACTTTTTTTTTTTTTTATTTCATTAACTTTTTGAATATACTGTGTGCATCGTTCAAATTATAGTCAATTAATATAATTAATTCGTAATTATCTTGACAGAGAGTGTAGCATCACGATTTATTAACAGCAGGTGTACGCGTTGTAATTAGTAACACTTAAAATATAATTCATTGAAAATTTCGCCGAGTAAACTAGAAAAAAAATAAAATAAACTATTATGTTTAATGATCTAACTATATTCACTATAACCATTAGGAAAAGATGGAATCTTCTCAGCCTTGGATACAGCGAAAGTTGTCTTCGATTGGTTTATACCAACTCTATATGAAGTTATATTATATACAGACACATAATTCCATACAATATGATGTCGTTTGTCATCATGTAATCCAACTATAGATACATACGTGTATGAGAAGAATTAAAAAAAAATAAAAAATTATTAACATGTAATTACTCGTCAAAACAATTATACACATCTCAAAGAACATCCACAATGTAATAATAAATGATAGTGAAAGTTAAATTCACAGATGATTCATTTCCTAATCATATTACATGACACTTACGTATATATCTCTCATCTCTATGTTAGATTGTACATAATTTTTTTGTTTTTTTGCGGTAAATATTTACACATAGACTAAGAAAATTAAATAATATGAATTAAACAAAAATGTTTTATTACAATTCTAAATTTAAATAACATTTTGATGATGATTAAATTTTGATTATTAATTTTAATTCGGTAAAAGAGAAATATTTATCATTGAAAATAAATTTTATACTTGACTTTAAGATGTAATAAAGTTATCATTAATTGTTATTAATCATTAATGATTAATTTAAAATTATTAATCAATGATGATATTTTTTTTTTTTTGGCATTGAAGAATTGTATAAGTATTAATTAAAAATTACAAAAGAAAAAAGAAAAAACATGTTCCCATTTACATTTGTAATTGAATATGATTGTATATTTTATTTGTGAATGAGAGTTAGGAATGAGGAAAGAGATAATATATAAATGGCTATTTACAATAAGTTGGCATTCATTGCAAATATTTATTATTGAAAGACTGTGGAATTCCATTCTTAAAAGGTCAAGTAACTAATACCAATTTGATAGTTAATACAGTGATATAAACACATATACAGTATATAAGATTATGATAGTATTGGCTATACATGTTTTAGAAAAGGTTTCGAATTTTATTTACATTGACAGGCATCCTCCTTGTTGGTGTCAGTGGCAAACGTTGTCTTTTTGTCGTCGTGTGCATGTCTATAGGCGGAGTATGCTGGCTTGTGCCGTTGCACTAGAGATCTTTGGAGAAAGTAATGGAAAGGTCATAGATCGTGGCACGAGTCAATTTTTTTATCTTATTTTTTTTTTCCCCGAATGTCCTATCAACTATATATATTTATAATACCTCGAGGGCTTGTCAGAAAGAAAGAGAGTGTGCACTCTGACTATCACGATCTCGATTAGCTCTCAACTTTCTTCGATGATGCACCAATACACGCCTACAAGATAAAAATAATATTTTTTTTCTCCGAATAAATGCAGAAGGAAAAAAAAACATTTTTTTTTTTTTCAAATAATATACAAAGGCCAATGCTGATGGGTAACCTATAAAGAGCATGGATAACAAACTTATCAGTGGCAATAAATCATCTTGACACATATCACCTTGATCTCAGTCGACGAAGAAATAAAAAAAAAAAATTAATAGAAAAAAAAAAAAGTTAAAGTGAATCGTGATGGAGAAATGAAGATGTAGATTTTTGAGATTAAACTCAATCGTTTGTTGTACTAGTGCGCAAAAGACATCCGCATAGGTTTGAAATTTCAAACTAAATTTCATCACCGGATGTGAAAAATACAAGTCAACATAAAACAGTTAAAGAGAACAGTGCTCCGTAACTGAATCATGAATAAAAATATAATAAATGAATGAATAAAATAAAATAGAATAAAATACTTTTAAAGAAGAAAAGAGAATGAAGAAAAGATTCTCCAGGTATTTATATGTGATTTAATTTAATGCGTTATTTCCTTCGTGACAGTATAAATATTCAACCTGTTGCAGCCTTGAAATTGAGTAAAATAAATGTACATTCATTGATACTTTGAAATGCATGCATAAACATGAATAAATTATTTATGTACCTCAATGAGCTATCTGTGTTCAATTGGATTTTTTTTATTCTTTTTTTCATTCCTTCTCTTTCATTTACCAGTAAAACAAAATCAGTGAAAGTGCGACGAGGATATATATCCATTGCCACTTCCCACATACATTTATTCAGTATGTCATTGTTATATGTATTATTGTTTCTTGATTTTTTTCTTCTTTATTTCTCTCATTGTTCTATCGTTGGTTACACTGTTTGTATATAAGTGAGGGCGTACAGATGGTCATTATTCAAAAAATTCATTCATACATGAAGCCAGTAAATTGATATTTCAAAACAATTAATTTGTCTATTTTACATTTTTTATTTTTACTTCTGTTATTCTTTCTTCTTTTTTTCTTTTTTCGTCGTCGTCGTTCTATAATATCACTCCATTGTTCAACTCTGCAACCGTGAAAAAAAAATCAAGTACTATTTTAATTTGTATACACCCTCGAAAAAAATTCCACAGGATGAGTAAATGCAAATGCATTTGTAATAGTGAGAGTGAAGGTAATAATACTTAAATTTATGATTAAAAAATACTTATTTAAATAGTAACTGTTTTTATTTTCAGTAATATTTTAAATACTGCTATTATAAAAATGATATTCTTTAAAAATTCGTTACTTTGTTGAAATTTAGATCGTTTTTATTGCACAACTGTTTCTACCATTCCCTGAATAATAGTAATTTTAACAATACTGTAAGCCCCCTATTTTTTCTATGTAATTAAAAATTGCATTAATTATAATACGTTGAGTAATTAATGCAACATGTTTGGTAATATCCAATCGTTTATTTTCGTACTGTAAAACCAAACAAAATAAATAAAACAAAAATAGTATAGATGAATGATTTGATAGTGTATATGTTTGTGTCTGTATATAACCAATGTTTGTGTTTAAAAATTGTGTTGGGTTCCAATACACCAACCATCAAACGTAAATAAGCGAAGACGCTCCTCCAAACTGTGCGAGATATTCAAAGGCCTCGGGACTCACCTATACTGAATAACACGTGAGAAAGTGAAAGCAAAAGAGCTCCAAGCACTCGTGAATATTCTCCTGTAAGCCAATATGTATAAATGTGTATATATATACATATATTTCACGAATATACTATAGGCATCGACTCATCTTTTATTTTTCATCCTCTCGTTCCTTCTTTTCAACTCAACATAGAAATCACTACGTTCAACACAAAATTATTGAACGATTAGATTAATACTATTTTGTATTTCACTTTTTCTTTTTTCTTATTTTCATTTGTCTTTCAACACCAATATACAATTTTAATAATTATATATGAGACACATATATTCTTGGCAATTGTATTGAATAAAACAACAATAATGAATATTTTATTGATACGTAAATAAAATTACTCGCTTGGTATTTTTCTTTTTTTTTTTCTCTTATTATTTTGTCTTCAGAATTACATTTATTGAAATTTATTTATTATTCTCTATTTTACGTTCGAGAAATTTAATCTTCATGGTTCAATCTTACTTGCAAGGGTTTTGAATTAGTGTGAGTGTTTTTGTATGTGTACTACTACATAATATCAGTAAAGTTGAATGCGAATTGTGATATACATACACACACGTTTTGTGTAGTGCACGTGGCAAATCAGTGTGCACACGTGCTGCAATAAATATTGGCAACTCGTGCATGCCAACCGAATATATATATATATATAGATATGTGAATGCAGAAAGCGATTTATAATATGGTACATTGCAATAATGCTGATGTTTGTGGCTTCTATTTTATCTGTCTCGCATTTTCTATTATATAGATTGGAGAAGAGCTCCTATATGTTATGTATACGCTACCATTACTTTCACTAGTTGTGTCGTATGCTCTAAAGTTATGGAAGCATCTTCCTTATTTTGTATTCATAAATATAAATAAATACACCACATATTATATATATATATGGTAATTCTTCTTCTTTCTTCTTTGATATTTGTTCTTTCATGAATTGAGACTGTATTTATTGGAAAAAAATTCAGAGAAGAATTTACGAATGCGTGAGATGTAAATGAAAATTATGTCATTGAATAATTTAAGATGAAATTAAATTGGGAGAAAATTCCACACTGACTGTTTTAATGCAGGCAACAGGGTGTTGATTATTTTTTAATTCGTTGGAATATTTTTAAGCAAGATTTTAAGGTGATGGTGTATTTAAATTGGCTTTTGATATTTTTATCTGATCAATAATTATAGAGATAGGGAAGTAAGTAGTGTTTCAAATGTTTTGTAAATTTTGTGAGTAATTGTCAGATGTATAATATTCCATGATAAATGTGATAATAATTTTTTTTTTATGTTAGTCATGTGTAGAAATATTTCTCTGCAATGTTAACATACACATATGTTATCATTGGAAACGACATGTCATTTTATTGGAGATAACATGGGTTTCAGTGAGAGTTACATGAGTGTACATTACTTGAACTGTAGTGTCATACAAAATTTACACGAGTATCTCTATACCGTATTCAATCACTCAACGTACAGAGAAATTTATGTAACCTTTACTGAAATGAATTATCATTCCCATATCATTACATATGCTCATGTTAAAATTGAATAAAAGTTTCCACTATGTAGATAAAAATTATGACGTTGTAAGAAATACGTGTGCTATGTTTTCTCTATACAAAGAAAATTACCACACACATTTTAAATAGCTACAATATAAAATCAAGGGTTTTGAAAACTATTTACCAATGTAGATATTGTAGTGACTTTCAAAACACTTTGAAACATTTTATTTTTTTAATAGTAAACAAATATGTAAAATGTTTTCAAGTGTTACGAAAGAGATTACTAAAATAAAAACACTTGAATTATAGGTCACTATTAAAAACACAGTGACAACTTGACAACAAAAGTGTTCACTAGAAAAAATATTTCGAATTTATATTAAAAACCTTTATAGTGTATTTAAAATTTTTTATATTAATTAAATAAAAATTATAATGAATGAAATAATAGTTTTTTCGGTTCTAAACTAGGAGAACAATCCCCTTAAACAATTGTCAGGTCAATGACGCAATAAAATTCGATCCGTATACCATCAACAACATGAAATATTTCATGATGGGAAATTTAAAAAAAATACGTGCAAACATTTGTGGCACCCACGACACAACGCGATGAATTTGTGCATAACATAAAAAATATATAGTTAGAAATGCGCAATGATTCACATAATGAGAAATTTTTTCTTTATCTCTACAGTGAGCGCATCGTTGTAAAATACGTGAGGGCGAGAAACTGCAACTGCGTGAACTAATTAAGACACCGAAACGTTAACAATGATGGTGAGAATTGCAACCAGTTAAGAATATAATCACGAGTATGTAATAATAAAACAGAACGAAAATTAAATAATTAAATGAGTAAATGTATTGTCGAAGAAATGTAGCACTTTGATTAAGAAAATTAATTGTCAGTGAGACCAGTGGGAATTAAATTAAATTCTTAAACACTCACTGTATCAACGTCTAAATATATATTAAAATATTAATTCATTATGTGAAATTAAACTGAAATTTTTTATATTACTATTAGCTAGTGCAATATTGACACACTTCACGATATACAAGTCTCATTTTTTATCTAATGTTTATGCACGAACAGGATCATCAAATATCTACAGCAATAATCTTGTAAAAAAAAAAAATACAAGAAGAAAATAATGAAGAAAAAACGTAATCGTTGTGACATAACTGTCTGACTTATTGCATGGGAAAGAAAATACACTACGAGATTCTTCTTTAATATTAACTTTTTTCCCTCAATTCATTCGTAATGACGGTTAAACAAAAAAAAAATAATAATAAAACTGATAGCAAAAATGTTTTTACTTATCTAATAAACATAATCATCAATTTATCTTTCAGGAAATTACTTGAACTACTAACGATAAAATCGCTGTATTAATTTGCATCAAGATTAAATTTTTATGAAGATAATAAATAAATGTTAAAGAGTAAAATGGAAGGAAAAGAAAAAAAATGAGGGGAAAGATATTAAATTTATTGCATATGGATAAGTTGAACATATATTGTATAATATTCTTTTTTTTCAGTATAGAAATACGTTGCCACTCTGAGTCCGCTGCTGCTCTCTATTGGTATACGGATGTGGAGATGAGTCTTGCGAAATTGGAATTCTTGCGCAAACTTCAACGCTTCTTGTGAGCGTGCTTAAACACAACAACGACAACGACGAAACGCAGAACGCTCTCGATGGCGTTTTCTTTGTTGACAAGCGACAGTGACGATTGCCATAAATGATCGAAAATAAGACGAACATTTATACATATGTGTGTGTATAGGTAATAGAATAAATAGACATGATATTGCGTTAGTGAACATTAAGCTGCAATGGAATATAAAAATCTAAACACTTTAATGAAATGCCAGTTGATTGGTGAGTTAAATAAGTGAACGTAATCATGATTAGAATTAATTTCACGTTTCACGATTAACTGCTCGTATGCAACTGATCGAGATTTCATCAAATCTTATTTATTCATCTAAGTAGAACATTTTTATTAATATTTACGCAGAAATCCATTGAGAATTTGTCTCAAATTTTAATAATAATGTTGATGTAATTTTATTTCATTTTGACATAAATAATTTGTCATATTCCGATATTTATTTTTTTTCTGTCACATATTAATGCAAACAATGAGTAATTGTTATTTACATTCTCAAAAATGAAACAAAACATTGAATTGAAACAAAAAATGTGCAATAATTGTTCCCATGAAAATGGCATCAAAACATTTGTTAAAAACAATGCGTAAAAAATTGTTCACAAACGTTGTGTATTGAGCAGGATTTTTAAAAATTCATTAGGTCAACAAGCTTTGTATGTGGAAAACGAGAGACAGAAAATATTGGAAAATAAAATAAAAATTCTACAATTTAGTTCGTGCAATCTGTGCGCGGGAAATAACAAGATGACATCAACGACGATGTGTTTGGCATCAGCATCAGCTATGCGGTTGTTGGGCTATCAAGTGAAGCAAGATCTCGATCGCAATGTCGTAATTGCGAAACGATATATTCTCTTTTCCCCGTAAGAGGATTCTCCAACAGTACATACGGTTATACATGTATATAAAAATATATACTCGAATGTATACAGGTATTAAATACTGTGTATATATCTGGCACAAGGATTCGAATGTCTGCGCCTGTCTAACGAGTTAATAGTCTTCTCAGTTTCACATATATATATATATATGAATATAATTCTCTTCTCTTACAATCATCAATTCTACGTCTCAACTGTACAGACACTTTTTGATCGATGAGTTGAAACTTAAAACATTCTAAGCAAACGTAAAAATTGTAGACAAATATTCATGTTTAATTGTTCATCGCCATCTATTCAAATTCATTCTATTGGAATTATTATTATTTCTTGTTTGGTTCTAATTGATGGGTTTTTTTTTCTTGTTCTCAATTCGAGACACATTTTTCTACACGGACATCTGAAAAGAATATATATATATATATATATAACGAATAGCGCAATAAAAATACAACTATAGTTTTACATTAAATTAAACACGACCATTTATATTTAATTATTATCTATCGCAATCTATTTAAATTGATAGTGATTGAAAATAATTTTGTACCCATTATAATTTTAGGTATTTCTGAAACCCATAAAAAATACTGAATAAAAAATATCACTCGGAAAAAAAAAAGAGATAGTACAAAATGATAATTAAATGATTCAACCACCAGAATGGATATTATTCTGACGTAATAAGAATAGAATTCTAAATAAACATAAAAACTACAGATAAATATTTTTATTGGACTGTTTGTGATGGCAATGTATTTAAATTTTTTAACGATGAAAACTGATATTAAAATTATTATTATTCTTGATTTTTCAAACCTGTCGTGTAGTTTTTTTTTTGTTTTTTGTTGTTTTTTAACTCGAAAAGTCAATGTTCACGCATAAGCGGTATAACATGCTATGTAACTTCACTTTCTCCAGACCGGTTATCTCGCACTATGTTCTTCTCTCTATCTATATCCTCTTTTTTCACTCTCCCTGTCTCAATATGAACCACAAAACGCATATGCGTTCACGTTGAGAGGTTGTTAAAGAAAATAAAAAGTGAAAAGTTTTAATTTAATGTTATTCAAAAATGGCCCAGGTTTTTAATTATTCTCATCCGGTTATAAATTTATTATCAAACTACTGCTATTACTTCATCATTGATATAAAAATTTTTTTAAAACATATGTTACTATTAGTTACGCATGAGTAATCACTTAAAAACATCTTGGTAATAAATTTATTTTTTTTTAGCATATTTTAATTCATTTTTCTCATCGATAAAAAATTCACAATTGATTATTAATAGAATATTTAATTTTATATTATTTCAATAATCAATAAGCAATTATTTTAGTTTTTTTTTCCATTTATTGGATTGATGTGAAACATATCCGGAAAGAATTCTTTATATGTACATCAGAGTAGAGGCCGCACGTCGCCCGGAAATCTCAACTACAGTACAGAGAGAAAGCCAAAGGACGCGATCGCGCGCAATTAGTTCCTGTTGGATCCTATTATGCATATACACACATACACAAATAAATAAATAAATGCACACATATGTAAAAACGGCATTGAGAGTGCGGGAGGACATATCGAATGATCCCGGAAGAAAAACTTGGAATAAAAATTGAATAAAAAAAAAACAAAAAAAAAAGGTGAACCAGACAATAAAAATTTCCTACATACAGAACAATATCAATATCTTTGCAAATTAATAATTATCAACATCAAAAGATAATACTGGCAATGAATTTTAAATGAATAAATTTTTTTTATTCGCAATTAATAAAACAAAGAAGACAATTAAATTGTTAAATAATTAATGATAAAAATAGGAAGTATGAATATTGAATAAATTTTAATTTTAATGTGTGAAAAATATTCTTTTATCGTCAGTATCATGATCTGTATTGACTCTCACGTATATGAGAGCGTAAAAAAGAAATAATTTGATATGTTTATACCCACGCTGGCAAAAAAATTGTCGTTTCGATCTCTCTTTTTTTCTTTTTTATTATTCCTTTTTATTTTTTTTTTTTTTCTACTTCGACTTCTTCATTATAACTGTGTGGCAAAAACGAATGTTCTCAGTCTGCTACATAATTATTTCATTGCAATATCATTCGCGTAATATTCGTTACATACCACTTTGATGATGTGAATGCATTTATAATTGGGTATATATGTTTGTGTGTGTATCTGTGTGTGCATGTGAATTGAAATATTTTCGCGTTTCGCTTGACTACTCTTGTTACTTCATATGAATGATGAGACATGTAGACAAACCACATCATCACAAGCAAGTTCATTTATAACAAAATGACTTTCTTTATATGCATATAATGTTTGTGGAATTTACGGTGATTAACATATATCGTTTTTGTTGTCAATGTAAACATATCGCACTTGTGTAATGAGCATACTTGACATTTAATAGATGAACGTGCTGCCAACAATTATTATTTATTATTAAAACATGAAGGAGTATTTATTTATATAGTTGTTCTGTGAATTTATTTCAATTGGTTCTATTCCTTTTTTTTTTTTTTTTTTTTCGTTAAATTATTTGGTTTGGTATGTATTTTTTAGTTTCAAAAATTAATTGAGTGCATGTTTGTATGTAATTTGATGTTTCGCAAACTGATTTAATGTTAGATGAAGTTGGATCCATAATCATTTAAATATTTATCGCTCAGAATTATACAATTATCGAAAGAAAGATACTAAAAAGTTTGTAGATTATGTTTAAATTTATCAGGATGGTTACAATTATTAATAATAACAATTATTAATTAAATACTATTAGTATTAATTATCAGTATAAAAATATTGTATATTCCTACATTCATCAGTATATAATCCATTATAAGTAATAAAAATGATAAAAATAGAAACTGATAATATTCATTATCGATAATTATAACATACTGAGATATCTAAAAATGAACAAACTATTTTCTGGCATTCCCAATAATTTTCTAATAATTAACGAGCGAAAGATATAAATGGTGCCAATTCAGATTCCGACGTTTCATCTAATTGTAGATATGATAAAGATATGAAGAATAAAACGTAAAAATATTTATCTTTCTACGCACAAATTTTTATTCAATTAGCAAATTACCTATTATTATTATTATTATTATGGAATATAATTATAAAAGTGTTGTATATTTTAAAATCCATTCACACAGTGTCAATCATAAATGTAAAATAATCTGTATGAATAATTTAAATGGGGTTTCTTTTTCGCATACCCAAAATACGGTTCTGCGTGACAGGACTACCTTAAATTACGAGCAGAGCCCGCATCTGAAATTTAGTTCGTATACATAAATATTTTACACCATACAAATAGAGAATTCACAGAAGCATGAAGCGACTCTTCACCCAGTTGCGCTACAAACCTTGATATTGACTTGTAAATGGCGACTATATATTTATTTTTCATTGCACCAGTTACTTGGTACATACATATTATTCTCAATGTCATGACAAATCATAAATGCTATCTAATCATCGTCTTCCACTTTTTCTTATTCGTTTGATTATTGCTATTTTTAACAAATGTTTTTAATACAATGAGAAAAACAAATGTATGCATTCACAATGATGGATGAATAATATATTATTAATAATTAAATTGAAGAAAATAAAAGAACAATTGTTTTGCTGGATATATATTATAATATCGTAAACAATAATCATCCTTGAATGCATGACCTTTTCAAATGAAGTGGATTCATCATCACGATCTTGGATATATACATGTGCCACATTCAAATGCCATTGAATCAATACATTACGTTGATATGGTATGTATATTTATTGACAAATAAGGATGTATTGTGTTAGTAATAATAATATAAACAAAAAATAACATCCAATCTCCCTGACTTTATCAAAGAGTGGGAAGTAAATGGAGATTATATGTGTGCTGGTGATTGCCACACATAGGGTGATCAACGTCTATTGAGACGTTGGAGAAATTTTGAATATCACATATTTATTAGAGTTATCATAGAGAAAATGAGTGAACTAATATCTCGGAAGCAATCGACAAGATGTGCCTTCAACGACATGACACAGCCTCGAATGAGAATCAAGTGGAGCCCTGATAAAACCGCTCCGATCGTTCGCCAATGATCTTTTTCATATACATTCATAACAAATAGATAATTCAATTACGTTACTTACGTCTTATAAATGTAGAAAAGAATCCAAAATTTATATTCATTCCGAAAACATTATAAAAAACAATTAAATATATTGAGGAAAATTCTATTCAAGTGAGAGATATAAGATTGACTCGCCATTTCAGATGTGTTTGTGATGCCATCAGGCGGCCATTTTGTGTACTCCTACATCAATTTCATTTTATCATTTTTACCGACTCTTGCGAATTAAATTGATAATCATATATCACCAATCACAGCATGTATGTCGAATAAATAATAATATATACATAAACAGGAAATGATATACATCTGGGACAAAGAAATCTAAAGAATATCTGAAATAATCTAATCAATTTGAATAAATGATTCGAAATCATGAACGAAGAAAACGATCGTATTAGTATATATTTCAATCGCTCATCAATGACACACACCAACAAAATAAATGTAAGAAATGAATTATAAATAATCTTCTAACCTGTACAAAGAAAAATTATTGTGACAATATTTGATATTTAGTAGGTGATTTTCTTGGCATTAATAATAATTCCCAATAATGAATTCGATTTCTTGTGCTAAAGGTTCATATAGCCATGATTAATATTGATGAACTTGTATTCCAGATAGTATCCTTATGCCATTTCTATTTTTTCTGGAAAAAAAAAAGATACTAACGACAAACATATTCATAAGCCAAATATATTATCACTGGAAATATAATAATTAATCAAATTAATATTTACAAAATCAGGTTCTGGAATGTCGTGTATGCGAAGAGGTTTTCACAGTAGACGGCGCAAAAGTTCCACGTCTTCTGCACTGCGGTCATACTGTTTGTCACTCATGTCTTCTACGACTGCAACCATCAATGTCAGATCTCCAATTTCTTCTCTGTCCCTTTGATCGTCAACCCACAGACACTAATCACGAGGGGGTATACAATTTGAAAAAAAACTTTGCATTAATTGAATTGCTTGAACGATTGGAGCAATCGAATAGCGAAAAATCACATGTACTGGAACAAGAACGTTTGCAATCAACACTATCATGTGAAGAGGATGATTCCCATGTTGCTGTTCTTTATTGTACTGTATGTGCAACGCATTTGTGTGAAGCCTGTGACATTTTAACACATTCATCGAAGACATTGGGTAAACATCGTCGCGTTCCATTGTCTGAAAAACCAAAAGAAAAACCCAAATGTCCAATACACACCACGCACATTGCAGAATTTACTTGTGTTCAAGATGGATGTCACAATGCACTAATGTGCTATCTATGCAAAGATTACGGTCGTCATAGTGCTCATAAACCTGCATTAGTTGAAATTGAAGCTGAAAATGTACGAAAAACAATTGTATCAGCATTACAACGAATGACACAATTTATGGAGAGTATGAGAGACACAGCGGATCGAATTGAAATTGTTATACAGGAATTGGACGGTTGGGCAATTGAAGATGCAAGACAGAGAGTAAGACAACACTTTGAGGAATTGAGAATGATGTTGGGTGAACAAGAGAATGTAGCATTAAATTGTGTTGAAACAGAAACTAAAGGTAGATTATGTGCATTAAGACAACAACAAAAAGATTTAACTGCAACACGCTCTCAAGTCGCTGATGTTTGCATACAATGTGAGAGTATTCTTGATTCTGAGGATTGTAAATTACTGAGTGGGGCAGGAAAAGTTAAAAATGTTTTGGCAACGTTGGAGCAACAACAGCAACATTATGCACAACTCGGGCCAGATTTTCTCACGCCTCAATCATCAATTCCAATTATTTTTAGTCGGGTTCGTTTCTATTTGCCTAATCAATTTTCCAAATTTGAAAGCAGGACAAAAATGTGCTTTAATGCGTTTTGTCTATTAATGTTACAGGATAATCGAGTACATATTGGAACGAAAATTGATATGCGTGTAGTGATTTTGGGTCTTGATGGATCTGGAAAAACGAGTATTTTGTCTGCAATGCGAGGAATCACACTGCAAACACCGCCAATACCAACAATTGGCTTTAATGTTGAGAGTCTTGAGTATGAAAATTTAGTTGTCACACTGTGGGACGTCGGTGGACAACATAAATTTCGACCATTATGGAAGCATTATTATCACAATGCTCAGGCTGTTATATTTGTTGTTGATTCAAATGACAGAGTGAGATTTGATGAGGCACAAAAAGAATTATCGAAAATTGTCAGCGAGAAAGAGTTGAAGGACTCATTATTTCTTATTTACGCGAACAAACAGGTAGAGATGAGAATAATTTATTAATTTTTCTTTCGTCATATTCGTTCATATTATATTTAATTAATTTTGAAGGATATACCGGGCTGCGCTACAATTGAAGAACTCACGGATATATTGTCACTCCAAAAATTGTGTTGTGGCAGAGCGTGGCATATTCAAGCGTCATCACCATTGACTGATGCCAGCACATCTACTCAAGGATTGCAATGGTTAACACAACAATTGGGTGCGCATGAGGCCCTATGCAATTCCTCAACATGAATTATATTTTCATTGATTGAAAAAAGTTCTTCCTAGTCACGAAGCCCATGTCAAATATATAAATTATAATAACGGAATGAAATATAAAATTATAAAATATAGCAGCATATCATATGAATGTTTTATCATGTATGTCACGCAAATTTCAAGCTGATTTATCTGTTTGGATAATTTTCAAAGCCCTGACGGTATGTTAAAAAAAATCAAAAAGGGAAATGGAATGTTGGATTACGATGAAAAAATTCTCTTCCGCTTGATTGTATTCAAATGTTGTTTATTGAGAAGGGTATGAATAACTTTTTTTTTTTTTCATTTTTAAATTGTATTCACCACACTCGATACAATTATTAATTATATATCAAATAGTTATCATTCACTCACGTTTTACTTTTTTTATTTGATTCTCCATACACACCCATTCACTTATTCATGTTAAATTCTATTTAATTGCGAATATTGGGTTGGGAATAATGCATACCAATTTGATAATATAAATTTTACGGAGAATGACGCTATATGTATTCATATACATACATATATGATATATATGCATATATAATCTATATATATATATATATATATTGGTATTAAATTACTTTTTTTTTTTCAAATTACTTTTATAAAAAACACTTGACAAACAAAAACGGAACAACTTATAGTCTTTTTGGAGCTGTGGCGGTTGGTGGGAGGGGGACACGTCTTAATCTTAGAAAAAAAAAAAAGAAAAACGGGATGGGGCAATAATTTTATATATTGAATTTTTTTTTTATTTCAGTTGGAAATCATCGTTTTGTTTAGAACGACACTGACTACGATTGATTACTGCAATGGCTCATTTGTTTTCTACGCTTCCTTCATCTTTGGTTTTCTCTCCCTCGCTCTTATTCTCTTTTTAATTAAATTCAGCGAAATATTTTTCATTCAAAATATGCCGTAAATATATTGGCGATAAAAAAATTTTTGTACGTAAAAGCGATGACTATATCCGTAGAGAATGCGATAATGTTGGAACGAGAGTGAGAGAAGATGAAGACAGGAAGGAAGATAGATGAATAGAGTTGGAAGTTGTGCTCGAAGAATTAATCCATTGATGTTTTGGATATTTCTTTCAACGATATGGTTACTGCGTCGTGTCAATGTCGGTTGGCGCGTGTCCATATGTTTTTCTCTTTCTTTTATATACCTTAACAGCTCCTGGAATACAGTCTGCATCTCATGCTATGCATCGAAATATTTATTTACAATTCATCCTGAAAATAAAAGAAAAAAACATTTTTCCATTAGAATAATATTCAATTTTTTTGTCAATTAGTCAGTGAGTTTGAAAGGATGTCAGCAACGAGGAATTCCACTATATATTTCGCTCACGTATTTCAGAAGTGGTATTATCATCATGAATATGTTCAATGATTGAATTGAAATATTATTTCTATAAAAAAAAAATATTTTTACCTTCTCTGGTATTTCGTCATCATCTGCATCCTCATCATCTTCGGGCTCTTCATCGACAATATTGTCTTTGCTTGCCTCCTCGTCCATCTTCTTCCTCTCTTCTTCATCTTGAGCCTCCTTCATTTTCTTCTCGCCCGCCTGATAGGAAAGAAAAAGAAAACATTTTATAAATAACATTTTCATACAAGAGCAGGCAACTTGAGTTCATCATAAAAAAATATCAGCAACGAGGAATTCCAGCATTTTTATCTCTCATTATGATCGGAATTGCTTTTTTCATCATTAAGAAAACGAGAGAATATATTCCAGTTATAGTAAAATATAGAAATAATTTCTCCCTGTAGAATTTTGAATGTCAAATAATTGGAAAATGATTTACCTGTCTTTCTTTCAATTTCTCGCCGGCTTCTTTGGCGACTTCTGCATCGTCTGTGATCAGAATATTATCGAAAATAGTTCCAGATTTGACTTGCCAGAGATCGAAACCAATGGCATTAATTTCATGTTGGTTATAGATTTCAGGATCAGCAACATATTCAGGATTGTCAATCTCTGGATGAACCCATGGTCCTTTATATGCTGGGTTATCAATTTGTTTTGGTGTCCATACACCTTTGTACTCTGGATTATCGATCATTGGCGCTTCCCATTCACCGTCCATTTCATCATCCCAATCATCAGGTTTGCTTGCTTCTGGATCAGGAATGTGTTCTGGTTTTTCCCAATCTTCAGGTTTTGAATCATTTGGATCTGCGATGGTTACACGATCATCCCAATCGGCAGGTTTAGATTGTTCTGGATCCTTAATTTTCTTTGGTGGAAGGAAGTCCCAATCAGCTTCAAGTTCACCAGATTCTACTTTGACATTGTCGATAAGAACCTGAATAAAGTAAACGAAATAATACAATTAACCTGCCGTTCCTATTTTTTCTTTCTTTTCCTCACACAACATATTTGTGATAACTCTCCAATGTATAGTAAATTGGGATAAAATTAATAAATGATATATTGGCCTTCGCGTCTTTGCGAGTGAACGAATAAAATCAATGATCACTAAAATTGCAGGCGAGACATTCTTTGCTCTTCGAGTACCTATAGCACCTGTCCTCTATCTATTAATTCAAGAACATGTGACTCTAGGCTCGATAAATCAATTAAAATCAATATATGAATTTATTTTAAACTGATTAAATTACCTCATAAGTATTATCGGGTCGGACAATGAGTGTATACAAGTGGGTGAACTCGTCGTCTTTGCATGGAATATCTTTCTTGATAAGATGGTTCTTGCCCTTATAGTTGAAGATAACGTGCACTTTCTTTGTGCCAGGTCCGCAAATATCAGGTCCTATAATAAAAATAAAAATAAAATATAAATATGCATTCGAATGTTTTAATATAGAAAGAAAATTTTGGATCTTTGCCTTCACACGTTTGGCACTTGTTCAAAACAGTGAAGGTATAAAAGAGGGGAAAGTAAAGATACGGACAATAATAATGATAATAGTGGAGTGAAAGATTATTTTCTATTCATTAATTTTTTTTTCTTATTGATTTCTTACCGAACATCAGACGATATGGTGTTTCTCCGTGCATTTCCTCTCCATTAAAGTCACCACCGAATACTTTAACGTAACCACCACCGCAATCAATCTTCTGTTCATGCTTCACGGTGAATTGGATTACCAATGGTTTGCCTTCATTGGAGAAAGAATCGAACTTCCTGCTCAATGCATAGAATCTTGCGTCTTCCGAAGTCTGGATACCTACAATGATGATGAAAAAAAAAATTATTCAATAAATGGAAACACAATTTTCTTGCGCCGTATTTTTTACCAAAGTAAGAAATGAAGTAGATAAAAAATTATTCATGATATCAGTGATTAATTGTATCTGCACTAGGTACCTGAGATAGGTATCATTACAAACTCAGGGCATAAGTCAGACTCTTCTCTCTCATTTTATCTTCGAGTTCCTGTAGCACCTACCATCCATTTAGCGATATGGCATGTGACTCTAGGCTCGCAATTTTACGATAATATTCTTCTTTAACTTCTTTTAGAGATAAAAACTTTACTTTGTGTTTGCTCATAATATTCATTATTATCTTTTAATATCTTTATGTTGCCCGCAAGTTAAAGTTTACTCAAGTTCGCGGAGCTATTCTATCCGCACACGTGGTGACTGCACTGTAGTCGAGAAACCCACGCCATTTTTTTACTCACAACTCTTGATAAAATCCACTTATTTTAACATTTTTTTTATTCAATCCATCACAAATTTTTTAAGAATTGATATTACTGTTTTATAATCCACCGAAAAAATAAATTATTTTTATGAAAATAGATATACAGCGATCAAATTCCATCCTATATATTATTCAACTATGATAAAAAGTGAAAAATTTACGGTATTAAATTCAAAAGTTACCACTTTCTTGTTTCGGAGTTATTCGTTTCTTTGGAGCCAATTTTCGACTTGTATGATAAGAAAACTGGCTCCACGCTTCCATTATTATTAAAATTCTCATGAGAATAATCTTTGCATATTAATGATAAAACACTCACCTTGGTCTTCTTTCTCATCGTGGTAGAATTTTCCAGCAGTCAATTTGAATTTTCCGAATTCCTTGCCCGGATGTTTGGAATAAACCCAATTGCTCTCCCATGAATCTGCCAATATTCCAAATAGAACACTTCATTATTATGAAATAAAAATTAAATTGAATCGACGAGTTAATTTAGCAGGACATCCGTCGCGTTGGGCACGTGGCAATCGAGTGGAACGAACTTTATACAGCTTCTCATCAACTTCCGTTTTCCAGAATGGACGACGACGCATAGAGTTAGAGTGGTGGGATCGGACAAAACGCCACAGAGAGAAAGAGAGAGGAACAGAGATAGATAGACTCTCTTACTCCGGTGAAGAAGGGGAAAAATGTCGCACGTAAAACTCCTTACATGTAAATCTCCCTCAAGTATTGTATTAATGTGAACTCATCTTGAAATCGAGTGCAAAAAAAAAATTAAAGGGAAAATTGAATATCGAGTAGATAAAATTCCAACTTAGAAGATCTTCGGAATAAAAAATCTTGATGGAAACCATAACATATTAGGTCTTGAATGATATCACAAAATGCCAGGAAATTTACGTTCTCGAGTGAATCTTTTTTTATTTCAACACATTTTAACTCCAAATTTTTTTTCATTTATTTCTCTGGCCTGCAGTTGAAGAGATAAAAAATTTTTAAACAAAAAATTTAGGCTCTGCATCATGATAATTACATAGAACCTAAACTCTATTCTGTTTATTAATGATTTCAATGAACTTTTGATATGAAATTATTTTTCCTAGTGAGAGTTCTATATCCCCCCCATCAAATACTTGATCCCACAAATGAGATAGCTCTTCATGACCTCATACTCATGACTTTCTAAATGATATCAACACAATTACTATCCACAAAATTTCACATCAATTACCTAAACTGTCTTAAAAAAAAAAAAATAATGTTCTAAATAATTTTTTATACACGTGGATTTATGGTCACACTTGGAGACTTTCACATGATAACTAAATTACCATACTGGGACGATAATGCAGTTGCATGTAAAAAAAAAACTCCCGGTCTCCATATCAATCCTTACATATAAAAAACAATATTCAAAAGTTTATTAATCGAAAAACCCTCCCTACAACTGACACAAAACCTAACACATAAAAATCGCTCTAAATAATAAACAAAACCACACATCAATATTGAATAAATTAATCAACCAAATCAATTCCCAAAAAAATTCCTACACACATAAATAAATAAATACAATAATTCTCATATCAAAAAAGAAAGAATATGAACGCTCGTTACTCCATCATTTCTCAAAGGTACGTAAAATAGAAAGAAAAACAATTGACACATTTGTAAACGTGGCATGCAACGTAAGCCAGATAACAAAAAAAAAAAAAACAACTAATGATTACAAGATTAACCAGATTCAGACAGAAAACCAGCAATTAATTAATAATTACTCTATCCCCTTATTCATCATCGTAACATAAAAATAATATAAAATACACATACATTCACCGGTTGCTATGTGTTTCAAGATCCTACACGACACACACACACAACACATATGTGGTTGAACGATTAACATCACCGTTCTCAATCTATAGATACAAAAATCCAAATTCCCCTTAACATTTGACTACAAATTTACCAATAAACCCATATACTCCCCATACCATCAAAATACACAATGTAAAGGGTGTGGTTAATTTTCTCAACGATCATAAAGAGTGTGGAAGTCGCTCCCATCTCAAAATGCACATGAAAAATAAAAATGAACAGACAAAAAAAAACGATGAAAAAAAAATAATCATTGAATTATCAAAAATGAATAAAGAACCATGGATTCAACAGAATTTTTATAAACCGGCTTTTTTCATCATATATCAATAAAATTATTATTTACTCACCGTCTCCGAAGTTTTCTTCGAAGTGAACTTTGGCTGACACAGCGCTAACCGCCAAAATGGCAAAAATCGCGATTAATGATCGCATTTTAAATAATTCTTATTATATAAATATGTAAGAATTGAACTTGATATATAAACTAAATGTCGAAATTGTCTGTGAAGACGACAACGATGATGATGATGATGGTGTTGTTGTGTATTTGGTACTGCGTTCAAAAGCTTTGTGCAGCTGAAATATGAATCCGCAGACGTATGCCAGTCTTGACAATGCCAGAAGGCAATATCTGGTTGGTATAGAATGGTAAAGAGACTTGCTGTGGGTAGACAGATGGAGAGCGTTCATTGGTTGAAAGAATATTATCCAATCAGAGCTAACCACGCTCCAAGCATAACGAACTGCGAGTGCTATGAGTCTCGACACGTTTGTTGTACGCAGTCGCACTCGAATTTTCATGGTTGTATTATCATATGTGTTTGTAGCGCCACTGTGGTGGACATTGATAACTTCTTTTGTGAGTATGATAATTTTTTATCGTATGTAGGTAATGTAGAGTGAGTGATTAGTGTTCACGCAGGCGCAATATGATTGGAAAAAGACACGATTCTGTGTGACGCATAGTATACGTTGCTTACGGATGGCAGTTTTTTATTGGTCAACGTAATTGCGCCGGCGGGTATTTGAATTATGTTTTATACCGTAGACAGTGTGATATATTGATATTAATTGCTCCGCTTGACCTTTAAGTTTGTAGCAACAACATTGACTTCGTGGCAATTTTTTTAATGTTTAATCATGTACAACTTATGTACATATGCAGTTTCTATTTACGTCATTTCTTACTTTTCTCTGCATTAATTTTTGTATTGTAAATGGCAAATGAATAGTATTACAGAAAAAATTCTACAATACCCTGTAAATAATTACGGATTCAATATTTTTCCATACCCCTTAGCCAAATACAATCAGGCGAAATATAATATAAATTCCCAGCGGAACACTCTGTACAATATATATTAACAATGTGTATACATATATACAACGCAGTCATTTACCGTCATGGTATTTTTCAGTTGCTTTTTCGGTACCAATATTGATTACATATTCACTAACACAATGCCATTTGAGCGGGTGTAAAGGAACACCACTACATACATATATATATTTCTATATTATCTTTCAAAATGCCACGTAAAATGATTGACAAATATTTTCGTTTTATCCTGCAATACATATGCATCTATTAATATACTATATCAATTCTGATAACAAATAAATATTATATGAATTTCGAAACATTTAATAATTCGAATCGACATTGATTTGATTGACAATTATGGATAACTAATTGGCAATCGGAATATAACGATACCAATGGAACCTTCATAATGTTTGCATAAAGTAAAGAGGGGTTAAGTATGTCGTCATAGCAACATGAATGTACACAATATGGCGGAACATGATACATTGAAGCCATAGAAAATAATTTGGTATAAAAAAGTATTAATTACAAGAGTATTTTCTAATATATAAAATCATGGCATCAAAAGCAACTGCTGTTCTTATGCGTTTACGTGAAATCGACAAGAAATACAAGTCCAGATATGAGAATAAAAGTAATGAAAGCGATAGTGATAATAATAATAATAATAATAATGATAATGGTGATACTACAGCTAATAAAAAAAATACTGCTGAAAATAAACCATTGGAATTATTTCGACCACAGTTGAATATAAAAATTCCTGATGCTTATGAAGAATATTTAGACACAAATTCATCGACTGATGATGACAATGAATATTCAGTTGCTGTGAAAATTGTTGATGCTAATGATTGTGATAAAAAATCCAATACATCGATGAATTCATCAGAATCGAGTGAAAAAAATAATGAAAGTATCAGTGAATCGATAAATAAAATTGATGATTTAAATGAAGAGAAAGATAATGGTGAGAATATTGAATTAGTAATGAATGAGAAAACAAATGTTGAATCAGGATTATCTATCAGTGAAATTATTGACGATGCCAGTGAATTAATATCAGAAGTATTTGAGAATGATTTTAATAAAAATTTGACGTTGGAAAAAATTGAAGAAAATGATGAATCGATGAATGGTAAATTAAAATCATCAACAAGTATTAATTCAATAAAATCGTCGAATGAAAAATATTCGGATGATTCATTTGAAAGTAATTCTTCTGGAAGAAATAAGACAAACATTGATTTAACATTAGTATTATCATCGGCATTATTGTTATCCAATAAATCCGAAACAACAAAATATATTGAAAGAATTGTTGATGTTAATGCGCGACAAATGTCAAAAGAAGATAAGAATATAAATAACAGTGTTATCTTAAGCACTAATGACACTGAAGTAATTAAAGTATCGGACGATCACACAGAACTTTCGTCTAGAAGTGAAATAAATAATGACACCTATGAATTGGAAGAAATCCAGAGCCAACAATCGAATAAACAATTATCAAAATCATCGAATAATAGTTTGCTGATTGATAAAAACAGTATAACTATACATGCTACATCAAATTCAAATTCGAATTCAATATCACGCTCGAAAAATAATATCAATGATGATAATAATAAAGCTACTGACCATGAATGTTCAAATAAATCATCTATTGTTGAACAGAATTCAGCAACTTCATCTGGACTTTCTGAAAAGCCTGCTCAAAATTTAATTCCGAAAGTAAAGAAAAAAAAATCTTCACACGATATTATTGATGAGAAAATTGATTGTAAAAAATATACAATGGCAAAGGAGCAACGAAATAGACGAAGAAAAAAGAATGTTGAACACTCTAAGGGAGAGTTTAATACCAGTAAAAAAGTTATGGAACAAAAAATGAGACGAGATCATGTACGTTTTCGTCGTGAACACGAATGTATTCATTCAACAATGATACATTATTTAGAAGAAATGAAAGAAGAAAGACGAAGACTTCAACTATTATGGCCACGGCGTTTAATTTGTCCTGAAAAAATTGACATTGGTAAAATAATTAAGCCACTTGACTTTCCAAATGTCTCCAGCTTTATTCGACCATCAGGTAATTTAATATAATTCTTACGACACTTAACAAAATTAATATCCTATTGTTTCATAATTATTAAATTAATTTTATTTAGATAATTCAATTAATCAACATCCTGATCCCAATATGGATATTTTACGCAATCGACTACTGGACATTCGACAATGGATGAAAGATCAATATTTGATTTATAGAGAACATTGCAGTGTCGCTGCATCCATCAATAAAAAATACTGCGAGGATTTTACTGCTGAGAGAAATGCACGGGTGAGTGGACATTTGTAATTTATTGCAGAAATTAAAAAATCTTCTGTAGGTGATGAATAAATACCAACTGAAGGCATTGAAATTTTTCGATCTGGAAAATTATTTCTCCGCAGTTTAATTTTTTTTATAATGTTTGTACTCTTGTACCATAGAATTATGCTCTACAAACTTGAAAATTAATTTATAATGATCACAAATAATTGTGAATTATCAGACGATTGAAAAAAAAAAGGATAAATAGATAGAAATAATCCGACATAAAAAATTAGAAAATCAGTGATGACAAATTCAACTTTGTATACATCCGAGAGAAGGAAATAATTTACATTATTGCGTAAAGGGCAATAAACATGCAATAAGGAACCTCGCAATATAGCTATATACATGCATATATATGTATATATATTAATGAATTTATAGTCGTGGTGGAAATGAATCACGCACGAATGATGCATTAGAAAAATTTTATAACAAATAGAAGACACTGTTTTTGCTATATACTCCAGTGATATAACACAAATAATTCAACAACTCTATTACACATCTCAACTGACAATTGTATAATTATTTATATATTTTTCCACTTTTCAATTCATTATATCCACTCGTGAATCTGCATCACTAAAAATAAAATCCCACGAAATTAATAGGAGAAAAAATTGATGCAGCGCGGAAGAAAAAGAGAAATATCTTCATTGAGTTTTCTTTCATTTCGTTACTCGCAATTTTCTTTTTGTCATCTTGAAGGGAGAATGCCGCTGTATAATTGATAAAGAAATTGTTTTATTCCGGAATTTATATAAAATATTTACTTTCAAAAATATTTCACAAAAATATTTGACTTGAAAGATTCATTCTCGATTAAATAAACGAAAAAAAACAATAATGCCTTAACGATTTATTATTATTACAGTGGCGTTCTCTCTCAACTCTACACATGTGAATGCACAGTAAATACGTCATTACAGAAACGTCATCGCTTTGACCGGAATACGTCATGGATGCTGGAGTGACGCATTAAATAATGATCTGCATTGGAAAAAAAAAATAATATCAATAGAAAAAGGTTTATGATGAAGGGGAATATATGTCTGTAGTGTGTTCATCCTTCTGCATATAATATTCTATCACCTCGTCTACATCTACAATCTCATCACGAGCCACACATGACATATATGTATACATTTATGTCGTTGCGTGTAAAAGTGAAGAGTGTGCGCAAGCAAAGAAGCTTAGTTGCGTGCGCGCTGAGTGCTTGAATCTCTCGTGTACATACATATAAATGTACGTGCATGGGGGGCGGCGTATTCATTGACGTGCTGGTGCTTGTTGGCTCTCGTTTGTCTTGGCAGTTGCCATCCGACTACCATCGGTGCTGGTTCACTCTTTTCACTTTGAAACAATATAAACTGAGATACAATATTGCGTTGTATATGATCTATACCAATTTACACTTACCATTATTGTATATGTACACGAAAAATACCATATCGTGATATTCTTTTTAAAGTCACGCACGTTAATTTTCTCCATTATTAGCTTGTCTTACAAGCCAATCTTTTAAACTGCATGAAAACAAAAGAAAAGTAACAAATTAAATAATTACATTTCGCGCGTCTTGCACTCGTTCATTTTTGCCCGGAAGTGTGTTTAAAAGTATAAAATCTGAAGAAAAATAAGAATTAAGGTACGCGCTCGTTAAGGTGTGAAGAAAGAATACAAAGAGTTTAAATATACCGTATAAGTAAATTATATATATATATATATATATACATTTTTGTATATATTTTATTCCGGAAAAGCTGTGTGATTGGAGAGCTGCGGATAACACCCGGCTCCACTGGTGAGTTTAATTAAAAATTTTTCAAAAGAAACAATTAATGTGTTTGTTTCTTTTTAATTATTGTTACGATTTGTTCAATTTTATTTACGATCGTTGCTGTAAGATAGAGCTGATTTTGGATTTCCAAGTTGGGAAATGTTTTATGAATGTTGAAATAATTCTATGGGATGAAATGAATATCAAAGTGGTAATACACATTGCGACCGGTGAAGAAAAAGATTTTGTCACAATTTTTTTATGACAATACTCCTGAATATGGAGGGATGTTATCAATAAATATATCATGGGATATTAATTGGTGAATCTTTATATAATATTTTATTGAATGAATTTGAAGAACGGTAGTAGCTTGTGCAATTGACCAGGAAAACCCTTTAAGAAAACCGTCGTTGATTGTAAGACATCGATATTTCTACAATCAATTCTTGTGAAAAAGAGATAAAATCTTTTTTTTTTTCACGTAAAAGAGTGTGGTTCTCGTTTAGCATAATCAAGATGCAAAATTAGATCCCATTTTTCAATTGATTTAGTGAAAAATTCTGTCACAAAAATACCTGCCAAAAAAAAAATGATATTGCGAAAAATAAGTTCTACTTTACATTGCTTTCATTTACAAAAGCACTTGAATCCTTTCAAAGAAAGTAGAAACGGTAAATTCACCAAATTTCTATATAACATTACAACATATCCTTGAACATGTACTTCAAGAATGTTCGAAAAGATAAAAAATCAATTGTAAACAATTTTTCACCGTGGTGTTTCACCGCAATCGACACTTTAGGTTTGAAATAAAAAGTTTGAAAAACGAAAAAGTATGTCGGCAGCGAATTTTTTTTTTTTTTTTTTTTTGCATACACAAATGCCCACATTCACACACTTATACATACATGTAGCAACAACACTAGAGATAATACGAGAAACACGAAAAAAAAAGGCGAAATAAAAAAAATAAATTCACAAACGCTATACAAGACACTAATGCGTGTTCGCTCAAGCGTATGCCATTTCACTGGACAAGTTTTGTTGCCGGCAACTCTCACGAGCTCGAGCTTACTGATATATATATATATATATATATAACACTTCCGTTGACAAAAATGTATTTTAATTAAAAACGAATCAAAGAAAAAAACTAAACTTAGTACAAGATATTTATCTTTTTTTTGTTTTTTTCAAGTCTAAATGATGAGCTCCAATTGTATTTCCTCCTTTCGTTTTATTCCATTTTATTATTATTATTCTTATTATTATTTTTATTATTATTTTTCGATTCAATTGAGTTGAATTAATTATTCATATCATAAAGCATTATCAAAAATGCTTGAACGTGAACAATAGAACTCCGGAAGAGACACCGAAATTATAATTCCAAATAGAAGTATAAGTTTATATCTACAAAGTCATTCCCAGAGATGTCAGAGAAAGATGAGGAAGAAAAAAAAAAGGAAAAAAGAAGTAATAAAAAAATAACTGGATTGGGAAAAATATTCTCAGGGAATTAGTAGACAATTAAAATGATTTTACTGATAAATATTACGGTCATTTAAAGGGTAATAGTAATAATAAGTTCACGTAGCGGATTTGATGGTCATCAGTTCACACTGGAATGACCTTTGTGACAAAGTTCTGTGTCGCATAAAATCATTGCTGTGTCTTGATTGTCTCGGTTGACAATAACCTCCATAAATAAGTATAATATAACAAAGCACCGTGAGAATATCACATCTGCTTTTATAAAAGATATCCATACTTGCTAGAGAATTTTTCTCCAACAAGTATATAACAGCTCGATGAACCATTGATAATTCATTGTCGACATTTAATGTTCACCGGAAGTGTGCTGGCAACCCTCTTTATCAAGTGCATTCGCATGAATATTAATTTTATTGATTGTAACCTTTTGCAGTTTCCTTTTTTTTTTTTCTTATTATTAATTTTTTTATTCAACAATTATCTTTTTTTTCCCCTAGGGCTTCAATGACTTTCAAGGTTTTGCCTTGGATGTCATTGATTATATTGGATATGACAGGAATTCGTTACTTTAATATATAACATTGCCAAAATTATCAGGAAATTGTATCCTAGGGGGATGTTTCACTGACTCATCCATACTGTGGTTTCATTTTCCATAGGAAATAATAATAATCAATGTGCAATTTAATTATTGCGAATAAATTCATACATCTGAAAACAATGAAAAAAATTATTCAAAATAGATCCCAGAAATTTTTATTTAGAATTTATAATTATTCTAATTGGAGGGGCTAAATTTAAATTTGATTCAAAGTCAAATTAATTTATATGAATTTTGATTAATATTAGTTGATATAAATACAAAATGACAGCTCTTTCATCGGAAATCGATTGTGAGTTAATTATGTTCAGCATATATCGGTTTTACAAAAAGTTATTCGACCATCGAATGTAGCTGAATCATTAAATGTGCAGCACAGTTTGAAATAAAATTAATGCTCAGTTTATATAAATGTTTGAAGTTAATCCATTATATGGCTTAATGATAAAAGCATGGATGAATAATCACAATCTAAAATAATTGTTGACTTATTTTAGTTAGAAGTATAATTATAGAGATAAAAATTATTGGTGTTGTTGATACGCGTCATTTGCTATTCTTTTTTTTCCTTTCTTTTTTGGGACAAATTTATCGTACATCTTCAAATAAAAGCCACAGACGCAACTAAACTAAATAGAAAAATATATAAAAAGACGTGAAGGAAAATATATTCAGGCGCCGCTTTGGCGTGTGAATGGAACAAAAAAGATGAGACTTAAAGCGAGTCAAAAGGATCACTACAACGACTACATAACGACAAATGTTTCGTTCTGCTTCTTCTGCTTCTTCCTCCTTGTTTTCTTAAACTTTTTCTTTGTCCCACACGAAAATAACCCTTACTGACGATTTATAACGAATACAACTATGACGACGGCGACGAAGATGATGAAAAAGAGGGAGATTTTGGATCAAAGACCGCACACATAGAGCATCAGAACAGAGTATAAGAAAAGTCTGCTCGGTTTACTCCAAACTCGAACGATTCAGAAAGAAAGTGAGAGAATGAAAATAAAAAAGAAATGAGTCGCGGCACGCTATTATATGGACATGATGATAGAGAAAGAGTAAGAAGAGAAGAGGATCGACAATCGGCTAGACACTCTCCCTCTTTCTCTTCTATATCATCTCACTTCTTTACTCTCTTTCTTCATCTTCGTTTTCAGTTTCCGCTCACTGATGTAGCTCGACGTGTGTCGTTTGTGTATATCCACATATATATTTGAAATGTTATGGATGGTTGGGTGTATGTGAGTGCTTACAGAACATGTCCTTACCTGTCGTTTGACTTCTTCGCCAATTCTCGGAAGCGATCATGAGGATATTCTCCAAGGCAAAGTTACAGACTTATCGTTTATATACCAACAACATATTTAAAAGAGTATTTGCTCGTTTAAAACTCAATTTCTTCTTTTATTTCATTTTTTTGATTTCTTTGGGGTTGAGATTGTGCAAGAATTTTGTCGAATTGATAAAAATAACATGAAACTTATGAAGATTTATAGTCGAGAGACAAAAGAAGTCTGACAAATTATAATTGAAAACATTGGATGTATTTTTTTGCAAAGTTTTTGTAAAGTGGCGGATACGATATCTTGGAAACCCACATATCAATGTCATTGGAACAAAGCTCATTTGATTTGTATTCAAATTCTGTATCGTCCAAACTAAACTTTGAACAATTTATAGAGAGCCCCTATTTTTTTTTTCAATAGATAAAAATTGAAAGCTGATTTACTGCCAAATTTTGTGATTTTCAAACCAGAATATCAGTTCAGTTAAAATAATATTAACGATTGAAATTTATTTCCAGACTTTCAATGTATAAATGGAAACATTTTATTTTGGATTTTTTATTTGGTTATCGCTATCATCAAATCGCTATCAATCATTTGGTACTATTATATATACATTTCTTTACGTCACATGGGGTGACTATTTTAACTGACATCCGATCGTGAAAAGGGTTCCTTTGTGTTGCAATGTATAGTACATAGGTATATAAGTATCACGTGCAGAAAATTGTATAGCAGTTCTCATAAAAATTGCGCCGGCGGCACACCACACCGTTCATCTCTCCCAATTTAGTTCGTGCCCTCAAACTATATACAACACACCAACATCATCATCATCATCATCATGTTGCTATATTCTTTGTCCTCGTACTTTTGCACACTGGATCACCTTGGACCTCAGATCACTCTTTATAATAAAAACCGACGTCAAACAAAATTAGACTCATCATACAAATAAAGTCTAAAGAAAAATAATTAATTGAACTGAGTACAGAAATAAAAAAGAATGAATGAATGAAAACAAGAAATAAATAATTACATTGATGCAAAAAAACTCGTTTAGAAAACATTATTCATGATCATAAAAGAATTTCCCAATTCTTTTATTAACAGTACTATTATAGTAATGCACTTTATGTACATTGTTAAATGGATGTATCAAGTGGTTTAGAAATTTTCTACATCAATCTCACAATGAAAATCAGTATTTTTTAATCACACTGACTTTCGGTCAATATTTTTGTTTATTCTACTTTATAATAGTTAAAATGTTTCAAGGAATAAGTTTATACAGAACTCACACTTCTACCCTTAATGTAAATAAATTAATCACTGCTAGTTGTATATTCATAACAACTCCAATTATCGTCTAGGATTTTAACTCTGATCAAAGGATGAGCTAATTTAATTCCAATTCCAATAATAATTTTATAATTGTCGAAACGCCAGATTTTTATTTTTGTTGTGCTATCGAAAAAAAATAAAATCACACTAAGGACTCACATTTTTTTTCCGGTGCAATGTTTTATTCACAAAAAATAAATATTAATCTCCAAGTTGAGAGTCTTTTTTACTGCTTCTCACTTCTTTTTAATTATTGAGAATTAATGAAAATATTTCTATTGGGTATATAATATATATATATATATATATATGAAAGGGAGAGGCAAAAAGGACGAGCCGTGAACTGGACATTTGGGGCTCAGATAATCAACAAGCGGAACAAAGAGAAACCTTATACCGGACACATAAGTGGCGTCGGCAACATCTTGGGCAACCGCATTGATTTCGCAATCACTGACGAGCCGCCTATATATATATATATATATATAACGCTACTATAACTATACACATACATACTTACAGGGTATTTGAATTTTTTTCTTCTCCACATATACAGTGTTGTACTTATACCTGTATCCATATCTGCCACCTACTTCAATTGAGATTATGAGCACACGTTGTATATTTAATACATATGTCTCTTGAATTTTTGTGGTTAGAATTATAAATACTTCTTTCTTTACATTTGACTCGCACGTTTACCCAAGTGTGGAAATAAAAAGTGTATAGGATGAAGAAGAGGGAAAATAGTAAGAAATATATATATAAAATAATTATTGAGGTCACATCACTTAAATGTTGAAATATCTCGCACGATTTATCGGTATATGAGAATACACGTTAATATAATTTATAAAAACAATAACATATATCAATATTAATATTTCTAATCATCTATTCTATTTTATTTCTATTAATATTATTATATTTTATTTTCTTTTTTTGAAGAGAACAAGTAAGAGCAACAATTATATACATAAGCAATACTTTTTTGAAGAGTGTATAATCTTTTAATGAACTGTAATATACTCGCGCAGCGTCTCTGACACTTTGTCATTATCATATAAAGTGACGCGTGACATGTATATGATTTTTATTTAATAGTCACACTTTAAAGTTCATATATTCCCTTTCTTTATTCGTTTAAATGTCTTTCTTTTTTTTCTTCCATTGTCCCATATGTGCAATGATCGAATTATGATGTTATAAATCTCATTACATCATCAACAACATTAAACAATCATTATTAACCGTCCAATAATTATGATGAATCATCAACAATAAAATAAAAAAATTGGTAACCACTAAAAAAAAAAAATAAATAACAACACCAAATTTTAAGAAAGAATTAAATTAATTTTTATATCCGTGTGGGTCATTGCATCGTTCTGTCAAAAGACACAAAAATAAATATATTAAACAACCAGGGAAGAAAAAAAAACCTCCAAACCTTCAGCTATTACTGTTATCTTAATCAACCATGAAAAAAAAAAAAAAAAGAAGAAAAAAAAAATTCCGAGGCCAACCATTATCACCATTTTTTGTTTTGTCCATCATTAAATATCACAAGAGAGAAAGGACAAGCACTCACTGTATAACAACACGTGCACGCATTAACCGCTGTGAAAATACGTGATGTGTTTCAAACTGTGTGTCACCAAAACAAAACGTCGAAAAAAAAAAAGAAAAAAAAAGCGGATGGACAGAAAAAAAACAAGATGAGGAAAAAAAAACAAGTCAAGAACAACAGAAACAATAAATGATGAGAAGGGACACTTTAATGAAGAACTTTAATTCGTATATAAAGGATATTTGCAGCACGCATCATCAGGTCCCCATCAACACATCATCGTGTACACGAAGCCGACAAAGTGCAGAAGACAAAAAGAGAAAGAGCGGGAGGAATATATATATATATATATATAGATATATACAGTAGGAAGCAAGGGGCCAGGGCAACGGGAGTCTGGTGACGTGCGGTGCAGGTTGCATAACGGTGCTGAGTTCTCTCACAGCATCCAAGAACCAGGCGGACAGTTCAGGTCCCACAAACAAGCTCAACTTGATGTCTGATCTTACAATTAGAAAAAAAAAATATATATACATTCATTTATAATATATTATGTATTCTATATACGTATTTATATATTTGCATTTGATATTTAACACCAAGTGAAAAGTGGAAAGCACCCAGATCAAAAATCATTTGAATTAATGTGCATAAATTTAATCGTAAATGATTGCAGCATATAAAATTGAATATAAAATCATTTTAATTCAATAGAAAAAACATTCAGGTTTTTAATTCTTGTCTTGAAATAATCTTGACTTGATATACGTGTTTAATTTCGATTCAAATTCGAAAGTATTTATCGTTACAAATATTTTAAACATTGTGAAAATATTTTTATAATAGAAGATACAATGTTTTATATATATATATATTTTAAATATAGAATTTTAATTGGATTCGTTGATTGATTCTATAACAAGAATATCTATCTGTATAATATCAATTTGGAATAAATATTTATTAGTTTCAGATCTAAATATAATTTACAATAGTTTATGGTGTTTGTTTCAAATCAAATTGATTAATTTTTGATTTGATATATAATTTTGATTTAATTCATAAATATTTTTTTGTGTGTATGATATTATTAATCTATTTACACACTAATACATTAATTATTATTTGATGACATACAGAATACGATACACGATGATTATTTGATAACATGAATTAATCTACTCTATATCATCCATTCAATTACATCTTCCCACACTTATTTCTTTCATTACTTTATTATTTCACTTCTCTCTCATCCTATATTATATACTTATATACTACAGTTCCAGTTGATAACAATAAAATATATAATGTGTCTCTCGTTATTTTAAAATTAAACTTTCATTGCGGTAGCACGTGAACACAATTCTGTATGAGTGTATGTCAGAGTATGTGAACCGGTGAGAAACGACACACGACGGAGGAAGTTAAATTTCGCGCTCGACAAAATTGGACTTCCCTCATTTCAAAAGTGAGACGAAAAAAGAACGTGGAGAATAATCACACGAGTTCTCATTGCACTCACATATGCAGTTACACCCAACATTAAATATATTTATATATTTATATACAATAAAAATATAAACTTGATGTGTAGTGGGCGAGTCTCCATACTGTTTCTTTGCGAGTATTTGCACGATGACGATGACGACGCCTTTGTCGTGTACCGTTGTTCAACGTCGACGAACCTGCATTATAGTCTCTGTGCGCGCATAAATATATATATATATATATATAAATGTGTATGTGTCTATGTGTTTGTGTGTCTCGCTTCGTGGAATTTTGTCTACTGCCCTCTAACAGTTTATATTGTTCTTTGTGTTTGCTTTTGTTTAATTATTTACAGATTCATTTGAGTTGAACATTGATAAAAACATGGCTGTTGAATTATTTTAATTTATGTATACTTACATATATGTATATATAGGTCAATATCCACTTTAATATTGTGTCGAATCGGTGCATGACCCATTTAATTCTTCACAGTTGATAAAACCGCATTAACAAATGTAAGAAAAATATGAAATGTGAAAATTGCCAAGTCAGTCGTTCAGAAACACGATAAGATATCGGAATGAACGTTTTTATATGAATATAAATATATGTATTTACTACTTCTATATATGTAAATATTTATAATAAAAACGATAAATGGAGAGACGGTGGAGAGAACATATGGGGTAGAGTCTTCAACGAATTTTGAGTCAAGTATGAGTTTGGATCAAATCATTTTTATACAATTAAATTTGTTTTTATCAAAAGGTTTTAAAGTCAAGTCTCCAATTTGATTATATTATTCGATAAGAAGAGTTAATAAGTAGTAGAATTCTACTAAGTATTTCCAATTGTTGAGTATTTTTAAATTAATAAAAACGGAATAAAGTAACAAGCTCATGCCTGTAAACTATTTTCAACTTGTATGAGTACATATGTGTTTATGTATCACGAATCTACGATAAGATCATAGAAACACTAGATGGTATATATATATATATATATATATATATATATATATATATATAACTCTCTGTTTAGAGTATATAACGATAAGAAATTTCTATCTCCTCTTAAACATCTGAAATGAAAAGTGCAAAAAGAAAGATTCAAGTTCATGACAGAGAAGAAGGTGAAAAGAAAAGAAAAAAAATAAAAGTCATATTTATTATTAATATATGATAACGCGGATGTGTCGTATACATTCACATTAAGAGTTTATAGCTCATGTGAAAATACTTTCAAGTGCGCATGATAACATCAAAAATAAATGAACAATATATATAAGAGAAAAAGAAAATTGGTTTGCTGTAAAAAATTCGTTTTTTCCAACAGCAAATCACTCAATTATTTCCAACTGTTTATTTATTCTATTTTCTTAAATCCAATTATATAAACTTGGTTCAAGATAATTTTAGTAATTGAAATAAAATTGAAATCTATTTTATTTCAGAGTGTTCTATTGACCTTTTTATTTATAAGTTCATCTGCTTCAATTTTTTTTAAAGCTTAAAAAACCTATTTATATATTTATTTTATTCATGATAAATTATGCGAGCTTTTTCCTGAGGGTTCCAAGCGTATATTCCCACGAATCGACTCGATTAATTCCCTATACCAGTTGTGCAGTATATATATATATATATATATATGACAAAGACTGACAAAGAGAATAGAGCGTGAGTCATCCTGACGAGGTTGTAGAGAAGTTGCTCGCAAATAAAGTGGGTGGACCGGCTTCACCGTCGTGAGGAAATGTCTTGAAGGATATTGACCAGGAAGAATATTCCAACCCCAACATATCCGAAAAACTTTACATCCACAACCCACAACATATTAAGATGTTGATAATTATTAAATGTATGTATGTATATGGATCAGAATTTCCCTGGCATAATTGCAACTACAATTTCATTCGAAATTATACACCATTGTTTTGTCGTAATAGATTGGGGCCACTTTGATATATTATACTTATGTGATACTATTAGAAAAGAAAATCTTGTCTGTGGGCAATTACAAGTTTCTCCTAAGTCATAAACACATATGAAACTATATAATAATTATAAAAAGATAGTGAATGCACTTCATTAATAAAAATAAGTGCACATCAAAATGAAGTGAACTATTTTGTGTGTATATCTATGAAGACATTACTCTCTCTCTATCTTTATGTGTAATTTTTTTATTGTTGATGATCTTATACTTGGAAAAATAATAATGATAATACGTGAAGGATAATCCGTGAATTATATCAATGAAGGTTGTGTATATATATAAATTGTTATTGTCATTATTATCATTACTGGGTGACCTCGATTTTTATTTTTATTCTTTCACACAATTTTTTCCATACGAATAAATATAATTCGGCTCAACAGTTTCTTTGTTCTCATACAAATAATGTTTATATATACACGTTTTGTTAATGACGTAATTTATACGATTGTATTTATTGATGGCAAAATCGATGAAAGTAAATTGGTTATGCGCGTACTTTTAGTTTTAATTCATGGACCAATTAATTTTCACGCGACCCGGTAGTAATTAACCCTCAAGTCCAAACAGTTTGTTCCTAACGTCATTTATCCTCGTTCAAGAGTTCGATTATCGCGAACGAATCGATTAATTACGATTTAAAGGCCCCCACTTGTCGTTGTCGTGGTTGTCGATGGTGTAGGCATATACGCAATGAAGCATGGTATAATTTCGCCATTTATTTGGTCGTAACGACCATCTGTTGTCTCATGATTAGCTACATAAGAAGGGTATTGGTAATCATGAATTTTTTGTCAGTCAGAACGAAGAAAACAAAAAAATATTGAATAGAAAAGCGATGAAGAAGAAGAAGAAGAAGAAGTAGTAGTAATAGACGTCTCAATTTCCTCGTTCAGCAATAGAAAGAAAAATAAATCTAAATAGAAGATAGCAGTATAGGTAGTGTAGTAGGAGTGAGGTTACGTTGGTGCGCTCTTATGTAACGGCGACGCCACAAAGTTTCCGCTCGGTCTAGCGTGGACATTGTCCGAAGTAGAATCGGTAGCCGACAAGGCGCACAATATGGCGGTGGGGTATCGCAGCCATTGTTCCCTCTTCTTTCTCACCTCGTCATTTATTCTATCTCTAGAATAAAGACCAAAATATGTAGAGACTTGAATTTACAACAATACGATATTTTTGATGTGATAGTTTGTATATTTCATACATATGATATATGAGAATGACGAATAAAATTGCGAGATGGAGAAATAGAATTGAAGAAATGGTGGAGGAACCAGAAGAAATGCGCGTCGTTGACTCTATATAATTTCCGGCATTGTGATCCAGTTCCCAACATACATACTATATATAAATATATATAAATGTACATTAGTACCGTTAACATTGTGGATATAATTTGTGAGTATTAAAAGTGTTCACATTTAATTTAATTTATCGAAACAAACTTAATCTTTCGTTATTCTCGACATATATATTGGACAGTGGACTAATGGTCAAGGGCCCCGCGTTCAAATTAGTTCACACACGTGTTCAGTTGGTAAAGAAGTCATCGGCCGTGCCGCTTGGGTCAATTAGTGCATTCATTCGTTACGGTCCTTCCTCTCGGAACGAAGTTTATGGCCGCCCAAGACGACTCGAGAACCAAAACGACGATGATCGTTGCGTGCACGCATACACACACACACTGTTATGTATATATACATATATATATATAATTCTGGTGGTAAACCGGTATCACAGAGTCAATGAGAACTGGTTATGCGCACGCGTGATGTCACTCTTTCTCACTCACTACAACAGAAATATAAAACCCTCTCATCAGAGACAGTATTGCACTGAATTCAGAACATGAAAAGGAGTTTTAAAAATTATTGTCCGATAACCGCGTACACACCCATGTACATAAATATATTAAAAATATATTCCGGATTTTCTTAATTAACAAAATTATATCTGACATCGTTAAAAAAATTTAATTGGGTGTGAGAATGACTTGATAAATTAAAAAATGATTGGATTTTTTATTATTACCACTATGATTTTATTTACTCTCTCGATGACGCGATAAAATTCGCCTGCGTGTGACGCAGTAGATACGGACATGCATACACCGGCTGCTTCCTCCACCGGTTAGGACACGAAGCAGTAAAGGTAGGGCTCCGTGCGCGTCACCTTTCACCCCTGAGTATAACTGTATATATGTTTAAACCACGCTGAAGGAAACGGCCCAAGTGAGAATGGGTTGATTAAAACAGAGGCACATATGTATATATATATATATTACGTGATAATAATAATAATAATAATAATAGTAATAATAATGATAATGATATAAAATTCTTGTTATACTCGCAAGCAAGAATATACACGGGACATTAACCTACTCATTAATACAGCTGTGAAGAGTCTAACCCCTTTAGAGCAAACTTTTTTGTTCACTCACACTTTACTTCATTGACTTGAATTTTATAATTGGGAACTGAAAAAATCCCCAATGAAATCGCCAATCGACCAACAATTATAATTAAACACTGAATATATTTATTCAAACAAAAGTAACTTCTTGAAAGTACCTGTTGTATATTTCTATAAATGAATCGTAAATGATTTGATTATTTTTCCCCACAATAGTTTTACTTTGGACAAATTTGAGAATAGTCTATGTCATTGATGAAACACCATGCTGTGAAGGGTTACAAGGTAACCATCAGTACTCCAATACGCCCTTTAATATTCATATATGCAATTAGTATTCTTTTACACAATTTTTAAATTAATAAAAATAAAAAAGAACCTATGTTATTTTCTTACGAACACTAAATAATTCATGGTATATTTGGTTATTATATATAAAAATACTGTGAATGAATGTGTACAAGCGTGAGAACCCATTTCCATGAATAAATATAATAACGATATTTCAGTGGACATGCGCAGTAGATCTATCTATCGCTACTATGTTTATGGACGCGGTTGATGAAATGCGCATGTGCACAAGTGTTTGAGCGCTCTGACTCGCTTTTATATTATTTCGAAGACGTTTTCCGAACGCGGAATCGACATAACTCATTCGACGACGGGTATTATTGTATAGTTGAGCCGGTTTTCAGAACCAACCTCCTCGTGCTGAGAGATACAGAACGAATCCGTTACATGCGCGGTCTTTGCCAGGGCGCGCTTAACGGCTCGTTAGGAAGAACAAAGCGGGACGCGCGCGTCACACTGTGAGATCTTGTGAGAAAGAGTGAGTAAGATGGAAGTGGTGGTGAAAAAAAAAAAACAAAACAAAAATTGAATATGTAAGAAAATAAATAAATGTGAATGAAAAATAATAAAAATGAAAAGGAAGATGAATGAAAGAGAGTAACCATCAGTGGTAGACTCAGTGAAAACAAAATATAATACAAAAGCGTGCCGACAATTCTTTGATTCTCTTGATGTCGTTCTCACTCACCGTTGTCGCTATTAACAAAAGATTATACATATACACACGTCATTTATTAAATTTATTACAATGGTAAAGCATTAATTTTTAACATTTCTTTTTTTCCACACTAATTATTAATTTTTCTTTCACAGTGAAAATGAATTTTTAATCTTCCTTTTTTTTTTTCTACTACTACTACTATTACTACTATTAATTTTATATTATATTTATGCTGTGAAATATGATATGAATAATAGCTACGTTTTTTCTTTCTTTATTTGCGTATTGTGTTGAGAATTGAAGAAAGAAAAATTGTTGCTAGTTATTAGTAAATGAAAACGAGGATTTTTAACCTTCAACCAATATTAAACAACAAATCATACACAAATGTATTCATTTCATTTACAATATTTCGCTCGATTAAATTTAAAACACCTTGGCATAAAATGTTATTTACAAAAAAGAAAAAGATAAAATAGAAAATTGCCATACTTATATACCTACACTCATACATATAGAGAAATAATTGACGTTGATACTATATAGTAACAGTGCTATCAAAGGTATTATATATACATATCTTTACATGAGATATAAACACATAAATGATGATGCAAAGAATCACGCGGTAATTTAAATGTGCTTTGTGTGTGGGTGGTTTGAGTTCTCGCTGGCATCAAGTGAACCCACTATACGTCCATGTCTCATCGTCATTCGCGTGTTAAGGGAACACATATGTGTATACATTATATATAATAATAATAATAATAATAATAATAATAATAATAATAATAATAATATAATACTTCTGGCGCGTCGATCGACTGCTGTCCCAAGCGCTCGATACCTCTTTTCTCACCTCACCCTTTTTCCTTCTCTTTAATCCTATTCTGCCAGACGCAACAGCGCCGACTGTCGAGTGAAAGTCTCGTCGCCGGGGGATCGTGTTGATATTACTGGCGCGCGCGCCACAAGCCAGTCGCAACGCGACAGCTATCCTGGTGCGATTGACACGAATCCATTCAATTTTTTTTTTTTTTTCTCCAACTTCCTTCACACTACATTCCTGTAAAAATCCAAGTGTTTTGGTATTTTTAAAATACGAAAAAGAAAATGATTTAATTTGATTACTACAAATGTATCTCACCATTCAATTTCTCAAATTTTATCCAACAATTAATATATAAATATTAAAAATGAATTATTTTATGGATTCTTTTGTTGAACAGTGTAAGTGAATTTTTTGAATATTAATATAGTGAAGGGAACAATTGAACTTCACGTTTTGCGTGTTTAAAAAATTATTATAATTGTACTTATTGAAATAAGTCTTTGTTCGGAAATGAAGAAAATGTAATAATAAAAAAGTAATGATAATAATAATAATAATAAAGCGGCGGATTATTACTTTTTTTTTTCTTTTTTTTTCGTTGTGTATCACTGAGGTGAATGGTATTTATGTAGTTGTTATCAGATCGCTGAAAGGCTCGACGAATCGACAAGGTGGAGTGTGCATTGTTTCGTGCTCAAGTTCCACGTCGTGAGTTCTCTCGAAAGAACGAGTCGTGAGCGAGGAACGAAGAGGGTGGCACAAAGCGTGAGCGGAGGCCCCCCGTTTTGACAAAGGGGGAAGGTGCTATTCAGTAAGAAAGTCTATATTCTATATGTGTATAGATGTGTGTTTTGTCCGCATTTAAATATACATATATGATATAAATATAAATATATATGTGTGTATATGTAGTTTTGTTAGGATTAGTTGTGCACGATACATGATCCAAGCGTTAAAGGTCAATAGGGAAAACTGAAAGAGGAAGCGTTGACAGTCACTTCCGGTTTTTACTTTTTAATACATATCGATCATAAAATGATAAATGGAACACATATGGAAAATTATTGTGGTGATAATTATGTGGGGTAATATTCTGTGGGTGAATATGAAGAGCTTGATTAAATGATTTTGTTATTCGTGATTAATCGTGTTCTGATGATTAAAAAGAATTGATGAGTTATTAATGTTTGATAAGGGTTGTTAATTTATTCGGTGTGAAGAAATTTTATTTAATCAAAAACCACATCATATAGATAGAATCAAAAGAAATCATTAAATAAATGATTAATTATTTTCTATTTGTAAATATTTTTTTTATTCTTCGTTGAGGAATAAAAAAAAAATAAAACAATTCCATTAATTGCTAGTGCACTTACAATCGCGATTATAAATGTGCACATAGAATTCTCACCTACATTTCCTTTTATTTTATTTTACTGATTACATTTAGAATTAAATTGATCGTTAGCATTATTAAATAATAGTTGATCGATTGATGCGAGAACGTGAAAGGTCTGGTTCGTGTGTTTGCTCGTGTTTATAATCAAGTTTGTTTAGTTTGTAATGCAATATATAGACATATGTATTTTTACTGTAGGTATTTATTTATATATATATATATACTTACATATACCAACAGAACAACGAACCAGTTCCTCATTGCCGCTTTTGCTACTTCCACTTTATGTCTATATGCCAATTCTCAGAACACACTTGACGAGATACATTCTCTCAAACCATATAAACACTCAGTGGCCTCTCTTCATATACAAAAGAGAGTAAAAAAAAATCTAAATAGAAAGAAAAAAAACATTCAGGAGCATCGCACGAAAATAATAATTATATCAATAAATAGTTTGTACCATTCTCATCAATATCAACTCAATATTTTTCAATTAATTTTTCACCTATAGTTGGTGCAATTTAATATTGAATAATAAATTCCTTTTTACACAATTAAACTCCCCCCAGTAATTGATATTTATTTGAAAGAAAAATTTATTGAATTCATTATCAATTAATATGACTTGAAAAATTAATCTTGAAAGATGCTATTAATATACTGGTGTACATAAAGAAAAAAGACATTTTACGATTCTGATATTTATAATTCCATGATTGATGTACACCACAAATTTGTAATGGAGAAAAATAAAAATAAATAACTGAAAAGACTTTATTAGCAATAAAGAGAATGATTTAACTCTGTAATTCATTGGAATATCAACAACAAACAAACGTTGCAACTCTTTATATACAAATTTGTTAAATCTTATCACGATCATTGCTATTAGGTTCCATAAAAGTGACGAAAAAAAAAAATAATTATATTAACATAATTTACGTACGTATTTATATATTAAACCTGAATCTAGCTTTATGACTCTCGAAGACCTTGCTATTAAAGGAGACCTCGAAGTCCCACTGTGAAGACTCGGTTTCGCGATTATGTTGACGATATCCATATACATATATTTTCTTTGTTCATCGTGACTCGAATGATGCGCACAATGATATGCCCCTAGAGCATTATCCTTGACCCCATACTACACCATTTCATTGCGTCAATGCCGTGTGGTCAAAGAGACAAAAAAAGATTCATTACTAAAAAAAAAAAATAAATATATATATATATATGAAGAAAATGTCTACATAAAAATGAGAGAATCGAGTCCGTTATTGGGCAGTGTTGTGCCACCACCACCACAAATATTGAGGTTACCATGTACTTATACATGAACGGAAGTTCGAACTCTCTTTTCCACACATTGATGCTCCCGTTGCTCAATGAAAAATCATTATATATACGTGATGGAGTTAATTACCCTTAGATATATACATTGCAACATGATCAAAATAAATTAACTGATTGTTAGATAAATTAACTGTTTATTTGAGTATATAATTATTTACTGAGTTATATATTTCTATTATTTCACTATTATATATATATCTGTATATATTGAAAATATACAATATGTATGAATTTAATTTGACGTAATGAAGATTTATTCCAAACGTTCTGTAATATAACCAGTGTGCAATATTTCGTAATTCGCGAAATTCACAATGGTCAATTGATGATTCATTTTATTATCATCGTTATTTTTATTATTATTAATTGTTATTATTGTTTTCAATTAAAAATCTTGAATAAATATTATTTTGTACATGTAGAAATATTGCAATAGGATTTAAAAAAATATGAATTATCTTTTTATTCAAACTGAGGAAAATTAGTAGCATGATTTTAATAAATAATGAGTAAATGTCTGGATTAATAAATATATTTGATAAATAGTATCGTGAAAGAGTGATGAGGTGATTGGAAGTATAATCAATTAATCATTTATCGTATGGATAAAAATTTACAAAGTGTGTTGAAAAAGTGTCGGTTTTTATTAAAAAATTATTCTTAACAGTGTTTCTTTTTTTTTTTTGGTTGCAAGAATGAGAACGGACAAAAAATAATCGTGAATAAGAAATAATTATATTCACGAATGTTATACAATTCAATAAAAAAATAATGTGTTCTTGTTTCAGTCATAAGTTTATTCTTGGCTTGAGAATAAAATATTCTGTTACTATTAATAGAATCTTATATCATTCATTTGTCATATATAAATTGTCACTTCATTTTCATAGGTTTATTTTCATATTTTATGAAAAATAAATACAATCAGAATTTTCTTGAAAATAGTTTTCTACCCAAGAATTCGTTTTTTTTTCTTTTTTTTACCTTTCAGTATTACTTTTATAACTTTTACATTTATTCTTTCACTAAATAAATGTGAAAATTACTTTCTTTGCATAATTTTAACGTGATAATATAAAAATTTCACTATATACTCAATAATTAATTACATATGGTCATCGCAGTTCCAGTTCACTGTCTATTTGATATTTTTAACCTAGATATTCAGCCATTATTTAGCAAACTGATGCATTTGATTTTTTTTATTTTTTTCCTCCATAAAACTCGTTCATTCTATTCAATTCTAATTTCAATGCTCAATTCCCTCCTTTCAATATAAATCCTCACAAATTTAAATGTAATGTGTCGACTTCAATTCCGCCACACGAAACTAATAAAAATCATCTTAGCAACAATAATTTCTCTAGCCCAGTATAACAAGTATATTTATTTATTTTATTCAAAGTAACGTTATACATTAAATCTTGTATGTTGCCCTCGAGATTGCAGAGAGTGAACGGCATCGAAGGTCGTCGTGTGTCGATTCCGCGTTGCAAGTTGAGAAATATGTATCCAATCTCACTATAATGCAATGTGAATTTACTTGCAACGTCGTGGTGTCGTCGTGCATCGACTTAAGCTATCTATCGTTCGATGAAGGATGTAAAAAAGGAGAGAAATAAATAAATAAAATAAAATAAGATTAAATTATACACCGGCAAATCCAATATACTTATGTATTTGTTGTTTACAATTCTCGTTGTACTGGAACGCGGATAATGAAACAATGTAGAAGAAATAAATTTGAAATAAAAAATATATATATATATATTTATACATTTATATAAAAACAGAACATTGCAATAATTGTAGAAGTTTCTGATGTTCACTCCATAAATAATGACATATGTACATAGCATTTAAAAACAGGTCATGAAGGTAAAATTTATTTATTTATATTTGTCTGTCTCGTGGCCGTCATTTTTTTTTTTTTTTTTCAGAATATTATTTATTTTATATTTTCCATCACGACCAATTCATGCTCTCATGAATAATTTTTGTATTCTCGTGTCACTGAACATAAGATATGATACTAAGTTATAAAATTAGCATAACTCAAAGCACACTCTGCTTTATAGTCTCTTGAATTTATTTAGTATATGTTAATGATTATGCAATCACTGCATAATTTCTGTTAACATGTGGGTGTATTTTATTTTTATTGTTCTTTGGTATTTTTATTTACGCAAAAATTGCGCATGAAATTAAAGAAAAAGTGTTGGAAAATCAATTTTAATATAATGAACAAAAAAAATTATGGATATTTAAATACACATTTGTTGTGCGCAAAGACAGCAACGCCCATGGTATACATATACTTACACCTGAATAAACAGTATTTACCGCACATAAATCTCGGTTAAGATAGAAAAAGAGACAACAGAAAAAAAAGGAGAAAAAAAAAATAAAAAACCGTCGCTGAAAGTTATATATTATTTGTGGCGACGCTTACGTAAATAATGATAATAATAATCATGATTATTATTATATGGCACGTCGAGAATATACCAGGACTCATGATAGAATGTTTTGGATAAATAAACTAATTATTTTATAATTAATTTTCATTCCAAAGTTTTGTCAGAAAATTAATGTCAATAATTGAAAAACAAAAATTTTATTCATTATTCTGATATATATTTAATTCATAAATTAAATCAAATTCAATGAAGAAGGAATAGATAAGGAATGTGTATATACATACTTCCGGGTGGGACTTTCTCATTAACGAACTATATTCCTGTGAAAATAACTTTTTTTTTTCTCCACTGAAAAAGAAAAGTAAATGAAAAAAAAAAAATAATATTATATTCTCATAAATAAATGTGTATAATTATTATTCATACAAATTTGTGTATAGTTGAGATGAATAATGAATAAATAAATGAGTCTTTGTAGAAAAGAGAATTTTGTGCTGAATAATATTTTATCTTATAATCAAATTAATTTGCATTGATGAATAATGTTTTTTTTTCCCTTTTACCATTCTTCTGTTACAGATCACGCAAAATTTTAACAATAGAAAAGCTGGAAGTGTCAATAAATCATACTTGTGAAAATAATGGCGAGACAACAGACAACAGATCGAAACATCCCTCATCTGAGGGACATCTTTGGTTTCGGCAACAAATGGGAGGGCGGCCAACATCAACATCAACGTGGACAGTTGGAGGAGAAGGCATTGGGTCACGACAGCGCTGTGTCAGTGGGATCGACGAGCGGCGAAGAGGAGAGTCCAAAAAACAACAAGAAGAAGAAATCACGTCGACGCGACAACAGCAAAACTCTAACAGAGAGCGACGTAAAGCATTTAGAGCGTCACCTGTCGATGAAGAAGACTATCAGGAAGAAAATAATGCGTGATTTACAACAGGCATTTGTTGAAGATCCCAATGAATTTCGTGTTGATGATATACCACCAGAACAATTAAAAGCTGAAATAAATATACAGAGCTTAAGTTTTGGTACACCAGGACAAAAACAAGGACGCACACGTGGCAATGCTGAAAGTACATTTTTAGATATGTTACGAGCTGGTGGTGGTAAGGGATAATTTATTTATTTTTTACCACGAAAAATCTCAGAATGATTTATTGAGAATTTGGAATTTTTTCTACAGTATTTTTATCTTTAAAATAGTTGAAGATAGAGAGATGAATATAGAGTAGAGATTTTTTTTTGTTTTAAAATTTTTTATGTCTGGCGAGGATTTTTTGGTAGTTTTATTATTTAAATAAATCAATAGATGGATAAATATAAAAAATGAAAGTACATTCGTTGAGAATATGTTAAAAAGAAAATTTACTTTTTTGAAATAACGTTCTGATGTTTCTCTGCAAATATTTAAAATTGTTTGGAGCAATTAATTTTTTGATAACTCTCTACTATTTTTTCTTTAATTTTTCAATAGGGTTTGAAAAGGGTGCAACTGATGGTGATAGAGATTCTGGTCATGGTGGATCTCCAACAAGAGAACCAGCTAGTACTCAGGATACTGACGATGAGTCAAGTTATTCTTATGACACACCAACTGCAACACCAACAAAAAAAGGCGGCAATTTCTGGAGGCGTTTCACAATGAAAAATCGTAATAAGCGGTAAATTATCATATATTTAATATATATACATCCACATATATATATTTCTATATTGTTGAGCGAGGACAAATCATCACGTGAATGAATTTATGACAAAAAATAAATAACTAACGGAAAAAAAAAATTGGGGATATAAAATAAACGAGTCATGTTTCATCTTTTGATTCAAAGGCACTGATACACTTGAATTACTTTTATTTATAAACAAATAGGTATATGCTTTTTAAATATTCACAATCCCAATTTTATGAACACCGCTCTTCAATGAATAAAAAAAAATAAAAAACGTGTAGTCCTGCAGCAGAGCTTATGACTGTGATATACGTAAATGAAATACCGATGTCTCCGTACTTCAGATTTTTTTTTTTATAATACTACTCGTACATATATACATATATATTATTTTCTTTCAATGGAATATGAAACACATACTATGACGACTGTGTTTATTATTCATATATCCAAGGGGTCCAAAAAAAATAATCAACTGTGTATCAATATGTATTAAGAAATTTTTTCAGACATACAAATTTGTTTAATTAATCAATTTCAATGACAATATATGTATCCAAAAAAAATTATCATAAAACAAACTCGCAGATCTTGTTGGAAAGATAAAAAAAAAAACGACATGAAAAAATGAATTGAATCAGATTTTTTTATGAGTCCACAAAAATTTTGTACAAATTCCAATTATAATTTCATCTTGCATATCTTATAAACATTTGATGGATGATATTAATATTAATAATGATAATGATATTATTTATACGAATGTATTTTTGATGTATGATTATTCAATCGATATCAATTATTTTCTATACAAGCAAACATTTTTTCACGTACACTTTTGCCCATTTCGTTTTTTGTTATATTTGGGATTTTTTTTTCAATTGTATATAGACCGATCAAATTTAAATGTAGAATTTTTCAAATTTTTCATGATACATATTATCAAATTTATAATATTTACGCGAGATAAAAACAAAATTAAACGAATTCATTATCCCGCAATTTATATAACTGTAGTTTATAAATATATATATACATACATGTCGGAATTAATAAAATGAAAAATATTCGATTTCACGCATTTATATGGCTGAAGTTGCGCCGAGAAAATGATAAAATAATGTCATCAAATACTGCAGCATATAAATTCATATATCTTGTATATGAATAAAATATGTTTGCTGATGCATAGTTATATTAAAGATTATTTTGTGTTATATATATTATATCATGTGAATTGAGGGATGAAAGAAAAATTGTATCTTTTTTTTTTCTTCACAATTAAGCTGTACTTAATTAGTATTAGCTAGTCAACGTGCTGATATATATACATCAATGAGATTGAAACCGATTATAATTAATAGAATGAGGTGATAATGTCTGTTAAAAATTGATTTGCTCTCACTGTAAAATTTTTCAAACATTTTTTCCTCACGTATTCAAAATACAATGTTAATTTACATAATAATCATTTGTTTGTTAGCGAATTATAATCATTCTTTTCGATTCTTTCATTATTTTTGAATATGACTACAACACTTCGCTGTTACTCTTAGTAATAATTAAATAGCTATGATGATAAATTAAATTAATTAAGTGTGTAACGTAATATTATTGTGACAATTTGTTTATCACCAATTATCGATTGTCTGAGAGGAAGCTGGAAGCTGTCAAAAATAAATGTATAGAAAATGGAAAACACTGGTGAATTTTAATGCGTTTATCTATTTTTATTTTTATTCTCTCCAATAGCAAATATGATTCATTTAGTAATCGTAGAAAATTCGTATGAAAATATTTTGGATAAATTCGTAAGATATATATATATATATACATCACATGTCAGTAAAAAATGGAAAACAAAAATTGAGATGAAAGACTCATCTTTTTTTTTTTTTGTTCACAGCAATTTTCTTACAATCATTTTATTCATTGGTAAATTTGGGCGGACGTTTCTCTGCAAATGCTGCCATACCTTCCTTCTGATCTTTCTGTAAATCAAAGAAGGAAAAAAAAAAATGTTAACCATGACTATAATTATTCTCAAAGGTTTTCTTTGCGTCCCATGATTTTTGTTGTAATTAATTTTTTTTTTACCGTTGCAAAAGTCGCTTGGAACATTCTCTTCTCATAATGAAGTCCTTCTTGGAGTGTCGTCTCATATGCTCTATTGACGGATTCTTTAGCAATACCGACAATTAATTGAGAATGTGATGAAATTTTTTCACCGAGTTTTATTGCCTCATTCAATAGTTGATCAGCTGGTACAACTTTACTTATCAAACCCATTTGTTCTGCTTCTACAGCAGTTATCTGATTGCCTGACAGTACAATTTCCATAGCTTTACTCTTGCCAACAGCACGAGTTAATCTTTGAGTTCCACCAGCACCAGGAATTGTTCCAATAGCAATTTCAGGTTGACCAAATTTAGCTTTATCACCTGCATAAATTATATCACACATCATTGCAACTTCACAGCCACCACCCAACTGCAAAATAAACAATAAAAAAATACTTAATCAAATTGAATATTTGACATCAATTTAATTTCATGAAATTCTAATTATTGTTAATAATATTAATCAAATTTATTACAGCGTAACCATTCACAGCAGCGATTATTGGTTTCTTAGCTTTGGCAATACCATTCCAATGTTCGAGAAAATTTCCTCTCATATTTCCAGCAAACGTATTGTTTGCCATCTCCTTTATATCAGCACCTGTAAAACAAAAGTACATTTATCATTAAAATATTCCCACTAGAAAAAAATTGGGAATATTTTTTATTGGATTACCTGCAGCAAAGGCACGTTCACTACCAGTCAGAATAACAGCACCAATACTGTTATCATTATCAAATTTTATTACAGCATCATTAACTTCACACATAAGTTTGTTGCACAGAGCATTAAGTGCTTTTGGCCGATTCAAAGTGATCATACCAACATTCTTCTTTTCACCACACTTCTCGACCTTGATGAATTCATAATTGGACGCTTGAACTGTAGAGAATAAATTTTTTTCCTTCATTTTCATAAATTACGTATTCTACATATGCATAAACGTATTCAATAATTATGTATATATATATTGATTTATTTGGTGTAGCAGCAACTGCTCTATCGTCTATGACTCTTCAAAAACGTCGTCATATCAAAAGATTTAATGTTCGATACTTATATTTACAATGTATATGTTTGACCATGTTATCACTGTTCCATATTCCAATTTATGAATTTCATAACCGTATATAATAATAATGGTAGTAGTAATGATGTATTTTTCGAACTTTGATGTAACTCATTACAATTTATATTTTTGTTTAGCAACTAATAGTTTGCATATTCGTTCACATATTATTGTTTATTTCAGGTTTGTACCGGAATATAGAATTCTTTCTCTCTAATTTTATTAAGGAAAAAAAAAATGAATATTGAAAAAACTTAATAATGTTAAATAATATATTCCCAATAAATCTACGAAAAATGATATGAATTATATGATATTCATAAATAAATCCTTGTAGATTATTTTCTCCTTGCATTCATAATATTGACATTACTCCGGAACAAAAAATATTTTGCCATCATCCTGGTTTGAAATGGAACCGTTTTTTTTTTCAATACAATCATTTGAATGATAACACTATCATCATAACGCAATTATTTTCTACGCCAGCGCAAACAGGAATGGACTGATCAAATAGTTGAGCAAAGAAAAAAAAAAAAAAAACCTATCACCTTTTTTTTTTTGTTAATATAAAATACGACTGAAAAATCAAATCCAATAGAAATAAATTCTTAACACATTGTTTCATCTATAAATAGCAAAATCATATCCATCAAAATTTGGGCAATTAATCATTCCAAATACGTCACATAAAAAATATAAATAAAATACTAAATATTAAATTTGTATTGTATTACTCGATTATTTCACATTAATAAATAAAACCGGTTTGTACTATATAATATAGATATAGATATATATGATCATACTTACCAGAGTATAATTTAATTGAAGATGGTAAATGTCTGACACCGTTGATAGTTTTCGGTGCGCAATTAAATAAAAAACGAGAAATATAAGCGGTGGCCATTGTTATGTTATACTTCGACAATAATCAATTCGCAAATGAACGAGGTTCTCCAGTATCAGTGATAAAGACCACCGCTATACTGTCTTGACAAACAGAAAAAAAAAACAATATTCTCCATATGTTTGATTTTTTTTTTTTTAATCCGCATGGCATCAGCACTTTCGCGCCATCTTTTCAAAAATTCAACACCACCACTACACAAAATGTCTACTTTATCAAACGAGAAAGATTATATAATAATATTGTTGTAATAAATAGAGAAATATATCTATAAACGATAAAATGTTGCGAGAAATATTAATGCAATTTTGAAGGTTGTTGAACATAATATTTCTTCATTTATAGTTGTTTCAAATTTGTCTGCATAATTCTTTGAATTACAGAGGGCATCATTCTACAGCAAATCATTTTTTCTTGTTCAAAGTGACGCGGGAAATGTATCAGCTATTAGATATCTCTATAACCAGTTGAATATATCCGCTATGTAAAAGATATAAAATGTTGGAACGTGACTGTTGGGAAGATGATGCGGTAGAAGTTCATTGAACTGCAAAAGTGAAAGGGACATGATGATGAGAAGTAAAAAAAAAAAAATAAAATAAATCAGTGGAAGGGATTCTATATCGAGACAGTCTTTGGAAAGTAGTTCGAACTTGAATTCGTTCAGGAACACATCCTGCTAGGTGTTAATTTCATCTTCATTGCTATCATCTTAGTCATAATCATGTTATTAGAATTATTTAATTCTCAATTATTTATTTTATTTTTTACTATAATTTCACCATTTTCTGCTGGTAAATAATAATCATATTATTCTATCACGATTTAGTATTTGTCAGTAGATATAATGATATATAATAAATGATAAAATGTTTACTTGTTCATTTAGAAGAAATTTGGGAGCAGGATCTCTCAAAAGAAATGGAAATTGGTGCATCAACAGAGGGTTACGATCGTGTTGGTCTCAGATGTGGTGCTGAAAGTATGACAATTGAATTGAGAACAACTGATAATTTTTCAGGTGTTATTTACACTCAGGGAAGTTTTCATTCAAGAAAATCACCGTGTTTCATTGATCCTGTACGTGGTAGAAGTTTTACAATGAATATTCCACTGCATAAATGTGAAACGGAACAGGTACTTGTTATATTAATATAATTCACAGCAGCACATTATTTAATTTTGATATATTAATTATGAATTTAACAGGATGGTGATAGATTCAGTAATGTAATTGTTATTCAACATGATGATGAATTAGTGACACCAGGTGATGCTGCATTTAATTTAGAATGTGATTTTTCAACACCAAGACATTTGACAGTCACCGCTGATTTGAATGGAAATGACAAAAAGTAATATTGCCAAGGAAAAATAAAGATAAATTGAAATATTAAGTTAGTTGATAATATTTGTTTGTGTTCTAATCTGTTATTTAATTTTTTTAATTTAATTTAGGTCAGCGAGGGCAAGTATTGCATTGTTGGATGCCGATCCAGGACGTGACAGACGTAAAAGAGCAGCATTTGTTCAAAGTAACACTGATGAAGTGACATTTATCCCGAATAATCATCGTAAGGGAAAGGAAGAGCTGTGAAAATTTACAATTTCATCTGTTCCACTTTTTTTTTCTTCCTCTTCTTCTTTTTTCTTCTTCATTCTATTTCAGGATAGAAACAATACTGCATAAATAATTGTTAACTGAAGCCAGATGTTGACTCCTGTCTAATGGACCTTGAAATGATAATATAATATGAAGAGAAGAAGAAAGATAAATTATCATTATATTCGATAATAAGCAGCCGGGGGCAAAATAATATTCAAGTCATAAATACATCGTCATTACTTCGTTTATATAATGATATGAACTTGATAGTGATAACCCACAACATGCGAAATGCGATGAAGAAACAAAAAGAATAAATTGTGTAATAATTTAATAAATTTCTGTATACCTAAATATTTTTTTGTATTTATGGACATTTATATTCATGGGGGGAAAACAAAAAGAAATTATTATCAGTTGTGTTAACTTGACTATTTCGTGTGTTCAATTCTCGCCAGAAAAAAGTATTGGAAGATTTTGTGAATAGATATAATTGTTTTATTTTTTTACACATTATGTAATTGTCTCTATGAATGAACTTAGACATCGACTGTTTTTTTGCTTTTTTTATCATTGAAACTCTATCGTGTATAAATAAGTGTCATTTAATTACTCTGGTCATTCTGAAAAAGTCATTTGTTGGTGTCGGAATATCCCTATGGTAAATTATAACGAAGAAAATATATTATTGATAAAAAAAAATGGCAACATTAAAATTCAAGGAACCTTCGCCCTATACAAAGCCACGACCACGACCACCACCTGAGGATTATCTTTACAAATTGTATTTATGAGTTTTTTAAATCTCAATTGATTCATCTCTGATATTATTTTACTCAATTATATGTTTCATTAATTGTTGTAAAATTTATTCTACAGACACGAAGACGATTTGGCATTCAAATGCGACACTGCAGATGATACTGTAATTAATATCGCTATATTTGGTGTTGGTCGTGCTGGAACAATTCATTTAACAAATATTGTTCGTAATCCACGATGCAAATTGTTGTATATTGTCGACGACATGGAAGCCAATTGGGCCAAAATGAAGAAACGTTTTCGATTAGATGATGTTATTTTTTTAAATAGCAAAATGTCAGAAAAAGTATTCAAAGATCCAAAGTGAGTATTATAAATACATAAAATTCATTCTTCTATTTAATCATTCCATAAAATGAATGTATTTTTTATAGCGTTCATGCGGTAGTAGTTGCATCACCAACATACACTCATGAGGGAATTGTAACGAAAGCATTGACGTCAAAAAAAGCAGTTTTTTGTGAAAAACCCGTCGCTGAAACGCGTGAGAATACTGAAAAATGTTTTGAAGTCGCGAAAAAAGCTGGCAAACCTTTATTTACTGCTTTCAATCGTCGTTTTGATCCAAGTTACGGTGCATTGAGACAGCGTGTGAGAAATGGTGAAGTTGGACATGTACAAACACTTAAAATCATCTCCAGGGACTCGCCAATGCCAACTATCGATTATTTACGCATATCTGGCGGCATTTTTCACGATTGTATGGTACACGATATTGATTTGATGACTTGGGTGCTCGGAGAATATCCTACGACAGTGAGTAAAACAATGAAACATTGCCAGGAATTTTTTTCTATTATAAAAACTAATTCTCCCATTCTCTTCAACTTTTTTTCTCAGGTCGCAGTTCAAGCGACCGCGAATGTTCCCGAAATAAAAGCGATAAATGATGTCGATACAGTTGTTGCGACATTAAAATTCCCTTCGGGCACATTGGGTATGATAAATTTGTCTCGCAATGCCTGCTATGGTTACGATATGCGTCTTGAAGCATTTGGACCTAAAGGAATGGTTCGTGCTGAAAATGAACAGCCAATGCATTGTGTTGAAACCATGTATGGCTATCGTGGCCTCAATACCGCACCAATATGGTATTCATTTGCTAGTCGATTCAGATTAGCATATCAACACGAGATGGATCACTTTTTGGATATTGTACTTGGTAAATGCGAGACAAGTGTTAAACCAAAAGAAACATTGGCTGTGAGTAAAATTGCTGCAGCTTGTGAGGAATCTGCTAAGACCGGAAAAATGGTGGAATTACGTTGGGCCACTGGTGAACTTCCAGAAACTGTATGATTTTCCTTTTCACTGTCTTTGGTTGGTGGTTTTCAATGAATATAAACGAATTTGTTTGTCAATCTGTTAATTACATAATGTCATATATATACGGTTTTCTTTTCCTTGAACAATAAAGTAATTACAATTCAAAAGCAATAGAATCTTTTTCGTCGTTCTCATTGTTTTTTTCTTCGTAATTGTTTTATGTTTTTCCTTGTTCTTTTGTTCCTTTCAATGATTAGAAAACATAAAAACATGTTATTTCTCCTATTAGTTCATATATGTTATATACATATGTATATATATATATATATATATATATATATATATTATTTGTTCACGTATTAACGTATAAGAAAAAAAAAAAATTAGAAAAACTGGCATTTCTCAGTTGGAGAAAGAAAAAGTATCTGGCAAAATGCAAATAGCTGATAATAATCAGTCCTATAATTCTTAAATCAATTTAAATGATTCATAATAGAACGAAAAGATAATAATAATATAACATCAATAATAATAATAATGAATTATTAAACTGTCCGTTATTCAATATAAATCCAAAAATTACGTTCAGATAAAATACCTATCAGTCATCCATATTTATTGAGCGTTTTGCGTCCATTGAACGTTACTACTTTAATGCAGAAGGAAAAAAATCCCATCTCCATTTTTACAAAACAAACAAAAATAGAAAAAAAAAGTGTTAAACAAATCAATTAATTATTTTATTGATGAAAAATGCATCGAAAAAATTACTGCACCATTCATCCATCTTTTTCTTTCTCGCTCTTTCCTCAAACACATTCATTTGACCCAGAATTGCGCGTCACACTTTTATATATATATAAATAATGTCATTTTTTTCTTTTCTCCCAGTTCAAAACTTCAATGATTTGGCATAAAGTGCAGCGGTCGCTTGAATTCTATCGCCATTAAATCTACGTAATTCCGCAATAACTTGAACACGTGAAAAACCAAGTGTCTCAATAGCTTTAACATTATCCTCAGTAAATGGATCACTAGTAGAAATGGTTGTATCTAAATTGTTCGTTGTGGAATTTGCTGAGGTCGTAGATGGATTTGTCAATGAACTATTCATGCCTTGGCCTTCTGCAATTGATAAGAAGATAAAAATAATTTCATAAAACTTATAATGAATTAGTGAGAAATATTTTCATTTTTTATATTCACTCTACTGGAAAGAATTGATGTCCAGGCAATAGATGGAAGGGAATTTGTACGTGACATTGCAGTGAAGATGATAACAATTGATAGGTATTTTACCGTGAAGTGTTTGGGTTTCTTTTAATGGGGATTTGGAATTATACACAGGATAGCCTGGACAGATACGTACTTACCGTGCTGCTGTCTCAATTTTTTTGCTTCACTTGCACTGTCCTCCAAAGCTCTCTGATAATCACGATCGTCCATTGCTCCATCATTATTGCCACTAAGCCGTGCGCACTCTGGTAAATCACCTGATGAATATTTCATGAATAATTTAGACTGTAATTCAATGAATGACACTATAGAAATTTCGTCTAAATGGTTTTGTTATGAACCTTCAGCTAAAAACGATGTTTCCGTTCCAGTTGTACCAATTTTCAATATATTTTTCTTCAAATCTATGCAACATTGATGTCTTTTGAGCATATCTAAACCCAATAACATGTCCATTGGTTGTTCTTCAAGTACACTAAATGACGTTGTTAAATGATCATTTCCAATTTGTATTTGCACCATATGAATTCGACCAATTATACGTTGAACGCCTACACCTTTTGCAACGCCAGCCCACCTCGAGTCAACTAATCGCATTATGTGACATCTTTCGGCACATGCTGCGGACATTATTGTTGTTTGGGCGCCTGAAATTATTTTGCGAAAAAGAAAAACATAAGACACATGTTTAACCTTGCGCTTTTTTTATGAAGTACAAAAATAACGTTGACTCCAACATTCTTTTGTTTGGATGACATTGGAATGTTTTTCATGGTTCAGGTGAATATTCAGACACCCACAAAATTTAAAAATAGATATTACGACGTAAAAAATACTTGAACGCCGGAATTTATCGTTCAATAACAATTGTGATAAAATAATGAATGAGTTACCAATTACCTGAATCAATAAATGCTTTCACAGGGAATCCATTGACTTTACAATTGATATAAAGCATCACAACAGTACCAAATGTTTCAGGATTATATTCCATCGCTGCTTCCATATTCGCTTCAATATTTTTTTGCCTTATTTCTTCGGCAATGAGTCTTTGTGATTCGGTATCAAACGGATCTGCATTCATCATTCTTAAACGTTGAGCTTGACGTTCCTCGCGTACTTTGATCTGTTCTTTTAGTACCGTTGAAAATCTATCTGGAATTTTATTGCCCATTAATTCCAATTTTATATTGAAATACCATAACATTAATAAATTGCTTCATCCATTAAATTCGTTTTTATTATATTATTTTCTCTGCAACACTTACCGAGATTACCGGATAACAATGCGTCAGCAAGTCTGGGATTATTTTGTTTGAGCAATGCCAATTGATCAGGATTTTCAACAAACATATCTCTAATATATGCCGGATCATCTTCATTACGTGGATTTTGTGCTGCTCGTTGGGCAGCTGCGGCAGCAGCCATGGAACTAGGACTACTGGATGATGGTGAAGATACGCCTGGAACTCTGATCGAACTAAAATCCAGTCGTGGAACAGCTGTAAATTGAATTCCAAAAATACGTAAACACATAATTTTAATTCCTAACAAAAATCAGCATGAACAATAACATCATTGGCAATAATTATAGGATAAAACAAAAATGATTCGTCTATTAGTTAACAATTCTCTCTTTCACCTCAATTGAAATAAAGAAGCAGTAAAACAACAAATAACGAATAATGTTGATGAATACTAACCACCGTTGGCTGGTGGAATATTCATATCAGCACCACTTTGATGCATGTGTTGTAAAATAACAGCATCGCCATCAGAAATACCATGATCTTTCAATGATTTTTTATCATCCATCAAAGGCCTACCATTAAAGGCAATAACAATCTCTGGTGCTGGTACACCACATTCAATTTCACAGAATGCTTTGAAGTTCTCCAATTCTAAATCTTCACTTACATCCAAGACAAATATATCGTCACCGAGTGTCGTTACTGTCACTTTCATTTTGACAATTACGTTATGTATTTATGTATGTATGTATTAATTAATTAATCAATTATTCAATTATATATTAACCTGAATTGGTTAATTAATTTTTTTATCTGTTTATTTCTCGTTTTTTCCGATTATTTTTTATTGATACTGTTTTGCTCTATTGTTTCGAATTTGTATGATAGCACAAAATAAATTGCCTTGTAATAGTACATACACGCACAAATACACACGATTAATATATATATATTTGTCAAAGTGTAATTGCGACGCAACAAAAATCGTCGAATGCTCGTGTGGCAATATTATTTTTCTCTTATTTTTATTTTTTTGTTTGTTTTCAGTTCTACAATTTTTTTTTCGTACTTTACTTGGCCGAGTTGTGATTGGGGAATTTGGAGTGAGTTGGAGATAGAGAGAGAGTAAAGGTGATGATGATTGAAAAATATTTTGAAAATGGCTGAAGACACGCCGTCGTGCATTCAGAGTTGTGGTTGGTATTATTACAGAGGTCACCCTGTTATTTGCGCGGCCATTTTGAATTTAATTTTTCATTAATGATTCGAACATTTGATAATTATGTAATTTAATATTGGATTTAATTCGAGAAAATAAGAATACATGAGGAACTCAATAATCTTAGAAAATTTATAAGAATTAAATTTCCCCAAATAACTACTGTCGGTAAATAGTCAATTGTCGGTAAAGCAAATACAATTAGATTTTTACGTCGATATATTACCGATTCATAGCGCACATATTCGAATCCTTTTTCTCCGCAATAGAATAAACTCGTTTGATCGACGTACAGAAAGATGACGCTAGTAGGACGATAAAAATGAACTTTTACTCCAACAAATACATCAACAAAACTATTCTGTGATAAATAGTAATATCAAATTATTATCCACTATCTCAAATATCTATTAACTAATTTAATTCGTACGTTTTTCTGTCAAAAAAAACACATATATGTCTCAACCATAGCTGCATATATATATTTACACAAATAATACAAGCTCACATACTCATCCAATAGTTATTAGATAACATAAAATAAAAAATAAATTTTACCTCTGTCAGTTATATATTCGTATAAACAAGCTTATGAGCATTGAAAAATAACGAAGAGCCAACGATAACCAGCATTATACCGATTCAATAATAAATTGTACAACGCTATATATACGTATACGGCTGCATTATGCGCCGGTAATCACAGTAATAAGCAGTTTTAAAAGTAACATAAGTACGTTGTAGGTAGTAACGAGTGAAACGTAATCGGTTCCAACAAACAACGACCAACGTTCATATACACTCATGTACAATAGGTAATACATACATAATCTATACACGAAGTTGGCGAACATGGGGCATAGGAGGGTTAGTAATAGCAAAACTTACTTTACCATAATACACACGCATACACACTTATATATATATATATATATATATATGCACTATAGGAACTTGTGAAATTACATGCGGGCTATAATATATATTATAGACAAATTGTGTGTCTTCCATCGAAACCCAACTATGATTTACTCACACAATAGAGTGATCCAATGACTGAAATAATTTGAGAAAAAATGAATAACCAGTTTTTTTACAACAAGGGAAATATATATATATATATATATTCTTCTAGAGATGCTTGGTAATTTATATATAAGTAGAAGAAAACAAAAATATTTATTAAAGAATGTTTTAACAACTTTAAGGGAAGATGTGTATAGCCATGTATATATGTATGTATAAATATATATTATATATAGAATTGTGTTTGATGGGTATAAGGAATATCCGTTAAGCTAACATCTAATTCGATAACTATAGCTAAAATAATAGCATGCGCGAAGTATCCTTTTATATATATATATATATATGTATATATTTTGTATATAGTTATACATATATTCGAGAAGTGTTCGTGGATGGTTGGGTGCAAGAGCGTGCGCCTCGTTGATCATGTCTACCGGGTGGTCGACATAAAATCCAAATTTATATAATCGAAAGTCTTTGTATTGTTTGATGAAAAAATATGAAAATTTATGTGTGAATTTTTGAATTTATTCTGATGTGAATATTTGAATTTATGAATATAGGGAAAAATATAAGTGGATAGAGGGCGAGTGTGAACAAAATATAATTTATTTCGTAATGTGTATTTTTTACTCGGTAATAAATCAATAAATGACAAAATATTATTCTGTCAAATGAATATGATTGAAATTATTTCTCATTATACACTTATTCCTTCACACTATCATTTTTAATACAAATGTAGTGATTGTGATGATACAAAATAGGAAAAAAATATGGGAAAAAATAATTGTAATATTAATTTTATAATTCAGACAAATTTATTATAAATAAAAATTACAAATGTCGAAATTGACTCCTTGAGTGTGTGATTTTAATTATCTCAGAAACTAATTAAGATAATTCTATAATTCAAAAAATAACATTTTCATCTCAATAAAACGATTATTTTTCGATAACGAACTCTAAATCTACATACCAATAATAAATAAAAACCCGTCAAAGCTATTGCGGCTACATAAATACAATAACTATAAATAAATTAAGCATATAAATTAATATAAAATGCGTTGTGTGGTAGCAATGATATGACACTTATTAAAAGTTTGACCGTACATCGATCTTCCATGAGAGTTAATACAGCAAATATACGAAGATGCTGCATCCACCAACCAACCACGACACCATCGCATTTATCACATATACATATATGCATATAAATATATATATATATATATATATATTCAGTATTATCTCGGCGTGTTGCGCGTCGACGTGAAATACGAAACAGTTTAATAAGCAAGCGCAGTAGTCGCCGGTACTTGGCGAACGATACAAGATACTACGAGTATCATCCATCACCACGTGAGACAGAAGGCATCATTATGAAACCAGAAGCAATTTTGTGAGTTCTCCTTACCTTCTTTCATATATATCTTATGTATATATATATATATTTATTTTCCCTCTCCCACTCTTCCTTATTCCACTCATCGTCAATGTGTGCACGCGGACACGAATAATGCGTGGATCCCACGATGTGCATGGACCTTAGCTGTATATATTTCTGATAATAATCTTTAACATGGTTCCAAATACAAATAAAATGCATTTGAAAAAATATTTGTGACATAAGTTTGAGAACCAAAAAAAAAAAAAAAAAGAAGAAAAAAGAAACAAATAAGAAAATTGAGAAGGGATAATAAAAAATGATATAATGTGAATTAATATTTATTTATTTGTGTATCAAGATGAATTTTTTCAAAGTAACAATACATTAAATAATTTTTATAATGTTGAGATATAACGATGTTATTGAACGTGTAACATATATACTATATCGATCTGGCTTTTAATCCTCGAACTGGAGTACATCGAGTGAGGCTACAAGAAGATAGTAATTACAGAAGCGGGACTAAAGGAAAGAAAGAAAGAAAGAGAATGCGAGAGAGGAGAGAAGGAGCAATATTCTGGTTGAAGCTCGCAGTCTGCAGACCTTCGAGGCACGATCCACGATAAGTATAGTTGTTTCAGGATCGCGTCGATGCCTCTCCTCTCTCTCTCTCTATATATATATATATATATATATATATATATATATATATATATATATATATATATACTCCCGCTATCTCATTTTATTGGTACAGGTTACAGAAAAAATATTTTCATGTGCATGGTTTACGAAAAGAACAATGTGATGAAGAATGAAGATGTTTAATTTATCGTTTAACAATGATTCAAAATGGTATATTAGATTGGATGAAATATTTGTAAACTTTTTGTTTTTTTTTTTTTTTTCATAGTTTTGTAGTTGTACAATTGTTTGAAATGAATAAAATTGTTCGCCGATATATCACGCGTAAAACTTTATACACATACGATAGATTGTATGTGTATAATATATATAAGTATATTGATGCCGGTAAAGAAGTTACGCTCAATTTCCTGTACGAGCGGACAGTTATCCAATTACATTGGCTCTACACTAGCAATCACCAAAGTTCCGCGTAGACGCGATCGAAACAACTGTTGTTATTGCACACTCTGTGATTGCTATATACGCGCACGAGCATTTTGTCTGGTTTAAAGATACAAAAACAAATAATATAAAAAAAAAAAAATGAGGGGAAAAAGAAAAAAAATTTGTTTTCTCAAGTTTAAAGATGGGGGAATATATTTTCTGATAGTATATATTTTTAGATATATTCTTCGATAGCCTATGGAATATGATTTGTTGAATTCTGTACAGTATTTTATTTTTTTTTTCTCGATACGTAACTGTTGACGATAAGTGGAGAAAAAAAAATTGCGAAATAGTGATGTGCAAGTGAGTGAAATTGTGTCGCCACTCAAGTGCCTCCAAGTATTGATGTCCTGGATTGAAACGCTTGCGAGCCACTTCCTAGCTTATGTGTTACCCTGCATCATAGACTGCTAAGAATCAATGACAAAACTAACGGGATTGAGGCACGCGATATAGTGTTATATGTGTGATTATAGATGGAAAAAAATTTTTTATATAGGAAAAAAATTAATATTTATTCATTGTGTATGTCAACGAATTATTTATGTTCTAGTCAAGGAAGAGCTCTTTTATCTTGTTCATATACATGAGATGGTTTTTTTTTCTTCACTATAATAATAAATAATAATAGTGTATATTTGAACATCGTTTTCACATTGTTTGTCGACTGTTATTTGGAAAGGAGCTAATTGAGAAGTTGAAAAACTTTATTAGTGAATTAGATTAAGCTTTTGTGAAAAAAGATTCAATGGTTAAATTGAATAAATTATATTTTCTTTTGATAAATAAAATTTTTACTACTAATAACTATGTTACAATCTATATTTCCTCTCTGTCATGAGATAATAAATGATTTTTCTTGAGGTTATTTTACTTTATTATCGAAAGTCATTAATTGAAAATAAGAAGAAAAATTTATATATACATTTTTTAGTAACGAAAGCGTGAGGAAACAACACGCCCTCTTGGGTTCGATGTGAGCGTTAAAGCAGTTAAGGCTAACGCACTCTTTTTTTCCTCTCTTTCGTTTTGTTGTTCACCGTTTCTCTTGGTGCAAGAGTCCACGATCGCTTTTAACTCGAGGCGAATTCTAGTTGAGGCGTAGATTTATTGGCAAGGTTCGATAACTGCTCGTGCATTACTCCGCCCACAATCGCGAAGAAACTGCAGCAAACACCATCACAAACCACCGCGCCACTACCGCAATAGTATATGTATTGAAGGTAAGTTGCAATAACACACATTAATTACAATAGCCAACATTTATTTATTAGTTTATGTCAATGTATACTGATTTTCGTTGAAAATACGTTTATTGTATAAGCTATTTTTCTTCATTGTTGCACCATCTGTTTAGGCTTTACATTGCTGATGAGAGCAATAATTGGTTATAATTTATTTATAGTATGATAAATAAGAATAAAAAAGATTTGAATTGAAATCATGGAGTTCCGATTCGGGGCATACTTCATACTTTGAATTAAATTCCTTTTGATCTGAAATATATCGACAAATATTTAATTTGCATTTTAAATTGCCACTTAAATTAAAATTAAAATGATATGATATGTTTCAAATCATTTGGTTTCTGAGTACAGCAAGCACTCATTATTATTACAGTAGTATATTTGAAAACTTGATTATATATTGATGTTAAGAAGTAATAAAACACAGTGAGAGGAAGAAAATATTCTCGAATAAAAAATCATCATAATTCAAAGTGCTGAAAAGCCTTTGAATCAGAGATGCATTTCTTCTGGTACAATTTTTTCGGTGTTCACCTCGCGTAACAAAAAGATATGAAATAAATGAAAACTAAAATAAAATGAAAAAAATTAAAAAATAAATCTGCCACGAGCCGAACTCTCGGTATGGTTGTACACCACGGATTTACGGGTTTGATTATCGTCATGAATGTGCGGCCAATGTATTTTGTATGGGTAAAAGTCGTGATCTTCCACGCCTACCGTTCTCGCGCCCTCTGAAAAACATTCTCTCAGCTCTCTTACACTCGCCATTTTTTTCCCTCTTCATCGCGCGCGCCGGCTGGATATAGAGTTATCGCGCACTATCCGTCGGTAAGTGTCCATTGTCTGTAGCACGTTGTTCTCTGTTTCATTCTCTCTATCTCGCTTTATCTCACTGTCTTCAGATATATACGAACCAACAATATATATTATGCAGCCTTTAGTGTTATATGCACGTTGTTGGTTGAAGTTATTGACGGCAATTTTCTCACTTTATGACAACAAATAATATTCCGTTAACTTGACCGAGAAAAAACAACATCATGAATATTCAGTATAAATTAAGCGGAGGGTCATAAAAAAGAATTTAATTTCCGAATAGTGTTATGGAACAATTGGTGAGAAGAAAAATAGGAATAATAAACATAGACATTAAGTTTTTGATTTTTATTCTTTTTCTCTCACCAAGAGTATTTTATAACGGGTTTCAGTTGGGTGTTGGATCGATAGTAATTCATTGGTAGTGACTGTGGGCCTGTTTGGTAAGCCGAAGAATGGTGAGAAGATGAGAAACGTCGCGGGAGGTCGTTGTGTATTCTCCAATGTCTACTACAAGGATTGATGGACTCTTTCGCGTTCTAACGCGAGGAAAAAAAGAACAAAAAATAATAGTTTATATACACTTCATCGACGTCGCACCCAATAGGATATAGTATATAACAGACAAACGTCAGTGTGTTGATCTCTTCTCTTACACGCGCCGTAATCACACATCGTTAGTGTCTTATTCAAAGTAAATACGCATCGACGTGTTTGACATCGCCCATACGCGTATTAGTGTGATTATGCGTGCCCTATATTCATCGGTCAAATGCTTAAATATATAATTTTAACAACGGAACATTTGATTCATCACATTGACGGGTCGAAGAAGGAAAAGAAAAAAATATAAATTATTCCTGAAATTTTTCCTTTGATGTAAGTTTTATTTTGACAACTCAACATTATATGTTTCATACATAAATATACTTTATATAATTGAGTATATGGTGACTTGGATGGATAAATTAATCCAATGGACTCCAGCTGGTTCTCGCTTCCTAAAATATCCCAAACGAGTTGACCAGAAATAAAAACAAGTCTTAATTAAATTAAACGATCGTTTCGTCAGGGGATATATATATATATATATATATGGTCAATAGTTTTTCTGGTAGATTAACAGATTCGGTAGACTTTGCATTTACACGGTGTGTCTGTTGCGAGAGAAAAAAGAATAAAAATAAGTGAAAGATCGATACCAAAAACAAAAAAAAAAAGCAAGAATGAAAAATAAATGAATACCTTTGTATTTTTTTACTTCTCTGTTCGCTCTTTTTTTTTTCCGAGCGCACACACGAATACTTTTTCCCGTTCGCGGGTCCAGGTAGTAGCCACGGCGTCGTATCAAAAACACATCGTGTCCAACATGGTTTTTGCCTGATAAGATTATTATACCGTCCCACATACAAAGAATATTCTATTATTAATTATTTGATTAACATAATAATTTTACAAATGGGGATTTTTAATTATACTCATTCCCTTCATTTACCGCCATCACCTCCATCCTCTTACTATTATGTTTCTTTCTTGCTTCCTCCATTGGTTTCCACCATTCGGACGGGGACGGGCTCTCCACCCGCCAATACACGTTCACGAACGAGACGACCGCACGGTACGGGTCGTGTTCTCAGTTCCTGGAATCACTAATTAGTGTCCCTCTTGTTTTATTCTCTGCCTGGTCCAGTTTAAAAATCGTGTGGTCAGCAAGAGTGTACGGGGTATACCCGTGGAGAGAGAATGGTGGAGAGAGACAAGGCATTCGGGGTCTGTCGAAGAATCGAGGGACGCGTTCGAGCCCACTCTGCGCGCTCCTACCGAGATCTGTTGCGTATCCCTTTCCACAATCATATCATCCTTCCTTCTCCGCTGCCTCCGTTCTTTGTTTGTTTGTTCGTTCTTCATTTCCTTTTTCTTTCTCCGTACGGCGCAGAGACAGATCGACGCCTTCGAATGACGATTCCCCATTTCTTTTGGCCGTTTATCTCAACGAGAGTGCCGCGACTCGCGCGTTCCCCTACGTCGCACGCACAACACTTGAAAAGAAACTGTGAATAAGGAGAATGGTACGAGAAAAAAGTGGCGCGGCTAAGTCGTTTTGCAGGATAGGTCCATCGATTCATTTCTCAGTAATGACGAATCGTTTCCGGAATCAATCGTTGTCACCTTAGCGCCTCGTAAAATTCCGGAACGAGACGATAGGGAGCGCGTAAATTTTTATTACCATTTTTTTTTTATCTGACTACACTCCGACCAAAGAGTAAAAATCATATACAAACGTTTATCTCTATAGTATATTGTATTTTTGGAACATACATTTGAATAATGAATAAAGATACGAAACAAGTTTGAATTTATGAAATAATACTGTTTTTTTAATGTACCCAATTTTTTCAGGCGGTATATTCTCGTGAGAATTTCCGTCTTAGTGTTCAACCATTTAAAGATACATAACAACGTGGTAGCGGGAAGTGGTAACTTTGCTGATGCGGTCACTCGGCTTCTCATCGTTGCGACAAGTTGAAGAGTTGGCGGCTGCTTCGAGTGAGTATTGACTGCACGTCTTGTAACGTATATAGTGATAAAATATATATGTATAGAGATCTGTAGCTTGCTTGCATGCCGTATACACGTCTGGAAATGTCCTCAAGTAGATGCGCCCAAGTGACAGTAGTGGAATGTCTCCAATGGGGGGGGGCGCTCGTTGGAGCGCGCGCGCGGGCATACTACAGAATAAAGCAGAAACGTGACTGCCGCGCGATAGCGGTCCCCAGCAATTTGCGTCAAATGGCGTCGCGGTACACTGGACTGCCGAGCACGTACGGCACCTCAACTGCAGAAAGAATCGAGGCGAAGAGAAATGGAGGAGGCGAAAGAGTGTAAAATGAATAATCATCGATTCCAATACAATTTTAAGTTAATTATAGTACAAAGAAAATATCCTTCCCGCGAATTGCGTGACAATAGCCTTCATAATTGTGTTACAAATAATAGTGGTATATTATAACGAGGGAGAATTTTTTCTCTCCAGGGCCGGCAATGCGACTTCGTTCGAAACGGTTTTGTAATAATAAAAACAATACGGCAAGTAAAAAGAGGAAATGAAAGGATGAGAGAAAAAAAAGTGCGAGTGTGTTGTGCGCGCGGGCTAAAAGTATATAAAGTGAGAGAGTGGAGGCGCGCGCATTGGCCGAAAGAATCGCCACTGCAAACACAATGCGACCCCTCGCGCGGCACCATGTGCAAGCTGTATAGCAGCACAAGTTGAACGCGCGGTGTTCGTTCGCTCTGGCAATACGCAGCACCAAGCGTTCCCTCGCGCACCCAAACAGATAGCAGTTTTTTGTCCAATTGAATTGAATGTAAAACACGGCTTTACATCAATCTGCGCCGCTAGGCTGAGTGACCAGAGTGATTTAAGTATCGACTCTCTTCGTATAGTCTTTACAGCTTTTGTATAAACACGTGCGTGCATCAACAACTTACATATACATATATACATGTATACATACACTCATGCAGCCACATATACAGAGAGTATGTATATATATATTGTATATAGCTATTGCGTTCACCTTCGCTGGGAGTCGATATTCTGGTTGACTCTTGGACAATCCGACCATCTTTATTCTTTGCCTCTTTTTATTACAAACAATACAATCTATTATTCCTTGACAATTTCAAATACCAATGTCATCCTCTTTGTCCTTCACGTTCAATCTGCCAACCAAATACATATATATGTATGGATATTATTTTTTTTTTTCAGGATATACACAATGAAGTTTCATGTGGATATTCACATCGGTTTAAAATGCGAAGGATGAATGTGGAGGAGTTGGGAGTTGTAAGAGAGTTGGAAGAAATGTTTTCAGTTTGCAAGGAGAGAGGGACGATCGGCGCGAAGAAACAAACTGCATGACGAAGGCCAGAAGAGATTTCATGACAGACTTGAGGGAGCCACCGCGACCGCGCACGCGGGCGCATCTGGAACGTTTTATAATAATTGGTTATGTATTAGTGTCCACCAGTAGAGCAGGGAGTGGCTGTCGGCATAACACATTTGCCGGCTATGATGGATTTTTTTGTCGAGATGTGTGTGCCAGGAAACAAAAAAAAATATGGATGAGACATTTTGCTTTTAATATTGGCTAGTGTGGTTGGTGATGTTACCTGGGATGATGCCGACGTGGATGCCGCGACGCCGGTGGCTTTGGAACATCCTCTTCCAATTGAGGGACTCGGACCCGCCGCCTTTTTGTCTACTATGACATTCAATATTGTTCCAGTCGAAGACACGTTCAGTAACGTGTGTTGCTAAACTGCCTTGTTGGAGCCATCACCATCTAAGGGAGCGCTCGTCTACAGAATAATCTACTATTATATTTTTCACATATGTATATTAATGAAAATTTATTGCCTTGTCCTGTCTTGGGACATCTATAGCTATTTAATTACCAAAGTTCTAAGCAGAAATATACGAAAACTACTTTGTAAAAAAGATACCACATGTATGTGTATGTGTGTGTGTGTGTGTGTGTGTGTTTTACCGTCTATATCGTCTCCATTGTTTCCCATGCGTTCTTTCCATGGAACCGTATGTGCCCCGTTAGACCTTTATGGTTTTATGTACGACGCGGTTGTTTCATGGTGACAAACTCTACGGGCGGACAACATTCTCAACTTCGCGCGCGGTATCGTTTTTTTCTTCTGCCATTTCTTTCTCGCCCGAACCACACGGAATATACATAAATACCCTTTTGTCTCGCTGAGGGTCCGAAATTTTATTTTCATTCATTTCTTCTTTTTTTTTTATTGGAACCCTCTGAATCAACTATGACTACAGACTGACCCTTTCCAAACTCAGATCAACTGGTGCAGATTTTCCTTGTCTGCAACTCTGATACGACTAATTAATCGGAAGAGCTGCCGATGAACGAAAGAGGACTAATCAAGTCCAATTAATCCGAGTACGTATATATACATTTATCGGTTCAGGAATGTATTAAGTCAATAAGAAATGTTGAAGATATGTAGGTGTGACTATTTTTTTTCCAGTATCTTGTGGACCAGTCAGACTTGCTCTATTTGTTCAGAGATGGTGTTAGCGTAGGTTCGTAAAGATGCATCGCGACTTTTAAGTGCTGGTGACTAGACTGAGGTGAAGTTATACACGCCAGATTTACTCTGCACTTCTGACCAGGTATATATACCTAACCGTTGTTTTGAAGCTACCATATATTACGTCGTCTCTCTTCTCCTTTTCGGTTCTTGTTCTCTCTTCTTTCATGCGCGCGTCGATATATCCCTCCACCTTCGGTCTAACTCTCGTATTCTTCCCATCTTCGTTCCACTACAACTGCATCAGATATGTCTTACATCGTGTGTTCTCTTTCGTTGGTTCCTCTAAAGAACACTCGTAAGATGGGGGAAAGGAGGCCCACGAAGAGATCCCACAGGGCCCCGTGTCGTCGACGAGCATTCCTGGAGTTGATTTTATTTGTAGGATGTCAACCAGTTAAAGCAGTGGCTATACTGGAGGCTTCGAAAGGTTCGGGGAGGAGAACACACCAGATAGAATACCCAAGCTCTTCTCCTTTCTCTCAGTTCTTCTGCTGTTTCTCATCACCAAGGCGGAGGAGTGACAAAGACGGAGAAAAAAAGAAAGAAATGGACCCTTTGAGAGTGTGTTGGAGACCATGGGACCAGGACCCGGACTCGGACAGCGCCGAACGGCAATTAATTCCCCTGTAGATTTATCGTGTCTAAATGCGATGAGGGCATCCCTCTGTTGTCGGATCCTACTACCATCCCGAAAAAAAAATGCCAATGATTTTTCAAGAAGTTTCCATTGCGGCACTACTGGACCACCGTGTGCCAATCAATCCGCCGCTTCCGTGTGCCACCCTACACCTTCTTCTACTCCTTCATGACCCACGCGTAGAATGTATCTGCTCTATCCGTGACGGTGGTACTGCTGGTGTTCATACCGCGTCGCGAGTCAGTAAATTCAGCCCACGTACACGCAAGTGAGTATACACACCATAAAGCAGAATATTATCGTGTCGTACAGTGCTCTCTTCCACACCACTGGAGTTTTAATCCTGATATTCTTGAAATAGTCTCTGTGCGTTCATTTCCGCATTTCCATAAGTTTAAATGGAAGAAATTTACAACGGAAATAATCAGTGAAAAATAATCTTTGACTTGATATAAATTATACCACGTCGATTGAAATTTATTTTTCTATCACTCTTATCCCCTAGCAAGCTACTGTCTTCCATGATCATGGTCGTATTTTTCTTCATCTCCCTCCAGCTAAAGATCACACAGGAACGATAAGAATGATTGAGAGAAGTGGCTGCCTAAACATTTTGGAGAGGGACAATAAGGCACTGACAAGAATTCCAAGGGAGTGAAAGATAGAGATGGTTCCAACTGATGATAAAACATAATACTTCTTATATCTATTCTTCGGAAATTGGGTTGTATAATCCATTGCTCATCTCACTTTCTGCCATTTCTGCCACACGTGGGTCACGCGTACTGTTGCGGCCATCTCGGAATTGGTCGCATGATATCTTGCAAAATATCACCGCCCGCACACGGAAATATTGTATATACTTATAGGTTAGGCAGACAAACATAATGGCGTTGCACGCGCGCTATGCCCTCTCTCGACGAGTTTCACCGTCACGAGCGCCCTCGCACGAGATCGTTCAGTAAGTATATATTTATATGGTTGCCGGTATGGTTATAGTTAAGAGAAGAAAGAGAGAGAAAGAGAGACTGCCCGCTGGGCATCCCAACACTATCGGCCCTGGATCAGCCACGGATTTCAGAAGCTACCAACTTATATTCAAGTGTTTATATGTTTATGCTTATGTGTGCCGAGTCTTTACCCGACCCCCTGGTGTGGTATCGCGCGCGGGCTCGCGAACACAAACTTGGTCGTGCAATACTAAAAAAAAAAATGGCTGTACTGTGTGACTGATTCCTCAATGCGGCCAATAGTATTGCTTTCACTCACAATCAAGGAAGTAAACGCTCGTGAATTTATTTCACGTTATTTTTCTGGGCATTTACTCTAACTCACTTGGTGGTAATCGATCGCTGTTTCAATGCGAGAAATAATGCAAGATAATCGTGGAAAAAGTAGAAAAAAATTTTTTATATACTGGTACGTCTTGTGTCCATGTATACATAACGTCTTTTGCGTATTATATCGCGCGCGCGCGCAGGCGCGTATTTTCGTAGCTCTCTCGGTGTACCCGTGAGAGATGCCGCGCGCCATTTATCATACAGGAAACAATAGGAACTGGCAAAACACGTGCTTCGCACCGCTGCAAAAACACTGAATGTGAAGGTAAAGGCAAAGAACGAGAGAGAAGAGAGAGTGTAGAGCATCTCAAGATACATAATATGCCGGCGGTTGGGCAGTGCGGATCTTAAAAAAAAAAAAAAAACAGAAACAAATAAATACGAAGAAGACTAAAGGGAAGTAAAAGAGAGGACGCGACGAAAGGCGGATTTGAGATATGAAGCCGCCGCGGCGGCTCCTTCATTTGTTAAAACAATATAACAATTCATTTTTGTCACATCGGAACGTCGCAGAGATTCTTATTATGCGACATGCAATATTTGTACGTGTTTTGAAGACAGCCTTTCATAAAATATCGCCAATTTCACCAGACAAAGCACAAACGTATCTTTCCATATTTTCGTCATATTATTATAACAAAGAGATATATGAATTAGTGGATGACAGTAGCGTGTGTGAAGGTTCAAGTGTTGAGAACGCGACACAGCCGACACGTGCAAGTGAGAGGATTTTGATATCGACACTAGATCAAATATTCTAAAATCCGTGTGTTGCTGAGTAGTGTTTACGTGTATACAGGTGATCGAAAATAACTGTTTAAGTATGAATGCAAGTATGAGTGTGCGTGTGTGTGTGTTTGTCAGAATATATATATATATATATATATATATATATATAGTATCCCGACGATAGATTCGCAGTTGAGAGAAGGACGACGTCTGCTCGAAAGAGCGAGAGTGGCTGTTGGTTCTCTCTTGGCGTATGTGGCATGAAGCCGGTCCTGCCGAAGCCACGACCATAAGTTAGGTGCCACCGTCCGGGCCGCGGACCCGATGAAAAATACCCGCGGCTGTGCATTATTTACATATTTATGCATTAAACGCCCGGGCCCCGCGCCATTCGAATACGTGGGATATTCTCCGGTTGCCGTTTTGGCTTGTGTATATATTTATATACATGTATGTATATACGAATCGAGGAGTTGTGATCGTAAAGGCACTGCCAAAGAGAGAGGGAGACACGTCGACGTTCTCTCTTCGTGCTTCGAGCATCGCGATTTCGTTATAATTTTGCATATATACGCCTTAGGTTCCTACCAATAGGTATATTTATTCATTTTTTATTAGCTTCCCTTGCCGATAATCGTTTCACGCATTGTCCTCACTTTACACACTTTTTAACCGCAATATTATCCAAAAATTTATTTATTGTATCCTTTTGTTTTTCTACATTAGAATTTCTCTGTATTACTTTCATGGAGTTAGAGAGGGTTATATTAACTTCGAAGATTATTATCTTCAGAGCGAATTTACAGTTTTGAATACTGTTAATGCAAATTCACATGGACATATGTATATGTGCATATAATATCCTGAAAGTTGAGTATTACAGTGTATCCTCGTTAATTTTACCGGATGGATTGTGTACACGTAATCATGAGTATGTAACAACGAGTCGTGTGCATAAGTTTTCGTCGTTGTAACACGATAGGCGGAGTTGAATGAGAGTTTTATTAAATTACTGCGTTGAGACATGCTTACGAGAAAATTTAATGCGTAGAACGGCCAGGAAGCATTCTGCATATAACCGAGTGTTGGAATGAGTGAAGAAAAGAAAGAAAAAAAAAAGAGCGCGCGCAGAACACGTGTTGGTGCAGTGTAGCACAAAGCAAGAGAGAAAGAAATAGGTGTGAATTTATTTCGCTCTTCAATTTATATGTTATGGATGAATAAATAAAAAGAGTAAAAAATAATTGCCAACTGAGGATGTGATATAAAAATTCATATATATATATATATATATATACACACATCTATATTGCAATACGAGTCACATATAAAGGCGTACGCTGTCATACTGCAGATAGTACTTCCATTAAACTGGTTCAATTGACTGTATCATACCGAAGTTTTTTTCTTTTTTTTTTCGTTCAATAAATATATATTCATCTATTTTACATTATGCCCATTATTGTATTACACTCGCAATGTGAATGCATTCTATCATTGGAACTATAGCAATGAATTCAATAGACTCAGAGAGAGAAGTGATGCAAAATATTTAAATTATAATTTGTGTACAGTCGTGATGTGTGACCGTGGTTTATTCGGGAATAATGTCCCGACTGTTTATGCCTATCACGAATTACCTTACATGAGTAAGTGTGTTTCACAGCGTGAGAGACACTTGTTCAAGTTGTCAAACGCCTCGTACCATCATCAATATATTCAGGTAAGAGATTCATACAATTAATATATTCTGTTGATTCTGATGTAATGATATATGAAACTGTTGAGATTTGATATTGTACATTAAGCGTTGACGAGTGTATAGTATTATATCTATATACCAAAGGATAATATTTGATGTTGGAATATATATACAGTATATAAAGTATATATAACTGACATTTCATTTCGTATGCGGTCCGCGGTGGTCATCGAAACACGCGGGCTATGTCTGCGAGAACTTAACTCGCAATAAAACACTCGTCTGTCTCGTCTCTCCCTGACGAATGCATGAGTGATGAATATCCGCGGCATAAAACGTCCAACCTGAATCAACTTAATTTGCAAGCATTGCAAACGTATTGTCAATTTTTCCAATTGATTATCGCCCTATTGCAAGCGAGTCATTAACATTCATTAAATTGCTCATAATCAATTTAAAAAAGTTCTTTCAATTGGAATACAATTAATTAGAGGACTTATTAAATCATTGTACAATGTAGTAATAAAAAGAGCAAAGAGTAAGAGGTGGGCAACACTTTATTTCGTATGCGATCCGCGGAGGTTGATCGAAACGCGCCGGCTATGCCGCGCGAGTTCTTAGCTCCTAATAAAATACTTGCAAGACTCGACTCGACTCTCTCTCTCTCTCTTCCTCTCTCTCATACACTCTTGACCACTTTACAATGCGAATATCTGGCCTACATATATATACATACATACACATATATGTATAGGTAGTTATGCTATATAACGAATGAGGGAGTGAGTTTTCGCTGCTTAAATTCTTCAAGCCAACGACAAAGGCGCCGCATCAGGTTGTTAAACGGCGCCATTTTTCTTCAGAGAGTGATCTAGCGCGAGAGAATACAACGCTAATTTTTTTTTACTTATTTTTTAAAATAATTCCAGTGGTGAGTCAAAATATTCCGAGTTATCTAGTTGCACAGGAGGCTGTCATATAATTGTTAAAAGTATTGTCTTCCAATTCAATTTAATTCAACATTTTTAATGTATGGCCATTATAGTTTTGTGTATTAAATAATGTTTATATGGGGACAGGTGCAATTGCGATTATGTTAGTCGGCGCGATATCGACATACAACAATCCCGCATAATTATGTAAAAAGTCGGATGACCGTGAATCGGATCCGAGCGAGATCAAAACACGGTAGACAGGAATCAGCGACAAATTGTTGGATTTATGGATCGTTGACGGGGCAAGTGGCTTGGCGTATCCAAAGTCTTATCATCAAAATCTCACCGTAACTTCCGAGCGAAAAGAAAAAAAAAAAACAGCACGAGTGTACCAGTCGTAAGATGGAAGAGTGAGTGAAAGGAGACAATTCAAAATGAACTTGGAGGAAGAATATAAAATGCTTGTCTCCTCTTGTATTTGATGTCGAATCCTCCTTTCTCCTTCGTCTATACATCTTCCACATATCCTTGTTCATTCTTCTTGTTTTTATTGTCAGGTAAACTCGGGCGCCGCGCAACATCGCTGGTGAACACACGTCGGGTATCCAAGTTTTCCACATTCCTGACGTTTGGCCAGCCGAAAAGGAATCCTCGCCGACGATGGGTCCACCTCGCTGTCTCAAGTGCCTGTTGTTACTTCAACGTGCCGTTCAATGACGTGCTGCTGTTGCTGCTGGTACGAGGCAGTATAATACAAGCTCGCCATACATTAACGTCCTACGCGGGTGAGCCGTGAGCAGTGGACACGATTTACATGACGCCAAGCGTGGTTTTGCCGCGATGGCTACTCTCTTCACTGATGCGCTTGTTTTCTTTTTATTTTTCATTCATCGAGTCATCAACTGCAAGAGAAAACAGCTTGGCTGTGTATATACGTATTCATTTTTATATATATGCTTGAACATGTGAATGTAAAGGGAAGAGAGAAGGAAATGCACCACCAAAAACTGGAATCTATATATACTTTGGACACGGGTCTAGATTTCACCGACAGATACGTTCTGTTGTTTGTATATATCCCAACTCCATAGCTTGATAGTGAGAGCTAGAGGATGAGACTGGAGATGACGATGGAGAGAAGAAAGAGACAAGAGGTCGTAACGGTGCACGTTGGAGGGAGTATGTTTAACGATACGACGACGGATCTTGAGACTTGGACGTGAGTTGAATCTACGATTAATTTGTAGGTGGAGACGTAGCAAGAACTCTCATAGTATATAGGGTTTCTGGTTTCATCGTTTGCGCTTACATCGACGAAATATTGCGGTTGGACGTGCCCTCGGGTTGTCTTCTAGGAGGTATATATATGAACATTTATAGCTCTTGAAGTTTTCATATAGGTATTTATTTGTACATAGATACATTTATATATAGATATATACATACATACACATGAATGTATTATTAAATGGAAATGATAATTTATTATTGTTGTTATATACAGGTTGATTGGTTAGATGCAGTGCGTACGAGTATATTGCTCGACAGGGGCGTAATAACACGATGACATGACGATTGTTCGTACATATACATATCCATATACATATATAAAAGATTGGCTGGTGAAAAAGCGAAGAGTCATCGTAATGGACCGACATTCATTCCATGTGTGCAGGTTCATCATTCTAGTCGTCGAAATTTTATTACAAAATCACATGAGTTACTATATTTTTTTTTTTTTTTCTTTTTATTATTCTCATTGTCCACGTATAGTCAATCTATTGCCACAGACGAGTAGTTTAAATGTGAAAGTTTCATCATACATACATTTTGAAATTAAAAATCAGTTGTGAGATTCTTGAAGAAATTGAGTTTACCATTAGAGAAAAATTTCTGTTCGTTGAATCGGATACTCCTTGAAAATAAATTTCCGCGTCAAGAAATATCGAATGTGAATGAATATAAAGATTAAGCGATGGTAGACTGATGAGGATGAGAGCGTATTCTCTCGCTCTCTCTCTGTTCATCTCATATCCTTACATTACCGCGTGGATGAATCAGCGAAATAATCGAGTCGGTGGCCGAAAGACGAGCGCGCAAAAGGAACGTCGGCGGCGGCCGTCGGCGCGCGTCTCTCTCTCCCCATGTCGATGGCTTAAACACGCGAGCATATATATAGAGCCAGGGCTTCTCGCGCATTGTTTCAGACCCCCGTGGGGCCCTGGCTCGCGAGTCATCCGGGGGAATTAGTTCGGCCACAGGGGGTGCCTCGTTATTGGGGGCGCCCCGCCTCACTTCTTGTCCTCATCGCCCACCGCTGCTTTCTTTTACACTCTGCAACCTCGCGCGCTAGCGACACGCATATATATATATATATATATATATGTGTATGTATGTATGCATGTGTGGATGTATGTACGTACGTACGTATGTATGTATGTCTTCATAAGAAAGTCGATCACGTACATATAAAAATTTTTGTGCGCATCTAGATCGTCCAGATATCGAATTATAAAAATTGCAGAATTAATTTGAAAATGTTTTATTCAATCGTTTTTTCTTTTTTTTTCTTTCTGCTCATTGTTACAACTGGTTTGGTATACCGAATACATTCAATCAGTGGTGTATACACGGAGTGGAATAAAAATGATTGGGGTGTAAAAAAAGTCTGTTTGAGCTAAAATGAATTTTTTAGCTTTGGGATAGTCTTTTGTATGAGAATTTTTTTATCGATGAGTTTTCGGTAGTAAATAGACTCTCGGTATTACACGAATTTAAAAGATGTTTTTGCCCGTCATTGTTCACAGTGTTACCTTGTTTTTATGTTAATAAGATATGAGGGAAATATTCATAGTTATATATGGTAAATAGAGTTTGGAAATTAACCTCGGCACTTTTTCGACTCATTTTTCTGTGTTCAACTTGTAATTTGACCGTTTAGCAGCGGTCAAGACCGCCATCTCCCGCCGTGCATGATGAGACTTGACGTATTCAAAAGTCACTGTTGTAATAACTTCCATGAATGGCTCTAATGGTTCTTGGTTGCGCAACGATGAAACTAAATAGTGGATCCTAATGACTACGAATTTCTCACGGATGTGTTGATGTATATACTCTTCCTGACAAGTAGAAAAAAAAAAATGAAACTATATACAATTAAGAAATGAATTACATTGGAAATTGATCCGAAATGTCATAATGTTCAGCGAAATCAACGAGATATAAATAAAAAAAGTCAATTGTGTTCCACTTGGGTTGCTCATCAATAATTATTCCGGATGAAAATGGTAAAAAAGCAGGGACTGCCGGGCAAGGCGCGAAGGACAGGCCACAAGGGGCGTTGATACGATGACACTCCCACTCGTGGCACTGTCGAGAAGAATAAAACCGCGTGTGCACCAACAACATGATGCATAATGCATATCGTGTTGCAGTTATAGCACACGAGAAATCATATGGCCCATTGTTTCTCTAACTATGCTTCTTAGCAATATTCTCTCCATTGGTTTCTTCGTTTTTTTTTTTTTTTTTTCCCTTCTCTCATTCTCTTTTTGATCGACTGTATGGCAGCGTGTATTCCGCAACTGTCTTTGGATCCAATGGGAACGCTGGATAATCAGCGAGAAATAATATAGAGTACAAACAATAAGACGTTGGGTTGTAACTTCTCTCCATTTTGTCGCACGAACTCCCAATGGTGTTTCAACACTTGAAACTACGTTCTATAATGATTGTGGAATGCATTGCACCACTTTAATTTTCATTTCACTCAATTCCCATCAGGTAATGGAAACCACAAGGGTATATACTATATATACCTTGGCCACATTTTTTAAGTAATCCATCACTCATTTGTGTCATCCAATTCTCCAATACTTTATCACGATCCCTTTATCATTGACATTGTCATTTTCAAATTGATTGATACCGACATGCAATGCATTTCCATGCCTCATTAATGAGTTTATTGATGTAATATTGCTTGGTCCTCGAGATAAGTGGAACTGGGAGCATTTTGACATCAATCCCGAATGCAAAGTTTAACTGAGATAACGCGAATGCAGTTTGTTATTTGTGCCAGTCGATCCATCATTGAATGCCAGTGGCAGGAACAACTGCATCCCGGTAGGCTATAATTCATGAATAACACTGACCCATCAACCAGTTCCATCTTCTTGGCCCCCGTTTTTCAATGTACAATTCCACGATGATAATTTCTGTTAATCATAGTAGAAATTCATTGAATTTAATTATGACATCCATGAAATAAATTTTGTTTTTATTATCGTAATTTCTCTACGGAGTCCGATCGACAGTTTATCCTGCCACCTAAATGATGGTCACATCGCCATTGGACCTGGACTAAACCATCATCCATCGTTCGGGTGTCCGAGTGCTCTAGAGCCTCGTTAGCGATTCCGCATGAGTTGTCTCCACTCTCGTAGTCTCACTGTCCTTCATTTCTTTTTGTAGTGAAGGTCCCTATTTCTTTCTCTATCGTTTTACCCTTTCATCCTTGCATTCTTGCTGAGTCTCGGCAACATCGAGTTATACAGCAAAAGGATTCCCCCGTTGATGGTGGGACCACCCCATGAACACGACAGGTATTCTCGTTCGTCACGCCACCTGCCACGCAGTATTCGTAACTGCGTTGTGAACAATTTCTCTGTTCATCTATTTCTATTCCGTTCTGCCTGTATAACTTATGGGTTTTTCACCAAAGTGATATATATATTGTTATGGGTGCGTTGATAGTTAGAATTTAACCGCAAATAAATTTATGTAATCGTGTGTTTCTCATTCGTGGGATAGAAATGCGGCATGATTGTCATTTCATCATCACCAACAAAGTATTTGCTAAAAGCATTGTGTTCCCACATGCGGTTATATAGGATAATTAACCGAATCTCCAAGAATGTTCGAATGAATCAGTCACAGCCGTGGGAAAATTCAAAAAATTATTCAGTGGAAATGTTTACTCTATTGGCGTTGCGATTTCGGTATTAGGGATCAAAATGACGATGAGAAAAGAACTCGGAAACCAGTCGCGTTCAACCTAACGACATAAGTCTGTCGATTACTCACTCGAACGGCGCCCGCTTCTCTATGTATACATGTATATACATAAACACACATACAAACGTTGTCCGAAGGCATCGCGTAGTGTATCGATGTAAATACCAGTGAAATAAATTCGATTTTGTCCCGGTGTGCGGTAGTACGTTACACGTGTTTGGATCCTCACCGATACCATCTTTCTGGTATCGATTTCACCAGAGATTCTCCCCTCATCTGATGGCTTCTATACATGTATATACCGTCAGAGGAGTATCACCAAAATTTTTTTTGTTCATTTTGGCAAGAATCGACTGTACGCAGGTATGTTGTATGCATGGTTATTTTCACTATTATTTTTAACGACTAATCCAATTAGTGTGGCAATTAAAAATCCTTGTGATCTAATCAATTTCTCAGGGGGATGTGGAAAAATAAAATGAAAATAAAAAAAAGAAAAAGGAGCGGGAAACAAAACAACAGATGATAAAAATAAAAATCAATGAGTCAACAGATCAGAATGGTTTCAGTTGTCCGCGACAATTTATTTAGTCGCGAGGAATGGATCCAATGGATTGGGAAAGTGGAATGCAGTTTTGTTCAGACATCAGTGTTTAAAATCTAGACATACTGGCATTAGACGATGAATTTTTTTCACTGCCAGTGCGAAATAATACATAATTAGAAACAAAAGACATTTTATTTTCTAATGTCAAGGCAGAGGACAATGACCATCAAGGATATCAACTTTATATCATTGTTAAAGTTCCATGCAATCATGATGACTACGATGAACTTGGAGAATATCCTTGGAGTAGAGAATCAAGATGGCACTCCCCACTCTCAGTTTTCCAGTGGCCGTCACCGATCGCTAAGATAACAATTGTTTCACTGTGCAGTTGGTAAGGACATTGTTAGACTTGCAGCATGCGGCACCTACCTACTCCAAAGAAACAAATTCCTTCGCGCAACAACGTAATATACTGTGCACACTGTGAAGATTGCACGACCCAAGTATATAGGTAAGGTAGAGAACCGTGAGGATAGCGTGTAAGGTGAATGCACATAGACGAGACAGGTAAGTGGATTTAATATGTATAGTCTGCATGAGTGAGTGACGCGTGGATGCGTGTGCTATATATGTGACTGTATATATACATAGTATAGTGCCTTATCATTGTATTCACATCCGCAATGAAGCGGAGAAACGGATGAAGAGAAAGCGGAATAAGAGTGCAAAAAAATTCACAATTCCCAGGATCCGCATGGTGAATTAATGTATATGTCTAGATACTTATATATATATATTTTCATAGATACTATGTGCATAGTGGTGAAATAAAAGCTCATGAGCACGGTGGTTTGGTGCAAACACGTTTCTATAAAAGAAAAAAGGAAAAAAAAAGAAAGAAATTACTGAGGGTATATATACGGAGTGTATAGCGGAATTCATGCGTCTCTTTTAATTTCCCGGTGAAATTGTTCCGTCGAGCATGTATAAATTTATACATACACATGTGAATAAAGTAGTAGTGGAAAAGGAATAATGGAGAATGAGAAAGAGAAAGATAGGAGTGAGGCGAGTTCTCGTCGCCGAATAGCTAATTAAACAATCCCCACGTGGACGTATTCGGGAGATGTGGATGGTGAACAGGTCGATACATCTCGTACTAACAGGGTAAACAGGAGTCGCACCGGCTTGTGAAAAAGAAAGGTGGGAGTGAGTTCCGCGACATAAGACGACTGGGGGGAAAAAAAAAAAAAAAAAAAAGAACGCGAAACATTAGCGATATATAGACAAGGACGTAACTATATATCGGTTTAAATGTACACATATACATACATATATCTGTAAATCTCTGTATATATGTGAAACGATATAAAGGAAGTAAAGGCAGAGACCAGGAGGAATCTCGAAGGACATACACTGACAATATTTTTTCTTCATTCTATCCCTATACACCCATCTCCCTCAATCCTTTTCTCCCTCTCAATTCCCCTGTCTGACTCAGTGCATTCGTGAATATGTATAATCGTATGGCCCACCGGTTGGAGGAATCCGAGATCGCGTCTGATCGCAATTAAGGCCCTGGGCTCGGGCCATGCGGCTGTGAATATTTTATTCTGCTGTCGTTTCTCTTGCGCCCATTGGCAATGCGGCAAGTATAGACAGAAAGCAGAGAAGAGTGGGTGAGAGAGAGAGAGAGAGTGAGAGAAGGTGAAAGAAAGGTAGAACGTAAAGGTGGAATACGATGGGGAAGCCGCGTTGCGTTTTACCACGCGCAACATTTCAACGCACATTTAACGTAAATGCAACAGCTCTCGCTTCACCATCACGCTTTATCTCTCTTCCTCCATTCATTTTATCTCTCTCACCTTCTTGTTCTCTCTCTCTCTCTCTCTCTATTCGGGGACTTCACGGGCCTTACCCTCACCCTAGTCAAGATACTAAGCGGCCTTACATGAAGTCCCTTTACACCGTTCCCCGCCAATTCGAAACGAGCGCGATTTGAATACGGTGCGCACTCCTGCGCGGGGCTTCCCCCACGAACTCAAAAACAATGGGACATCGATGGACCACACGGGTAGCGAGCAAATGGTCGAACAACCGGAGGACATGCGTTCCGGCAAGGCCCTCCCTAGCTTGGGAGTCTCGCGCTCTTCTCTTTTTATTTTACCTCTTCACTGAGACAATATATATGTATATATGAACAAGGTATACGTATATACGTAAACATAGAGAGAGAGAAGACTCTTTGTTGTCTTTTATATGTACTTATTTTCTCTTCTGTTTCTGAACCATCATGAAAGTACGTGATTTGTATTTAAAGATATGAAAGTAAATCGGCGGGGCATTTGTGTTTAGCAAATGGAGAAAAACAAAAATAAAGGAATTGTGAAAAAACAAAAAAACAAAATCTGTCTCGTTACTGACCTGCTGCGAGCGCGCGACACAGTCACTATCCCACGCTGTCTGCGGCTGTCTAACAGAGCTTCCCAAGTGTACGAGTGGGTAAAGAGATCGATGCTTTGAAGAGTGATACATTGGGGACTGAAACTTATAATACAAATAAATATACACTTATACATCATGAAGAAAATCATCGCCCTGGGAAAAGTCTCATTGGATAATCTAAATGGGCTAATGTTCAATTCAAGTTTTGATGTCTCAACAGATACAGTCGTTTCTCAATCACATTCTTCTCTTCTACATCATCTCTCTTTTTCTTCCTTCATGAAAAAAAAAAAAAAAAGAACAGAAAAATTATTTCCTCACGTTTATCTAAATTGCTATGCGTCTCTTGGCACCGCAGCGCGAGGTCGACACATAAAGCATCTCTCACAGTCGGCACGGAATTAAGGAAGTACCAAGAGAAATTTTAGACATACATAGTGTAGTAAAAATGTTAACGAAAATCCTGCGCCACACGTCGTCGGGCCATCACATGCAACATTACGTGATGGCACGTTAAAAATTCTCGACAAAATTGTCATTCCACACTCGAGCCGACACAGACTCGTAACGTTTCGTGATTTCGGGGAAGAGCACGCGCACGCCATCTATCTGATCTTTACACCAGACTCGTGCCTACTTCGACACACGTAAGTATAATTTTATCAGAAATAATTTTTGGTGTTAAAAAGAACTGATGGAATTAGGTGAGGAAACATTCATTCGTTATTCACTTATATGAACAAAATTATAACGCAAAAATAATATATTTAACTAGAATTTAAAATATTTCTTTATGCTCTTTGCAACTTTGAGCATTCGGTTAGTGATTATGTATATTATTATTTCACCTTTATTCAATTATACTTGTATTAATACTTGTTAAATATTTTATAAACCAATATTAAAATATTATCTATAGAACGTGAAGCTCTTGTTTTTTTTTTTTCCACAAATTTACTACTAAATATTTCTGACAAAAATGATAATGCATGATCAGAGACAAAGAGAGAAATGCCATATAATGGCTGCGACCAACGCGAGCATAACCATATAGGAGGCGTCGGTGAAAGACACCACGAAGAGTCGCCGATAAAAATCTCTTGGTTCTCGGCTGTGTTTATATATATATATATATATGTGTGTGTGACCAGAATTACATTATGTCCGTTGTGAATTAATGCACGCGAGGTCCTGGGAGAGTGTCATCCATTGCTTGCTATACATTTCAATGAAGGCTACATAGGTAATTATCCATACATATACATATATATTTGTATGTGAAGTTGAGTCGATTAAATTTGAAGTGAAACTACAGCAAGAATTGTTTGCACAGTATATTTGTTATGTGTGATTTTAATTAGTTTTGTATATATTGTGTATATTTATATATTGCAATATATAAATTCATGATACGTTGCCAATGGAAAATCGGGGAAAACGATCAGTGAAAAAGTTACATATACACAAATGCTGCCAAGATCAAGTCACCAACATGTTGAGATCATAGATATACAGGGTGTTTTAAAATTACTTACGTTATACTGTCAGTGACAGAATTCTAAGCTTATATTTAGAATTAGAAAAATTTGTATCAATTCATTTAGTCACATCATGAAATTTTAATGATCAATAAATATTTAACATCACTTTTCCTTTTGTTTAATTCCTTTTTTTCAATTTGAACAAGAGGAAAGCGGTGCAAAATATATATTAATGACAAAAAGTTGTATAAATCTATTATATAACAAATATACTTCATCCCTGCTTCAGATATTTATTTTTCTTGATGGATTATTTATCGGTGCAATAAATACAGCATATTAAAATCATGAAATTTAAATCTAATCTAACATTAAAATGCATAAAGACTTCCTGGTCCTGAATAAACTTATCATTCAACCACTAATGGCAACACAATTAATTCACGTACACCCAGTATGCATATCTATATAATAACGTATAAAGTTCTCTCTACATACATATGCATACATATTAAATATAAAATGTGATTGCAAGCGAGAGAGAGAGAGAGAGAATGGGAGTGTGAATTGATCGTGTGAGTAAAAATATAATTCGCGTGACTTGGTGAATTCCCGGAAAGCCGGAAGCATTTAATGGCGTTGGGTGTTTATGAAAATGACTCTATGCTAAAGGCATCTTTGTTTTCAGTTGTATATTACACGAACGGTGCGGGGAGTAAAACAGAAAAGAAATGAAAAAAAAAAAAACAAGGTGAAAATAATGAGTAAGAAAAAGAAACAATAACGAGAAAAAAATAAATAAATAAATGAATGAAATACAAATTATTCCAACAAGTCAAAACATAGTAATTAACAACTGTACGAAATTATTTTCAAGTCATACAGGAAAGTAATTCTATTATATCCTCACACACACATATATATATATTCATATACATATAAATACATAAACTAATTTACATTTAACAATTCAATCTATTTATAATTTATATTCTAATAAAAAATAATTATACATAAGGAATATAATGTACACGACAATTGTTGGAGGATACGGTAAGTGAGATTTTGCAATATAGATATATCTATTGTTATAATGTCTCGATTCTCAAGTGGTAGATAGTGAGACAGAGACAATTGAGGGCAAAGGACTATATACTAAAAGCAAACGAAATTGGCCATGCAAAAGCAATTGTTGCGGCAGAGGGAGACCCAAAGTCGTGCGACCAAATCAGTCGATAAGACGCTTTGCAATTAATTAATTAATTAACCGATTCGCGAAATACGCTTTGGACATATATATACATATACAAAATACACATATATCTATATATGTTAAATGCTATCTGACTATAATGGGTTTATTTATTCCCCTTTGGCTTATCGGCTGCTATGAATCGCCTCCCTTCGTGTGCGCGCGACTCACTGAAAATGGGAACGAAGTAAAACCATCGGATGATATTGTCATCGCGGAAGCCAACCATATATATATATATATGACAAAGAGTCAGGATATACAATATGTATATATAAATATTTTTATACATTTGTTTGTATGTGTGCATTAAGAATATAAAGTTTGTGTATATTAGAGGAGGCGTGTTTTGCGCAAGGACACGATATTAAAAATCGAAATATCATATCGTGCTTGGACATTGTGGTTTGCGTGAGACATTAATTTGAATCGATAACGCCATCAAAATTATGGTGAGAAGGGTGAAGGGAGCGGCTGACATGTTGGATGAATTTCATGAGAATAGACTGGACATATATATATATATATTCCGTGACGAGTGTAATGTGGAAAAGACACATTAGAGGGGAAACGTGATGAAAGAGTGAGAATAGGAACAATTATATTGCACGAAAGCATTTGTTACAAGTGATATTTTATGCTATTTTATTTACTTTATACAATTATTTTAATTGTGCGTTGGACAAAGTTAGATAAAGTAGAGTTGTAGGGGATGGATATAGGAGGGGGGGTAGTGGTAGTATTTATTTTATATTTTTTAGTCAATATTTTTTGTCATTTTAATTGTGATATCAATTCATCTTTTAATGTAATTGTTACGTTCCTATATTCGATTAGATTAAGTGATTAGTATTATTATTGTATTGTTGGATTAAATTTGATATAATGTGTGAGTTTGTCAATTTTTTGAATTTGTTTTTTGTTTTGTTTTTTTTTTTTTTTTTCAGTGTTATCTTTTTTCTTTCATCTATTTGTGTGTAGTAAACGTGGAGGATTTTTATCAACTATAATTTATATCTGTATGTCAATTTACAAAATAGTACGGGCATTAAATTAAGTGATTGAATTAAATTTGATTTGAATTGAGTGCGAGTTATGAAATGATAAAAATCGTGTTGTTATCTGTTATTGTTCATTGCATACATTTTTGTGATATTATCATGTATGTATATATGAAAGTTATTGGTTTGTAAATATCATTGCTTGAGTTCCCACGACATTGTGTAATTAAGAGAATAAGTTCACAAATAGATTTTCATATTTTTAGATATTATACGATATTTTATTTTCAATTTAAATCAAAAAATCCGATTTTTTATAATTAAATAAAATATTTCCAATCAAAATCTCATTCTGAAATAATCTCAATGCGCAAGTTAACCAATTGAACTATTAATTTTGTATAAATAATAGGTGGCAAGATGAACAAAAATAAATAAGGTAAAAATGATAAAACAAAGCGAATTGACGCTGTAATATTTTATTTTTATTTTTGAAATAATTAAATGTTATTGTTGTATAAAATAAGTATCTATGATTAAAATTAAAATGTTCATTCTTATTTAAAGAATATGCTGTCTGAAAATATAATTATTCTCAATCCAATAATATCTCTTATTTAAGTATAGAATAAATTAAATCATCAATTGAGTAAAAATTAATAATATAATTTTCATATATACTAATAGCTCTCCATCATCACTGGATATTAAATTCCCAGAAATTATTTCATCTATATGTGTATATGTATATCTGAATTGCATGATGGAAAGCCATTGATTCGTTTTATATATTTTGTATATAAAATATATATATGTGATTATTCAAAATGAAATTGTCACACACAAGATCGCACATGTAACGTTATATACATTATTTTTTTATTATACCAAAATTATCCAATTTTTTTTGTATTTATTTTCTTCTTGTATATATTGCACAATATTTTACGCTGTTGAAACAAAATTTGTCCGAATTTAGTTTGAATAAATATATAATTTAGCGCAACATTAATGTCAACCATATAATTTCTTTCCTAATTTTTTTTTCCCTCACAACCCAAAATCAATGTAAACAAAAAAATTTCAAATACAGATAACAGTAACACTAAAAATCCAACGTTTACATTCATTTTACATGATACTTTTTTCCCCATTATTTAACACAACAATTAACCACTAATTAACGAAAATAAAAATCAATTTTGCTGTTAAAAGTAAGAATAAAAAAAAAAGAAGAAGAATGTTTTCGAATAATGAGATATACACAGGTAGGAATTTTGTCGTAAATTGTCAACTTCCTTCAAATAAAAACGAACAAAAAAAATATAAAAAGAAAAACAAAATGAGCGTAAATTGTCTTTGGTTTCAGGGTGTGAGAGACACACTGCCGCGCACCGCTGTCTCCATCACACACTTCTTCTTCTTCTTCTTCTTCTTCTTTCACTTCATCTTCTACGTCGTTCTCCATACACTCTACCTCGTGGGAGAGACGATTTCCATGGAATTATGTTAATTGCCATCTTCCCCGAAACATGTGCTTGGACTCTCTGTCGACCAGGTAACTATCTACTCATCTCACCTCACCGCCTATACTTCACCATACACTATATATACATGAACATACAAATAAATATAAATATAAATGTATACTCTATGAAATTGACACTAAACATTTAACCGCGTAAACACAAAATTGCCATCTGGAAGCTAACATTTTTATTTCCTACGTTCAAACACATGATAATTTATTGAATATTGATGTGAAATGTTTAAATATATTGATAGACATAATTATACTCACATGATTGTATTTAAAATGTGTGCTTTGATTTAATGATGAAGCATCTGATGATGTGATAGAGTTGTGGAAAAAAATTCAGCACTTAATCGTCCAGACCACCAACAGCGACGACTTATTCACGCATTCATGATTAAACTCGACGAGTGTACTCTTCAGTGTTGACACGTGCTGCGGATGGGGCGCGAATATATATATATATATATATATATATAAATGACATTGAATGTGAAGACGCTTTAAGTAGTAACAGCCAGAGTTGAATTGACAATTAATCATGGCTGATGCAAATTGGTAGAAAAACTCGACGAAAAAAAAAAACTCTTTACATGATTACACGTAGCTCTCTGTAGAATTTTCAAAAACTATTAATATATACCGTTTTTTTGTGTGCCATAATCTGCTCTAAAACTTCATATATATATATCCATAGTTAAAAAATTAATTGTAATCGTGACAACGCTAAAAACATCAAAATGTCAAAAATTAAAAAAAAAAACTATAATCTGTCAATTGCTTCATTTCACTTTACACACACCCCTTTAAATTCTATTCCATCTGTGTATATCTATATATACATATATAAATATCTCAAACTGAAATCTGTTGCATTCCAACATTCCCCATTGAAGGGGAACATGGGGTGGTAAAAGGTTGATGCGTGGGCGCCAACTACTGTCGCGTTGATCGAGTGATTTACTGCTGTCCCCTGATTAACAGAAAAAAAAAAAAATAAATTAACATTGCAAAAAAAAATAGTAAAAAACGTGAAAACGGTGAGAAAAAAAAAATATGAGAGTGTGTGCGTGTGGAGTTTATATATATATATATATATATATATATGTGAAACTGATGGGCATGGCCCGAGTAGGCACCGGCGGGTAAAAAAAAAAAAAAAGAAATGAAAGAACCAAAATAATTTTTTTCCCTCTTTTTTTTTTACTTTTTCATATTTGTTTTTTTTTTTTTTTTTTTTTTAAAGCCGAGAAACACGCAAACGTCGCGTCTCTCGTGGCGATGCGACGCGCCAGGAGGAGGTGCTCGTCGACACGCGATGTAGCATGTTGGCAGTGTGCAATCACGCGATTGGCCGTTGTTATTCCGGTGGGGCGTCTATTGGAGCACGCCTTCCATTGGTTGCTCCACACATATACAATCGCTAACAGGACAGCATCAACCAAACGAAATAATAAACCGCGAGTTTTTGAACCAAACCACGCGTGCACACATAGAGAAAAACCAAGATATATATATATTTATATATACATAAAGCGAGGCCTTGGCTATCGCAATGTCGAGTTAACAGTATAATACAAGTATACATATTACTCCAATATGATGAAACAAAATATATATAAATATATGTATATTTGTATTTATTGTAAATATATATGTTTTATATAGATAGAGAGACGCCAATGAGTGGACGCGACCTTTTATTTCAAACCGCCAATGATAAAATATTATATAAAAGGCTATTCATTGCGCGTGAAACTCGCCCGGATGAAAGAAAAACTTTTCATCCCCTTGTAGAATTTATATACGTATATATTTATATATATGTATAATGGTACACACGTGCGTAATATCAGTTCGACTCTATTCGCCGGCGTTTGACGTTCAATGTGAATTCAAATCGACATATCATATGAAAAACATTTAGATATATATATATATTTATATTTATATGGCAGTGATGCCCTTGTTTACTTTAGCTTTTGATTTTATTCATTGAAGAGTTTTAAATATTGGAGATTGATATTTTTTAATTTTTTTTATTTGTATTTATTTGTGTGTGGGTTGCAATACATTTATATACGTCCGGGTTACATCAGACAAATATTGTTTTATATATATGATATATGAAAGCGGAAGATATTACTGATGAATTCTTTGTAGTAAATCAGATTAATTGGAATGAAATCAATTTTTTGTTTGTTTACTATTTATTGTCGTAAAGTATTCCTAAAAATTGTTTTGATCTTAACCCAAGTGATATTCAAATGTGCAAACTATTTTAGCCACGCGACATTTCTATTCTCGTTATTCAAGATGTAAATTTAAGATATGAAAACGCATCAATATCATAAAAGGTGATATTAAATTAAATACCAAATACATTTATCATTACGTCAAACACTTGAGAATAATGATGGTGAGTTAATGACGTATACACGATAATTATCCAGACGTTTGACCTGAAGAATCACAGAAGTAAAAAAATATAAGAAGAGAAAATAAAAAAAGGTAGTTTGGGTAGTATACAATAATCATTAAAGTCCATTTCTCACCTCTCTGCGTGATGATCAATGAAGAAAAAAAAATAAATAAAACCAGGTCTCATTAATAATTACAAATCAATGTGTATATACTATTATTGAAAAGCCACCCGTTGAGTTTATATACGAATAATCATATTTTATTTTTATTTTTATATTTATTTTTAACTCGGCAACTTTCCATTAGTCGTTGGGCAAAAAAAATTACCTCTCAAACACGTCTCAGCACGTTTCACTCTCGTTATTGCTAAAATGTGATGTATGTTGGCATATTTCAAACCATTTATACACGTTTAATGATGAGACGAGAATATATATGTATTCATAAATACTTATAACCAATGGAGAATGAAGAAATAATAAAATAAAAATAAAATGTGAGACAATGAAAAATGAAATAAAATTAAAAACTTGGCGCGGGAAACGTGAGAAAACGTGAGAATATTCTCAATATTTATACACTCATCCTTATATATATATATATCTAAGTAAACTTATATATATATATATATATATATATATATATGTATATGAGAATGCGTCGAAAGACGTGTATATATATTTATACATTGGCCGCGCGACTGTTGGAGATTCGGGTTTCACAAATGTATTTTTTTTTTCTCTCCCATATATACATATATTTTTTTTTGTTTCTATTTCCATGAAAAAGCCCAATGCGAGACGTTCTCTCTGCGCGTCGAGGGAATTATTTTTATGGCCATACACAGCCAGGAGCGTTATATGCTAATTTTTTTGTGGATAGTGAGGTAGACTTGGGATATCAAAATCATCACGACTTTAAACCCTATACTCATGTGTGTATTTTTTTTTTTTATTTTTCACTCTCTTTTCATCTCTTCTTGCTCGCCATTTGAGAACTATTCTTTCTTCACTTTTTCCTTTATACATACACACACACACGATTCGTGATTTTTTTAAATTTATTAAACTTCTTTTTTGAAATTTGCCCACATTTTTAAATAGGGGAAAATTTTACGTAACTATTTTTTTTATATATTACTTTTTTTTCATTCAGGAAATTTCCTGTGTCTGTGAATTCTTTTTTTTTTTTTCTTTTTCCCCAAATATATTATATTTAAAAATACAATTTTTCTCCAATCTTCTCTCAAATTCTTGAAAACATTTCAAGTACAAATTGAGACAATGAAAAAGAAAAAAAAATAACAAACAAATGTGAATCATGATTATACATAGTAAATTAATGCTACAGTATTAGATTGTTATCACAAGAATATTTTATTCTTGAAATATATCTGTATTTGAAATAAGAATTTTTATCCTTGATGGAAAAATACAAGGTTTAAGAATAAAATTAAATTCTCAATTCAACGAAATTTATTTTTCAGCTGTACCTATCCATCTCATTCCCTCTTCACTCTTCCTTTTTTTTTTTTATTTATGTTTCATTCATAACCATCCACATTCAAATAATAATTCCAAAATTCATTTATTATCAAATAAAATATTAACAAATAAAAGAAAAATCTTTGCAATACATATTAAAATTATTTTTACGATTGAAAATGTGAAAAAATAAAAAATAATAATATTAATTATTGAATATTTATATTTGACAAGTGCTCTAAATGTGATCGCGCCCACATTACCACTCAGTTCGAGAAAAAAAAAAAATCTTAAATATAAATACATATACACATTCAATCATGAAAGCGAGGCTCGTCTTTTGCTTCTGCATTAGCATAAATCTAATATGCCAGAAACACAATGCGTTATTAGAGTAAAGGATGTATATATATATATATAATAAAGAATTGTAAGACAGAGTGAATTGAAAAATAGAATAAAAAAAATACACAAATAAATAAATAAATAGATAAATAAATAAAAATAAAAGAATTAAAGTAATAAATATAAAAAAAGAGAGACCAGGTGAGTTACAATGAGGAATAGAAGAGTGAAAGAGGGGAAAAAAAAAAAAATGAACGAAGGTATAAGGGAGCGAAGATCTGTGTGAGATCCTACAAGTCGATATGTCTGACGACGAAGCGCACGCTCTACTTAACATAATATAATTGACCACACGCAATTCAATAGATTTTGCATAGTAAATAAATCTTATTGTATTTATGTAAAATTGTATTAGTACATTGGATATGTATAACACAAAATTCATTAACAATAAATATATTTCCATCAATAATTAATCAATAAATATAATAAAGAATAAATTTAAATATAATATAATTAATGATGGTATTGAGACAATTGGCAAATAGCTATTATAATAGCATTCATTTTATTATCATATTGTATAATTATTAATGAGGCAATGAATTTGTTCTATCAGTAAATGACAATCACACATATGGTGACATACAAATATACATGTACAAAGAGAGATACACGTTGCAAAATAGTTTAGCACGAACTTTAATTCGATTTCACTTTCGTGCAAGAATGCCAAGTGTTGAAAAAGACATTTTCACTTTAACTTCTTATTCAGTAAATTCTAATTTTCATCTCTCATTAAATGGTGAGGGTAAAAATGTTATAATGATATTGAATTGATGTCTATAAAAAAGGAACAATGATTTATAGAGTATATCACAATTTTTAATCATCTAAAAAATAATACAAAACAGTTAAATTAAAAAATACTATTTGTATATAATTTTTTACAATAACTATAAAGAAAATTAAAAAAAGATGTACTCTTTATATCAGTATTAAAAATGTCACTGTAATATAATATATAATAATATAAAAATTATTATTTTTTCTATCTGTTTAGTATATCAAAGTATACTTACTTAATTCTTTCACTACGATCCAAAATATAATTAAATAAAAATCAATAATACAATGTATAATTTTTTTCTCCAATCTGTCTCATAAATATTCCAACATTATTCATTCTGATTTCAACCATCAATATATCATAACATACTTTATTAATATATTTAATCATCATTAACTAAATGTTCACCTCACCATGTATCAATATAAAAATATTTCTTTACCACATATTCGACGGTAAATTTTAATTTTAATTTTTTTTTCTCACAGCTCTAATTTATTTACACATGAGGGCATTAAAGTCCAACTTGTCATTGAGATGAGATAGATAATGATAAATAAAATAAAACAGAGAATAACAAAATGGAAGAAGAGAGAAATGAAGGTGAAAAAAAACAAAAAAATAATAAATAAAAAAAAACATGTTGGAGATCAAGAGAAGGGAGGGGAAAAGAAATACAACAGAGGTGTAAAAGAAGTGTTGGGAATGATAATGAGAGATTGCTTGAGTGCGATAATAATTCGTCGTGTCTCATCGCCTTATTCCACGTTCACGTGCAAAATATATACACATAATGTATCTACTTATACACACACACATACACACACATATATAAATATACATATAAAAGAAAAAAAAATTCTCTTTCTTTTTGCTCACAACTGTCATCTTGATTTTCTCATTTCTTACATACACTCACTTCCCATCAATGCTAAACAGACCCCCCATGAAGTCAACAGAATTTTCAGACTTGCACACATTCACATATTTTTCCCCAACTTCCGTTTTGCAATTCTCTCATTACCAAACGTACAAAAAAAAAAAAAACCACCCCCTTTTTCTCAAGCGATTATATATACATCGATAAAATCGTAAGTACTGACAATTTTTCAATTTACAAATTATAATTATAAGAATGATATAAAATTATATACAATAAAAATGTGTGTGTGTGTTTTTTTTTTCCCCCTGTAAATGAAAAATTGAATTGAAGATTATTATAGAATTATTAAATCAACGGATAAAAATGAGGGGTTGTATATAATAGCACTTATATATATATATATATATGTATGTGTCTATATATACATGTGGATAAATAAGAAGAAGAAGAAAAGAAAAGAGGGCGGAGGATGAAGGCGGAGAGAAACTGGCAGAAGAGGCAGAGCCATAGAAATGTTGCTTGGGGTACACAGTCCAGTGTGTTCTTAATTGACAGGGACCTGGGTCGCGAACGTATACGTCGCTCGTGTGGCAGGACCTCGTTAGCGGAACTCTCGTTGAGCATCGGACGCCACTCAGAATGCCATCGCTAACTATACACACACAAACAAAAATATATATATTTATATTCTTCACTCCCCATTGCCAAGTGGAAACGGAACGCGAGGAAAGACGTCTTTAAATTAGTTCAGACACATTATCGTCGATAACGCCGCGCGTATCCTTTTTTGCTATACTTCACCGTTCACATTGTCAATATACTTGATCATTAAATAATTAAATAAATAAATAAATAATAGAATAAATAAATAAATAGAAAAAATTTTCATCTCTTTTGATTTGTTTTTTTTTTTCCTTTTCTTACAGTTCTTGTTCAATGATTTGGAATAAATTGTTTCGCTTTAATTTTTATTTTTCCTTTAAATTAAAAATAATGTTCGGTGGATAATGAAAGGTTTTAGTTGGAAGGATATGTATAGCGGTGAGAGAAACTTACTTGGATGCATAGCTCTCCATATCAAGTCGTCGTTGGTTAAAGGGACGACGTCGGCAGAGCACAAAGTAAACTGCACATATATATCTTTATACATATATATATATATATATATATGTATATATATTGTGTACGTGTTGGAATGCGTTAAGTACTCTATACTCGTTGCAGGTAGAGAGCATTGCATAGCACACTCGTTCTTGCAATCATCACTCAACTCGTTTGTAATTGCTCCAGAGTGCAATTACCAAATTAACACCTGCTCTATATATAACGAAATGTCTTATCGACATTATTTAGTGACGTATGAAATTTTAGCAATGTTATAATTACACCTTTGAACATCATATACGTTTGACTATAACGATAATAATAAAAAAGACAAATTTACACATTAATATATATATATATGTATGTATATTAATTGTTATTACCAATTATGAATTTTTTTGTTTCTTCTTGTGAGTTTATGTTAATGTTTATAATGATTGTGTATAAGTGCTATTTCACAATGTTTTATGTATATATTATTTATGTTTTATGTTTGTGTGTGAATGTGAAGAGAAAATGAACACTCTCATATAATTCAACTACATATGCCAGTCAATATATTACAATTTGTCTTTGGAAACGATTGCTAGACTCTTTTTCATTTATTCATGGTTTCTTTTTTTTTCTTATATCTTCTGTTTCTTGATTTTGTTTTTTCTTTTCTCTATTATTATTATCAGGTTTTTTTTTTTTAAATCTACGACCTCCCATGGAGCACTGGGTGACGTGTTCGCTGCGGGTCCTGAGAGCGTATTGTCTCCATGACAAAGTTTGACATTAAATAAATTATAAATTATAAAGTGTAGCATGTTTGATATTGATGTCGATAAATATTACGTTGGAAAAAATAGTAATGACGTTATTTTAATGGAATTGTTTGGCATTTTATTTATTTTGTATTTTGTATTTTTTTTTTTTTTCTATCAAGTTGGACTGATGTATTTTTTTTTTTATACGGGAGATTAATGGTGGCGTTAAATTGCGTCAATTAATATGTGAATGTTGCATAAATTATTTAACTCGAGCATTATATATATAAAATTTATCATCCATAAAATAATTTCTAGACTGTTTTTAATTTGCTCTTTGTTTTTTTTTTTTCCTTTCGTTGCAATATTTAATGGATGGATTAATAGTGTTTAAATAATTTGTCATATATTTCTTTGATTCTTTATTTGATATGTTGTTTTAATTTATAAATGATACCAGTCAATAAATAATGTATGCATTCATTGGATTTATTTACTGTTGCACTTAATTTATAAACATTTAATATTACCTTTTTTTATATGTCTCTTGAAAAGACTTCTTAATTTTTTAATTGCCCAGTTTACCTTGAAACGACCTCACTGAACAGACTAAAATATGTTCACATTGTGGGATCCAAAATACACGGAATATTTTATTAACATCGATAAATTTAAACAGACAGTTCCAGTGAGTTTTTGTAGACGTAAATTTTCTCGTTGACTAAAGAATGAAGAGAAATAAAATAAAAATAGAACAAATATTTGAAACTAATTTGCAAAATTATTTTTAATCAATCATTGAAACAGTCAAATATATATATATATATATATATTTTTTTTTCTATTTTATTTTATCAATTTGCTTGATTTAAATACATAAGGGATATATGTCATATTAATAACGACACACCAATTAAACACATTGACAAATCGAATAAATGATTATGGTGTCGTTTGTTAATTTTTTCTATCTAAATATATTTCACGACAAAAATGAATTTAACAAGATGTGACACGATTGGATTATTATCTAGGGTTTTTTAAAATACTAAAAGATAAGAAATAAGAGAATTGGATATCCATACAGGTATTTCTCTCAAATGTCTTCAGGTATTTTACAATTTGTTATTTCCAAGAAATCAAACACCATAACCCTGTAGAATTATTTTTCAATTCAGTAGCCACCATAGTGAACGTTGAAAAAAAAAAAAGCAGCCCCAAAAATTCACATAAACTACAATAAATAATCACCATAATTAATTGTAATATTTAATTAAAATTTATCTTTAAAAAAATAATTTCATCCTCATTTTTTTTTTTTTTTTTTTTTGATACGGATATTTTATTCGGTACAGAGATGAAGTGAAGAAGAAAAAAATGTGAACGAGTGAAAAAGAGATACATATTTCCACGAAATAAAATGGAAACTTTATTTTCTCTCAGGGGCCTTACCTGCTTTCGTATTCGTGTCGTGTTTTCTAGGGAAGACAAAAAGGGGCAGAGAGAATAGAGAAGAAAAAAAAATATAGAAGAAATAAAGAACAAAAAAAGTAAACGTATCAGTGAAGTAAGACAAAGAAGAACAAAAGTATTTTGTGTATATAAGAGAGAAGAACGTCAAGAAGATTTAGTTCAGGCGTTCACAATCACCCGCAGGACTTTTCGACGTTAACGCACCTTTTTTTTCTTTTTTTTTTTCTTCCTTCCTTTTTTAAGCTTCTTTTTTTTCTTCTTCTTTCCTCCTTTTGTTTCTTTTTGGTATTAACCTCTCTGTCAGTCTCTCACACACATTTTATCTCATACTTTTATTCAATGCCTGTGTTCCAACGACGCCACTAAATATATATATATATATATATATACATACAAAACGATGAAGAAAATGAGGCGACGATATGACGACGGGACATGATTTGTGAATTGTTCTGCATGGCTGATCCTGACGCTTCTAATTATTACCTGCAACGGGAAGTCGCATAATGAACGACGAGTCCTTTTGCAGTTATATCGCACACATGGGAGAGCGATTAAAAAAAATAAATAAACTCAAAATGAACATTAAAAAAGAATGATGTAAATAAAAAAAAAAAAAACATCACACGATGATAATAAAAAAAAAAGAAAAACAAAAAGAATATTGCAAAAGAAAATAGATAAAACATTTTATCTGTGAGAAAAAATAAATGATTGTCATTGATATTTTTATTCAATTCAATTGTTGCATTTATTTATTTTTCGTTTAACTTTTGGTATACGAAAAAAAAAAAAAATATTAAGAGACAATTTATCTATTTTGAAATGATGTTGAAGAATAAATCTGAATGTCCAAAGACGAGACACGAGGGGTCAAAGCTCGTAAAAGTCGTCGTCTTTTATATACCTGAATGTGGGCCCATATATATTTATATGTATGTATCTATGTATGTATGTATGTTTGTGAGAGGCGTGCAACCCCGGGGCCTTTCCTTCTCTCTTCACTATATAACTATTCACATATATATTTTTCTCTCTTCTTATCCCCTATGCCCCTTTTCTTGAGGAATTCTTGAAACAATGCGAGGTGACATCCTCGTGCGCTCGCTGTTGTGCATAACTTCTCGAATTTTGTATGTAACTATATGTTCACATAGATATATATATATATATATAAATAAATATATACATTGGAGAGGGCGCGATGTTGCATGTTGTATATGTGAAGGGATGTTTCTCACGACCCCAATACAAAATTTTAACCCATAAATATGTCAATGTAAAAATATTTTATCAACAATTTAATTCCAATATATTTTTTTATTTGATAGATGAGTGTTTTACATAGGTTAGGGTGAATTGTTGTGAATATTGAACGAGTATAAATCATATACTGAAAGAATTATAAAGATGAAAAATGTAAAAAATATAATTTTTAACACAATAATATTTTTTTTTTCTTCTTTTTTTTTTTTTCACTGCTTTTTTCGACATATTTGATTGTTCTGGATTAAAATTAAAAATTATAATGGTATATTAATCGTATATATTTCAGAATGTATTCACAGGTGTTTAACTGGAATATAATTTCGTTTGCGTTAATCATAAAAGATACAATAATTGAAATTTAAATTTCATCAATTGTAAGTTGAATCATAAAGTAATCATTCCAATCTATCAAACCACATTTTCATATTTGTTATTCCATTGTAAGTACGACTCACGCAATTTCATGTTTACACGTGATTATCTGTTTTTCTTGTATTTTTTTTTTTTTTCTTTTTTGAAATGTACAGTGGCATTGGGACTATTATTGGGAACTGTGAGCGTTATTTTTAATTCAATAATTTAACATATACTGCGTCACATTTGTGTAGTTTTGTCAGATTAATTTTTAGAATTGGTATATATCATTTGATGTTACCACCTGTATATAAAGAGCTGTGCTCGCAGTATTTCTTCAATAGTTGATGTGAACTCGTTGAAGATATTATAAGAAACAACGAACGAGTAAGTACGCAGCACAAATTAATGGAATTAAATTTAGTTGGATATCTAAATAAGACTAATTGAGTCTTATGAAATTAATGCTTTTCAAATTCTGAATATCTCTGTGGAAAAAACAAAAAAATATTAATTTTTGGAAATATCAATTTTTCACATATTAATAATTGTTCAATAATATTTCTTTCTTCTTCTTTATCCATCGTGGAAAATTTATGTTTCAATTAATATCATTTGTCTAAACACATTGAAACAGAACCTAAAAGAAATAGTGTAGCTAATCACGTAATAATATTTATTTAATTTATTTTACAGAAAACAGCATTAAAAAATAATGGACATTCAAAAAACGTGTCTTTTATCCTTCCTACTATTTTGCATTGCATTAAATTCAATGACGAATGGCTTCCTGATTCGTGATCAACCACCACGAGTACCGTCTGTAGAATTCATTGACGATATCCAATGTTTCTCAACCCAGTACATGGAACAATTATCATCTGGCATCTATGTATGTACTGAATGTCCAACAAATCGTGTATGCGATGGAAAAAAGCATTGCTACGAATTAAAATTAGACGGAACATGTAATGACGAGGCATCTGAACCTGATGATGATGAGAATTGTCCAGAAGACGTATAGAGCATCAGATTTTTTCCATTAATTCACCGTTAAAATATTTCAACTATCTAAAAATCTTCTTAAAAAAAAAAAAAAAAAGAACGAATAAACAATGTTCTGCTCATATTTTTCAAATAAACATTTCTCTAAACGATCCATATATTACTTAATCAACCAAAATTATTTCTAATACTAAAATTAAATATATATAAATTTTAACTCAAATGAAAATACCTAATTATTAATTTTTAATTTTTTTTTTTTTCAAGTTCAATAAACAATTTTTAAATCAACCCTAAACACTGTCTTGAATTATAATCATTCACTCAATTTAACTTTCACATTTTTCTGAATATATATATATATATCATCATCATCATCAACAACTTTTAATACAAATTTATATAGTTTTGATTGAGATAATTTTGTCTTTTTGATTTACATATATTCACTATCGATACATAAATATTTGCATGGTGTATACGTATTTACCAGAGGGAGTCCAAAGCTGTGAGTCGATGCAGGGGGCGTGGGGATTCTCTCCATTGGTTCACCATTCGAGTAATGGTTGCTTGCATTAGCTACTCTCAACGTGAATCGCGATCTCGTATAGACAAGGAAACTCTCTGTTCCTTTCTTCCTCTTTCACCTTTTTTTCTTTCTCTTTTTTTTTTCACTCTTTCCCACTGCTGCAGTTGTCTCAACTCCCTCCGGGTGCATCTCGCTACTCTCTAAGCCTCTTGCCACTTATATATAATTCTGTACATATATAAGTGTATGTATGTATATATATATATAAATGTATTTCTTCCTTGTTCAATTTGGTACCTCCTCGAACTTCAACTCGAATTGCTCCACCAACGATACCACACCGTTGTATGTATGGAATGTGTGCACGTCGATGAAACAACACCCTACTCCGACGGCAGCCCGCCAGGCACGATAGATTATAAAGTGATGGCAGTTACTCTGTGTCCTTGAATATTTTTTTTAAATATATATTAACATTGGATGATATGAAGATTTTTAATGTATCTGATTAATGTTGCGAATGTGAATGGAGAATAGTATTTGTCAATTAGAAATAATTTAATTGTTAAATTTTGTATATTGTATTTGAATAAAAAAATAATTATTTATTAATCAAGAATATAAATTTAAAGTTCATTTATTTAATTTAATTCTTTGATTTGAATTTATTCATTAAATAGAATTGTATTGCTTCTCAATGAATTCACGAAAAAAAATTAGTATATAAAATCAACATCATTCGATATCTTGTATACACAATCGTTCATAATGTTTGTTAAAAAAATTTAAATATAATCAAATATACATTTATTTTGTGCGCTGAAATCTGCTCTACAAAATCATATATCAATCACATGAATAAATAATCAATAAAAAATTTAATAACCGTCTGAATAACAAGAACAAACAAATGAATAATTCTTATAAATAAATTTGACAAAACTGACTAAAATCAATATCTATTATAGTATATAATAGAATTTTTTTTTTTTTTTCCACCAAATTATTCCAATGTATACAATATAATAAGCAAGTATGTAACTATAAAGATAAATTTAACAGAGTCCCTGTGGTGTGCGTAAATATATAGCCGAAAGTATAACTGCGTCCTGCCTTCTGTCGTCGTCGTCATCGTTGTGGCTCTCGTATATATATATACAGCATAGAAATTGGGTTCACGCTCGCGCGAACCCGGTAATTAGCGAGTCTCGGCCAAATGACGATGTGGTCTCACGACGAGCAATACTACTACTACTACTACTACTACAACAAACTACTATACACCACCACCTTCTTCATCGTCGTTGTTTCGTCCCCATATGTTGTATACGATAAGATTAAAATCTCACACAGTGCTTTCCACGTGTAACGACGAACATAACACAGCTAACTTAAAAAAAATAATTCCTTCGTTCATTTATGTATATATACACATATATACATTTACATCACTAAATATAATTCTAACTGTATGTGTGCTATGGTAAACTATATATACCAATATAATAATATGTATACACGTGTAAACGTGAATGAATATAAAGAAAAGTATAAGTGTAAAAATGAATGCGTATATATAGTTTCGAGGGAATGCGATTGCGTTGTGTGATCCAGATCGGTATATATGAAAAAAAAAAAAGAAAAAAAGGGGATCGTTATCTTACGGTTTGGACGATACATTCATGCATCGTTTGCTGCAAAAAAAAAAAGCGTCTCACCTGGTATTCTCACTTATACTTATATATTTTTACTCATTCACCTTCTCATTTTATCATATCATTATTACTTCTTCTTTTTATTTTTTTTATTCGTTGCCTTTTTTCCAAATTTTCAAAACCGTTAACCTTTCGAATATAATTAACTGACTCTTCAGGTTGTGTCATTGACATATGCACACACTTGATATATGTATATAGGAAAAAGAATATTTATTTATATCTGATGTATTTAAATGGTTATTGTTTTATTGACAGATTTATAAATGGAGATTATGTATTTATGGTGGATGTAGACAAAATATTTAGTTGCGCTTGGGGAAACACTGACAGAAACACTTTCACATTTTGTGTGTGTGTGTGTATATATTTTTATTTTTTTATATTCTAGCAACATTTTAGAGCGAAACGTAAGTGCTCTAATTAATCTCACAACATGTGTATGAATGTTGCTGTATTTAATGTTCACTTTTCATTCTTATTGTTAAATATGAGAGATAAAAAAACATTCTCGATCTATATTTTGTTCTTTATATTTTGAGGTTTTGTTCTTTTCATTTTGAAGAGGCAACTAACTTTTTCTTCCTGACTGTGATATTATTACCTGTATATGTATTATTACCTGTATATATATATATATCATGTAAATTTGTAGTCGATACTTAATATATTATAATCACAATAATTATATGCACACACCCATCTTTTCCGATTATTTCGATATGTTTTTGTTATTAGATATTTTTTTTTGTCTGGTTTTTTTATCTTTTTGGGGGGGGGGGGGGGGGGGGTGAGAATTGTGTTTAGTGTTTTGCATACACGCATGTTTGGTTTTGGTTTACTGTGTGATGGTCAAGCTGATGCTCACACTCGCTCGCGGCACTTTTAATATTCTTCTCTAAATACATATGCAACATGTTTAATTTTTTGTTTCTGTTTTTTTTTTTGTTTATTTATTCAATCTTTGTATTTTATTTTTCTATAATTTTCTCTTTCTTTTGTACTGAGGAGAATTATTTGAAAAATTAAATTATATATTTATGATATTTTTAGTTAATATATGAATGAAGATGAATAAAAAAAAAATCACATTTCGATTCATAATCGATATGAAAATTTAGTAATGTTCAATTGACAGAAAAAAAAAATATAATAAAATATCATGTGAAGAATAAAGCTGTAATAATTTTCTTTTAACACTCGTTCATTATTAATAAACGATTATTATTTATAATCTTCGCTTCGATTTTTAATAAGAATAAATATAACTCTGATAATATACATATTTTTTCAATAGAAAATATACCAATAACATTTATTAATTAATTAAACAACAGTGAAGTATATAAAATAATTGTTCATCGGTGTAAAAATGAATGGAAAAAAAAAAGAAAATAAAAAAAATTCTCCCACTTCTGAAATCAAACTTAAATAATTTTTCTCTCTATAAAATTCTTATTTTCACCGGTTGTATTTCTGCATTATAAAGTTGCTGCTTATCATAAAATATGCTCGTCATATACATATCACAATAATGCCGCCAGTGAAAAGACAACGCAATTATTATAATTTTTTTTTTTTTTTTTCCCTCTTGTATCCCTCAAGACATATAACTATATACGTATACGTACATATATAAATATATATATATATATGCACATATGTAGCGAGTAGTGCAAGAGAAAATTTCAGAGAGAGGACGCAACCCCCCGCGGGTGCCACATAACATTATATATGCTTCCTCAATACTTGTTGTGTATATGTGTGTCGTATAAAAAAGAATTTTTTATATAAAAAATTGTGAATAAAAAAAAAATATATATACGAAAAACGAGAAATACAAAAGGAAGAGAGAGGATGTATATACGATCTCATATACTTTTCTCATCTTGTCTTCCTTCTTCTCTCCTCCTCACTCGACACCTTTTCTCTCGCTTGGTTATAGGTACGAGACGCTTATAGGGAGCCCGGGGCCAATTGGAAATTGTCCCTAATAACAGGGAAGACATGCGAGAGAGAAGAGAAAGAGTCTATACTCCTATATTGTGAATTGCAGTTCACTCCTCAGGCGTTTATATATATATATATATATATGTTGGAACGCATATTTCGCCTTGCAATATAATACCTCTCAATGCAAAATTCCTATATACTATGATATGAATATAAAAATTAAGTTTGAATAAGAAAAAATATTTATATATATCGTTTATACTGTATTTTTTTTATATTAAATATTTTTTGTTTTTCATTCGTTTGGTAAAATTATTTTTATCCTTATTAATATTTCACACACATTGTGTTATAGTTATAAATAATGTGTGCAATGAAGTAGCTTTTATCCATCCTTAAATACATTTTATCATTTTATTATGTGAAATGAAATTTTTATTATAGTTAAATAAATTGTAAAACAGTGAAAAAAAATCATTGTAATGATAAAAATGCGAATTATTAATAAAATAATAACAAATAATAAAATATAAATAAAATATAATATCCAATATAAAGTGTAATATTATCAACAACTGGATAAATTCAAAAATAAAATTATAATTTGATATTCTATATAAAAATAAATAATTTATTTGACTTTCACATATGCAAAATTAAAAAGTCGTAAAAATAATTTAAAGTCTCTACTGAAAACGTACTAGTATATTACCACACACAGTAAACACACCCCCGAAGCACTTTATATTACTCCACTATTTTTGCTTGTTGTCGTGCGACAACAATAACGAAGGAAACGACGACAAAAAAAAAAAAAAAAAAGAGAAAAATATAAAACAGAAAGAAAAAAAGAATGACCACCCCGTTAATGTATTCGCGGCGGAAGTAGGCCGACGGGTGATGGTGGTGAGTAGTGTAATATACGTATATATACAATCAACAGCGCCCTCATCACTGTATAAACATATATAAATATACCTATAGATATATATATATATACAAGTACGTTACTAATTAAAGGACACAACGTGCTCACGGAATATACCGTTATTAATCATAAAAAACACACTGAGACATATCAACCTTTTGAATGTAACATATAAAGGGTGTGTAAAGTGAAAATATAAAATAAAATACATGTATATTATAATAATAACAATAATTATTATTAAAACAATTAATAATACCTAGAATTAAAAACAAACAAAAAATGTGTTTGATTTCATCATCGTTTGTATATTTTTATTCTCATTTTATTTTACACAATTCGTGCACTCAATTTGACATCAATTTATATAATAAGAATATATTTATTAATCAAAATTAATATTCAAACAAATGAATTTATTCACTAATTATTTCATTGACATTACATTTATTCGAGTATTTAAATTTATTTATAGAATAAAAATAGACAATATAGTGAAACATTTATAGTAATGAAGAGAAAAATTCTACAGTAGTAATTTTAAACGAATAGTTGAAGATAAGAATATGACACGAATTTAAGTGCAAAGCCAGTAGTACCTATGTTCCGTCGGCGGCAGTTTGCTTATATATATATTTTTTTTCTTTCTCTTTCTCTCCCTTTTATATCACGGTTAACTCTCTTTCTCTTAGGCTTTATAGACGCGCGGGTTCACAAGCCCAACGTCTATGGCTGAGACGCGGAGCCACGCGTGCACGAGTGCGTGATATCGCGAGCAACGCATCTGAGATCTTAGTGTTGATATCGGGCACGCATATTACGCGATGGGAGAGTGAGCAAGAGAGAATAAGGGTGAGCGTGAGTGAGACAGATATTGAAAGAGCAGATGCTCGGTGTTCGGTTGAAGCCGCGGGGCTGGGAGCTTTGGCCCCGTCGTTCATACAAAAAAAAAAAAAAGAAAATGAGAATGTAAGAAAAAAAAAAAGAAAGAATAATAAGATTCTAATGCTTCATTCCCATGAATTCTGTTTCATTTCCATTTTGTTGGAATCTATTTTGTGATGAAATATTTTAATGGATTAATTTATATTATTGTACTGTTGTGGATGTGAAGGAATTTTTTTTTTTTTAATGGAATAAAACACATCGTGTTATGACCTATTAAGAAATTGTTTCATCAGCTTTATGAATATATTATGTGTTGCAGAATATTAATTCACATTTTATATATACACAATTGTGATTAATATTATTATTATTTTATTTTGCAATAAAATGTGTTGTTTGTGATGTGATGTGAAGGGATGATTGCTCAATATACTTTGGAAAAATGTGTTTTTTTGATACAATATTTCGTATTATGAATATTACATAAATTCATAAAGTTATAATATTTCAAATTAATAAACATAAATATGCAAGTGTTAATTTAGCATTTGAAACATTTGAAAATAACATGGAGAAATAATTTTTTAGCAACGAATATATATATATATATATATATATATATATGTATATATTTATATCTATATCTATACATAAAGTCCATGTGGTATTTGTGGAATGAAGGTGTCTCAAGACTTTAAATCCTTTCGTGAGAGAGAAATAAAAGAAAAAGAGTCACGTTTGTGAGAGTTGGACCAAAAGAAGACTGAGAGTTAAGGGTTTACATATAAATATTTGCGAGCGCGTGTTTATGTTTTTTTTTTCTTTTTTATTTGTATATATAGATGGTATATACATATATGGTGATAGAATAGTGTATGTATGACTGTGAGTATGGTGGCAGGGAAAAGAGTGCGAAAATAATCGTTAGCTTTGTTCCTAACCGCATTGCCGGAACGTTCACATTCTCCTCACACTATATTATCTCCTCCCTTATATACACAACACACTATAAACCCTATACACACGTATCTATATGTCTTCTTTCATTCTTGAAATTATTTAGCTTTTATTTTTTTATTCATACATCTATATATATATATATATATATTTATTTTATTTTATTTCTATTTATTTTCTATTTTTTTTTTTTTGGTTTTTGCGTCGCCCATTTTTTCTCTCTACGACGATTTGTCGTTGCCAAATGAGGAATTTTGTCGCACGATAGTTTTGTTTTCCAATCGCGTGGTACATATTTATATGTGGATATAAATCTTTGCTTGTTCATTTTTTTTTCTTTCCCTCTGTTTTTTTCTTTTTTTTCTCCCTTCGCGATGCTTATCCCTTTGTTCGCCACGTTAAGTTCTGTGACCAGTTAATTCATGAATTAAATTAAAGTTTCCGTGGTAGAAATAAATCATTGAGGAATTATAAACTGTTGGAATTGGGTGTTTGGCATAGTTTAGCCTTTTTTGTTTTGTTTTTGTTTTTTTATAGTTGTAATTATTTATATTAATTTATTAGAATTTTTTCGATAATTCCATTGTTGTCAGAGACAGATTATTTATTACAGTTATAATTCGAATTTTAGGTTATCAATCGAGTAATTAATTTGTGATTCAATAATTCTTTCTGTATAATTAAATTATTGATAATAGTTCATTATTTTTATGATGATGATGAATTAAATACTTGCAGCAAATAATCATGAATGTTTTTGGCATTAACTCAAAATTAAATTTTCAACCAAATAATTCACTGATAAAATTATAATATTACAGGTATTTATTTCTTCATTAATATTGTTATCGAATTTTCCTTCAGTTTATAATTGCACATATTAAATTATACGATATTCTCTTGATTCGATGATAACGATATGAAATATTGTGAATTATAATAATAATTAATTTTTATACAGTCTTGAATAAATAATTCTACCAATAAAAAATTATTAAATAATTATTTGATGATTTATTTGGCTGATTGAAAAAAAAATATAAAACGTCATCGAGGTTTTCTATACCTAAAATTTTCTAACATATCCAAGAGTAATAATTATTTTCATGTCCTTATTACCTCACTATATTTCAATACTGTTATTTTTTTTATTTTTCATAAAGAACTGTAAAAAAATTAATGAACATGGCTGTATTTATTCATATTCAGTAACACAATCATAAAAAATGAGGGACAATGGGCCGACACAGGAAGACGAGTGGCGGTTCAAGCAACAAATATATAAATATATATGTACGTATATATATATATATATTTTATCTGCATACCTAAACATACACATACATACAAAGGTTGTAGACAACGCCTATGAATTGATTATACAAGCAGCTAATTACCGTTGTGTATACGCGATTAGCATATAAATTTTTGGTTTATTCAGAATATATTATATAAATATCCACTATATATAAATATATTATATATATATATATAAAAAAAAAATATCCAAACAAAGAAGTCTTGAGAGAATGCGAGGATATCACTCACTCACTTGAAAAGAAATCTTTATATACCAAATTCACATATTACTATCAAATCAAATTGTCCAGCTACTGGAAGAAAAAAAAATAAAATAAAAATTAATATATAAAAACACAATTTTTATTATGAATAAAAATTAGCCCGTACAATATTCAATAATAACTATTTATATAGGGTGACTACCCAAGAATTTTAATTCTGGTCATGGCAAGAATTCGCGCAAGTTTAAATGCATTCGCTGCATTTCACTAAGTTGAAATAATTATTTTTTTATTTCCTACACACTTATTCACAGTGAAAAAAAATTCGTCATACTGTTAATCCAATTCACTATTACAACCCAACATAATAATCATAACCCAATAAACAAATCAAATAAAAAAAAAAAAAAAAAACAAAAACTCCCATGTACCAAATGACAAAATAATAAAATCGACAAATAACTTAAAAAATATTTAATTTAATAAATCTCTCTAACAAAAAATAAATAGATAATAAAATACAATTGTTTTTCATTATTTCCACTTTCCAATAACTAAATAAAAATAAAAAAAAATTCACCGTAAACATAATTGGTAAGTAATTTATTACGCGAGTAGTTTTATCAGCGAATATAAATGTATAGTTGAAGTATTTCTCACTCACTGTGGACATACATGCGGCAAAGAACGAAAATTATCAGTCGCGTGTGATCGCATGCGTTGAGATCCTCATGAAGAAGGTATATATGTTTATATATATATATATGTGTGTGTATATATATAAGAGCAAGAAAAAGAGAGATAGCAAAAGTGAGAGCGAGAAAGAAGGATACGCGCGCGGGCGTGCTGTGGCCACCGACAAAGAGGCCGGCCATCCATAATTCAAGCAATCCAGTCGCTTGTGTGTCCTGTGAAACGAGGCGCCGATTGGCGTACACACATATAAACATATATACATATATAAAGATATACAAATATAAATATATATATATATATATATATTGTGTGCACGTTCACGGGTGCCCGCGGGCTTTTATTTAGCGCCCCCAAGCTTGTATTTATACGTACAATGTGTATAACCTCATCATTCGTTTCATTATTTTATTTTCTTTTTAATGTATTTTCTTTTTTTTCTTTTTTTTTTCTTTGTTTTACCTGATCTATGTACTTGTGGAGGGGGAACATGACATCTTCATTCGATTCATTTTCAGGAGATTGCGTATTTGAGTTTATAATTTATTAGTTCGATATTATTTAATGTTGTATAATATATCATTGCCATTTAATATAAGTGATTGACGTGTGTGTGTGTGTGTGTGTGGGGAAAATTAAGTTGTGTAGTAAAATTGGTAGTTAATTTTTTTATTTATTTGTTTGTTTATTTATTTATTTATTTATTTATTCTAGTGTCGATAACTGATCTCTATGTATTAGTGACACGTGATGTTTCAATTCAGTTGAATTATTTTCACGAGATTAGATATTTATTTATGTACGATTGTTTATGTGGAATATAATTTGATTTTATATACATGATATATATCATTGAATCGCATCACAATTGAATATATGGATATAGAGGTTTTTATAGGTGATTAAATTGTACAGTGAAATGGATGACGCAAAATTTTTTATTACAATAATAATATTGTGTTGATGCAATTAAAATTTTGTGTTTTTACTCATTTATTTATTCATCTATTTTTTTTTTTATCTTCTTATTTTCTCACAGGTTGATCTATGTATTCGCAATACGTGACGTGTTCAATTCAATTTAATATTATTACCACAATATCATATGTTAATTAACAATTTTATTGCGTGAATATGATTTTATTTTGCATATGATAAATAATTGTCGATGACTATATGAACGTTGATTATATGGGCAATTAAATTGGATCGTAAAATTCGTGACTGATATTTATTATTGCGATCAACAATACAATTATTGATGTAAATGATTTTTGAAAAATATATATTTATTTCATACATTTTTTCTCTATCTGTTTTTTGTTTGACTCAACAAGTATAATTAAAATGTTGCAATATATATATATATTTATAGAAAGTGATAATATAAAATACAAAATTCCACAATATAATTTGCCCACGCACGATCTTGATTGAGATTGAGCAATTATCTACGAATGGATTAGGCGTTTCCGTTAAACCACAAACGAATTCGTTTTGTATATACGTATATATTTATATATATTTGTATATATATATATATATATATATACATTAGGTATATAGCGCGCACACGATAGGCGCGGCTATTGCACGCACATATACCTGTATATGTATATTGCAAACCTCGTTCGCATTTCCTCGCGCGAAGTTTCGCTTCAGCGAATATACATCAGCTATGTGTTTTAAACACACAAATGTACAGAACAAGTATAAACATGCAACACAACCCCTTCATCATGGTGATATTCAAGTATGAATGCAATTGTACTTATTTACCATCTATATAATTGTATATATATATTTAGTTAACTGTGTAGCAATATTGTTCACAATTTTGTAAGCAGAATTGTAATGCAACTTCACCCTGGGAAAGAGCCCAAGGCTCATCCTCTCTTGCTCAATATTTATATTATTTATAAACACATTTTTTTTTTTTTTTGCATTATCCATATGCATGAAAATTTTTTTATTTCGTAATTTTATTCTTTCGAGAATTAATAGATGAATGTAATGAGGAAAAAAAAGAAGAAAAACCAACACCAAAACGATGGTAATTGAAAAATAATAATGTGAATGTTACTAGTTAATTTTTGAATCCTATATACAATTGCAAGATATGTAAAAACAAATCTAGTTTATATTTATTGTGATTTATTTGGGCCATAATAAATTACCTAGTGATATAGATCAATCTATAATGAATCTAAGATTTATTGTTGAGGGTATTACAATATTTTAATTATAAAAGATACAAGATAATTAAATCCTGAAAACATTTTATTCAATATAGATTGTGTAGATTTTTTTTTGGTAAAATTATTGTCATTCGATGAAATTAAATTATAATTGTATTTTTATTTTTCATTGAGTAATAATAATTGTAAACAGCCAAGTCGATTTTAATTTTTTTCTTTTTTTTTTCAGTAGTATTTGTCCCAGCCAAATATATAATTCACCGTGATATTTTTTTCCCGATTGTTTTTATTTCTCCAGTAACATTTTTTTTCCGCCCACCGTTTTTCTCAAATGAAATTCAACTGATTTAAATAACAAATGCATGTATAAAAGAGGAGAAAAAAAAAAAAAAATAATAATAACTACCTGAATATATACAATGTTTCTTTTTTATTTATTTATTTATTTTTCTTTTTTTTCTCTCTCTTATTTATATATGGGTTTACTCCGAAAATAAATGGAGCAACCTGCACATTGGTAATTATATTGTTGAAGGCCACGTTGGTTGGAAATATACTTTTAAGCTATACATATAGTGGCCATGTCGACACGACAATGAAAATTACATAGCACGAGACCTTACTTTGTGATACAAACCATTATATATATCTATATATATATATAACATATATCCATACGATTGTATACCTATACAAAATGTCCGCCACAACAGGATCCATGTGGTTTTTAGTGTATATATATATTTCAAGGATTTACTTGACATCAAATGTTTTAATCCAGAAAAATACAAATAAAAAATTAGCAAAAAAAAAAATAAATAAACACATACAAATTTTTTTTCTTATCATTAATCGAATTTAAATGTATGTGTATATAAAAAAATAAATGGTCATTACCAATCTGTATAATCATACGCACAATAGTGTATTTAATATATGTAATGAGAGAGAGAGAGAGAGAGAAAAAAAAATTATAATAATCAAAATTATTTATTAATGTCTCGATAATTTATTTAAATTGAATAATCTCACATTGAAATCTATATTATATATCCATACAAACATGATTATATATATACATACATCCAGTAAAATTATCCCTATGCCCTCAGTCCTTGTTCGCAGGAGGTAAAATTAACATGGCAATTAATCAAAAAGTGTATATTATATATATTTTATATCTAGATTAAAAATAAAGATATATATTCATATAAAGATCAAGTTTTCCAACGTCACGGAGTACATTTGAAAAAAAAAAAAAAAAAATACCCCCAAGTAGAGTTAATCAGAATGGAAGAGAAGGGTAGTTTGTGTACAGTTGTGTATTTGTGAGTGGCAGCAGGAGTTGAAGTTAAAAGACGAGGTGGTGGTGGTGGTGACGGCGGTGGCAGAGGAAGTTAGAGAGCTCAAGGCGAAAATGGAGGCGGTGAAGAATCAGAAAACACATATGTATGTGTATAAATATACATGTGTATATATATATATATACACAAATGGCTTATGTTACAATAAGTTTGTGGCCTACATCGTTTGTTCGCGTTTGGATGTGTTATATATCTACCATGTGTGCGCTGTTGTAGGGCCCGTGAACACGCGATCTGATAACGAAACGCCTAGGCGAGGCAAAAGTCTCGTGCCAAAATAAACCGTCGCACATTTTACATAATGCGCATGCTGCGAGCCAAATGTTTCTCTCCCTCTACCTCTCACTCTCTTGTTTTTGTGAATATTACTACGGGTGCTTTTACCATTACGTTAACAACACAACAAATATATGAACAATAATATGAGATAAATATATGTATTTATATATGTATAAATATGTATACAGATAAAAAAAAATAATAATAAATAAATAGTGCTTCTGTGTTTGAATTTTTGTACAAGTTGTTTGGTAATAAGTTATATTCTTGTGTTTGGTCGGAATATAAAAAATGGGTGGTAAAAAAATATTGTTAAAGAAGGAGATGAAGAAGGGGGGTGAAAAAAATTTTACAAAGCTCATGCTTGGTCTGTTGGTTTTGTTTCCACTCGTTAAAAAGTACTTTGAACACGACAGACGAGTTTATGTATATGTGCGGGTTTAGTTATTTGCTTTTGTTTATTCTTTTTTTTTTTTTTAATGGCGGTTGAAGAATATTTTGAGAGGCAGTTATGTGGTAGATGAGTATTTGCACAGGGTATGGATACATCGTTAAGTACAATTAGGAATAAATTTATTTGTATCTGTAATTTTAGTTTGAATTTAAACAAAATTGGTTTCTATTTGTATCTTGATATGAAATAAATTACTACAAAATTTTTATTCGTATTATTTATTTATTTGACTGAGATTTTTTTAAGGATGATAATTTATTGAATTAATATTAATCGAACTATAGTACAATATATCACGAATTGATTCTTTCTCCAAAAAATTCATTTTTACTATTATAAATACCAAAATTTATATCAAATTCTTTAATAAGAGAAAAAGCAACGTTTTATCATCCCCATAATTGCTCTCCATTTTCTGATAAACAGTCACACGCTTTGTAAAACCACAATACTTTATAATACTGTCAGAATATAAATAAAGAAGGAGCAAAAAAAAAATAATAATTTAATATATGAATGAAACGAATAGTAGGAAAATAGAAAGAAAAAAAAAATGATACAATAATAATATAAAAATTAATACAATCACTGTGAAGAATTTTAATTAAAAAAAAAATCCACAATATACAATACACGCAGTGCATTCACATTCTGTATATTAATATATTTATATATAAATACATACATATAATATATAAAATAAATATATGATATAAAAGTGTAATTCAATTCATTGAATTAAATTTAATAACTGAATTCTCTTTTAATTCTTAACGCATTACTACGAATAATTTAACAATATTTTATTTTGAATTATCGCCTTTGTTACAAAGATAACGCTTGCGTACATATTAAAAAATATATATATATATTTATATTTATACATTCATTTATATATATATATATATTCTTTATTTCATGGAGTAACAGGCACCGAGACGTGAAAACGGAAAGATCGGCGAGGCGGTGCAAAGCGATAGGGTGAAGAGGAGGCAGGAGAAAGAATATACTGTATATTTCTACAGGAGGCCGAAGAGTCAGGATGGCGCGATGCGAACTAGCCAGCCGAGACCGTCGGTCACGCGAGCACGAGTATCCTCCCTTGTGCTTACACATATTTACATGTACATATATATCTAAAGATAAATTACGTGTACACATATGTCCATAAAGCAATATGGATGCCAATATGGCTCATCAATTGATAAATAAAAATAATTATTCAATTTCAACGTCGCATCATAGTGTTCATTTTAATTCTACAAAAAAATTATTAACTTGAAAAATAATGAAGGATTCTTCTTTTTTTTTTGTTTATATTTATTTAATTATTTTCTATTTCTTTTGTTTCATTGTATAGTTATTAATAACAGGATATAGCTATGGTGATGTTTATTATATTTACAATTGAAAATTTAAAGTCATTCATTACTAGTTTATTAATTATCATTCAACTCACAGAGTTTTTATTTAACATGAATAATAAATCATTGTTTCACAATTATACTATTTTTCTTCTTTTTCATTTTTTCTTTACATTCATGATATAATTGAATATTAATATTTATCATTATTCATTTGTATACAATATTGATATAAAAGATGAATATATATTTGAGAAATAAATTTATCAAGTTTAAAAATTAATTTTTGATATATCATAAAATTGTTTATTTATTATTATTTATTTTTTTTTTTTTCTATTTTTCTTGCGTGTTCTCAAACGTTTGAGACAAAATGTGCGAATTTGGTTTTGCGAATTATATTTAAACTGTGTTCATTGCGTGGTCGCTTCAGGTCTTTTTCACCAAAATCATTCACTACTGAATGTGAAGAAAAAATAAAACAAAATTGAATAAATAAAATAAATTATATATTTATTTATATATATATAGGCGTTTTAGCCATTTATTAGTCAGTAGCCCGTACAGCAGCTGATGACCGGAACAATCTTGCCTCTTAAATGTTCATATAACGAGGCATGCTAATGCTTACGTTTCGACTCGCCACGTTTATATACACATACAACCATATATTAATTCGTCTGGTGGTACGTCTCAGGCACGCGCACTCCGTTCCTTTACGAATTATTTTTTTCCAAAACCCAAAAGAAGAGGAATGAGAAGAAAAAAAAAAAGTGAGAAGAAAGACGTGGTAGAAGAAGAAGAAGAAGAAGAAGAAGAAGAAGAGGATGACGTGATGGAAGTTAAAAGTATATTCTACCACCTGCAAATGTTGCCCACAAAATATTCAATTTATTATAATTTTTTTTTCATTTATTTATTCATGTATATATTTGTATACATTTTTTTTCTACACTGATCTTCCCGTCATTAAAGTGATAATCGTTCAAATACTTATATGGATATTGAGAATATAAATATTTAATTGTTTTTCTGTATAGGGTTAATGGGAGAATATATTTACTTGTGGCTGTTGTTTATGTGCAAATTTTAATACATATGTAAAATTGTAAAAAAAACAAAAAAACACTTGCATATATATATATATATATATGTGGCCATGATGAAGTGAAGTCTTCATTATCTTCGTTCAACGTTTATGTTTGTACTTGGCAAACGTAATAAATAAATTATTTTTTTTTCATGACATTTTAACGTTTTTTTTCTTTTTCATTTATTTATTTATTTATTTTTTTTTTTCCTTTTTCAGTCACAAGTTTGAGGAACACGCTAATGTACACCTGCTACACATATATGTTGAAATGTATATATATGGACAACGGTGGTACACACGGCACAGCGGTCATTCTGTGGGCCATATACTCTCGGTATTTTAGATACAATCGTGTATGGCAAATTGTTGAACTTTACGGTAGCTCGCTTGGCCTAACGAGCCATCGTTAAAATATCGCAGACGTTTCTAATCATTTCAATGTCGAAAAAAAGAGCCGGAAAAAAAAAAACAAAAAAAAACAATTGATGTGTGGACAATAATTAATTTAACAAATAAAATCATGTTAGGGGGAAAAAAATTGTGAAGTAAAAATTAAATAAAATTACCATCACATGTTTGATATTGAATTTATAATTAATGTTAATGAATTAATTGGTAAATAAAGTTCCTTATTTATTAATTTGTATTAAAAATTATTGAGTCGATGTTTTTAATGTTTCAATTAAAAATACACTTTTAATAATATATTTTTTTTTCCTCTAATTTTTCATTGAATATTTTTCAATTTACACTGATTGAAAACAGCATCGTTGAGTTGTGTAGATATACGCACGCAATATTCATCGTACCAAATAGAAAGGGACGATAATAACAATTGTTTGTCTGTACGTATATATGTGTAAATAAAATTCGCATAGTGTTGTACACAGAGAGAACTTCAGAGAGAAATACTGCCCGGACGTTTTTGTTTGTTCATAATTATCTGTGTTGTGTTTAATGTATATCTATATACCAATGTCTATGTATATAGATATTTGTGTATTCACATATATATCTATACATACAATTGGATAGAGTGGCGCAGGTTTTATCTTGCAACTGGTAAACGCAATGTGTTGCAACCTGATGTACATATAGGCCGAGTCCTTGTCCATGCATCGAGGCATCATATTCTTTGTGTTCCCGGTCGAATAATCCGCACAGAGGTCCATGTGAATATACTTTGTATATATATATATATATATGTTTATAGTGTTGTCCTTGTTTTTCCGATTGTGTGACGCGTTGATAATTTTGAAACAAAAGAGCCGCGGGTGAGCATTGTGCAAAAATCACTGACAACATATATAAATACTGTGCGGGTTGGTGTATATGTATAAAATATACGGGTTTGTTAATTTAGAAGTAAAAGTATATTTATTTTATGCTAAATATGTTTTTTTTTTTAAATTTTCTTTTGACATATCGTCGGTCGCACTTGCAACGTTATATTTTTTTTGTAATAATATCGAATCTAATTATGATGTTGGGAATGTTGTAATTATTTTTGATGATTAATTTCCTCTATATGATTCAATTTTTTACTGTAAACTAGAGAAAGTTCCACTCGGTGTGTGTTATATAGTATGGATCAAGAGTAATTCCTGATATTATTGAAAGTGCAATTGAAAAAAAAAAAAAAAATACATGACTAATACTTTTGTTTGATGATGAATGAGAATTAATATTGTTAAAGATAGAATTAAGTTAAATTTAATACACAAGTAAATATTATTTACTCATTGTATTACAGTTATATGGAATAATTGTTAAAAAGGTGCGTTTGAATTTGCGGAAAAGGAATATAAAAAATGTGATATGGATAAAAAAAAAAAATTTGAAATTTTCCGATGGGAAAAAATAATAATAATAAAATTCTTGGTGACTTGTATATATACATTTATATACAGATGAAGAGTCAGTGCATATGAGCGGACATCCTGCAAGGTAAATAATACCAGATATTCGCGTGTATACATATATAAATTGTAACGAATGCGACAAAACATATATATATAAATATATAAATTTATAAATGTGTTGATGATACGTGTGCGCGTCCGCTTTTTGTGTTGGACAGGTTCGGTATGGGACACACAATGCTTGTGTATATGCGTTCTGCAACGAAAGAGCGCAAATCACAGTACGAGTACAGCGATGCATGTCATAATGAACGTCGGGGCAACTTTTTGTTTTAATTCCTTCGAGCGGAAATATCCGGCCATTTTGAATTTTCAATTTTCAACGCTCTAGTAAACCCTCCGCGCCCACCCGCCCCCTCCTGCATTTCTCAGCACTCTTCTCCCACTTTTTATATATATATATATATATATATATATATATACGTTTTGTTCCTCATTCATATTTTTTACTTTTTTTTTTTTTAAATCAACGGATAAAATGCAACCGTCCAAAAAATTAAAAATTATTCAATTTTCTCGGGGATTCTCATCAATTTTTAATGCAAGAGAAAATTCAAATAATAATTTTCTTCATTATTATTGAATATTTATTGATTAATAATATTAATAGAGAAAAAAAATCTATGATAGCATCGGTCAATGTCAATGATAGTCAATGACTTGGTACAATGATCCGCGATATGAATAAAATATGTATATGTATATCTTGATATGTATTGAGTAGCGATTTAATAACTATTCACATCAGCAATCGATCTTTCATATACATAAATACATTATATACATTTATAAATGTATATATTAAACGAGTTATAAACGAACGTATGTATAGAGTACACCGTCTTGAAACTATAATATAATAATTCTCGAGACATTCCAATCAGCTGAATCACATCAGTTCTACTTATCACTTGTCATTTCTCAACGTCATAATTTCCTTGCCATTATAATATACAATAATTATTATCATTCCACATTTTTTTCTTAATTCAAAAAAGGTTATTAATATTTTTCTAAAATTTTTTTCGCATACTGTAGTATTACTTTTTGTAAATAACTAGAAGATACAATTTGAATTTCCCGCCGTGGCGCTAGCGTCGTACGTCAGTAATAGTCCAGGGAATCCCCGGATAGTTTTCCGATAAAATTAATGGAATTTCTGTGCGCTTTGACACTGTCACATCCACTCACGATTGTACACAACCACGAGACAAACTACAACTTCCATTTTATTTTATATATCAATATGTTTTTATTTTTCATTTCACATGTACATTTTTCTAACTTTCAAAATCACTCTCGTAACGCTTCATCCAATCTGAACAATACGATTCACAGATAATTCCGTGGCTCTATAACAATAGCTACTGTTAGGCCACCCAGCGGAATGAAAAAAAAAAAAAAAAAAACATCCCTATCGCTTCGATTTATTCCTGATGAAATCTCTAAAGCCTCTTCACTCTGCCATCGTTGGTGTCCCCTGTCACTGACATTATCGTTTGAATTTTATTTCTTTTATTCGTCACATTCCTTTGTTCCGTATATATCGATTAGATTTTTCATTAAAAAGCTACATGGAAATAAAACTGATAGCAATATTTCAGATGGATAGAGACTGTATTTTAGGTTTTTTGTTTTTTTTTTTTAAATGTGTAGTAATTGAACCAACTAATCATTCTTTATCTGAACACAACTATATCATTATGTCTCTAACGTTCTAACAACAATTTTTCATAGTCCCAAACACTTGTCTTTGTCATGATATTAAACATCACTTGGATATTAATCTAAACTGAAATTAATTTAATCACAAGTTATGAATTATATGATTGGAGAACAAAGAGAAGAAGTAGAGTCGGTTTATTTTGATGGGGTTATGCCAATCGATCTTGTACACGTCTATCTTAAGATGATCTAGTGGGTAGTACTATCTCCTCTACACTGCCTAACAGATAGCGTTGTAGATAAATCGCCATTACCGACCGTTGGTGGATCGCGTGAGAGGCACCTTCGCTGTTCACCGCTCAATATATACACACTTTATACGTATTGCATATGTATGGTTAGTTATCTAGATGATTATCTCACTGGTTTATCGGTAATTTATCGGGGGCAAGCATTAGTTTTTGCTTGGCGGATGGCGTGTGCCGAGTCGTGGCCCTCACTCGTGGGCGCTCTCTCGCCTAAATTATTCATTATATACAGGCGTGCAATCCCCAAGGCACAATTGACGAGTCTAATGGTGAAAATTATTATCTGGAAGGAGAGTCTATGTCAATTACAATCAATATTTTTTTGTTTTAATTCCTCAAGAACTTTACATTATTGTGTCATTGAGTTGATAATTTTTTCCGCAGTTCAATTTGGTGATTTGATTTCTTCATTCTTGGATATTGATGTTGGTACTTGTTATATAGGAAACGATATGGTCTTTTGTGTAAATAAAAAATTGCTACATACTCAAACTTTTAGTTAGTAAAATATAACACAGTTAGGAGTTTTAGAAAATGTGATAAACTAAAAACAATTTTAATAAATTAAATCTTGATCTTTTTTTAATGATTATAAAAAAATCTGATAATGGCATTCAATTGTTTGCGTGATTAGAGACCATACGTGGTAGTTATGTATGTTATTGGTATAAAAAAAATTTAACTCGAACGTCAGCAGAAAAATTGCTGGAAATTTTTAAAGTTAAAAAAGTCTCGCTATTTAATTATGGTAAATATATTCTCATGTCGTTTATATACCACCAAAATTTTTGATTTAGGGTCGGTGTTAGGATAATTACAGCATGCAAAAACACATTTTAGAATAGATATTATTTGGATGTACCTCAAGAAAAAAATAAAGCAAAAAGAAAATGAGAAAATACTCAAAGACACACTTTCTTTCTAAATTGACAGAGTCAGTGAAAGTCACCGCAAGCGGTAGAGCTTTGTGTTACACAATATGCCGCAGAATTTTTTTTTTCTCTCAACCAATCCTCAGAGCTATCCCTATGGCGGACTTTCCGCCAGAGGGTTTCGGAAGGAACCAGAGGAAGCGAGGGGAAAAATGAAAAAAAAAAAAAAAAACGCTGTGTCGATTAGTCGCATTGTCTCGCGTACGACCATTGGCGCCAGTGTCCTTTAGTAGATTTCATTTTTTTTCTCTGCTACGGATATCGTCCGAGGGTGAAAAAAAAAAAAAAAAAGTAACGATCGACCCCAACGAAAGAATTGTCCCTTCAATACAGAAAGACAACTACCTGGTGATTTATATGGCACCTATATAACCCTAAAACTAAAAACTATATCCCTTCCTAAATCTTCGTTACATATTTTTTTTTTTATGTGTATTCTGAAACTGTTGAACCATCAGTTGAATATTTCGTCGGCATCGGTTACTTCTTCTCATTTTTTTTTTTTTTCTTCTTTATATTTTATTACATCCTCAAATGCATTCCGAAGACAATACACCTTGCACTAGTGACTACCTTTTAAATAGCCGACACAATCTATATAAAAAGAGATATTTCTGCATAAGGGTGGACGTGTATTAGGTAAGAATTGTCTGTGTCTAAAATCGTAAACTGGTTCGAAAAATATTTTCCAACAGTCATATTAATATAAATACCCGAATTCTTCAATAATCAGTAAAATTACTTGCTACCATTTGATGAATCTAAATATGTAGATATAGTAATTTCGTATACAAAAATTTTATCGTGTACTATTCAAATTTTTCATAATTTCTCAATATCTTATTTTTATTTTTATTACAATGTGTTTATACAACATTTAGACAGCAAAATATATACATAACCATACCTGTCCGATTAAAATAGACGATGAACAAAGTGAACCCATGAGGCACAGGTTTTGTTAAGAGGGGATGAAAAAGAAGGACATGTACATATATAAAGTATAACGTAGTAGTTGGTGGTAAGAATCAGAGTCGGCCATTTAAAGGGTGCGAGTAAACCGCACTAGTGAGCTTTCACGCGCACAACAAAAGCGACGTCTACAACACGATCACGCCAACCCCTCGTTAAGTCATAACTTACCTAACCCCTTACTCTTATACCTCTTCTACACCATTCTATCCGCCGGACGCGCGTAGGCAAAACCCTCCCCGGATGGTTTGAGCTTTCGTTCTCTTGCTCTATTTTTTTTTCTCCTCTTGTCGTTTTTGTTCAATTTTTTTACCTATGTATATATAATAAATAAAATGGTGGCATTTTATTTATTATATATGCCCTATACTGTCGGTGTTCACCTTCGCTGTCGTGCTTGCGAATTATGAAATATGTGAGCGACTCATTAAACAAAATAGTGAAAAAAAAAAAAAAAAACATCTGAGAATGTGAAAAATAAAATATATAATTTATTCCACCGGCCCTTGACATTTTTCGAGTATTTTATACATAAAGTCTCGTTGCATGTTCAATTAGTTAATTATAATAAATTTTAATGTTAACGATGGAATAACAAAAAAATTAAATGTCATAATTATATGGTAATATATATTTTTTTTTCTTTTCGTACTTTTCTTGAGAAAATGAGTCAATTTAAAAAGAATATTTCATTCAAGACATTTTTTTTTTTTTTATATATACATTTATAAAATATACATTTATGTGTTTACGTTCATGGAGTATAAAATTCGACTTGGTCGTCTGCGCGTTATATTTCCGGTGTAATTAAATGTTGGATCGGGTTGAAAAAAGGCTCAAGACGGAATATAGTGGAGGATGAAGAAAAAAGAGGAATATAAAAAAACCATATAAGTGTGTTTTTAATATACGAAGGTGAAGAATTCAATGCATGTATTTTTTTTTTTCTGTACATCACGTATATATTTAAATATGAATTACATAATTATCCATTGCATTGTTTGCATTATAGCTTCTGCGTACATTTTCTATATCACTGCACAGATATATATATATATATAAGTATCTATTTCACGCATTGCAACGTTTGCTGTTGATATTTATGCAGATTAACCTCATATCCATAAATACCCTATCTGTCCGTATGGTATTTTAAGTGTAAATGAATAAAATATATTCGGCACGTCAACATTTAATGGTGAAGAAAACGAAACGATTTATCTATTTATTAATTTTTCTCCCTTTTATAAACTATATTACATTATGAAATTAATCTTTTCTTAATGCGCGAAATTTTATCTTACATGTATGTATCTTTATATTAAAAAATACAGAGTGCATTGGGTTTTATGTTCGGACGTGACGACGAGAGTTAACAAGCTCATTACTGTCGATTAAATTCAGTGTATGTCGATACTAAAAAATATTTTCACCATGTTCACAACCACTTGGTAACCGAATGAAAGTACAATAATAAATTGCGCGAGCATAAAAAGCAAACATAGTAATAATTAATGATTTTATTTATTTGACTGGATTTAATTTTGTATAGAAAAAAATCAATTGAAGACGGACAGTGTGATTTTGTTGAATAATATACTGAAGAATTTGTACATGATATCATTTTATAAAAATTCAATTTGCATATTTGACAGGTCTGGTTATTTTTTGGTGAATTGATTAAATAAATTTGCACGATTCTAAGCAATATTATAAAGTGCAAGAATAAATATCCATCTGTAAATAACAAAAGTGTATTGTTTATATCACGAATTAAATATGTATATAATAAAATGGAACAACAGGTAAAAAAAAAGCATGAAAAAAATACAAAGCAATTTGTTTTTTAATTCAACTCGTGTTATAATTATTGACTGTGTATATGTATGTGTAGCTTGCACGAGCAACCCCTTTTTTGAATATCCTCGCGGCATAATAAGGCCCCGACTGCATCATCATTGCAACGTTCGAATTCTCGCGCCCTCCCACCGCATAATCTGATTAGGCAGAAATATATTTTTTTTTTTTTTTCACATGATGCCACAGTGAGGAAGAGAAAGAAGAAACGAAATGAAAGGAGATTGAGCAGAGAAAAGAGAAAGAGAACGTAAACATTATGATCGGGACCAACATAAATATATCTGAGACCTGTGCACGTCGATTCTCTTCGGGCAGAAGCAGAACATGAGGGAGAGAAAGACTGTGAGAGAGAAAAAGAAAGTCTGCAATAGAAAGAGAAATAAGAGACGCGACGATGTAGTAGGTAGGTAGAGAAATGCATTTTGCTTGTGGGCTCCAGTAGGCTTCCCAACGCCGATGGGAGTCGGGCTCTTGTAGTGGCGTTTTAATATAATATTATTGGCTATTGATAAATTGTCGATAATGATGGGTTAGAGTGCATATGGGGCGGTGAGTAGGGTGTGCAAGAGGATGAAAACGGGCATAAGACTTTTTGTATGAGAGAAGGAGAGATACAAAAGTCTGTCTTATTCCCGCGGGAGACTTTGTCTCGCACTCATTCCCGCACCTCCTACGTGCTTAACCTCAACGCACTCTTGCACACAACACATTTGTATCTTTGTATATTTCATACTCGTATATCTCCCATTTGTAAATGCGAAATATCACGGTGAAAAAACTCTTTGACATTGGATTTAATTATTATTTAACTATGAAATGTTGAAGTGGACAAGATTGTTACGAACGCTGGCCTGAGAGTGGCGACACCTGTAGGAGAAAATTGTAAACTATCGGAAAAAGTTGCTCAATCAATTTCAGGATATCATTCAATTAAGAGAACGAATATATTGATCAATTCGAAATACGCTCAATCAAATTTTAAATGGTCAATGAGACGATTTGGGATGATAAATAAATTACAAGTGAATGAAATTACCGATCGAGATTCTAGTTATATTGATCGCCATCAGGCGCTGCGATTTGTCTTCTACATTACCGACATAAAGAGAACTCCGCAAAAAATGTGAAAATGCGAAAGAAGAAGTGAAAAAGAGAGAGAATGGGAGCTTTATATATATCGTTGGCTTAATTTACAAGAGCGATCGTGATCTTTCGAAGATAAAACAACGTTGGGATATAATTTAGCGGTAGTCCCCGTTCTCTACGATCTCCAATCAACCACTTAGCCGACGATGTATTTACGAGGTGTTCTGTAATTTTCTCTAATTCGACGCGCGACTCACGCTCTCATGAGCTATATCATATCCTCTCGCTGTCTTTTTTCATCTCTTGTATATCTGTATATCGTATTGTGCTTTAGTTAAGTTCACTATCTTTGTCGCAACGAGCGTGCGCTTCGAATTTTTATGCCGAACAGTTTGATATATCATATATAATACTTATACAAGTTGTATATGATGCAGGAGTGCACGGATCATGGGCACACTTATGCTAATATAGTGTTCTCGTGCCAGCCGAATAATTTTTTCGTTTTCTTCTTTTCTTCTCCGATAAAATAAATTTCATTTATTATATCTGATGTTGTTAATAAAATACATCAGCTGTCATTGTAATTTGCATGGATAATTATAGTTTGGACATATTTTTTGACACATATTTTATGCATGAAAAAAAATGTTGGAAGTAGTTTACATGTTCTCCATAAGACTTCTGTCGAATTCCAGATTCTTCGGATAACGTTGATGTTTCTCAAGTATTTTTTTGTGGAGAATTATAATCACGTTATAATTTAGTTTGGGAAGTGTACAAATTATTTATTATTGCTGACTCGATCTTACTGATTGAAGTTGATGCAGAGTGGTCGAATGTATGAGAGAAGTTGTAAGACAAAATTGCTTGAATTTTTGAAACAAAAATTGTGTTGTGGGTTTTTTTTAAATATCTCAATTAGGTTTTTGGGGTGAACAGAATCGAGTGTAGGCAAGCAATGGGGGGTGGTAATTTCTCTCTTGTTCTATTCAATAATAAATTTATTCTATTTGTATTTCAACATTTGACCTATTCAACTTTTATATTTTTTGCAATAATACCGTTTTATTTACGATTTAAATTGCAGCAATGCATTATATTTTTTTTTCTTAAACAATTTATATTATCATTTTGTTTCTCATGATGATGTGAAATAAAAACGTGTGTCGCAATGTATGCGGCAATAGCGACTCGTTGCGGAAGACACGCTAACCAGACATTTTATGCTGACCGTCGTGTGCACGAAGTAAAGAGTCTGTGTGTTATGGTCAGCGCGCGTTTCATCCTCACCGTGGCAAGAGATTAAAAAGTTAATGGGGGGCGTGTTGTGGAGGCGTGCAAGTGTATGTGGTGCTGGGATTTATGTCTGCTGTATTCGCCAAAGTCTATATATATTTAAATGCCAATACAATAACCATTGCGTTATTTCAACAATTGTAACAATTTTTTTAGTCTACAAATTTAAACTTATTAGAAAATAAATAATACAAACCCACATATTTTTTTATTCATTTAATTACTCTTTATATCCAATCAAATTCCCAGACACTTCCGATGTCTAATCATATTTTTTTTTCCCTTCCCTCAACCCATTATTGTAATTTCTCATCTAATCCATTATTTCATATACTTTTCACGTTCTTCATTTTTTTCTCATTCTACTTTCTTTTTTTGTTTTCGTTTTTTTTTTTTTTTTTTAATTATTTCTACCCCACAAAAATTTAATTACCGATAATTTATATATGAGAAATATTAGAATCGTGCGAAAGTGTATTAAAATGTGGATGAGCGCTATAAAAACGTCTCGTTTCTCGGTGAGGCGAAAATAAAATTAATAAAAAAAAATGAACAGTGGGGTTTTGTGCGGAGCGTATATAAGGTGGAGGATGAGAAGGAGGATCACTTCGTTTGGCCTGCGATGATCGTTCCGCACTTGGGATGGATCACGGGATATCGGCAGAGCTAAAATACATCGACGGGCTGTAATTATAGCCAAATATGAAAAGCGAGCCTTTATGTATAAGATTAATTTTTTCGCGAGATTGATGCCGGGATCGAAGGCTATCGACTGAGACGAGGACGAAGATGAAGTTGAGAATGTGTACGGATAATAAAATATATATGTATGTATAGTGGTGCATATATATTTATAGTGAGGATTCGCATGTACACTCGATCCAAAAGAATGAAAGAGAGTTGAGAGAAGAAGAGATCGATTCCGCCTACCTTAACGAGATTCCATCCTTCCGTCACTCAAATTAAGAATAATAATATGCCAATAATGCCAAATTACGGTGTAAAACATGTGGATTCGCCTCTAGCTTTATATATATATTCGCTACAATGTGCAACAGAATAAATCGTACTGCAATAAAAATATTAAAAATTTATCATAATACAATATAATAACAAATAAAATAATTTTAAATTATCATTCGCACCTGTTTATATTTTATTTGACCATCATTCAAGCAATAATATTCCATTTATTTAATTCAATTTATCTCCTGTTTTGTTTAATTACTCAAGAGAACATATAAAAGAAGCAAAAAAAAAAAGCAAAGAATAATAAATTAATTATTTTTATTTTTCATTTGGTTTTATTCGTTCTGTTACTTTTTCTGATAATTAAATTCAAGGATTGGGGCGAGAATGAGAGATTTTAAGACACGATAGAGTGTGTTTGTGCGTGTTTTTGTATTTTATTTTTTGTATTTTATTTATTCGCCTTTTTTTCTTTGTTTTTTTTTTCATTTTATTTTCTTCGTATATACCGCACCGTGTGTCACACAATTCCACGAAGGTTCTGCAACCAATTAAATGCCATGGCGTCGTTGAACGAGTAAGATAGAAAGAGATGTATATAGAGAAGAGAGAATGGTATATAGTGATACTTTCTTCTTATATTGCCTTTCTTTGAACGTGAACGAGCGCGCGACCTCTTCAGGTCGTCTACATAACTATCGGATAAAAATTTACTTTTCTTTGGTTATTTTATCGTGAAGTGAATTTGACAATATTCACACACCATTGGACATCTTCGCTGCACGTTTCACATCGATACAATACCCATATTTCGTTTGTTATTCAATGCGTCATTATGCTTTCTATTACGAGATAAATTTTATGGATTATTGTGGAAATTTTACATTTTACTGCAGGCATAATTACAGTTTGTTGCATTGACTGTAAAATATGCATTGGCGCACTAATGTGACATTGATGGGCGATGAATCGTTATCTCTATGCATGTGTGGACATATTCTATTGCGTAAGTGTTTATTTTTTTCAATGATAATATACACAAAAAATTTAGTGCTAGTGTTTTTTTTTTTTTTTATTTATTTATTTTATGATAGATAAATTGCATAAATAGATGGGAAAAAAATGAATGGATATAATTGAATAAATTGTATTACAATGTATGAATACTTAGGTCTTATATTTATTTATTTTTTTTTTTTACTTCTACTATTAATTTTGTTTTTTTCTATTTTATTTCACTTTTTATTTCAGTGTTGGAAGTGCGCACACGCCAAGAGCTATAAATATCGTCTAATTTACGAACAGAACTAAACTCCCGCGAGCGCGCACGAGAGACCAAAATAAATTCAACAAAATGCTCATTTAATTAACACCTTATTTATTGAGACGTCGCGCGCGTTTCTTGCATTATTTCAGTATGTATATATATATGCGAAAGACAAACCATGAGATTTTATTATTGGGACATGCGGGTGGCATATCCACAGACAACGTTCTCCCCTTTTACCTGAGAATTTTATACCAAGAAATTCATTAAATCAATTCCCAAGGTCTGAAACAGAAAAAAAAAAAAAAGGTATTATTATTATCGTGATTTTATATTATAAAAAAAAAAAAATATAATCAAATCTACGACCTTGCACAAAAACCCTCGAAAATTGAACAGAATTAAAACAAGCATGTATAAACACCCTAAAATATGTTTAATATATACTTAAAAATATTCGAATATAATTTCTTCATTATTCATGAAATATATTTTTGTTGTCTCTTTTATTTATATACACATGCAAACATTTTCAGAATGTATTGTTTATTGCTTTTCATTTCTTTTTGTTCACTACTGAGTGATATTCACCTGTCGATATATAATTTTATTTTCACCTGATTTTAAAACTGTTGAATGGAAAGAAAAAAAATTAAAATAGTTTAACTGCATCGAAATTGGGGAATAGTGAATGACTACCACTTGTCTGAGATCAAAGACACAACTTTACCGCAAATCGTCTCCTCATCAATGCAGACAGCGAACAGGGGGTAAGAGAGGGAGGAAGACAGGAAGAAAAAATAAAAGGAAATAAAAAAAAAAAAGTGTTAGTTACACCTGTCTTACAAAAGCCAAAGTACCTTATACACACGCGTGCGCGCCCTTTCTTTTACTAACTGTTGTTGGCTGCCTATTACAACCTTATACACATTGCATTGAATATTCAATGCGTTTAGTCAATGCACTCAGGTAGTTTGTTCAGGAAATTGCAGAACCAACTCCGAGAATCGTAAAATTAAACAAAAGAGAGAAGAAAAAATTAAAAAGAAATTAGAGAAGTAATAAAGAGTAATGGTTCACCAATTGGCATTCACATATATATGATTATTGTTTCATGTGCAATTCACTTTTTTTATTCTGCAGGTGAATGTTTACGTAACGTAAATGAAAAGTTCAAGTTTAATAAGTGCATTACCAATGTGTGATTATAGTAAAAAAATAATGATTAAACTTTCATTGATAATTATTGTCACGTGAAATTTTTCTTTCGACGAAATAAAAATTAAGTTTTATTAATACTTTTGATACAGTTCAATTTTAATATGAATGTGCAATATAATTTTTGCTGCAGTGCTATTAATACATATGTTTATTACAGTAAAAGTATTCTTTACAGAACATAGTGGTGATATATGGGTGACTGAAGAACACAAATATTTTTTTTGGTTTTAGATATAGAAAATATTTAATTAAGTTTAAAAGTAACTTGTCTTATTTCTCACTTTGGCATAAAATCTCATTGATATTTTTAAAGGCCTCATGTATAGTGGGTTATCAATTATATAATTATTATACTTTTGTTCAATATATAAATTAATAATAAAAAATAAACCACCGTATAAATTATGCTCAGTAAATAAATCTCGTGAAAAAAATATTCACCATAATATAAAATGTTTCAAACATGTATCGTTGAATATAAATTTTATCACTGTGTTTATTCATTGTTCAAATAGCAATAATAATAAAATAATTTCAATTAAAAATAATTATTAATTCTCTTCACGTTAAAAATAATAAAATATTTCAAATCAAATAAATTATTAAAAGTACATCAACTTAATATAAATTTAAAATAATTTCTATTCAACTGATTCTCATTTAAATATTCAACATGTTTTTTTTTTTTTCTTCTTCTTATTCCTGACAGCAGAATAAATTATTCCGTCAAACATTTCCTGAACTAAATTGAAATCGTTTCTCTACAATAAATCCATTTTGCAATATGGAACATGAGTGCAATATAGCGTGCGGTTTATCTGAGAGTGATATGCATATAATAAATAAGCCAAAATGCTAAGAGAGAATAAAATAAATGCAGAGGGGTAAGTGTGAGACAGAGAAAAGGGTATGGAAAAGAAAGAAAGAGATACACGGATTGAGATCACCCGGCACGTAAGAGCGTTCACAAAACCGAGTGAATTACACCTGCACAGCTGCCTGTATATCGGCAGGTGAATTCTTACTGTGCTCACCTGATCTATCCCTTCTCTTTCACTATCTATATCAACCTCTCTTACTCTGTCATTCCCTCTTGCTCATCCTTATATATATTCTTTCACTTAATCGACATCAGCAGCCACACACTCCTTCTCACCATTAAAGAAAAGTGTCTTCTATATATACAAAGCAGGTGATACTAAAATCGTGTAAGTATTTCAACTTTACATATATAATATTAATGATTCAAATATCAGAATAATAATTCATTAAGAAAACAACAATTAATAATTAACATTGAGAACATTTTAATTATACATTATTCAATCAATATTATAAATAAACAAGAGTTATTATTTCTTTCTTTTTTTTTTTTTTAATCCAATCACCATCTCATTGATAGATAAAAATTGTAATCGATCCAATCAAAAGTCTATAGATTATTTTTGCAATTTATCAAGATCAATATGTTTATATATTAGGTGGATATTGCCTCTACATTGGCACTTATAATTGGGCAATCTTTGTAATTATAGACTTGGCGCGCGTCCTATATTAGGTTTTTTACTATTATATATAGTGAGACTCTATGAATGTTGGACGAATAAAGATAAAAGAAGAATGGTATAGAGGGTGAGTGATTTATTCAGTTCACATTGTCGTGAAGAGATATGATTTTTTGTATGATTTTTAAATTCTACATTAATATTTATTTTGTTTAATTATTTATTTGCAGGGATTTTAAGGTAAGTGTGAAATAGCATAGGAACGTGTTAGTTCAATGAATACAAATTAAATTTGTGTGTACTAAAGCAAGAAAAAAAATTATATATAGGTGAAAAGAATTTTTTGTATTTATTGAGAAATAATTTGAGATAATTGAATGTTAATGATAAATAATTCTATTGAATAAATATTATAAATTATTGTAATTGATTAATAACAGAATTGTTATGGTAAATTGAATTATAAATAAATTTTATGGGTTTATAAATTTGTAAACTGTAATATATTATTTCAAAATTACATCACTTGATCGATATCTTCCTTTCAATTTTATTTCTTCAATTTTTTCACGCACGAGAATTATATGGTTGAATAATATTAGCGACTTGGTATTTAAACTCTTTGTTTCTACACCACTTGACACAACAATAATAAAATTATGTTGAAGAAAAAATGAATAAAAATAAGGAGGGAAACTAAAAAAATAATAAAGTAAATTAGAACTTTTATTAAACATTTCCTCACTACATCCACATGAAATCGAAAAATATTTGTTCTATAATTTCCCCCTTCAATTTATTAATACATATTTATATATCTATAACCTTGACATTGAACTCAACTCTGACCATTCACTATTTCAAATTTTAAAACACGAATAGAAACAAAAATAAATAATTAAATAAATCATTCCACTTTATTTTATATATTTCCATATACTCATTAGCACAATGTCTAGACATACACATATATTATTGTTAACTTACGAAAGGGGAAAATGAGAAATATCTATATGCATATATATATATATATATATATATGATATAATATTTGTTGTGTGATCTCTGTGTTGTGATCTCATTTATGTCTGCAAGAATACACATCATCGAGCGGAAGTGACTTGTAAATTGTCCAGAGAGATATAAACTATATGTATATATATGTATATATATATATATATATATATATATGTATATACTAACTCGGTGGTTTATCGCAAAAGCGTAGGCAGAAGAAAACGGAAGAAGCGTGTATAAACGTATTGCATGTGCCAACGGCTCGATCCTTTTATTTCATTATTTTCCTTCTCTCTTTTATCTTTTTTTTTTTCTTTTTCACTATTTTTTATTCTTATTTTTATTATGTTTTAACTCGCAGGAAGAGCCGTCTTGTATATATAATATGTATGTGTGCATAAAATACATATACAAATGTGCGTAAACACTTGATTTGAAAGAAGTGAGTGAAGGAATGTAACACACCAAGCTCATATACATACACATATATGTTTAACACACGTCTCAACTAATCTAATTTACTTCTGACTAGATAAAGGACTCGCTCACCGTAACTGCAGTATTGTATTCTGTTAGATACACACGGATATTTTACATATGATATATATATATATATATATATATATAACACACGTGTGGGAAATCTTAATGAAAAATAAAATAAATATATAAATAAATAATGAAAAATTATACACTGATTGATTTCCAAGTTTATTAATGTGTGAAAATAAAAAAAAATAATAATATCTATCTCCTGTTATTTTACACATTGTTTATTTTTATTATATTTATTTGAATGACTTGGGAATAATAAATTAACTATGTTGGTGTGTAACAGTTATAACTGAGTGTGAATATAACAAATGAACATGCAATAAAATAATCAATCAAAATAATTTGACCTCACTGTGCTATATTCCAAGTCAATCATTATTATCATATTATTATGAAGGTGGATGTCATCAGTCATTCGTATAGCATAATGATTGGAACTTATATATAGTTTCAATTCTTTATATATGTATATAATTTTTATATCATGAAATAAAAATGGTACAGGAATGATGAAAAAAAAAATAATAGGTAATATAATATTTATTTTTGTTAACCAGAAAGAAATATTAATTGAATGTATTTAATATAATCGTAGAATTTAATGATGGTTGAGTGTTAATTTCATATATTATAAGGGCCAGGTGGTACTGTATCGTAATAAAAGTGATTAGGAAATGAAAATTAAGTAATACAAAATGAACATTAACTCTTGGCAGGTGAAACCACAATAAAATACTTGGGTGAATATGTACTGTGGAAAAATGAAAAAAATAATATTCAAGTTTGTATAAAATAAATAATGATTCGTTCATGATTTTTCCTAAAGGTTCCCAATATTTTTTCACACCTTCTTCATCTTCATCCACTTATTTTAACTCCACTTGTTTCTTCTACGAGGAAACATTACTACTCTTGACAAGTTAATTCCTGTAAAAAATCCAACCGGTGTTGTGTTTTTTTTTTTTCTTTCCTCTTCTCCATCTCATTTTTTTTCACCCTCTATATTTGCGTTCCCGTGTTTCATCAATTATAAAAACAGTTATGGGTGACGCGAAGAATAAGATGCGGAAGCAGATGTGTTTAAAATGACAGAAAAAAAAAGGGGAATAATGAGAAAAAAAAGGAGACATCCACGAAAAAATAAAAAGAACCCTCAAAATTATCCATATTTATATATTTTTCCTTTTTTTTTTTTTTGTTTCTTCATTCTTCTATATGTAATGTTTAAATGTTACTGGTTGGTATCACGTTGAAAGGATAATAAGGAAGACCCTTAAGCACTCGAACATAAACATATATATTTATATATAAACATAAGTGGATATATTTAACAGTAAACTTTTACATTGACAAACTTCACATATTTATTCTGATAATAATATTACTCATAAATATAAACATAAACCTCAAACAAAAAATATTATAATCATACAAACAATTATATTTAAAAAAACAAAAAAAAAAGAAAAATATGTACGTATTTATATTTATTATTATTATATATATTTAAATTGTGTGGATATTTATGGATATGTGATAGTTTGTGTGCGGACTCGCACGAGCGATTGTCGATTGCGGTTAGAGAGGTAACGAGAGAGACAACCAAAGTATGTGCAGGTGCGATGGCACGCGCTCTGCTCTCTGCTTCACTCTTATAAACAACGACAACGACTCACGTCCACATTTTGCTGCTGCACCTGAACTAATTATACTAAAAGAATTATATAAACACATAATATGTATTTAAATGCATAAGAGACATTGCATTATTAATTCCACCCTCTCATTGGAACACCTTATTTATTTATCACAATTGTAAGAATAAGAGAAAAAAAAAGGAAAAAGAAGCAAGACAAAAGATATTTCTATAATTTATTTTGTTGAATTTATATTTTATTGTGAATTAATAGTTTTACTATTGTGTTTCTTTGGGGTTTTTTAAATAATATTTGTTGTTATATTTTGACATTTGTTATTTAATGAATTTATAATTATATTTATAACTAAACTTTGTGAAATAAAATTATTGCTTGTACCATTGTAATTTTAAAATGGTCCGTGCTCACATATTTGTTTGAGAGAAGAGGGTAAAAAATGTTTCTTGTTTTTTCGTCTTTCATCCATTTAAAATCGCCTGGTGTGTCTTTGGCGCCCCTCTCGCGTGTTCTTCACTCATCGGCAGGTGTTTTCTTTTATATATATATACTGATACATAAAGTTATGTATGTATGTATGTATCTATACCAATGTGAACAGATATCATACACGAACTACTTCCATTCTTGTATACTGGTGATGTGTATGCGTTTAACGAACACCGTTGGCAAGATCAACCAAAAAAATGTGGCGAAAAAAAAAAAAAATTGAAGGAATGGAAACAGGCACAATCCTGCTGATGGTACCATAGGACTTTGCACTTCAGCACCTTGTCCCTTTCCATCACAGTTGAAGGTAGACATATATTTATATAGAAAAATGTCATTTGAAAATAAGTAAATGAATTTAACATAACATTTAGAATATTTTTTTAAAGATTTAATTTATTATAAACATGCGAAATAAATTATGGAGACATTTATTTCTTGTATTTTTTTTTTTTTTTCTTAAATACAATTACTAACAGAACTTCATCAATAATCCCCATAAGAAATAGCAAATTTGACTCTACAATTTATTATCCCACTTCAAACAATTCGTTAATATAAAAATTTTACAAAAGAATTCCAATTCATCAAGTCATCATCCAGATGTTTTTCTTCAATTAATTATCAACCAATAATTAAAGAAATAAATAGTGTGAACAATTTTTTTTTTCTTCTATTCTTTTAATTGTGTGAAAAACCATTTTTTTTATAATGATAGTGAGTCGAGAGAGTAGGTTGTGCCATGATCTTCAAGGTATATTCTCCTATGTCTCAGGTTTAACGATTATTGCGTAATAAATATCCACGATCCACCTGTGTTTCCTCCACCATTCTCTCTCGTTCACCATGCACGCCAAGAGACTGCATCAATGCTGCACCTATATATACAGACCATATACACACTCAAATATATATATATATATATATATATATATATGTATATAGTTATCGTTTGTTCTTGCACGCGAGCGTAACTGTTTCGGTTAAACTTACAGAACGCCCCATTGTCTTACATCGGCCGTAAATGTTGTCGAATAAAATTTATTGCTATGATCCTTTTACAATATACCTACATATATATTCCTCTATGCATTTGTTTTTTTTTTTTTCTTCATTTTTATTTGGTTTTTATTTTATTTTCTTTTTTTTCTTTTTTTGCTCAGTCTCTACATAGTGTATTCTCTCATTTATATTTTACTTGCAACATTTTCAAGCATGTGTAGAGGTATAGACATAATCTTCAATTCTACTTTTAGGATTCAGGGAAAGAAAAATAATTATTATTTTTTGATGTAGTTTTTAGTGTGGAATTTAGTCGGTGATTTATTTTTTTTTAAGTTTGAACCTTCGAGAATATATTGTTGATGTATTGAGTGGATATTTTTTGTTTCTGGTGGATTTTTTTTTTTTTTTTTCAGGGATATGTGGTATAAGGAATTCTATGAAATTTTCGAGCGAGTTTTTTTTTTTTCTGTTTGTAACGTTTTATTTTCACCTGGTGTATTTGTATAATTTCCTGGCTAGTCATCAAACGTTTTTATAATTTTTTAATAACACATAGCAATGGTTGTTTTGTGTGTAGTGGGACGGTATTTTTTTTTTTTGTTCTTAATGATAAATAAAAAATAAAATAGATCCATTGAATATTGTTGTTTTAATATTAAAATTCTTTTTATTCTTGCTCATGTTCAATTTATATTTTTTTCTTGTATATAGTATTTTTATTCTGAACTATCATTCAATTCCTTCAATAATTTGATAATCCACAATACTTTCAATACAAAAAAATAACCATATAAATATATCATAATTTTTGTTTATATTTCAAGATTTAAAAATCACAATTTCTCACAAAATTTTTCACTCATCCAACTCAACTCAACCCATATATTTATTTATTATCCACTTCATCCTAAACTAAAATCTCTATCTCCCTAAAAGCAATACATTTCCTCCCCATCAATCTTCACATAAATAAAATCACAAGATGGACATTAGGGATTTGTGTTTTAAGGTGATGAAGAACATCAACATCGTACACTTGATCCACCATTCCCAGAATTTTCTTTTTCTTTATATTCATCCTTCCACTTTCACGGTCAGTTAAATAATCGAAATCACCAACTGCAAAAAAAAAAAAAAAAAAATGAAATCCTCACAAAAATCAATAAAAAAAATTTCTCAACATACATAAAAAGACAAAAAATTAAATTCAACAGAATTAACAAAAAAAAAAAAACATTTTTTCGCTCACTCCAAATATACTTACATCATTTTGTCATTGGACTTGATGACATGATGTTGGAATGAATTCGTGTGTGGCAACAATTTCTCATTCGAAGGTGAATAGGGAAATTTGTATGAAGCAGGAAGTGGTTGGTTTGGTGTGCATGCATGCAGCAATAGATCTGGATCTGGGTAATCGACAATCAGTCTAACTGTGAGCCGGGACAAGAAAGATAGAAAACGCGCGAGCAGCATACGAGAGTTGAGGGGGGTGGAGAGGATAATATATATCACTACTAAATCCTACATAGCGAATGAGAGACGAAAGACAGAGTGAAATGAAAGAGGAATAGAGAGACGAAAGGATATTGTGTCGTCCTTATACAGTATATACACACAAACACCCCTTATTGTATCGCACAGGCAGTTTCTCCAGTTGACCAGTTCCTGAAAGTGTCGTGTTGGACAAATGTCCGGATACTAGAAGTGGAAGTAATGCGTCTTAGCCTTGAAGAGAGTATGTAACTTTAGTAACACTGATATATCTATGTGTGTATATTTAATGTTCATGAGGGGATAAAATAAATAGATTTTTATACGAGGGGTGTGTGGTACTTCTAGATTCTCTTTTTCTTTTTTTTTTTTCCTTTCAAAGATTTATAAGACGTTAATTATTATTTTATTTTTTGGTTTTATTGGACACAGTTTGATAAGACAATACAATGGAATTTTGATAAATATTCGAAAGTGCATTTATATCTTGTTTATCAATGTGAATTCATAAACAAGTGATGAAATACTTGTATATTAACTTCATTTTTCCTTGAAGTGATCATGGCATTTTGAGTAGTAATTAAATTTTAAGAATGTCATTTGTACTTGCTATCTATACCTGTTTATGTTTGTGCGTACAATGAACTGATAATCAAAATTAATTAATTGTTATATGAAGTATCGTTATGATATTTAAAATACTTTCAAGTGCATGAATTTCATCATGTTAATTGTTACACACTTGGAAGTATATTGAGAGTGATTATATGTATTGGTTAGTTTGAGAAGAAAAAAAATTGACACAGTTAATATTCCGAAATTTACAGTGTTATTTTGATAATTTATGAAAGCACTTTATGATTTTATTTAAAAAGCGAATATATATATTAATTTCGTTATTGCAATAATTTTTCACAGTTTATCAATGTAATGTAAAGTCCAAGATAATTTTCAATTCTCATCAGAATTATTTCATTTATATACTTAAAACAATAATTATTGCTTCTGGTTTCATCAATTTCAATGAATAAAAAAATTGTCATGAATTCAAATTTCTCATTCTTTAATTTTAAATATAAATTTTTTCATGCATATAATTCCCTTCAACAGTCACTCTTACATGTTATATTACTCCAATAATCGCATTTACATGGACAACAACCCACAATTATTATGAAGCCACTTATCAACAATTATATTTGAATAATTTATTCTTACATTAATAATGATTCCTTCCTGTTGCTATATAAAATTTTTCATACGAATTAAAAGAAGAAAAATCATGGTAAATAATATTTTTTAATATCTTACATAATATATAAATATCAAATATTTTATGTATGTAAATTGTCTATTAATATTGCTCTACATATTCTTGTATACATTTCATAAAAGCGCATATACATACAAGAATGATGAGCAAATGAGTGAGGGTAATTGAGGCAAATACTTATTAAAACATGTGCTCTTTTTATCTTATATATACACATATATAAATGTATATTAATATATACAACATACATACATATATATGTATAAGTATGTGTGTGATTGCAAATGATCGCGGAGTAAATGGAGAAAATTAAAGAGATGGCCAGCGCCATGGGTGGCAACGGTTAGCAGCCCATCCATTTTTCTGACTGCTCGTTGTTTCACACCAGGGGTCCATACGCAGTAGAACTCACTTCAAAATAAAAACATTAAATAAAGAAAAGGAAAATAAAAATAGATATTAATAATAATCGCACTGAACTAAATAAACTCGTGAAATACTTCTATATAAGTACACGTGACTTTTCCAGCTTCTGGTTATCAAAACATTTTTAATTTATCTACAACTAAAAATAAATTGACTAAAAATTCTTCTTTTAATATAACATATTATTATAAATATTTTATTACATAATAATAAATAAATACGTAGGTATTTTTATTTTATCATTGATACATATTCTTATTTAATTGGAATTTTATATTCAGTTGCCTAATAATAATTATCCATATAATATGCAATGTTACGCTGTTCAATAATCGGCGTGTCTTTATAATGAATCACCTATACAAAGTTTAAATATATATTTAAAAGTATATACTAACTGGTATATAAAAATTTGTATTTATATATATATATATTATAGACGGTATGTGTTGGTTCCTTTGCGCGCAGCATTGGACCGTGAACTCAGGCCAGTCATGCTGTCCTCATCAATCTTATTCGATTATTTCATGATGGGCGAAAAAAAGGCCTGGCGAAACGAAACAAAAGTCATATATATATAGAATGTAAAGAAAGAGAAAGAGAAGAAAGAAGAATATAATATATAAGAGAGAAAGTAAAATTGAAGAGAAATGAAGAATGAAAAAGAAAAAAAATGTAAAAGAAATAAAATGATGACATGGTGAACGTGAACAATTTGAAATAGAATAGATAATAAATATTATTAATGATTAATATATTTTGATTTCTATTAAATATCCATTAACAATTTTACACTTAATAAATTTATTATTATATTGTGTTTTGTATTATTTTAAAAGATAATAAATGTAAAGGGTGTAAACGTATTTTTGAATAATATATTTATATATAATATTTTGTATGGGCGGTACTTGTCAGTGTATATGTACAATACATTAATACATATTCGTTGACGTCTCAATAAACAATATTTACTGAGTGAGCGTGTGATGACCCTTTGAAAGATCACAAGCCAAAGACGCCCTTCATCATAAATGTATTTTTTTTTTTTTTTTCATGTGTATGAGATAAAAGAAGAGAGTAAAGAAAGAAGAGTAAAATGAAAACGAAAAAAAAAATAAAAAAAAAATGTAAGAGAAAATAAAAATTTTCTCTTTGTTTCTCTCTTGCACTTGCTCATTCTCTTTTTTATTACGTTGAGGGCGTTGACGGGAGGTGGACCATCATGCAAACACTCCCAGATATGCGCGCACGAGAACACGTGAGTTGGAAAGCCCTTTTTGGATAATTTATGTCGCGGCATTTATGAGAGACTAACTAGCGGGTGTAGTATAGAGTTGCAAGAGTGAACGAGCACTTTTGTATATATACTAATACAAGTGCAATTTTACCAACTCATTTAAAGTATACATATATATAGAGCATGTATATATGTTGATGTTGTGCATATACACTTTGAACTGTATATAGCCAACGTCTTCATTATTATTTCTTGTTTGTGTCAAAGTATTTTTAACGATCATGAGATTATTTTATTTATATTTTTATTTTTATTATTATTAAATATGTAGTATAGAAAAATGTTTGGATGGTAGATAACAAGTAGGATAAGAAGATAGTGAAATATATATTGATTTAATAACAAAGTGTATTAGTTCGGGAGCTGATGGGAATTTTTTTTATCACAATGCATCCCTTAAATTGCAGAAAAATAACGCAGTGAAATATTCTTACACTCACCTAATTAATTATTGCCTCATAATTGTTCGTTGTAATGTAACAATTTAGTTTGGAAAATTGTGCAAAATATTTTGGCAAAAAATGAATAAAAAAGAATTGAAGGTAATTAATAAATATTTTTCTAAGAATGAAGTAAAATACTTATTCAAATTTGTCAATTGTACTATTGTTGTTATAAATATTCTCCCATAACAGGTGATAGTCTGCAAATAATTTAAGTTTAGTCACAAATACAACGATATAAATAACAAACATTTTATTTCATAAACTCGATAGCCACAGTAGAAATTTTTTACTAAACTCAAACCAGAATTTTTTGAAGTAGTTGGTATATGGATATTTAGTTAGGACATATATAAATGTGCTCAATAGGTCAAACCACTTTTGCCAAAAGATGACAATGACAAAAAAGGTCCACAAATATATATATATAACAGAAGAAGAGAGAAAAATAAAAGAAATAGTAGAAAAAAAATGCGATTTCCTGCATGGATTGACTCGATCCACACAGAGAGAATTTATCCCTTGGGTCTTCCTGTTTGCCCTACAGATTTTCACCACCTATAATTTCCCCAAGTACCTACCACAAATATATATATATATATTTTTCCTTTTCTTCGTCTTCGATCCTGTTACGTGAATGCCACCCCTGAATTCGTTTTCTCGAGTGCTCCTCTCAAGTAATCTCGCCATTGTCAACTGCTTTTTGGGACAATTTTATTTTTATTTTATTTTTCATTTTTATTTTTTTCTTATTTTTCTTTCTCTTGTTTTCTTCTATACACTCACTTTTATTATTCGCATCTGTCCTCTACCCCACTTCCTCTCTCATACTCACCATTCCTATTTTTCCTACCCAATTTTCCTCCTCTTCTTCTTCTTCTCCATTGAATCGATAATTTGAAAAAAAAAAAAACGTTTCATTCCTTTTGTCTGCACACCCAAAACAAATTACCAATATATATCAACGGACAAATTAGCTGGATCATTAGCTAGCAGACCTTAACTCATACACATAAAAGCACTGTAATATATAAAAATTGTTAAGTCATTGTAACTCTCTGAAGAAAAAAAAATAAAAAAAATACAAAATAAAACAAATCGAAGCAAAAATCAGATTCAAAAAATTTTTTATTCCCACCCTAACTATAAACATCACTCGCTTTCGCTCTCGCCTGTCGATAAATGGAGAATAAAAAAAAAATAAGAAGGGAGAAAAGATGATAGAAAAAAAAAAAAAAAAAATTTTTCTTCTTATTTTATTATTATGTATATTTTTTTTTCTCTTTTTTTTTTTTAAAGATTGCTGAGCTAGATGATATTGAAGTCGTTCAATCTCTCTTCGTTGGCCGGCGCTCTCACATATATACACACACATATATATATATATATATATATATATATATATTATATATATATATACATATATATAAACCAAGTGAAGAATTCCCTTCTCACGATGCGCTGGCTCGATCATATCCAACGTATCAACGCTTTAGCACCTGAGGCGGGGCGCCCTACCGAGGCCCTTTCTTCTCCTCCGCCTTCTCCTCATTCTCACTATCTTGCTTACACTCACCTTCAATTCGCCCTCTTCCTTCTTCCTCTTGTCTTATTCTTCATTTTTATTTTCCTTTGGTCTTCGTGTTCTAGAGGTGGAATTAGATTAACTCCAAACGATCCGATCAACCGAGGTGACGTGATTAATCCTATGGTTCAATATCGATTCATCCAATACATATGTATATATATAAATATATATATATATATGTATGTGAGTATAATAACATTTATTATTATTATTATTTTTTTATGACCCAGAAAACCATCGCAAACACGCCCAAGAGTGTTTGCGCGAGAAAAGTTTTCTACATTACACCTTTAACCAACTTTCAGATACGATTAATCGATTTTGAAGATTTTTATATGTAGATATATACGGGAAGAAGAATGGAAAGCTTGAGTTTGGTAAATAATAGTTGGATATCTGGGTTAGAAATATTAAATAGGTGGTGGAGTTGAAGTAGGGAAAGTCAATATTGTAAGAAGTTATACTGATTTGGTTTAATTTTAATGCGGAAATTATATTGAGATATTGTTTGTTACTGTGCGAATGAAATTTTTATGTGTTCTGTTATTTGTTCTCTCAATCAATGGCTTTATGAATTAGTAAATGAGGATGTGTATGAATTATAATAATTAATGATTTCAACATAAAAAAAAAAAAAGGATAAAGATTCTATGATTATTGTACCGAAGAAATTTTTTTTTTTCTCTCCCTGTTACTCATTATTTCTTGCAATTATGTTATTTATTTTTTTATATCTGTTTGTTTATTCTTGTACGTTTCTACTTAAAATTTAATTTTATATTGCTACACTATCTACAATCATCCAATAATTTTACTCATAAAAAAAAAGAATTCACTGTGACTGACATTGTGTATTGGTATTGTGTATAATGATTTTCAAATTAATTTTAAAGAAAAACACTTTTCCAGTAGAATAAATTGTTTCTTCATTTTCTTCCCTCACAAGTGCATTAATGTAGCTATTTTTATTTATATAACAATTGTGTGAGTAGAAATGTGAAAAGAAAAAAATACAAAAATAATTTTCTATTTATTTTCATGTTGGCTATATTTTTGTTTCAGACATTTTAATTGCCATTATCTCGTGCTCGTGACCACATTATAACGATATTAATAACACTCATGTGATAAATAATGTCTAAACAATATATCAAGAGAGAAAGTAAATTGCCATTTTATTGGATTAGAAAAAAAATCATGAACAACAGCAGCAGCAACAACATAAGCAGCTATAACAACATGATCGCGTGTCTTTCACTCTCTATATTTATATATCTACACATACCTATACATATATATATATATATATGTTGTAATTATTTGAAATTACCGGAGATTGAGTCTTGATTGTTTGGATGGCTTTGAGGTCACAATGAAAATTGTGGCAATCAGGAGATGAAACTAATTGAAATGGAGCGGAAAAAATAAGAAGAAGTATAAAAAGAAAAATATTTTTTAATATAAATATAATACTGGTGTACGTTGGTTGAATCTCAAAATTATTGTATATTCTCACAGTGTCTGTCAATCACAATAGACTTGCGTGCTAATATTAATTCAACTTAATGTAGGTTTCAATGTGAAAAATTAAAAGAAAATAAAAATGTTATATATAGAGCAGAAAAAAGGAATCTAGACTGTTCACTTAATGAACGTAGGTCTTATTAATTGTGCTTTAAACTTTGACTTATTATTATTAATGAACTAATGAGGAATGTTATGCAGCTGATTTGCTTCGTCTCGAGTGATTTTTTTATTTTATTTTTTTTTTTTTTTTCATTAATAAAATTTTATCGCAAAATTTATTTATTGGTATATATAAAAATATCTCATTCACATACGATAACGTTTTCTGATCTCTAAATCCTCTGTAACGATCAATTGGTGATTTATTTTCCTATTTCTCTTGGTCATTTTTTTTTTTTTTGTTTTTTTTCCGTAAAAATGCGTACGGATATGTTTTCGAGGGTGAAGAGAAAATCTCTATTTTCACACTTGATGTCACGCTGACCCTTATATCTAGGGGTCACTTGACCTAATGACATATTGGATCATTGAGAACATGAAGAAAAATTGTCGATAGTGAATTCAATCTTGTATTATTTATGCCACAACACAAAACTAATTTCTCATCAATATTGTCTTGAAAATAATAAAAATATTTGTCCAAATAATGAATAATAAATTTGAACATTAATTAAATAACAAACAGAATCACCATTTCAAATTACAATAAATAAACAGCACAAACATATATAAATCAAAATCTACATATTAAATCATAACAATATACAATCAAAGTTGTGAAAAATCGTCACGAAAGCATAACGCAAAAATTTTCCTCGTCGTATTTTTTTTTTTAAACAATGTATACTCGATCGTAAATAAATTCACCAAGTGATGTGGAAACGTTGGATGATCGTGAGAAGCTTTTGTGCATCGACTTTTTTTATATCTAGAGAAAAGAAACACTCACATATACATATATATATATATATATCTAAAATAGGATTTGCGTAATCCCGGTCACTTTTATAGGAAGCCCATCATCCAATATCTCGTGGTGGGACGTCGTTTCTTACTCTGCACATTCACACAAATACACAATATATATATATACACACATATCTACTCTGATTCTTTGCCAGTTGTATCGCGCAATGTTAAAAAGGGTCTCGCCCCCGACTTACGACAGCTGGCCCAAGGACTTAACTTCGTATCGGAATTAAATTCACCGTGAAATGAAACCGACTTGTGCTACAATGACAATGGACTCGCGGGGATTTACGTGGATGGATTTTGCGGCGAATTCACTTCTCCCTATCCAACCATACTATACTTTAAACCACACATGTGAATGCACTACTTCACCATATACACATAGATATTACTTTAAATAGGTATGTATACCTATATGGCACATGAAATGAGAAAAAAAAAGAAAAGAATCAATTTTCTATCTTGAAGCAAATATTCATGCACAAATGGATGGAACTTACTTGTGTGTGTATAGATTTAATCCTGGGATCGGATAAAATTTTATAGTGTAGCAAACAGTTGAATATAATGTGTTGCAGTAAAACTGTTGCAACAACATAAAATAATTCAACATATTTATTTCACAAATACAAATATGTGATTATAATCATATCAGAAATTTTATTAATAATCTCAAATACATAACTAAATGCAAATGTATACGCGTTATCCACACCTCGGGGAGCATTTTGATTTGCATGTAAACATTATATTGTGTGTGTTTGTGTTTATATGGGTATTATATATATATATATATATGTACAATAAGGTGATAAGGGTTTTAATTAAGTTAGCAAGACTAATTAATATACCGCGTGGCAATCGATACGATCGCTGCCCACTTTGTTTTCGCACATCGTCGATCAGCCAAGTCTCGAGGAGGAGTATGTTGCGCACGTCGAGAAAGAGATAAAAGAGAAAAGAAAGATGCAGAGAAAGATTAAATATATGTATAGTAAAAGGTGTTTGTGGATATGTGTATATGCGTGTCTGTGGATAGATTGTTGATGAAAGAAAGAAATAAAAATAATATGAATGTATAAATAAATAAATAAAAATAATGAAAATGTGAAAAAGAAAAAACTGGGGAAAGTGCATGTGCGCATGCATACATTGATTTATGACTATAGAGAAAACCTGAAAGCCTTTTGCTTTGATAATTTATGATTAATTGATTCAATAAATAATACATGACATGAATATGGGTTTATATGTAGGTATATAAATATATGTGTATGATGGTTGAAATAGCTTTATTAAGTTGCAATGATGATGTCTCAAATGGCGTTTGTGTGATAAATTTATTTTCGTTTCAATAGAGACGATTTTTGTTTTCTAATTATTATTATGTTTAATTGTGTGGAGGATATATATGTTGGGAAAAAAAATAATCAGAAAGATTGTAGTCCATTTTATGATTTATCATTTAATTTATTTTAAGTTAAAACGTGGTTTTTTTTTTTTTTTTTTTTTTACAATAATATCTTACATTCATTTTTTTTTTATACAGCATTGTGACGTACTTCCGCGGCGACGACACTCATTGTTTATTTATTATTCATATTATTTTTTGTTTGTTTGTTCTTTTCTTCTCATGCCCGGACCACTCAATCGACTGAAGAACATTTTTATTTGTTTATTTTTTATATTCCTTACATTTTTTTCTCTCGCTCATCTCCGTGTCTCATTACTGTCTATATTTTTATCTGCATTCCCTTTTCTTTTATTATTATTATTTATGTTTTTTTTCTGTTTGTTTTTGTTCGTTTACGCTTAAAAATTATATTTTACACAGCTACAATCTACAATCCCTAATAATACTCTATATAATAGATATTTATTTATTTATTTATTTATTTATTTATTCCATCATTTATTTATTTATTTATTTTTACTAATATTTATAGACTCGTGTTTGCAAAAAAAATCACCGTGTTCACGATATTTCCGTGACAATGTTTATTTGCGATAAATAAATTGGTTTATTAATTTTTTTTTTTCACTCGTATAAACACTCATTGTCACGAAAATTCGTTCAAGTCCCAAAAAATTTGCGATTCATTTCATTATTGTGAATTTCTTTTTGCCACAATTCTGTAATTTTTTCTGTTATTGCTCGAGGAAAAAAAAATTATCCCCTTTTTTTCCTTTTTTTTATTTACTCTCCACCACGTAGCAATAATGAAATTATTCTTCAATCGCAATCAAATCGCTCGAAGCACACGGTAATTTAATAATTAAACTAGAACAAATAACGTCTATAATCAAAAATCACAATGTGGTCTCGTCTCTCTCTCTCTCTCTTTCTCTCTCACGTTCACTCTTCCACACGTCTATATTTCCATTTCTCTTTCGCCCATGCTATTTTCTCCTGGTTCTTTTTTTTCTTTCACTCCATTAAACTCAGCAGTGAAATTTTTTTTCGTGTATTAAACAATTTATTTTTTTTTTTGTTGTTTTATCTGGTTTTTTTCTCTTTCAACTTTTAGTGACCTCTCATTCATTTGTTTAAATACTTTGACTATCTATATTAAATGTATCTTGATTAGTCACTGAAAAAATTATGCACAATCATTTATTTTCCATTGGTTAATTACCATACGATATCAACTATCGTTTACAATATATATATATATATATATATATATATATTTATATTTTCATATATAGTAATATTTTATTTTTCATTTTGTTCTTGTTATTCATTTTTTTTTTGTTCTAATGAAAAAAAAAAAGACAGTACGTTACACAAAATTCGAAAGATACAAAATTTAAACGTGGGTGAGTTTGTAGTGTTTATTTTTTTCCTTTCCAAAAATGTTTCAATATACACATTTATAAGTATAACTGAATTTGAACTAGAAAAATTCATACAAATATATATTTGTTGTATACATGTGCATATGTATGTGTGTATCAATTTTATTTTTTGCGTGACCATTCATTATTTTATTCATGTATTTAGTTATTTAAATTGCTTACTCCGGTTTTTTTTTTTTTTTTTTTCACTTCCCCATATGTGTCTGACTAAATATATCATTTAAGCTTAAGAAAATCTCAGCGATATATCATTTCAAAAAATTTCACAACTCCTGCATGATAATCGCCAAGAAATAATCGATATAATTCATATGCGTGTTTCTTTCTTTATCTTTATTTGTTTGCATCTTTGTTTCCATTTGTTTATTTGCTAAACGATAAGAATACATGAAAAACAACACGACCTGGCTGTCAAGAAGAAAAAAAAAAAACATAAACGACAACAGGCAACATCAATTATTGTTCTCCATTTTCAATATTCTATACTTTTCGAAAATTAAAACACAAAAATATTAATTCCCAAATTTAATATATCCATTTACGTCGCACTTCTCAATATTTGTGAAGTCTTCAATTTCCAAAATTGAGAATAATAAAATTATTATCTGAGACATGAAAGAAAAACAAAAAAATAATGCAAAATCATTTCCAACTCTAAAAATAATAAAATTGATGATTGAGTGAAGCACAACAGCCAAGTCGCGTTCTCGATAAAAATCTCTGTTCGTTACTTTAAATTGCACGATAATTGATCGATAAAACGTGTAGCGACGGGGGGGGGGAGGGGGGGGGGGGTATAGGGACGGTCGAGAGAAATTAATGGAATGAGGGAATATATATTTTCTTCTGTTAATTTTTCTTCAATTTCGGACATATTTTTTTTGTTACACTTCCAACGGAAATCATAATCACCTTTTTTTTTGTTTTCTGTTCCCTCACATATATGTCTACAAGTGAGGGTGCGGCCTGGGTATGCGTATATAAAAATGTGTAAATGTATGTGTGACTGTGTGAGACTATAACGAATCAAACAAAAAAAAAACAAACAAAAAATGGAATTTCATTTCATTGAAATAAAGTTTTATATCCACATATTTATGATGAGCGAGCTGCAATTATGATCGTCGATAAAATTGATTAAATTTCGCGACAGATATTTTTCTGTGTTATTTATCCATTTGTTTGTTTATCTATTTGTTTTTCTATTTTTTTCACTGTATATATGGCAATATATAATTCCACCAGAATAACAAATGCCACTGAAACAAAACGCGTTTTTAAAATTGCTATATCAATCACTTAAATATATATTGTATTGTGTGTTTGTAATTTTTTTTTTTTTTGTTATTTTTAATTATTATTATTTTTGTATCATTTATTTATTTTATTTCTTCATCTACACTTCCTCATCCAGCATTCACCTTCTTTTTTTTTTTCTGTTTTTTGCCTCTTCTTCCTTCCTCGACTCACGTATATTTACAGTAACATAACGACTCGATAAAGATAGATGACTTCGTTTGTACTTGGGACCGGGGGGCGTTTAAATCACCCTACGGTATACTTTACATATTTACAGGGAATCTCGCGTTCACACGACATCATTATATATCATCTGCATATATATATATATAATAATTACGATCCTCTATAAACGAATCATGTATAGACTCGTGTTTTTAATAATTAAAAAAAAAGAATCTGACGACTTACGTGCATTGTTTTTTTTTTACATAACAGGATACGCGCAAGAATATTGTTTTTTTTTTGTTTGTTTTTTTTTTTTCATATTTTCATTTTGTTTGTATTTTTTTTTGTTTGTTTTTTTCCTTTTTTCGTTTATATATAAATATACGAATATATGTACAACGAATACCATTGAATATAACGCGAGCTTTGATAAGTGAAGCTTATGACAGTATGGTGGGCTGTGTCCTCAGCTGCTGGTGCCACTGCTACTGCTACTGTTGATGATGATGATGATGATGATTATAAGTACTCATTCATGTATACTCAGATCGCCAACCGGTCTGTAACAAAAAATGAAGAAAAAAGAAAAAGTTAAGTTTATTTACAATCCAATTCTTTGACGTTTTTATTTGCATACATGGGTATGTATTTATAATTATGGGGAATCATCGAGTGGATATAATTATGGAGTGTTTTGTATTATTTGTGGTAATGTATATATATTTTTTTTTTTTAGTATTGTTAGAGGGTTTTTTTTTTATAACGATTATTATTGAGTTCATTCAGTTGTGTTTGTGGCAAATGGTTCAGGTACTTTTGTTGGGTTTATTTTTATTTTTTTTTCTCGGTCTTTTATTTGTAGATGTTGGATGAAAGACTCACCATGGCATTCGTCGTGGCAGCAAGTTGGAGACCTTGGAGACTCGTCATATGATGCGAGTGCGAATGGGGATGAGAGTGTGGATGCATTGGTGGTGGTGCTGGTGGTGCGAATCCTTGATGAAGTCCACCTGCCATACCAACTCCTGAGTGATACATGTAATGTTGTACCGCCGGATGCATCGTGTGATGGTGTTGTGACGTTGCTGGAAACATAAAGAAGAGATGGGAATGAATTAATTGAATTTAATTGGAATTTTTTGTTTTTTTTTTTGATAAAGTTTGTTGAATGAAATAGGGTGCGAGAAGAGTTTACAGTTGTAGAATAATTTTATAACAAAAATAAATAGATAAATAATTGATTTTTTATGATTACTTGAGTATAACAATAGAAAATCATATTTTTGTGAAATACCACTGCATGATTGGGGGAAGAAAAAAAATTCCGAAGTAAAATCTCATCTAATTAGACAAAATAACATGAATAAATAAAGTTCCGAGTTCTGCATAATTCTTTCACGTATTATTCAACACTCTACTTTTATTTTATTCATTTATTTACACAATCTTTGGATAAAAAATATTTTCCTTGTATATTATCCTTCCTTTCCAATTAAATAAATTCCTCAAACAAATTAGAATTTTCTTCAATACTCGAAATTTCAATTTAATATTCTCAATTTTAATTTTATTAAAACTCTATACTTCCACAACATGACAGAAACAAATTGTTTAATTTTTTTCTATTCAATTTTAAATGAATCAAATATATATATATATATATATATATATTTTATTTTATATTAATTCGAAAACTCACCCATAGGCGAACCAAATCCAGAATGGAATGGTTTATTATCGAGATCCAAATGTCCACTCGCTTTAATCATATCGCCCATGACACCACCAATACCCAAACAACCTCCAGCTTTTTTCTTTTTGCTCTTCGATGACAGCTTACGATTTCGTGTTTGTATTCCCTCCTTCTTCATCGTCAATGGTCGGTTAACCTGAAACATTTGGAGACAACAATTCGTTAGGTAATTGGACTTAGGAGGTAAAAGTGTTAGAAAACAAAAAAATAAATAAATAAATAAATAAATAAACCATCAAAAGATAAAATATAAATCATCATTCTCATCATCATCACCAACAACATCAACAACAAATATCACCAACAAAATTATCTCCATCATCAAAAAATATATATCTCTGATATTCTCCATCATGAATAGAAGATAAGAAAAAAAATAATAATAAATAGAAGAGGATATGTAACCACAGTCATCAAGGATACACAATTTACAGTGAAGAGTAATCAGTTGGAAACAATGAGCGAAGCGTGATTGTCATGTACATATATTTAACTGCACGAAGGGCAAATAAACATCGACGTAACACAACATCCATACAATTGAATATATCCACTAGCTATTCGGTAGCAATAAATCCAATCCTGACAATCGATATTTACAATTCACATCTATGTGTACTATCCTGTTTGTATATTAATTACACAGTCATTCAATTCGTAAATATATTTACAAATGACAATGAATAAAATATATTGTACAATAAAAAACATAAATTTTTCATTCTCACTGGTGATTTTATTTCAAATAAGTGGTAATAATACTTGTGGAAATGAGAGAGGCTAAACATGCGTTTATAATGTCAGAGAAATAGTGAGGATTGAATTATACATATACAAAGAATGAATGAAAGAAGGAGAAAATAACTCGTGATATATTGTCACATATACATACACTCACATTTAATCTGTCAATTAATAAAAATCTTTCAGATTCTTGGTAGTGAGTGCAAGTTGGTTGCAATGTGACGGACGAGCTGTTGAACACAATTTAGCAAATCGACAACCCTCGCAATTCGTCGTTGTGTTGACTGCGTCACCGGCAACTGCTTGTTATACAATTCTCGCGCTCTTTCTCTCTTTCAACTTTTGTTATTACAATATATATATATATATATTTATGTATGTATATATGTGCATTAATACACAGAGTATCATATGTAATATATCATGCACTTGAGATGCAACTATATACTACTGCGCAACTCTCGGACCCTTTCCGTCGGCGAGACAGCCGGCGCTTTCCTCTTTGCCCAAGGAAGCCTCACAATTTGTGCAATTAATTCGCTAACGCCCTCAACAATTTACAAAACGGTGGAATAATAAATTAATAATAAATTCTACGTTGAATCAAATATAAGAAAAAAAGAATTTTAATATATAATAATGATATATATTATTTTATTTGAAACGATAATGGATTTGAAATTTATTCAATATTAATTTGTTTCACTGAAATAAATTGACAATTATTTTATATTAAAAATATTTATTATCCCCAGAATGTTATTTATTATCTAAAGAATGTGTTGATTACTTGGAAAATCATTTTATTTATATTTAATTTATATTTTGTCATTGGAATTTGATATAGTAAAAAAACTTGGTCAAATATTATTTCTTGATTTGAATCAAAATTAAATTATGTGTTTGAATTTTTCTCCGGCAATTTTTACTTGTCAATTTAAATGTTACTTATTCCTTGACACAAATTTTGATAATTTAATATATATATATATTTATATAATTATTGATTTCTGAGTATTTATCGTCGTTGATCACTATCAATCAACTATAAATCGTCATGATAAATTTTATTTTTACTCCACTAAAGTCATATAAATGTACACGTATAAGTTACACGTGCGCCATATAATACAATCCAAGGTGCAATACTTGACAAAATAATAAACATATATGTACATTCCTATATGTAAGCAAAACAGAGTGAAGTGAGTGAAGCATTGGTTATATAGTGGCAGTTACAAGGTGCGGGGAGGATTGAAATGACGCGAAAGAGAGTCTCTCTCTCGTCGGGACTTTGTAGTCTGCCGCGACGTGACGCAACTGCCAACTTGGGGAAAAAGGTTCCCGGTATTATAAAAAAGAGAAAGACAAAAGGACGCGCGCGTATATACGCTTGTTTTATATATTATTCCCTTATTTTTTATTTTTATTCTTTATTTAATTTTTCACCATATTTTTTTTATCTCATCTTACTTTTTTTTTTTCTTTCAACATTTTATAAACACGCATCAAACACATATTCACTCCTTTCTCTCGCACGTGCTGTGTGTCATACATTCTCACAAATACATATATATATATATTTTTTTATTTCAATTTTTGGTCGCATTCTTTAACCATTGCAAATGTCCAGACGGTCAATGACTTGTTTATTATTATTTTCTTTTCCCTTTTTCTCATTTGAATTATGCAATTGTCCAAATTTGTCAAATTAGCGGCATTATAAAGAGCGAATGCATTGTCCGGACATAAAGGGTCTTAAAATAAAATATAAATATGTATATATAGGGGGGAGGTTTACATATATATATATATATATATATATATATTTAGGTAGGTTAAACTTTTTATATTCAATTGGATATTTTGATTGAGGCATTTCCCACGGATTTAACAAAATAATTTGAATACAATGAGAATGGTTTTTAATGGGAAGGTAAAAGCGCATTGAGTCAGTGAGCGCGGGTGTCCCAAAAGTGTGAGGTGCAAAACGAAAAGGGGAGGTCGTTGTGAAGAGATATACACACATATAGAAATAAAGAAGAGTAGAGAAGATATACACTATAGAGTTTGGTGAGGGTTGAGAGGAGAAAGGAGATAAAATATTCGAGAGCCGGCGATTGATGTGGTCACACACGATGCAACCGCACGCCGTTCGCATACGCAATTCATTGCAACTCTACCATCTCCCTGCTATTTATTTGTGCACCACCCTTGTTAGTGTGTGTGTGTGTAGATAGTGAGGTCCAACACGTATAGATTCACGCAGACAATAGGATTTTAATATTTTTTTTTATTTATACATTTTGTTATTGAGTTGATTGATTGAATTCTTTTTTTTTTGTTTTCATCGGGTGATAACGATTTTTGTTTCCTTTTATTTGACTCTTTTTTTCTTTTTTTGTATTCAATGTGTTGCACTGCGTCGATTGGGAGGAAAATCGTGATGAAAGAGAGTGGGAGGGATAAAAAAAAAAATGCCGGAGAGGGGAGATACTTTCTGAGACTTTCGCTTCACGCATATACGCGCGACTAGAATGTCATATTATTTTACTTGCAACGCATTCTCGCGAATACAAATTCGATATTTAACGTTTGTTCCGCGTATATCTACGGTTAACAACTTCCTTTAAGTTGAAAATATTGTCGTTGCCTGCGATGTATAAATGTGAGGAATTTTAAATTATTTATTAACACATTCTTTGAATTTATTTTTTAGAATGTTATGGAATAAAATTTGGAGAAAAAATACATTCTTGCTCCTCACACTAATATAACAATTAATATTCAAATCAACACTGCCCAATAATTAATTATGATCCAATAAAATTATTATCAATTATCCGAATTAATAACTTAAACAATTTCAAATAAGTTCAAACAAAGTTAAAAATAAATTCTCAGGCAAATTTCTTCACAAATGAAACAACTAAACTCTTTAATCTTCATCTAATTATAGTTTACAAGAAAAAAATATTACACAAATTAATACAATTTCCTTAATAATTTTAAGATAAGAGAAAATGGAAATGAAATCTTCCAAAATACAACACGGTAGCATATATATATACATATATAAAACAAAAAAATGCCGACGACCAGGGTGTACATATTTATATATATATATTTACAAATATATACGTTGCGATGATGTTTGCGATCGTTACGTCGAGATTCTAACCAAAGTGCAGAAAGTCCTAAAATTATGCGTTTTATCGTTCAATCAGAGAGTTGCAAAAGTGTATATACAATTCTTGGTAATGCTGGAGCTATATTTATAGTTCTACTCTTGAGTTCGCGCGCCAAAGCTAAAGATCAAGACAGGAAGCATCGCGATTGAGATGATATCGGTGGTGTGGTGGTGCAGTGGCTACATATGCGCGCACTCGCTTGAACTCGTTGTCGTCGTCGTTCGCTATAAATGAAAAAGAAAAAAATAAAAAAAGAGAAGATAAAACACAGACACAAACGCGTGCGCTGAGACTGAATCCTCTGTTTCAAAATGTAATGTGTCACTCTCACTATCCACTACGTTTCATTTCACATCACAATATATGGAGAGTCATTATAATTTTCAGCAGGAACATACGTGTGATATATATTTTGAGTGTGCAAATGACCTTGATCAATCCATGAGGATCAAAAGAGAAGACACATAACGCCACACAAGTTATTCAACATAATGTATATAGTGTGGGTTCAAAAATTCTTGGAAATATTTCATGGGTCACACGATCGGTTGTGCTACGATCTTTATATTAGTTTGTAGACAAGATATAATAAATATATATATATATATATATATGTGTGTGTGTGTGTGTGTGTGTATAAAATATAAAGGGAATGAGCAATGTTGATGTTGGTAATGTTAGAAGACCCAAAACAAAAATACCAACGGCAAGAAATCAGAGCCTGAGATTGAGAAAAAATAAAAAGAAAAAAAAAAGGAAAAAAAAAATAAAGTAGAGAAGATACAACTGAGAAAATTAATTCGAGTCTCATTATTTTTTATTTGAAAAATAGTTTTTCTTCTTTTTTTTTTTTTTTTCAATACTTTTGTTTATTTTAGGTAAAAAATTTTATATGAGGATAAAATTATTTTGTATTTTATTGTTGAGTTGCATTTTTATGTTTGAATGTGTCTCTGCGTGTAAGTATTTGTGTGTGAGAGGAAGAAACAGGGAGAGAAAGAGTGAGGAAGAAAAAGTTTGGAAGCTGTTATCGCATTGCTCTATCTTAACGATCCCAGATCCGTCGTCTCCTGCTTCTCGCCCTCTCACCCTTTCTCTTCCTATTTCTCTTAGTTCTTTTTCTCTTTTTTTTTTTTCGTTTGCTGTTGCTCACGCTAACTCTCGACTTCTCTACTGTCTCGAGAGCCAGGAACACACGTGGTCTATCTGAGATCTCGGTGATCAGAGTGCTGGGGTGGAGAAAAAGGTCGACATCTTGGTGCCACTATATATACGTTAAGGGTGGTGGAGAAAAGCAAAAGAGTCTTGGAGAATTAACGGAAAAGAAAAACGATTATATCTGGGAAAATTGTTATGTGGAATTTTTTTTTTCCTGCTATTTCTAATTGTTTTTGCTGGAATATTGTAGAGAATATAAAACGATCATGAGTTGAAATTACAAATTGGGTAATGGGCCATTTATTCTAAATAAATGAAGAATTAATTATTTAATATCCAGGTTTTTTTTTTTTTTTCTTAAAGTTGTTAATTGACGTTGTTAACACCAGTTTGTATTATAGTATATACAATTTATTATTCGTCTTCTATAACTCTTTAAATATCCCCAACTAAATTTAATAATTGAAAAACGAAGACTCTGAAATATTATTTAACAAATGAAATACATAATTTAAAAATAAATAAAATTTATACAATTTATACTTCAAAATGTCAAATCATTTCTTTTCCCATCCTCACTAGTTTTCATCAATCCTTATTCTCCACCTTTTTTTTTTCCTTATCCAAACTGTCACCAAACACGAAACCATTAACTCATTGACAATGTTTTACGATTTTAACGACACTTTTTCATTATCAACTCACCTCACCTCAAATAACATTACGAAAACAAAAATAAAAAAGAACCAACAATAAGACGAATAATGAAAAACAATAAAAAAAAGAAAATTAAAATGTAGCAACGAAATAAAAAAATACAATAAACAAGTATTAACACGCAGACGTGAATTTATTGAGAGTGACACAAACAAAAGTAGGGTTTAAAAAAAAAAAAAAAAGATTAAAAGAATAAATAGTAAGTAAAGGGGGGAGAAAAAAAAAAATATCCACTTTCTGTGAAGTAGAAAAGGGGTTTTTGCATTTTTGCAAATCAAATATCACTGCGTGTCACGAAACGCGACACACTATATGCATTGTGTTAAGTAGTGAATTTTTATCCAGGAGTGGCCTCTTTTCTCATGTATATATATATATATATATTCGCCATTACTTCTTCCTCACTCACTCTCTTCCTCTCACCCCATTTTTATTTTTTCTTTTTTTTTTTTTTTACAAGTATTATATACAGTGTGGAGCAAGAGACCATCGTGCTACGGACAATTTATTCCTCGTCGGCGTATCTCTCTCTCTCTCTTTCTCTCCTTCACTCTCTCATTCTCTCTCCGTGTCGCGAGTATTTAGCGACGGGCCGACCCTCTCTCGCTTAATTAATGATTACCGGGAAACGTGTCTGGGTTGGCCTTTGCTTTGTAACCTCAATCCCTCCTCTCTCGCCCTTTCCCTTCCACCATTCTCCCATACTTTCATTTTTACTTCTCATTTGTATTTTAATTTATTTTATTTTTTCATTACAATTTACTTAATATATCTCTTTATATATATATATATATATTTTTTTTCGCTTTCATTCATTTCTTCCAACATTTTATAACCTCGTTTAATTGTCCAACAAAAAGAAATGTGGGAAATATTTCTTTCTCCTACGCACACATATTCACCGAGAAAAAAATGTATAAATTAAATAGAGATCGGTAAAACAGACATTAGATAAGAGGACAGAAGAGCACAGTTGTAAATGAAAAGAGAGAAAGAAATGGGCGAAAAAAAATAAAAAAATAATAATTAATAGGGAGTGGTAAAATTATAAGAATTTCGGATGTACGCGTGAGATTTCTTTAACGATTACGAGCGCCATTGCCAGTGATAAAACAGTGCAATTCACTGTATTACCATCACGCTACACTTGCAATTACATGTGATGCATTGAGGGGCACATACAGTGTGGAAGAATAATAAAAAACAAAAAACAAAAAACAAAAAAATACGAGAGAGAATAAGTTAAACTAAATAGTATATATAGTGTATATATATATAATAAAGCTCATTCTGTGTTGGCGCGTACTCTCGCCAATAAAACGAGAATTCAAGAAGAAACTCTCGTAAGAGTTGATTTAAATAGAGAGGAAGTGAGATGAGAGTAAAGAGAGGACTTGACGAATGCGTTCCGCGTCGAGGCGCGTCGGTTGAGAAGAGTATCTCTGAGCCAATTAGCGATGGCCGATAATTAATCCTCAAGCTACTGGCGCACGCGCTCTTGAAATATATAACCCCCCCTTTCAAAAAAAAAGAAATAAGAGGGGGAAAAAAAAAATTAAATAAATAAATAAAACACACACATTCACAATCCTAAGAGACTTATTTTTTTTTTTTTAATCTTTGTTTTTTTATACTTCTTGATATACACTATAGAGATCAATGTTTCCAATTTTCATTGCAGTTGGTATAAAGAAATATGGTAATTGATAAATGAATAAATGAATAAATAGATTTTTTTTTTGTCTTGAGTATATTGAGGGAGAAAAAAAAGTTGAATGAAAAAATAATAAAATGCAATGGATATATTTGTAGTTGGGCTACGCCCAGGGGTAGTTATTCATGCATTATACACCCTGTAGATATATAATACAAAGTTGAAAAGTGCGCGAGCGTTCAGGCTCTCTTTTCAAGTTTAATACTGTTGGAAAAAAAAAGAAAAAGAATTTCAGTGGTGTCATTACCCTGCATCAGTTATAGAAAACTAAATTGTCGTGTCGGTATACTTGCAAAGCTTACAAACTACCCATTACATAAATACATATATGTATCCATATACATTGGGAAATATAGAAGAAGAAAAAAAAAGAAAAAGAAAAATAAAATGGGAGGGAGGATACTCGAGAGTTTATTCGTACATTGGTTCAGTAACGAAATATCGGGTTGCTATTGTTAACCAATGGGGCACACACAGACACACTTTTATATACAAGAAGAACCTTTTAGTTGTATTATTGTTACTTTAAAGCTGGATGGGAATGCTCCTGTTTGGTATCGCTACACTGTGTGTATGATGTATTCAGAGTGACATTGAGAGGATATGGGAATTTCTTTTGTAACAAACATCAAACTGTGTTCATTGAGCAACCGAAAAATAATTGTCATTTTATTTTGTGGGTATATAGTTTTTTTTTTCTTTTAATATATATCATGATAAGAATCAATGAAATTTTCGTTATAGCGAAGTTACTGAGTTTGTTTAGGATCGAAAATTTTATTTGTTGGATTGATAGATATGATTGAGATTTAAATCCTAAAAGGAAAATTTGTTTGTCATTCAAAAAGGGTTTTTTCCTCTTTTTTTTTCCCTCATTTTTTTTTTCTATAAGTGTTTATATCAGTTATTTTTTCTCCCCCTCTTTCTCGAGTGTGTCTTTTAGATGGTTTAGATGTACACTCAAGGATATTGTGGACCTCACTTCCGGCACTTCCTGTGTCACACGCCGTTGAACACGTCCGTGTTTCACCCTCGTTTACTTTTGTCTTATATTATATATCGTCAGCGAATTCATTCACCCTAAACTTCAATTGTTGATCCAACAACGAGAAAATATCCATTGATAAAATAATTTCCTTACGCACTTGTAAAATTGTATATAATAACAAGCTCTGTATTTGTTCTCAACCAATTTGTATATTATATATACACAAGAGCACTGACACTAAAGAATTCTTTTTTTGTTTTATATATTTCATCATTTACATTCCCTGTCAATTAATTTATTAAATTTCTTCCACATCACCCAACACCCAATATCTCTATAAATAAATAAATTAAAAATATTTACTTACATTGTGTAATTTGTAATAAAGACCGCACGCATTGCACACAGGTTCACCCGCTTGATTTCTTCGCCACAGGGTGGTAGTTGCGGTTTTACAATTTGCACAACTCGTTCCCGCTCTTCTCGCTGCACTTTGTAATGACTGAAACGAAAAAAAAAAAAAAAAAATTAAACCAATAAATACAATAATTCCCTCTAAACAAAATAATAAAATTAATATAATTAAAAAATTCATCTTTCTCTCAATCCAATTTTACATCACTCCAAAAACACCATAAAAATTCTCAAACTTCATTAGACGAAGAAAAAAAAAAATATCAAATCAAATAAAAATATTCAAAAAAAACTTCACATGAGTTCATTGACATAAAAAAAAATATACAGCTCTCGCTAACGTCTTCGATACATTGCCGCGTGCGCGCGCACAACATACGCACACATTCCTCAAATGTTTCACGATGTAAAAAAAAAAACCAATGAAAGAAGATGGATTATATCGATAGGGATTGGTAAGACTTGCCAAGTCAAAGTGACGTGTATCCAAAGAGATTCTCTCCTTCTTCACTCGTCTTCTGTCGGTGCCTCGCAGTCTCACTACTCTTAATCCTTCCACCAAACCAAAGTGGATGGAATAAAAGAACAAATAAAAAACGAGTGGAAAGGAAAAAATGAAATAAAAAAAAAAAAAAAAAAATTCTCCAAGACGAAGGACAGACACAACGGGCGTGCGCGCGTTGCTTTCCCAAATGCCCCGCGGAACTTTAAAAACCGAGAAAGAGATTAAAAAAAAAAAAAAAATCATCATTCTGACACCTGTGCCACCAATCGTGCGCGCAGCCCCGAGTGGCAAACACTTAACTGAAAAGGTCTATTATATCCCTCTTCAAACCATAACTATATAGCTTATTTACCGTTTCTTTCTCACGAAAATACACTTACACTTACTCACACATATTTATAAATTTAATATATGGAGTATTTTTTTTCTTCTTCTTCTTCTTCTTCTTCTTTTTTTCTTTTGTAAAGTAAGGGAGCAAAGGACCACGCGCCTGAATACCTGTGGGCCACTTTTCCACTTATATAAAACATTAAAAGACGGAGCGCAAAGAAGAGTGAACGATAAAAGAGTAAGAGAGTGGATGAGAGGGCGCCCCTTGGACCACTTAACCCTCATGATGACATGCTACATTTGTATATAGCGATCTGAACACACATTCCAATGCGATTTGAGCGACTGTATATATATATATATAAAATAAAAAACAAGGAGAGGTAAAGACGAATATGATGAAGAAGAAGAAGAAGAAGATGATGATGATGATGATGATGAAGAAGGAGAAGAAGAAGATGCCGCACGACACACACTCCTCTTGCTTGTAAAAACGCGTTCTCCCTGTGTCACTATGTATTTTTATAAGCGCATATTGTGTATATATATATGTGTATATATCTGATGTTCCTCTCATGTATATATGTTAAAGGTATGTTGTGTGCGAGAGACCACTCTCCCTCATGTCTCAGATCCCTATTGTCGAGTGAATGCGACCTTCGTTTGAGCTGTCTGTTTGATACACACTACACGTTCACTCAGAAGTTATTGGTATTTTATTGAGTGCCATTGTAACGGTGTGCATCAAAAGATTTTATTACTTTCAAATTCTCATTTAGTTTTGTAGCATGAGGAGAAAAATAGACAATATTTGTAAGTAAATAAATGATGAAATAATGATTGTGCGCGTTGGATTATTAGCTGTGTGAATATTTTTCAGTGAAGGTATTAAATATTTATTTTTTTTTCTTTATTTTTACCTACGTGTATTTTGTATTGTTATTTGATATTTAATTTTTTTTTTTTTTTTTCATATATTTCTATTGAGATTATTGTTTATCATGAGATCGTTTTGGCATTTCAATTATGACAGTATGAGAATTTGAATAATTAAAATATTGAAGATGTAAAATCCAAAATCATAATTAATGTTGAAATAAAATTATTTTCATTAAAATTTTTTTCTCTCGATAATTACAAGTGATTGAAATATAAATATATAAACAACAAACAAATTTATAAATACGTATTACTATTATTATTATTATTATTATTTATTTATTTTAAATTAATCCAAGAATGAGAAATAAAATAGAAAAAAGAAAAAACTTTACATAATGTAACATTATTATTTTATATCTGTATTAATATTATGTTGAAGTATTTTAAATTGATATTATGAATAGTATATTAAATATTGAAATATAAATTATACATTGAAGTGTGTACTCGACATTTTACTTCACATATTTCACGTCAGTGTATACAAAAATGAACTCAAACGCTAAGAGTAAAATAGAAAAATGAATGTACATATATAACAATTGGCTAAGGGATTAAAAATGTTGTCGTGTGTAATCATGCCCTATCACTAGGATCTTATCACACTTGAAGTGTGTGTAAGAGTGAGGGATGGATGGGGTAGTTCTTGGTTGAACGATAGATGGATGGATGGATGTTTAGTTGGTTGTGGAATGGAAAGGGGTCTAGAGGACAAGCGTGGAAGGTTGCGGTGTGGCATAAAAGAAAAATATATATATATATATGATAGAACATATATAGTGAGATAAAGAGAGATGAAACATACAAAAGGATACGAAAAACTATGTAGGAATAAGAGGGTTGAAGGGGGTGAATAGAGGGTTACCCAAAGCCCAAATCAATACGCGAGTGCTACCTCATCAATATAACCAAGTTTTATCTTGCTCTAGATCTACGACACCCTGAAAATCATTTAACCCTTGATGCTCTCTACTGCTCTCTCATTTTCACTTCTCATCATCCACCACCACCCCTCACCTACTCTTGTACTAATGGTTATTAAATTCAATGCGTTGCAACTATTTGACTGTACAGTGTGTAACAATAGATAGTGTAAAATTATAGAAGAAAAAAATTAATCTAGTTTTAAATTGAATGTGATAATATTTTTGTGGATAAATATTTAACTAAATAATCTATCGGTTATTGAATCACACAATTTTTTTTTTCCTTTTTCATTTACTAGTTCAATGCATGATACTATAGCATAATTTAGAATCATTATCTGACACTTTAGCTAATAATTAATTTATATCATTGATTATCATCCAAATCAATTTTAAAATAAATCTAAAACATGAAAAAGTTTGCTATAACATTTCATAAACTCAATTATTTACTCAAGACTTTCATCAAATCTAATATCTATCACATAAATTGATATCTCTCATGTCACTACAAAAGTGTCACAGTTGTCACAAATCAAATTAATTAAAGATATAATTAAATAAACAAATAAAATAAAATAATAAGAATTTTATCATCTAATCTTTTCAAAATGAGTTCAATGTTTTAACCATTAAATAAAATTACATATATTTGACTTATTTCTTATTTTTGTTTTTACCCCCAGTCATTTTTTTTTTGTTGTTTTTTTTTCTTCTTTCATGTTTAAACTTGTACAAAGTTGCGGCAGTTTTGTGTTATAAGAGCAACGATTTATTATGCAGATCGTTTGCTATTTACCAGTGCAAGCGCGAGCAAGCGAGCGATCGGGTGCAATCACGAGGGGCCTCACGGTAATTGCTCCCGGTATACACGGTTACCAATACTTGAATGGTATATATATATATATATAGCAAGCACACGCGGTGGACACACGATGAAACCGGTTGTATTGACCACGAGGGCGGCGGCCTCCCAGACATATTATACTTATACATACATTCTATATACCAAGTGTATGACATTTGTGACGCGTTCACGTCCTCTTTTACTCTCCTCTCTTCAATCATTTTACGTCTTAAATATTTTTTTAATTTCCTCTTTTTATATATATATATACACTTTATAATTTTTTGTTCATTTACATCAAATGCAAACCCCTTTGACTTCAATATTCACCACTATTCCTTCACTGTTATAATTAAAAATAAATAACATGAAATATTTAAATTAGTTTGTACTGTTTGAAAAGAGAATCAAATGTGTATTTCATAGTGCGAAAAAAAAAATGATTTCATCAATAATTAATCATATACAATTTTTTGATTAATGAATTTGACCACCAACGTTGGTGAAATTTTTTAAATACATTTTTACCTTTTAAATATCTCAGCAATACAATTTATAATTTATATACAATACAAGACAAATAATGAAACAATAATTAAAAAGCAGAAATAAATAATGAATATTTCTTTCTTTCTTTTTTTTTTTTTCTTTTTTTAATGAGCTCGGTAATGCATATAAATTGTATGTGAATATGATGATGAGAAAAATCGATTAATCGATTCACTGCTGCCAATCTCGCTCATACCGTTTGAGCCAATCAATAAAAGAACGAAAGAAATTAAACAAAAAAAAAAAAAAGAAAGAAATGAAAGGAAAAAAAAAAAAATAATAATATTGCTTCTCTGATTATTAATTGCCGGCAATGACTAATCGATATAATGAAACGGAAAATAAAATAATTCACTTCATTCATGAACTTTAATCGAGTTTAAAATTCAAATGAAAAAAAAAAAGAAAAAAGAAAAGAAGAAATAATGTCAAATTAACTCTGAATAAATCGCATTTTATTTATTTACAAAATGCAATATATGTATACTTGATACTCATTTAAACAAACTTTATCTGTGGCAAAAATAAATTCGAATGCAAGTGTGGAAATAAAATATAAATAATCACAATTACATCGATATACATGAATATATGTGTGTAGGAGTCTCAATAATTTGCATTGGCAATTAAAAACCAACGAGTAGCAATAATTAGTCCGTATATCTTGGATTCTTTTGCGTAAATGTTTATTTGCATATGGAGATGCGAGAAGAACGAAGCTGGGATAAAAAAAAAAAAGATTTATCGAAGACAAATATATAAATATATATTCAGGTATACATATATGTATATATATATATATTTGTTTTTTTTCTTCAATTTTCTCTTGCTCTCCTCTCTCCTCCCTTTCCGCACTCTCTCCTCCCTCTTTTGCTTGAAGTGAGTTTATATATAATGTGTACGCGTCGAATTAAACGAGCGGTTATACGCGAGCGAGGCCGTAGTGAACTCGCGCGCGCCAGTTGAGAGATAAGTATCTCACTATATCCTTGACTAAATCGTGACTAGAAGCCCTCTCGGCCAATGTGTGTCCACACAAGCGTGTGTATTTGTAATATACATGTATATACAATATTCAATATATATATATAAATGAATAAAATAAATAAAATAGTACAATACTATTGAATAAACATTAATGTCAAAATGAAAATATTGAACAGTGAAAATAAATTTCGTTTTTTTTTAACAGTAAAATTGATAAAGCAAATATTTTTTTGTAATCTGCAAAATGTATTTCATATAATATTACAATGAAAAAATAGATTTTATCATTAAACATTGCAATATTACTTTCTGTCACTTTTTTTTTCATTTATTTACTATTTACTATTTTTTTTTTGCCCCAACAACAACAACAAAAAAAAACAGTTGCAGCAATAATTTTACAGCTCGAAAGTAATATAAAATAAACTAATCTCAATTGTTCACCCAGTTCAATAATTTATTCATTTATTTATCGTGAAACACAATAACTGCCACAATGCAAAATGTGAATGGAAAAAAAAAAAAAAATCTTGAATATTAATTCAATACTTTAAATAAATATTCATCAATAACACACATATAAATTATTTATTAATCTATTATTAATTTACCGTCATACATATACGATGTTAATGTAATGTGAAAAATTATTTCACACACACATATATATATATACATTATATTTATATAAATTTATATATATTTATAGAGATGTGTGGTGGTAAGTGTGCACGACTGTGACAAGCAGTGGTACCACATTCCTAACACTAGCTTGGGCCGCCCGCTCGGTGCACACAGCAGCCAGCCACGATCATTTCTTTCTACTCTCCCTCTCCCTCTTCTTCACCTTCCCCACTCTTTCTCTCTCTCTTTCATGTTCGTTTTATCCCATGCGCACAAGGATTTGATGTAGCGAGGGATAAGAACCCTGACCGAGCACATTCAAAAGTCAAAGTAAAATCGTCTTTCGACATCTCCAAAATTTTTTTTATTTACAACATATATATAATACATATACTTATACATATGAATATGTGTATTTGTATATAGTTGACTTCTTGAATTCATCTGGCAGTCAATTGGGAGGAGGCACTTGAATTTTTTTATTTTTCAAAAGATTGAATTTTTTTTTTTATTTTTTTTATTCATTCTTCTTGTGTTACTAACATGGCCAATCTATATGATAAATAGCTGAGTTATATTGTGTTTATATGTATAAATATATGTGTGTGTATATTATGTATGTATTTTAGATCGACTTTGACTGGATGATCCGTCGAATTCGTGTCACTAAACCGTTAAGAAGTCGTGACTGAAGAATTTATTTGTATTGTTTATTTATTTTTTTTTTTTTCGTCTTTATTATTCATCACTACTATACACAAGAGACGATTATTATTTTTACAATTGAATATAAGTGACAACTGAGTACGTATATAAATGTTTATAGTAGTAATAGTAATAATAATAATAGAGAAGAGAAAAAAAAGAAAAGAAATTGTTAGCAATGTCAGTGAATTTTGATGTTGTATAAGAGTGAAAGAATTAAATGAAAAATAAATAGATATAAAATAAAATGTTTGAGAGAGTTCGTAAATCATTTGAGTCTATGTATGTTTGTATGTGTTTATAGTTGTAGTTTCTATGCATATATATATATATATATATATATATATATATATATATATATATATATATATATGTTGGCAATTATTTTCATGGGAATTATAAGGAAGTACGTTGTTACTTGAAACATGACTGTATATACTAACGGTTCATATTATATAAACAACGTCAATATAATGCTCAATAAAATTTTCACAATTCTTTTTATTCCTTTTATTTTTTTAACGTTCTTTCATTCTATTCATTGTCGATAAAAAAACAAAACAAAAAAATGAATTGTAAAGTGAAAAAAAAAATTAATTGAAGTAAATTTTCACTCGTACTCTGTTACTCCTTCAACTATATATAAAAGACGAAAGTTAGAAAAGAAAAAAAAAAAAAAAAAACAATCTTGCGTGGGTAGTGAATTACGAGGTGCACCCCCCGGGCATTTTGCAAAAGAAATAAGTGGATTGTAAATCGCTTTCGCTCCTCGTTTTCAATAGAATATAAATAAAATTTATTCCATGCTCGGGCTACCGAAATTATTTTGAAAGTGAAAGAGTGGAAAAGGAAAAAGAAAGAAAACCAAGCAGAAAACGAAGCTAAATTGAATAAATAAATGAATAATTAATGAAATAAACAATAACTAATATTATTAACACGTCACAGTGTTGTCATTAAAGAGGAAAAAAATAATATTGAAGAAAAAAATAGATAAATGTCTATTGGATTTTTTTTTCTCACCTTTTAACTGATAATAATAAGTATTGAGAATTGATTGAGGAATATTGTGAGGATTAATAGACGTTACAGTGACATAAAATAGTATACTTCAATGTATTATAGCTGTTGTGGTAATTTCATACTTCGAATACGCGATATTCACGATTTATTATCGATTTAATCGTGATCAGGGAAACACACATTTGAATATATATATGTGTCTATTGCAATTTATTTGCGAGGACTCGAGACGACATGACGCACCTATCACATATATACATTTATATATAAATATATACTCTAGCATGTATTATTATGAATATGTATATGCAATTTTATTTCACCCTCAAGTATTGTTATGTCGCGTGCATATGTGTGATTCTATTACTACATTCATATACATATAAGAATTTATTATTTTTTATATTCGCTCCCTGTCATGTGGAAACACGCAAGAAAATAGATAGAGTTATGCATGTAGTATACGAATTATTAATCGATAATTCGAGGCGTTATTGCAGATGAAAGATTTGATAAAGAAAAATATTTGCTATAAGTTTTTGTGTTTACTTTATTTATTCATAAATCAAATTGATGTTTGTTTCTCCTTTTTTATTTCATTAGTATTCCTATTTTTTTATTTCTATTTAACAAAGAAATGATTTAACTTTCGAGCGCGTACTTGTGTCCGAAGACAGAATGGAAATACAATGGAATAATAGTGATGAAATGGAGGAGCTGTCGAATTTGAATATAGAAACCATGTCAGATTTTTTTTTCTCGTTGTCTTTTTTCTTGTTTCATTTTTTTTTTTTTTCTCTCTTTCGTTCTGTTTTTTCTGCTCGAGTTGGTATTACAATGTATTGAGATTGGATGGGGTGTTTCGAGAGACGTATGACTGTACAAATGTTACACACGAGATTATAAAGTGAAATGATCACAGCAGCAGATCACTGTCCTCATGATTTTGTCCTGTACAGAAAAAATATTCTTCTCTACGTTATTTTAAATCTGTTCTTTAATTTTTTTTTTTTTGGTATAGTATACATATTGTTTTTTTTTTATCCGACAACTCGAATATTTAAATTGATCGAACACAAAAAACCAAGAAATCGTTTTTAGAACTGTCGATCAAGATATGGAGAAAACACTAAGAGTTAAAGTTTAGTGAATAATATTTGGATGTCTGGGTTAAAAGTCAATGTTGAATAGTTATGTAGATATGAAATGTTACAAATTATTATCACCAAGTATATATATATAAAAGAAAAAAACTAATAAACATACAGTCAAAATTTATTTTAACATGAAAATTATCGTTTAGTATTATTTGTTATCGAACAAATCTTAAACTTTCACATTCATCATTTTATAAAGTAGAGGTAAAAAATTAATATTTCAATTCAATTTCCGAATGAAACCAATGAAGTTATAATATATATAACGAAAGATTTAATCTCGTCTGAAGAATACAACTGACAAAAACATAATAATGAACGAAAAAACAAACAAAAAATTTAGTTACTATTAATATTGTTAAACCAAACAGTCAGATATAAACCACTAAATTGAACTTATCCATTTTTTTTTTCCACACATCCTCTAACAATATTATCGCCCCTTATTTTTCCCATATAACCCAGATAATAAATTAAAATAAATATCACTCTTCGACCTTTATCCATAATCCATAATGGTAAACGTGTAATTATACATTAACTATTACAACTATTTAAGCTACCATGAGTAATTACATTTGTAATGCGCAATACTATCGATTCAATATACCTTTGAAAATGAATCCAGTGAGAGAAATTCAAGCACACATATAAAATAAAGTATATATAATATTTATTTTATTGCGTCTGTTATTATCTCTTGCTCATGGATATTATTTTATTTATTTCCTTTTTCTTTATTTATTTTTTTTTTTTTTCAACATTCTAACGATTGTGGGTGGCAACATACTTCTATAAATAACATAAACACAAACACATAACTATTCATATCCATTACACATATACCAACTAACATATGCAAATATATTTTTTTTTTTTTCATAATTTTTTTTCCCATATGATTGAATGTACGCTCTCCTTTTTTGCTTAGGGCAAAATGATTAACACACTAACAATACTCGTTTAGATATATGAATATTATTGTGCAAACAAATATATGTATTTATATGGAAAATTAATGGAATAATAATTGTGCTTATTGAAAAGGCATTAAATTATGTGCATTGATGTCAAGTGATGCGTTTATATGGATAATTGTAATTATTTTGTAATAAATAATTTTTTTTTTCTCAGTATTAAATTGCACTTAACACATACTTGTTGAAATCAATCTGTTGAGTTTACTGTATATATTGTATTTTACATATATACAGTAATAATTTTTATTAATATCTAAGTAATTTCTATTTATGAAATAGAAACGAAAAAAAAAAAATAAAGGAAAAATTCTCATGACGGATCTTGAATAAATATATTACGTACTGTAAAATAAATGTACAGAATATTGAGACGTAAGCAAATCCGTATAGTGTGCTCCAGTGAACTTTTAGTCATGGCCACACCCAACCCATGAGCCTCGGATCTATATATATGAAGGCTATAATACTTTGCACACATATGTATATGTATTGGACCTCTTACGCACCCACCCACATATATATATATAAGGACACCTTGACACCTCTCAACTAACACTATACAATGATAAATAAATAGATATCATATATATATTTTGTCCAATTAAATAAATTGAGTATCGGGAAAAAATTTGTTCACATACAAAGTTGTTGAGAAAAATTGTAACAAAAATCGTGAGGCAATTTTTCTTTTTTTTTAATATTCATTTCTATGAATCATGACGATGTAAAATTTTTTCATTTACTTATAACAATGCATATATATATATGTGTGTGTGTGTGTGTGGAGATTTGTGATTTTGTATTTGTGTATGTAGATATAGTATGGAAAGATTTGTTGTGCAATCATTTACGTGTATTTTCAAACGTGTTGAAGGCAAGTTTATAAGGGACAATGAACGCACTAACGTATATGTGCCAATATGTGGATTTGCGTGAGATGGTATTGAGATTTTATAACTAGTTATATTGATAGATACAAGATTGAAAGTGAATTAAATTTTTGAATAAAAAATTTTCCTGAAGTTATATTTATTCGAGAAAAAAAAAAATTTGATGATAGATTTAGAGTGGATAATATTTTTGAAATTATTGAAGAATTCAAATATTTTCTGACCATTCTCTCTAATTATTTTCACCATCGTATTTATTGTAGTCACTTTTCGAACAATTATACAAACGTTTTATATTTTTTAAATTTACCATTGAAAGATAAAACAATATAAATGTTTAAAAAGTGACTGTTGAATAAAAGCAGATATATTAGCAGTGTATGTAAAGTACTTCTATATGATTCACTCGCCCGTAAATTCTCAATTAATAATCTCAATTTGTCCTCAATATAGTTTAAAAAATGAGGGTAAAAGAAAAAAAAAGTTCTCATTAGTCAATCAAGTGGAAAAATAAAACAGTTAATTAATCCATTAATGTTTGAAACAGTTATCATCATTAAATTACGAGAAAAAATAATTGTGAAAATATTTTATTCATTTAAATTCATCATTATATTATTAATTATGAATAATAAATTTATAAACTATTTTATTGCCATTATTTCCACAGGTAATACGATCATATATCATGTTTATAAATTAACAAAAACAACTGAACCACCCAAAAAATATAATTGAAACAATATTTCATAACAATTTTTCTTTTCTTTTTTTGGTTTAACTGACCAAATAGATATCAAATAATATTACACAAATTCAGGAGTAAGTATATCATACAAATCCATACATTGTGTTTATGTTCATATACATGACGGAAAATGGCACGTACTAAAATAGCATGTACAGTTATATTGAGTATATGTGTATTTATCCAAGTTTATATACCAAGTTGCGGCGGTGCGACTAATAGCAATAGCTCACCTGGCGATATAGTGTAATTCATGTTAATGCTGGCTATAACTTGCAAGCGTATAAATTATCGTTTGACCGTGGCTGGTTGGTTTGCGACGCGAGTATAGATATCTGTGTACTAGTGAAACGTAAATAGAAAAAACAAAAAAAATAAATAAATAGGATGAGATCTCAAAGAAAATATAACGTCAAGCGAAAAAAAAAAAAAGAATAAAGAAATAAAATACAGAGCAATAATGACGGTGAAATGTGCAATAAAATTCATTGATATAGTCGCGTGGCTGTCTCACGTATATATACAATTACATATACATATATACCAATTTCTCGTGTATATAAATTCAGATCACGATCTAACAATCTCACATATAGAACGTCAATTACAATAATCAAAAATACTGTATTGAACACATAAGTAAAATGAAAAAATATATATATATATATATATATATATATATATATAAAATATTAATGATACAAGATCATAATTTGTTTTTTCTAGAATTTAATACGATGAATAATGATACACTGTTACTTCTAATACACTGCAACATTATTATTTATTTATAGCGTCATTATATTGTCAGCAACATTGTCATTCTTTAATTTTCCTAGATATTAATCTATATGCAAAAAGATTGGAGAGATTAAACGAATTTAAAAATTAAAAAAATAGGCATCTTGAGATGAAATCAAATTGTTTCTTTTTTCTTTCTTTTTTTTTCATCGTGTTTTCTCGATGAGAAGACCACCCCGCCTTCTAATATTCACGCTCGGGTGTTTTGAGATTTATGCCGTTCCACTGAGGCGCCTCGTTTGAATCTTAATCGAGCCGCGTGGCTACTACCTATATATATATATATATATATATATATACACGAACACTTATAAATGCGACTCAACAGCCAATGCGTAACTTCAAACATTCTCACAGCCTTTTTGAATGTCATTCTTTATATATTTTTTTCTTTTATGAATAAATATTTCTTGTAAATAGTATAAGTGTATTTTATTATTACAAAGTAATTCAGTAAATAATATATCTACATATACATATAAGTTTGTTAGCTTATTGTATTTTATCTACGACCATATAAATTTATATGTATATGTATGTATGAATATTTTATGAGGTCAAATACTCGTTAGAGTAACTCGTGACTAATTAGCGATAAATAAATGTTTATAAAATCATCATTGTAAAATTATTCATCAAATATAACAAATGTTTATTATTGTTATTGATAAAATATATATTTATTATTATTTATACACGGTAATAAATAAATAAATAAAGGTTTAATAGCAGTATTAAACTTCCTGTAAATATTTATTTATCTACCGGATTATTTTACATTTAAAAATAAGATATAAAATTATTATTTATCATGTGATATTATATACTTTTTTTTTTTCATGTCTTTATTCTTTTGATAAAGTATTTAAATATATATGTGGAGTTTAAAATTTATTGGATTGCTAGACAGATGATAATATGCACGCGCGTGTATATATGATAATAAAACTACTGCAAGCAAATATAGACGCATTATGGTGAAGGCGTTCACTCAGGTCAAGACTAATCGTTGCTTGGTTGGTATTACGCGTGGGTGTAAATGACACGCAAAATTGCACCTTCGGTTCAGTAACCACGTATGCGACAATGACGTGGCGCAGTGGCGAAGGGAAATGTTATTGAAATTAAAAAAAAATATATATATGGAAGTGTGTATGAGAACGTTGACGTGCAATGACATGTGGGTGAGTTGTGAATTGTGATCTAGCAACAAGCGCCAAAAATAGAATCTGATATTTTATTCTACAATTTGTGTATATGTGAATGTGTATGTGTGAATATTGTAGCAATCATTAGGGTAGTGTTAATTATTTAGATTCCTTTTCTCAACGAATAAATGTATTATTATGAGAATACAGATTGTAATTATAATTATGATAATAATAAATAATGAGAATATAATAAATTATTATATTAAAATTATAATGATGACTTTGAAGAATTTTTTTTCTTTCAATTTTTTCTCAGAAATTTAATGAACGTTTGCACGAGGATAATTGTTGAGAGAAAAATTGTTTAAATTGTAGCGATTAGTGGTGTGTTGTGATTTTTATTTGTCAATATATTTTTGTCACGTTTTATATTAGTCGAGATAGAATGAAATTGTTTTGGTAATATTGTGATAATTATTGTATGTACATGATAAATAAAAGATTGAATTATTAATTGAATATCCAAGACTACTAATAATAATTTTTTTCTTGCACTACTCTTGTAATACTGTTAACTATTACAATAAAATTATTTTACAAAGCTTCAAATCATATTCATCAATTTAATTCTGTAAAATAAATTGTAAAATCATTCTCAATATTGTCTTTCTCAATTAAAACACCCTCTATAATATTCGCACAATGTGTAGATAAGATAATAAAAAATTCAACAATATTAAATCTATTAAAATTCAAAAATCACAAGTGGACATTTGATAGACTGAGCACTGACAAAATTGACCATCTGTGTCATTGTCAACTATCAATTTCCTGTTCCCCCTACTTCTCACTTCTTATTACTCCACATCATACAGAAACCTTCTACTCTCTACAATTTAAATCCAATATTGTTCCTCTCTACAAAATCTCAAGAATTTTCATTCATTCTCAGTAGAAAAAAAAAGAAAAACAAAATAACCAAGTTAATTATTTCTGAATTAAATTATTCATTCGTGTGTTGAATAATTGTGATATTATAATTTATATAGGGCATACTATATAACATATATGTGAATAATGTAAGAAGATCACACAGTGGCCATATGGATGAAGCAAACTGTACTCTACATTACATATACATTCACATATTTTGTCATGCGCAAGAAGACGAAAGGGCATTGGCAGACTCGCGCGTCTGCGCGAGCGTATTGACTTTGCTCTCATTCCCCTACCCATCAAGCGCCAGGAATGAAGAAGGGAACAGGAGAGAGGTAAAACGAACGCAATCCTCATACATATATATGTATGTATGTGTAAATTGTAGAGGACGAACAAGGACACGAAGAAAACAAAGTCATATTATTACACAAAGAGAAGTAAAACAAAAGACGAATAAAAAGACAAGAATGAGCATAGAGAAAACCAGCAGACATGGACAGAAATGATTATATACACAGTTGCACATAGAAAGAAAAGAAGGACAACAAATATATATATATATATATATATATATATATATATATATATATGTATCCCAGAAGAGGGGAAAAAAAAAAAATAAATAGAATAACTGGGAACAAAGAAAATAATAATAAAAACCAAAATTAATTTCCACACTGACTCTAATTCATTTTTTTTTCATAATTCATTTCCAACTATTTTTAATTTCCCTTTTTCTAACATCTGACATCCCCTATCCACTCATATATTCACTATAAACTCACCCACGCAGTAAATAATAAATATTAATCATCCCTTTTTTTTTTTAAATGTAGAACGAAAAAAATAAAGAGAATGTAGAAATAAAGAAAAAAATGTTTTTTTCGTTAGTATTACTTTTAGTGGCAGGTTTTTATATATAAATGCGGGTAGTAAAAATGAAACTACCCTTCCTTCTTTCCCCTATTAAATAAGCAATGGGCTACACGGATTGGTCCTCATGTGATTGTTTGGGAGGGTGTTGTTTCACCCAAGTCAATGGGGGAATAGGATGGCAAGAGAGATCGCAGCCAATGATAGTGAAGCGCAGCTGGCTCCCTCCCTCTGAGCGCGTCGCACACCCGTCGCTTATAAAACCTTCTGTGCGCATTCTCTTCCCATCTTCTTCTATATATATATACAATTTTTTTCCCTCTCTTTCTCTTTAGTACTTTTTCTCCCTTTCTCATTTCTTCCCAAGGGGAAAAAGACCAACCCCTGATGCCATATAGCGCGCGCACAAATGTCCCCAATGGAACATTATCCAGAGCTCACACGCAGTAAAAGGGGTCAGGGAACTGCGACGAGTGAGAAAGACACTTCTGTATGAAAATGAATGGAAAAAAAAAAAGAAAAAAAAGTGGAACTGTAGCGAAGAGGATTATCATTATTATATTTGGATGATGGCGTATATGTATATTGTATTTATTTAATATATATTGTCCTGCAACTCATGCAGTGAAGATTTAAGTGGACAATAATAATTCAGTAGTATGGAGGGATGAATATATATACATATATATTTTTTGAAGGGTTGAATTTGTATGGACGTATGGTGAAGGGATAAAAATATAGTATTGGTTAATAGACCACCTGACAAAAATTTTAAAGTTTAAAATTATTGATGACAATTATTATATTTGTTTTTTTTTATACGGATTTGTTATCTGTGGTGAAGAATAATTTTGATATATGGTGCTACAGAAATAATTTTATAGTATAGTAGAAAAGTGTGAAATTGAAGAAATAGAAGAATTTTAATAAAGAAAAATATGAAAAATCTGCGTTTCAACAGTGCAATAAAAATAATTAAACTTCGTGCTTTTTATCCGTATACAATTGTATTCATCCAAAGTGTAATCTCATAATAAAACACAAAAACTTCTTCAGCTTTTGTTTCAGGGTGAGTGTAACAGGCGCTATACACAGCACGCTGACAGACAACTTCATTGCAGCAAATTATACCTTCATATACTTCCACACCAAAACATTATTATCCAACTGGGAGAAAAAAAAAGGAGAAAAAAAAAATGTCTTCACATTTCTTATCGAGTCACACGAAATCACATCACAAAACTCAACACTTAATTTCGTGCTTGTGGGTGGAATCTAATTTGATAAACAAGTGGAAAAAAAAATCTATCGAGTCAATATAAAGCTTCCATGTCACTTTTACACATCAATCAATATTTATATACAATAATTATGTAATGGAGACATTTTTTTCATTCTCTATTTCTTGACTTTTTATCATTATTTTTTTTTTTTTTTTTCCCCCTCATCTGACGACATGATCATTCAGTATCAGGCGTGAACACGTTTGGAATTCTCGCAGTCGCAGTTGGGAAATGAATTATTTCAACGTTGAAATATCCATATACAGAATGTGATGTCGAATAAAATTTTTCTGTATTGATTGATCGATTATATTCACCGTTTGTATCATTTATATTATTATTCATCGGCAATATATCTAACAGACAAATATTTGTATACTCTCATAGAAATAAAAAAAAAAAAAAAATAAATAAATATATATTTCACTGTCAAATATTTGTGTTACAAATTGCGTATTGAGATTGACATTGAAAATTTACGTGACAGTTTTCAATTCACAAATTCACAATTTTACATTTATCCAATTTTGAATTATATACGATTTATTTATTTGGGTCGATGTGCATGGAAATTTTCAACATATATATATATATATATATATATATATATATACATAGCAAACACACACTTACAGTGACAGACATACATAGAGAGACATACACACGGATGGCGCAACCGTTTTATTTGGCAAATTTATGCGCTCGCATCGCCCACAGTCGGAAGCAATTTACAAGTTAATAGGTTATACCACGATTCGTTTCGTGGCTTCTCCACTTCTCACTTTTCTCTCTCTGTTTTACAATACACATATATATATATACATATATAAATGTATCCCTACATATATACATAAAGCTTGTGAGAGAAGTCAGGATTTATTTCGGTCAGAGGCTTCCTCCTCGCTTGTGTGACACGCCCATCTAATTGGCTCGCGCGCCACTACTTCTCGCCTCTGTTCAAGATCAATCCAAGAGTTGCATTCGCGAGAAAAAAAAAAAAAATAGAATAAATAAAAAGAAAAATAATATTTTTTTCCATTAAAAAATCCCATTTTTTTTTTCTTTTTTTGCACTCTTATACACATTCTCTCAAAGACAAAATATTAAACATTAATGTCAAGATATTTGCATGTAATATTTATACCTACATAATTTTCATCAGGTGAATTTTATAATTTAATATTATATACATCAGAGAAGTAAATAAAATAAATAAAAAATAAAAAATGAATAAAAATAAATTTGCAAAAGGGCGAGAATGCGAATTTGTCTTAAGGCAAAAGAGTTAGCACAAGAGTTGAATTGTGTTAGAGCTTTATATATATAGAGAAAGAGGTGATCAGAGGGCGGATACCAGAAGGGTAGGCGTTCACCGGTCTCGCTTCTCCGCAGAGAATCGATTATCAATTTTGTTGCTTCAAGTATAGAGTATGAAGGTAGAGAGAAAAAAAAAACTTTGTACACATACATACACATTCATTTATATACATCTACACATGTATTTCAAGAGCCGATGGGTAATGCACAAGTTCCTGTTGTTAAAAAAAAAAAGAAAAAAAAGAAACCAAATTTAATATGAAGAAAAACGAAGAACCACCAACAAAATAATATACTAACATAAAGAGTAAAAATATAAAATAAATAATAATATATGAATTTAATGAAAAAAAAAAAAAGGGACAATGAAAGGTGTGAGAAGAGCATTCACAGCACAACAGGTAATGCCATCATATAAGTGTGCGTATAAATAAATATATATATATATATATAGAGCCTTGAACAAAACACAATCGAACGTTTAACACACACGATCGGACAGCGCGGGCGCTTGAGTTCAAGGAAAAAGTAAAAAAAAAAAAAAGAATTTGTTATTGCGCGTGTGCACTATACTGACGATGTAATATTAATCGAAAGTGAAAACTTCCATTGCAACATACACAATTATTATTAAATATCCATTATATTATATTCCACCAATATTCATTATGTATCATACAAACAAAATTATTTTTATCGTACTCAGTAATTAAACCTTTTTCTTTTTATTCCAAATCACTCTCCAGTAATATTACTGCGATAATATAATACGATATAAGTGAATAAATAAATGTATGAATTTACAAATATATAAGAGGAATGTATATTACAATTTAAAAAAAAAAATAAATAAATAAATACAGTGAGGATATGTAGTGAGAGGCAGAGACAATCTATAATGCACCGGCTTCGTATATGTATTATGGCATTCATGTGTACATATATGAAGCCTTTAGCACCTCGAACAATGCGCAAGGGTAGCACCTTCTATATCTATATGAATATGTTGGGCTTATATATATATATATATGTGTTGCTTGTGTTAAAACGTGTGCGCGCAAGTATTTGTTTGCCGGACAATGCTTTCGAGAACGGGGTAGCAACTATTCATTTTCCGGAGCGAGCGTCGATGTCGAAGATAACCTCTACTCCAAACCATATATACACTCACTTTATATTTATCTATATATATATATAAATATATGTGTGTATATATATATGTATGGCTACCTGAGGAGTACGATAATATCTGCTCTCTTCTCGCGCCACTAGATATTCGACAGTCTTCTTTAAACATCTTTAAAATGTAACTTTAAACTTCATAAAACGAGAGAAAAAGTAAAAAGTATTTTTTACTTTGTACAGAAAAATTTTTTATTCCTTTTTTTTTTTTCCGTATGAATTTTTGTGGTATTGCGCGTTGAGGTGATGTGTTGCGTACACACATACTCAAACACGCACTTTTATTTCGGTCGTATATTTGAATATTTCATTTCACGTTTTTTTTTTTTTTTTTTTTTCTTTGCTCACGCGGTCGGGGTAAAATGTGCGTTATAAATTTTAACAAGATTCGCGAAACGGCCACGTAAAATTACCTACATATTTATGTACATATTTGTACATGTGTGTTTATATTTAATGGAAGAGTGAGAGGACAAGTGGAGGGCGGGTGTAAAGGAGACAGGGCAATGGAATATTTATTTGTATGTTTGCAGAGTGGCATTTTCCATTTGAAATATATTTATTTTGTTGATTGTGACCTTGATGGTGAAACAGAAATTAAATGTAAGAGCCCTATGATTCACTTACATACACATAATATCACACATGTAATGTATTTTGTTGTAATTTATTTTATGGACTCGTCCCCAGTCTCACTCCACTATTTATTTGCTATTTCAAATTTACTATTCAATTATTATTTTCCAAATTAATGCACCATATTTTTTTTTCGTTTCCCCAAAGCAATGCATTTCATTTGATAGTATTTCACTGCTCCTACATATACACAGTTTGCATATATATATATATATATATATATATATTTGGTATGTATTGAATGCGTTAGTCTCGCACGCGCACAAATATAATATGTCACGGTCGAGACCTTTACTTTTCCCTCGCTTATAGGCCTCGAGATGCAGAAGAAAGAAGGGAAAAAAAAAATATCTACAATATATAAATGTATATATATATGTATATATACTCAACATAAAAATATATACATGTATATTTACATTCTCTCACCTTTTCTTCATTTCAATCACACATTCTTCAATAAAATATATATACCCAATCATTTACATTATCTATTTTATATCATTCAATAAATTCTTATTATTCACTTTAATCTTTAGCGCCACTTTAAATGCAATATAAAATAGCAATTTAAAAATAAAAACAAATAAATAGCACAACATTGTAGCATTGAATACCCATCAAAATGATGTGTAAATATGTAAGTATATTTGTTAGTATATTTTATTCCTTTAAAAACATAACATTATTATTATCATTACTTCTTATATTATATTTTGTAAATTTCAATTTAATGATGAGTATGTGAAAAGGTTTAAAAATTATATAAAGAGACATTTTAAGCATTGGCGCTTTTAAGAACAGTTCTGTGATGTGTATTCGTTAACGATGCGAGTTACACCCGTGTTATCCAAAGGGACCATATGCGAATATATACATATAAACATATACATATATTTATATATGTATATATAAACATATAACGGTGAGGAACGGAATGCCTGGTGCACGGTGGAAAGGACCGTAACTTGGCCCAGGAGGTATAATATCGATAAAGATCGCGCGCGCGCGCGCGCGTGAGGGTGCAGGGAAGAGAGAGAGAGGAGAAAGTAGAGAATGCGCGTACAGACCAGACTGCATATTTAAACAAAATAATAAACACAGTGTATTGTAAATAAAATAAAAAAGAAATTATACTGAGAAATAATAAATCAAAAGATGAATTGAGAGGAATAAATAATGTAAAAAATTTAATTAGATCATTGAGAATTGTGACAATTATTTATATATTTATTTTTCTTTTGGTTTATTATATTTATTTCAATTATTTTATGGACGCCATTTTATAGTTTGAGGGGGTTAAAAGGTGGAGTATAACGGTCCTGCCTTCAGAATAAAAGGTATATAGTTCATTTGCTACTACCCCTGTGGCGAATAAAAATGGGGCTGAACGAAACAAAAATAATAAATAAAAAAAAATATGTACATTAATGCGCGTGTGTATATTTTTGTGTGTGTGTCTTTATTTATTACAGCAGGAGTGAAAGAGATAGTGATAGAGAAAGCAGTTGGAGAGATGGAAAATTTCCCAGCTGCTGTCGTTTTATCTTTGCGTTAAATCAAATATGGCGAATGGTTTTATATGTATATACGTATATTGACAACAGAGGACAGTATATGAGGGGTGGTTTGCGTTTCAACCCTTGCTATCTTTACGATCGAGGGGTGGTGCCCACCGGTTCAATCGTTGCACGCAGGTAAAAATAAAAAAAAATATATATTCTCTTTTATTATATGTTTTCTTTTTTTTTTTTTTAATTTTTTTTTTTCCTCTCCCCTCTCTTTTTGTTTATTTATACACACGATGCACGATTCAAGGAGTACGTGAAAATATTCTCAACATTTTTTCACGTCACTATTTTATATTTTATTTAGTTATTTTATTTATTAATATATTAATATCAGTTCTTTTTTCTTTTTTTACTCTTTTCATTCTTTTGAGCAAACACACGCAAGAGTATTCTCACTCTTTATATAGACAAACTGAGTCGTTTGCACGCGGGATTTTACTTTTTACTCGCTGGAGCGAGAAACATCATTATTAAACACGCGATTATTTTGCGGACGAATAAATTAATATGAAAGTGTAAAAAGTAAGAGCACATTTAGTTTGCTCGAGTGATATTTCCAGTAGATAGTTACTCTCATTTTTTTTTTTTTTTCCCCATTGGACTATAATAATTTATAATGTGAAAAATAAATAGATGATTCATGTATTTTTATTTTTCTTTTTGTTTATCATCATGTCATTAATGTTGATATGGGTGTGATGGAAGTGTTTCTAGTACACCAACAACTGGAATATTATATTTATTGTAGCGCTTCATTCACCCACTTTCTTTTATTTCTCATTCCCTTTTTTTTTTTTGCTCCCCTTAATATATCACTTCAATTGACAAAGTATACATCAACTTCTTTGTGACATAAATATTCTAACAGCACAATGCTTAGTGTTATAAGAAAATGATTGTATGGATTGATGTATTTGTCAGAAGGCAGCGAAAAAAAAAAAATGTAGAAAGAAAAATTACTCTATCGATCGATATTAATTATTGATGAGGTTTAGCATCACTTTTTACATTACTCACTGTCTTTTGTTGGGGATTTTATTGTACTATTATATGTGGAAGGAAAATAATTTCAAATAAAATTATATATAACTTTGAATCAGGAGTAAAAAATTATTTGACAGCAATGTAACGTGAAATAAATCAAGATCAAGTGCACATATTAAATTAAAAATGATATTTTGATTTGACACAAGTCAAAAAATTAATTTCAACCAATATTATATTCATATATGCTTTATTCATTCAAGCAATATATGAACTCATTCCAGAAATTTTCATTTAAATAATATATATATATACCGAATTTATTTTAATTAAAAACCATCAAGTAAATGAAATTTATTTTATGCATGTATTTTTAATACACATTTTCTCTCTTCTTTGCCACTGACATATAAACCTGGTATCAATTTTGATTCATTGCACAGCCATTAATATCACTCATATCAATTCATATTAATTAAAATTTCCATAATTATATATTGAATAAATAATTTTACAAGTGATATTAAAAATTGTCAATAATTTCAATTGTAAGTGTATTTATTATTTCTTCATTGTGGGTAAAATCACCACAAATTCACAACAACATTGGCTTTATATAATTCTTTTTTTTTTTACTATCTGTATATAAATATATATATATATAAAAAAAGAACAACAAAAAAAACACAACATGTCAAACAATGTGAAAATGACGATAGACCACCCCACCCGCACACATTTATTTTCATATGGATACACATGCACAATGCTATATATAAAATTCATCGAGTGTGGTGATGAAAATTATAGGCTGCATATATGTGTGCCCATGACGTGTGCGTTTCACCATGCGACAACCGCCACTTTGAACCGATACATATTTTATTAGCTGCGGTATAACGCACTTACACACACTCTGATTCCAATATCCATCACATCACATATATATATTATTTGTATATGTGAATATAAATATATATATATATATATATATACGTAGAAATAATTTGATCGAGGTGCGAGGAACCCTCGTGGTCGAGTGACGGATGGATGGGCGTGGCACAGTTCTCATCGTCACGTCACAATATTTGTATTTTCAGTCTTGACAAATTCCTTATTACCCACACAAAGAGTAGAAAATATATATATATATATATATAATAAAAGAATTATAAAAACAGCCAAGAAAATTGTCATAATTATTATTTTATTTCAATTTTGTTTTATGTCCCTGGAGTATTCATATAAATCAGATTGAGGTTAATTGAATATTAATGTTCATAAAGATTAATTTATATTTTTTGTTATTCTTTTATTTTTTTCACTTACCAAACGTCTCTTGGGTTTTATCAACGGTCGATTTTGTCCATTCATTTTGTAATAAAGTCCACAGGCATTGCACAGATAATGTCCAGTACCGTCCCTTCTCCACAGTGGCGTTGAGGTTGCTCCACAGTTGACGCACTCACGACCCTCTACGAGGATTAAACCCCCGACAAAATATTATTTATTAATTTATTCAAATTACAAACTTTGCGGTGTTATTTATATGTTATGGTAAAGAAAAATAGATTGTATTTCAAGTCTGATACATTGTAAAATAATGAACAATCTATCAGGCTTTAATTATTATTATTTATTTATTATTTTTTTTTTGTTTTCTTCAATTTTATCAAATACATTTAGGATAGACAATGAAAAATCTCTATAAAAAGTGCAATGTGAGTTTTTTGTTTGTTTTTTATAATTGAAAAATTAATTAATTTAAATAATGAGACATTTCATTGTCTTTATGAGACAATAATAATTATTAATAACTTTCATGCATTGCCGAGACATACCAATAAGCGATTACCAGAGCAAAAGCAGGATATGGATATTATTTTGTTATATCATATTTCTTTTTATTTCAATTTTGATATCCAAATTGTTTCATTATTATTTTATGAATTTTCTTTTCTTTTTTTTTTTTTCCTTTATGACGGTTTATTCAACAAGTGAACAATTATTCTTTGAATAAAATCGTGTCTTATTAATGGGACGAGGTTGTTGATAGAGAGAGAGATAGAGAAAATGTTAAAGTGGGATTGTATAGAGAAAAGGAAATGAGTGATAAATATATTTGGATATTTAATTATTCGGAAAATGTTACGTTCTTCAGTAAATTAATTCTTTTTTTTTTTTTTTTCATTCTGTCTTTAGTTCTTTCTCAATGTTCCTTCTTTCATTTTCTTTTTTATTTTTGCCAAACCGTAATCTGCAGCTGCTGCCCGCTGTCCATCCTCGTCGTAAAATACGCAGCGTCGTGATAATAAAATAAAAAAAAAAAAAACAGTAAACATTTTGGTTTTTTTAAATGTATATCAATATATACAATTACAATATTGATTTAGAAAAAAATTTTGCTCACTGACATCATTACGTAAAATATATATTTCTCCAATTTGTTTCAAGTGTAATGAAAATTGTTTTATTGGGATGGAAACTCAATCCATGAGAATATTACTTTTCCACAATTACATCAGCTGGGGATGTAATTTGATTTGGGGATTTTAGTACATAAGAGATTGAAAGGGTGATAAAATATACAGAGTGTGACTAAGACGTCAATAAACACCATCAATATATATATATATATATATATACAATAAATTTTTTTCCCTATCAACGAAACAAAATCCCGAAGGTAATAAATTTAATTGAATTCATTGAATTTAATCTTAATTAAAAATACAAAACACATGAATTTATTTATTGACATTTAAATCACTCAAGTATTTATTTTTTTTTTCTTTTTCCCCTTCATTTTCCAAATGTAATTGAGAAGCAATTGATTAAACGCACCGTGGGAAGCAATTAAATCATTCTGCAATCGGCTCTAACATTTCTCTCCTTTTTTTTTTTTGTTCTCTTCCTTCATTTTTATTTACATTTTTCTTTGTCAGTTTCCTCAACCATGCGCGAGTTCCCTCAACCTCTCACGCGTTGAACGAAGCAAGGTGAAATAGACTTTTTCTTTTCGCTCCTTTTTCGTTTAATCCTTCATTCTTTTTCTCTTTATTTATATATATATATATATATATATATTCATTTCTACTTCGTCTTCATTTTCATTTCGATACGGGAGAACGAATACGCACGAAGTGTGTATATGTGTCTGTGTCGCAAGAGAGTTTAATTAGCGTGCTACCGCAATTGTTAGTCCATTGTTCGCAAAATTGGGGATGGTTTTTCTTTTTATAAATTTTTTTTTTCCTCTCCTTTTTTTTCTACATTGAACCCGTCGGAACTGACCTACTCATGTAATTGCCATACTGTGGCAATCGCGTGTCTATAAATTTTTTAAGTGCTTCGTTTCTCAACAAAGTGAATTAAACATACAACATTCCAAATTTATATATATATATATTATTATTATTATTAACATATATATTCTCAATAATTTAAATTTATTATGCACGTTCAATGTTTCCATTCCAAATAATTTTGTCTTTATTCGGGAGATGCTGGTGACTCTAGTAGTCGTTGCTCAGAGGATAGTAATCAAAATAAAGATTAAAAAAAATTATAATTAATATATATATATATATTGTTAAATATACACATGTATATATGTATATATATATGTGTATCGAAATTCGTGGAAAATTTGCTTGTGTACATACTTTAGCCACACCACATCGAAAAAAAAAAGTGCTCTCGTGTTGTGTTGTTTTTACTTCAATATTTTCTTACAATTATCAATTTTTTTTTTTTTTTTAATCTTTTATCATTAAGTTTTTTTTTTTCACGTCATATCACGTACGGTGCGCGCGCAATTTGTGGGGTGCCACTCAAAAAAACAGGTCAATGTGTGAGGCAAAATACAAAAATCGTGGTGTTGTCCGATAACGTCCATTTTTTTAAAAACAAAATGAAAAATCTAATAATAATAATAATAATAGTAATCAAAGTGAAATAAAAATAACGAAATAAATGATTAACTGAATGAAACAAGTGTAGTGGACCGCCACCAATAACGAAATATAATAATAATAAATAATAAGTAGTAAATCAAAGATAAAAATGTGATGAGAAATTAATTGAAAAAATGAATATCAGTGAAGAAGCCACAACCAAAAATATTGTTAATAAAAAACCATAAAACCAAGCTAAATAAAGTGAAGATAAAAAAGAAGATGAAACAAAGAATAAAGTGAATAATATTAAAAACAAAATATAAATTAGGGGGAATAAATGAATAAAAAAAATGAAATGCCGCTTACCGGCGGACGTTCTGGACTTGTTCCTCGGCTTTTGCTGCTGCTGTTGTTGGGAACCGGGTGAATTAGGGGTATTACCGTGAGAGGAACCAAGGAGTTTAGATTCAGGACTGACACCAGGTACACCGGTAGTAGAATGATGCGAGCTGGAGAATAACGAGGAACCATTGTGCGGATTGTGAGCATGATGGGTGGGATATTGTAGATGTTGATACATATTATAAGCGCTCGCTGTGGGATCATATTGGGAGCTTGAGGTTGGATGATGATGATGATGATGATGATGGGAAGCAGGATGATAGGAATCCCTGCACGATGGCGATGTTGCGCCGACAGAATTCTGGTAATCCTGTTGCTGTTGCTGATTGGCGTTCGCTTGCTGGTTCGCCGTTTGTTGGCCATTCACCACCGAGTTGCCACCAGACGTCGTTCCCGATTGGTTATTACCTTCGCGTTGTTTCACCTGACCGGAACCACCGCCATTACCATTACCATTGTGTTGATGTGGCGGCGAAGGTGCACCATGATGATGCCCAAGCATCACTGAAGGTTTGACATCGCAAGAACCACCTGATGATGCACCCAATGCATCTTGATGATGCATAAATGCGCCCATGACCGCTGCATGAGCAACTGCTGCTTGATAATCGCTGTTACCACCTCCAAGACCCAACGCATTGCTACTACCATTGTTGTTGTTTGTGCTATTGCTGTTATTATTGCTTGCCGAACTATTATTGTTGTTATTTGTGCTGGAGTTTGTGCTAGTTGTGATGCTATCCGGTGTTGCGTCCTTTGGTGGCGTTGGTGGAAATGAAAATAGATGATGGCCACCCGTCGCACCACCATTTCCACCAGCGTGACTCGATAAACTGCCGCTCGTTGGCGGTAACGATGAACCCAATGGGCTTTGAGGTTTATCTTCAGCAGCACCAGTTGATGCTGTTGTTGCTGGAAAACCCCACGGTTTGGTATCACCACTTGTACCAGACAGCCACGGATGAAGACCGTGAAAATGTGGACGACACACTTGACTGACTGGGCCATTTGACACACCACTTCCTGACATTCTACCTGTGAACAATGAAGATAACAAAGTGGTTAGTATGATATGCATATATGGAATTTATGTGAGTGGCAATGGCGATATGACTGCGTGTTTGAAATAATTGGCGTTTCTTTCTTTTTTCTTTTTTTTTTCATCAACAACTATAGTTGGTAAGCAGCAGGGGTAAAGCTAATTGCCACACGTCTTAATTAAGTGGACCGAGAGAGGAACGTGAAGGATTATATATACCCATTCGTTGTGTCTCGAATTATATATGAGCGAGCGGCACAAGCAATGAGTATCAATCTCAGTACAAACACACATTCCTGAGGATTCTCCACTGCCATATAAGTATTTACTGCGCACATTCATCGCACTCTACGTGCGCTTACGCGGGTAATTAGGCGTTTGTTAATGTGTGCGCCTTCCTTCGTTTCATCACCCGCGGCACTGTCACGACATCTTTGTTCTGTTCCAAGGTGCGATCACAATTGTATGATAACGTCAAAAGGAATGTGCACATAGCAAAATATGTTATACTTTGAAGAATTGCTGGTCGATTAATGGAATTCCGTATGATATTGTTGAATGAAAGATGGACAATAAGATATATATTATTGAATGCAATTATTTTGATAAACTGTATGTGCGCTGAAAGGCGTCGCGACGTATTCGAAGAATATACAATATGTATTCGATGTATCGCGTGATTTCAAATTCCAAGGTTCAGCATTTTCTTCTCTTCGTGTTTGTGATGTTGTCGTTTTTTTTTCTTTTGTCGCAATTCTTTCTTTTCTTTTCGTCATTTTTTTTTTTTCTGTCTCAACTCTCTTCGTTTCTCTCACTTGCTTTCTTTTTTTCTCATCATCCGTGTGTGAGTGAGGTGGATACACTGAACGAAATAAAGTGAGAAAGAGAAGAATTCGAATGGAAAGGATTTCTTTCTCGTTTCGCGTCGACTCGGGCACGCGGCTCGCATTACCATGGGCTTACCTGGCACGGAGGCGCGAGCGTGCAGGATCGATATATCGAGCGTTTCTTGCCGGGTCGAGTCCACCACCTTTGCGCGATGCGCGCACGTAGAATACTATCTTTGTGGTTTTCTGTTCTATAGCCAAGTTATAACAATAACCCAAGCTCTAGACAAGTTATGGACACATTAATTTTGTGAAGCGTTCATCGTAGCGCGAAAAAGAAAGGAAAAAAAAAAAAAATAGAGAGAAAAATAATATTACTAAAACAGTAAAAAAAAAAGAAAAAAAAGAGAGAATAAAAAATGCCCGGTGAACAAATTTATTCGTTGGGCTTTTACACTCTTTGTGAATATATATACGTGAGCCAAGAATGATTCATTGTACCGAGGTTAAAACCTCAGTGGATGAAAAATGTAGCGAGGAAGTGACAGAGCATGCGCACACACGACAGAGGGAAATAAAAAAAAAAAACTTCAATAGGGCTGCCGCATTTTTTTCCATTTATTTTTTTTACTTGAACGTCTGACAAAACTGCCGGCGTTTTTCTTTTTTTGTATATACATAATTTCACACAAGGTTTGAGCTCACATAATTCGCGCACTGTGTACTCGGTGTAGATCATATGTTTGAGTTGACGAAAGAATTTTTTCTCTGACTGCCGAAGCGTGCGCGCGGCTTCCACGCGCCTCACGCACACCGAGATGGCGCCACTGTCAGCAGGTTTGGTAATAGCGCGCTGTCACATCGCAACTTTGTGTCGCAATAGCTCAGTAATTTTTCAACAATTTTTGAATGCCATTACGTGATGACATTGTACTAAATGGAGTCATTGCTCCCGATATAAATATGGCAATTTAAAAAAAAACTAGTTCGAATATTGCAAGCAGGGCGGTTGCTCCCACATGATTCTTATAACATACTCATGGATAAAAATGACTTGAAGACACGCGCGCGCACTTGAATTGTGGTGTCTCCTTGCAGTGACAAATGTCGTGAGATTCCACGGGAGCCCCTGTAACAAACCATTGCCGGGAAATAAGCCGCGTAGTATGTACAGTGTATGTATGTGTGTTTGTATTTGTATATATCCGTATATGAGATGAGATGAAGAAGAACAAGTGGAAGAAGGATCAGATGAGAAAGGGAGAAGAGACGAGCGGTGATCTCGTTTGCAGAACCGCTGCAGCGTAAAAAGCCAAGTGGTTAAAGAGAGAATTCTCGTAGCACGCCATATTAGAAACGAGTTGGCGTCCTATACGGCGCCGCTTTTCCTTGACGGCTCTACGACTATACGTTTTGTATTTGTTTATCTTATTTTATTATATTTCATTTTATTTTTTATTATTTTCACCGCATCTTTTACCAGTCTCCGGGGGATATAGCAAAAGGAATAAACGCTCCACATAATCCACGTAAAATTCAAACCATGCGCCGTCGTTTTAAAGTCATTGAATTCGAAATTCAATCCATGAGTGTATTGAGCACTGTTTTAAAAACTGTTTTACAATCGATTGTATTTCTTATTTTATTTATTTTTTTTATCCTTTCTCTCTTATTTCACTTTATTATTTTTCTTTTCCTCTTGTAGAACTCACTGGATCTCTTGTGAGTTTATCTCACAAGTATATATATTTCGCAACGGTAGCACCATTATGTAGCAAGACTGTATGTTTCAGCTCCTAGATAATTGTTGAGTCGAATATATATCCTCAGTGTGCTTTTATATAGGAGGGCACACACATAATCGTGCTGAGAAGTAACATAGTTTCGCGGAGAAAGAGCAAGTGAGTTAACAAGTGAAAAGAGACGACGACAGCGACGACGACGACGACGACGACGACAACGAGAGCGTATCCCCAATGAATATTCATGAAAAATGTAGATGGTCGCCATTATATCACGAACGAGAAGATCAAGATGGCGGCGGATAGCACATCCGGCCCCCGTGAGAGAAAGAATCCTCAAATAATATTATTATTATTTTCTTTTTTATATATTAAACCCAAAATTCACCTTTGCTCGTTTCAACTGATTTTTAACTGTATAATAAAATTTATTTTATTTATATCCCCATCACTTTGGATCCATTCAACTATTTCTTCTCTTTCTCTAATTTAATGGACACGGAGATTGCATGTATTAGATGTATATACACATGGCACTGAGAATAAAGTTGTTCTTACACGTGTATTATTTCGCTGCTAGCATGTGTGGTCATAAAATCGTGGCGATTACATCGATTCGTATATGGGTATAGGGTATACGTACACATATATGTGTTTATGTATATATATATATATATATATATAGGGGCGCGGTGTACGGTTGGGCGACAATTTGGTATGCTAATCGATCGGGCGTCTCGCAGGACCGGTGTGTCTAGTCCTTGGTCCAGTTATTCGAGTTCCAGTTACTGAACTAAAAAAAAGAAATTAAACAAATCTATGGCATATTTTCAGGGTCAAGGATACTTCTAAGTATAATTTAGAGAAACAGGAGTATTAAGTGTTTATAACATCCGTTAATTAAATACACAGTAGATATCTCCTTGGACAATTGTAACGGTGTTATCATGTTGAATTTTTATCAAACTCTATGCATAAACTTTTGATAAGTTACGAACACTAGCTATTTAAATTCACTTAGATACATTTGACGATTGCATTTATCACAAAATTAAGAAACAATCTGTAGAAAGTACAAATACATTTTATAATGTTCTTCAGTAAATTGTACACTCAAGTACTTTACTTCTTACAAAACACGAAGACATCTCAATTTTCTTCGCACAGTATCATAACCCTAAATGACAATTTACCGTTTGAATAATTCATTTAATTTTCTTTCTGCAAATCATTTTAAATTCACTACTTATATGTAAACATAGTAATTACAAATATAAAAATTTCTCCATAAACATTCATATATATATATATATTTATTTATTCTTGGGCAATTACTTGTTGCAAATAAATGATATATAAAACCAAATAATCTGAACCAACGCTCTCTCTACAGCAATTTTACGCTTAAAGTGATACGTAGCAGCGTAAATAATGTGTGCATCGTTGAAAGTATATATATATCCAGCACGCGCAAGCGCTAACGAGAGCAGAGGAGTCCGCATTCCTGGGCGTCACCGATCCTTCAGGTGAACATAATCCTGATGGGCGCGCGAGAATCAGAAGGCCAAAAAGGAAAGCAAGTGAGAGAAGAAAGAAAGAAAGAAAGAAAATAACAAACAGCAGCAACAGCAAATGAGACAAAGAAAATAGATGAAAAATATATTGTCGTATTTTATGCACTATCCGGGATTTTCCTATTCGACTTATATTCTTCACGTAGAATTAATCTGGATGCATCTTGCGTCGTATGTACATGCACTTGCGGCATAGAAGACGAGAACATATATATATATATATATATATAAAAGCGCTTGCAACTTTTGCCGACTCTATATAACTTCGTATCACATCTTTGGATGACGAAGGAATCGATCACGTAGCGCGGACGTGCGATTTCCGTGCCGCTCCCGCAGACACTTCCTCAGGATAATCAATCATTGGTTGGAAGGAAAAAGAAAATAAATAAATATGTGTTTATGTAGGGAGAGCAACACAGCGACAATATCACAATAAAAAAAGAAAAAAGCGCTGAGGAAAATATTTAAATCGAATTTTTCACCCAACTAACATTTGCGCAGAAATTAATCAATCAAGAAAGTTCTCCCCGAAAAAAAATTATATAAATTGCAACTGATAAATTTGATTTGAATTAAATACTTTTATATCATATTTAATATAAATCAATAATTATTTATAACTGTTACTATTTATTAACGTATTTTTCTCATTAAAGAATCAAGTGAACTCAATCCGAAAAATTAAATACAGAATATAAATGGTGAGCATTATTTATTATCTATTGAAATCTTGAGATATGAATATAATCCACAACAAATAAATAAGAAATGTTGCAACTTGTTTTTGCAGGTAAAATAAGTATTATCTACTTTTTTATTTATTTATTTTTCTTTTTTTCTTTCCGGAGTAACGTATTGAATACAATCTAACAGCAACTCACAGTACAAATTCCGTCTGATCAATACACGAACAAATAGTTTGTACTACTTATATATATTATGCATCATCTTGTAGTGTGTTTAATACGGTCACCGATCAAATTCTTCGACTTGCTCTCACTTTCGCGCGCCTCACGCTTTAACTTGTGCATATATACATTAATATAAATATATGTATATATATAAACATTTATATCTGTGTGTATGCGCGCAAGGAATAACAAACTGCAATTACTCACGCTGTTGAACGCGCCTGGATATATATATATATATGTATATATATACATGTTAGCGCAGGCGCGAGAGTTTCTTGGAATCATTTATTTGCCACCCAACGAATCACTGAGATGTAAATAAAACTATTCAATAGTTCGTTCTAATTTTCACGTTTGTGCACGCGCATTCTCCGCTTTTAAATTCAATAAACAATTAGAAACAAACAGTAGAAAAGAAAAACAAAAAATAAAAGAGAATATGAGTGAGTGAAATCGAATAATAAATGAAAGTAATATGCCCATATTAATTGTTTCTTTTAAATAATTAATCATGCGAATTGTATATGGTCAATAATTGCTGAATTATTTTACCGCCAAGGGTTTTTTTCTTTGCTATTTATTTATGTGTGTACCTGAATGGCTAATAAGTGTTCTTGTAGAAGGACCATTGTGCTATACAATGCCGCACGCAGGTGCGGCATTGTATATATGATCAAACCAAACGCCACAAGTGCACAATAAAAGACGTTTGCATTCGCGGATTCGCGGACCACTGTTAAGAAGATAAAGAACGAAATATAGAGGAGAGTGAGTGAGAGAAAGAGAGTGTATATGTAAGAGAGATGACCCCATCGGGAGTCCACTCTTAGCTCCGCCTTCGGTTGGCGTGTGCATTTGCGCAAGATGGCGTCGTTCAAGTTCGCGAGAAGCCACCGTGTTCCCAACTCTCTTCCAATTTTTTTATTTTATTTATTTATTTATTTTTTTTCTTTTTTCTACCTCTCTTTTCGTCTCGCACTTTACTCTCTGTATTTTTTTTTTATCAACGCTATACATTTATTTAATGAATTATTCCATATGTTCATCACGCAAGTCGATACACGTTCGGTTGTCATAAAAAAAAAAGACAGTAGAATTTGTGAAATTTTATCTGCACGATGAAAAAATTATCGGAGAATATTTATCATGATTTTGTTCCTTTTTTTTTTTTTTTCTGTTACAATGACATTTGAGGAGAAATAAAATTATTTGAAATGAAGCTTATGGATTTGATTTGCAGTGATGTTAATACTTGAAGGTGGAATGAGGAGAATGAATTTTATCCAACTGATAAAATTCTCAATTGAATTTACATTTAAAAAAGGTTGTAGATTTAACAAATAAATATTGAATTTTGATACAGTTAAATTATCTGTACTGAATTTTTTGTTCTTATATACAAAAATTCCGAGTTTGTATTTCAACACAATTTTATATTGAATCAAAACTATATATTAATATAAATTAGATATAGGTAGAAATATAATTTTAAGAATCGTTGGAATTAAAAAAACGATTACAATTCACACGTTACAAAATAACTATATATATAAAGCATAATAAATTTATAATAACGTAGATATCAATGATGAAAATCGTGTTCTAAAAATGGCTATTGTAATTGACTACACTTACAATCATTTTCTTATCTACAAAGTGCTCGTGCCAAATCAAAATTATTTGTCTGCCTATATATAAACCCGAATTGGATTTGCATTCAAACAATTTGTCTTCAATAATTCTTTTGCCCCCCCCCCCCCCCTCCCCCGTCCCCGCAACAATTAAATAATCATTTCCCTAATATACAAATTCATTAACTCTTCTCAATGTATATATTCATGTACACCACTATACAATATATATTTATATTTATAATAAATTAATATATAAATATATTTTTACAAAAGAAGAGCAGAAAATGTGTAATCTATAAAACAAAAAGCGGAGGCATAAAGGCATCATGCCAGAAGCGAGAGAGCCGCCTTATACTCCCTGTGGCCTGCAATTATGTATGCACCTCTCTCAGACCCCGTGGCTTCTCGGTTGGTTGCGCTTCCTTCCTGTCTGCCGCAACCACTGCGCCGTATAGTAGGTATTACATGTAGATATATATATATATATATATATATACGCCTCCTTTACTCCTTTTCCCCCCCTTCACCTCCCTTATCTTCATCCACGTCGACCTCATCATCCTTGTCCAACTGCGAGACTATTCCCTCGTCTGTTCTTTTGCGACCCCACTTCATTCTCTCTTACTCTCTTTCTCTCACACATTCTCTCAATTTTGCAAACTAAGTATCTCACTCACTGGTATCTCATCACGCACGCACGCAACATTCTCTTGTTTAACACACGTTTACATATTTTTATTTTAGCATTGTCTCAGAATTATATTTCATATGCTAAAACTCATTTCTCATCAATTGTGTAAATGAACTCTTTTATGACGTTTTATAATTATTTTAATTTTTTTTTTCATTATAATTCTGTTGTTGTTGTTGTTGTTTTTTTTGGTCATCATATTTTTCAATAACTCTTTGCTGTTTATGATGAATTGACAATGGTGAATATTAATGTGTATAGGTTGATATAGTAGAATTACTGGCGTTCCTGTTGATAATAGATTTTCTAACAGAAACGGTGTTGAGTGAGATTGGTGAACTGTAACCTCCGGTTTGTGGCTTGAATAATTAACGGAATAAAGACTTCCCGAGTTTGGATCTTATAGTTAAACCCTTGTAGTAAAAGTCATGAACCGGAATATGTGGGGAATATTAAGCCAGAGGATTATTAATGATGGGTCAAAAGATTTACATGACCCAAAAAATTTCTATTGAAATATTCTTGAATTTTGTACTCTAGTGTATAGTAATTATCTCCTCACTGGGTCAATTGGGACAGTATCACTAATTCCTATCAACATTAATGACCTCCTTTAAATAATACCTCAAAATGTATTATATATAATACAGAGAATTATGATTTCCTAATGAACAAAATAAACCAATCACAATTTTATTAGAAATAAATGTCAAAAAACCACTCACTCGTTCCCACTGTTTTTATATTTTTACTGTATCAACACCATAATACCAGTAATTCTGAAACACCCTGTATAAAATAAAGCATCAAGCGGCTTTGTATCCAGATGATGGCTGTATAAACTTGTAAAATAAAAAATTTGCAATAGCAAGAAATATATCTTGTAACAGACTCTCAATGAGAAGAAACAGTAAAGATTTGATTCCGATTAAGCATCGTCGACGATGCTGTTTCTTTTATTTTCTTTTTTTCGTCCTTTTGTTTATTTTTTCTTTCCTCCTCTTCCTTTATTCATTATTGTCCGCATAAAGGCAAAGAGGAGCCACGAGCTATATAGCTAACAGTGGCATGGATATGATCCACGCACGTCGGTAAGAATCAGGGATATCACGTTGCAAGAGCTAGATCAAGTTACCCTCTTTTCCTTCAGTGACGATCGTCTTCTGTATACAGTACGTAGTTTCATCATCATTCGCCTTCTTCTCTTTATGTTTCATCTCACTTTCTCTCCCTATTAATCTTATATAAAATAACGACTGAGTTTTTGTTTACTTCGTCGCATCCCCTCGACGTCAAAACTCTGCATTAAAATGTTCTTCTGTTGATGGTCAACTGAGTTTCTACGAATCATACCGCTCAGAATTAAATCACGCTCCCTTTCTCCTCTCTCATCTTTTATATATACTTATTCACTCTTCATGTTCATTTCGCTCGAATATATTTTACTAACTGCGATGAGTGAAGATGCGCCTGCAAGAAATTCTCCACTGTATAAGACCCACTCTTTGCGTATATAGTTGGATGCGCAAATGCGATAACATTGATACTGTTCTCGTTACAACGAAGCGTGTTAAATAGTTGGCACATGCCAACTATTAAGATATCTTAGAAAATCCAAGTTGGGTGATTGACCCACGACACATCTCATCACATTTATATTTAATAGCAAGATTTATTTTCACTGGCGTTTAATATTTTATTTTAAAGTAAATTGTTCAATGAAGTGGAATTAGAAAAAAAAATCTGTAAATCAAAATTGTACTGTGTCTTGATTTTTTCCTTCCCTTTGCTTCATGGAATAATTCGTACTTGAATTACATTGTAAGCAAGAGTGCATAACTTGTTCATTATCATAGTGTAGATTTTTTAAAGAAAAAAATTGTGGAATGTGTTGCCACAATTTTATAACGTGTCGCTATTCAAATTTTTCCAACAGCAATGACACAAATTTATTAACCGACAAAAGAGTGTGAATATGTGTAAGAAAAAAAGCATGGACTGGGATATTATAAATATTATCAACATAAGAATTTAGATTGATATAAATAAATACAAGCAAAAGTATTTTATTAAATTTTTTTGCGTGCCATCAAATTTTTCTTTCACTATTCTCAATGGGTTAAATTAAGTCAGAGTTCAAGCTGTAAAAAAAAAAAAAAAGGACGAGCCGCAAAAGACAGTATATATAGCGAAAAAATATAAACAAACAAAAAAACACATCATTATATGGTCTAGTCGTGAGCGAGACGGATTCATTTGGGAATTGAATGAAAGGTCGACATTAATTATTAAGATGTCTGAGCATTGAGGACAAAAAATTGTACAGACGTTACATATATATCTTTTCTATCTAAGGATTAGATGTGAGAAGTTTATATACTTGGCACGAGACTGTAACGCGTCTATTTTTATATATATATATTCAAGTGAATGTATGTATATAGATGTATGTATTTTATATATGTACTTACTGTGAGCATAGTGGGCGGCTGCTGCCGGGTGATGAGGCGTTGGTCCCGCGTGGGGGTAGTAACTTCTATAGTCAGGGTTGCCAACGACCCCGGCACTACCCGCCCCCGACGGTGGCTCGAGACTTGTTCTCGGCGGCTCATACCAGCGCGCCGCGCTCGATTCACTGCTCATGTCCATTATGTCGAGAATTTTCGTGGCCTTGCACCGTGCGCTTCAAAAGCGCCCCGTCCGTTTTTAGAGAGAAAAAAAATATTGATTTTCCAAATTTACAAATAAAATTATTAATAGAATGAATGGCACAACGTGTGCTTTCAATTAATCACGCACACAGTGCTTTGATTTTTGATTTATTGAAATTTACTTCGCGGACGAAAATTTTATAAACAAGAAAAATAGAAAATAATTGAATTGAAATAAAAATATCAAAGCAATTAAATTATTGAATGAATATGAGGTTAAATTCCGAGAGGACCGTCGCCTCTTGTTAATTTTAATGCTGATAATGTCATAGGGTCGAGTAATTGAACGATGACTGTGGAAAGTGTTCGATAAGACTCGACCAGTCGATCTGAAATGAGAAAAAAAAAGAAAAATTAAACATTAATATTACTATCTAAATATATTTATTATTGTTGGAAAATATATATCTTAGATTTATCTCACTAGTGAACAATTTTGATTATCCTTTTATTTATGATGTTTTTAATAATTAGTAAAAATAATAATGAGTATTATTTATTTATTTGTTCTTTTATTTCACAATGAACGATGCAGAACAAAAAATCGCAATTGGATTGTAACGAAATGCCACGACTAATAATGAAACTTCATCTGTGTGATAAATACGATAAGCGTTATTTCGTTTTCTCTTTTAATTCGATATCTGATATCAATTGAATGTGGAGGGATGTACAAGATTCATTTTGGTTTGAATGCGAGGTGATAATCTTGAAATATATTTATCAACATTGTACTCGCTCATGTCTATCAAAGTCATCGGTAACGACCGCTAAATTCAACTGAAACAATATAAAAATAAGAAGAGAAAGAAAAAAGTGAATAACAATTATCAAAAGATATGATTGAAGATCATTTTCCTTTATGTCTTCTCAATGCTACAATAAAATATATTTCAATCAGATTGTTTTTCTTTTTAACATGATGAATCTATTGGTATTCAATCTTTTATAATAATTATTACTTTATTGAAATAAATGAAATCGTTAACATCAACAGCCTTCGACCCTCAACAAATAAAATATAGTCAAAAATAATAATCGATAAGATATCCAAAAAGTATTGCGATAAGATTGTGCTCCCTCCCAGAATAATGATATCGACGAATTCAAGTTGATAATAAATCGTTGAAACATTTTCCAATAGAAAAAGAAAAAAAAAAAATCTTCGAAATAATTCTTGGGTAAAGTTTGAAGTATTATTATCAAATACATCGGAATGTTCATTACTGCAATTACTTTATCATACAACAAGTGTACATTAACAAACATTCTGCCAAAATTACTTGAGAAATATCTAAAACAAGACGTAAATTTTCGAGACTCACTCAACCAAATTTCTAAAAGCTCTCCGATAACGTGGTAAACAATTTTAAAATCATCAATCACCTCTTTTATGACACGAGAAAAAAATAATAATATATATTTAATGAGAACGAAATAATAACTACGATAAGGTGTTAACAGTTGCTTAATTTTAAATATCAACGGATATATATCTAAAAGATACGAATAGTAATTGAATGTGACATTAACACTTAAAAATTATTTTTGAGACTACGACAATATTTTTTCAATTATCCCCATCGGAAAATCTAAATAATTAGTAATAATTGAACTATATGATTTCCATTCACATACCACTGAGAACGATGACACCAGAAGATATTTCACCTATCGCTTTACACAATTAAATTCTAATAATGAAAATGATAAAACAAATATGTCAAGAAAAAAGAACAAAAAACAAAAAAACAATAATGAACAAAAACTAATTAAATTGAATGAAAAAATTTTTATAACAAATTTCGACAAATATTAGTAAGCCCAGATATATGTTACAAGTTATTAACGATACAATCTATATCTGTTCACGACTAGCGCCAATTTGCAACTGATTAAAAAAAAATATTGAAAGATAGTGAATATATCTTCAACATGGAGTGGCCAAAGTATTTATATAAGAATGATTATCTTTCATAGGGGAGTTTGTTTCACCTGATTTTCGTGTCACGATAATCTATAACTACTCTATCCTAAAATCAAGATACCGATTAGCGATATATGTAAGTAGGTGAGTATAAATAGTGTGTGTGTGTTGGTTATAAATATAAGTACATAAAAAAAAAAAAAAAGATATCCAGATAAATTCACGGAAATAATTTCTTTATCGATGACCAACAATTACGGACAATTAAATATACGAATATTAAACGTTGCATTATTTGAATACCTGTCACGAATGAATTAATATTACCGTAATAATGTTCAATATAATTTCAACTTAACATTAATTATGAATTAATTATTCTACTAGTATTATTAACATTCAGTGGTTGATAAGAGTCATTTAATAAATTAACACAAACGATTGAGTTCATATTAAAATGTCAATTCCCCACAGAGTGATTTGAATGTAATTAATGACAACGTATAATCCATAGCCACGGGTGTTCCTACACATGGCAATCATGTGTGTATATATATACTACACTATGAGAAAAAAATATAGAAGTCAAATAGATGGAGAAAAAAAAAAAAAAAAAAAAGAAGAAATACATTCGATGAATTTTTTACGTTGAGATAAAATATTTGTAAGTGAAAGAGAAAAAAAATGACGACAATTCATGGTTATCTTTTGTAAAAGGCAATCTTATCATTATATTTTGATAATAATCTTGAGAATCTTTTTGGGAAAACAACTTGGACACACACGATACATAAAATTGTTGTATACAGTCACGTGTACATCGTCATCATCCGATACGCGATATCTTTTTGATGTATGAATTTTATTCTATTCGTTCAGTAAAAAACATCAAGGCGCCATTAAATTATGTATATTGTTATGAATCTTTATTTTTATGTTTCGCTTCATGCAGGTGACAGATAACCTTTGTTTTCAGCTCAATTGAACTTTCTGCTTATAATTTATTCCCATTGCAATCATTGAATAATAATTATTTTAATGGAGTCATCAATAATATAAAGTTTTTGCCATTTACCTAATGTAATAGTTGATGAAAAAAATGATGAATTTGATCTCATTAGACGTCATATCATTTAAGTAGATTACAAAAAAAATTAATAAATATCAATGAACAACTGAGAGTAAAAAATAATGAACACAAATTAATCGCATGCAGAAAATTATGAAGCGTACAAAAAAATTCACTCAATTTTATGTGAAGATTATCGTAAGATTATATTTTATTCACAGTATGAATGCACTCTCTATAACTTTTATATCATTCCTTCTATGAAATGTATGCAAGAATAATTCTCAGAGTACAATTTCCTACCAGAAAAATAATACAACTTCACTGAACACTCAGTAATTTGTTTGCATGCGCCTTGTAATTATTTATTATCTTTCCATTTTAATTCCGCTTTTCTATCTGTCGGGTATTTTCTAACGAAATATTCGTCCCTTATCAACAAATTTGAAGCTCTCGATAATTCTGCACGCAAACTATTCAATCCTACTCTATAATTCGCATTCATAATGAACAATTGACTAGAAAAAAAAAAAAAACCCTATCAACAACACTCAAATTCGTGACAAAATATATTCTTTCTTTTCGTCTACACTATACTGATTATAATTTACAATGTTTAAATCAACGAAGCGTGTATATTTAATAACAGTTCAATCTACACGCGAAATAAATATCTCAAAGATAGAATATATAGATGTAATAATAATATATGTTTGTTTAATATTTATATACGTATAATATAGTAAAACGTGATGGAACATGTATAGAGGCAAAAGTCAGAGTATATATAATCGACGCATATAATGCAGCTGTGTGCACTGCAGCATCACCAGCAGCAGTAGTGGTAGTAGGACCTCGCGTGAAAGTGGGCCCGTGCCACTCTCCTGCGCGCATACACTGCCAAGGCAATAGTCGCGCGAGCGCATTATGACGTGTACAACTTCGTGGGCCCTTATATTATTATATACATCACAAGTTGATGCGGCTTCTTGGCAAATCGCTCGCACGCACCACTTACCAAATACCCAAAACCACAATTCCATCAATGCGACCATCATATAATTCAATACAACTGACACTCAAATATTTTTTCCACAACACTCACAGACATCAACAAATCTCACCAAGTCTATATTTTATTCACAAAAGCACATTTCTATTATTATTTTTATTTATATATGTTCATGTATCTATCAGCCAGAATAAAAAAAATATATATATATATTGTTGGGAGTATTTAATAATTATTGTGAGAGAAATAAAAGTTATAATGTATTGTATTTTGCAAGTTGGAATATCAGAGAGTATGAAATATTTATCATCAGTGTCCGACGGGGAGAGCAACATGAACAATGTATATGAATTTTATTTATTATATAAACTCATATACGAGTTGCGAGAATATATATTTTTCTTTTTCATTTAATAGTTCTGTTGGTATGACGGATTATAAAAGAGTAATAAAAATAGAGATGAACAGTGAATGATCTCGTGAAGATTTACTTAAGACAAAAGAAGTGAACAAGAAATAGAGAACGTTTATTGTGTATCATGTAATTCAATATCCGTGTAGCGACAAAAATAAATATTAAATTTGATTTGAAGGCCAATGTAGGACATTGTGCTCATGGTAAATAAAAAAAAAAAAATAAGTCTATATAAGTTAGCCACATATTGGATGAGCGGAGGCAAAAGTTTCGTGGGCCGTCGCACGCGTCCCGCTGAGAAGGCACACGATGACCCGACACAAGTGTAACACGATCAACTTATGCGAGGTAACATAAATAATAATAGAAGGAATTTTGAGAACGAAATCTTTCTACCTAATATTATATTAACATTGTACATTATTTTAACACACTTGAAATAATTTTTTTAGTAGCCGTAAAATATTCAAGAGAAAAATAATTAAAATAATATAAAATATGTAGACAGTGTGAAATTGGCTTAGAACAATAGAAGCAGTATGAATAGAAGGGATTTATATTTTTACAATTGTCAACCTTATTTGTTGCAGTGTCACGAGAAAAATTAACTACGCACAGGAAGTTGAACTGAAAAATTCAACGAGGGTAATAAGACTCATTACAAACAATTTACAAATACCTATCGTAACAATTAAATGAATGTCAAAGACAATAATAATCTTCATCAACTTGTAAAAATTCTTCTCACCCAAAAATAAACAAGAACTAATTGCAATTATTATTAATCATGTATATATAATAATAATAATAATATCTTGTGATGTGAAAAGTATGTAGTGAATACAATAGAAATTTTTTCACGTGAAATTAAATAATAACGTTGGAAAAATAGCAAATACATTGATTATCAAAATGAATAAAAATGTTTTCCTTACACATTCGCGTTTAATTTATTCTGCTAATGTTGCTCGAGCAAATAATAGCCACTTTCCATATACATATCTATACTTATACTTGTTTATTAATTTTTTTTTCCTCCACTAACCCACACTGTTGTCTGATACACCTATAAAAGCATTTATATTTATATCAGACATACAACAATTGACGAAAAAAAGAAAAAAGATGGAAAAAATTTTCATTTTAAATGCGTCGCTGCACTAATAAGCGATGACGAAGGGGAATGAAGCAGGGGATCGGAAGCAATTCGCGGTTAATAAATGAAAACACAAGCCGTGTGGATTATTATACTTGCAAATTACCAATTATATACCCTCACAGTCTGAACGATACATATAGATATAAATTGTTAAGGTATTTTATATTTTTCGTGTGTGTTAGTTGTTATTTATATACACTTTTTAAAAGCATCTACATTTTTTTTTACATTCATATACAGATACACAGACACATTTTCTCACTTACACGCTCTTACATTATTCCTTGTTCAACGGAGTAAATGCCCGGGAAAAATCTCCTCACAAAACCCGAACGTTTATTGTGTTGTATGTAGGATATATCGCGAGACAAGATGGACGTGTTCCGCCTCAACTAGACAGCCCCAACATTACATATATAAATATATGTATATGTATCATGAATTAATCTCATCCTCTCTCATGTAATATTAAAGTTTTCTGATGTTAAAGATGAGTGAATGAGATTGAATAAAAGTTAAAATGTTTGAATAGAAATGAAATAAAAAAAAAATATTATATTGAATATGTTTTAAAAATGATAACAGTTTAAAAAATTGTTATATTATATTTTCTTTTATATATTGATCGTTGTGGAAAAATGTTTAGTCAAAGAAATCATATATGGATTTGTCGATAAACACGTATTGTATTTTGTTTGCCGTCGGCACGCGACAGCTGTACACAAACACACAAATACACAATAAAAGTCGTCGCGTTTAATATATATAAGCAAGTATATTATATTATTGTTATAACAGAATCTGTTATGTACGAAAAGATATATTTTGATACAATGCTATCTAAACACCGTTGTATATAATAATAGAATTGAAAAACTATTTATGATATGGAGTTGGTGAAAATTATTGCAAAAATGTCAATGGAAAAAAAAAAATAAAGGAGTAGAAAAATAAGAAAACAATTGAATATAAGTGAATTGAAATACAGTGTGAGTATATAAAGTTTCTCTTTTTTTCTTTTTTTTTTTTTTCCCCCTGACTAAATTTCTAATATTATCTTTCACTCAATCAATTCGAATCAACAATGCAAGAAAAAAAAATAACAGTCATCGAATGTACAGGGATAGAAATTTAATTCTCAAATATATTTGTGTTTATCACTAAGATGTTTCGATATCGTTCAGAATTAACGTCGAAAAAATTATAGTGAAATAATAGACAAAACTATTATTTCATGTAACCAAATCAAAAGTACATTGAAGAGACATGACAAACTAGTATAGAAACTAATCCTGCTAAATATATTCGCGTTATTGTAATTAATTAGTGAATTTCAAAGTCGACAGAACAAATGAAATAAAACGTCAAATATCCGAATGAAAACTGGTAGAGAAAAGATTCGTTTGATTCCATCAATTTTGCATCGTTCCACTTTTTCACCTGAATTAAATTCTCATTGATTACTGATAATAAACGTCGATGATTTGAAAAATTGATGGTGAACTTAATAAGAGAATAATATAATACACACTCGCGACACTGCTGCCCCCAGACGTAAGTTATTCGAAGAAAAAAATCCTGGTGTTCTAACTCATCGTCGTCATCATCATCGTTGCACGTTCTGTATCACGCGCAATATAAATGAGAATCCGTATTTTATTTTCTTCAAACTCCCTTACCTTATCTCAAGCTATCCAGCGATAACGTCCAAGTATAGCTTTCTCCCTCTTTATCTCTCTCACTATCTTTCTCTTTTCTCTTTTCTGTTATATTATTCTCATTGATTATCACTATATTATCACCAACACACTGCACTGAACACAAACACGACACATCGTGGCTTGTTGTTGTTTATATTAATTAATCAAACAATTAATCAATTAATTTTCTTATTTTACTTTAATCTCAGAATTAAAACGGAGTTAACAATTTCGTAGTAGTCCACGTTTTTTTATTATCACCTCATTTAATTGGTCCGAGAAAATTGGAACTATCACTTGATAAAGTGGCAGATACTTTTTTCCCACTGTCCAATTGATAAATTCAAATAAATATTTTTCATTCACAATATCAATGACACATATAAACATATAAATATTTATATATATATATATATATTTATATGGATGTACTTGTGTAAATATTATTTGTTTTATTAGTCACCATTACTCTTTATTGGAGTAGATGACAGTGGAAGAATAAAAATAAAAAAGAAGAGAACTTGTAACAACAATTGTTAAAAATGCGCGTTTGATACTGGATTAATAATATTATTGATAATTGTCACCAAATATTATTAATATTTTATACGTAAAGTTGAATTGTGTGTTATTATATAAATGAACGCGCGCACACACAACTCGTCGATGCAACTATCGTGGCACCCGGCGCGGAACTAAAGCGCACGAAAACACGAACGACTCGAGTCCCCCACGTTCACCGTTTGTTCGGTATTGTCCGGTATTTATTCGTGAATGTTCGGGTCGCTGTGACAACGCCTACGGCGCACGGAGCCCCACCCCCGCGCGGGCGTTAACTCTAACTCACCCCACTCCTGAATCCATCGTATGCGCTTCCGTCGTTGGTATTCGTTTTATTTGTCTTTTATATTCTTTGCTTTCTCTGGTATTATATATACCCCTCTGGCGCTGCTACTGCCTTGTGTGTTTGTTTTGGCGCGCCAAGCGCTTGTCAACGCGCGCGCCAAGTACTTGGGGAAAAAAAAATGTAGTGAAAGACTGGGGAAAAAAAAAAGAAGAGAAAAAAACATCTATGAAAATAATTGTATGCGTAAGAATAACGAGGTTATTGTTCCTAGGAAAAATTTTGACGGAGAATTGAGAGGGATTTGAGGGGACATTAGAACCTTAATTCAACCCCGATTTGATTCCAACTAGAGATTAGCCCTTTGTCATAGTAAAATAGGTCTGATAATAGCTGGTGTGTTCGACATTTTGGTGATTTTTATTATATTTGGGGGGGGGGGGGGGGGGCAGTTGCGAGAAAATTGTGCTTGTGGTTAGAAACTGGGACAAGGGCCCAACCCAAACTACAAAATCAAGGGTGCTAAAAATATATTCTTCCCCATCTTATAAAGTAACGAAGCTATTCCTTAGAATGCACTTGAAAGGGTGCAGTCTTGGATTTGTAGAGAAGCGCTGCAATTCACAAAAAAATTTCTATTTTACTTAGGATATAGATGAATAGGAATACAAGCCTCACGACTCGAGAGGAAATTTCCCCGTAATACTATAGTGTTTTAATACAGAAACTGTGATTACCAGGATTGAAAAGTATGCAGTGATGGCGCCATCTATGATAATTCCAACGAAACCTTAACCGAATCTAGATGAGTTGAGATAATCTTTGAAAATCATCGTGTTATTATTCCAATTCACCTTTTATATCTCGAATAATCTTAGCAATGACCACAATTGTTTTTCCCATTCACATTTAAATGAAAATCACAGAAGGCTTATCTAGATTCTTCTAATATGAACAATCATTACTATAAAACAATCCTTTAGTTATCAAACTCCCATACAAGAATTGTAGCTTAATTCCTTACAGTGACTAATGAAAAATTCTCGAATGATTCAACAGAACATCAGAGTCCTACACTGCAAATTTAAATGTATTGAAAGTTACTACAAGATTAGGATTATGTATAGAAAATTAACACACCTTTAAATGTGTTATAAATGACTACAATGATTTAAGAAAGGCAACAACACATATATACGTGTGCTGAAATAATACACTATACAATTTTCAGTGTAAGCTCTGCAATGCCAATTGCGGTTACATTTTTTTCCCTGACTTTATTTACAAATGTATAGTAGTCCTACCGCACAGACGTAAATAAATTTATAAAAAAAAAAAAACCCTAGAAGAAAATAAAGTACCTATCAAGAGGTCATGATAGTTTTATGTATAGCCAGAAGATTAATTCCCCGAGAAAGAAGTATAATAATATATGTAAAGATCGCGTCTCGTTGAGCGAATCTGGCATGTGTTACTCGTATATCACTGCTTGAAATACATATATACATACAGAAGGGGCGTTCGAATATATATATATATACATACGTATAAACAACCGGCTTGTTCACAGCGTTGGGCGCGCGCCGGCTTCGCGCGCTCATAATTTACGTAATAAATACCGCGGCTTATAGGGGCAGCGCGCACGCGCGCGCGCCAGAACGCGTCCATACGCGTTCCTCCTGCCGTTTGCTTCAACCCAAGCAAAATTCAATGTATCCGATGTAAATTTACTGCCTGACATTTTTTTTTTTCTTTTCTTTTTTTTTTACGGTTGTCATGCCAAACGCGCGTTTTATCGCGTCTATAACTGCGCGCGCTCCCTTCTCACGTATTATATACATATATATGTATTGGTTATATAGTAAAACTGCTTGCGGTGCGCGACGGTATGATACATGGATTGTGTACTATATTATTCTCTATCATCTTGTGTCCTCAATATCGGTCTATGTAATATCGGCCCTCTCAACATATATATATATATATATATATATAAATATATATACATATATATACATCCGCACATATAATAGTATACTTTGCGGCGGATGGTGTTTTATTTTGGCGGCGGTGTGTGTCAGGAAAGAAAGAGATTTCGCCGATGTGATCGTGCCATGTGATCCCCCGAAATTCAGATCAGATCAGGAAAAACGAGAACCCAATGTTACATATATGTATACATAAATATATATATATATGCCACGTGCCCCTGTATGCGCGCGCGCTTATAACCAGATCAACGTTGAGATATATGTATGAGCGCGCGAGGAGTTAATCTTGATAACTTTACTGACTATCTAGATGAGATACGGCCTACCAGATACGCCTCTCATATACGAAATCTCAAGTCGAAAATCTCCATCGTATGATGCGACCGCGGAAGTGACGCTCTGAATTACAGGTTGACCCAGGTCATGTGTACACTGTGTCCACAAATTTCAGTAATTTTTTTTCTATATAGCAATGAATATTTGTGTATTAGCTTGGTGAAAATGAAATTGAGGGAGGATTGGATGAACCGATTGGAATTTGTGGTGTATGAGAAGGGCTTAGATTTTTATACGATTTCATCAAACAATTGTGTAAGATGGTAATTAGTGATCTTTTGATAGAATTAGTACTGGTTCAGTTGAGATTATCTAGAAGTTTACTAGATAAAATCCCGGTTTTGATTATATTCTTTCTATTATGATTTTGATCTGTGGTTATCTCTTTTTTTAACTAATTTTCGGTCGAAGTTGATGCCATAATTGGAATTTTATTGAGAATAATGAATAAATTTGAGATAGGTGAGAATTTTAACAGGGCTGTGACCAGAGCTATACTATCATGATCATTAAAGTGATGATAGATAGTGCGATTACGTAGAATTGTCCAGTTTCATCCGACTTGTGTCTAGATTAAGTTTAGATTGCGTTAAAAAATTAGTAGAAGTAATATCGTGGGAAAATTATGGACCAAACTAACAATGTCTGATGGGCAACAATAACTATAGGGCCTAGATTTCCTCTCTATTTGCTGATGAACTGAAAAAAAATTGGCATCACACCAATAGAAACTGTCTATATACCAGTTCCCATTGATCCAAAATTAGATTCTAACTTTCCCAGATTAATTACGTCTTTAACTTTGGAATTATTTACCTAATCATTTTACTAGTCAGTGCCCTAAATCAATTCACAAGACGACTGCTCAACAATTCCCAATGAAAATAGCAAGGAGTAAAATTAAATCAATTACTCAGTAAAAAATTTTTACGCAATACTTCAAAAATTGTCTCTACACACAATTTTCGGATGAATTACACATCTGTGATTAAACATACATATACATATCCATAAGTGGGGATAGTGAGCTGTGGATCGTGTCGTTGTGACTCGCGGGGAGCGACCAAGGTAGGGGAGGAAGCGTGATGAGAGTTAATATAGAGTGGGGAGTTAAAGCAACGGAATCGTTGCCGGGTGGCTGCTGCGGAGTATACTGGCGGAGACAACTGAACAATCTGTAGAAGCTTGTCCACGACGAAGAGAAGTCCGTAGATCAGCCAATCAGATAGGAATACCCCCTCTCGTTCATTGTCACAAAATGGCGGCTCTAAATCAGCCTGACTCCGCCTATTGCTCGCTCCCCACTCTAGAGCGCCTCTCGCGGCGCGTCATGAAAAACTCCGCCTATCGATTCATTTTTACCGCTCTTGTTTGCTTCCCCCTTTTCCCTTTATATATATATATATATATATAAGTATTGTATGTTTTATCCCTTCTTGTTGATACGTTAGGGCTGTATGTACATGTTGCACGTGCACTTAATTCGCGATGTTCGTATTGGCTGTTACTTTGCTGTCTCGCTGATTTAATTTTTCGTTTTCTCATTCTATCCCTTTTTCTTTCATGCTGCCATTTGTGGAGAGATCTGGGTGGATTTTACGTGAAGAAAAATAAATATATATATATATTTATTTGTGAATAGCTTGTACAGATAGCCATGAAGGACATTTACTCGGATTGCCTACACGGAAGAGTCTTGATGGAGAATGTGTGTGATTTTTATTTATTTGAGGGTTGGTTTTTGACGATTTTCTGGTTTGTTATTGGACTGCAATTGCAATGTAGTCCATTTTTAACACAATTGGATTTGATGTATATGATTAAAATAATCAGCAAGACTAAAACTACTTTCATGAATTCTTTTTTTTTTTTCTTTTGAGTCTCAATTAGTTTTATCAATTGATTTGTAATCTCTACATGTCAACAATTAGAGCGAGATTGACGTAGCTGAAATTGAGCTACCCTAGTATAAAAATAAGTTCTAAAGTTTCCTTGATTTAATCTAGTTACTGGTTACCGAGAGGCAGTCCCTCGAACTCGTTTTATCTAATCATGATTTTAATTTATGTATTATGTACTTGGTATTGTTGCTCTTGTCACTGGCAGGAATAAATTTGTGGTAGGGAATAATTGTTAGGGAAATAAGGACATTTTACACGTGTATCTTTTTGTCACAATGACACAGACAAATAAGACAAAAATATTAGAATTATTATTGACGATATATTATCTCAAACATTTTGAATGAAATAAAAATATAATCAAATATAGTTGTTACATTGTTTCTGTATATGCAACATTGTTTTAGTCAGTACACCAGTGTATCTCTCTATATCTAAATTAATAGTATGTAAATAAATCAGCAGAAATCCCCAATCAAAAATATTTTATTCTATAAGAGAAAGAACATAGACGTAGAAATTTGTGTTTGCTTCTATTTATAATTTAAATAGAGACTATATAGCTTTCGAATGATGCTGTTAAATGCCAACTGCTTCAATAAGATAGCATATATGATGTGTTAATAGTCCACGATAAATTGAAGTGGAGATTTAAATTGATTTAATACTTATTATAATAAATTAGAATGTGGTGAATGACGTTTATACATTATTATTTTACTAGATAATTTTGATAGGTCCATTTGATTAAACCCAATAACCTATTTCAATTGGCATTCTTCTAGGAATATATTAATCATTATTAATCAAATTATAGTGGTGACACCTCTTATATGTATAAATAATTAATGATTTTCATGGGTCACTTTATGAGGGTCAAATTTTCACAGAACTTATAGATGATTTATTATATTTACATCGTTTCAATTAGGTCGAATTCTTCGGTTTATTGGCTTTAGATAATTTTCCTTTCTATTAAAATAACAATGTGACGTAGAAGAATGTGAATCATTGTTCACTGAAGAATTACTTTCTCGTAATGGGAATATATCAATTTCGTCAAATAATACATGTTTCAATATGGCTACATAGTTAGAGAAGGGATTAAAAGATTATATTATACTTGGTAAATATATTTTCAATTTGAAACTGTCACACGCTTTGGAAACTTACTGAATAATTAATCCTCCTAACGTAACAATTATTATTATTTTTGGCGGGAAGTGTGATTGAAATGAATGACAAAGTGGATAGTGTTTGACGTCAATGAATTCGTTAGTTTATCGTCGTTTCGGAATATTTTTACCCACGAGTGTATAATTATTATTCTTCTTTTTTTTCTCTTCATTCTGAAAATATATATAGAGAACTAATTGAGTGTAAATGAATGTTACGAAACGAATAGACGTGTATAATGAGTGGCAATTAATTTTACATTTGTTCTTTTAGAAGTGAGATGTATATATACTGTATGTGATAACTAAAATAACTCATAGTTCATTAATTACCATTGAAAGGTCACTGCAATTATAATTAATTTAATATGTCAGTTTTATATTTTTTATGTTAAAAATTTGATAATAAAATATGATACAGCAATTTTTTTTTATTACCCTTCAACAAAAGATATAAATAACTTTATTTACTGCACAAAAAAAAAAAAAAAAATACAAAAAATCTTCTTTTATCTGCACATGATTTATCTAAATAGACATTGTCCAAATTTCATAATTAATTATTGAAAATAATAGTCTATTTTCCATCTATGACAATGTTTTTCTCATTATCAGGGAATTAAAAAAGAATTTTTATTACGTAAATGATGAAAAGTAAATAATCAAAAATATCGTTGCATTGGAAATAAAAGCGATTAAACATTTCGATTTCTTTTTTTTTTGTTTTATCTTGTTCTTTTTTTCTTTTTTTCTGGCATACATCTAAAGCACAAACTTTTATATACATATATATATTAATTCTCTTACTTTTGAATACACTTCAGTATATGTATAAAAAAGTTCTCTGGATTTTCCCGCGGCGAACTGCAAATTTATTGCTCTCCAATAAATCCTGAGGGCGATTAGAATTAATGCCGGATTAATTCCAACGGCCTTGATAAATTCTTATCTCTTCATGACCTGAGGATAAATGATTGCATAAATATATATGTATATATAGAGATATGTATACACTGATTATTAAAGAAAATTTTCTTCCCCATTTTCATCTTCATTTCTATTCAATTTTATTTATTCTTTTTCTCTTTCAGTTCCCTTTTTTTTCCTTGTTTCATCTTTTACATACATGTTCAAATGTATTCAGACAAAGACGCGTGTTAAGAGCACGTTTATTGAGGTGAATAAAAAGTTGAACACTATACACATATTAAAAGTGTATATACAGTGATTATATTAATTCACCGCGACGGCCACAATATTATAACGCTATTGCACAACACACTGTAATTTTCTTACCGTGCTGTACTACAATTCATTGAAAATTCCAAATAATTGTATAGTATTGATATTAATCATGAACAATTGTTATACAAATGTGTATGAACATTTAAACTCTGGTGAAAATTTTACCAAAGAATAATTGTGTTTTTTTTTTTTAATTTTATACAAAATATATCACTCATAATTATTTTATTATCAACAGTTCACAATGTTTTTTCTTCAGTTTAATTATTAAATTGCGTAGTTACTAATACAAAATATAAAGAATTTTCTCACGCGAACATGTGGATAACGACTACCATATTATTTTCCCAAAGAATATTTACATACACTCATAAAATCATACAATGAATAAAATAACAAAAAGTAACAATTGTAAATTCCATTTTCTTTTCACTGTTGTACAGTATGCAGTGTAGTGTTATACACTTAAATTTTAGCCCTCTCTTGATCGTCGACCCTTCTCCACTTGCACACGTTCATTTTTACACTCCTTCTCGAGACAAATACTTATATATATATATATATATATATATGTTGAAAAAAAAGAACAAAAAAGAAAGAAAAAGGTTCTCCCGGACCATCTTGGTTGTTTGGACTATAGCAACTATACTCTTGCAATATATATACTTTGAGGTTCATCAAGATAACTCTACATGGCCCGAAGTTGGCCATTGTATGCGCCCTTTCTCTAGGGGGATGCTTCCGCTCGCCCTCGCGCAAGTATTTCTCGCTGATTCGACGTATTTTTTTATTTATTTATTTTTTTTTTCCCCCCCCTTCTTTTTATTCTGCTTCTTTTCACTCTCTCAAATTTTTCTTGAGTGTCTTGATACATATACTATCACGTGTCACTGGTGTATTATACAGAAGTGCAATGCGCACGTATATATAACAGTACGCGACGCGATTTATTTGGGCTTCATTGGACTAGAATGATCGATTTTGCCACACGAGTCGTAAATGATTGGATCGAGAGGTTATTTATAGGAGGATAGTACTATGCAGAGGTATGGAGACGAATGCATTTCTGTATGCTTTATATACAAGTAATGTGCGTGTATATATTATGATCGTTGAACGCTTTTGGTATAGAAATATACTCGAGTGTTTCTTTATACTTTATTTTTTGTCATATGTATTTTTTTTTTTGGAGTACTTCAATCATTTTTTTAATTTTTTTTTTCGTCAACGGGAATGTGCGCGTTGAAATAAGTGAACAATTATGGTCTGTTCATGTGATAGTTTTTTCTTTTTTTTTTTTTTTTTGCTTTATGTCAATTGAATGTTTATTGTACAATTTTCCGTCGAGGGATCCATACTCGTTGATTTTTTTTTTTTTATTGTATTTTTAGTAGACGTATATATGGTATTGAAGTGTAGAATTGTATGGAAAAAATTATATTTGGAGGGTGAATGTTCTTTTGAAATAAACACAATTATGTTTGAGATGTGATATAAATAATGTAATTTTTTATGTTAATGTTTTAAATATGTGAGATAATTATTCACATTTTGTGAATATAATCATATTTATTTTGTTTGTATTTTTTTGAATACATTTGCGAAATTTTTATGAAACAATGATATTTAATTATTAAATAGAAGATGTGAAATTGTATTTTTGAATGTAAAAATTTTAATCTCCATTTTACCCATGAGAGAAAAATAGTTTTAATGAAAATGATTTTTTTATTTTACTCCCAGTGCCCCCAAAAATTTATGGGTATTTTATTGAATAGTTTGGTATTTTTTTTTCGTGTATCCATGTTTTTTCTTTTTTTTTTAACATAATTTTCATGAGAATTGCGATAATATCCAAAAAGGACATGATTTTCAATGTTCCAGAGCACTCAAGTTAGTATATATTGAAAGAACACGAAAGAAAAAAATTTGTATCTAAATTTTTTTTAAATGCTAAAAGATTTTTGTGGTAGATAATAAACGATTTAGTGTTGTTAATATGACAGTGTGGGAAGAAGAAGAAAGAAAAGGAAATGTTAAATACCTGAAGTATCGTGATGTAACTTCGTGAAGAGGGTGATATAAATAGAAAAACAAATGGCTATCGAAATATTTACTGACGAAAAAAAAAAAGGTTTTATTGTTTGACAATTATCTAAAAAAAGCAATAAAAATAATATCTTTATGACCATAACTTTCACATAAATACAATAGCTATGTGCTCAAATACATAGGTATCGTATTTGAAGAAAACCTATTAGACTTTTCATTTCTCTTACAGTATACTTCTGCATATGCTGTAATAATTTGGTAATGTAGCTACCGGAAATTAACATTAATGTATACCCATGGATATGTATATATAAAATAGTCAGCAATTTTCTTCCGTTTATTAACGATGGACAGAGAGGTTCAAAAGCTTAAATGACCAACAATTAGAAACTTCATTTATAACCCGAGTTTCTTCAAAGGGTTATTCCATATTCAGATAGATATATATATATATATATACGTGTGTGTGTTTTGTAGAAACAACCTTTCCGAAAAATTGGTTAATTGCAGTATTGGGTCGTAGGCGCCACTTAGATTTACCGTATTACCCATAAAAGTACCCTCCAGCAAAATAAAATTACTTAGTATATTATCAATATTTCTTCTACAATTATTAATGACAAATTAAACTTCCAATATATTACTTTTCATTGATATTATTCAGAGACATTAAGACATCTCTGAGGGATAACACTCCCAAATATTTCAATGAACCAAAAACTGTTTGGTGACCATTAAAATTATTTTCATTGCTGCAACTGTTAGAGATTGAACCTCCTAGATATATATTTCATAATAAAAAATAAGGATCAATAACAATTAAACCTGGTAATTACTATAATTGGTACGAAACCAAATACCCCCCCCCCCCCCCCCCCCCCCCCCCACCGCACCCTCATAAACACTCATAAAAAATATAACCAGTAAATCAAAAAATAAAAATTCCACAAACACTGCAATGATTCTCATAAAAAAAATAACCAAAACATAATCATGAATAAATTGTGTTGAACGATATTAAAAACTAGATTGAATCTCCAGAACCTATATGAATAACAAATTATAAGCGTACAACAATACAGATAAAAAAAAAAATATATTCATCAATAAATAATAAACAATGTGAAAAAGAAATAATAAAAAATATTATTTCCATTGCTTTGAAAGTGGTTCTAACTGTAAAAATAATTTTGTCCAAGTCATTTATTAGCCTGCAGCCAAATCGCCAAGACATAGTCAAAGTGAATGAGGGAATGACATATAGAAAGAGATAGTTTAAGGTATAGAGATAGAAAGAGGAGATGAATAAAGATAAAGAAAAAATAAACGGGCACATGGCAATATCAGTAAGAGATCATCTAAACGGTTACTTATCTCGTATTTACCAGTGCCGACACGAGGTAGCAGTGAGTATATAGGATAGAAGCTAAAGATATAAATATATACGCGTGCATCTACACGATGTCGTGGGCGTGTCAAAGATAAGGTCGAGAAAAGCAAGTAAGAGACAGAGAGAGAGAGAGTCTAACTAACACACACTGATACACAAGACAACAATCACTCGCATATTTATATAGACACAGAGTCAAACATGAGATGATGATGATGCTGCTTCCAATTTCATTTAGTATCTTATATACTCAAAATTCAACTGTGCATTAACATTTAATTTGTATTTTTGTTTCTTTTGTTTCAATACATGATACGTAATCAACAAAACATCACTTATCGCTTTCCTTCTTCTGTTTCATCTTTTCTTTTATCTTTTTTTTTTGTTTATCTTTAACGCAAGTGGCATGTCCTTTACATTGTGACGAGGACTGGTGCACACATCCTACACAGTGCAGATAACTGTCAAATGATTTATATCATATTGGTGTGATGATGTTGTGGCTGTTGCACACATGTTACTTTTGTCAATCATTCATTGGTGATAGTGAGAAATATATTGGTGAAGTGTATAGGAAGATTAAATTTTTTATTAACGATAAATATGCAGTTGTGGGAGCTTTTTTTTATCAAAGTTGATTGTAAATTGTGAGCAAGATTTTTTTGGTGAGAGAAAATAGAGAGGAGATAACATTGTGAGATTTGTTTGTATATTTATTTAAAAGAGCTGTATATTAAATTATATGATTTCTCTTTCTGTTCTTCAATTATTTTACTATTGTTCGGTGTCTCTAATATATTTTCTGTAAATATTACTGGTTATTAATACAATTAGCCACCAGCTACTTAAATTTTGATCTGGAATAAAAGATAATTTTTCATTGATTATCGAAGTAGAATATTATCAAATGAATAAAAATAAATTTTTTGACAGGTGTTGTAGTATAAAAAAAATAACAACAAATTTATTGTCATATAGAAATTCAATAATTTAACGAGCAATTAATTTTTTTTTTGCTTTTAAAAAAATGTGCAAAACTAATTTTTTCCACTCTATAATGTTTGATAGATAATTAATCAAAAACTCTGTAGAATTGTTGATTTTATTGAAGCAAAAATATTCAATAAAAATTGTGAAAAAATTATTACAAATTTTAAAATTATATATCTTCCTGCTTTTTTTTATTTTCTCTCCCCCCCCCCCCCCCCCCTCCCATTTGTTCATTCGAAATAAAAGTGCTATACGATTTATTGCATTAACTCCACCCCAAAATATATGAACACAAGAACGAAAGAACAGATAACTTGTGAGTTTAGTATACAAGACACTGTGACTAGAAATATCAAGAGTTTGCATGTGTTTCTGATGTCTAGCTACCTGGAGTGGATACCGTTTTTCTCCCCCTCCTCCCCCCCTTGTCTCGTCATGGTCATTTCATCTACAGGCTTATTGTCATCCAGGCGCCAGCTCATCTCAACCTATGTAACTATCCCACGTGCTTAACTATATATTTTTATTATGTATATTTTCATGATTTACTTTACTCTGATGATGGCAATGCGAGAAAGAAATGTCATTGAAGAACCAAAAAAAAAATTAAATACTCAATATTATTCATTGGTTAATTTTTTTTTTTTTCAATAATATACCAAACTATATTTTATCATAAATATGATGACAATCAGGTAACAGCAGTAGCTATTTCCATTCTTTTTCTCCTATATTAGTCACAACCCATGTAAAATTTCGTAATATATAATGAAGATAAAAATTTAGTTATGCACAATAGGTGGTTATGAGGGCAATATTTTTCACAATGAAACAATGACCCAATTTGAAAATGAATCCAACTGAGACAAGTATATATAATGAGAAAGATTTTTCAAATCTATCCCTTTGCTATAATGGTATACTGACAGAGGAACAGAAGCAATGGATTTGCTCCAGTTGATTTTAACACTGATAAACAAATTTTTTCAAAATACTTAACCCTCATCAAACGCATATCTTTTGTTCAATTATATTAATTTTCACTATCTGAAAAGAAAAAGAAAAAAATTCTCTCATTACATAATTATTAATCGCATCATCAAACATATAACTATTAAAATAATAACAAACAAACAATTTTTTTTATATTTGTATATATAATTTTCATCTTCAAAACAAATCTCCATGAGACATTATTTATTATTCATCACGACTACAATCACATAGAATATATATTCACTTACTCATTTCAACAATTGAAACAATAAATAAACAAATGAATAAAAGATGCACCTGTTCAACAGAAAAATTCATTTCACTACAAATATATTTATTTACCATTATTCACCAAAATCTCTGACGGATGTCAAACAGCCACACAGATTTAACCTGGGATTTACGTCAAATGACTATATATGCATATATAAACGGAATAGGAGCAAGGTAAGGGCAAAAAAATACACTCAATATATATATATATATATATACTTATATATACCTCAGGCATTATATACTCAAATATATTCGTCTCTTGTCTCATTTCTGCTCTACAATGTCGTAATGTCTTACGTATATATTCGAGGTCGCCATTGTTAAGAAAATGCCAGAAGGTATAAAGCAGAAGGTTTACACAGAGTACATGTATATATGTGTGTTAAATATATATATATAGGATAGAGTGTGAAAGAGAGAGAGAGAGAGAGAAAAAAAAACAGTTAATATAGGTGCGAGAGGAACGAAGGAAGGAAGAAGAAAGCCACCCCCCGCCAGGATACACTCGGGACAGGTTCTTCTATATATAACAAGGATATAGAGGGTTGGTGGTGGAACGTGTAGGAGCGTGCGCGCGTAGAAACATCGACAAACACCGAAAGGAATCTACTGTATATAGTTTTGTCTTCGTTCTTCGTGGTCTTCTCGTTGTTTTCTATACTCGTGTGCAAGCGCCACGGATTTTATGGGTCTCTCTACTGCTTCTCTCTACCCTAGCACTGATTTATGGACGGTGAAACACCATGAAATGCCATAAAAAGAGTCCGGTATATAACATAGATGAAGGTGCAGAGGCGATGGAATGACATCGGAACGTTGAAGAATTTTTGCGGCGTGGAATTCGTTCAATTTTTTTTTTTTTTTCTGTTTTGTTTAAATTATTTCAATTTTTGTTTTTGTGGAAAAATTGATGTTTTTTTTTTTTTTGTATGGATTTTATTTATTTGTGGAGGTGATTAGTTGATTATTCATTAATTAATTGGTTAGTGTGGATTTTAATTGAGAAGAGGAAAATTTCTTCTTTTTATCAATGTAATATAATTTAATTTTCTAATGGTTATGTATGATATTAGACGACAGAAATTTATTACGGAATAAATCAATTTTCACACGTAAACTCGTGTAATCTTGCATAACTGACGCTGCGATAAGGGATGTAAATCAGGATTTAAATACTTACTTAGTGTGTACGTGTATTTGTGTATATGACACAGAGGGTTATATCTGTATATATGAAATACACTTCATTGGCATTATTTCTCGACAATGTTTTTCACTTGGTATATACATATATATTAATATAAATATATATGAGAGAATAATTATAAGAGGGTAATTTCATTTAGAAATCTTGAAAGTACACGATTTTATGATAGTAATTAATATTATAGAAAAATTATTGAAAGATATATTTTATAATGATCCAGAAGAGAAATGAACTTGACAAAAAAAATTGTTGGAAAATTTTCATATATATTTTTTTATTTTCATTCTGTCAAAAAAAAAATGGAAAATTCTCGTCAATTATTCCAATTTTAGTTGACACTGTAAAAAATATACAAACAAATACAATGAATTTACTTCCAATACAATCGTCGTATTAGTTTTCGAAATATCATTGTCGCCAATGAACAAACTAAAAAGATTAGAATACAGTTTTTGATGAAAACCTGTTCAAAATTTAATATAAAAAATAAACAGTTTAAAAGCATTCAATTTTTTTTCCACCTGAAACATAAAATACATCCTTAAATACTTCTCCATATCGTGCAGTTTTTTTTTTTTTATCTTCCTTTTCTCATTGGCAGACCAAGCTCACTTTTCTTTCTCGTGCCGTATTTCCATGATCGACTTTGGGACTGTGGAGCTGTATCGATTTCAACGCTCATAAATAATGATTTTGTCCCATTGCATAGTCTCAACCGCGTGTCCTTCGTATGCTTTTACGACCATACATTTCTCTACCATACCTGTATAAACACGTTTATCTATATATATATATATATCCAAATGCACTGTGGCTACAGAGGTAAAGTGCACAGCGATTTCTAACTTCAAAAAGGAAATTCTAGTTTCCGTCTTCACCTCTACTTTCCCCCTTCATATTTTTCATTTATATAAAAATTATTATTCTCAATAGCTACCACATTTCTACCATGATTGTGCATATTTCTCAATTGGATAAGAAGAAAAAAATTGAATAGGACGAGAGCAAGAGAGAGAGAGAGAGAGAGCCAGAAAAATGATCACTACTCCTGAAAAAAAAAACCAAAAAATCAATTCCCACTCAAATATCCACAGTCCCTCGAGAACAATTCTCCAAACTACAGGGGAACTAAAAGAAAGAAAAAAAAAAAAAAGAAAAAAGAAGACTCTCTCGAGAATGTTTCGGTACTTCCGCAATTCTTTTTGAAGAGGCGCGGAAAAAAAAAAAAAATCCATGGAATTTCATACAGTGAAAGACAAAAGCGAAAAAAAGAAAATCGAAAATTGTGACACGCCTCTCTTATTATGTTATTATCACAACCCCAAGAGAAAAAAAAAAAAAAAAAAAAAAAAAACCGTGTACTCCCTGCGTAGAGCAGAAAAATACATCTAATCCTCAGCGGCTTCTGTCTATACTGAACCACCACTTTTGAAGATAGTTAAAAAAAAAAAAATAAATAAATAAATAAATAAATAAATAAAAATTTTCATAATATTCTTCAGTGACTTTCTTTCTCCCTATACTATGACGCCTTTCACTTGTCAGAGTATATAAATTCTTTTAAATCTATCTCTAATTTTCGAGAACAAAGAACTCACTTTCTATATATATATATATATGATAAAACCGAATTACCAACTCTCTTTCTTAATAGAAATTTCTCTATTTCATTTTTCTCATATCATAAACATATTTCAACTTTGACAAATTCAAATTACGATTGATAAATATAAACAATTTCATAAGTACTATTATTCAATCTAATATACGTCTAGCGAATTTTTAAAAGAGACTGCAAAGAGAAAATTAATTCAACACCCTCTTCTAACAATATAACTTACACTCATTCAAAACATCGTACCAAGATGTCGATAGAGCAGCTATTCCCAACCACTTCTAAAAAATCCCACACATACACATTCACACATACACATATATCATCTATCAAAAGAATTTTATTCAAACAAATGTAACGCCCTCACTCAACTCAATTACTATAAAAAAGAAAAAGACAAGAAGAACCAAGAACAAAAATAGACAAGTATACTTTCTCTGCATATACTATTCTATTATATTCAACGATAGCTTTTCAACTGTTTCTCATTGTCATGTCACGCAACATCACACACACACACACATACACATACCCCCCCCCCCATAATCTCTAATAGGTATACCATATATAACTAACATGAAACATTGTGTATATACATATGTACCAAACTCTAGTGTACACTTGCTACACCTCTATACCAAAGGGATACACTGAGAGTCGAAATTAATTTGGAGCTGACGTACATATACCACAGAGACCAACAGAGTGAGAGATAGTCAGAGAGGATGAGAGTAGACAGAGAGCAAGAGAATATACATTGTAATATCGTCTCATAACTCTTGACTGTAGCAATCGGCGTGGCTTATCTCGCAAACGGTGGCGTTTCAATTAGCCCTGGTGTATATAGATGTATATATTGTGTGTATACGCACGTAGAGACGATGACCATTATAGTTTATATACATATAACATATACGATATATGTATATTTATCAATAAATATATGTATATACAATAGTATAAAGCCAAACTATATATGGAAAAGTGTCTTATCCACAAGTACATTTGCTGCAATGTGGTGGGAGCATAAATACAGCGCAATTAATTCGCCGACGGCGACGATCGGATGCGGGCAAGCCGGTATAATGTGTGCGATACCGATGCAAAGGATATATATATATATATATATATATATATATATATATATTACCTCTTCACTGTGACTGTCTCGATTATCATCATTCACTGTATATGTATATGTATAGATGGTGGTGATGTATGTTTGGAAAAGGGATGAGTATGGTGTCATTGTATCAGAGAGATTCCTGCACATTTAAATAATGAGTAATGATGTTGAAGTATAAGTAATATCAATCATTAATTCAATATAATCTGTGCAATTGAATTTAGTGAGTGTATATGGAAGAATTATTTAATGATGTGATTAATTTTTTATTTATTTTATTTATACGATACAGAGTATTGTTTTTAGTTTGAGGGATTTTTCACATGAAAATTTGAGTTATTTATTTTTAGATTTATTGTGAGATAATCAAGCACTTGAATTTTGGTAAAGAATATTATGGATATTTGAGTTGAGAATATGTAATGATTGGTGGAGTGAGAGAGGGGTTGGAGTGATGAGGGATAATTACTTATCACATGCGAGAAATTTAATTACTAATTTTAAGCGTGAATTAATTTATTGAATGCCCAAGTGACGAGAAGAAGTAATTTTTCAATTTCATGTACTGTATATGTATACGGAGAAATTTTTGTATGATAATTTGGATAATTTTCATCAAGTATTTAAAGACAAAACAAAGAAAAAAACGATCAAGTGCATGATTTTTCATAATAGATAAGTAAAATATGACTAGGACAACAAGATAGTGTATAATTAATATAACCACATGCAAAGATTTACACTAATCTTAAATAAATCTATCAAGTTTTCAGGTGTATAATTCAACGATGCGACTAATTTTTTTTTCATACAAAGTATTTTCATTACACACTTCACTCATTTCACAAGATTAAATTAAAATTCTTATATAAATTTAATTATATTGAATTATAAAGATTTATTAACATTAAGATTACAAATTTTTTTTTCTTTTTTTTTTCTATTTTCACAATATTTTATCTCACTTTCATTTACACAAGTAACACACACACACACATTATTATGCGGTGCAATGTATCTCTTTGTGAATATATTCTGAGTAAACATAGAGGCCATATATGCAACCACATATATACACACAGGCATATTATGTGTTTATACAAAGCTTGTTCAAACATAGAATATACATGCAGTACATATATATTTAAATGCATATAGCTATTGACACAAAGAGAGAGTAGAAGAGGAGTACATACATGCACTCTATATATATATATATATATTCAAGCATATCGTTAAAGCAATGTTGAATGTGCCGGTATGGGTATTAGAGAACGGCAGTTACCACACTGATTTGTCGCTTTATTAGATCTTAGTTTGCGCTGATTTTAGTTATAGATTGTGCAATGGCTCCTCAATGCAATTCTCGACCTCATATATATATATATATGTAGACGTGTGTACTTAATATATGTTTATACCCACGACGTATACACTAGTCACATGATCGTTATGGTGTGGCAGTATAGTTGCGATCGCATTGTTTGATGGTGTAATTTGCGTAAATTAGACGATTCCAAACATCGGGGAAATGCCATCGTGTATAATCACCGATAATTCGATATCCGTAACGCACTTACGATTATATCGACAAGCCTCTCGATCGTACTCTCAAGTTAATTGTCATTGGTGCGGTATACACTTTGATATAGAAAGTCCATTTATGAAAATTTATTCTTCAATTTATCGTTAAATAATTTATCAGGTAATTTAATTGAGGGGTAATGTGATTTTGATGATTTTACCTATCAAGTATACATGGACCCCCAGACGTAATGGCGCGGGTTTAGTTGATAATTTTTTGTTGAATGTAAATTTACAATAAAATATATTAAATATTAAATGAATATTGATGAAACAATTACGTAAAAGTGATTGAGATGTAAAATTATACATAGATATATTTATATTGTGATAAAAGAAGTGACGATATGTGTTCAGGATAAATATCACCCCAGTGTACACCACCCGCTGTGGCAAATTGGCCAAATCAAATGTCCCTAGCCATCTGTTCTATCAAAAATGATCAGATGCAACGAGATATACAGTATCTATACAATATATTATTTTGTACCAAGTGCACATCCGGTATAAGGTGAAATATTTATTGATGTTTACGCAGTGGTGTCTGTTGATGTATTGTTCATGCTGTGCAATAAAACCTGCTAGTGATTTCTGCGGTATATATTGACGATTAAATTATTTTGTCATATCCCCCTTATGACTTGAACAATATAAAGGAGGGTAAAATCGTTTGATAAACTCATTGAGTATGTTTAATACAATACAAACATGTTAGGTAACATGTGCGTGTGTGTCTATATACGTATATGAATTAAACATCTATTACCTCATTGTCTAAAATATATTGCATCATTTCTATTGTAATTCAAATGAATGTCTTTTTTTTTTAATTTTTGTCTCACTAAATTATTTATGATAAATAATCATGAACTTGAGTTCGATAATTAATACTGGAATATTTAAGTCAAGAATATCCAATAAATAAATAATAAATAATTAATATAAAATAGGTAATAATTTATTATCAACTGTATAACAAAAATTACAAAAAAATGTTGATTTCCTCCTGAATCATTCTCTTCTTCTTTCCCTTTTTTTGACTGTTGTTTATAACTGTTGTTTCTATATATAATTCGTAAGATGAATGCGAACGAGAGGAGACTGATGTGCAAGTGAGGGTGAACGAATACGAAAAATAAAAAAAATAAAAAAAAAGAAAAATGCGCAAGAATAAAACGTGATAGCAATAAATCAGACACGAGAAAACTAAAATGGTATCCCGTTGAATACAAAACAGATAGAGAAAGAATCACCGGATTTTCACAGAGGATTTTTTTTTTTTATTTATTCATATACATATCTGTATATACCTATATGTATACAACACTTCTATACTATATGCTGTCTTTTCCAATGCCTGTAACTATTTTCCAATAATTTACCACTATTGGGGTTTGTTACACCGCGTTCGTGAGACATCCATATATATATATACACCACGAGGCAAACGACGAAGAAGCATTGGGAAAAGCTGCACGCCAGGGTTGGTAATGGTGGCAAGGGACTGTACGCAGTCAAACACAAGGGAGCATGGGTGGAGGAAGGGGATAAAGTGAGCAGGGTGGTCAGGAGTGAAAAGAGGGGTTAGGGGTTGCTAGCTCGCACACGACTGACACTATCGTGGTAATAAATACTCAGAGCCTCTGACGTCACTTCGCCCACGGCCCGATATTATACTTTATCTCGAAACTAATTCCCGCGAGCAGATTTATTGCAAGAAAGGGGTGAAAAAAAAAAAAAAACAAAGAAAAAATTGGAATGAAGGAACAAAAAAAAAAAAGGGGGAACAGAATTTTTTTTTTTTTACACGCAACTCTGTCGCGCTATTTTTCGCCACCGCCCATGAATTTTTTTCTCTTACTCCCCCGTCCACTTTACCTCTTTATCCCCCTTCATAAAGGTGGAATATATATATATATATGTACCCCGACTCTCGCGCGCTCAATCTCCACCTCATTTTTATTTCCTGGTTTTTGGTATTCACGCGAATTTTTCTTTTATTTTTCATTCTACTTGTTCTTTTTTTTTTTCGTTTTACATTCCTATTCCCCTTCGCTTTTTATTCCAACTTATCTTACTAATGTAAAATGTTTGAGGGGTTGATGGGCGGATAGGAAAGACAGTGGAGAGAGAGAGAGAGTGAGAGAGAGTGGGAGCGAGAAAACTGAGGAAGAAACCAGTGTCAGCTTTTTCTCTTTACGTATATATAAGCCAAGAGCCCATTGCGAACCGATGAAGTTTTTTTGGCGACGATAAAAAAAAAATATGAGAGAAGAAGAAAAGAAAAGGAGAGAGACACACTACCCCTCTCGCAATAACATTTGCACATTCTTAATGTCTACACTTTTTTTCTTACATATACATAAATCAGTTGAATGAAAAAAAATTACATCAACACTTCTTTCATGTATACAATCGCCGATTTTTTTTTTGTTTTTATATAAACATGATTTTGTAAATAAAATTTCAGTCACTATTTTTTACAATCAATATATTAATTAATTATTAAAAAATATACATTTATAATATAATACATAAATAATATATTAAATTAAATTATATGATATTTCCAAGTTGATAAAAAAGAATCAAAGGATTCTTCTCAAAAACAATTAGATTTTAATTATTCCAAATGACATTATATAAATTCATCCAATATATATTTTTTTTTTTTTTTTCATAAATTATTTTTTTACACTGTACTATCCATTAAAAATAGTATACAAACAAAATTGTGCCGAGTGTGTGTCCTTGCTCATACTCGCAACCTGTATATAAATATATTTGTACATATATATATATATATTTATTTTATATATATATACAGTGTAATATATCAAAGATATCGCTTGTTATCTTGACTAGATATATGCCCAGCTATGCCGTTACTTTTATACCAAGTCACATGCACGCAACATACATACTCTTTCTCTCTTTCTCTCTCTCTCCCTTCCTCACTCTATCTTTTTCTCTCTCTCGTTCATTTTTATGAGAAACGTGGCCGCAGGCGACAGTTCACGTACACACATATACACACGTCATACATTTTGCCCTTTCTAAAAAAAATTTTGCAACGCTATTTTTTTCATATCATACACATGTGTCAACAAAAATATTTATACATACATAATATTTATATATTTGTAAATTATTGTTCATATTAATTGAAATTATTACTAATTGTAATTAAAATTTGATATTAACTTTAGATAAAATATATTAAATTTGGTTTAAATTAATTATATTAATTTGTGTGTAACACATGAATTTTTTTTTTTTTTTCTTCTCTTTTTCGTTGTTCATTTATTTTCCCCTTTGTTATGAATTTTTAAACCCTCTTGCCATTGGTTCATCCCTCTCTGTTGAATATGAGTATCTGGTTGGGCGCAATATATATCTTTGACAAGAAATAAAACACGATTGTTCGCGTGGCTATACATCCCTATATATAAATATATATCATTTATATGAATTTTTATATGTATTTATGGATTCGATGCAATTTCACCTGCATGTGGCTTTTATATTGACAATCGTTGAAACCACAGTCAGCTTTAATTTAAAAAATAATTAAACCGCGAAATTAACACACGACGTTTTGTTTTTTTATTTTAGATTTAACGAACAAAACACACAACGAAAATGGAGTGGAAAAAAAAAATTGAAGGGAATTGGTATATACATACTGTTTTAATTGTCGGGTGTTTGCTTCTCTTCATTCGCCATTTCAATTTTATAGAATTTATCTACATATATATGTATATATATTATTATTGGTTATATCAAACAAACTTGTACGAATTTTCCCTCAAGTTGATATAACATTCGTTCTCATAATCATCTTCTTCGCTTTCTATTTCCTTTATTCCCTTTTCTCCTTTTGTTCTGTTACGGCAGACATGTTTATTGAATTTTTCTCTTACATTATATGATGAGAACAAAGAGAGAAAAAAAAATATGAATTCAAAAGGGGTATATTTTTATATAAGGCTATGAACAACGAGTGATATTAATAATTTTTTTTTTTTCTGATAAAAATATATTAAATTGCAATTTGTGCAAATACAAAAAAAAAAAATAAGAATTTATCACGTACACATTGAATTCTAGTTTGTGCTATGAGACATTCATAAACCAATAGAATGAAATTGATTCGAATACAATTCATTTATTAGTGGAGAAAATATCGTATCAGCCAGTTAGAAAAACGACATAGTTTCATCACTCTTACATTTTCTAACTCTTCGGATAAAATTCTTCCACCTAACTACTCCAATAGATTCTTTAAAAAATAATTTATCCATAAAAAACTATATTCCCTGCATTCACTCCAACAACAATTCTTATAATAATAGAGAGACAGTAAAATATCTTTTTATAATTAAAACAATACAGATATATTCATGTATACAAATATTTTCAAAAGATTCAGACCAACAAAATCTTATAGCAAATTTCCTTCTGCTCCACATAAAAGTATAGCAATAACACTCACACACACACACATACACATCCATTATCATAGAATAAAATCTCATCTATATACCTTACGACGAATCTCTCACGATCTTAAAAATCTGAGAAATGCTTTCTCAAACACCATCCACAAAACCTTTTATGACATACTACAAGAATATACATCCGCATATATATACACACACACACACACACATATATATATACACATAAGTATCAATACATATTTTTAGTGAGAAAAGTAAGAAAGAGAAAAAATGTATAAGAAACTTGAGAAGTCCCATGACATTGTCTCAACTATTGTGTTCACGTCAACATAGTGTGCACTCAACATTCTAAAACTGAAGGAAACCACCTTTTAAAATTCACAACTACAACTCAGGTTCATATTATATGTATCTATATATATATATATATATATATATGGGGTGGGAAGAAGAGTGGATACATAAGAAAAAGGCATGTCTGAACTATTCCCTGCTGTGCAAGGGATAAACTTTAATCCCACCAAACACAAAAAGAGTTGGCGCCCGAAATAATGAGAGCATCGTAATGCGAGTGCATTGTCCCTAAAACGAGAGCCACAATGCTTTACTTTACTAATCCCTGTAAACACGGATGCCTTCTTCTTCACTGCAGTACTTCTATTCTACGTTGTTGCTATTTTTTTTTTTCTCCAGCTCCCTCTTTTTTCAATACATATATAAATATATATATATTTTATTTTTTGGTAATCTTGCATGAAGAATAAAATGTTAAGTCAGAGTATTAGAAATTAAAGAAATAGTGATTTAGATTGTAGTTTAAAATTGGAATTATTCATAAAATAATACAGAAGAGATTGGATGGAAATAAAAATCTTAATATCATTTTTTTAGCAATAAAAATAAAGAATAGTTAAAGAATTTTAATTTTATGATAGCAGTGTTGGAAATTTTACTACACTATATAGAGTATGATACTATGTATCAAAGAATTATATTGCCGATAAAATAACTATGAATTATTATTCAACAATTTTTGTGAACAGCATATTGAAATTTATTTATTACAGCTAAAACATTTTTTGCGAATAAATAATTTTCTTTGAATAAAAAATTCTTCTATTACTTTGTCAAATTTGTTTGTACATTTTTTTTTTTTTCTTGTCATTGACGAGACACAGGGTATCAGGTGTATTTGAAAATGGATTAAAGAACATGTATGTTTTATATATGGGTATACGATTATATATGATGCACCTGCAACGATTATCACAACCAATTTTTCATATCGACACGTCCCACTCGATTCGCAATGGCTTGCACCTTGCGATTTATATATAAATATATGTATATATATATATATATTTATACACGTGTATTGGTCCCTCTTATTATGTGCCACCGCGATAATTTCAATCTCATAAATTTTATATCAAACCATTTTTCATACTTTATTTTTGTTTTGATGCATACATACACTCCTTTTATAAAATGTACACTTAAATATTTTTTTTTTTTGACACAACAACCACATTTGCAAGGTGTTTGTTACTGTAAATATATATTTTCAACAATTATACGTACACATCTTATTCAATATATATCACTATATAATTCTTTATATTAAAATAATTTCATCCAAGATGAAAAATTGGTTTTTTAAAATAAAAAATAATGTATATACAAAATATTGGAATAATTTTGATTCAATTTTATTTATCATTCTCTTTTTTTCCTCGTTACTGCCTCGAGATCCATGAAAAAAATAATTGTGTGGATGATGTGAAGAGAAAAAAATGAAGTAATGAGGAGAGGAGAAAAAAAAAAAATAAGGAGGAAAGTAAAATAAATAAATAAATAAATAAATACATGTGGAGAAAACAAAAAATTGGCAAGTTTGAACTCGCAAGCGAAAAGTGCACCCCACACACATCTATATATATATAATACACATCTCTTGGATAAATCTGCAGGCTTTACGAACCGTGCACAGCGCGGTGCTGCGCGTCTATAATTATTCTCGGTACGAGGATACACATATCTTTATATATAAGGAAGGGTTCATCCAGCGTTGCACGACGACGTATATCCACAACGGTATCTTTATGGCTTATTGCATAGCGCTTTGGGCAATTTCGTGATCGGACAAGGTGAATGCATATCCTATAGGTAGATATATTTGTGAATTCTCCAAATACCTATATAACAATTTTTATGGACCAGTTAATATATCTTTGTTAGATTGAAAAGAAAAATTGCAAGTGTGATTAAAATCTGTTAGATAAATAAGAGAAAAATCATCACACGAAAATCATAAAAAGCTCTTTGTGGAATTATCATAACTTATTCAAATATGGACTTTTTTTGTGCGCCAGAATCTGCTCTACAATTTTTGTTATGTATATTGATAGCTAAAATACATTTTACAACATGAAAAGTGTATTAAACTACGCTGATTCACAAAATTATACATTTGAATAATTGATTCGTCCACTTCAGAGGTTATGATGAAACAACAAGGCATCACGGAATTATAATTCAACAAACTCCCGCATTGGTTCACATCATCATTGCTATCCTTCTCGTCGTCGTCGTCGTCGTCATAAACAAGAGCCAGTAGCAGTCGTTATAAACCTCTATACTACAACTATATATACCCGAGTTTTGGCGTCCTGTGAATCAACAATACGCTCATTCAGTCCTTTGGCATGGTATGGAAGCCATTATTGAATTCAAGAGAGTGGAAAGGCTATGGGGCAAAAGGGGGTAAGGCCATGAATGCTATCTATATTATCCGAAGCCTTCGTCTGTACTCTGTGGCTCGCTGTTTAGCGTAGATCGCAGATAATCTCGTATCTGCGTGTCGCCGAAAAGCAAACCACTCTCTTCCTCTTGCTGGCTCCTCCACCCGTTCTCCCTCTATTTTTTTCTTCTGTCTCTGTTCTTTTTCATATGTATATAGACACACATAGAAACGCTGAGAGCAAAGGGCCAGATGAGCGAGCGATACGTTTGTGCGAGGACATGTCGTTTCCAAATCTAATGTGACGTCTGTGTCACGTACTCACTCCTCTGCGTACAACCTCCACCAATGTCCTCCTCTTTCGCCTCTCTATTCTCGTCCCATTCTCACCCCTTTTTCTTCATCCCTCGCACTCTTTTATTCCAATGCTGATGGTTTATTCACGTGAACATTTACTGTACACACCAAGCCACATCTACCCGTATTTTTATCTCAAGTCCAACGTTTTTTCGTTTCTTCCTGTTTAATATGTTCAACAGTTTTTTTTTTTTATTCAATATTTTTTTTCACGACTTTCCTGCGGGATAAATGCAATTGTTGGGGGCGCATTCGATTGAGAATCGCACGGACTATCGTATGGGTTTGCTATTTTTTTAGAAAAAAATTGATACGTTTGTTTAAAATCCACGATATGTTGATGGCTCTTGAGACATTTGTAGAAAAATTTGGATTTTTTGGGTCCTCGCGTTTGTACTTGTTAGATTCAAAAAAAATTACATGGGGAGCATGATGAGCTTTACCAGGACGGCGTAAATATCAATATTAACTAAGCAACACGACAAAAAAAAAAAAATTACAGAATGTGTAGTAAATTTTTGCAGTGAGAGATTGAAGAAATTATTTTTTTTTTCTCGTTACACTGTCAAGTTTATGATTTTTGGGAATATGTATTAATTTCTGCGATGATTAATTCTGGATTTTCCTTGCATTTGCAATATATATATATATATATTATAACGACGAGTTCATACGGACGTAAAATCCATTCACTGAAGCTCCATAGGATGGATAATCTGGACTCTTCAGTGTCCGTTGTACAAATCTTAATCTTCCCATTGTTTCCACATCTACATTTTATCTCCTTCACTATTTCCTGCTTCTGTTCGCACAACGCAATATTATATGAGTGTATGGAGAAAGCGAGAAAATACAGAAGATAATGACCTGTCCCTTGAGGGTTAAGTGGAGCAATGCTGAAAACAAAAAAAAAATGAATAAATAAAATGAGAGCAGATAAAGCGTGAAGCAAAAGTGCAATGTGATTAGTCGCTCTTAACCCACAACGATGCTCCAAATAGCTTTGGGTCGTTACCCAAATGTAGAGCAAGATTTAAGTTTTAGTGAAGCTTTCACCCAAATGACAAATGGTTATTAAAGTAGGTATAGTTTGCAGACGGAATTATGGGGAAATATTATTTCTCAGTGAAATCATCATTCGAAACACGATTTGAACGACCAGAATTTACTTGAACTTTGATAATCTCTAAATATAGAAATGAAAAAAAAAAAAAAAATTCATTAACTCTTTATAGGAATAACTGGGATTATATATTTTATTATAAAACAGGAAATGTTATACACTGTACTCCTGTATTCTAATATATAAACAAAAGCAATTTTATCTTCCGTATAACTCTAAGAACATTTTTTGAGTTGATTGAAAATTTTTCGATTCATAATTATCAATCTTAAAAATTTGTAACTCTGTGAAAAATTGCACAATCTGCAATCTTTAAAAACCATTCATAAGAAGACAGTTCAAGCTTCAAAATGAGATCCTGACAAATTTATTGCGTAAATTATGGAACAAACTACATCACTTTGAATATCAACTATTTATTTTGTGTTTGATATAAATAAAACTGATGAAATTTATTGTCATGAATTTATTTTGAATTCTCAGAAATCTTAATGAGAGTTTGATTGAGGTGTAATGGTTGCTTATTTATTTCCAAACCGACAACTACAATAATTCTTTTCACTTGTCATTTTTTTCCTGATAATTATTTACTGTGGATTATTGCTGTGAGATTTAATCGCAGATGATATTATTTTAAGGAATTTAAAGAATTGTCAGGTGAGTGTCTTAGTTCCAATTTATTAGAAGTTATGTTGTCATGGTCATACGAATAGTGCAATTTATGAGGGATCATCTGGATTCTTTGGTCTGATCCTAAGTCAAATTCAAAAAAAAAAAAAAGAAAAATAAAAAATTATAATATAGTAGGGTCATTGAAAGTCGTTTGACTGTGTAGCTAATTCAGTTTACCCAAAATCTTTTCCGCTCGCCTTCCGTTTATATCCATCACCCCTCTTAATATATAACAGCATCTCTAGTTGTCTCGTCGCAGTGTCGCCGAGGACACGGCGCCGAATCTTCGTCAATTCCTCGAGTCACACGATGTGAATAAAGCCACCATCGGTCGTATAAGATCAACGGCTATTTCAAACAGTTCATAAAAATTTAAAGAGTCAAAGGACCACCGATGTTATTCCACAAAATATATAAAAGTACACTCGTATAAATGTCTAACTATATATAAATTTTTTTCTTCCTTCATTCGTCTTCATGTAATGATAAAATAAGTATTGGAATTGTTGTAAAATTTTTATCGAACAAATTGACACTGTTGCCAATTAATAAATAGAATAAATCTATCACACAAATTTTTTCTGGCAACTCTAAATTATTTTAAGAGTATGTAGATAGTGTCTACAAAGAAAAAAAAAAAAAAACCATACAATGCTGGCGTAGATAATTCAATAATAATTCTATTTATCAAAACACCTTTTTCACTTTTGATAATAATTAATATTTCAAGTAAATTGTGATCAGTGTGTTTATATTATTTTTTTTTTCTTTTGCAGGTATATTTCCAATACGGTTCCAATATCATCAGTCCACCATAAAGCTCTTAGGGGAAATAAAAATGCTGGAGGGGGGGATTTAAAGGGAGGAGAATAAGCAAAACGAGTATAGAGACATGAGAAGTGCGGGATGCAGATGAGATTGTAATCGTTGTCGCGTAATCGTTTGATCTGAGAACAGGACAATACCCGGTGTTCTCCTCTCTGTTCAGGAACACTCAAACATTGCGCTTGACAATAGACTCGAACAGGCGACAGCTGCCCGACGCTCGCGCCCTCGCGTATAATCGCTTGGACGGCGAAAAAAAATAGAAGAAAAAAATATTCGTTTGAAATTGAGTTGTCGTTTGCGGTTGGTGGAACGTATGGAATTTTCCGGGATGAGAAATGTGTGTTGAAAGAATTTTGAAGTTGAGGGGTAACTACATTGCAGTATACATATATATATATATATATATGATGACATCCGCAGAAAATAAAGAGTGAAAAAGTTTTGTTGTGAAAAATGTACGTCAAGTATTGATACATTAATTTTACACAATTTTTCCCATATTGAAATTGAAAATAATTTTAATTCAAGTGACAAATTTATAATTTTTTTCAATACATATTTTATTCTGGTTGATATTAATAAATATTCTCTCTCTCTCGAAATTTATTTATAATATTTAATTATAGAAACACTTTCACAGGAATTATATTTGATATAAATTAATACAATATTAATTGTCTAGTCCAAATAAAAAATATAACTAAACACAAAAAATCTAAATTGTGCAACGCAGTATTTATTATTTGATTGCCAAATTCATATTCATCTTGACATTATTAAATTAATTTAAATAATCTTCTACATATATTTCAAATAAGAAAAAAATTACAGATCGTACAAAACTCAACTAAAAATCCATTTACAAATAATCTAAATTCATAATACTCATTAATGTCTTTCATATCAAACTACTATATCCTAAACAAAAATAAATCCTTATCCAAAATCAAAATATGCCATAATCTCAATTCAAATCCCCCATAGCCCAAATAAATCGACTGCCCACGTCCCAAGAATTACATAAAAAACGTGAAAAAAAAAATCTAATAATAAAAAAACATAAAATGAAAAAAAAAAAATAATAAAAATACAAGACACGTGCCCCAGATCTTTGCATGATATCATCTCTCTCTTCATCACAATTTTTTTTTTTTATTTCCATCTTTCTTTATTCATTCGTGTCCCGCCATCGTTGCTGTGACGCGCCTCATTTCCAGACACGTCCAACATGTCTTCATCGTCGTCGTCGAATCAACGTCCAACCAAAATGTAAGTATTTATGATCCATGCACATATACACATGCGATAGCATTTTATTTTTGTCATACAATACAACACAGACAATTGGGAAAAGAGAAAATAAAAAAAAAAAAAGCGACACAAGTGAAAACGTCGCACACTTAGAGAGAATTTTTATATACATATATATATATATATTCATCCTCCCTTTTACTCTCTCGATATATTTCCCTCTCTCAAGCTCTCTCTCTCTCTTGTCCATAAAAACTGAAAATCCGCAGATCGGTGATCTATGATAACTTAAAATACAGCTGCCCCGCAGTTTGTGGTGACCAATGTTGAAAGTCTACATCTCTTCACGATCCTTATACAACTCATGTATAGATGCATCATAGAACTTCATCTTTCTCACTTGCTCTTTCACAGTTACTTTACCACCATAGTCCTACAACCACCGCGCCCTTACCAGTTTATGTATAGATGGTATAGGCGTGATTATTATCCTATTCGTATAGCTATGAAACATATTTTGACTGGGACGCTTTGGTAATTTGGCGGCCATTGTGTTCAGCTATTGTTGCAACAATAATCCTGACAAAATGTGCAGCACCAAATATTCTACATCAATATATATATGTAGTGACAACACATACGTTACAAACGATACTTTTTCTATTTTTACTTTGGTTCTTTTTTTTTTTTTTCGTTTTTCTTTTTATATTTATATTTCACGCATTTTATTTTACGAATTTTGTTCTTTTATATATTTTCTTTTTTTTTTTTTTTTCAAGTGTCTGTTGGATATGGTGGTATGTAAAGGACAATATCAATTGTCGTCTTTCATAATATTTTTGGTAGAATATTGGAAAAATCCATCATTATGACACAACAATTTGTTGACAATTGTTTGCATGATGATGAAGACTTATTTTACATTCTTTTCTTTCGTTTTTCTTTTTTTTTTTTTTGTGGTTACTAGTTGTAAGTGCCGACGGGGTGTTAAAATCATCACCTGGTAGCAGTGAAACTTTGTGGTAATCAAAGGTGTATTGTTAAATCAAAGATAATTACAGTCCTGAATTTTATATTTAATTATTTGATTGAGTATTAAATTTGTTTGTATTTGTGATTGATGAAGAACAAAATATTCTCTTAATAAAAATAATTGATTATCATTTGTCTTTAATCTTTTCTCTTCACGAAGAATTAATAATTCAATTAGATATTTTATTTATCATAATTATTGTATTAACAAAAGCCTAGAATTTAATCTTCAACAAAGTCTCAATTTTCAATCGAATTAAAAATCAAATGTCTTCTTTTTTTCCAATTCAAATATTATCAATAACTAAACTCTAACTCCACAATTTTTCTTCTCACCATGAGTCTATACATTTTTCCTCACTTGTATATGAATAAAAAGAAATTGTTATATCACAATATTTCCACCAAATAAAAATCCATTTTCCAATATTCCCCAATATATAATTAATCAATCGATTATTAATTCCAAAGTCACACAAGTCATTCGTTATTTATATACACAGTACATACATAAAATTGTAATCACGATAAATTTCTCACACAACGACACATATATATATATATATATATATATATATATATATATATATATATATATCCAAGAGTGTCAGTGACAAACGAGCAAGACTATATGTGGCAAGATTGAACCCTCGTCACACACATTTCTTCAGGGTTACAAGAAAACATGAATGACCACAGTAGACATTTTTTTTCCTTCTTTATTTCTCTATGTCATATATATATATAGACAAAGGAATGTTTTAACTACCCAACACTAAATTCTTTTTGTTCTTCCACTCCCACCCCTACTCCTACTATCTTACATTTTTTTTTTTCCCATCACCCATTCAACACAAAAAAAAAAAAAATAACTTCCCAAGACACGACACATTCACACAGAAAATATATATTCCAATGGTCGATCGTTAAAAAAAATTAGACATGCCATCTTTTCGTATAGAGAAAAAAAAAAAAGCTAATAAAATGAAATAAATATAAAAATAATAAAAAAAAAAAAAATAAAAAAAGAAGAACATTCCCTCCAATCTCAACATTTTTATTTAACATTATACATTATACTTATATAATATACAAAATCCATTTGTATATGTATATGAATGGTGTCCTCAGTGACCCAGGAAACTCCTTGAATTATTTCAAGCATTAAAATTGATGAATTCTTTACAATAAATGAATATATATGTATGTATGTATTATATATATATATATATATGTTTATAAACATATTTATATATGTGAATGAGTATTGTGGACCCCCTCATTGGGTTGAAGCCGGAAAAAGGGTGTGGCAGTCAGTAGCCAAATAGACTCCCACTAAACTAAATATTAAAATATATCCTCGCAATATATATTCATTCACACAAAGTGATGGATATAACTGATTGTACTAAACTTGACTCTGTCCTTTCTATTCGTTTCATAAACATATATATATATATATGTATACGTGTGTATAGTTATATATGTATAACTATTTGTGATGATATTTCCCAAAGGGATAACAGGATGTCCTCTGATTGCCTGTCTTGTCCCGTAGATTATCGCTTCCAACAATTTCTCGCGCTCTCTCTCTCTCTCTCTCTCTCTCTCTCGTGCACTATCTCACCATTTTTGTTTTTCACTTTAACTTCTATAGATATATGTATTTACCAGTTCATCGGCCATTTGCATTTTTTTTCATTCTTCATCTTTCAACCTTCTTTCACAGTCTCCTTTTATTTATTTTTTTTTTTTTTCCCTCTTCACTCGCTTATTCGCCCCCCCAGTAGCTATATCCTATACCTAATCTCCTGCCAGCCATAACTCAAAATTGATTAAAGATAAACCATCAAAACTTCCGGTAAGAAAAAAGAAAGGTTAAAAGAACAAAAAAAAAGGGGGAAAAAAAAAAAATGGAATATCACTGAATTTGATTGTGGTTCCTTTTTTTTTTTTTTTCTTCTCTGTTTTCTCAAAGACACGAAACGATTGATTTATCTTCAAAGTATATGGATAATCAGGTAAAATAAATGGTACAAATAAAAATTGCATGATACGAATTTTGAAAAAAAAAAAAATTAATAAAGAAAAATAATTTCTTATCGATATTAATAATTTTAATTTACACACACGTATTTTTAATACTCGATTCAATATAATCATTCTTCAATATTAAATTCTTCGGTTAATTATTTCAAATTCACAAATTATGTTTTCTAGATTGAAAATAAAAATGATTTTTTAAATTTCTGTGAATTAATTTTATGAAATTGTATTTAAATCATTTATCATTCTCTTAATTTATATTATCTGCATAATATTTTTAGGATTATAATACACAGGATGGACCACTTTGACGAATCTTTTCGTATATAAATCCTCGAGTATATATATATATATATATATTTAAAAAAAACCACTTATACATACACACTCCTTTATCTTTTTTACACTCATCTATTTTACTCTTGCTATTTTCAACTAAAAACTATACGATGTAATATATAGTGTATAATGGTATACACAATTTAAAGTGTGTATGAACGCCTCTCGTCATTGGAAGAATAGAGCTTGTGGATTAACGTGTGTAGAAATAAAATGACCAAGTATAAGTATTTTGTATGTATGTATGTATGTATATGGATAAATGTAAATGTGAATGTATATAAAGATCCAAGCGGGTGAGTATAAGCGAACCAGCGCGGGTGCGCCTCTCTTTCCCGTCTATGAAGATACGTCGAGAGATACGCTTCAACGCGACTGAGACTTTCGCTCCCGCAGATAGAGCCGATATTATTCATCTAGCTTCCTCACTAATTCCATTCATTCCCTCACACTCGTCATCGTCGTCGTCGTCGTTGTTGGTCGCATCGTCATCATATATCGTGTCGTCGTATTCGTCTTTCGTTCATTGACATTGCATGTATCCTTTTCTCTGTATATAGTAAATTCTCACCACTCTACATATATATATATATATATACATTTTCATAGAGTTTTGTTTTATTTTTTTAACTCTCTTGACACATTTTATTGTAGTTGATACATATTATTAAAAATAAATTATGATATATTATATTTATTATTTATTTTTTATATGAATAATATAAATGAAAATAATAATGACTTGATTTTTAATTTAAATAGTGTATGTATGTATGTATGTATGTGAAAGAGAATTGAGTGAAAAAAAAAAATTGTATTTATTGTGGACATTGAATTCAGCAGGGAATAAATTATTTTATATATATTAATTGATAAATATATACAGAGTGTATTAGATTTAATTGATTGTTTTATGATGTTAAATTATAGAGTTTGTTGAGCAGTTATAAATTTTTTGTTCAGTTTAATTACTGAATGTGAATTTAATTGAATTAATTTATTTATCACAATTATTTTTATTATCTCAACACTTTAATGTTTGTATTTAAATTTTTACTGGAAATATTCAACACTTATATCAACAATCAATTTATATACTCTATAATAAATTTATTTCCCTGTATAAAAAATCCAGCAATATTTTAAGCACATAGTATTTATATATATATATATATTTGAAACCACATAACACATCAAAAACATCGAACATATGTGCAACATTTCATCTAACTTATTTAATAGCAATGTATATACGATGACCCCACTATTTATATACTATTGCGTTTGATATCTCTCATTCTCACTCTCTCCTAGAGACTTATACAATCACAACACACTTAAATTGTGAGCTAGAGAGACCACGTGCTGCAGATGTTACGTTATTTACATTTAAATTGTTTTCCAATATTCAACCAATAACCATCACACCATAGACTTGACAATTGTTTGAAAATTAATTCCCAAACAAATGAAAGAAAAAAGAAAAACAATTAATATTATAATATTTAAAAATTAATAATCAAATAGTAATTAATAAATTAAATAATTAATACATATGGTATTTCAAATATGGGTAAAATTATTTTAGCCCTTTTAGTTCACCAACACCTTGCGCATATCTAATTGTTCCCCTTTCTATTTATCGTTACTTAATCGAAGGAGTTTGCGTGTATTAGATGTTATATATATATATATTATTGCCAAGTGAATTCAAAACATATTTGCTGGTTAAACCGAGCGTGAGGTATATATATTTGGCCGATTTGGCACGGACCCACCCCTCAAACATTTGCGGTTTTATATATATATATATATATACAGAAAGTAGCAAACACAGTTGAAGTGAGTAAAGGCGAGTGTGTGCAGCCCCTGCTACGCGACTCTGAATCTATTTACAGATCTCTCTCGCCTATTCATTTTGTATATAGTTTGTGTATATATTATATATGAATGTAGTACTATGGTTTTTGGTTACTTATACTTGCACGTATACTCACACACACACACACTTCGTTGCGCTGTAAACCAACCCCTGGGATTTAGTCACACCGAGTGCTAACAGTTATTTATACGCACCAGTCACCCTATCGAATTGACCGACGATTTTAGGATGAGATGAAAATTCATGGTGGTATGATAAAAAATGTAAGAAAATTTTAATAAATTGTATAGATACATTTAATATATATTTATATTATTTTTTATTTTTAATTGTTTTTTTTTTGTTTTATAAAATTGTGTAGGGAATTTGAATGGGAGAAAATTAATTTTTTCACCGCTAAAATATTGAGATTGGAGTTATTTTTTATGGTGGAGTAGGTTTGTGTTGTTATGGTAATAAAATATTTTATGTAAGTAGAATTTTAGTAATAGATTCAATTTCTTACAATATCTATCACTGATTTCAATTTGTATTCCCAAACGCAATATATATATATATTGAATAATATTTGTTCTTATTTTTATGCCGATACTTTTTTTTATGATTCGATACACACAAGAAAATACTTCATGCGATATAAAGTAAAGTAGCTACATACAATATATAACAATGCTGCTTTGGTGTAGATAAGAAGTTATCTGTCGACTTTCGATACGATAGAATCCTGGAGGGTGTATACATACCAAGAAGAATAAGAAGCGAGAAGGTGGCGGCATTGGTGGTGGTGGTGGTGGTGGTGGTTGTTGTTAGAAGAGAGGGATATTTTTTTTTTTTCCCGCCTGCGGTGGAGCTATTCGTGGATGTTTTAGTAGGGAGTAGCATCGAGAAAAAATAAAGAAGAAAAAGAAAGACGGACAAGGGCACGTGCGAAAACGTCCCGCCACCTTCAACATCCCTTATTTCATATATATATATATATATATATAAGAAAAAAAGAAAAAAGAGGGAGCGACAGAATGGTTTTTCATCCATGGTAACGTTATATGAGCCATTGTGCACGTTGGTATATGATGCATCGAGTCGTAAATACTCTATCGAAACCGACTGGTTTCACGTTCGATGATAAAAACACCATATTTCAATTTTTTTCTTCTTTCTCTTCTTCTTTATATATATATATATATATATATATTTGATTTGCTTGTACACTTGGTGAAAATGTTTTACCAACAATTTTTTTTTCCCCGACGTAAGTGTGAAAGATAAAAAAGAAAATGCCAAAGAGTAAAATTTCCTCGTCAATTTTTATTTGTTTGTTAATTATTATTTATTTATTATTATTTAGTTATTATTTTTTATTAAATGTATATTTAATTTCACTGTATTCTTCAATGGGTGAAATATAACTTGAAATATTTTAATCAAGTTACAGTGTAATAGAAAAATTATAAAAAATCTTGAAAATAAGAATTCTAAAAAAATATTCCTAAAAAAATATTTCAAGGGATGATTGATGGGACATCAAAGTTCTGATTAGAACCTGAACTAGTGTTCTAACTGAATATCGACAGGACCTCAAATTTTTCCCAACTTTATTTCTCCAAACAATATTATTCCAACTAACAATTTTTTTTTTTCATCCCATTATTTTCATATCTATATAAATATTACTATTGATAAATCTGTTACCCATATACAATGCATAAATTCATACAAATATGATACACAATTCTATACATATGTTTATTCCACCTATATATATATATATATATATGTGATTTTATTTTTCATATATTAGGACAATACTGTAACTAACTACATTACACACAGACAAATGAATATAAATACAGAGAGAGTGAAATGAGATTCACAAACACATTAACAATATAAATATATATTACATAAATGTACATATATGAAATTATACAATGGACGCCTGAGGATGGGGGTGGAGTCGGCGAGTAAAAGAGAGCGAAGGTATGAAGAGGGAAAGACGCTTATTTGCATACGTGAAGTACACCACCCCAATGTGTGTGAGCACTAGATTTTTTTTTTTTTTTCCTCTTTTCTCTTCTCCTTCATTTTTTTATTTTTTTTTTTTTTTTCCTCTTCACGTTACCGTGGAAACGACTCTGGAGACTCTCTCATCCATACCCACACAAATTCACATCCCCACAGTATATATATATACATTTATTTGAAAAAAAAAAAAAAAAACTAAAAGAATATACATTTGCCAAGTTTCTATAAATATATACAATATATATTTAAATTTAAATATATATATTTATTTTCCCAAGTGCAATGTATTAAAGTTTTGTAATAATTATGTAATTGAATTATGTCACTGTGATTTTTCTTCACTTGCAAAAGTATAAAAGAACAAAATAAACTCTTCTCCTCTTTCTTGTTGTCATGATACAAAATTATGTGTACATAATTTATTTATGCATTATTATTTATTATGACTTTTATTTTCTATTTCAATGTTTCCTTTAGTTTTATTATAGCTGTTTATTTTCTGATGAGTTACAGATCGTAATGCAATGCCTCTTACAATCAATTTCGTTTGATTACCAACAAAATTGCTGTTAGAATTCATGAGGGAGGATATTGTATATAAATATATATATATTTGTGTATAAAAAGTGGGAAGAGAGAAACCCATTGTTGGCTCGCGTCTGGAAACATTAATTCTAGAATTTTTCATTTTTTTTTTTTCCATTCCAATGCGCACTGTCGAGCAAAGACGAAGAGATGAAGCAAAAAATAATGGAAAGAAAAAAAAAGAAGAATTTTCATTTTTATTTTATTATTTTTCTTCATTTTTTTTTTTTTATATTTTATAAATACTGCAACGGTGTTTGGTTACATTTTTTCAACTATATCCCCCATTGGATCTTTATACTTATGCGGATGGGGTCCAGTCATTTTGCTTTGGCATTTTGACGTTTTCTCGACATATTTTGATGGTTTCGTTCGCCACAATTTAGTAAATGTATATGTGTGAGTGTTTGTGTGAGTTTAGATAGGTATATATTTAGGTCCCCAGCGGCCAAGTTGATGCACGACAACCTTCTTCAACTCTGTCTTTTATCATCGTCAATGTGAATATATAATATATAACAAAATTCGACAGCAACCTGTGTGTGCTCATTGACGCGTGAAGAATGCGTCAGGAAAACGTTCATTATGTGAACATTTTCACTATTGATAGATATATATATATATATATATATATTTTTCACCATACGCATAAAATTAAAAAATAAAGTAGACATATAAATTTGTGCCAAGTCATCGACCGCAGATCATTCACTGCTGATTGTACTAATGCAGCCATTAGTTCTATTATACAGTTAACAAAATATATTTATTTTTTTTTTTCATTTTTGTAAATACCACATTTTATATACTTTTAACATTTTTGATATATATTTATACATATTTTTGTTGTACTATGTAAGATTTATATCAATATACAAGATAACTAATAACACTGATCGTTTTTATTTTAATTATTGTAAAGTATTTATGAATTTTTGTTATTTTTATTGTATATAATTAATTTTTTTTTTTCTCAACATTTCACCTGAAATCCCCTCAAAAATTTCAATATAAATTCAAATTGTGTAAATATAAAGAGAGTTCATGAATTTTTATTATTAATTTATTAATATTTGTTTAAAAAAATTGTTGACAGAATTAATGTGAAATAACTTTTATTTCTTTATATTTTTTCCTTTGAACATATATATATAGAAACATATAAAAATGAATTTTTTTATCTCTGCCCATATTTATTTTATTTTGTTTTACATATTGTTCTCGGTATATTGTTCATTCTTTATTCGTGCTTCTTCTTCTTCTTCTGTGAATCCTTTTCGAGAGACAAAACGAAATGTTGGTTGAATCACTTTAGAACCCATCGTGGTTGGTTAACAATGACACGACACCGTGTGATCAAACACATACACATATATATATATATATATATATAGACAGATACAGTCGGACAAACCGAGACACGAGAAAGAAGATACGGACGAGAGCAAGAAATGGATGAAATAAAAAAGTATAAAAGAAAGTATAAATAAAAAATTGAAGAGTTGAAAGTGTGTAGTGAGAAAAAATGTAGTGGACATTGACGTGCACCACAATGAATTGCAGCTAATCGAATCCTGACATTGTACATGTATAGATACATATACATATTATATATATATATATATATCTGTGTATCAGTTATAAAGTTATAGAGAAGCCGAGGGTTTATGTCGAGATGTATCGATTAGCTTCGCCGATATAGGTCGCATTGTTCAGTGACGGACATTGTGTGTATATATGCGTGGCTGTAGTAACTCCTACATTTTTTTTTCCCCTCTTACAATTTAGTTTCAACGTCAGCCAACAGCATACAGTAAAAAAAAAAAAAACATACGTAGGCATTTAATACACACATAATAAATCATTTTTATATATAAAAATATCGCAGTCCTTTTATTTCAATTGCTATCATATTTTTTATCAAATGAACAAAGTTTCATTTTATTATTTTCCATTTGTTTAATTGAACTGAGAATAATTGACTTACGAAATATCACAATTAAGATTGGAATGATAAATAATTAAATTAATAATGTTAAAATATTTATTGGATCACTGAATTATATAATTTATTTTGTTGACAAAATAAAATCATTTATTTTTCAAAACTTTAAATTATAATACTCTCATAAATTAATATTATTTCAAACAAGTGTGATATATCTTCTTGTAATAGATCGTACCACATGTAAAATAAATGAAATAAATTTTTTCCTTTCATATATTGTGAAAAAAAAAAAAAAAAAAAAAATAGTTAAGCTTTCTTATCAACTATCATATATAATATGGATATGGCAAGATAAAATAAAATTAAATCCTTTTATTTTCTTTTTCCCTTTTTTTTTTTCTTTCTTACCCTCACACCTTCTTCATCCCTCTTCCTCACAAAATTCTCTCTCTCTCTCTCTCTCCACTGTACCGCGTCGCAAGACATTCAATATGTCTTTCGCAGTATCCCTTGTGATTTCAATTTCACAGCCGATCCTTCCACACATACTCCACTGAACAATTTCTCACTCCCATATCTCTTTCGCGTCGTTTCTGTGAAGTGAAAAAGAAAAGAAGCCAAAATAAAAATAAATCCATACTATACTTGAAAAAAAAAAAAAAAGAAAAGGCAATTCCACATCAACCCCCCCTACTACAATTCAATTCAAAATTAATTTTAATTCATCAGCTGAACAAATAAAAAATTATTATTCTCCAAGTCATATATTGCACATTCAAATATACAAAACAAAATATTTTCCTTCACCATTTTATTTTATTTATATATATATATATATATACATTTCAAACACGACTCCATCCCCTGTATTATAAACTACCACCAAAGATATAAACACTCGTAGAAAAATCGCGTCAGTCCCATTTTCTATATATTATTTATTATATTGTAGAGGATATGCACCACCCAGAGAAGAAGAAAAAGAACGACAAGAGACGCGTGTCTCGAGGGTAACCTTTTTTTATACGGGGGGGCGCAGAAAATATAGAAAAGGTTAGTTATATATACTATTATTGTACACACACATACGAATATATATATAGTTCAAAAAATTATTTATCCCACTCTAACACATCACATAACGCATCTCACTTTCAATACATATACAAAAACCGTGACGACATTTGGTTATTTTATTTTGTACACAGATTCGATATGGCAAATATAATAGCTATTTGATGACTACTACGCGATACTTCAACCAATAAAATTATTCAAGGTAAGGACATTACGATAGGGAACACTGTGTATTACTCTGGTACTTTTATATGTAATATAATATCCCTGATATTCAATTCTATTGTCAAACTCCATTTGGAATAATCGAGAAATGGGCTATTTCAATTAACTTCGCTATCAAAAATATATATATATATATAAATTATTTCACTATTATTTTTTTTCTTTTTTTCTCCTTTATTAATCCCTGCTTCTTTCTCTCTTTTAACAGTGTAACCTCAATAATATTTGAATGATTCATGATGTGTATCGATATATATATATATATGGATATACGTTGAACAATTCAGAAGGCGTGTGAAACTTTTACACCAACTCATCTCAATCATCAACGCTTACCGTGTATCTTCTCATCATAAAAATGTTTTATGATAGACATACACATATATATATATGTTTTTAATTGGTATATGAACGTAAATGTCAGTGTATATATTATCATGTATTTTATTTATCATTTACAATTATAATTGTATAGATTTTTATTTCAGAGGTTTGAAAGTATATATGAAATTGTGCAATTTTTTAAATTACATATTGTAATGATTGGTTAATATATATATTTCTTTTTAATCATAAGTGCTTCATTGTGTTTGATAATATTGAATTAATTAATGAATTTTTTTGTTTCATTTTCGATTTATTATTGTGATATGGTATTTTAAATCTGTAGAAGAGAAAAAAAAATAATTTGACTGATTAATTTTCAATCAGAGATAACATAATTGATTTTTACTTTCATTATAAATTTATGCAGTAATTTATAGACGGTGATTTTTAGATAACAACACTGTGTCTAATATTTAAAAACAACTTTTGTAATATTTCTAAGAATGATTGATTACTGTATTGATTAATTACAATAATTCTTTTTTTTTTCTGCCTATCTGAAGAAACAATTGTTCAAATTGATTAATGCACTTTCAATATAATAAATACACAATTGAATTTACACAATATAAATTTATTATATTGAAATAATACAGCACTTATGTCACATATAATTCCAATTTAATTTTGTAATTTATGTGGATTTATTTCACAGATAAAAATCATCACTTAACACTCTGATTTTTATTCCAATCAATCAAATTCACTCGATTCAACTGAAACCAAACAATTGAACAGTTGATGTATAATAGAATAAAGAAAATGAATGAGGGCTTCAAAAAAATCAGGATCACTTCACACCTCTCAGAACTATAAATATATATATGAACACATAGAAATGATTTAACGTTTAAACAAACCTGTCTGCATTTATATCCATGTATTATATATCCAAATGTCAAGTGTATTTTCTGCATAAAATATTTCGTATACAATTGTGATGAAGGTCTAGAATATAATAGATATATATATATATATATTGTAACGCGGTGTGGCAAAAGGTAAAAATTTTTATTCTTTCGCTTTACAATGTCAACAATAAACCGCAATCTATAGTTTAGCCAACAATGAGTACGAGAGGTGAAGAATAATATTGTAAAAAGAAGGGAAAAAGGAAAGAAGAGAGAAAAAAAAAAAATATAGTGGAAGAGGGGCCAAAGAACGATATAGTTAAAGTAAAATTGAAATAGACCCAGAACTCTGATGATTGTTTCTATCTTTCTTTCACTATTTTTTACTCACACTGCATTTCATCTCTTCATATATAAGTATATAATATATACTGTGGCACTGCGTCGCAGACATCCCGCTGTCATACTCAAGAAGGACTCTATCCATTTCAAGTTTTTGAGTTTGAGAATATGTCCTTTTAGAATGCGTAGAGAGTGATCGCGCGAGTTAGGTGGACGATACTTTGTGTGAGCCATGGGTGGGCCAACCTGCCTCATGGGAACCTGTGGCGACTTATCCCTCAGACTCATCCTCAACACATAGACAACATATACCACACAGTGTATATTACAATTTTTTTTTTTTTGTTACCGCACTATCCATTTTTTATACTTACATTTTATTTCATTTTCATTTTTCCTTTTTTTTTTGCAATAGAAGGTCATAGTCACCCTCTTATGTATTATAGTTAGCTCTTGATTGATATACTATATATTCGTGGAATTGAAATAAGTGGTGTGTTCAAGGGAATAGTCAAACAGGATAATCCTCCTGAGGAAATTCAGAGTTTACAAGTCATCTTGTATAATATTATTATTCTCACTGACTATTGTATAAAAAATATTTGAAAATTATATTCAACAGTTATGTTCAAATGACAATTAAATACATGCAAACAGGATACAAGATCCTGTCATTTTTATTGACCAAAAATCATTGCATATATAAATAAATAATTATTCTCAATAAAAAAATTTAATTTTTACCCAAAATTATTTTTTCACACCAAAAATAAATTGTGCTCTTATTTATCACAGCAAATATCAAATTCTCGTTCAATATAAAAATCACAAAAAGAAGAAGAATCAAACAATTACTCTGCATAGAATAGAACAAAAAAAAAAAAAAATAATATCCCACACAAAAAATAAAAATATAACATCCCCTTGAATATATCATTAACCAAATGTGTTGTAATATCAGATTGTAAATTTTTTTTATCTACTTGACAGGTATATACATATAACGATAAATATATATATATAAGTCTGAGAAAATTCTCGAATCCCTCTTGCATATATATATATAAACATTTCCACCAAGGGGTGGCACAAGCCAATTAATGACTTGGAGTCCCTTAATCCGGCTATTTGGCTTCACGAATGACTTTTCATCCCCGTTCATAGTCTATAGTGTTCTCTTTAAGCAAACGGCCAAAGAGATGAAGGGAGCGAGAATGCACGAGCACAAAACGTCGCCCCACGAGAGTATTTTAACCCCCCTTTTTGGACAACGACTACGACGATTCCTGTTAGGAGCTTGGCTTTATACATACACCAAGACACTATAGTCATTCTCAACGAAATTTCCTCCTTCCTTGCTTTTCATCCCCTTTCTATTCTCCATTGTCTCTTTCTCTCCCACTCCCCATATATATATATACATGTATATGACCTCAAACTATATCCTATACCCTTATTACATGCATGTATATATATATACACATTCGAACACTAGCGTTAGAGCTACCAAAAGCATCAGTGACTTATCTGGCACGCGCATCGGATTGCGTTGCCTTATCGCCAAACTGCACTACTTTTACCACCAAACGCCGCGCGCACCCTTAACTAAAAAAAAAAAAAAAAATAAAATTCTATAGCTACTTATATTCTTTCTACGACAATGTATATGAAGCTTGCTATTTATGCTCAGTCTCTCACTCTCAATATCCACATTCTTTATGGATAAACGAAAATACTTCTGAAAAAAGAAAAAAAACAAATATTTACTGTCAAAGAATAAAAATGTGTGGAAGATAAGGGAAAGGAAAATAAAAAAATTTGATTTGTCAATGGGGTGCAGTTATCAGAACACAATTGGTGACTGTTATGTGTGATGATTGATTTCACTTTGGGGCCAATAATTAATATTGCAGAAATATTTGTTTAGTTCTTATTTTTCTTTAACATATTAACATAACTCATTTGATTCTATTTTTATTCAATTATTTAACTATACAATCAATACAGATATAAATAATTCACATTCCTTTTTTTCTATTTATCACTAAATAAATTAACTCATCCAAAAAACTATATTATTATATAAAATAATAAAATTACCCATATGTCAATCATATTAATCAACAAGTATCCACACAAATAGTTTGTAGATATACAAAAGAAAAAAAAAATAAAAATGAACCCTCAAAAACAAAACAAATCATGAAGAAAAAAAATGATATTCATAGCGTTAGTCATCACGATTTCTCTTGATAATAAATAAAGATCCGTCGCGACGACGTTCACGTCGTGTCGTGTCGCCTGAAGTCGAAGGCTCGCGCGCCGCTTGATCGGAAAAGAGAAGAAATAAGAAGAAGGATACAGCGACACTCTAACACTGTATATATCAATATATATATATACCTATACACATATACATATAGATGTATATACACGTGGAGAGGTTTAATATTAATCGCGGCTGTCTCACTACAGTTGGTATATATATATATATATATATATAAGATACCAGTCGCGTGAGAAGAGTTGGGCCGCGACTCATACACTATAAGAAAGAAAGAAAGAGTAGGAAAAAGAAAAAAGGAAGTACAAAAGAGTAAGAGCGAGAGAGAGAGAAAGAGCGAGGGAAAAAGACGGTTGCGGCTGCTACCTGGACAGGTTGAGACACGCTCGTATATATACTCAGGCGACTGGTGCCGCGCGCACGATGATTAATCGCCTAATGATTTCATTTCTACCGCGCACGGACGATAACCTCATTGCACCGAGCTTATATGTATATACACGCACCGTCGCGTATACTCTTTATCCTCAATAACATTGGGGAAAATATTACACTGTATATAAGTATATAACGTGTAAAGTGTAAAGAGTGAAAGAGGGACGAGAGAGAAATGGAAAAAAAAAAGAAATTAAATTAAGAGAGAATGAAAAAATGGGGTCGAAGGATTTACGATCCAATTCCTTGTATTTATTTCCATTTTTTTTGAAAGGGGAAATGAAGAAAAAAAAAATACACTTAACTAAGGTGTATATAAATGTTGAATGGGATATCCTTATAATAGGTGTATAAATATATAGGCGCCATATAATAATCCTTTTATAACGCACGCTCGTTATAAAGTCGTTTATTATCATCTCACTCGACTTTATAATACACCAAAAAAAAAAAAAAAAAATATATCTTGGGGATACACTCCACCATTATGTCCATGTGTCAACGTCTTATTCTCATTTCAACTGAGTCCAGTGTCCACAAAATACAGCATCTCTATATGATGTCATAAAAAATAAAACGATAATAAAAATATAATAATAATAATATATATATATATATATAAATTAAATGAAATGAAAGGATTTGAGATATATAAAAAAGAGGTGGCGCGTATTGCTGTTTGCTACTTTATGCCACATCGTTGCATTGTTGTGTCAGTAGCGCCATTATATTTTTTGTATGTATATATATTTAAACGTTGATAAATCACACTTGGAGAATACCTCTATAGAAAAAGCATAAAAATTTGAGAATACATATAAGCTCATGGATACTTTGTATGTTATATAAATCTAAAAACAATTTATTTATCTGTATTTAATTCACTCTGTAAATTTGAATATCTATTTGGGTTTCTGTTTTTTTTTTTTACGTGCACGTTCCTTTTTTTTTTTCTCCATACATATAAATTAACTAGTTTAATTACCCTTAGCCATGGAATAACGGTAAATCCCAACGAGCATATTATGGACATTGCCACGCGACGATGAAATTTTTTTTTTTTTATCTGATTGTATATATATATGTTTTTTTCTCTTTCGTTATTTGTTTTTTATTTTATTTATTTTTATTTTTCCCTTTTTTTTTTGCCGACGAGCGATCTATTCCCTCAGGTACCGTTAGAAAATAATCTATGGGGGTTGCATATACACAGTGCGCGCGTCGTTTTATGCAGCCCACCCCAGAGATGGAACGATGTATATGAATATATATATATATATATATATATATATATATATATTTGTTCGCGCGCGTGGGCCCAAACAGATCGAAGACATGAGAAGTGGAAGAGGAGAGAAAAATAAAAGAAAAAGGTTCGTAAAAGATGTAGTCCCACAGATTTTTCCCTAAATTGTATCCCATGTCAATGAGACGTCCATAAGTCATGGTTTTTATGAGACGGAGTTTGTTTAGCAGTAAATTGCCGTTAAATTATGCACATTGATGCACACACTGTGTATACAACGCCTCATTTTTCTCCATTATTTTTTTTTTTTCTCTTTTATATTTTTAGTTATTTCTCATCTTCGACTCTTAACTAAAATTTCAATTTAACAAAACATCTCATTTATCATTCTCAACGTTCAATATTATTTTCGCGCCCAAATAATCACGCCTGAAATAATTTGAAATAATAGTTGTGTGTTTGGGTCATTTTTAAATGTCAAAATAATGTGATAGATATTTTATTGCTCACTGTATTTTTTTTTAATTAATTTAAATTCACACTTAATATTTAATACACGAAAGGAAATATTTGTCCAGAGTGAAGTAAAGTTTATACAATTATTCAAAAAATCATCACCAATAATATTTAATCCATTTATTAAATTGAATTAACAAAATTGTCAGCCTCTAATTTGCTCGGTAAATAATTTTCTCCTTTTCCCATATCCAACCACCAAAATAACATCCCAACATTACAGTCCCACTGTTCGAATTCAAATGCCACGAAAAATAAAGTGATCGGATGAGGACAAACAGAGGAAAAAAAAATAAAAATAAAATAACTATCCCATCTTTTTATGTATAAATTATTTTTTTTACAATAAAAAAAAACAATGAATAAAAAACCATTTGACCACAGACCCAATGTTAATTTCAGTTGAAATACTCCTTTACTTATACATAGATTATACTTGGAAGCAGGTGAAGATGATCAATGAAATGGTTCCTTCTTCAATGCAATATACCATCCTCTTTTAACTTCGCACACATTGAATAAAAATATTTGCTCTCACTCTTATATACTCATTTTTATTTCCCAGGTGGAGATTCTTATTCTCTTCCACTGGTACATGGTAGACATTTATATATACATAGCCATTCTACATAGCCACTCTGCAGGTCCCAACTCATAATTGATAGACTGAGACACCAACATAATAAGGTATAATTTGTCCGGCTCCACATACACAATCAGACTTATTGCCGCGAACGGATGCATCGCATCTGTAATCTTTTATTATGTCTCAGGAGTATATATATATATATATATATATATATATATATATAGTTAGTCTGAGAAAACAGAGGAGTAAATGTTGGTATGCATATAGAGACACGATGTGTTTCGTCTTGTCTACCTTCTGTGTGTATGTATAAAATGCCCCAACACTCTGCTTCATGAGCTTGGTATATTGCGGTGGCCGTGAAGTCGCTGCTATTTCTGTTCCCACTTCTTATGCTTGTTGCTTGCTTTAGCATTACCAATTGCATATATGTATATATACATCAGTGGAAAAGAGTCTTGTTACCAAGAGATATTAATTCTTGTCATTAAAAAATTGGACGAATGAAAAATAGTCATATGATATCACAGTGGTGATTTTTTTTTATTTTAAAGAGTAAATTCAATTGAATTTTTTTTGGCTACCTGTATTACTTCCAGATTTATTTTATCATAAACTGATAGTGTGAGGTGTTGATTAGAATATCAATTGAACAATGGTAAATGTCATTATTTTAATCTCAATATTATTTATTCAATAAAAATATAGAAAAATGATTTAGTATTAAATCATTTTATAGAGTGATAAATATTGACAATAAATATATTTTAAAAATTGTAACATATCGTATTGGGTGGTTTTAAACTCAAAATGTTTAGTTACATTTATTTTTACCACCAACAGACTTCTAGCGCCCTCGACCTAATGGTCATCATCAGTCATGAGAGTATTTTTGAGCGCGTGGGGCCCAACCCCAAGACTAAAAGGATACGAAAAATCCACATAATAAACACTTATATATATATATATATTACATGTTTATGTATAAGTTAAAGTTGAACAATGTATGCGTGTGTGAAGCAGTGATGGTTTTTTTACGGGGCGGGGGGGTGGTCCCAAAAGAAGGCACACACCTCATCAAGGAGGGACGACATCAAGCTGTGAGAAACGAAAACGCCTAATTGAAACGTTCTTTTTCATTTATAATATTTTTCATACTGTGCGCGACGATATGTCATCTCAGTCGGAGCTTCTGGATAGCCTTGTCCTGTATAAATACAAATATATTATAAATCCATATATATATATATATATATTTATATACGTATATAAAATGTTACATATTGTCGACGAACTGTAACGTATCATGATGTGAGATTAATTTGTGATGTCTGGTTGAGGTGTGGACCAATTATTTTTCACATCATTAATTATCATCATCGTTATCTATATATATATATATATATAGCTTTTTTTAATTCTCAATAATGTTTAACATCAACGATGAATAAAATTTTAGTCATCTCAATCATTCTTTCGCTTATTTTTGTTTATTTCATTAAATTTTCATCGATTCAATAGTTTTATTTTATTTTTTTTCATTTTTTTTATTTATACGGATTGTATTTTGTGATTTTTACAAACACTGAGATAAGTGCACTTAAGAAATAATTCCCTATTGAGCAATTGTGTATGAATAAAAAAGAAATTTTGTATAATACAATTTTAATGCAGTGATAAAAATTATTTCTTGGTTTTCGATTTGACAATTTATTATTATCATTACTGGTTTTTTTTTTTATTATCGTTACTAATTTTTATTCTTATCATCTCATCTTCTATAATTTTCTATTATAAACCAATGTACAGTTTCTTTTATTTGATCTATCAATCTAAATACTGAGAAAATAATAAAGAATTCAATGTGATAATATTTTGTTTCAATTGGAAAAAAAATATTTTTATCTCCATCATTTGATTTATTTGTCACATGATTAATAATGTTTATCGTTATCTATATTTAACCCTAATTCCACAATGATACACCAACATCTATTCTCTTTTACATTTTCATTAATCTACTTTCTTCATTATTCTTTTTTTTTTCAACATTTCATTTATATAAATATAATCATAAAGTACATCAACTATAAATTTTTATGTTCCACATGTGTACAGTTGTCAACTGTCATTCACTATAACAAATGGATTGACATCAAAATAAATGAAGAATAATATTCTCTATAACATAAATCGCCAAAGAGTCACGAAAGTATTTAATATATCAAGTATATCAAAATTTAAATTTATAAATGTATGAGTCATGTAGAGAAATGCATTTCTTTTTCTCACAACGATATTTTTATCTTATATATATATATTTATTATTATTATTATTTTCTTTTTTATCCAAATGTCTTTACCTCATTCAATCTCTCTATCTCTGACATCTGTTCAAAACCACTGCAACCATATATTTATATATATACATACAAATACACAATGAAATATTTCTACGTGGTATATAATATACAATGTGAAATGGGGATAGGACATGGAAATGTGAAGGCGAATTAGAGGCATTGGACATATCCAGTGAATTTTCGGTAGTTTTGGTGAACCATCAGAGAATAGTACTGCCAAACGAACTCATGATAACAATCTCTTCATCCCTCTCGAACGATTCTGGGGACATCGCGGTTTTAACGTCACTCCCATCAACCCTTGTCGTCCTCGGCGCGCATAACCCCCTTCATACAATCATGTTATATACCAACCAAGATCCTCTTTCTATATATATATATATATATATATATATATGTGTTTGTGTGTGCACCTATCGCAGACTGTCCTTCTCGACAGTACTTGCACCCTTCCGGACATCACTGGCCAATGGTTTTTCTCTTTTTCCTGGTTGAGATTTTATATATATATATGATCGTTTCGCTTTACTACTATCCCCATACACTTCCGAATTACATTTTGAAGATGTGAACGTGACGATTTTTTACAGAGTTTTACACTTCCGAAATCACTAAAACCAAAGTGGTGAAATCGGTGATGCGGTTGAATTTTATATGAGAAAAAGTAAATGGTAAAAATGCAATTTTTTTCCTTCTACAGAATAATATTTTTTTTCTACACTGTATTTTCACACTTTATTCTATAATAATACAATAAACATTATAATCATCTGGAATTTGACAATATAAATTTACTCATACCAATTTTTTTTTTTTTTTTTTTTATAAATAAAACACAAAGAAGTCATGAAAAAAAAAAAAAAAAATTAATAGTGACTAAAAAATAATTCTTTCAAAATTTACATACTAATAACTATAATTTAAATATCAATAATAATATTATCATTGTTCTTTTCTATTTTTAAATAACATCTATCAAGTAACAGAATTATTTTTCCCTACAATTAAATAATATATTAATTATTATTAACACAAAACACAATTTATTACACATATCAAATCTTAACAATTTTTATATTAAAATTTTATTTTATCCACACCCAGATCAAATTAACAAAACAAAAATTATTATATACACAATAATACACTCGTGGAAAATAAACAAGAAAAAAAAAAAAAAAAAAAAACCCCAACTAATAATAATACACACGTAATTTATTTTTCGTTGTTCTATACAATGACTTCAAAATTTTATTCTCAATATTTTGTTGGCTCATACTCTCGCACTCTCACCAAAAAAAAAAGAAAAAAAAAAAAGAAAAAAAACAACCTGTATATGGACGGGCAATTAATTAAAAGATAACAATCTCACGCCAGTGTCACGTATTACGTATTAGACAGAGGGCGAGCGCAATGCCCAAAAAAAAAATAAAAAAATACATCGCCGAGTAAACTGGGGGATGAAAAAAAATTGTATATATGTAGACAACCAAACATAAAATTCTATATACCTACATATATATATATATATATATATTTATTCACATATATGTATGTATTGTATATCTAAAAGTTGGGTTGTACGTGAAGGCGATAAAAGTAATGCCGTGGAAAAATGTTTCTTCCCGCGGCGCGCGAGAGTTTTGTGCTCGAGCTTCATATATGGTAAGGCATCAGGAAGTGTATACGCCACTGGCATATTATATCCATGCATGCAATCATGTTGTGAAGATATGTATGGGTATGTGTTTATATATATATATATATATATATATATATATATATACATATATGATTGCAAATGGATGCAGAGAAAAGAGAGAAAAAAAAGTATAGAAAATAAAAAAATGTGCTAGTTGCGCGCTCCGCATTTATATATACGTTCATACAGATATTTTTTGTATGTAATATACATATACTAGAATATATAAAGTATATAAAAGTACAGAAATGTGATAAGAGTGTGGAGATATACGACTTGTATATGCACTCTGTAATATCACACACGTATATATTAATATATATATAAAAAAAAAAAAAAAGGAGAGAAAGAATGGCAGAAATTATTGCAAAATTGGTATTTTTGACAATCAACAAATAAATTACAATATTAAAAAAACAGGTGAAATAAAAAATGATCTTAAGTAAATTTGCATGTACATGATAACTTGTATACTTAAACAAAATTTTAGATCAATTCTAATTTAGAATATAAAAATTAACGAGATTATTTTGTTCATGAGTCAATCATGCAGGTAAACTTATGAACCTGTTGTTTGTATGGTATATATACATAGCAATTCATATACTATTACATCGTGTATATATACACGTGTGTTTAATCATCGTATAGATGGCATTTGTGATAATGCAGGTTATCGCGTCAAATACGCGTTTCTGTAACCAATGAGATATCACGATCCATGCCCTATAACACTATAGATATATATATATATGTATAGATATATACGGTAATATAATATACAATATGCAGCAGAATTGTGTTGCTCTAGATGACACATGATGGACATGCACATCGAGACCATGAATCTAATATCTCTTTTCACTTTTTACCACTCGAATACGAAATCTACCAATTGAATAATTTCATTATTATATTTCTTTTATTTTCCCCACTTTCTTTTACGTATAAATAATGAAGAAAAAAAAAACCAATTCGAATCATTGTCAATTTAAAAGTGGAAGATATATTTAGCATTAACATTTTTTTTGTTTCAATTTTCAATCCAAAAATAATATAAATAAACTTTAATTCAAATTTATAACTACGACGAATGTAATAAGAAAAAAAATTACTCTTTCTTTTGATATAAATTTGTTACATCTGAAAAACAATATATAATCTATTTTTTTATTTTGTGTTAAATAAAGAAGAGTGAGAGGATATTCTCCGTATTAATTAACGCGTTCTCGGTTAGTTAATTTAAATAAGTATATATTTTACTTTTTCTTTATTTTTATTTTCGTTATCCACTTCTTCTTTTTTTTTTTTTTTCCTTTTTTTTTTTCTTCTTTCACCGTTGTCCCTTGTCTCGTCTCGCGTCTTTTCTCTCGTCGTTTATACATACATATATGTACATATATATACATATATAGTCTCTCAACTGCGAAACCGTGCGCGAGATAGTATAGCTGCAGTGGCGACTAATTTAAATACACATGTCGATGCGTGCGAAGATTATATGCCTGTTTGTGTATATAAATGCATATATATGTTTGTATACACGCGTATGTTTGTATGTACTCTTGGGCCCGTCGATATACCACAGCGATATAGATACCTATGTATAAACATATACCCACGCATAATGATGCGAAAGTCCAAACGTATTTCTTCGCATATAATGTATATATACAAATGCACATTTTGGAATGAAATAATAAATTCTTCACCATTTATTTACTACTCTTTTCCTTTTATTTCAATGACTGATAAAAACAAAAATATATATATATATATATTCTCATTATATTTGGTAAAAATAATTTATTTTACATTTAATTTCCAAAACAATTTTTTATTTCAACCTTTTCTTTTATTACTTCAGTTAAATAGTAGATATTATGAATAATTTTACTTCTCAAAATTTATTGCAATGCTTAAAAGATCTGACTAAACTATAAAGTTATTTTGGAAAGAATAAGGTAATTTAAATAATTGATAAAAAAAAATTAAAAATCATACAAAAATAGTTCAATTAATTTTCAATATTAAAATTATTTTCTTTATTAAAAAATACATTCCATCAATAAATGTTCTAATAATTCACAATACTGTGACAATATAAAGTCAATAATTATATAAAAACATGAACAAATGAATAAAAATAAGCGAAAAAGAAAAAATAAATAAATAAATAACCCTAAACAAAATTAAAAAATAAAAATCTCCAAATTATCAACATATCTTATATCAACATCTCCATCAATTACTCTACTTTATCTTTAAAAATTAATTTTTCATCAGAATTCCACTTCCTATATTTAAACATACACACATTTAAATATATAAACATCCATCTTTAATATATCCATATATATCCCTGAGATTAACAAACCCCCGTCAACCCAGAGAGGGTAGATGCTGTCTGCAGTCTACAGAGATGCGATCAATATTAAATTCCTCTCTCTACTCCTCTTCCTCTTCCTCACCATCACAAACCACCACTGCTTTTACCGACGCCATCACCTCCCTCTGCCGCTTCGCAAATTCCCCTCTTATGCTACTATTTTCTCCTCCACAACCCCCATCATCACCAACCACCGCACACTACCAACAATATATACCCGACCCTCTGTGACGTCACTATCGTCAGACGCCATCTTGCCATCAGACAACCAAAAGCCCTCTGTGTTATCGTATATTTTCTATTTTTTACCCCCGCACAAAATTCACCCTCTTCTCTTCTGCGTATTAATACGAATCTTTTACACATTCAATTCACCATTATTATTTTATTTTTATAATTTATGTAGAGTATTAATTATAAAATATCTTAAATTACTCTCAATGTTTCTATGTCTTTAATTCGAATTTATATACAGTTAGCAAATTAACTTGAGTAATTGGATTATACACTTGCGCATCATGTGTCTTCGGCTTCAATGTACTCTATACATGCATTCACGAATAATACTCACATTCATATACTCAATTCCCGCACCATTGATACAAAAGCATTGCACACATAGACACATACTAGATTTAATCACAATGAATTTATCTCATTGATCATTATCAGATTCGTCAATGGATATTAAGATTAATTAGATTGAAATACTATATAGTTGGTATTAAATTTTATTAATTGATACGGAATTGTGGGAGTTAAAAATATCCAAATGAAGGGTGAAGTTGGAACTGACAAAGAAACTGTCAAAAATATAGTACAGTACAAGGATTAATTAATTATTGATGTAAATAGTCGCAATAATTATTAATTCATGCAAGAATTCTTAAAGATTGATTTTGATTTCTTTCACTCAATAATATTTATTAAAGTATTTAAAATATTTCCAAATAAATATCACTATTATCATTCCACCAGTACTATTACTGTTCTCACCTATTTATAATCCTTAAACAATTTTAAATTTTCCTAGTAAATAAAACAGTTCAAATTATAATAGAACGGAAATGAATTGAGATGACAAAAAAATATCGCCGTGTAATCCTTTGGGTGTTCCATACCAACAAACAATATACCCACTTGAATCCCTTGATCTCTCTCTATATATATATATGGGTGGAGAGTGATATGGTTATAGAAGTGTACAGCCTTTGACCCCCAGCACACGGGGTGGCCTCGTCAGATCTATACCATCAACGACAACGGCCACACTGCGTGTATATGATACAGAAACAGAATATAACCGTATAACAATCATTATACCTCAGCCTCCATTCTCGCCAGAACAATAGAACACATATACATATAGATATTACACACACACATATATATATATATATATGTATATGCAATGTTGAGAACCACCCCCGTGTCCTGTCAGGGGGCGCGTGCCCTCACAAAAGCTCCAACACACTTGGAAGATGACTCGAGTGGCATGCCTGCATATGCATCACTAGTAGTTAAGCTACATTGTTCTTGCTCATTCTCTACTTCTATATATACATATCTACACCTCTATATATACATACACATTACATCGTAGTAAGAAATTGTACGCTAAAAAGAAAATTAATTACAATATTTAAATTAATTTGTTTTATTCGAGATTGAAATAAATTTCATTATTGTTTTTTTTTTTTCTATATTATAAAATTGTTCTTTTTTCATTCCTCAAGGTGTATTTAATATTTAATTCTTGTGCAGAAATTACGTGTGTCTTTTATTGATACAGTTTAATAAATTGATAAAGAATATTGTTTATAATGAAAATTAAAAATATAATTTTTCATGTCACAAATAAAATTGTTTTTCAATTAAATATTAAAAAGAAAGATTTATATAATAATTTAATTATCTTTAATCAAATGTGGAATTTTTTTTTGACAACAATTTTTTCAAATTATTTGAAATAATTAAATAAATAAATAGTTGATATTTATTTATATTAATTCAGTGAATTTTTTAATTTAAATACACAAAATTAAATAACAAAAATTTGTATAATAAATATTATTTAAGTGTTTGAAATGTGGATGGTGAATTTTTACACAAATTTCCAGCTCATGGGGTAATTTATAATTAATTTTTAATTGTTTATATACATATAATTATTTGAGCAGATGATATTAGGAAGTATATACATATTGAACAGGGTGGTCTTGATAATTTCCGGGTGGCACAAACACGACCCACCCCCCATAATTGTTAAAGAGTTCGTTCCGAGTATATATTTCCTAACTGATCGTATGGTATAGAAGCATATGCGTCGGCCTTTCATCAAGTACCATAAAGTAGCATGCGCACATGAAGTATAGGGCAGATTTGTAGTGGAAGCGCGTGTCACACAATGCTCACTCTTCTCACTCAAGTATATCCTCTCACTCTGTATTACGTACTATTACATATAAATGCATAGTGCTAAGTGTACTTGAAACAATATTATCATTGTATATAGGTGGCTATGCCATAACCTTTGGTCTTATACATTCTGTGTATACGAATAACAACCTCAAGCATCTGTATGTATAGCAAACCACAACGACCTTTATCACAGAAAATTTTTATATAGACTAAAATATCTGCTGTTATTAATTTTGTTTTTGGTATTTTGCTAAATTATTGAAGCAATGGTTTAGAATTATTGAAGACAAATTATTTTAATATGTATCAATTATTAATTTCATTGTTTAACATATTATAAACATTTTTTTTTTATATTACTTTAACTATTTAATTAATCGTTTGGGGTATTGAAAGGTATTTTTGTTTTTGTTTATTATTATAAAATTAAGATGAAGAATAATTGTTTTAATATTTTTAATAATATAATATCAAGATTTATTCGGATTGGAATATTATTTTGTTCAATCTTTATTAAATGTTAGTTATTCATAAATTGTTTTTATTGAATAGAAATTCATGAATATATATATTCTTATTAGTTATTATTCTCTCTCATTTACGAGAATCATGATAGAGATATATATTATAATTAATAGCCATCTTGAAGAGGTATATATAAAAACCATCATTCAAATCAGACTCTTTGACACTTCTCTCAATATTGATGAAAAAATTGCCCTTCAATTTTATTCACACATTTCAAATTGAAGATGAAGTCTTATTGGTAATTTAAAATGGATTGAAATAAACTGACAGGTAATTTGGAAAAAAAAAAAAAAAAAAGCTCCACGTAATCTTATAAGAAGAAAATTTAATTTCAACTTCACTCAAGTGAATTGACTTCAATAAATGTTTCAATATTCATTTCTTCAATGAGAAAAAAAATTTTCTCACATTTTTTATCTCAATATAATATATCAAATAATAGTGTCAAGAGAACAGCTTTGCAATTGACTTCTCAATTTTTTCACCAGTAATTGTAAAATGTATTTTTAATATCAAAACAAAAAAAAAAAAAAAATCCAATAAATAAAAATGATTTAATACACTATAATTCAACTGTAGAATTTTCAATTAATTAATCAATAACAATATTGATACATATATGATGAGTTCATGATATTAGTGTCATATAAATTCAATCAATAATATTACATAATGCATTTACCATTACCCCATATACATTTGAAGCAATTAGTAATGTCAAGAGCGATTTGGTTTGTCATATATAACAAATTATATTTACTCCTGTTGCTATCTTCAACCCATAAATCTGAGATACAATATTGCACAGTGTGGTTTCACATTGAACATTATATCTACATATATATTATAGTGTTTGCGATATATATAACTATAGTTACACTTGAATATAACATATATATATATATATATACAAGTATACACAAATTGTGGGCCACAGTTACAAACACAAAGTCATGTGGATTATATGCAATATCGTTGCTTATACGCGCAAATTTAACATTCAATGCGCGCACCCATTTATGTGGAGATATTGTTGCCATGCTATGGGTGTCACGTCGCTTGAGGAATTTATGCTTAGGGCCGATATCTGACCCAACAACTATTCTCTCTCTTTCCCTCAATTTCACTCTGTCTCTCTCTTGGTTGAACGAGTGCAACTCGCCCACCCTATATATATATACCTATATCATTTTGCATATAATTTCAAACCAGGCGCACGAAATGATTGCGTAATGTGATTATATTTGCGAGTAAATTTATTGAGACTCGTCGTCTGTGTTCACCCGCAATTCTCGTGATCATATAGAGAAATTAAAAATGTATAGATAAATATTATTATGTTGGTGAAAGACAAAAAAAAAAAATAACAACGGTTATGTAAGTGTAAACAGTGTTGTATTGTGTTAATGCAAAAATAGAAATGAGAGCTTATGTATTTTATAAATAAAATAATAATTTATTATTGAAGTTGGAAATTATTTGAGGGGTAAAATGTGATGGTGGTGGTGGTGGTGGTGGAATTTGAAAGGGTAATTAATTATTTTCATTGTCATGGTTGAATAAATGATTGAATAAATGGTGAATTGTTAAAGAAAAATTTCAATAAAGTTTTATTATTATTCAAACAAGTGTTTTTAAATTTGGATAATAATTATTCATGCTGTTTAAAATATGCTTTTCTTTGATAAATTTAATTTTCACATTGATAAAAAATAATGCAGAAGTAGAAGTACAGTAAAATTTATATTGTATATATAATAATAATAATAATTACATTACTTAAAAAATAAAAAGTCTTGATATAAAAATTGATACATAATTTAATATCATATTTTTTTATATATTTCAAATACTCAATTTTTTTTCCATAATATCAAAGATTTAGATTAAACAAAAGAACATTATTTTTAATAATTAAAATATATATATATATATATATCAAGGATGAAACCGGAAATTTAAAAATACAATAAAAAATAAGAAAGAGAAAAATTAAAAAATGGTGCTGATACATGTCAATGTGATAATTGTACAGTAGGAAATAAATATATAAAATGTAAAAGAGTATGGATAATACATGCGTGCGCGGGGGCGTCACGCTCATGAAGCAAACACATGAACCAATGAGAATTGCGGAGATGGTTGCGTGACATAGAACGGTCTTTTCCACGGTTTGCTGAAGGCTCCACCTAGTATACGCTAAATTACACGCGAGCCATACACCATATCTACATATATATATATATATATATAAAAACACACACACACAAATACCACACATATTCAAAATAATATTAATATATTCATATATAAAATGCCCACTATTATCCAACAACAATGTCTTACAAAGAAGCGCAGTCTCAAATGAATATTTATTTAAAACAATTCTAACAACTTCTTTATCTTATTTATACTTTCAACTTCTCAATAAGAATTAAAAAATAAAAGAAAATTATATTCATTGAAATGCAATGGGAATGGAATTAATATTATAATTATATATATATATATATATATTTATCATAATTCTTCTTCTTCAAACTACCAATTAAAAATGGCATAGCAATATAAATATATATATATATACATTGTCAGATGTAATTTTATCGCTTATTTTATTTTCAGGTAGCTGATGTCCTGCCATGGTAATTGCGGTTCACAACACCGCGTAGTTGTTCATCAGAGAAGCGCGCGCGCGCGTGTGTGTGTGATACATACACACATATATTAAAAAGACCTCGGAGTCTTATCGGCTGTGGTATGAATTTGAAAATAAAATAAAAAAAAAAGGAGGAGAATAAATATAGTATAAATAAAAAAAATAATAAAATATTGTAACACACGTCGTGTATAATACTTTGAGTTGGGAGATTGTGAAGAACGCGTCATGAAACTTGGACAATTAATCTACGTGTATATATGTCTGGACTTGAAGACAGCGACGATTAATATAACTTCTCTGTTTCATTTTTGTTGGATATTTATATGTATGGATATATATATAATTTAATATGTGTATGTGTGTAATTTTTTTTTTTTTCATTTGTTTTTTCTTTATGTTTAGCTGATGCTTTTCTTTCAAACCAAACGCGATGAGTGTCCATACCATAGTCCCATCGACGAATCATTATAGGATCATTTATAAAACACGCGAGTGAACAACACACACTGTGAACAACAACGAATAAATGTATATATGTTTGCTGCTCCCTGGCACTGTCAAGTCAACTAATGATATCACCACAATGTATATATATATATATATATATATATATAGTCGATCGATCGTTCTACTTCACATGTCGAATTAATTTTTATATTATTCTTCTTCTTTTTTTTTAAGTCACATAACACTCGCGGTTGTCATTTATATACTTTTTTTTTTGTTTATTTATTATTATTTGTAGAGTGTTATCTATGATGGTGTTTAAATTAATTTGAAATTTTTTTTTTTTTTAATAATTACACCTGTTGGTGAAAATAATTTATACTTGTATATTTAGATGAAATAAATAATTTGAAATCAATTATTACTTTTCAATGCAAATAAATAATATTCATCATATACAATTAATTCAAACAAAAATATCTCATCATAGAATTATTTTATGCATTGAACATAAACGACTGAAACATTTATTAAAAATTACAATTAAAAATCATTATTGATCCTAGAACGTATAAATAATTTAGAAATCTAATATCAAATGTCATTCATCTTTTTCACATTGTAATAAATATATATATATATATATATTACTTCCGCCAATTATCAGTAGAAATTCACGAGAATGTGGCGCACGTCGCTATTATTGATCTAAAATATTTAAGATCGTGTTTAGCTTATAAAAAAAAAATAAGAATTAAAATTCATTGGACATAATTACACTATGAGTATATATTATAGACGCCCGCAGCGATTTATGAAGTAGCAACGTGGCAACGAACAAGTTTACGATGTTCGTCATTATTCCTGGAGTATAATCGGTTGGTTGTGCTTATACCATCATATGTTCCATACCCTTCTTGTTCTCTTTTACTCACTCTTCTTTTTTTTTCTTTTTTTCTCCTTCTTTATATATGTATATACATACATACTTATCGCACTTATCGTCGAATATTCCCACTCGGCGCATTCCCACTCGCTCACTCTTGGCCCCTGAGGTGAGGATATTATTCAGAGTTCAGCTGGTACACAAGAAGAAGGTAAAGTCTCTCTCTTTCTTTGTCGTTGCGATCACCCACGATACATACCACAAAGCATTTTGTATATAAACTTTTATATATATATATGTATATGTATATAAAACAGTTGAATAGCAAAGTCGTGAGAGATAGGAAAAAATAAAGAAAGAAGTGATGGAGAAAAAAATAAATAAATTAAATAATTATTTTGTTCATCGAAATATAATTTGACATAGCGCGAGAAAAGTTTGTTTTCGATTATCATTGTTAACAATAATGCGGATGGGAATGGCAAATTTTTCTCATTGAAGAGAGACAATTCATGTACTTTATCAAAATAATTAACTAATTTAATATTTTATTTATTACTCACTGGGTGTATATTTATTTTTTATTTTTATGTCTAATTGTAATTGTGATAAAGTACACATGAACACAATTGTCGTGTCATTTATTATTATCCTGCTTTGATATCATTACATGTGAAAAAACGTGGAGAATAATATAATAGAACCAATTTAATTTTGTTGGATGTAGCTTTTTTTTTTTTTTTTAGATTCTCGATAAATATTCACAAAGTTCTGGAATATTTTTTTTTTTTCTATCAATTTATTCGTTTTTGTCGAAGTGTGTACACATTGAAGTTTAAATTATTAAAATTACCCCGCCAGAATATTGCAAATAGATTCAAACCAAAAATGTATTTGGGAAAAAAATTGATAATAAAAATCTGAATTATATTTTTGTGTTTTTCAAATAAATATACATTTATTTACCGTAGTGTTTTAACAAACTAATAACCTTATTTATTGTATGTTCTTTTCAAATAACTCCACCGTGAAAAAAAGATCTATCAAACACTAGTAATAATTATATTTTAAATATCAAAACTAAAATAAAAACATGTTTGTTATCCACGAGAAAAAACAAAAAAAATAAATATATTTTCCCTATTATCCCACGATATAATATAAACTGTCAAGTAAATATTATCCCAAATATATTCAACCATCCATAATAATTTATAATAAATATATATTTAAGTTTTTAAAAATTAATGTCACATGATTGAGAGGTCTCTGTTTGAAACACACCAACACATACACAACACTCTCCAAATAGATGGTTTATCAATTCGATCGATGATTTCCTTTTTTGTGGTCTCTCCTCTGTTCACTCTCGTCAGCCAACCCCTTTCTCTATGGAATGAACGACAGAGAGAAAAATAAGAATAAAAAGAACAGGAAGAAACGAAAGAAGAAGAAAGAAAAATAAATAAAAGAGAATGATGTTGGGAGAGGTGATGTTGGAGGATGTATCAGAGTCGAAGGGCTGTTGGTTACATCCTGCTCTGCTTCGACGACCATCCCAAAGAGAAAGATTTCCCAATGAGATATCGCGTATAATAACGACGAGAGAAAGAAAGAGAAGAAGCAACATGAACTCTTCGAACCCAGTGGCACAAACCGGCACACTCTCAAGTTCTCCATCTTCTCCACATCATTCCTCTCATGTTGCCATGTCGTTTGAACATAGTCAACATATATACCAATATGTGAGATGGAGTTATTGAGATAAAGATATAGAAAAGAGAGAAAGACTATAGATATATAGTAAAGAGCGAGTGAATACCAGGGTTATTACTATTAGTAAATGATCACTGAAAAATTCGTCACATAAGCCACCAACAACTCTTTTATTTTTTTCTCCCTCTTTCACTATCGATCTTTTTTGAGAAGCTGTATAGATATATATTTGCTTTAAAGAAGTGATTTATCAATGCAAATGACGTTGTCCTTTAAAATTTAATCAGTTACATCAGTCTATTGCAAATGTATTTATTCAATTTCTCATCAGTAGCTATGAAGAGAAGAGAAAAAATAAAAAGATGATTTCTCAATGGATGGAGAATGATTGATGTTGGTGTTTGATGCAATGGAGAAAGATATGGGAAGATAGAAAAATAAAAAGAAAAAATAAATATATATATATTTTGTGTTGGATATAATTTTTGTCACACGATTCTTTTGAATCATGAATAAGAATTAATCTGGAATTAATCGTTTTTCTACTGGCACCTCTCCTCTCCATGAATGCAGATTTCATGCACGAGATAAATATGTATTTATTTTTTTTTCTTAATTCTTTACTTGGGTTGGGTGAATATTAGTGAGTGTGTGTGTGTGTGGCTCGTGCACGTTCGAATACATTTATATAGGAAATTATATAATCCGACTATTAGGGGTGACTTTACGCTGCATAAGGGTTGGTGGGCGTTATGTGTGCGCTCATGAAACTCGTGCCGTCATAAAACATCGATACATCAAGCTTTGCATTTGTGATATGGGAACGTATATACAGTGTGTGTGTGTTTGTTTGTGCATGGTGGAGAAAAAAGAATTAATGGACGACTTCTGGGTGAAAATTTTATTTTGGTATTTGTTAATTTAAATTATGATTTTGTTTATAGGTTGAAATTGTTATGAGTATTGGTGAGTGACAAGCATTAATTTTAGTAGAAAAGAATTTATCAATTTGATGGTTGTAAAGTATTTTTTATTTGGGAATTGAATTTACAGACGGAATTAATAATTAATTTTATTCTTAACTCTGTTTATTTTATGGTATACAATATCTAAACATTTTTAATTTAAATTCGACAGAATAATTATGATAAGATTGATATTTTAAATATTTATTCTTGATTTTTGTGTATGGCATTATAAAAAATACAATTATTCTTGATTAAAAACTTTTTGATTTTTGTATATATTCACAATAGTGGAACAATTATTTTTGGAAGAATATATTCTACTGATTCGAGAGGGAAAATAATATTATTAATAATATTGTTATTATCGTTTTGAACAGTTGTTTTATTGCATGATAATTAATTAACTAACACCAGTTGTTTTCCTTTTTCTCTAACTATAAATTGAAAATATAATTGATAAATATCTAAATTTAAATGCAAATATTTTCCACTGCACGTTTTTTTTTTCTTTTCATTTCTTTAATTATTCTAAAATCACATTCGTTGAATTATCAATCAATGATTCTCTAATTTATATACACACTGATACAGAGATCATTTTTACAATAACAAACGACGTAGGCCTAAACAAATACTTATGTCAAGAGCATATATACAGCATCACTTGAGTATATATATAGCTGATACCCTGTTGACGTCACTGACTTGGTATAGCGGATTAAACTTGAGGATTATTTCACCCAAAAATCTTCTGCTGTCATTGATCCACATACATAACAGAAGAGGGTGCAAAAATGGCACGTGTCATTATTATATTCTTTCTTTTTTTTCCTCGAATTCATACTGATCGTCACTCAAGTTCTAATAGTATACATGAATAAAAATAATATTTCTGTATTATCTAATTAGTATATCACAGTTGTCTGTTCTTGTTAAAAATTCTTTTATTTATTCTCTATTTTATTTTGATTATTATTATCAACCTAAATTCACATAACTATTCAAAAGTTTCATTTATTGACGTACAGATGAATGTTAAGTTGAACTCTGGTGCTAAAGTGCAATAACATTTTAGACATCTAGCACCTTCACATCTTTTACTCACTAGGAACAACGATTTATAGTACAACCAACCGTCGAGTCCGCCCTCTCAGCGCACAGTATCTTCATCTTGACTTTGAGAGAATGCGCCCGCCTGTTTCAAGACCGCAAAAGGGAATCCTGCCAAACGACTTGTATACTGATACTATATCGAAACAGAAACATGTATACCAAAGACTTTTATATATACATTCACATACAAATAAACATAAGTTTAGTTTTTCTTTTCAATATCTTTTTTCTTCACCTGGTATTGGCTCTGAGCGATAATAATTAATAAAGGCGAGTACAATCCTCAGGCAAGTTCCACTTATTTCTTTTGAGATATTATAAAGAAGTGATAAAAACCGACAGCCAATGATGTGCAAGTGGGTGTGTTTCTAACTTGTATTTATTGTGTATATGAATTGCCAAGAAATATATTTTTATTTATTTAATTATATTTTTTTTTCTTATATCCTCTATCTCTCATTTAATTTTTTTTTTTTTTTTTTCCACCTCAATGACATAAAAACCAACCAATGGATCCAGAGCACTGATAGTTCAAAGTAGAATAATAAAAATATTAAGATTATCATTGCAGTGATTATGAACAAATAATAATATATGAGAGATAATAAATTTGCTAAAATTAAATATCAAGATTTATATTTTGCTTTTATTTATTTATTTTTTTTTTTCTGCCAGTTTTATTACCATTCCAACTCATATATTTTCATTTATTATTATTATTTTTATTTCTTCTCTATACACTTTTTTTTTTATTGTTTATTATTATACATAGCAATGAATATGGGGTGCAGTGTGGTTGATAATCACAATTGATGATCAAGTCGCGACTTCGTGCGACAAACGACTGGATTTTTTATTATTATTTTTTTTTTTTCGCGACTTTTCCACGCGTTTATAACATATAATCCCGCAATGTCCCCGGAATTGTCGACATACATACACAACAATACACGCATATGCATTGATATAAAAATATATATATATTATGATGGAGATATATGTGTGACGAGCGTCATTCATATATGGCGACAATATCGCCTGCGACATTATAATCGACGATTTTAATCGCTTTGTGGCCTACTTCCATCAACGCAATAACCATCGTCGTAAGTATTCCAATGTCGATATTTATATTTTATTTTTTTGCAATATTTATATATATATATATATAACTTGATGATGTCGTGGCATTTTATTCATCACGTGCAAATGTCACCCCCTTGTCCTCTGTGATAATAAGATACCCAGTGTTCCATCAGCCATTTTATACAACGATAAACATCATTAATTTTTTTTTCAATCCGCATTGCAAATATAATAATACTCTCAGTAAATAATTATAGAATTATATGTCTTTTAAAAAAGATTTATTTCAATGGATAATGTATAATGAATAAAATAAGAAAAAAATGTGAAAATGTGAAAAGAAAATTTGCGGTTATTTATTATCACTGTTATTAAAATTGGAATCAAATTATTGGTTTTATTAAATAAAGTATACTGTTGGAAGTTAGTATGATACAGCAATATATAAAATGATGATAAATCAAAGAGTAAACCATCCCTAACTAAATCGACGTTGTATGAGCTGTAAGAGGGTGACATTGCCAATGTTTAAATGCAAGAGGGTGCGAAAAGTGAGAGAACGGTGGTTACCGGTGTGAAATATTCCCATGGGGGGGTCTCTCTGACTACTATATGAAATAACGACCAACACATAAGGGAAAATAAAAGGGTGGGTGGAATTGATAGGGTGGCAGAGAGGCAAGGGGATGATCAGTTGTGATATAGCCTTGTTCTTTATAGATGTCCTTCAATGTGTCATACAACACTCAATCTATTTTTTTCTCGCTCTATACACTTTTTACTGTACATCAGTGAGGACAATATGTTGGACATCTTCCGGTTACCCGAGAACCGGACGAACGAACAAGCACACTTATTATCACGTTTAACATATATATCGATTCATAGAGTTTTATATAATATAAAACAGACTGCGTCACATTTGCATGTGTGATGATATGAAAATATTATATTGTCATATGGTGTAGGGTATTTTTTTGATATCGGAGTTTTGTTGAGGGATCTCACGGCTATAGAATATATTTTTGTTGTATGATTGTGTATATGGGGTTACGGGGCAGAATTTGGCGCACAAAAAAAGACTATATTTTCATGGGTTTTGAGTTTTCCACGAGAAGTTATTGACAGTTGCATTTAATGAAGTTTTATTGATAGTTCCAGTTTTTTAAATTTATCTGCTTTCCAGTTTTTTTTTTTCACATTTAATTACTTTAATCAATTTTCCGGCTATATGATAAATTTTATTCAATAACATATATGTATGGGATTATAGAACGGAAATAGACGCACAAAAAAAGACCATATTTCAATAGATTTGATATATTTTGTAAAAAGTTATAAGCAATTATATAAGATGGTATTTCATGATGATTTTTTTATTTTTACTACTCGTCTACTCTGAATTTTAACTTCAACTGGGTCGTTCTTCTAACCCCATTTTAAATTTCCGACAATGTATATATATTCTATATTTAATTTAAATATACATACACATTCTACTTGTAAAATACATGCATATATGCACCAGCTATATGTAAATTCTCAGCATATAAAGATGAACCTAATCACAGTGCATTCAAAACAATAAATCTCACATCCGTGTCATTTCTCGAATCACAACTCACCCGATAATAATACATCCTAGCTTTTACAAAACCCTAACGTCCATTCGAGCTGTTATTTGGGATGTACACTAGCCCGCAGGCCAATCACACTTTCATTCCATACCTCATTCCATATACATAAATATAAACACTACACCTCTCTCATTCGCGTGCCAACCTTCCACATCTTCTAAAACATAAATTAAAGAGACAAAAACTATCATCGAAAAATTAAATAATAATGCGAAAAAATTATTGGACATTTCTTTTTCTAAATTTATTTGTATACAATCATTGATGTTGGTATATATATATATATATATATTTATAAATATAAATACCCTCCTCCCACAATTCCGAATTAGATTTTAAAAAAGACCCTACACGCGTTCAACAAAAAATATTAAGGGACGTTGATGGGGCGTCAACGCATTTGAGGGTTGAAATTATATATATATATATATATATATATGCAGACGTATCATTGACAAAGTCAACCCTCGAGTGGCCAGGATTAGAGATTAAATAACCAACATTGCCGGAGTTAACCGTCCCTTACAGTTCAGCGAGCCGCGTCCGCGCCCCCTCCCTCTCCAGCGGATCAAAGCGCATTTGTGGACCTACAAGTGGCAGTCACACACAGGAACACACTGCACACATTATATAAACACCCGTGGAACCCAAATCAAATCTTCATCCTTATACTAAAACCGCAATTATTATTACTTAATATAATTTATCATTTTCTTTATATCTATTTTGCACTTTCAATGCAACATAAATATTTTTCAAACTCAATATCCTATAATGAATATATATATAAACAAAACATTCTGATATTATTAATAATAAATCCAGATTACACAAACGAAAAATAATATTCTAGAATTAAGAATATAAATATTATATTGAGAATTAATTAATGTTTATAATAAAAAAAAAAAGACAAATTTTATTATTATCCTAATTTTTTTTTTCTTGATACTAAAATATTCATTTTTAATTTGCAACAATACTAAATTTATATATATATATAAATAAGTAATAATTAATTATACAAAATGAAAATTTATTCTTTCGTTTTTTAATTTTTAATCTTGTCCATCTTATCCACCCACAAAAATTCTCTCCTTCATGATTAACAACTACATTAAAGGTGTTATTTGTTATTTATATACATAGTCAATAATTAAGGCGGGATATGGAAGCCAAAATCTAAATAAAAACCGCTCAAAATATGTGTGTTTAAAAACCAAAGACAAAAATTCGTTGATATATAAAGAGAAAATGTATATACACTGCACTCATGTATATAATTTTCACAAATATATATATATATATATATATATATATCTTCATGCATAACATATACACTACAGTGATGCACATATTAAATTTATAATTGGCCCGACGGTAGGTGTAATCTCTTCATAATAATCGCAAGTGTGTGTCGCTGTGTATAACTAACGTGGCATCTGTTTCCTGTGACGATGCGACAACGATGCCGCGCATATTAGTATCAAAAGTGCGCGCACGACACAGTTAAAAACTATATATATTCATATTACATATGTAAACGTATTGTATATATATATATATATATATATATATATTCAATATAGGATGTAGCTTCAGTGGTGAGCATTTTAATGGACAGTGGTGCATATATTTAATGCAATCCATTAAAGTCAAAGTTGCACACGCAGTTATGCACAAGTTCTCTTATCTTCATCGATGAATCATATATATATATATATGTGTGTGCCCTTTACGAGTATCGTCGCAATAGTGTATATATACATGTTGTAAAAGCAAGAGTATATTAAATATCGGATATATATGCCAAGGAAAAAATCGCCAAGGGCCACGCAAACAAAATTGAATCGCGATCAAAATCATCCTTATTCTCATTCTCTCTTACTTAATATATACATGGCGCTGTCATATAATGTTATTTTATATTTTTAATATAGAATCACCTGCTTGGATTAAATTTTTGACGGGATCGATGCTAATTGAGTTGAGATATATCTATAGTTTGATTATCAGTGACATGAATGCGAGATATGGACAAGTGTATGGCAATGCAATATTGTTGTTGGATTATTCACGATATTCGTATATGAACGGAATTTATATTGCAAGAGTTATTTTTATACGATGGAATTTATGACGTTTTTCTTTTTTTTTTCAATATTTATGAGATGAAAATCGTGGATTTTTGTTGTTGAAGTATTTATTTTAATATTGGTGATTTATTGGAGGATAAAGTATTTATGTTTTTGTGTAATATTTAAGAGAGGTGAATTTTATTTTGATGGAAAAAAAAAAAAAAATATGATTTTAGACAAAACAATTGAGAATTTTTGAATTTGAAACAAAATAATAATTTTTATCAGAATTAAAAATTAAATTTCCAGTTCGTTAATAATTTTTTAATCAAGAATAATTTTCTTTTTCCCCTGTCCCATAGATATTTCAATTAAATTTTCATGTGCAAGAAGAAAGCTGTGATTAAAAGTTCAAAATCAAATAAATAATTGAATAAATAAATATATTTTTATTTTCCTATAATTTTCATTACTATAAATTGCAAAAAAATTTAAAGTACCATTTTTACTACAATATAATATATACTATCTAAAAATTCAAAAGATAAATATTCAGATAAATTAATTTGTTGGTTGAAAAAATTCTTGTTATATATATATATTCAAAGAATGACAATAATTTTTTACATAAAAAATGGATATATTACAAATGATATACATTCGATCGGGGAAAAACAAAATAGAGACGGTATAGAAGGGTGGGAAAATAGTGTGGGAGAGAGAGAGAGTAGTGGTATAGTGTAATAATGATCATGAGAACATATAGGGAGGGTTAGCAACCGACCGTTAATAATGTTAAAGGATCAGTGCTGGCAAATTCCGTAAATCCTATTTGATCCGCTGACATAAAACAAACACTCCCACCATACGGCCACGGTTTACTGTGGGATTCTCTCACTGGCTCCATGCAGGGTGTCCAAACGGATTATACCTCGTTTCGTGTGTGTATAGCCCACGAAAATAAATTGTATTGCATATTCGCACAGCCACTCCATATACACATTCATATAAAAGGATATACTTTATTTTATTTCAATTGTTTGAAATTTATGTGGATAAAAATTAATTTTTCTATTTCAAGATAATATTATTGTCGGTAAAATTATTCTAAACGTATTTTGTAAAATATTTTTTTTTATAAATTAAATAAATTCTGAGAAAATAAAAATATTTAATATTGAAAAAAATTTTTTTTCGTCCCACTATTAAAATTGCAATATTTGTTACAATATGGGTATATCTGTGGAAAAATAAATCACTGTAATTGTTCATGTTTTTATATATCTTGAAATAATATTACAAAAAATTTTTATATTTCACGAATTTTTTCATGAACTTTTGAAGAAAAAAATCAAAAAATATTCTCAATGTTTATCATCATCTTTCCAATTATGATTTTAATTCTAATATATTTCAATAAACTCTCAACAACTGGGCACAATTAATTATCACATACACATTTCACTACTTTTTACAGTAAAATTACAGAAATAGAAACGAAACGATATGAAAAAAAAAAAAAAAATAATAATTGATTTGACTGTCTAGAAAATTGTCTCAAATACCTGTATACACATTTGTGCTTTTTCCATCGTAAAGTAACACTATATAATATATATACATAAATATATATATGCTACTACATAAGTACTACTTGAACATACGTCTTTTATTTCTTTCAATGTATTCCACCCTCCGGAATGGTAACTCTTGTCGAGTAACCATAAAGGAAAAAAAAAAAAACTCGTACACAACACACGGGACACATATAAGTGTATTTAAATGCGTGCTCGCACACGTTTTGTCACGTCAATTTATTCAATTCCACTCGTCATGAACCTTTATATACATATATACATAAAATGCGCACACCCCAAGTGGATATTAAATTACGTTTGTTATTTCTATTCACAAGTGTGTCCAATTTCTAACAAATTAAAACTCCATTACATTGCTCAATTATTATTTTACAATAGTATTTTAATATAAAGCCATACACCAATTATTCATACAATTTCTTTCAAATTATTTGCTATACTCAGAATAAATAATCACAATAATTTTACTCATTTAACATATAACAATTTATTAACAATCATTTGACTTGATAGAACATTGAAAAAAAAAAATATCTTGAAATAAAAATGAATAAATTTGACTTAAATATTTAATTAAATCCTCAACAATAAAAATTTATAATTCATTATAATAAAAATTTCTTTCGTACTTATTTTTAATAATTATTTGATTAACGATATCATTAACATTTGTACAAATGTATCAACATCATTTATATAAAAGAGATGTACGTGGTTAAATATATTAAAAACATAAAGGGAGACAAGATGAGAAAGGATATTACGTGTATGTATAAATATATATATATATATAATTGTGGTTAGCCATATAGGAGAATAGAGACATACATTCATGGGACACGATGCTTCTTATTGTCTGGTTGGACATGGGAAGTAAGCATCGTCGCCAGCGATTCTCGCTCCATTAAGCAGATAACCACTCGTTTACATGGACACCTTCTTCAATGTGATTAATACCACACTATTAAACATATGTATATCTTTAGCAGTGTATGTTTCCCAATATACTCTGTGTATCAACACGTGTGATCGTTTGATGTCATCGCTAGTAATGTTGATAATCATATTGATGATTATTAAATGATAAATAATGATAATTATATTATCAGAATTTATCTTTGTTACAGTTTATCTATTTGTGAATGATAATAGAAGAATTTTAGTGGACATTATTAAATATTGAATGGACTTGATTTGTTTCAATTGTAGTGTAGGGATTTATATGAAGTATTTTTACCCCTAGAAATTTGATTATTATTATTATTATTGAATTTTTTTTATCATGGTTTATGTGAATTTAAAGTTTTTGTATACAAGGGGTGACACGAGACGAGGGCGTGTGAAAATCAGTTTGATTTTTATTTTTTATATTTTTTTGATGTGGAACGATTGATCGTTCAATTGAATATAATGAAATGGGATATGGGGCGGACAAGGGATGAAAGGGTGAAGAGAGAAATTGTTGAAAATTGTCGATGTTCATTTTTTTTTTTTTCTGAATAATTTTTTTTATATTGGCGAAAATTATAATTTGGAAAATAATTGATCGATTGCATTTGAAAGAAATTTCTTTTATTTGTATTCCGATTCTCTATAGTCTATACTAGGATTAGATAAATACATTGGGTGTTTATATTTTTTTTATTAGATGAAAGTTTCGAAGGGATATTAATGTAATATAAAATTGACAAACTTGACCATTTTTATTTATTGTCATATTTAATTTATTTTATATAGACTGTGCCGACAAAATTTTTTAATATAATATTTTTCCAGATTATTCGTTGAATTTTGATTAACAATTCATGATTAATAACAATGACATGTATTTTTTATTTTCCTAAAATCAAACATTTTTCTAATGAATTAATTCGTCTTCAACATCTATATTAATTTTTCCATACCTCTGTTTAACAATCTATCTATCAATTCATTTATTCATTTATTCATATTCGTGTACAGGCATGTGTATATTCACATATTCAGTGATCTGTAGTACGACGACAACAATGGAAAAATAAAAAAAAAAAATTGTATATTCAATTGTGAATGCGTTGATGCAAAGAAGATGTTCAATGACAGAAGGGGGCGTGCTTGGACACGTCCGTGCATCAGCAGGAGTCCCCTCTTTACCATTTCAATGGTGCCAATTGACAGTGACAGCGCAACCAAAAATGTAACATCATACACATATACATGTTATATTTATATATTCGATACCCATGAGAATATTTTTTATTACTCTTCATTACTATTATATTTATTTCATTATATCCATCCTCAGCAACACTATTCTAATTATATATAATCCATATTATATTGCATTAATCACGAGTCCTGTTCGTAATATCATGAGCAACAAGGAGCATAATAAAATCTATCAATTGTCTAGATAGAAATAATTAGCAACAGAAATATTCGTTATAAACCCCAAAGAAATTTAATTAATACATAAATAATTCCAACAATTATCCATCTCTAAATCATTATACGAAAATTAATTACAATCCCTGAGCACTCTAAACTACCCCAAGATAATTTTGAATATAATTAATAATAAGAAAAAAAAGAAGGGTAAATCGTTTAATAATAATTCCATAGCTACATAATAAATATTATTAATAAACTAAAATATAAATTCATTCAATAGAAAAATTTTCTTTACTCTCCCCCTTTTCACTATATATAAACATACAAATACATGATAAAATCAATTCACTGCTCCTTCACACGATTACAAATCACATAAGTGTAATGTATCAATAAAAAAAAAAACATGACAAGAATGAAAAAAAAAAAATTTTTAAGTACAAAATTTACACAATTACTTTTCCCACTCCGCCCACTAAAAATCAATTTTTTTTATCTCATTATTATTACTATGATTATTTTTATTCGTTCCTTTTTTTTTTCTAAAACACGGCTACATAAGCATTATGACCCTAACATGACTATTCGCGCGAAAGGGGTCGTTTAAAATTTTCACATCCATCATTTATACGACAGTAGCTTGAATCGACTCAACTAAAACCCAACGAGCATTTATATACATACATGAATGGTACAGTGAAGGTATATATATATATATATATAAGTGATGTTTAGTTGTGGTGGTTGTGTACCTATTTTCTCTTTCTCTCTTGTACAATCTCTCACTTCTCCCTTCAAAACATACGAGCCACGCGCCAACATAATGCCCCTGGCGAACTTTAAATTTAACTACCCCTTTTGAAATTTTCGACGCTCACTTTACGATTCTATAATATCGGTATCCATATATGTTATATACATACACACATATATATATTTATATATATTGTTCTTATCCTTCATTTTTTTTCAAGTCCATACTATTATCCTTGCAACACATGTGCAATGAAAAAAAAATATAATAACAATAACGAAGAATAAATTTTCCAACAATTTGTTCTCGATTTAAATATCATCCAGGAAATCACAAGTTTAATATTCCAAAAAAATGGAGAATGGAATAATATGAATGGTGGAGGTAAATAATTTTTAACAAACAATTGTAAAGGGGAAATGGTTATTATTATTCAAGATAAAATGAATATAAATATATGGGTATTATATACATTCCTTTATATTGTCTTCGCTCACCTCATGGCATTTAAATGTAACCCATAAGTGTGTCCCTTGTCTCATGTTAATCCGTAAAAGAATAAAAAAATAAATAATGGTAAAATAAAAATAAATAAATGTATAAGTTAAAATAAATGAAAAAAAAAAAATTGTATTCACAACTTTGTGACCATACCAAAGAGCAAATCGACGAGTATATCTCAACGTAAATGGTATCTTTGCGTAAAGAGGGATTTATATATGTATATATGTTTGTTGTTGTGAATATATGTGGTGGTGGTGATGCTGGAGGGTATACAAGAAAAAATAAACAAAACAACCAATACGACACTGTATAGAGTCAGTGAGCGCCCACCTGGGGCATCGTCTCAATATGGTATTAGAAATTGCCGTGCACTTCCACTTGGTCATGATATGATAATACTAAAGACAGACATCGGAAAACACCGCTGGGCTGTACAACCGTTTATATATATATATTTTTACTCATGGTAAATTTTTGTAAAGATTCAAATTTTTCATAAATAAATATGAATAATGTTAGATTGTTCAGCAAATATTTAAATTTAAATACATTTATCTATTATTTTGCTATTTTTAACAATAGTTTGATATAATTTTATATTGAGGGCAATATAATTTTTATTTATCCAATGTCAATTTTATCGACTTGAAAGTTCCCAATTGAAATAAAAAAATGTTAATTCTGTTCACATATACCATCGACATTATATTAAAAAGAAAATTATACATAAATATCAATATATTATAATATTCACAGATAATTGCACAGAACTGTACAACAGAATTTTTTATTCCCAGTACCAAATTGAAATACATCAAAAAAAATAATTATCTCAAATAATTTCTTCACCAAAGTATTTTTTATTCTTTTTTCCACGACAAACACGATCGATTACATTACACGACGTATTATCGTACATATATACATTCACAGGTGCAACTTCAATAAAAACACATACATCCTCACATTCCCTATCCATGTACACCTGCAAACGTTTCTCATTATATCGATCAATATCAATGCAAGTTTCTACATAAAAAAAGAAAAGAAGGAAAAAAAAAAACAAACTCCATACCACGCCAGGGAATATTACTGATATAAATAAATTACAGTACTTTAGTATATATTTGATATTGGTAAAGTGATCTAATAAACCGAGATTTAAATGAACAACTCAACAATATAATTTAAAACTTATAACACAAATTGAATAATAATAATAATAATAACAAAAAATTAAATGACAGTCATCAAGAAAATAAAATGAATATTAAGTAATACATTCAGCTAATTCAGTATCGAGCACTTGTAAAATATATAATTGAATGGTAATGAAAATAAAAAAAGAAAAAGCAAGTGAGAGCTGTATAGAGAAACAAGAAGGGAACAAAAGTCAATATAAGTTACAGTAACAGAGGCGAATATTCTCTCATAACTCTTGAAGAGATCTTGGCTATCTCAAGTCACAAATGAGCGATCGTCTTTTGGTTGTTCAAGCTTTACTAACGTGTGGCAAAAGCGACATGAGAGTATATATATAAACTATGTTCAACCACACGATGTACAAGCTCCTGTTTTCCCTCAACTCCAACTCGCCTCACCTTATACTCTACTCTCGTTCACCCAAAACCGGAAATTACGTCTGGGGTTCCATCTCCGGTGTTGTGCCAAGTTGCGCCTTGTGGAGAAATTCACGAAAGCAACCAACCCCCTATATAGCTAACTGTATATATATATATATACCTACCGCAACCCTCCTTTTCCAAACAGAATTTTCGCAAAGCGGATGGCAACACATTCGCCACGGGGGTTGTTTCGAAACGAACTCTCGAGTGTACTACGAGTAAAGAGAGAAATAGACGCAGAGAGAATATAAGCTATAGAGTATGCGGAATCTATGTATATATATTTATATACTGTACACATGCTTGTACATAGGATGTAGGATGCTACTGTGGGTTCAGAGTGGTTATTAAAGTTCTAGTATGGGTTTATATATTGTATATATATATTTGTCTGTGTGTATATATCCCATCAAGTTTTCGCTAACGACATTTCCTCGTGGTTATAATAATAATAATAATCCTGTCAATAAGTTTATTGTTGTTTTTTTTTCCTGTCGTGTAAATTCAATTTCGAAGAATAAAAAAACGTATTTCTTTTCTATATTTATTTTATAATCAATTGTGATAATTAATTTAGAGCTATTGTATTATTATATTTATTTTAGTTATACATTTTATTTCAATTATTTATAGTTATATTGTCGATTTGTTTTATAATTAATTCACCGTTAATATAATATTGGGATAGTAAGTTTGGAAAAATCATTTTTAATTCACGTGCAGTCAATGCCGTGAGAATTTAAAATGTTTAATAACAAATTTAATAGTACTTCAAATCAGAATTATTTATCATTCTCAGTATTATTATTAATATTATTATAATCATTATAATTATTTGCAATAAGGATGTGAAAATTATCAGAATTTTTCAATTCTACCGAATTAAATCTCCGCAATTTTAGTAAAGATAAAAAATATATAAATTCGTTATATTAGATATATACTCAGACAAGACATCTGGAAAGATGTACACACTAATATTACATAGCAAGACGATAAATCGCAGAGGGAGAAGCAGAGTACCAAGTCACCAACCACCCCCCACACACACACACACACACACAAGTGCACAGAATCCTCTCATATATATGTATATACATATTTATCCATCCCCGACAAACAACCACACCAAACTTATTTCCTCTAAAGCAAGTGCAACAAAGACAACGCGATAGTTCACGACAGAGAGAAATGCGACGGTGTATATATAACCAAGAATTGAGAGAGGGTCGGTGCACCCATACACCCTCAACATTACCCTCAGCTCTATACATTTATATATAGAATATAGCGAGTTAACGTTTGGCCAACATCGAGGACGCCTCTCTCGGAGGGTAATAAAGTCATCTTGCGCTCCACACCAACCCCTTTGTCGTTCCCTTCTATTCCCTTCCCTTTTCTCCCTCTCTCATACACACTATTTCTCTCATTTCCTCTTCACAGATAGAAAGCGACGAAAGAGCTTGGTGTAAGGAGAGAAGATGGAGGCGGCGAGCCAGTGGATAGCGATCTATACTACTGCTGCATCCCCTCAAAACGTTGCTTGGCAACGGTTCAACCCCTTCCGCCAATGTTCCTCTTGCGTCGATCTACCCCTAACGTAGAAAGCGCAGAGATTGCGCCCTTATCTCTCTCTACCGTCGCAAGTCAGTTTCTCTTCTCTCAGCGTTTGCTACCGCGCAGTTGCTGCGTAACCACCCTCTTATATAGTCACCCCCCTCATGTTCTTCTTCTTCTTCTGCTTCTTCTGCCTTATTCTTCTTCTTCTTCTTCGTCTATCCACATTCCTCTCACTCTACAATCATCCCCGCCATACTGATGTCGAGGTTCACCAGACTCCATCTTGCTTCAGCCCATCATGAGACAGCTCGCGAAATTCGCTTCTTTCTTTACTCAACATTTTCATACCCTTTACTTCTTCCCTCTTTGCACAACTTCCGTTTTAGTAAAGGGGCTGTATTAGTGTGTTTGTGTTTGTGGGGGTGAAGATGATTGTGGTGTAGAAAGATGAAACGTTAGACTACGAAGTATTGTCGACAGTGAAGAATGCATTTAGTCATACACATTAAAACTCTGCTTTTATTTCTTTGACTTAATTCTCTGCTATAAAGTTACGGAGATGTGAGATGATACATGTTTGAGTCTCTCAACCATTTTCTAGGCTAGGTTGAATGTGATTTTATATATTTTTATATAGGTTTAATGTAGCAGTTTATGTTCTTTTGATGCGACGAAATGGGAGACAATGTCGAATTTAATTGTAGCTTTGGTAAAGCTGTTTTAGTAAGAGGAAAAATATTTTAGCGAGTTGATCTATTTTATTGAGATTTATATGTACGGTTTATATACCTGTTTAAACTGAACGTTTTGTTACAATTGTGCGGATGAGAGATTAGTGAATTAATTTGAACAATTTGTGGAAATGTTTCATGAAAAAATAAAATAACAAGAATCTGGCTATTGGATGACTTGTGACGGGATCTTTGAGACAGTTGGTGATCAATTCAATTTTGATAGTAAGGAAATTAATGTCATTATCGGTGAAACTCAATGTCAAAAGAGAATGTGACAATATGACAATTAAGATAGTTACAACGAGACACACTAGTTTTTCACTACGTCAATAATAAAGATTTGTTATCAATACTTTAAACAATCTGATGATAATATTGATGAAATTAATACTATCAGAACTAAAATTCAAAAGAAATAGTCTCGATGTTTCATATCAAACTATCCAATTATAAGTTTTCACAAAGTTAATTTCCAGCATTTAACATTCAATAATTACTTAAACGCAAATAATAAAAAATCTTCAACATTTTTCTTACATTACTTGTCAAACTAATTTACCATTACCAATCTAATTCTCCTATCTTATTTCATAAAAATTCTGTGTGTAAATATTACAAACCCACATGAAAAAAAAAAGAAAAAACAAATGCCCCAATACTAAAAATAAATCACACTAACTAAACAATCAACATAAAAACCACCAAACAAATAATAATACAAATAATAAATTAAATATTCTACATCCAACTGCACAATCCTATTAAATATTACACAACACGAGAAATAGAAATTCCCAACCCCTACCTCACAAACTAATTTAAGAATGTGCTTGAAAAAATTCTTTGTCCTGACAACGAAAAAAAGGGAGATGAAAAACTCCCTATTTTCTTCATCCCTCTACCACCCCCCCACAAACACACACACACACACACACATACATATACCTACATGTCTTACGGGTTTTTCTGTATATTCCCTTGCCCCTACCTCTCACCTCCCTCGGGAAAGGGAGAAGGCAGTGAAAGAGAGAGAGCACCAACCAACTGATAACGGTTTGATGTATGGCCCAGTGACGTCACTGGTCGAGGGGATGCCCTGGCCAAGAACAGATTACACAAATCGATAGGATTATAATACGAACCAAGGAGAGAACTATAGTTGTAGTAGGAAGACTGGCAGAGGAGAGTAAATGCTGGGGTGTTTGTCCCTGGAAATGTCGCTTTCACGTGCTCGGCAAACCTACTACTCTCATCTTGCGTATTATACTGCTACTACTGCTGCTGCTGGTTGTGGTACTGCTAGTTGAGTATATGTATATCCACTCACAATATCGATTGTCGTGAATGCTGTAACAATTGCGAAATTATTTGAACAACTGACAATGTTATATATGTAAAGTTTCTTATGTTTAATATAGATATGTAGTTGTGGACAATTGGGGTTTATTTTTTATCCAAATTGAAATTGAGTTAGGTTATTATAATGATACAGTGGTAGTTTCATTAACTATGTGAAGGTTTATTCACGATTGAGTTCATGAGTATAGGTGATTTAATAATTAGAAATATGGTATATATAATTTTTAGATGAAGAGAAAAATATTATTATTTTATATTAATGATAGGGATATATATTTATGGATTCGTATTTATTGAGGATAGGAGAGAATGAAGTTTGAGAGATGAGGTGAAATATTTAACAATAAAATTTGTTGATTTTTATGGAGAAAGTTTTGGGTAATTTAATCACGAAGTGATAAAACTTGTGATAAATGCACACAAGTGACTGAGGGAGTTCATTTAATAATCTATTGTCACTGTATACAATGAAAATCAATTTTTTTATCCATCAAAATACTTGGATAATAAACTCATGATCGATTTCATGATTTAATTTTTTGTTAACAAGAAGGTTATTGCACGAGGATTGACTAAGAACAGTAATGATTAAAGGCTAAAAGACGTTTGTGAAAGGGAAGCAATAAAGAGGGGCAAAAAAAAAAGGAGGAGCGTGTGGAATGACTGGACAAGAGGTATGAGCTGGCCGTCGGGAATAAAAGATGGTTGAGGTTAGTGGAAAAGCTTGGGGGTTAAAGTTGACGGGAGTAGAAAAAAAAAAGTTAGAAGTAAAAGGAAAGATTGGTGATGGTGGTGGTGGTAGCAGCAGTGGAGGATTTAAAAGAAGTCAGTGAAGACGCCCCAGGCATTGCCAGCACGTCATTCTCCTCCACGAGGAATTAAATTTTTATATCTTTCGTTGAGAGTTTGAACGATAGTAGAAGTGAACCAAGAAAAAAGAAGGGAATAAGAAAAAAAAAACAAAGTATATAAAATAAATAAAATGAAAATAAAGCAGAAAGAAAAATGTGAATCCCTTTATTTTTGTTACAATTCATCATTTTTATAATCCGCATCAGCACTTTAGTCCCTCACAGAAATTTAATTTTTCTCCCCCCCCCCCCCCCCCCATCTCTCACTTTGTATATATTAATTTATTATAAACAAATTGTGCTGAGATAGCACTGAAACAGAATTAACATAAAGCGAAAAATATGTAGAAGTGATGAGACGAAAAAAAATAAAATACAAAGTATGATGGTGGAAAAAAAAAGAGAATAATAAAAAAAAAGGTAAGAGTTGAAAAAAAAAACAGAAGAGAAAATGACGATGGGTAACGAGAGTGAGAGAGAGCAAGATAAATCGACGATGAAGAAGAACCATAAACCACGTAATCCTCTATATATACTGTATAAAGTGTACCTTTGTGCAGCTTCTTTCACGATGGACACACATCTAACCAGCCACCTTATATACCTACATATACTCAATTCTACAAATGCTTCAAGGCAGTAAATGGTCTATCCCCTGGAGTATATTCACCTTCTCTACAGTCTATACACTGCTTCGTAAAATGCTTTCTTTTTTTTTCGTCGTTCTTGATGTTCTCTATATAATACGCACAATCCACTCTTCATCGCCGCTGGTGAAAATCAAATGTATATATATCCATGAGAGTGAAACGAGTATGGACACGTTATAGGGGGAGAATATAATACAACCTAATAGATGACTTGTAATATTCTTCATCCTTTTCCAAGAATATTCAACATTCACATGATACACATATTCATATCCTTGTATTGATGAGAAAATAAAATGTGTTGCTCTGGCAGCAATACCCCGCTTGCTTATCCGAAGTGTATGGAAATACCTGATACACTTACTCCACTATCGTTGCAGTTAGATAACTGTGTTACCCATACAGTAGAGCTGAAAAAATAATTAGAACTGTTGAAAAAAATACTGCAGATTAAAAATTATTATTATCATCTAATTACACACTTTGAATATATCGTTATAATTTAATTTTGACTCAATTGATACTCAATTATATATAGAGTATTGTTAGATACCAAATTAACTATTCAATTTAAAGTCCAAATTACTTTACAATTACTTCCATATGACTATTGAATTAACAACATGAATCTTATAATATTCGTAATTAATCACAATGAAAAATCCTGAAAACTTTCAACACTACACCAAACTTACTCATCATTAAAATGGCAAAATGTTTATTTTAATATTATGTAAATCATAAGATTGAAGCTCGTACTATTTTCTCACCATTATATATACCTATACATGAATTGAAGATCAATGTGCAGTATATCAGATGAATGTCATTGGTCTCTCTTTTATATACCCTGTCTCCAATATTGTGGCATCAGAGGTCATGCGACATCCCCGAGTTGTAAATGGGAAAATGGAAGGGTCATATATATATATATATATATATGTATATAGGCAAGAAGGGATGAGAAGGCAAAGAAGCATCATCAAGATAGCTTTGGCCTTAATATCCTCCCTTATATATAGGTACTTGGGTTTTCTGAGGCATGAGCGAGAAGGAAACCCTCAGAGCTCTTAAATCTATCCTACGTATTACATACTAAACATATATGTATACATATGAATGGTGTGCGTGCACTTATATATACAGTTTCATGTCTTCAATGCGTAATAATCTTAACCCTCTTCTTTATTCATAGACGCACACCATGAATATGGAATCCATGTAAAAAGAATACTTGCACAAATATTTGATTTTGTGAATCGAGTATTCTTTCTTCCATTTACAATTTTAACAACGAATTTCACTGACACTACCACGAATTTTTATCATAACAATTAAAGAGAGAATTATCTGCATTTTCAATATCATTAATATTAATATTATCTAACAGGAATGATAAATGTCAATCATTGATTATTAATAAGACCTTATTAAAAATTAGTCATGAATAAGAAGACTTTTCTTCAACTACAAATATTTTAAATCAACTTTTTCTTGGATCGTAACATCAATGAAATTATTATACAAACCCTTGCAAAAATCTTCTTGATATCTACTTGAAATCTACTTCAGAACATCAGAACATAGTTCGCCACTAATATCAAAACACAGTAATTTTAGATACAATAATTTTCCTGAATATTTCTATTCAACTATTATATAATATAGAGCGGATATATCCGGCAATTGGCGTGAATGTATAATTTCATGGATATTTAGTCATTTCTGTATAAATATATATATGCATTCATACAACCGTCGATTATTCGATTATAGTTAAGCATAGGACTTATTGACGTTATCAAAGAGAGCGATGTATTCTATATAACGATGATGCCGGAACGACGATGAGATGATAGCAATCGTAGAGATCCACGAGGTATAACGATCAAGTTGAATGCTTGAAGGGGTTAGGTTAGGTTATGTTTATACATATATATATATATATGCCATGATGCATCGATCAAATTAATCCTAAAGCGATGTGCACCACTGATGCCATATGCATACAGATATGCTAAGCTTCTTGTTTGCCCACGCAATTTTTTTCTATCCCTTCACGTTTTGTTTATGATCCATTTGGATTCTCTTACGTTCGATTATATGGCTGGATGAGTAACAGAAGATGATGGAAGATTTTTGTATGACAAATTAATTGTTAAACACAAATATAGAATATGTTGATAAGGTTTTTGGTGAATGATAACTTCAGAGAAATTCTCTCGGTTTCTATCAATCTCTATCGCTCTTTTGCTGTATATCTATTTTCCATTTTGTGTGTGTGTGTGTGTTTATTTCTCCCAAGCGGTCTGTATAAGATGATGAAGGCTGCTTTGTAGGTGGAGAGATATCGGTAAGCAGAAATCAGTGTAGTTGAGTGGCGCCTTCCAACTCGCCTTCGTTCTCTTACTACTAACACTGCTGCTGTTGCTGCTGATGTTGCAGTTGTTTCTGTTTGTGTGAAGGTTTGTTTTGCAAGACGTAGACGACGAAAACAAGGATGGAGACGAGAGAGTCAATTCAAAACCACCCGACTTTAAAGACCACTGTCTTTGGATTCTGTTTAGCATTTGCGCCTGGAATGGAATTTATCTGGTGTGGCTACGACCACACCAGACATCACACATTGGAAGAACAGAAGTAAAGAAACAGATACTAATATAAACATTGTACCAAGAATTCGACAGAGTTAGGTAGAATGACGAGCGAAAGAATATATGAAAGTGAAATTTTCATTAATAGTATATATTAAGAATTGAAAATAAAATATTACCGTGATATAATTGTTGAGTAATTTTTGTTGGATAAATCAAGTTGGACTTTTTAAAGCAAGCACTTCTCGATTGTGGTTAATATAAATACAGTTTACGACATGGGTCGAGTGTTGTCTGATGTAGTAATTTAAAAAACATACACGAATTAAATTAATATAGTGATTATACTTTGATGATTTGTGATTAATTGCAATTACTAATGAGAGCATTGAAAGAGAAGAAAAAAATTTAGACAAATAAGATGCTCACGTGCGACAAGCACGAGCCTGACAGCCGAGTGATACACTGCTTCACAATAATGTCCCACTTCCCTCTTCTTGTCCCGGTGCGACGCGTCCCCTATAGGACCACTCACGTCGTACGAGGAAGTTTGTTTCGTACGGTGATGTCTTTCTGCTCCTTGCCGACTGTGCGCTAATATATTTTTTTTTTTTTGTGTGTGATGCTGCCTGTGTAATTGAGCTTGTCTCGCACGCAGTCTGCCTTCAAATGAATTACGAGGCGCCCCATTTCATTGCTTTCACAACCGCATACAAGTCCCACATATTTTCGTTCAATTTAACTTTCAAACTGTTTTTCGTATCTTTAATCATTTTTACCGCTCTGATATTAATGAAACGTCATTTTCGCGATGAAATTTAATTTGTATTGAAAATGAGAGTATCGAAATTTTGTAGCAATAATTTCGACATTCGATGTGGTAATTTTTATTTTTATTAGAGATGCATGTGTCAATTATTAATCACATTTATATTGGAGACGTAATACTCAGATCAGTACATACGACGCTATCTAACAGAGAATGGGAATATTTCACCGAAAGCCGCAGAAATTGTTTGTTATCACAAGAAGGAAATGATAAACACGGAAGTTGAAATGAATCAGATCTGTCTTATCGATCCGCGTGCCAGTGAATTTTTTTCTTATTATCGACTGAACAAATAAATTCACTGTATTATCGATATCAACACCGGTGCTGCCCACACATTACCAATATAACAAACAGAAAAATGAATTCCAACAATCATTAAGGCGGGAATGAAATTGGCGAATAATTACTTAAGGTGCAACGTCATAACCAGAGAATAAGCAATCGTGTTCAACTATTACCTTCGTTTAATATACATGAGAATGCACTCTGAAACTAACCTCATTCCCTGACAAAAAGTATCATCAACACATGTGATAAAACGTTAAGACAGTATTGGAATTTTTAATTCGATTAGTAAAACTATTTGGGTGGTAATCTTTATATATAAAGTAAAATGTTACGACGACAAGCTCGATTACGTAGAGAATATCTTTACAGAAAGTCAGTGCAAGACAAATTGAAAAATATACAAGAGAAAAAAGAGAGGTTAAAGAAGAGTTTAGATGAAAATGTACCAATCCATCCAGATTTACGTAGAGATGCATTACATTTACAACGTAGAATTGATTGGGAAGATGCAGGACCTGAAATGGCTATGGCAATTGGTACAGAGATGGGCGGTGCACTAGGTAATAATGAAGACGATGAATACCGATGGGCCGGTGTGGAGGATCCCAAAATTGTCATAACAACTTCACGTGATCCAAGCGCACGATTGAAAATGTTCGCTAAAGAATTACGATTAATGTTTCCAAATTCACAGAGAATGAATCGTGGTAATTACGAAATGAAACAATTAATTCATGCGTGTCGTGCGAATGATGTTACAGATTTTGTAATTGTTCACGAGCATCGCGGAGTACCAGACTCATTGATTATATCGCATTTACCGTATGGTCCAACTGCATACTTTACATTAATTGATGTTGTTATGAGACACGATATTCCAGATATTGGCACAATGTCAGAACAATATCCACATTTAGTATTCCACAATTTCAAGACAAAACTTGGTTTAAGAGCAATGAGTATATTGAAATCATTGTTTCCAGTGCCAAAAGAAGAAAGTAAAAGAGTTATGACATTTGCTAATCACGATGATTATATTTCATACAGACATCATACATATACAAAAGTTGGTGGTAAAGATGTGGAGTTGACAGAAATTGGACCGAGATTCCAGATGAAATTGTATGAAATTAAATTAGGCACAGTGGATGCGGCTGCTGCTGCTGATACTGAATGGGCACTGAGACCATACATGAACACCAGCCACAAACGACGATTTTTTTCTGAAGATGATGGATGGGATCAAGAGGATGATGTATAAAAGATTTGTGTATATGTAATAGAATAATTTATTGTTAATTAAATATACATTTTCTATTCAAATTGTATTACTGTAGTCTTATGGATCAATTTTGGTTCCCAATTGTTTTTGATTATTTAACCTAACCCCATTAATATCGTATTTCCATACACAATTTCATGATTTACATATTCTATTAAAATTATATTACCGTAATGTATGAATTAACTTATATTTCATATTGCTACCAATTATTTAACCTAACCTCACTAATTTAATATTTTAATGCATAATTACTTGATGTACGTTTTCTTTTTACGCCGCCATATTGGTACTTTATACTTCCCGCGATATTTTACCATTGTAGTCATGCGCATTGGACTTAATCTTGTCGTTGTGCAGTTGTTTTTAAAAACATCGTGTTAACAAAATGCGTTGCACTATTGCGCTGTCATGAACTACTGAAATAAAGTTATTTTAAGGAACAATTATTGTTGGTAATTAGTTATTTATTGGTGCTAATGAAATATAGGTTAAGCACAATGCAAACGGTGATTCGTAAGCCCGCGAAATCTGAGAAGACCCCTAGGCGCAAGAAAGTTAACGAGCAGCTGAGTGGCGCAATGGATTTGTTCGCATCACCAAAACGTCCCAAAACAGACGGTGAGATTACAATTATATATAATTATGGAATGAATTATTTGACTTTAGGCATACCCACAGCATCAATGGGTTACGATGAATCACTATCATAATGCATGATTCGAGCTCTATTTATGATAAATTAATTAATTTCTGTTGCTTATTACCATGTACGCGTCTGTTTAGTTACACTAGCGCCATTATAATTGTCGTGGCGGAACGGAAAACTATAAAAATATGTTTTCAGACTTGTCTTTTAAAAAACCTTTTATAACCAACCCCCCAATCGTCCAAAAGTATTATCGAACCGTAATAAAGTCTTGGGCTAGTTGAGAAATTGTAATTGAGAGAGAACAAAAAGACAGTCCCATTTATTATCGAGTAAATTGAATCAAAATTATTGCATTACATAGATACTCATTTTTTCTGAACTATTTGCACGAAATCTTTCACAAATTATTTCTGGCAAAGTAAAGCACATTTTTCGTTTTTTTTTCTTTCTTTTGTTCAATTAGTATGTATCTATCGAATAACGATGGCTTTGGTAATATTATTCTTCTTCTCTTCAGCCACCGCAATTTTGAATGAGTAGATATAATTTATTTATTTAGTTGTCAATCATTTTATTTTTTGGTAGCTCAATCATGTCATGAATGAAATGTAGTTAGTTATCGAGATCCAATGATTATGGGCTCGATTTTTTACTCGGCAAGATGTAGTCTTTTCTATCTATCCAGATCTAGAAGTGACTGGGGTGTCAAGAAGTGGTCGTGTGAGGAAAAAATCATCAAAACTGATGGATTTCGAGTCACCAGATGATTTGGCAGACAACAAACATAAACGGCAGCAAAAAGCCCAACAGCTTCATGCACAACAATTGCTGGAACGTTTTGAAGCACAATTGGCACAATCACCTACTAGTGGTGGTGGTGGTGGTGGAGGTGTTATCAATAATAGTGGACAAGGTGGAAGAAATCGAAGAAATTCCGGATCACACACTACACCGCAAAAAGTAAAACAGGAAATTATTTCTGACACTGAGGGCCAAACATCAGGTTCCGATTCTGATGATGTTGGTGGTTTGCATGATGAGGATCTTGTTTCCATGGAATCAGCGAGTGAAGAGGAGGTTGATCCACTTATGATTGATGAAAAGGAAACGGGTTTTAGAAGATTAGAACCACCAGAAGAATCAGAGACACCACCATCGCAAGCCAATAGTCTTTATATGTTGGAGAAGTGTAAGAAGAAGTTGATTATTAAAGATGGAAAAATCATTGGGCGTATGAAGGCACAGAGGAAAGATAAAGGCGTAAGAAAAACAATGATTCAATATCTAATAATGCATTAACACTATTCTTGTTCTACGTTTAAAATTAACTTTTGATCATGTCTAATTTTTAGAAGACTAGATTCACAGCCTATATGCTGTGGGCAAAGGAAATTAGACAAGAATTATTGGAGCAATGTCCATATATGGGTAAGCTATTCATTAATAAGCCTCTCAATAAGCTCTCATGTGGACAAATTGAAGAGTCAATCAGTTGAATATTAACTTTCTTGTTCATTCAGATTTTGCGGCAATTTCCAAACGATTGGGTGAACTGTGGGCAACAGTACCCAATTTAGAAAAATATAATTGGCGACGACGTGCAAAACGTTTAGCATCAAAACCTAATTCTCAAGTACCATTAAAGGAGGAACCAACTTGGAAAACTCCAACGACAGGATCACGAAAAAAATTTATAAATAAAATTGGTGAATTATTTTATATCATCGTCGGATAAATTAATCTTGCCAATCAAAACCTAATAAAATTGATTGATTTTAGGTAATGGAAAAGAAGCAAAATCGCCAACAGCGAAAAAAACGATACAATTGGGCGTTCCAAGTGTGGTTGGAAATATTCCTGTATCACCGCCATCAAAAGGCGCAGGGAAAGATGTCGTCAATGAGCCTGTTATCGGCACGGGAATGTACAAAGTCGTTGGAACCCAACCGGTAGACGTTGCAGCGCATCTGAAACTTCTTGGTGAGAGTTTAACAATTATTGGCGAACGTTTGAAGGAACACGAGGGACAAATAGCCGTTTCTGGTAGCTTATCAGTTCTCTTGGACTCGTTACTTTGCGCATTGGGTCCATTGATGTGTCTCACTCAACAAGTTCCAGAAACAAATGGTGCTGAGCCCGAAACACTCTCACAAATGCTCGACAATATTGCATATATAATGCCAGGATTATAATTCAACATTGAAAATTGCGTCCGTTTAAGTTCATCCTTTCTTTTTCCTCTCAACTATCTTCGTATGTAGAAAATAGTTATTCGATTGGTAAAAATAATGCAACACATTGAGTGATGAAAACGGATGTTTAGAAAAGAAAAAAGAAGAATTTAATTTTATATAAATAAATGTTAACAATACGTTTATGGTAAAACTAGAATTAAATTATTGCTGGGGAAGTATTGGTGGACATGTGCAGAAAAGATTTTTATCACCGTAAATATCGTCAATTCGTCCAGTTCTTGGCCAGAATTTTGAAATCTTCGTATTAGGCTGGAAGCAACAAAAAAATATATAAACAATCATCGCATAGCAATCTTCCGCGCATTTATGAAGAGGAAAATCCTTCAAATACCATTGGGAATGCTGCAAGTTCACGAGAATAAGGTCTGTCCCATTTCGAACTGATAATTTGTTCTTGTGTATGTGGTGCCATTTTCATCGGATTTATATTCATATCCATCTTTCCATCCTCAATGTCCTGAATTTCTTTTCTAATACCTGCAAGTTCAACCGTAGAAATTAATTGACCAAAAAAAAATTTCGAGGAATTTATCTCTACAACTATGAATCAATTGCTTACATATTAATGCATCACAAAATCTGTCTAATTCTATTTTGTCCTCGGATTCAGTCGGTTCAATCATCAATGTACCCGAAACCGGCCAGCTCATTGTTGGCGAATGGAATCCATAATCCATCAAACGTTTAGCAAAATCGACAACTTCAATATTTGCAGTCTTCTTAAATTCTCTGACATCCAATATGAATTCATGGGCCACCAGTCCTGTTTCACCTTTATAAAGTGTCTTATAATACTTTTCCAATCGTTTACTCATATAATTGGCATTTAAAATAGCAACTTGTGTGGCTTTTCTCAGTCCCTTTGGTCCCATTAATTTTATATAAGCCCAAGAAATTGGTAATATCGCTGAAGAACCATATGGTGCAGCCGATACAGTTCCCAAAGTCAATGTGCCATCAACAATTTCACCATTTGATCCATCAATTGCCGGATGTCCAGGAAGAAATGGAATCAAATGTCGTTTTCTATTAGTGAACAAACACACAAAAGTTTCGAAATATAATTGAATGACTGAGAGAATTTCAAATGAAGTCAATTAAAAAGTCTTACACTCCAATCGGTCCCATTCCCGGTCCACCACCACCATGCGGAATACAAAATGTTTTATGAAGATTTAAATGCGAAACGTCACTGCCATAATCTCCCGGCCTGCACAGACCAACTTGTGCATTCATATTTGCACCATCGAGATAAACTTGTCCACCTACATTGTGTACCATTTTGCAAACATCGCCAATCGTTTCTTCAAATACGCCATTAGTTGACGGATAAGTAATCATCAAACATGATAATGATTTTTGATATCTATCAATCATTTCTTTCAAGTGTATAATATCAACAGAGCCATCTTTTTTCACGAATATTGGTTCCACTTGCATTCCTGCCATTTGTGCCGATGCGGGATTAGTTCCATGTGCAGAAATTGGTATCAAACAAACACGCCGATTGAAATCATTCCTCGACTCGTGATAGCATTGAATAGCACGAAGACCAGCGTACTCGCCTTGTGCTCCGCTATTTGGTTGAAAGCTTATTCCATCGTAGCCAGTTATGTTACGCAAATCCTTTTCTAATTGCTCAAATAATTCACCATAACCCTGTGCCTGTTCGAGTGGAGCAAATGGATGCATGTTGGTGAATCCTGGTAAACTTGATGGCATCATTTCTGTAGTAGAATTCAGTTTCATTGTGCAAGATCCCTAAAGTTCATGGAATAAAAATTTTTTTTTCTATTGAATCACAGTGGAATTGGCTAAAAAAAAGGTGTTTTCTCCATACATATTTTATTATATATTTAAAACAGTAGAAATAATTTACCAAGGGAATCATGCTGTGTACAAGTGATACATCTTTGTTTTCCAATGATTTCATATAACGAACAATTCTTGTTTCCGAATGATGGATATTAAATACCGGATGCTGCAAATATGGTGTGGTGCGTTTAAAAACAGAATATTCTAAGTTCTTATCATCCATCATTTCAGTATCAAAAATGTCCTCAACTGTCCGATCAACATTAAATATCTTCAGTAAATCATTGACGTCTTCCGAATTTGTTGTTTCATCTAAAGATATTCCCACGCTACCATTACCATTATATCGTAAATTAATATCTAAACCTTCAGCATTGTCTTTTATCACTGCCAATGATTCATTAGGCAATACCGTAATTGTATCAAAGAAATATTCATTAGTAATTTCATGACCACCGGACTCGAGTCCTTTTGCAAGAGCAATAGTCAAATTATGAACTCTTCGTGAAATGTCACGTAATCCATCTGGTCCATGATAAACTGCGAACATAGCAGACATATTAGCCAATAGTGCTTGAGCCGTGCAAATATTACTCGTGGCTTTGTCACGTCTGATATGTTGCTCTCGTGTTTGAAGTGAGAGACGATATGCATCATTGCCATCAACATCTCTAGTCACGCCAACAACACGTCCAGGCATTAAACGCACCAATTTATTGCGACATGCAAAAAATCCTGCGTGTGGACCACCGTAGCCCAATGGAACACCAAAACGTTGGCTAGTTCCTACGCAAATGTCAATGCCAAATTCACCAGGTGGTCGGAGAATAGCCAAAGACAATAAATCAGTTGCTGCACAAACCAACGTCTAAAAAAAAATCATATTCAATTAATTTATATTTGATTTATTACGGAATCATAATGAATTTTCATTCTTTTCTCAACTAACTCCATTGGCGTGAGCATTATCAATGACTTTTTGATAATCATAGATAGCACCAGTCGTATCTGGATATTGAAGGAGAATTCCAGCGATTTCTTTCGATGATGTATCAAAATTAAAAACATCACCTACTTCTAATGTCAACCCTAATGAATTGATTCTCGTTGCGATAACGCTAACTGTTTGTGGATGAACTTTGTCGGATACAAAGAATTTTTTACGCTTATTTTGACGATGGGTGAGAGCGAGTGCTTCGGCTGCGGCTGTTCCTTCATCTAGCAATGATGCATTTGATACCTCCATTCCTGTCATATCACAAACCATTGTTTGATAATTTAAAAGACTTTCTAGTCGGCCTTGTGCTATCTCTGGCTGATAGGGGGTGTATTGAGTAGTCCTTCATTATCAAAATATAAAATGGGTATGATTCATTGAACATTTTACATCCAAAACATTTCATTTTAAAATATAATATATAATAATTAATAAATTTTACCATCCAGGATTCTCAAATATATTTCTCATGATGGTATGTGGTACACAGCAATTGTAATATCCCATACCAATATAACTTCGCCATATTTTATTCTTCTCTGACATTTGCGTAATTCGTTTCATCAGTTCGTATTCGGCTGTTTTGAAAAAGAAAAAATAACTGTTATTAAATTTTGAATGATTAATTAATTGATATAGATATATGAGGGGATATATTTAGATGGGAGATATGAAGAAACGTGTATGGAATAATTTTTCCTCTCTAGATCACGTGAATGGAGATTATAGAAACACGAGCTTGACCTATGATGTGATAAAAACGAAAATTTATCAGTCAACACGGGATCATGCGAGTTTCACACGAGATTTTTTGCTGCTAGTCTTATCGCAAAAATATTATTACTCACATATATCAAATTTGCACAATACTTTGTTGTAAAGAATTATTTATACTCAATTACATTATCGGGGTCAACATTATTGATTCTGCGTCATCGAATGACAAAAGAATTTATGGAATATTATAAGTATTACAAATAATGCCATTAATTTTTTTTTCCATTTTTAATTGAACTTACTGATTGGTGGATCAATGTCCAAGTCCTTGTTCCTCCTGATGTTTCTAGGAACTGCAGTATTCGTTAATTCCTCTAATGACTAGAAAAAAATTATTTTTCAATACTTCCATGGAAAAAATAGAAAGAATTTCAATACTTATTCACCACTATTCACTCACTGTGAAGCCAATTGTCTCCAACATTTCTAATTGTTCGTGATCTCTTGGACCAATATGCCTCGATTGAAATTCCCGTTCTGGAAATAATTTATCAAATTTCGGAGATGAAACTTGATCAACAATTAACTGTCTTCTTACATCGTGCTTCAAGCTACGACGAATTTGAACGAGTCGTGTACACCGAGACAATCGCAAAGAACACTGCATTGTTGATATTATTGTCCAATTCTTACAATAGAAAATAAAATGAAATTTAGAAGAAAAATCGGCAATAAAAAATGATCAGAACTTGACGTAGTTTGTTTGAGCGACGACACACCAATGAAAAGCTTCCGACACGCCAAGAGATTTTATATTCACGTTCAAAGTTATCACAATTCGATATCACAACTCAAGTGATTATATATTGAACTCTCTTATGACCCTTAAAGATGCATAATAGTTTTGAAATTATTTTCCTGAAACACTTCAACACATAGAAATGTCGGGAAAAAAATGAAAAATTCTTCAATGTGGGGTAGCAGATGATTAATAAAAATCAATAAATACTCGTATTACATATCTGATAAAGCTCCTTATTTATTATTTATCAATAAATTTGCGATAATTACGTAACATTATCAATTTGTAAATCTAATACAATAAGAATATAGTCAAGAAATATTACAAGGTTTCAAAATATTCAATTGAAGGGGAACAAAATACTTTCATTGTCAGCATCTTTTCATTTTTTTATGAAAATAAATTTACATTTAACATAAAAGATTATTGACAAACAGAGAACTGATCGTTAATTAAATTTCAAGTTGGATTATAAAAAAAAAAAACACTACATCATAAACTTGTCTTTATGTTGTGTGAGAATTTTCGCCGATGATTTCGCGTCTATAAAAAGCGTAGCAATTTCTTCAACATCATCTTTTTTTATCGTTGTTCTCCCATCAATTTTCGCTGTTAAATGTGCTGGTGTTAATAATTGAACGACATAACGCAGTGTTGTTTTAGTTCCAAGCTCGCCGAGATGCGTCAATGCATCATCCTCAATTTGTAAGCCTTCAGTAACTGCACGTAATTTAACAATTTGTTCAATTTCTGATGTTGAATATGGCAAGGTTCTAATAATTAGCAAACGATCAAGTAAATCCAATGGGATTCCGTGTGGTGCAACAATATCTTCTGTTCCACGAATGACACATCGTCCTCGATTCGTTGCAAAAATAACAATTGGCGCTATTGCACTCTCCAATGAACGATGAAGATATGTGAACGTTTCAATGTCCAACATGTGAACTTCGTCGATGAATAAAACACCGGGTACCAATTCTGCAATTCCCTGATCAATGTATTGATTGACAATTTTATTTACTTCCTTTCGCAATTTGTCTGTGAATGAGAAAAAAGAAAAATTAGACTTGAACAAACATCTGTGGCACACAATGCTAAATTCAACAAAGAATTGCCTAATGCAAATTTTTATTACGTATTTACCTGTTATTTCTGTTTTTTTGGGCTTCATTAATTGTCCCATCATTGACATTATGTCTTGTCCACCTTGCGGTTTTGCGTTCGCTATATCTAAATCGTGTAATGTAACATCCTGAATAACTTCCTTTTTCTTGTGAACTTCACCCTTAGGTAATGGTACATATTCTTCAGCTTCTAAATCAAATTCCGTAGCATAATTGTCACTTCTACCCTGTCGTTTAACAGCACCACTGTTGGCTTCAATATAAATAACATCGCCAGTTTCAACTTTTTCCTTTTGTAAAGATTGATAAATAGATGGATCTAATTTGAGTTGCTTTGTTCCTTTGGCAGTCTTCAAACCAATTATTACTTGCGATACTGTTTTACCATAGCCACCCATAGGATTTTCAGTTTCAACTGGTGTCAATTCAGTTACTTCACCCTCATATACTTCTTTAGTTTCTCTGATACGTAAACCAATTGCTCGTCGGAAATTCTCCATTAGCACCTCGGTTTTTTTGATCTCTGAACTGTATACTTCGGACCCAACCATTGGACAAAATGGTACTTTATTACCAAGTTCTTGAGCAATAGCAAGGGCAATTGCAGTTTTGCCAGTTCCTGGTGGTCCAGCCATTAAAACTGCACGTCCTGCCATTTTCTTCGATTTAACAAGGTCGACAACGATACCGGCAGCCTAAAATAATCATTAAGTTTTCATTGCTATTCGATATAATTATTTTTTCCAATTGTTCAACGACTTCTATTTGATAATGTATGAAATCTAACCTCTCTCGCTGACTCCTGTCCCACGAGGCCAGCGGCGAATTGAATAGCAAAACCAGATTCATCAAGACCCAAACCTTTTATATGAGTGTGAGCTGATATTCTTTGAGTTTTTGACGAACTCTTTACCTCCTCGATCTTCATCGTTGTCAATTAATAATATATTGCAACCCAATACTACACGATATCACACAATTGGTATTCGCCGGGTGTCGATTGTTTTATCAATAAACGTGCGTGATACTTTTTTTCTTCACTCAGCCGAGTGTCGCTTGTGGTGAACGATTTTAATCGAATATCCAAAATGTCGGAGATTACCTTCGATTGTCGATATATGTGTCTTCACATAACCTCAAATGTAAAGAATCGCCATTTTGAATTCGTTTCGTCTGTAACCCCCCATTGGCGTCATTCATAAAATTAGATATTAATGAAAATGACGAGCTAGATTGATTAGGTTTATATAATAAAATGAGCAATAATAATGACTTCGTTTCATACATAGAATATTTAATTGCTTGCATGTATTAACTGAATCTCTAAATATACATAATTTTTCATCTAACAATATTTTTTTCATTAAAGTTTTGGCGCTTTCAAAACATTTTTTTATAGATCTAAAAAATTTTCGTGAATGATGAAAATGCAACAAAAGGGCGGAATGGAGGATTTCAGAAATCAATTTTCATTTTACATAATATGTAATTACAAATGTATTCACATATATTTTGAAGTATATAAATAAATTTACCTCTTCATTCAAATATACATTTCGAAAGGAAGAAGAAATTGTTCGCTGGCAGTATTCAAGATGGCGTAGCAATTTTTTTCTCGCAATCAAAATGGCGCTTGTATACATATTGCTATGTATGAAAAAAAAAATTTAATGGCGTCCATCGTACTATTCAAAGTCAATTGTTACTCGTGACTTGCGTAATTTTATAAATAAAGAAGAAGAGGGACTTTTATTATACCATGGATAAACCAGAATATAAATTAAGTTGCACGCTAGTCGGGCATAGTGAGGATGTACGTGCCATTACTAATTTCGAGGATGGTACATTGGTTTCAGCATCACGCGACAAAACTGCTCGTGTATGGAAACCCAGCCGGTACAAAATAATATTTTATACCATTACTAAAATATATATGTTTACTCTTCCATAACCTATTTACTCATTATTTCATATAACAATATGAGTAAAACTTGCACAGAGAAGGGAAGAGCGAGTCCTTTTATATTCTTAAGATTCGTATTTTATTCACAGGGACAGTTTTGAATATGCCCAATCAGAAATCCTGCAAGGCCACAATAATTTTGTTAGTTCAGTATGTGTCTTAAATCCAACTGAAAATTATCCAAGCGGTTTGATCATCACTGGTAGCAATGATAAAAACATTTGCATCTATGTGTTGGGCGAATCAGAACCAATGAAAAAATTCCCAGCACATAAAGATACTGTTTGTAATTTAAGAGGTGGTGTTGATGATGGAACATTTCTATCATGTTCATGGGACATGAGCGCAAAATTATGGTGTCTAGACGATCTAGATAACGCTAAATTAATTTTACACGGTCATACACTGGCGGTCTGGTGTGTCGCTGAATTAGCAAACAAAACAATTGTCACTGGATCAGCTGATAAATTTGTTATTGTATGGTTGAGAAATGGCAAGCAATTGCACAAGCTTGCAGGTCATGTTGATTGCATTAGAGACATTGCTGCTATCAAAGATGATGAATTTTTAACATGTGCCAATGATGCAACGATAAAACATTGGAACGCAATTAATGGCGCATGTTTAGGCACGTATTATGGCCATGAAAATTATATATATGGTATAACAGCAACACCTAATGGCACAATTGTCGCCTCATCGGGTGAAGATAAATCAATACGAGTATGGAAAAATGGTGAAATTGATCAAACAATAATGTTACCAACGTCATCAGTATGGTGTGTTACACTTTTACCCAATGGTGATATTGCGGCAGGATCATCCGATGGAATAGTACGTGTATTTTCAGTAAATCCTGAACGTTGGGCGAGCGCAGAAATGTTAAAGATGTGGGACCAATTGATAATTGACGATCAGATTAAAACACAAGCGGAATTAAATAAAAATATTAAGGTTAATGAGTGAGTATGATGATTTGTTGATTGTAAAAGACAAATTAATTATCTTGAATAGTTGTATACTAATGAATAGATGCTGAATCTGTGTGTGGCTGCCCTAGGCTGCAACGATTGTCAGAATTGACTAAACCGGGTAATCGTGATGGAGAAACAAAGATGTTCAATGAAAATGGAAAAGCCGTCGTTTATTCATGGTCAGCGAGCGATCAAAAATGGGTCAAGATTGGTGATGTTATTGGCGAATCAGGCGGTGGAACTGCAACACAAATGCATAATGGCATTGAATATGACTATGTATTTTCTGTGGATATACAAGATGGTGTTCCACCATTAAAATTACCGTACAATAAAACCGACGATCCGTGGGCGGCAGCACAAAAATTCATTCATGACAATGAACTCAGTCAAATGTTTCTAGACCAGGTATTTACATTTTTCAATCTCATGTCGCCATGCTAATTATCACCAATGATTTGAATACATAAAAATTTATTCCAACAGGTTGCTAATTTTATAATTAAAAATTCATCAAGTGCACCGACTTTCAATGCAAGTTCACAATTCGCTGATCCATTTACTGGCGGTAGTCGCTATATACCAGGTTCAGGACTACCCAACGCACATGCTACGCCATCAGCAACTGTATCCAGTGCTCCAGCTGATCCATTTACTGGTGGTAATCGATATATACCTGGTGGAAATCAAATGACGACATCATCTTCTTCATCATTATCAAATTCTTCAGCAACATCTTACATTCCTCATGTCATTTATTTGAAACTAGAGCAAGCAAATTTGAATGCTATACTCGGTAAATAATTTCATAAACTAAAACAAAATGTATGAACATGAAAAAATGACCAACATGATATTAATGAGAAATTCCTCTTTTCTTATTTGTAGAGAAATTGAGAGAATTGAATAGTAAACAAGTTGAGAGTGCATTACGGCTATCTGATGAGCAACTAGAGTCTGTAGTGCATTTAGCAAGAGCGGAAAGTGTCGAAAATAATGAAGAAAGTTTCAATAATTTTTGGCAGCTACTTAATTGGCCAAGTGAATGTGTTTTTCCCGTGCTTGATATTGCAAGGCTGGCAGCGTTGCATAAAGGAACTAATAATCAACTGTGCACTGATAGTTTGATGCCAATTATCACGCGTCATATTGCAAGTGATGCCCTAGCTGTAAATCAAATGTTGGCATTTAGATTGTTAGCAAATATGTTTAATCACGAACGAGGTGAAAGATTTGGTTTGATGCACAGCGATGAGATTTTAGATGCTTTAACACATTTAAAAACGCTTGGGAATAAAAATAATCAAGTAAATATATTTTTTTTTATTCTTCACAGAGTCAAAATAATTTTTTGGACGTGTCATTAATATGTTCTACTTCGTATTTCATTTCTAGGTTGCAATAACTACGTACATGCTGAATTTAATAGTTGGATTAAATAAATTGGACGATGCTCAGGCTCGAACGCGCGTGCTGAACGTAATGATGAATTTACTACCGAATTTGAAGGAATCCGAGGCTGTTTTTCGATTACTTGTAGCGCTGGGTACACTTTTATTAACGACATACAATACTGAGGAACGATTGGGACTAATTTCATTAATTAAACAATCAACAGTTATAATTAATTTGTTGAATGGATATTCAAATCATTTATCAATGTCCGATCCACTTGGAAAAGTTTCAAAATGTTCAAAGGATATAATTGATATAATTGCCTAAAAATTATTAATTTTGTGATTTAAAAAAAATATGATATTTTTTCAGCTGTACTCGAATACACGTTCATCATACATCATTATAAGTTTGCTTCTGGATATAATTGCTAAAAGGTGTCATTAATTATTTTTTCACTTCTAATTTTCTCTAAAAAGACTTTGTGAATATCGTTGCAACTACCACATTGTAACGAATACAATTACTTTTTTTTTTTTTTCTAACAGACTCATGTATTGAAGAACCAAATATAATTGATTACAATATTTCAAATGAATCAGTGACGTTAAATTATATACACCTCATAACTATAACCCTTAGAACATTCGATGTTTCTTTTTATATTAATCCATACACCAAAAATAAGTGCAAATAAGAATTTCTGAACAACTGTAATTGAAGTTGCGATACAATGTATTTCTAATTGTAATCAGTTGAAATATATATACAACGATATGAATATAAAATAATAATAATTTATATATATGGTTATATATACATATATTTATATGTATTATACATAATATCTGAATATTTTTTATTTATTTTTTTAATTTTCTTTCATCTTTTTTACGTCCAATAAACGTACAACAGACAACAATGGTAGTAGTAGAATATTGTTATTACATATTATAACGTCAAATATATATGCATATAATATAATATGTATATTTTTGTTTATTCATTTTTTTAAATTATTCCTCTTATATATGCACAAGATCAATTTAATTCTTTTGCAGTATTAATAGAATTGATTAGAACTAGCAATCGCGATTACATGAAAAATAACATTCACGGTGTACATCAATATATATTTTCAATAGTGGATACTTTTATAAAGTTTTTAATTTTTTTTTTCTCATTGTCTGTTTATAAGAGGGAGCGGAAGGGTTAACCTGATTACTACATACCTATATATGTATAATACATTGAGATAGTTATGGTTATTTTTTCAGGCCATTATTGGCTCGTGATTGGAATGTACTTTTATATCATCTATTAATCTTTTATATCGATCATATTTGTTTGGTTTCCGTTTCCTTCCTTTTCTTTTTTATTTTTATTTCAATTTTTTTTATAAAAATAAACTTTCTATATATCCTTGAGATCTGCAAGATAAACAAAGCGGTATATCCCGATTGTATTCAATTTTGAGGTCAATGTGTCCGTTTTTCAATCTAAATATTCCAAGCTACATATTTTAATAGTAAATATTTCCAACAGACTTGTTTTTGTATTTTTTTTTTTCTATATAAATTATGTATATATGTTATAATTTTTTTTTTCTTTCCATATTGACAGATTAATAACAATTAATTGTGTTTAGTAAATTGAATTTGTATGTAATGTTACGTTTAATAATTGATACATTATTCATCTTCAAAAATTTCAAGAAGACATCGAGGTGCCCGAATGAATAAAAAAAAGTATATATGTCTACAAATATTACACATATAATAAAGGAAGAAAAAAAATATTGAATTAACAATTCGTGCGCGATTAATATCGATAAACCGTGTATGTTATAGTTTTGTTTGTTTTGCTTGATTACACATAATTATTATTAGAATTATAATCGTGACTGTCTGATAAGTCAGATTATTTCATGAGGAATGCCCGGTAAAAATGCAATGATCTATATTTTTGTGGGCTTTTATGTCTATTCAATGTTTGTATACGAACGTTATCATTTCTTCTTTTTTCTTTATTTTTTTACTCATTAATAGCTCCGGAAGCCAGAAAGCGTTGAAGACACTTTTTTTTTGTTCTTTTATCAAAGATAAGTCACATCAGTTTGTGTATGTGGGTGTGTTTCATTGTCCGCATGTTCATGTGTATACGTCTTTGTTTGAATTGTTAATCTAATAATCACATATCTAGTGTGTGCCACGGAAATAATGATATTAATTTACAATTCGAGTATTCGTCATGTTTGCTGTATCCAAACAAATATTTGATGTATTTATATGTAGATATATATATTTATATAAATTTGTATTTTTTTTTTTCTTTCAATATAGGTATATACAAACGAGACATGTTCGTGTGCACAATTACAATTCGACAGTTTATTATTTTACGGTATCGAAGAAATTAAACACAGCCTCGATATATAATCGACGAATTTGTGAAAGGGAGAGCGCCGGGGACAATGAAGAAATAGTAAAATATAGTATTATTTTTTTGCTTAGTTAGATTGTGTTTCTCATTTTCCGTTCTAAATTCGATAATACTACACATCAGGTATAAAATTATATTCTAGAAAATAATGCACAGACATATTGGAAAGTGTCATGAGCAGATGAGTTTAATTAAATATACGTTTGTATTTTTTTTTCTTACTTTTCTTTCATGCCAAATGTATAATCTCTATACTCGAATATTTCTGTTTATCCAATTCTTCATTTTATTCATTCATTTATTTATTTTTTTTCGTCAATTCGTTTATATATTGAGTGGTGAGAGCCTAGAACGATTCTGTTTATATTTTTTTTCTCATACTCTTTTTTTTCCCTTACAATTTAATAGACGGTTTTTTTTTGCAGAAGAACGAAAAAAAAAATTTTTATATTGTAGAAAAAAATAAATAACACAATTTTCTCTTTTATTAATAATTTTTCATGTTCCACTGGTATGAACTTTATAAAATACTTCCGAACGTACGTGTTCAATGGTATGTGAAAACAGAATGAAATAAAAATTAAAAAAATATCTTTGAATATTCAAGAAGGGTGAAATAGTGGGAATTTATTTTACGCAAATATTAAATTCACGTAGAATGTCAACAGTGATATCTACACATTACCTTAGCCACAATACGCATTCAATATCGATACACAAATATATATGTATAAAGGGATATTTAATTATAGATACATATATATATATATCCTCCCCCGCACGTTTACAAGAAAACTTTTCATGTGAAATGTACAAAAAAGAAGTACGAGACACGACAGGAAGTTTCCTGCCACAATTAACTTTTTTTCTTCATTTATTTTGATCCCCCCTAGCCTGCAGGGAGTAATTTTATCTCAATGACGGAGTAATGATAATATGGCGGACGTTGATTTAAGGACCGTGGCAATTGTGTGCTTGTGAATTAATTCAACTGAGGGACAGAAATCGAGAGTGAGTGTGTGTGAGAGAGAGAAAGGGAAAGAAACCACCAGCAATTTTAGTGGATTTTTTTTTTCTATCTCTCTGAACATTTTTCTGTTGGAAAAAAAAAATGAAAAATTAATTCTACAGTTCGACCGGCGAACAAATATCCGTCACAATTACAACAGTCAATAGTTTTTACTCTCTCGTGTGAGTCACAACCGATTTTGTTTTTTTTTTTTCTTAATTTTTTATCGTTTTTTTTCCACAAATATCTCATTTCATTTTCGTAATTTGTCTTGCGTTCATACGACGACTGAAAGAGGAATCCCCAAGTGCACAAATTTGAAGATTGTCATAAATATTTTGCATTTCTCAAAGTCAATTGCAAAAATGTATGAAAAAATAAATACAATATGGAAGTGGAGGGACCTTAAAATTTGTATTGGGTCCCCCCGGGCCCGTCTCATTCAGCCGGTGTACTCGCAGCCCAACGATCAAATTCAATACCTGAATCAGGACTTAAACCTAAATCAATTGGACTGAGAAAACTTGGCGCTGGACAATTACAAACACCACCAGGTTGACATGCACCAATACAACGTTGATTATTTATACGTTTACGATCACCACGATCACGTAATTCACGTTCAAAACTGTGCAATTGTTCCATAAAATGAAAATTTGGCGCTACATTTGTTTTACGACTACGTACCAAATTAAAAGCGTCATTTAATGTTAAATTGCACTTGTGCATTAGGTATGCAATTGTTATTGTGACTGAACGTGACACACCAGCTAAACAATGAACCAGAACACCTTTGTCCGTACTCCTTGCTTCCTCTAAAACACAAATGTACATAAAATATTGGAATTAAATTTCTCATCATTAAAGAATAATATCAGAATAAATTTTCTAACAAAACAATTTTTTTCGTAATTCACTTTTCCCACTGAATTTTATCATTTATCCGGAGGGGAATTAAAATTTCGGGAAACCACGACTCTCAACGATAACATTTTTTTAGTTCCAGTAGACAGTATATTCCAAGTCAAATATTTTATTATCAAGTTTTATGAACAATAAAATTTGATTATAATTTCCACTGAGAAATAAGGAAACGTTGGAAATTTTCATTCATTTTTCTTTCCCCTCAAGTACTTCAGAGATAAAAATAATTCATGCAGCAAGGGGTTAAAATCACCGTGAGTGAGTGGCTGTGCTGAAAAGAATAATGAAAGAGAAGCACCACCACCCCACCGGCTCAAGTGTGAATGAATGAACGGAAGTAAAATTTAATGCTCCGATTGTCAACTGAAGGAAGAAGAGAATCATAAAATGTATTTAAATATATTTCATACATACTTTAAAAGGTGGGGCATTGAGTAAAAGATACTTGATGGATAACAATGGCTATACGTATATAAAGCTTTGGTATGTGTACATATTTAGTGGCATTTCTTGATGCGTGTATTTAAGTATATGAAAATATCCAAGTGCGACCCCCTCTAACCGGACATCCGTTGTTTAATTGTCTAAGACTTTGCCGCCACCACGTGGGAAATGTTTCTATTTATAAGGAATATATAACTTCTCCCTTTTTATTTTTTTTCTCAGTTTCATTTTTTTCCCCGTCTCGGTTTCATTCATTTGCGGCCAAACTCAATGTTTCTTAAACAGGAAATCCTGTTTGAAAAGATGCCGCCCAATCCAGGAATTCACTTCTGAGAATTGCCGACGATATGAATTAAAATGACGTCATATTGGTTTGTTGAAAAAAAGAAAAGTGGAAAATGTAGACGGAAAAAAAAAAATGATATTAAAGGAAAGAGTTTCATCACGTTAATTTTTCCTTGACGATTTTATAATAGTTATTCTTTTTATCATTTAAATTGTGAGAAAAATTTAATCGCTTGCATTAAATGCAACAGTGAATACATGAAGATTCTCTTTCTATTAAGTCTCTGGTTTACGCACAAATTAAGTGTTACGAACCGCGCGCGAAAGTACATTGAACTCGGGCGTTTGCATTGATGTTGTTCAGTGGAGGGAGAATTGTGTGTGAGTGAGTAAAATGAATATATATATAAAAAGAAATAGTGAGTGAAAAAGTGCGAAGCTATTGAACAGAAAAAAAAAATGTAGAAGAAAGGAAAAAGTATTTTATTAAGAGCGAAAGTTAAAATTATATCATATTTAGATGAATGAATATATAACTTACCGATGAATTGTATGGCTTGTGGAAAAAAGCTCGCTAAATTTTGACTCCAATGATCGCTGATAGGTATTTGCATATACTTCATTGTACCATCACTCTCAAATACATTTGGTAAATCTGGCGTTACATTAAGTATATATTGTATTCGATGGCGTGATAATGCCTCATGATCTTCGCTATTTGCTGCATTGCCAAGATATAAATGTGGTAATATTTCAACTGGAAAATCTTTATCCTCTTCTGGGCCTTAAATAAATAACAATACATTATCTTTTATTTTCCTGTTCAATAAATCAATTTATTTCATGTTTTAAAGACAAATATTGATAAACTGAAATTTAACAAATGTCTCAATTATTTCCTCATTGACTTATTTTTATTACTCACCAACAGAATCGCACGTACTGTCACTATCTGAATCTGAATAAGCTCTCGTGGGTGGTGTAGATATTCGGAGAGATCGTAGACCCATCAATTCGCCCACATTATTCTCTTGACCAGGTTGCCCCTCGGTATTTGATTGACTACCTTCACACCATTCAGGATAACGGTCTCTAAATGCTCCAAACCCACCTGTAAAATAAAAATAGGGGAAAAAAAAAATGTTTATCAATGAAATAATGAAGCATTCCATATTCAATATTTATTCAATTGGATTTAAACTTCATAAACAAAAGTGCAGGAAAAAACAATGATTTGAATAAATATTCTCGTTGTTTGTTATCATTGTGTGTAATGTTAATTTATGTTAATCATAAATGTCTCTATGTATATCTGTAGTATATAGCAATGAATAAAGATCAAGGAGACGTGTGTCATGAATGAACAGAGCTAGAACTTGTGACGATTGATGTGAATGAGAGTTGACCAATGGATATATAGATAAAAGCAATGTGGTAGATGGTTTGAGGTTGAAGCTACAAATTATATCGTTCTCCCTCGCTCTGTCTCACTCTCTCTCTCTCTCTCCTATTCTCTTTATCACTCTCGCTCACTGTCTATAGCTGGTTGTAGGTACCCAGTAGAATGCCTCCCACACAAATCAATACTTCATTCACAACTCTTGCTTCGCACCACAGTAGGTTCAGCTGTCTGACAGTGTTCATTTTAATATAATATAAAATAACTTTGATGGACAGCATATTAATTTTAATTATATGACCGGTTGTGCTTTTATAATTTTAAAAATGATGTAGCAGTGTCAAGAGCTGGAACTATTACTCTGTTTATTCACAATTATCATACTAAACGTAATTCTTGTGCCTCGAATAAAAAAAAAAAAAAAAAAGAAAATCATGTAAGAAATAATCGTTAATAAATTATTTGAATTTCTGTTCCAAGTTGCCTACTTCCAATTTATATATTTGCATCTAATTTCAATATTGATTAAATTGATGAAATAAAAGATAGAGAATGTGAATAAGATAATGATTAATTTGAAAAATCGGATCTCATGTTTCATTATTAATGATAATTATTTTAAACTCGTATATATATTTATCATCCTACACGTTATTTACACAATTAATTGAAGCCTTCTATATAATACAAGCTGTGTTATGTCTAATGTCGAGTCATTGCCAACTCTAAAGAGTCAGCCCTCTATTGACCCCTTCGGGTCATCCATAATTGACAGTTGTCTAGAGGGAGAGAAAAAAAATATAAAAAAAAAAAAATGAGAAATGCAATAAAATAAATGAAACCCTCAACTATACCAATGAACGAATGAGTAGAAACTGTGCTGACATAGTGAATGAAAAATGTGAAACGGGAAATTTAAGTGTCAATAAAAAAAAAATAATATATCAATAATAAATAAACAAATGAATGGTCCTTACCTATCAATGTTGCAACATAACCGCCACAACATCTCAATCTCCTACTCAATACTTGTATTGTTTCACCTTGATGACCAGCTGGATCAGTTGAATCACCAATAAGAACAAATGTACCGCGACTATCATCATCACCATATAAAAATACTTCCACACGATTTCTCAATTCCAAACATCTTATTGTCGCTAATAAATCAACTTTACCAGCGGCTAACCTCCTCAGCATAATACTTGGTATTGCCAATGGCACAGAACCACGTATATGTGCATCCAAAAAATCTGAATGTCCACGACAATCCAATATTAATAGTCTATCAGGTCCATTATGTGATCTCAATTCATTAAATAGCCACTCAGCTTCAACAACACCCTCATCAATTATACCTTCACCACGCATATTGAATTAAATAACAATTATATATTTATCATAAAATATTTTTCACCCACAATTTATGGCACCGCGCACAATTACATACTATTTATATAATTCTCTTCGCTACACGTGTTTCTTATCATTTCAATACGATAATAAAAAAACATAAGAATTAAACAGAAACTAAATCCATCAATTTTAATTCAATCAATCAATAAATTTAACTGATACTGCTGCACTTTCTTCCGTTTTTTTCTCAATTCCATTTGCACAATTTATCGATTTCATCTGTGATAACCAACGACAATATTCAACACCATTAATTAGCACAGTGTTATTTCCACTATTGGAATGTTCATAACAAAACAAAATACTCATCGTTTATACAATATAAATTATTACAGTGGAAACAAAAATATAAGTATATATACATATAAATATAAATATGTGCTAGATCAACATACCAGACACAATAAATAAAATTATCAATGAGTATTTTGAATCCACCCACAAATTAAAAAACTAATTCACGTGAACAATAAAAAAATGAGCAATTGTTGACATTCTGTAGATAATTAAACGAATTCATAAATGTTGCTCTCAACATTTCGTATGTACTAAAGAATTCTTCTTCTCATTATTTTCCCTCAATATAATTTTGTGTGGATACCACATCCGGTAACACAAAGTGGTTGGTGCATTTCTCTGCTCCCACGGATGAATCCTTCACGGAGGGATGCTGCGCTCCCTCTGTATTTTCCCTCAACGTTATCTCAAACACACACAAACACACCTGCCAATTCCCCTATTTATTTACTTCTATCTCCATGCTCTCATCACCACATTAATCCACACAACCATAACAACCGGATATTCATTTAATTATTTACCAATCATTTGTCCAAATTGTCCATTACTGCATCACTGAATTATTCTCTCTTCTTCCCTCTTTCTACCACAGCATCACAAAAAAAAAAAAACCATCCATAAACACGTCGTAAACACTTCACGTATACTTGACGCTCCACTAGTTCTTTTTTCTCTCAACCTCTAGTACATTACACCAATCTCTATCTCTCACCTTGTTATTCTCTCATTTTATTTCTCTTCTTTTCATATTTATTCTCCTCAATACAATTGTAATTTATTTACAATTAATTGTTTCTAAACCAAACACATACACACACACACACACATAAAATGTTCAATATTTCATCTTATCTCTGTCATACGATACCGTTATCATATTTATTATATGAGTTTTGTTATTTTACCCATAAAAAATTCGTTGTGTGTGAAATAGTATTTATTTATTTTTGTTTTTCCTTCTTTTTTTTTTTTCGTGTTTGTTGTTATTTCATTGAAAGTAACAAACAAAAATATCTCGCAATACACAAACGCACGTTTATAAAATCACTGGTGAATGTGTGAGAGTGAGAGAGTTTGAGAGAGAGAGAGAGAGAGAGAGAGAGAAATTACGTATGTATTCTATATACCACCACGAGCACTTTTTCAAGTCTTTCCTCTCTGTACAACCACACCTTACCTCGAGCGTCCTTCCATCGAGAATGGGCAAATGGCGGCGTGGTGATTTTACAAGCAAAATAGTGGGAGATACATGGAAATTGTTTGTGATTGGTTGAATATCACGTGGTTATGTTAACAGCAACCAATGAAAATTCACACTGACGTCAGTTCATTGACAAAAGATGTTTTCATTAACGAGGCGTGGGTAGGAAGAGAGAGAGAAAGAGTTGGTGTTTGGAGTGTGTGTAGTGTTGGGAGATGAGGGGAAAGTAGGAGAAAAAATATAAAAAATACGAAACAAAAATATATGTGCAAACGATCTCGGCACATTGAAAATGTGTTTATGTAGGCGATTTTATTCGTATGTAGTAAGTAATGTTGAATTGTGTGTTACATATTTATATATATATATATATATATATATATGATTTGTTCGGGTTAGGGAAGTGGGAAAGATATTAAAGGGAGGTTATGGACGTTTTTATCGTTAATCTGCAGTTAGTTTTTGGGCCTTTATTTTGATTATTTTTGGTTGGGTAAGGAAATATTTAAGATGTATCAATGATTATTTGATGATTTTTTATTGTTATGAGAGTATATTGATGGCGATAATTATATTTTTTGATTTGATTTGCGTAAATTTAGTGATACCGGTTACAGGATAGATTTTTATGAGGTTAGGTTTATCTGTGGGAGAAGGAATATTTAGGTTACTTCATTTTTTTCGCGGTTTTATATGGTTTGGCTGTTGTTTTATATGTTATTGATCTATTTATTAATTTATTTATGGTTGTTGTTGTTATTGTTGATCATTTATAGGTTATGATTGGATTTCTATATAATTATCTTGCTGTTCCAATTTTTTTTTTATTGGGTTGAAAAGGGAACTGACTTACATATATATTTGTCACTATTACTATTATGTGTGATGTAATGGGGTGTTTATAGCGAGGGATGCGTGAATGAGGGGTTGATATAGAAGGGACGGTTATAAACGTTTTTATCGTTGATTTTTATTCGATATTTATCTTAAATTGTTTCTCGTTCAAGTTTAATGATGGGATTTATTGAATATTCTTCAATGAAAATTTCCTGACTTTTGATTGTTATAAGCATGCAATCTTGAGAATAATGAAATGTTATTGATTTAATGTACGGAGAAGATGTACGACAATTTATGTAGACGATAAGATTTCCTGAAGGTCAGGTCTTTGCTAAAAACAAACATTGATTGATTGGTATTATTCGAATATTTAATTTCTCTTCTTACTGTCATCGTGTTTATTAATATTGTTCTATAAATTATTATTGTGAAGGATTACGGTTGAGAAGGTTCATACCAAAACAAGGGTGAATGGGATGATAGGTGGGATGTATTTTATGCACTCTTTGTACAAACCCCTTCAAATTTATTTCTGTATGTCACAATTTATCCTGCTCTTTTCAACAAATTGAAAGGAGAACTTGACCCTGAATGTTTTTTTTTTCTCTCAATAATATCTCCAATGTGCAGTGTGAAAATATATCCATATATATATCGAGAAAGTATATTTAAATGTTTCTAATTTAAATGTAAATGAATAGCGCAAGTATTACTAAGAATTATTGATCTAAGTATACGTGTTTTCCTTCGAAGAAAACGAATTTAATTTTTTATTTCTCATTTTTCTCCTTCACAATGTAATGAAATCCGAATAAATGAAATATCCAACATTTCAATTTCCTCAACGATTTCATGTCACTGAACACTTAATATTTCATATCCACAATGAACCAAAAATACTTCGAATGGATTTTTAATGATTTCGTATTTATTATCTTCTCATAGTCATCCGGTATACTCTATTTATAACATTGATTTTTTTTCTTCTTCCAAATCATTTCTCTTATCATTCCGATAAGATTCTTCAAGTGCATTAGTAATGCCACAAACGTTCTATACTATCAAATCGAAAACTTTAACAGAAGAATAAAAAAAAACCTCAAGAAGAATCCAGAAATTAATCTCCATCCATTCATAAATTCTCTCTACTTCATTTCCACCCTTAAAAATTCAAGTACAACTGTTCACCTATATAACTCCCACCCCCACGTCAAGCAAAAAAAAAAAAAAACCACCCCAATCTTTCATTTTTTTTTTTTTCGCTCCAAGCTAGAAAAAAAAAATCAACAATCAAAAAATAGTCTATAAATTCTGGAAAAATCGCCAGGGGATGCGACATCGCTTCATTCTCCCTCTCTCCACCTGTATACAAACCACCGCGCATTTATTCAAACCCACAACAATCGCAACAGTGATACCACACATATTTTCTGCATGTATATGTGCCCTCGTGTCGACGCAGAACCAAAAGTGGGAGAAGTATATATAAAAGAGATAGAAAATACACGAATGTGTTCGCTCGGTATTGCACGTTCTAACGTGTTCGCTCGCGTACGTAAGGCCTTCGGTTAGTTGGGGCGCGGCACACACTCGCAAAACGTGGGAGTCTATGTATGTATGTAGCATTCCATTCATTTGGGGGCCCGTTGGCGGTGATGTCGTTGAAGATTTCCACGTTCGATCGCCTTCCCCTCTATCACTTCAGCTCCCCCTAACCCCTTGCCATTATCCGCCCTCGCTTCACAAACGTCCTCGAAAAAGCAAGGAGCGGAAGAGCCATCGTGTGCTAGCTAGAGGGAGTAGGCGGATGAAGATTGTTCACGTTTATATATATACATCTCCACACATATAATACAAGTCGACCTTCCACGAAACGATCCCTGGCACGTGAACTCGCGTGTATGGAATCCTGTTCTGTGTATCAACCACATACACATATACATTCTATGTATTGCCCGTTGCTGTTTCTATGTATCTATATCGTTATATATACCTTTTCTCTCTGCCTTTCTCTTACGCAAAGCAATTTTGGCGCGACGGGATACATCACATATATATATACCAAATAAATATATAGAAGTGGCTTTTGTATACTGTCTCCACACATAAAATTAAATCTAACTTAAAAATCGTCAATCGTCTTGGAAACATCTTCATTCATTTTATTATTTTCTCTTTTTTTCCTCCAAAATTGTCGTGTTACTCAATGAATTGTATAATTTGAAAAAAAAAAAAGAAAAAAGGAGTAAATAAATAAATAAAGTAAGTATATATTTTTTTTATACTGTTCATTGATTATATAGGTCGATTGACGGTAATGCGATTATAAAGTGGCTGTTCTCTCCACTGTTCCTTTTCAATTCATGTTGTCAGGGAGTTTTATTATATATATGTATTATGTATATATATATATATATATATATTATGTATTGATGTCTGGTAAAATCAGGTAGGTCATGCACACACACGTTTCTGTGTCATCAGCCATCCAGAGCACGCACGCTCTTTTCGATTATGTAATTCACTTTTTGAATGACAATATCTTATATATATATATGTATTAAGTAAATATACAAATATATATATATATATATATATATATGTGTGTGTATAAGTATATCACATGAGCAAATATACATTTCATTGATAAAATAATATGTAATAAATATGTGTTTTCATTTATTTTTTCCATGTTAATCCGATAGCCATGTATTTTTTATTTATTTATTTGTTTATTTTTTTTCTATATATAAATGACATGAATTGAATCGAGCGACGTTGTGTGCGAATTGTAATAACACAGTTTATGTGGTCAGTGAGTAATTCATGTGGGTGGAGTATTTATATTCGTGTATGTATACTTATATGTGTTTATATAAATGTGTACAGATTTTTGTGTAGTGTAAAGTACTGTGTATTTGTGTTTGTGAGATCGATCAGCCCACGGATAATTTCCAGATGGACCGGAAGTACAACTACCCACGACAAAAAAATGATGATATATATTTTATCTGTTCAGGTAAATCTTACACATATGTGTATATATATGTTTAAATATATATATATAGGAAACAGTATTGGAATTATTTCAATATTTATTGTAATTAATTTATATGATTTATTAATATTATACATTGATAATATGGTAGTCATCTCAAATAGATGATTTATTTTTATCATGATTTAGATTTTTTATATTTTTAATTGAAATTATTAATTTATTATGCTTGATATATAATTAATTGCTATAAATATTTAATCAATTGATATGCAATTAATCATTCATTGATGCTTGATATATAACTGAGTCGTAAAATTGTATCTTAATTATTATTGTGTCAGACAAATTGTTAACTCGAGATTATGACTTACATGGTTGGTGATTGATTGGAAATTTTCACTACTGTATTACGAATATTATTTTTTATTCACTCGAACAATAAATACAGAACTCTACTAATAATATTGTTGATAATCTCCTGGTTATTCATTTATTATCCAATGGATTTCAATAACAAACTGTAAAAAATCATCCAAAATTTTCTCACGATTCTCTTTTTGTCATAGAAAAAGGAAAAATGAGAAGCAAAAAAAAACGTAAAAAGTGATTAGAATATTTACTGTAAAATTATTCGATTGCACAATATTGATAATGATACACTATATACATATACACCTGAACGCTATAAATAAAAATAAAAATAGTAATTTATCTTTATTCAACTAGACAACGATCAATATTATATTTATAAATAATTTATAATACTCTATCCATAAATATTATACCACATCAAATTTTTTTCTTTTTTTTTCTTTCTTATATTTTACCATCATCATTATCATCATCATCACATCACTTCGTGCGCGTAGACATATAAGATATACATATATAAATATACTGGTCTGTTGGCATTTTATTGCAATATTCATCCATGCTATAAAATATTTATGACGTGAATGATATTCATGGATACCAAGTGTGTAATAAATACATACATATACACAATCACAACTCAGCTGTAAAATAGTATATATAAAAATAATACCTAGTGAGTAAGTGCGATAATATGAGTGGAAAACGATTATCGTTCAAGCTTCAAACACAGATGTTGTCTTGGTATATCCGTTGTATGGATACAACCGGAAGTAATGACTACAACCATACGACACACAGTCATTGACAAGAAAATTTTTCAATGCACATTTATCTATATATGTATTGAAATGTAAAATTGTTAGTATGTATTGTATGAGTGTTGGTTTATATATATTTGTAATATGTTTGTGTGTGATTACCACGAAAGGAGGCTCCAGGTTGACAGGAAATGGTTCGAGATAAGATAATGACGTCCCTCGCCTCTTCGTAGCATCCGGCAGCTTTCTTTTGCGGCATTATATACATGCCATTCGACTTTTATAAAGGACTTCTTTATATACCACTTAAATAGGTATATATATATATATTTATATATAATATATGTATATATAATGAATGATGAAAATGAAGTAGCGAGCTTTATCTTCTTTGATATGTATCTGCGGGGTTTATGGGGGGGAAAAAAAAAATGCTTTTTGTATATTTAGATGTGCACATCCGTTAGAAATAATTTATAAATAAAATGTGTGTGTGTGTGTTTGTTTGTTTTTTTTTTTTGCATTGTTATACGGTTTTTCTTTTATATTATATGGGTAATGTGGCCTTGAGATTATTCTTATTTATTTTATATTGTTATTCATGAGTTATGGTGGAAGTGGAGAGAATTTTTTCTTCTTCTTTTTCAATTGTTTGTTCTGCGGTTTTGTCTGCGGATTTAGATTGGTGGTAAAAATTGTATTAATTCTTTATTTAAGAAGGATTTTTTTATTGAGACGAATATTTGTGTATATACTTTTATTCAATTTGAAATGTTTAATTTTAATTTGAAGTATAAAATATTCATAATATTTTTAATAACTAATTTTTTGCTGTATTTTTTATTTGAAAATATAAATCATATATTTAGTGAAGAGATGAATGTAAATGTGTATATCAAGATTTATATAACGTTTTTATTTATTGTCTGTATGAAAAAGCATGATAATTCTTTAATTTAATTAATTGTTCATTTATTACAAGTCATTTGATATAAAAAAATTATTTAGACTTTAAGAAAGATGATATATTTTTTTTAATCCAATGCAACTTTCCTTTAAATATATACACATTCTCATTCATTATTATTACATTCATTAGTTATAATAATGTGAAAATCTTTTTGTTCCATTTATTTTTTCAAAAATTATTCATCTTATAATCTCATTCCTGATTTTCATGAGTAAGAATAATATTTTTGTATAGAATTATATATTTAGAAATTATATGATTATGGAAACTGCAACAATAACCCTTTCTTACAAACAATATATAACATAACTACATATATACTTTTCCCGTATAGAAAGTCTTCTTGCTCTCTGAGAATAGAATATAGACCAACAACAGCTTTCACGTCTCTCACGTCACAATTGAAATAGACATGTGAATTTATTGGACAATAATAAACCATTTGCTCATCGCGTATTGTGAACATCCTATACAAAAATCATTTCAAACAAATAAATAACCAGTTTCATATATATATATATATTATGGATGTAAAAACGTTTATTCTTGTTCAACGATTGATTATTCAATTCCTACAAAACCTAGTGAGCATCCAGACCGTACACAAAAAGCCATACAGTATATATTGCAATAATAATATATTCGTCTGTTATATTTTTAGAATTATGATTGGATAATGCATTGAAACGCGAAGCAGAACTGACAAGAGAGGAATATTGCAAAAGTCTAGACGAATTGGTACACGCGAGACAACGGACAAACGTGCGAGGGCCTCTGACCTTTTTAAATAAAAGACAAAATATATTCAAAGCCATCGCAGAGGGCGAGAAAAAGAATGAAAGGAATATAAATATTAAATATAAGAGCAGAAGGAAAAAAAGAAAAAAGAAAAAAATATTAAGATGAACTAAAGTTAGTTTCGTGTGAGTGTCTTACACACCATTACCCATAGATTCTACCTTACTCTGTGTCTCCAGGGCAATCTATTAATTATTTACAAAAAAATAAATAAAATAAGTGGTAAGGCAGTGAGCTCGATTTCGTTCTTGAAATAAAAAAGTCTTCGTCTTATTTCTGTTGTGTCATTTTTTTGTCTCCTTTTTTTTTTTCCTCTCTTTTTTGGAGATAGTTTCAACAGCCAAAGTTCTACCTGCGTGAATACAAGCGACAAGAGCGTGGGTCGTTTGAAACGGGGGAGAAACGACGTGCCATGGTGGACGAGAAAAAAAAAAAGAAAAGAAAAGAAAAGCAAGAAATAATAAAAAAGAAAAAAAATTTTTTTTACTGAAGTATAGTGATACAGAGAGATGGAGAAGAATGAGGGGAATATTGCGCACGGGAATCTGAATATGGGCGTCCGGTTCATTGAATGACTCTTGAAACTGGTGCGCCCACATTCTCTCTCACCGTGGTGTCTTGGCGTGTTGAAAAGCACGCGCTCAAGAGGAGTGTGTGGCAGCTCCTCTCTTGGTCAACTTTAATTTTATTTTTTTTTATTTCATTTCAGTTGTTTTTATTTATTATTTTTTAATCTTTTCTCTTACTTGCATGTTCCTTTCTCCTCTCTACTCAATATCCCACTGTTGCCCCTATGTCACAAATGGAAAAAAAGAAAACGTTTATTAATTTTTATTATGCATATACTTATATACAGTATTTTTTTGTATTCTGTTGAAATTCTTCTTTCTTTCTTTTTTTTTTTTTTTATTTATGTCAGGGAGTAGTAGACACATTACATTACCAAGCAAATTCTCTGTATAATATTTAATATGATTTTAATTTTCATAATCGACTCATTCATTCAAATGTGGAGTGGGGTATATATGTATGAATACGTGTGAATAAATATTCTTTATTTTTCCATCCACTTCTTATGGCAATTATTGAAAAAAAAAATTAATCCAATCATCAGACTTCCACGAACTTCCAAGATGAAAAACAAATAATAACAAGGATATTATAATTCGTATTATTGTTTCATTAGAAATTTAAATGAAAATCTTTTGTTAAATTAAAAAATGTATTGTTAAGTCAATTGTATGAAAATTAATGATACACAATTTAATTTCGACTTTTATTTATCAACAAACTCAAGAAATTAATGACAATTTTTTTAACATATAAATATTATTTTAACCCTCCTGATGAAAGAGAATAAAATTAAGTATGAAGATTAATTATTCTAATTATATTTCGTTTAATTCAAATGACAATTAAGATACGATTTAATTTCTACTTCCATCAACACAAATTATAATTCACTAATAACTTTTGTTTTCAACTCCCACACATAGATACATTACACCGTAACCTTGAACATTATTATACAGATAACATTGACACGTGGACAATTTAATTTTGTATTTGTGTTACGATTGAAAATTCACGCGGGTATATCTATCATCCCACACGTTACATAAACGTATACATATCAAATACATATATACAATTATATATACTTTGATGGAATTGAGATGCGCGGGAAAAAGTATCTCGTAATATTCACTTGATAGTACACTCTGATACACATATATAAAATAACAATTTTATTGTTATTTATCGTAATATATATGTTGGACAACTGATACACTGTATTGTTATATATATATATATATATCAGCCCCCTTGGGAGAAAACATTGCAGACATATACAATGATACATATATATATATATCTAAAGGTTTTGAGTGGGCGGCATTTGGGTCGTGGGCAAGGAAACGTGACGAAAGTAATCAATGAGAGCTAACACAGTGATGAGGGGGAGAGAGCATGAGGGAGATAAACCCTGCGCGGCAGCACCCACACTGATACTACGCACGAAATCTCATCCCCAACCCATTCTCTATTTCCTTTCATAGAATTTTTATTTTGCTACTGCTGCTGTCGACGTTGTATGGTATAGTAGTGGTATGGTGACATTTTTGCTGTTGATGATGATGGTGATGGCTTATACCTATCACTCTCATTTTTTTGTCTGCCGAGTATCCAGATTTATTTTGCGTGTGTAGGCGAGGATCGTTAAATGTTCTCTCGGCTATGATGGGAATTACTCTGTTTTGAATTAACTTTTTTTTCTTTTTTTTTTTTTTTCGTGAATGGATGAAGAATGCCTGCGTTCATTTATATTGGAATATTTTTTTTTTTTTGCAGTTGTGTATGTTGTAAATACCGTGTCTGTTTGAATTTTTATATACAGGCAAATATTTAATTTGAATTTGAATTTTACTGAAATTGTATAGCTGGGATTGTTTGCATTGTGAATATGTGTGGAAGCTGAAAATAGAATTATTTTCAATATTATCGTTTGAATATGATGATTAAAATATTGGTTCTATTATATATACATACTGTGATAATAAAAAAAATTTTTTATCACTGTTTATTGAGTATTGTTATGAATTTATGTTTATTGAGAGAGATATATATTTTTATGAATGGACTGTGACGCTGTGTTCGGTCATGTTTACTCACGTCAGCATTATATATGTATATATACATAACTTTGTATATGTATATGCGAATGAGAGTATTGTATTTGTTTCCGGAGTATTATGTACTTTGTGAAGGTCATGGATTTATTGTGTCTGTAGACGAGAGCAACACTTTTTTTTAACGACAGAATATGAGTTGATACAGTTGAACCGATCTATTTTTGTTCCATGCACATTGCGGAGAGGAAATACTCATCGTAAAATTTACCTAAAACATTCATAAAAAACGATAATGAAGTGGATTATAAATTTATATTGATTAATTCCATATACTACTGAACTATGCGTTGGTAATTTAGATCTCTTCATTGTAGTAAGCTGTTGGAATTGCTGGAGTTGGTTATCATTCTCAATAGATGGCACGTCCTCTAAATGCTCCAATCTATTCATCCATATGATAACCTAAAAATTGCTTTGTAATAATAAATTACTGATAAGTATTTGAACATAGAAAATAAATTATCCTATAATATCTTATCTGTACTTAAATCATTATTTTTACAATTATTAGACGATTTCCAACATGAATTCAACATTTCACAACTTCTTTGCAGCGCACAATCAATTCTGAATACAAACTAACTCTTTCATATAACTTCTGAATGCTCAATCGGAAATGTAGTGTTGTGTTTCATTAGAAGTTATAAATGATGCCGAAATTTCGCATTCTTATAGATGGCGCACAATGCTAATGCTACAATTTATTTTTTCGTGTTCATAACCTATAAATTTCGTTACAGTGAAACACTATTAATTATGCACACGACATAAACAAATTATCCCGCATCAATTTGTATTTGAATTAACAATTGTATTATTATTAATATTATCATTATTATGAAAGAATTTTCACCATAAATACAATCATTCTTGACCTCATTTCGTCGTGCAGCAGACTGAATACACAGTAGATATATTTTGAGGTTATGAATTGATGTAATAATATTTACCTCTGAAAATAATGGATCCGCCTGATGACGTTAATGGACATACATCAAAAGTAAGTTATTGAATGAATGAATTGAAATATTATGTCAACATTTATGTGAGATAATAATACTAATTATTAATTTATTGCTACGATATTTTTCAGAAACGTAATACACGTTATTCAAAGCAAGTTGTTACTGATAATGTAGCGAAAAAATTTCTTCGTGATTTTGATCCGCAAAGCAGTGAACGTGAAAAACGTAAACTCCATCGGCGTTTATATCCTGGAAGTAAAAAACACATTCTTTATGATGAATGCGGCGTGTTTATACAAACTGGAACAAATATATGTGATTGTTTACAACCAGATTGCTCTGGATGCCATTTTCCATGTACAAAATGTGGCTCGAATAAATGTGGTCATGAGTGCAGGTGAAATTATTTTTAGTTACTAGTAATTAAACAACAATGTAAATAATAAATTTACTCAATGATTTATTTATTCATTTATTTATTTATAGAATTCACCGAAGATGGATTTACGATTCAATTGAGAATGAAGGAAGTGATATTGTAATGAAGAATTCCATTCTAAAAGATTCTTGACAAAATATCAAGAAAAAAACGTCCAAATAATTGTACAAGGGCAAAATAATTGATTTAATAGGGCTGTTCAATTTCCATTTTCTTATCGAATACTAATAATCAATTATTCACATTGAGTTGAGTGTGTTAAGAATTACAATTCGCAGTTGTCCATAACTATGAAGTATAAGAAGCTCTCACTATTTATAATGAAGAAAAAAAAAGAAGATCTATATAATTAAAACAAACGACTATTTACACTAATCAATTGAATAATAATTTTTATCACAGACTGTTATATATAAATACATATAAAAGGATATGACGTAATGTGTTTTCCTTTTACATTTTTATTTTTCACAGATTATGATAGTGGAGTATGCATATTGGCACGCAATTTCCATCAACATCCAATTCCCGTATCGCAATTTATCACTTCAACAGACCAACACAACGATAGATTAAATGCATGGATATACACATACAGATAGCAAGAAATAATGTAGAGTTGCACATGTCTCTTATTGCCTTCTATATTCTACCAACACCCTCTATTGCTATTGATTTTCAAACCTGCGACGCGCACTCCCTCGTTACTTATAGTGCGCACACGTAATCTGCACACACGTAGGAGAGTAAAAACGCCGCCGCCGCGCGCGCTTGACTCCCGGTGTGTGATAACTGAGAGAGGGTGTGTGCTGCGCTTTTGGAACATTCTGCAACTATATACGAAATAAAATCAAACTTTTCACGACTAATGTAACAAACATAAGAAACCAAGAAAAAGAAAGGAGAAAAGTAAACTAAAATCCATGTACAAATGACAAAAAGCAATCGAAATCTCACGATCTGTAATAATAAACGAAAAACCAAAGAGAGAGCATAGAAGAAAAATCTCTTAAAGTGCCACAACAAGAACGAACACAAAATTTAATTGTGAGAATAAAAAAGCAGAAAATAAAAACGTGGAGAAAAACCAGAGCAACGAATACAATAACAAATTAAATACAAGTGAGAATAATTCTTTTTCCTTTCAACTTCAAAGGGTAAATAACGCAGTGATCCATAGTGCGTCGATTGAGTGCACAAAATAGAAGTTGGTCATTGGTTGCACCCTTGACCCCCTCTCACTATATCTCATTCCATATTGCTAGTTCTCTCTATCTTTTCATTCGACGCTGAGCAATCAACCCACGCGTTTGTGTGTGTGTGTGTGTTCATCCAGGGGATGTATAACAAAACCCCTTCTTGTTCGACTGACACTGTCTCTCACAGATCATTTTCTGAATGACCATTGTAAACCTACGCGCTATCAGCAATAGATCAATTTGTCGTGGGTGGTTGCAAATTCACTCCACAAAGATATTGAATTTCATAATTAATATTTACAGTTTCAATCGTATTCACAACCTACATAAACACATAAAGTTTGTCTATTTAGTTATGGTGAATGCGGCGCCGGTGCATCATTCGTTTCATAATTGTCACAGTGCGACAGTCGCGTGATAGACTTTGAAGACGAATATCAGCAGCAGCAGCAGCAGTAGCTAACTAAAAGTGTCGGCAAAAATTAAAAAGAGAATAAAGGTGGAAAATTATATCATTCTTTGAATACACATATCTATTATTACTTTTTATTGACGTCAATGACAACCTAATCAGTTCAGGAAAAACCTTCTGCGTCATCCACGTTTCAACAACGAAGAGCAATAAATATTTAACGTGCGTCAATAATATCGTCATCTTACTGATATAAGGGTGTACGATAAAAATTATAAAGAAGAATAATTAAATAAAAATAAATAAAAGGAAGCAAAAAAAAAAACCAGAGACGAAGGATAATAATAATATATCTTCTCTCAAGCCACTTCAAATAATTATTGAACGGTGAAATTTAATCGAAGGCGACAACGCTAAAAGTGTGCGGCAATAATTATATAAAGTCGCATGCTTGTACGTTGGTCACGCGCGAGCGCGTGAATATTGAAGAGTAAAAAAAGAAAAAATAGACAAGAAACGAAGCGGGGGTGAAAATAAAAAATAGATAAAATAAAGAATAAAAGTTCTTACTTGACGTGGATAAGGGACCCCGTAACCGGGGGTATAATCAATCGCGACGGCAGATGTCAGGATGCCGGAACAGAGCAACGACTATCGGGTCGTCGTGTTTGGAGCCGGTGGAGTTGGCAAGAGTTCGTTGGTATTACGTTTTGTGAAAGGAACATTTCGTGAGTCTTATATACCAACAATTGAGGACACATATCGACAGGTATGTTTAATTTAAAAAATTAGATTAATGAAAAACATTAATGATAAATTTCATCATGATTTATTTTTTTATATTCTTGAAGTTTTAAAATTATATTCGAGAATGAAATATAGAATTAATGGAGTTACTACAACAGAATTTGTTCTGAATTTTAATTTATATGAAAAATTATTAATTAATTGTTTTATATTTATGACTCTATGTATATTTATGGTCAGAGGGCGCTCAACTCTCTCATGTTATTCAACGAATAGAATACATTTATATTTTCATTCTCGATGCAGCCTGACACGAGAAAGGGAGGCTGACGACCTTAATGCAAGGGTCATAGAACGTAGAATATAGACAATTGCCATTGGTCATTTGATTATAGAAAGAAAATAGATCAATAAATGCATTTTCATTTTGTTATTATTAATGTTCTTGTATAATCTGCTGTGCTAAAACTGATTTGGGACCCGTGCTGTCTACGCCATGCGACGTTGTGCTATCAAAATTTATTTTTCTTTGCTCTATAAAGTTTGTTCTAATATCGAAGAATGATAAATAGATACATTGGAAATTTCTAGATACTTATACTTAGATCAATCTCAAGTTTATTATCTAATAAATTCCATGATATACTTGAGAATTGAATAAGACATGAGATAATAAAAATACTTGCAAGCACAAGTCACTAAATATTTTTGTGTGTCTTATCGATCGTACTTTGCACGCTGGCATTCGTGCATATCCCTGGAATTTACCCTCTCTAGAGGCAATATATATATATATATATATATATATATATATATACCTCCGCGCACGAAATACCCCAGAGAGATTGTGCAGTTGGTTAAAGCCGGAAACATGAATTCCCATTTTTCATTTGAAATTTTTTCCATTCCACTTCACCCAACATTTTTCTTCCATTTCATGTGCAACTTTTACCTCAATTTTTTTCACCTGCAAACAAAAAGCTACCACCCATTGAAATAAAAATCCCACTGGAATATAATGAGTCGAATTCAAAGAGAGCGGTAGTAAATATTAAAAAAATTAAATAATATAATACAAACAATGAGCAAAGAAAATGAATGAATTAAAAATTGACAATACAAAATTGTATTGACACCTGAATTTTCGAATGGTATATATAAATTTCTACAGGTGATAAGCTGTAATAAAAATATATGCACGCTTCAAATTACGGATACAACGGGGTCCCATCAGTTTCCCGCTATGCAACGACTTTCAATAAGTAAAGGTCACGCTTTCATCCTGGTGTACTCGGTGTGCTCGCGACAAAGCTTAGAGGAGTTGCGGCCAATTTGGGCAGTTATACGTGAGCTGAAGGGCCAGGGTATCTCACAAATACCAATAATGCTGGTAAGCATCTCCTCATGTTAGAGAGAATGTATATGGTGAGAGATAGAGCTGATGAAGGAGGCAAGAAGTGACAGTTAATAATGATAATCACAGTAATGACAATCATGATGATGATGATGATGATAATGAAGATGAAAAGCGAGAGAGTGTGGAAACGATCTATATGAACGTGTCAATGGTACTCTAATCTGTAATAGCCTATCCCAACATAACCTCACACATATACAGAAGCTCCACAACATCACACAAACGTGCAACAAACAATGGAAACGCGCGCTTGACTTCTTAAAGAGGCTGAGGGTGGTTTTGTCTAAACTAAGAATAGCGTGCTGATAATGTGTGAGGCTTTGTTCAAAAGCTGGTGGTATTATCATTGACGATAACGAGACGAGAAAATGAATAGAAAAATAATCAAACTCACATATGAAAGTTGAAAAAATATAAATAAACTACAGTGATTCACTAACAAAAATTTACATTTAACCCTGATCACAATGTTCAACTTTGATTGTCAATTTACATTATATAAAAAAAAAATGAGAAATAGCTTTTTGTTTGCCCATTTGCTCACTGCATTGTTGTTGATACAGGCATGGAATAATAGTGTGATAAAATGTCCAATAAAAAACATTTGTATCTTTTGTGCTTTTTCTTTTCTTTTTTCTTTTTTTTTTCAATATAAAATGCAATGAAGAAAAAGAAAAAATTTAATGATCACAGCTAAATGTAAATTCTCAGTGAAACATCCCCACAACATTTTATTTTATATCTCCTTTCAACTTGATTATAATCTCTCGCTCTCATTTTCTATGTCTCGTGTTTATTTTCTAATTGCAAATAGTGAGTACCATTAATTATAATAATTATATAGATACATGCAAGTCAAGTTGCATAACAAAACGTCGAGGAGATTACTATTATTATTAATATTATTATTACTATTATTATAATTATAATAATAATTATTATTATCATTATTGTTGTCATTATTATTTAATGCTAGAGTGAGATTGTTGTGGGGTTGTTGGCAGGTTAAAATAATGCATAGAGTCAAGGGTTCAAACCTCACAACTACTTCCTCTTCAATGCTCTCTCAAGTCTCTATCTGTATAGTATAAGTGGTTTTGATATTGTTACATGTATTCATCTATGATGGAAAAATTCTCTCGACAGGTTGGCAACAAGTGTGATGAGAGCCCTTCAATGCGCGAGGTGTCATTGAGCGAGGGCGCAGCAGAGGCTGCTAATTGGGGCTGTGGATTTCTTGAGACTTCAGCGAAAACAAATCACAATGTTAAGGAATTATTTCGTGATTTGTTGACGCTTGAAAAAAATCGCGCGGTATCATTGCAACCAGTTCAGAGCAACAATGCGATAAGCCTTAAGGAGAAATGTGCCGTTATGTAAGATTAAATTTATTAGATATTAAAAAAGAATTTTAATAATTATTAGGTTTAAGTGTAATTATTTTTGATTTACTTTTACTTACAATATTTCTTTCATTTTTTTTTTATTATCATTAGAAATGGTATTTATTAATTTGTATTGCGATAATGAAATGAGGAAGAAAGAAAGATAATGAAATAATAATAATTAATGAGAGAAGAGAAAATTTATGTATCTATATGGGAAAGTGAATGAGGAAATGATTGTGGGGTATGAAATAATTCACCTCAGAGATATAAATATTTAAATATGAATGTGAGTGTGTGTATTGTGTGAGGTAGTATAGGTGGAAAGACAGAGGACAAGAGAGATGGTATATAGTGAACGAAAATTTAAATCACAACTCGGCAATTGCACGATGTAGCAACGCTTGATCTGTTAATTAAATTATTCATTTCGTTGTGTAATTGCATTTGAATTTAAATGTATACATATACGAATTTATATGTAGAGAAATGCGCAATTAATATCGTTTGCAAAGGCTAAGCATATATACGTAAATGTATGCGGTGAGAAATGGAATAAAAATAAATTAATTAAATGGATAAATGTATTCAAAGTGATACGATGTTTAATCGCATTTGAATTATTAATGTCTGTTGCGAAAAATTCAATTGATTCATTTTACGTTGCATTTTTGCAACTCCACTCTTTATTTTCTGCTGTGATCATTTGCCGCGTTTCGATTGCAATTGAATAAAATTCGTCGTGATCGCAAACTATGAAACCACAATCGTGTAATAAATATATATATAGAAACAGGATACGACAACTCAGACTCAATTTAATTTCATGACGATTGCATAGACCACAAATCTCCAAACTATTATAGTCACAGATAAAGAATTTGAATGGTTATTATGTACATTCTATTATACATTTATTCGGGCAACAATAATTTTTGAAAGAAAGAAAAACAAAAGGTTACATTATATTTAATTAATTAAAACACAACGAGATGCAATGAGATAAAATAATTAAATGGAAATAAATAATAAATGATAACGCACAAACTAATGATTATTCACAATTGATTATAAGGAATTATTACATCTGTGATTAATAATAAAAATACGAGTCTGAGTCGTTGGAGATTTGTTTATTCATTGCTCTGGTTTATTTATATGTATATTTACGTGTATACATATATGTATAGATTGTGATTAGAATCATAAATAGTCGGTTGTACGTTTAAACTAAATTATAATTAATTTTCTATTTTTTGCTCTAGTCTTCTTTATTTTCGTGCGTGATTCAATAATTAATGTGTGAGCTTCAATGTTGCGGATGATGTTTTTTTTCTCGATTTTATTTCACTTCTTGAATTTTTGTTCATAGCAATTTCGCGTTAAGAATCGATAACAATACTAAAAACAAACAAAAGCAAAATACTGACAACAAGAAATAACAACAACAAGAACAACAAAAATAAGCGATGAATACATTAATAAGAATTGTTACGAGATTGGTTTCTGTTGAATAGTTGTAAGATTTTTGTAATGATGCTATTAGGATTTATTAGTATCGCGCATGAGGTTAATAATGTGAGGAAATAATTGAATAAATAAATTAATTAATTAACAAGTGAATGAATAAATGATTAAATAATGAATTGGTGATAGAAATTGAGAGAATGAATATAAAAACATTTGATTGAATAAAACAATGGAATAAAATATGAAATAACATGAAGGAAATTTTTGGAAAATTAATGATATAATTATTACTAATAAATATATGTGGTCGATTAAAATCATAGTCATTGCAATGCGATACCTAGTGATTCAAGTAGAAAATTTAGATCCGTGATTATTCATATAGAGAAATTTTATCATTAAATTGTAATATTTAATAATACAGAAAAACAAAAAGTTTTAATATTAACAGACTCTCTCCATTTCTCTATATATAAATATATATCAAAATAATATCTTTTTGCATTCATATATTTTCATATTATTTTTCATTCTCACTTTTTTTACTATTCTTTAATAATTCAATAATAGAATATTAAATTCAAAGTATATAAAAATGAATAACTGCATTCATGTGATAATTAAAAAATTGAATATAAATAGCGCTCGAATATAGAATGTTGAAGTGATAGTGAATAAAAAAATTTTACAAACGTGGATTCAGATTGGAAGTGAGCTATAAAAGAATCGTGTTTTTTTTTTATCTTCTATTCTTATTTTTTCCATTTTTTTTCTTTCATTTGCGCAAGAATGAAACTGACGTTGAGAGAGGAGAGATGAATTGACTTTTTTATGGTGTGATGGAGACAAAAAGAATAAAAAAAAAGTTACTGCAGAGTAGAGCACAAGAGATATTCCAAACTGATATCATGAAAGTTACAATACGATTGAACGGGATAATGTTTGAAGAAAGTTTATTCGCGAGATGCGCATGAAAATTTAATTATATAAATAGCACATTTGCCGCATTATCGAGTGACAATATTAATCATTTTTATATATATATATAGAGATGCATATATAAAAAATAGAAAAAAAAACAAATCTTTTTCGTACGCATATATATTAAATATATACATAGATATTTATTGTAAGATAGAGAGTTGCATGTGAAAAGAGAGTCTGGTATAGAGTTTAACAAACTAAATGAAAAGAATTAATTATTGAAACAAATAAAACAAACGCTTTTTACTTCATGCATATCGACGACAATGAATTATTGATTATCGATTATTAATTGCATATCGATATACAACAATATGTTGGAGAACAAAAATTCTCCACAGTGAATTATCAATATATAAATATATATATCAGAAAATTTATCAAAGTTCTCACTTCAATTCATACGAGCATATATACACACGTAAAATGAGGCGGAAAAAAAAATAAAAATTAATATAACATAATGTGAATATATTTTTATCTCCGTTTATTTTTAAAATTCAACATGCTTCGTTTTTTCTAAACTTTTGAGAGTGAAAGGAATAAAATGTGAAAGATAAAAATGTTTATGAAGCACGAAGGTAGAATCATTATATATTACACACGCTATATATATATATATATATATATATAGGTGCGTTAAAATTGACAAAGTCACAATAGGAAAAATAAAATAATGAGTAAAAAAAAAAAAGCAACTTTTATTCCTAATTGATATTAAAGATCAATAGACGAATTAATCGTTACATTAGAGGACAGGAAGTAACGAGTTAATACATATCTTTATTGAATATTCTGCAACGTTTGAATGTTGATTTAGTACACGTGTAAAAATTCAGAATTAAGGTCAAGAGTGTGGTTTGAATGAATAACAATTATACTAATAATAAAAAAAGAAAATATTATTAGTAATACTAATATTATTAATAATAATAATAATAATAATAATAATAATAATAATAATGCAGAGATGTTTAGGTGAAATTAATCGATCGATAGGAAAAACAAGAAAATTATTGCAACTATTTGTGAATGGAGATAAGAAAAAAAAAAAAAAAAAAGTGAATAAAAATTGTAATTTTCTGATTTTTTGGGGCCAATTAAAATTGAATAGAGGGTGATGAATGTGGATCCATTGGATTCAGGTGAATAAATTATTTAATAGAAGAAAAAAAAAAGTGCACGAATAAAAGCTTCAACGCAAACAAAAGAGAAAAAAGAAAAATGAAAAAAATAAAAAAAAAATGTAATGAGAAAAAAAAACAATTCGTAATAATACAATGTTTTATTGTTCGACGTGAATGAATGTCTTTAGCGAAAAAAAAAACAACAAAAAAATGTTTATTAATATTAATTAAAATATATTTATAAGTGACACACATGCAAGATTTGAATGAAAATGAAAATACTGAAACATGAGAACAATTATAAATATCGTCATCATCTTGGTGGGAAGAAAAAAACGAGAATAAAAAAATGAAAAGAAAAGAAATTTTTTTATAGAAACATGTATGGTCCAAGGTCTTGTGAAGTTAATTTCTATTCACTGCGTTTTTATATGGAGGTAAAAGGTTGATTAAAGTTAACGCTTGGACTATTCTTCAACAAGCCCTCATTATACACAACGCTTGGATGATGAAGAAACTTGACATTTGTATATCATATACGATGACGACAATTCTACACACAACACACTATTATACATATTATAAACTGTAATAATTTACAAATACCCTAAAAATATTTTGTCCTTTTAAATTATTATCTCCGTTCTATTTTTTTCTCACTTTCATTTCCCATTTTGCACGTGTGTCACTTAATCAAACGACAGAATTAAAATCCGAGAGTGATAATTAAAATTTTAATGCGAACATTAAACGAAAATGAGAGAAAAAAAGAAGAACAAATTTTTTTTTATCTTCTTCATTTCACCTCTCACTTTTGCTCAAATAATTGTTCGCTAATTCTCGATTTCTCTCTCAATTATTATACTTATCAAATAATTAGTCTTACTTATTCACGATAAATTATCAATTATCATCAATCATTTACAATTATCGTTATTTGAAACGGATGAAAAAAAAATAATTAAAGAATCAATATCGATATAATAGTAAGCTTGAATAGTTGATTTGTCAGAATGAAAAAATACAAAAATTCCAATCTCAAATTATGTATCATGATTATTCATGTATGTATTTATTTATTCATTTTTTTATTTAGTCAACTAGAAAATTAATAATTGAACAATTTTTTGTGTTGATTCAATGCATAAACGAAAAACAGAGAGAAAAAAAAAAAATAAAGAAGGAATCACATATCAAGATGGCAAAAAAAGTTTATTACCCCCAGGGTTTATTGGAATAATAAAATATACATATTTAAATATATGTATATATAAATATGAAAATAGTTGGCGAATGCAATTATATTATTATTACTGTACAGAGATAAATAATTTATCGCGGTTGCACGAGGGCATATGTTTCAGTGATGAATAATAAACGGAATGAAAAATAAGAATACAAGTAAGTAAAATGAAATGAATAAATAAATGAATAAAATACCAAAAATGACTAAAACAAATAATTGTTAATTCTATAATTAATTAATTATCGTGTCATACACGCTTGATTCAGCGATCAAAAATAATTCACATAAATACCACAGATCAAAATGCGGTTTAATATCTCAAATTTAAAATATATTTCGATTATTATTATCATGATTACTTAACAATTGCTCTGCAATCAATTAATGAAACGAAAATAAGAACAAAAAAAAAAATGGCGAAACATCTGTATAAAATTGGAAACAAAAAAAGAAAACAAAAATAGTAGAACAAAAATTATTTACGAATTATACGATTTTAATTCTTGCCAACATAGTCTATATAATAAAAGTGTTTCTCATTTGAATCCCTTGACAAAAAAAAATTTCCACTCTATAAACATCATTACTAATGCATGAACAATCAAACACATATATCCACACAAATTGTAATTAAATAATACAATTTTATATTTAATAGACATGATTGTTGACTTTTGAAATTGAGTATCTGTCTACGTAACACGTAAATCCGATAAATACAACAGTCACACGAGCAATAGCTAAAAGAGATGAACGGTAGAATGAAGCTATCGAAGAAGAAAATAAAGAAATAATGGTAAAGGCATACATACATACATACATATACACATATAGACACAGAGTTTATATAGATTGGCCTGGTAGGAGTGGCACGTCCAGAGCAAACACGATGGAACCAATGGAGCAGAAAGGGTGGTCCAGCTACAATGTTTATCTTCTTATTCCAACCCTGGAGGGATGCTGGAGTCACGTTGCTCAACACCCCGCAACCAAACGTAGCTCAACCAATCGTCTGCTATCTCTTACACCAGATAAATTTTCTCGATGAGGTTACAAACATTTTGAAAAATCTTCTTCAGTCAGTGATTAGCCGTGATAGATGTCGATTAAATACAAGAATCAGAAGAAGAGGAAGAATAAGTAAGGAAATTTTATCATTGATTTAATTTTGTTAAACTGTGTATTGAAATTATAATTAATATATATTCTTTTATTTTATATGTTAATAATTATTTAGAAAAAATAGTGTAAAGTAATGCTGAGGGTAAAGAAGAATTCAGAGAATGAAGAAGAATCGGATGGAAAACAGCGACGACCAAAGTGTGCACGATGCAGAAATCATGGAATTATCTCATGGTTGAGGGGACATAAAAGAGAATGTCGTTATCGTGAATGTTTGTGTCCAAAATGTTCACTTATTGCTGAAAGACAACGAGTAATGGCTGCACAGGTGAGTGAATTAATTTATTTTATAACACAATGGAACATTATTCACTCAACTTATTCTTCTTTTAATTTACTTCTAACAGTGTAATTTTTATTATAAAATATTCATTCACATTTTTCGTCAGTTCTTCGTACAATGGTAACCACTTAGGTAATCATTTTTTTTTTAATTTATAATGTCACGTGTTGCTATAAGAAAAATTGTGTTGCTTGAATTATTTAACAGTCGATTTTTATTGTTATATAGTAGTGAAGTTTGATTTTGTTTCTTCTGACTATATACAATATTAATGATGAATATTTATGATAAAGTTTATTATAACTTATCATATATATCATATGATATAAATTTAACTAACTTATTCAACACTGTCTGTATCGTTTATGATACAGTGTATATATAGAGTGAAACTGCAATTATTATATGCTTCGAATATAAAGCTTCGTAATGATTGCATATCTATTTTTGAAGTCCCTAAAATATCATCGTTTTGGAAAATCCCAAAATAACTTGACTGTTCATGTAAATTTATATTATGAATTATTATGCAATGAGGAACCATTACTTTTTAATTCACAGTTAGTAAATTATACACAGACTTTCTTGCTCGACAATACAAAATTAATTTGGAGACAAAATTCAAGAATAAAATATTGCGTTTCTTAAAAGACAGATTGGCAGTGAATTTGTTATCTAACAATAGGCAAAATTTCATATTTAGTTTATTCATAAAGTGCCATATTTCGGAAATAGAAAAAAATTTGACATCATCATCATTATTATTAACAACCCCTTAAAAAAATCCCCTAATGTACAACGTTTCAATCAATTCAGTTGACAGGAAAAAAATGCACGCTTTTAAAGTTTGAATGAATAATGGATAATTTTATTTTCTGATATCTTTCTGCATTTTTCCATTTATTTCTTCTCCTTTTTCTTCCTTCAACAAAATCACGTCACTTCCTCTCGCTTGTCAACGCATTTCAAGTTGAATCCATTAACCGCATTCCCCCTTTCTTCTAACACGGTGTAGCATTTCATCTGTGTTTATACCAAGCATTATGATACTCGATCCTGAATCTACAACCTAGCTTTCAATCCAGATTGTGTGTTGCAAATAGAGGGAAGGAGGGAAAAGATAGTGATAGGGTGAGCTGCCCTATTATCCAATCAAGTGACACCCTCAACTGTATGTTAGGGTTTTGTGAAAGAAATAAATCTGAATGACGTGTGGATAAAAATGACAGTTGAATATTCGACTCACAAACATATTTATATATTTATTACGATGATTGATATGTAGGGTTCCAGTTGTCTCAATCAATAATCACCAAGCTATCTATTTAATAGAGATAAAAAACAAACATGAAAACAAGCTTATGACAATGGCGATGATAAACAGTCAATAGAATTCAGATATATGTCGGAACTAATTTAAATATAAGATCTTTTCTATTTCCCTTTTCACGTTTCATTTTCAGCATGTTCATGTCTTTGGTGTTTCAAAAGCTTGAAACAATATTATGGGTGGTCTCACTAACCAAAAAAAAAAAAATATAAAAGAAATAATAACACCCTGACCAAATGTTTCCAAATGTGTTCTACTTCATCGGCGCGTGTAAACGAGATGCGAGCTGTCGTAGAGAAGATATATATGCATTCCGAGAAATATTTACACATACATATGTGCCACGGAGTATTGTAGAACTGATGTGTGACAAGTCCATTTATGAAATGATGTGGGAGAGAAAAAGAGATCAATGGTATCGATTTCAGATATGATATTTATGATGAGGGAGAGTGCAATTCTTAAAATAGTTTTAAAGTACGTATATAGGGGATAATTGAATACAAAGAGAATTGAGTGTGGGTAGTGGAAAAGAGGATAATGGAATGATCGTATATGTTGATTCAATTATTTGTAGTTTAAGGGGATATTTTAGTTCATAGAAGGCTTCTTTTGGGGTAAAGATTGAGATTATACTCTTTCTTGAGAAATTGCGTGATTGTATGTTATAGAAATTTTAGAATATATATGTTTTTATATCCGTTTAGTGACACGAAACAAGTCGAGAAGCAGAATGTAATTCTTATGATTGTTACTGGTTGTAGAAGCCATTCAATTCTTCAGCGTCTAAAATATTTGTAGCGTTTGCTAGCACTAAGGATATTCAAATATTTCAAGAATTTCTACTATTTTCATATACTGTGAAAAAAATACTTTCGCCATTTGATATAATATGCATTTTTTGTATATTGTTTTTTTTTTCTTAGGTAGCATTGAAAAGACAACAAGCTGCTGAAGACGCAATAGCATTGACTATGGCGAAAGTGGCAACAGGACAAAAATTGAATCGCCTTCCACCTGGAAAAATATTTGGAATGGCTGTGACAGCGCCAAATGCAACACAAATATCATCATCATCACCATCATCATCATCATCACCGACGTCAACAGCAATTCTACAGGAACTCAAAGAATCACCGGAAAATACCCGAGAAATATTATCTCAACCCGATGTGTCAGTTCCCGAGACGAGAAATGATTTAAAAACGACTGAACTCAATTCTCCATTATTTTCCGTAAGTTTTCACTGAAAAAATTTTGTTCTCTTCATGAAATTAAAGTTGGTGTGAATGCTTATACATATATAAGTTCCATTTCACAGGTGAGAAAGACAGAAATTAATGAGAAAACTGAACTGTTCAATGTCAATCAGAGTAATGAGAATGAAGATCATGAACAGACAAAGGAGACATCAACTATTCCACAAACTTCAGTTGAAACTCTTGCACGATTGTTTCCAAGCACAAAGCTCTCGGTTCTACAGTTAGTTCTCCAACGATGTGGACAAGATTTACTGAAGGCCATTGAATATTTCGCTAGTGATAATAATAATAGTATCAATAGTACAAGTAGTAGTAGTGGTGGTATTAGCAATAACTGTTCATCCGCATTCCGACCGCTCCAAAGCTCATCATCAGAAGTTAGACAAAGTTCGGAGTATTCAAGTGTCTTCAGTTTGCCATCTATTTACTCTAATTTCCCACGAAATTTGTATGGTGATGGTTATTGCTTGCTCAATATTCCTGGTGAATTCTCCGGATGCAGTGGATTAACATTTCAAGGATCAAGAATTAATAATTCACACGAGCATGATAACAATGTAGCTTTCAATGTGCAATATAATAATTATTTTAATGCAAATGTTCAACAACAATTGCGTGAACATACCAGCAGGTCTGGATTACTTCATTTACCACCAGTTATACCTGGAATTCCCTGTGTACAACCCAATTGTACACAATGCTACAAATTCATATGATTATTTTATGCCAATAAAAGAATCTAATGAATATGAAGTTACAATGAGGAAGCACACGTTAGAAAGTCATTGTTCTTAATTCAAATGTTAGAATGGATTTATCAATACTCTCTGCTTTATTTTATAAATGTATAATTTTTTTATTTTCAAAAATTTTGAGTTTTATGAGAATATATTTTATTTCATATTGCCAGTGCGTTTATCAACATAAAACTAGTCATTTTATTGCAGTGTTATATTTGCATTGAACTAAAAGAAAATTTTATAGAATGCCGAGGATTGTACGCGAACCCGAAAAAAAAAAATAATTTTAAATGCTTGAACAAAAATAAATGTTAAGAAAATATATGAATATCTGGTGTACGTTTAATCCTGTTTCCTCCAATATAATTTTATTTGATCTTTTCATATGTATATTTACTTCTATGTGTGACATCGTGTGTAATAGGGTGGAAAAAAGAGGCGCGATAACAAATTGAATTAGGAAAATTTGATCAGAAGAATAAATATATAGGAATTGGTCGGGATATCGGGAATCGAGACACATTGTTTTGTGTTTAGCTTGCGGCAAACACGTATCACGAAAGTCCGTTTGCTTACTTTAGTTTTACTTTTGTTTTTGGTCGGGTTTTGAGAGAGGGATAAAAAAATAGGAAAAAGAATAAAAAATATCCAAATGGCCCAGAGGCATCGCCGTGGGACTTCCATCCTCACGGATTTCTACAACTCAACCACAGAAGAATTTACGTCATGTTTGGAATTACTAAACACACGCAAAAGTTGGAATCGCCTGAATTTATTTTACTTTATTTTCTTCAATTTCATGCATTGAATCCAGCTATACTGAAGTGCATGAAGCTTTCCAATTATTAAATTTAACTCCACGTTTTTCAGATAAAAAATAAATCCAATTACATTAATAGGCTTTGGATTATGTTATATTGTATGTATATGAATAAATAAAAATGTCAATTTAAAATCAATTTTTATTATATAGTCTGCAATGAATAAACTGGAATAACTGTACTTTTGTTTTTTGTTTTTTCCGATGTCTACGCTTTTTTCTCTTCTTCGCGGTCACGTGCGCGTTTTTATATGTTCTGCATTCGCTCTTTTTTTTTCCTTCCCTCCCTATCATTCAATTATATACAGACGTGACTAATAATATATATTTACATGAACAGTGCGACTTCTAATATATTAAAACCGCAGTAGTGGTTTGTTCTTGATCATGTGCCTGTAAAAAAATAAATCATGATTCATTAATCTCTCCATAATTGTTTTGACATATATGAAATAATTTTTTTTTTTCGTCAAATAGTACACTTACTTATCCAAATGCTCCCAGAACATCATCAACGCTGCTCGGTCCAAATGTCGTTTTGTACGACTCAACTCAATCACAGTAACTGCCCACCGTGCAACATTGGCATCCAATTTCATTTCATCATATTTCAAATGAAATGCGCATACTTTTGAGAATATTTCAACTGGGTTGCCATCGAATGGCCAACCTTTGAATTGCCATTGTGGTCCCATAACAAACACTGCAACAACTCGATCCCAATCAGCATTCGTTAATTTTTGTGGATTATCAACGACACGATATGGTACGGTTAAACCACCATCTTTACGACGCTGCAACAATATTTCATTTTCTTTCTTGCAACCCGCTGCACGTTTTTCTTCATTACTAAAAAATCTCAATTCCTGCAATATATCCTTAGCGTTGTACATCGTGATTAACGATGTATTCGCGCTTGGAATAATAATAATTGGTGTTCGACTTGGACGTTTATTCTGTGCTGCTTGCTGTGGAGTTAATTTAGCAGCAGACGTCGGCAACAAACCCGAAGTAGGTGTTGATGATGGAATTGTCGGTGGTTTTCTTACAGCTGGATTTGTACCCTCTGTCACTGATTTTAGCGTCATACCGTGATAAGTTCCCATAGTATCAATTTTAAAGCCCTCAGTCTCCTCTTTTTGTCGAATAAATCTTTCCTGATCGTAACGATTATAAACAGCGGGTTGTGGCAATGGTCGCATTGGAGTTGAACGTGGAGTAACCATTGGTGCTGGTGCTGTTGGTCCCTTGTGTCGACCTTCTTCACGTGCTTTTATACTCTGAAGTATTGCAAATATATTCTTTGCAAATATTTTACCGCTACTCTGTAAAATCGTTGCACGCGTTCGCCATTGTCGTTCACGCGATACAATATCCTTTGTATCATCAACATCCATGTCTAATATAACTCTTAAATCTGAACCCATACCAATATCATCATTTTCCTTAATTGTCGTACGTTTTTTAGCCAAACGTTTGGCTTTAATTGCAGCTATTTTTTCAACAGACATTGCCTCTGATAGTGATTTAATATTGTCAACTGTTACCGACGCTTCTTTTGGTGCATCCAATCTGGCTGCAAGTTGTTCTTTGACTTTCTGCACATGAGTTTCTTCAAAACGCGGTTTTTTCGATGAACCACTCTCCAATCCATCCTCAGCAGTACGTTTAACTTGCGTTGGAATTTCCAACGGTGCTGATTTATCTATGGCGGCTGATGTGGCGGTTTCACCATTGAGATATGCAAGTAAATCTTTTCTATCTGGACGACGCACAACAGGAATGTTTTCAGCTGCTGCTTGACGTACATAAACTGGATGAGTAAGTTGAACATGTTTGAGTAGAAATAAAAGGCACTCGAGAGTATAATATTCTTTTGGCGTTCCTTCTTTTCCAGATCTATATTAAGAAAAAAAAAATTGCTAATGAGTATGGTAGGGATTATTGTTTGATATGTGGTATCATATATGGTAACATGATCATGCTGATAGTCATTCTAACACACTACATGTTTACTATTAATAAAATGTAACATATATAAATAAACTTACCCATAGGTCAAGTAGTTGGTTTTAACATTCTTCGGCCATGAAAATTCACCAAATATTATTTGATTTTCACGTTCAATTATCTCTTTCTTGTTCACGTTAAATTGCCGAAGCAAACTTAACGGGTCCGCCATGTTTATGTATATATACCATATGTATTTGTGAAAAAAGTTTCGTCGTGAAGCGTCATGGGTTTTTGAGATGATATAGAGTTAGTTGTAAATAGTCAAAAGGATATTCAGGACGATGCGCTGATACTAACTGTTGTTTTACGAGAAGGTTCAGAGTTGGCAGCACCAGTTATGTTCTGTTCAGGACGACTTTAATGGCCGATGCGTCCGTGACGGTATATTTTCATATATATTTCTTTAATCTACAATATATACACACTCTAAATATTCTACATATTTTTAATGCTACGCCTAATAATCTTTTCTTTCTGATGTATTAGAGTAGATATGATCTGGTAATTATATTTCAATCATTCCAATTATTTCTCTCAGTCATCAACCGCAATTTTGAAGTTTTTTACCGACCGGCAGATGTCGGTGAATGTTGGTCCGCAATAGCGTGGCAAAATAAATTCAAACGATCATGTATATAATTTTTATGAAGATAACCTGTATAAGCACATGAGGAACAAATAAAAATAACGTATTTATTTTTTATGAATTAACGAAATTATGTTTAAGAATATTGTTGTTGGATTGTCTGGCGGTGTTGATAGTACTGTTGCAGCTCTTTTACTCAAACGCAAAGGTTTGTTAATATTTAATGATTGGGAAAAATTAAATAATGAAATTGAGGATTATTGAACTAATGGGTTTTTCAAAAAATATATATACAGGTTTTAATGTCACTGCTGTATTTCTCAGGAATTGGGATACTAAAGATGAAACTGGTGAATGTTTGGTCGATGAAGATCGCAAAGATGCCCAATATGTCTGCAAAAAATTGGATATTCCATTGATAGAACTTAATTTCGTGAAGGACTATTGGAATGATGTTTTCAGGTTAGTTTCAATCGCAATTTGATATTAAGAGGGATGAAAAAAAAAAAAAAGAAATGGACAATTAGCAGAAAAATGTTTGATATGATTTGTTCTTTGTTGTAGCTATTTTTTGGACAGTTATCAAGCTGGTATGACACCAAATCCCGATATTCTATGCAATAAATATATAAAATTCCTTAGATTTTATGACTATGCGATGAAAAACTTAAAAGCCGATGCTATTGCCACAGGACACTATGCAAAAACTTCGTTTGGATCATATTTAGAGAACTTTGAATCGAATACGAGTAAGACAATTTATCATAAATGAACGAACGAGAAAAAACATGAAGTTGAAGTTTTTTTTTTTAATGATGATTTCCAGAGGTAAAACTTCTGCGAGCTGCAGATGAACATAAATGTCAAACCTTTTTTTTATCTCAAGTATATCAAGAACCACTACAGAGGTGTATGTTTCCTTTGGGAAATTATCAGAAAAGAGAGGTGAAACAAATAGCTATAGACGCTGGTTTAGAAAAGATAGCCAAAAAACATGAGAGTATGGGTATTTGTTTTATTGGTAATCGAAAATTCAAAAATTTTATCGCAGAGGTGAATATTTCATTTCCATTCGTTCTGAAATCAATGAATAAAAAAATATATAATGATTTATTCATTAACTTTGAAGTATTTGGAGGATAAACCTGGCAACTTCATAGATTATGACACGGGGGTGATAGTTGGCCAACATCTGGGATTTCACTATTGGACATTGGGACAAGGAATACGACTTGGCGGCTGTGCAAAGCCGTATTTCGTTTTTCGAAAAGACACACACAGTAATGACATACTTGTTGTAAGTACAAATAAATTTAGTTGTGCCAGAAGAGAGAAACACAAATATTCAACATAATATGAAGAACTAATATCGTTGTGTGCTATTTTAATAAATTATTTATTCGGTTTAGTAACTCCCGATTCTTAATTAATTATTCAGGTTCAAGGTACACATCATCCGACGTTATTTTCCCGATTACTAGTAACATCGAAGCCTCATTGGATCCATGAGAAACCTCCCAAATTGGTTGACAATTCGAATATATTTGAATGTCAATTTCGATTTCAAAGTGTAATGCCGGTAACACCGTGCCGAGTATTTAGTAGCGTTAATGATCGATTGATAATTGATGTTGAAGAGCCACAAAGAGCCATTTCACCAGGACAAGTGAGCAACAATATTTGATAATACTAGTTTATTCACATATTTATAATAAAGTTTGAATAATTCATCATTTCTTTTCCAATTTTATGCAGTTTGCTGTGTTGTATTCGAATGGCGAGTGTTTAGGTAGTGCACCAATTTTACAACCAGGGCCATCTTTACACAGTCTTGGTGAGACATTGTCAGAAAATATTGACAGTCAAACAACTCACCCCGTTGCAATTCATAATGTATAGACAAATATCACCAAGAAAATAAATTAATTTCATTAATCAATAAAATCTCTCCATGTCCTTTTTTTTTGGTTTCCTTCTTTTTATTTCGAACATTTTCCTAATTTTAATGATTCCATCCAATTCGCACGCGTTACTTGAATAACATCATCTGTTGTCACATGAAATTCATGACCGTTAATATTTTTGCTCGTAAATTGTTTGCCGTCTTTTGAGTATGTTCCAGAAATACTCGAATCAATATCTAAATTTTTGCTGCTAATTAATGTCAATTTGGCGTCAATATCTTCGGGAATAGTAAGATGAACTTCGCCAGCCGATTGTATTGTTGAAACATCTGTTATACGTACAACTTGAATTTTTGCCAAACCTTCTTGAATAGTTGCACGAAGTGAGCCATCCAAACATGCTGAAAACAATAAAATGTTTATGTCCATTAACAATTATTTTTCGTTTGAACATTGAAAATAGAATAATTTATCCATCATTTACTTATGTCCAATGATCCATTTCCATTGATATCAACAGACGAGTCCATGTGAAGATTATTTAATAATAAATTCCCATTTAAAGTTGTGAATGTTGCTTTTTCACAATAATTACTACCAATATTTACGTCACCATTTTCCGTAGACACATCCAATCGTGTTCCTAAACATTTTTCTGCATTGACTATCTGCAATAATAATAAAGTTTACGTATCTGATAAATGCAACAGCACGTCAGGAGAAGCAATAGTCCCATAATAATATGGCTCGTTTAGAAAATCAAGGAAATTCAATGTCCTGTTAAAAAAATAAAATTTTTATGGGATTTTAAATACCCACGTTCATCCTACAATAATTTACCATTGAAAAACAAACTAAAAAATGAATCTTTACCCCATCTTTAGCAGTATTAATCTCAATATCTCCCTGTATACTCTTTCGCAATGTTATCGATCCGCCTTCGCTCGCTGACAAAGATATTTCTTTTCCTTGCAATTTCGTCGTCGTTATATTTCCAAATTCAGTTTGTACATTAATTGTATTCGATACCATATCAGAAATAGCAACATCCCCTTCGCCGATAGTTTTTACATCAACATCTACAATAAAAAAGCAAAAACGAAATAAAATATTTACAATATTTAATAACAAAGTTAAACATAATTATTTTTTAGGTTATAATTTCTCACCATAACCAATTGGTGCTTGAATAATACATGAAATATTTTCATTAAAATTATTTTCAGGGTCAATTGCTCGAATGTCACAAACTGATGTAACATTAACAGAGACAATTTCTGTTTTGTTTATTGATGTTGAACCATTTGAGAATAATTCAATCAATAACGTATCCATATCTGGATATTCATGTGGATCAGTTGGTTTTATTTCCACTTTGAATGGCAAATCAATTAATAATTTGCCAAATGGATTCACCTTTTTGACAATACTCTGCAAAATAGCCGGCTTTGTAGAGCACATTTTCTTCGAATACAGTGATGGATTGTAATATATTTGATTGTAAGCCGACCAAGTGCCTGTCAAACATTTTCTCGATAATATTCTCATGTTTACGAATTTATATCTATTTCTTGCTCAAATATTTATTGTTTATATGGTATGGCACACATAAATATTGAATGTTCTGGTATGAAATTGGAATGCTACCGATGTACGTCTTGTCTTCGGCAAAACGCCGTAGGAATGAACGAACAGCTGATGGTTTTAATATTCTATTGTATATTATTAAGTGGGAGTAAAATAATTTCAACGTGAGGAGTACATTTGTCGCTATTGAACATAGCATAATTAATCTTTAATACACATATTTGATAAATATTATACAGATATATTAATAAATCATCCAGTTTAGTTGAATTCTGGTGTGTCGAGATACTTATTTAAATTCTAGCAATTTTCGTGCGTAATAAAATTGTTGCGCATTTGATTTTTTTTAGTTGACCAAAGTGACCGCGAGTGGCGCTGGCTTTCACATTCCTGTTCAAGGAGACAAGTTTTCCCGCGCGTTTCATGTTCACACTGGTGTTTGATAATATCCTACAGCTCCAGGCGTTTTGTTTTTTTTTTTCTATATAAAAAGGTATTATTTCACGATTAAATGTCGACGGGCATAGAAACAATTTGAAAAGTTCAATTAATATACGATTTTTCTAATTGATATTGGAGCAAGATTGAGGTTATGGGCGATTATTTATTAATAATAATACATTCATGAAGGTACGATGTATGCATTATCATTTATTATTATTTATATCTTGTAAAATTATTATTGTCCATATTATGGATATAATTGATGTTTATTATCATAAATATTAATCAAAATATGATGAATTATGCGAATATTTTGTATAATAAATTCCAAAGAAAAATCATTGGCCGAAAATCGCTGATTGGATGGAATGGATGCGACGCAGATATAACGATGCGATGACAACGATTTAATCGGCAAACGATCGGACAATTTATATCTTCCACTTATGCCTCTACTTCGTCCTCCTTTATTCTCTTCTCCACCCATTCAGGTTTTTCCTGAAACGACAGAACGATCAATGATCATTATTTTTATTTTATAACAGTTTTTATCGTTGAAGGAAAGCTGCGGGCTTTTTATCATCAGAGATCTTCATGAAGGAATACAAAAAAAAAATAATTAGCATTACTGCAATGTAATTAGGACACATCTACAGCTACTAGAAATATTGATATAATTATTTTATCTTGTCAATATTAGAGAAAAGTCAAAGCTCGCAGACATGTTATTGGTTGTTAATTCATCAATGGAAAGGAAAAGAATTAATTTATTATATTTTGCTCGTTCTTACCTCTGGTATAAATGTAGCGTACAAACTGAATATTTTATACTTCATATTTTTTTTTTTTGCTCACATTAATTCAAGTTTATGTATTTTTTAATTTATTTTTGTGATAATTTAGCGAAAGATAGAAAAAAAATAAATAATTTACTAGACATAAGTGAGAGTTATACGCAATGCAGGAGTGTATTTACAATATATGTATTGAATATTAAGTGATAGTGTAGCGTTAAAGAAAAAGTAAGAAAAAAAAATGTGAATAATAATTTGATGAAAAAAAAAAAAAAAATTAATTGTTTCATGCCAATTCGGTAAAATCTGAAATAAAAAAAATAGAATGATATTGTCAATTGAAATTTTGTCTGGCGTGTGATCCTACAGTTTGTTCCGTCTGTTCACGAAGCCTACTATTGAAAAAAAAAATAAAAAATTGTCATACTAATAGTAATAATAATATGATGAAAAATAATGTCACTGGAAGATTGTAAAAGCGCGTTTTGAAAGAAATACATTGCGAAAATATTTTTCATTTATTATTTATCAATTAATTTATATATATTATTTATCAAATTCTCCATTTTCATTTTGTGATGTACACATACAATGTTCAATCATCACACACTACTTCTTCGTCTGCCATTCTGCTTTCTCCGATTTCTTGGGCTATTAAGAACAATTAAATAATAGATTCCATGAACGATGTCGTATACAGGAATTAATCTTTTGTTTTGTTTTTTTCTTTAATTGGAATATGAATGGAAGAAATAAGATTTATACTTTTTATATACAGGAAATTTGATAGAAATGATTGAAATTGAAAAGATGAATATAAAGAAAGAAATTGTTCATAATACTTTACCTCCTTATCTTCTTCTTCCAGGGTAAATTCCTTCTTCTTCACTTGCTTCAACTGATTACGGAAGTTAAATTCAGCTGCCTTCTTCTGGAGCTTGGCAAATTTGCTCTCATACTTGGAGACCTTTTTCAACGTCGGTTTCATGCTACAATGTAAGTTAAAATTGATGCATTAATTCCCAGAAAAAAAAAAAAAAGATATTACATTGGAGTTTATTATTTTAATAAATTGGATTAAAATGATGATTTACTTACAATTTTCCTCGGAGGTCATTAACTTGGCTGTTCAAGTCGGCAATCTATGAAAATAAAATAAAAATACAAAATTATTATGAATAAACTCAAGGAAAAATGTACAATTATTTGTATCAAATCCAAATTATTATTATTAATTTTTATTATTCATAAATAAGTTATTTCAGAGACAATCATTGAAAAAGTTCCATAATTCATTTTAGCTGCGTGAGAAATAGCACAGATAAATATTCCATCTAGCGTATATAGATGAAAAAAAAAAATAAAATTAAACAGTAAATAAATAAATGAATAAAAAATAAAAGTTAGCTGCCACACATTCTGAAATAAAAAAGTTATTGACGTTGATATACGAGACTAGAATTAATAATATATATAGAAACTGTGAAAAAAGATGAAATGAATCTCGGGGATTCTCAAAACTGTGCCATAGACGTGTGAAGTGCATCCTCAAAAAAGAAAAATATATATACAGATATATAAATAAATGAATGGTAACAGAAAAAAAAAAAAAAAAGAATCTAAAGGGAGGGGAAAAAATAAGTCACAGAAATAAGGCCACGATCAAGCTAACTTTTTATATAAAGCCACGTGTGCTGTATATGCCCACACCATATAAAATAAGTTTCTATACTCATGGCACGATTTTAAAGTCCCTTCTGACTCGAAGTTTGAATTCTAAAGTGATAGTACAAGAAGAAAGTAAAGAGACAAATTTGCAGTATTATTATTAGAGCGATTATTCATTATGAAGATGAAAGGCTTGATGTTAAAGTTTTTTCATCTCTTCCATTTGTGTATTGTTGTGAAAGGAGAATTTTTTTTTTTTGCCATTTTTAATAGGATTTTTTTATTTCGTTCTTTATGTATTTTATTTTTTCATCGATCGATTTTGTTCGTCGTTTTATTTATATTTGTATTTTTTTGTTTTCTTTGTGGAAAATGTACCTCGTAATCCTTCTTCTTAACGATATACTCGATGTCGAATTTCTTATCCTCCAACTCGCTGATCCTAGTGTGGTATTCGCGCAGGACACGCTTCAATGTTTCTGTGTATTTGTTAGAAATGAAAATTGTGTATTTATCATTGATTCTATATCTAATGATTGACTGTTATATTATGACTTATTATTATTGCATTTTACGATATGACATGGCAGGAAATGGAAGAAAAAAAAAAATGACTAAAATATACAACCGGTTAGTCTACAAAATTGTTTCTATAATTTATTCTATAAATAACAATGACTCGAGTTGTATTCAATCCAATTGCAGTTTATTATTGTGTGTAATTGTTTGAGGATAAAATTGGTCGTCTTCTCTACCGTCCAAGTGTTATAAATATAAAATAATTGAATATAATTGTTTACATAATATCTTACCGTCATTTGCATCATCGACTGGTCTTGGTTTGCCACAGCGTTGCTCGATGATGCGCCTTCTCTCAGCTGCTTTTCTCTCTTGCTCTTTTTTTAATTCCTCAGCAGCTTTTTTACGCAACAAAAGCTACAAGAAATTAATTTATTGTCTCGTAAATAATGGTGAAACAAAAATATAAAAATAAATACAATTTATTTTTCATCGTATCGTTTCAGTGCAAATGAAATGAACTTTTTTTCTTTCATTTATGCAATTATACTTACTCGGAGTTTCTTCTTTCTCTCTGGGGTCATGAAACCCTTCTTGGCTTTTTTGGCTTTAGATGCCTCTTCAAGACGAGCACGGACCTCCGCTCGTTTTCTGTCCGTCTCCGCTTGTTTCCTTTTCCTTTCCTATTGCGCGATATAAAATATCAAAGAACCAAATTTAACATTCAAAAATATCAACTGTAAATATGTGGAAAAAAAAAAAAATGTTTGTAGTAATATTTGTAGTGAAAATAAATAATTGTCATATACTTATTTATCGAACTTACATCTTCGATGCGTTTTCGCTAGAAAAAAAAAAAAAGTTTTATGGATGAAAAATATATTTTGACTTTTACCATAAAACGTGAAAGGGAAAAAATTACAATCAAAGCATTTGTTACACAAATATTATGTGTATAGCCGCCAAGAATTATGCAAACTCTTGATGACTAAGTTTAGTATTTAAGATTAAGAAATGATGAGATAAAAAAAAAAAAATAAAAAGATAATAACTGTTGCATATGAAAATTGATATGCAACATTTTTTTTTTCCTTCCGATCTGAATAAATGTTTGATATTTCAACAGCCAACGGAGGCGACAACAGAGTCGTTTATAATTATCACGCGCATAACACACGTACACACAGATTTTCTCTCACTCTTTTTTGGCACTGAGAGAAGGTGAGAGGGCGAGATAGTTCTCGAGTAGAATATCATAATTCTGTTGGCAACAATTCAAAAAAAAAAAAAAAATAAATAAATAATCCAAGACATTTACTCATATCTATTCAAACTCAAAAACTTCTCCATGCTATTGGTATTTGAATAAAAGAAGAAAATAAAAAGATAGAATAAAAGTAATTTTACTGGATAAAAAAATTTGAATTTATATGAATTTACAAAACGTTATAATACGTGAAGGTTTTCCGCGATGGAGTGAGTGTTAGCCACTGCTCCAGGGTGTGAATCTGATTCTAAAGATACATTGTTTGTAGTGTTGACGTTGAGCGTGGGCGAAGTTCTATATTCGTGGAACTACATTGGATTATATTTAAAATATTTTAAGTAGCAATGTTCTGTAAGACAAAATGGAATAAAAAAAAAATTCCATAGCATTAAAAAATTGTTGTAAAAATGTTTGTAACTATTGTAAACAAGCATTTTGTTCTACTTCATTGGTATATTTTATCTCATAATTGTTTTCATTAATTTGGAAAGTAACAATTAGGAAATAATATATCAATATATTATTAATTTTGTTAATGCACAGTCACGAAAAGTACACTCTTAACTTGAAGGCGATGATACTACGTTGACGATTTTCCAAGTTGTCGATTCCATACAGTCATATTGATGTGAATGAGGGCGTGCGAGAGTGCAAGTGTGTGGAGTAGAGTAGGTGGAAAAGAGTATCAGGTTTCCAACAGCAGCGGGAACGGTGGCATGAACAGAAATATTCAAATTAGGCGACGAAGAACAGTGGGTGGCTGGCACAGTGCAGACATTGCTGCACTGCGCCACACAACCAGTAGTAAAATCAGAAATTTTATTACATAAATATATATATGTAATAATTAATATTGGAATCATAAATCAAAAGAAATAATAATTCTTTAATATACGTACCGAACCTCGTCGTCGATGGCCATGGTTGTATGGATGTCTTACAGACGACTATCTAAAAATATTTGAAGAAAAAAAAAATGAAGAAATAAATTTCAAAGTTTAAAAATACTGGAAAAATCTGAAGAATTAATTTCTCCAATTCGGAAATACGGAAATGTATTTCACCTATATTTATAATCATTTCAAACATTATTCCTGGATGGTAAAAAAATTAATAGTAATATTTTAAATATAAATAGTACTCGAGAAATGTGAGGAAATAATTTTTTGAATAACAAATCTGATTATACATTGTCTTAAATGTTTAAGTACTTCAAGGATTATTTTCCAGATCGATGAAACGAATTTAAAATGATGGCTGTAATTAAACATTTGTTCAGTATTGATCGATAAATGATAAGTAAAAACTTTCTTTTTTATGAAGAATATTATAGTTGAGATAATTATTCTTGGTTTGTAATTCGTGTGATAAAGACTCACCTAGAGAACTAAATGAAAGTGATTGTCAGGCGGCCACTAGCTAACTGGACACTTGGTGACTGAATAGTTAGTTGGAGAAAATTTTCCAACCTCCGACGTCCAATACGTTTTCATATTTTTCATGTACATGAGAGCGGGTGTTTTGCAGAACAATATGATTGGCTGGAACGATTTTGGGCGTGCGGCGGTGGCTGATCTAAAAATAATTCGAAACTGTAAACGGACTCGCACGATGTGTACTTCTCCGTTCCTTTTATATATTATTTCTTATTTTCTTGTTTCTCTTTTTATCATTATTTTTTAATAATAAATCATTTATTATTCTTGTTGCATCAAAGTTGAGAATAATTATCACAGTTGCATCAACTTTTCTATCTATTTATTCTCTCAATTGTATTCAGTTCGTTCTTGAATTTTCAATAAATTAATATTTCATATTCACGTTTTCATTAGATACAGAATGGTTAAAAATAAATCACGAAATAAAGTCGTTCTCTATTTAATGTTTTCTTATGTGTAGGAGTGCCAACATATTAAATTTTCAGAACAACATAATTAGTGAACAAAATTCAAATAATATTAAATGAATAAATATATTATCAGTCAATAATAATACATTATAGATTCAACAATGATTTTTTAGTAAAATATTTGTAAACTATACACAATATAACCCAAATGTATTTGAATTATTGCCAACTATTAACCAATCACTAAATTCGTAGATGAATATTTAATTTTTCTCGTAAATGTATTTAATAATACACTAAAACATATTTTCTCTTTGTATAAAATAAATTATGCATTGGGTTACCGATCTTGTTGAATTTCTGTCTATAGGTAAAGGTTGAGTCTTTTCTAGTTAGATGGCGGCATAAAGTGGCGCAAGATTTTCTCATTTATTTTTTATGATTATTCCATCCATTTATTAATTTTCTATCTTTGTAAATAACTAAAAAATCTCTGGAGCTATTGTAAATTATTTTTCAAGCTTTGATTCCTCGCAAATAGAAGGAAGAAATCGTCATTAAAAAAGTTCTGATTATTGTTTTATAATTATAAATATATAAATATATTTATTTATATACAACTCGAATTTTTCGAATTTACTCAAGTGATTGATTTTATTTATCAGCAATCACGAGTGTACATAAAAATTATTTATAAATACGCAACAATATTTGTAAATTATTTTATCATTAGATTTTGTCAGGAACATCTTTATATAAGTCGTGAATCAAAAAAAGACAACACTTTCGATATTGAGAGAATAAATGAAGAAGTGATTGTCAAAAAACAAAAGTCAGTTCGAAATACATATGAAAAAATTCTCCCTCGATTTTGTTATCTTACACCCACCTCTAGTAATTTTTTACCTGTCTTTTTCTATCTTTTCCTCTCTCTTTCTCTCACCCTTCCAATATATTGCGCCCGCGTCCTCCACATGCCTACTATCGCATGAGATTCGCAGTAGCACCACAGTATCAACGGCAACTCGAATTCAGTCGCCGTTCAGACCGCGACAGCGTCGGGCACCGAACCTATACTAATTTTGTCTCACATTTGTTAACGCTATTCTATTTCTCATCCCTTCGCGAGAGATAACAATAAACTATTGATATAAATAATGATAAAGAAATATTTATAAGTAGAAAAATAGTTGGGAAATTTTTTTTTTTTCCACATATTTAATTCACTTTTATATTAAAATTTTTATTTCTTGTGATTGATTCATTGAAATAATTGGCAGATAATTATCATCAAAGAGACCAGTTACAGTAATGTATTTTTCACGTATATAATTTTTAATTTTTTTTTTGTTAATAAACAAAAATTTCTTCTATTTGTTTGAAAAAAGTTTTTGAAAAATTTTTTCCCATTTATTTATGAAATATTAATTATTAATTAACGGAAACAATTGTGTAGAAATTATTTTCACTATTTGCTCAATTTTCAAAATTCATTTACACATTTTATAGTATTTTGTTTGTGAATAATAAGTTCTGGTTTGGATATCGTACAAAATACTGGACTAAGTTTGAAGAATATTTATTGTGCTGATATAAAAAACCACAATGTATATGTGTGTGCCACTTGAAAAGTTTTCAAACTTTCCAATACATTGGTTGACGGCAAACATATCCCCCAAATATTTTTCATCATTTTCATTCTCTGAAACACTACCAGAATATTTCCTACTGCGTTGTTTGCATTTGTTTCCAACTATTGTGATTGTCCACAATTCAAAACATATACCGCGAGAATATATATATATATATATTAGTGAAAAATAAATAGAAAATAGACAGACAGATTTTTCTCAACCATTCAATTTTATCTTGCACGTCATCCAACTTCTTATCCACAATTTTCTTTCATGGATTTTCGAATCCCAATTGTTTTCAAACATAAAACTCACTTTTTTTATTCTCTCAAAACCATTCTCATTCACATTGATCACCATATATCACTCCTCTTCCTTCACTTCTTTTTATTTGTTCACACAGAAAATAAGTGAAAAGTAATTTTCTCAGATTATCAAAAAAGTGTCAAAGAAATTCTTGGTCAGTGCAATTAAACTTGCACGATTTCAAACACAGCATTTTTCCAATAGTATCTTCTCTACTATTCTTTTATATCCACCTGATTTCTTCACATAATAGTGTGGTTCAAAAGGATTGGTCTTAACCAAGCATTTTTCTCTTCACAAAAAGATTTTTTTCGCCCTTAGACTTCTTCAAATTAAAAATAAAAATCACATCTTCAAACATTAAAATAAATATATCATTATTATTAAAAATTTCATATTGCTTTTTCACATATCTCCAAACTTTATTAAATATACCATCATCAGTTATGTAATCTCATTAAAAGAATATTTTTATCAATCAACAAAATCTAAATACAGACTAAGAAAAAAAAAAAATAAAAAATAGGAAAATCTCATTTCTGGTCGGTTGATTTCAAGAAAGACACGCATCGCTCGTTTGCTTTGTTCGGTTGCATGGGAATTAAAGCTCACATTATATCCAAGCATTTTGTTGTTTAACCATTGTTGACTGCATATATATATATCACTGTAATATATATATATACAAATCCTTTTCTCCCTATCCGTACACAACTAAACATTGCTAGGTCACGTTATTTTAATTCAAATAGCCCTGGGTACATTATGTCTATGTACGTATATACTTAAACAATCTACAAAGCACCCCTCTTCGTGCTTGATATCGGAACGGGTCTTTTGTTTTTACAATTAAAGAATAACAAAGGAAAAAAAATATATATATATAATTGACGGGCTAGTAAACGATGGAATCTTTGTATTCCACAATCAAGGTTTTATTTATTTGTTTCTAAAGTAGTAATATTGACTTTTCACGCGCGGGAAATGGCGCATCTGACGATTGAATAAAAAGAAAAAAGAAATCACGCGATTGTTAGAGGGGTTGTTGATTATTTATCGTGACCGTTGATCATGGAAGATAAATGTTTGTTTGGAAATGTTTGGACAATGGGCTAAAAGAATTACTGTCCCATGTACAAAGCGATTTTTTTTTTCTCGCATTTTATTTTTTCTATTTATATTTATACCGGTCGGGACATTTTTCTTTTCTCTCATATATTCAATTATATATATATATATATATTGTCTGATCGACTACATTATACATGCACTCTCAACTTAATTTTATTAATTCACTGATCAATGTCATTCTCGAGTAAAGTGCGTGGTTTTGTTGAGTGCATGATTTTAATTGTCGTTCATTAGAATTGCTAGCTTTATTATATGTATGCTGGAGTCATTGGCTGTAGAAGATAATTAAGATTAATTATTGGGAGTAATTTTGAGCGAGGTGGTATTGTGAGGTTATTGTAGAAGGCCTTTTCTAAGATTTTTTTTTTTTGTGAATTTGTTGATGGAAAATTTGTTTCTTTTGGATAAGTATTTTTTAAAAGAATTAGCAGAGGTTTTGGTACTGAATATTTTTGAGAAATAGACTTGGTTTCTTGTGAGAGTTTTGATTTAGTATCAGCTGATTTGGAATAGACTATTAATTTATTTTATTGAATAGGAAAATATGAATTTTAGTTGAAATATGGAAACAAAGAGGAACTGTAAAAATGAAATTAACTTTGTTCAAAGTTGGTCATATCAATTATGAAATTTTCGTAGTAGATCCACTCAATATCATTTAATTTGTTTCCAAGTCATCGTTTCTATTTTACCATTTCATAAAAACTGTTATCGCTTAAAAAAAAATTCGATTAAAGTTTTAGCATAAATTTTTTCCTGAGATAAATTAGGACTGTTTTTTTTTTTTTTCTTACCCAAACTAAATTCCGGTCATACTTGGGTCATACTGGATCTTCTTGTCTATGTTCGTCATCTTGCAGTAGCGGTTTTCAGTTTTAACCTGTATCAAAGAAAGTGGCATATTTCCGTACATTTCTTAAATATCTTCAACGAAATTATGCAGGAAAATTCTTAAAAGCTTCAGCGCATGCAACAAAAAAAACTACAGAATAAAAATATTATATTCCTTGTGACCTATCAATATCACTGTGTGTGTCAATTCTTCATAAAAAAAAATCCATACTACCATTGAAAAATATTTCTGTATTGCATATTGTACGATATCTTTGAACAATTTTCTATCACAATCTTTCAATCATGATCGAACAATTTATGAATTCGTCATTGCAAGTCACGTAACATAAAGATGAGGAAAATCCAGTCGAGCATTCATCATTATTTATCGTACAACATTGAGTTGCGCATCACCAAGTAGTTTCCTTAGTCACTTTAACGTCACCCACGAGAGCTATCGTCTAAAGAAAACTATAGAAGTGCATTCGAAAAAACTTTCAATTCACAGGAGAAAGAACGAGTGTGGAGAGAAGAAGAAAATAAGAAGAAAAAATTGGAGATAAAATCTAGAACACCTTTATTCTTATCATCATCATCAGCATCATCAGAAACAAACAAGCATCCACAAAGTTTTAATGAATTCATAAAAGACACAAAAAGAAAGAATAGTAAAAGTCAGCCAATAAATAGTTTTGTATTGTCATTGAACAAAAAAAAAAATCAGTAAGTGTGTAAAGAACGTGAATCACGTGGATATAAAAAGCAAACGCCAAGGAACGGAACCAGAAGCGGAAGTGTCGCATGTTGGTGCTTGCGTTTCAGTTGAGTCAAGCATCAAAAACGAAAGCAATAAAGAAAAAGAAGACAATAAATTTGTGCGTGATTGTCGAGGTTTGTGGAAAAAAACAAGTAGCGAAATCGGGCCCGGATGCTCGCAAGAACAAGACGTTGGAAGCGCTGCCACATTGGAAGGCAAAATATTCACGGTCGTCAACAAATTTTTGACAACATCCCCTTTCGTTAACAGGGTTAAGCTGCTTATGGTGAGTGAATATAAAAATAAATAAACATACAAAAATATATATGAACAAACCATAAGAAAATTATGAGAGAGAAGTGAAATAAAATTATCCCACATTTTCTGTATCTCATTTTGTTTATCCTTATTTTTTTTTATATATATATATTACTGTGAAAAAAGAGGGCTTGTTAATAATCTCAAGAGTAATTATTCGCAACTTTATTTAAACTTGACACAGAATTTTACATTGTGTCGAGTTAGTATGAAAATAAATTAAGAGAAATGAGTTCTAATAATTCATTAAAAAAGTTGTATAAAATATTTTCCTATCTTTTTTTTCTTGCAAATTCAACTTTATTACTCTGTGTCGATTGTCTGCCGTTGGAAGAATAATAAAAGTGAATAGAGATGGGAGAAAAGAATCTATAGTTCCTCGTATGAAAATGTGTGTGCATATGCATTCATAATATTCAGTATAGAGTATTGTGCTTATTGTCGATAATGATGGCACTTTTGCTTCAATGTCATACGCTATTACGCAAATGCTTGAGCTAGTAGAGAAAGGCAACTGGAACGTGAAAACTTTTTCGTTAATTATTTCTGAATAAGTATATGTTCATGGATGTATTCATAATTGTTGAGAGCTTTAGAATTCATTCGTTCGTTATGAAAGATTTTATCTCAGTACATTAATCGAATATATTTATTTGATTGACATTGATGATATTGATAGCAATTAATTATCCCTTTGATAATGATGTGAATACAATATAAATTTTATATCGTTATTATCATTGAATATCACCGGCATGTGTCACAGAACAATGGTTCGATTGATGTGAATTATTCATGTAATGTCTCTTTGGTTATATCCATGGCAAATGATAATTTGTTTGTTTGATTATGCAGCTCTATTAATTCCATCAGATAATCTACAGTTGTGATTGGAAATATTTTGTCATTTTGTATTCCTATTATATTTGTTCAATATATTGTTATTTTTATGAAATGTATTCTTTCATTAGCAGTTGAATTCTGTGGCTAATATATCAATAGTAATTATGAGAATTTCATTGAAACAAAAATTATATTCAACTGTTATTTTTGTTCACTGAATCTAATCAAACTGAAAAAAAAATTTCTTCACTTTGATTTTTATATTGACAGTTCTATGAGAATCAATAAAAAAATAACTGACAAATTTTTTTTTTGGTCTTCTTTATGGTTAAATAACACACAAATATTTATAGAGAACTAATAAAAAATAAAACGTCTGAGCAATTGAAGAATTTAATTTTTTTACATCAATAAATAAAAAAGTATGAGTTTAATTTTAATAATAATTAGAAAATCAAATAAAACCCATCAATTGATTTTCAAATTGAAAATTTGATGAATGAAAAATATGACACTTATATTTATATTTTTGTTCCCTATGAAATAATTAAAGAATAAACATGGATTTGCACGTAACTGGAACAATTATCGGGATACAATTAAAAGAAAAATAAAAAATCTGTCATATTACGCCATTTCCAATAACTTCAAACCATTTCGAATAACTTGATAGTTTGAAATACTGTTGCAAAAGCAGTTACTCCAAAACTGGAGGTAATTGAGTTGTGCAATATCACATCTCCCTATGGTACTGATTTACATAAACCTGACAAATAACCAATGTGATGGGAAAACATATACTGACACGTACCCCAATGTATGAATATGTATTCATTTATTATCTTTTTTTACTCATTATAAATTATTTTCCCGTGTGAATCAATACACATACGATACAAATGAATATTCGTAATATGAATGCATTCATTTTATACGATATATTATTATCTTGTGTATGATTATTTGATCAGTTTGACTGACTGTAAAGGCTGCCCAATTAAACACTGTTAATTTTGACGTATTGAGAACTAGCGAGTAATTACATTTTCATAATGAAGTCAATTGAACACAAGCAGATTGTAAACAAAATAAAATAAACACAAAACAAAAAATGGATACAGAAAATAAATAAAGAAAATAAATAAATAGTAATAGGGAAATTGTTCGTGGGCAGTCGATTCGTACGAATAATGGACAGATGGATGGACACACAAGTGATATTGGAAATGCGTTGGTTAAAACTTAACAAGCTAAATGTCCTGTATATCACAATTGGCGGGAAATTGTCGTCCACTATTTTTCCAACCTTATCGTGATATAACACCGTAAAAATAAATATAACAAGAGCGCAAAAAAAGAAAACATAAAAAGAATAAAATAAAAGAATATATTTTTATGATTTAGTGAGAAATAAAATGTGAAGAGTATAACTGACAAATTTATATTTGTGAATTGTTGATTTATGACAAATATTTTTTTTGTTTATCTTCATTTCCATCAGCGAATGTTGCAAATGGTTTTCACTCTGGCTTATGTCCGACCCTCGTCCGTATTCTCGACATCTCTCCTTCAATCAGTCTTGCGAGAAACAGGAAAAGGTGAAAAAAAAAAAAAAAGGAGAATAATACATACGAATAATATAAACAATATTTTCCGAGTGAATTTCATTTGCATTGAATGTCACTGGGTGTGAAAATTGGGAGAAGTAAAGATAAATTAAATTAAATTTTATTGTATAAATAATCTTGTGTTTACATTCAATAGAAAATTTTATGTCAAATTGTCACGGTTCATTTATTAGTAGTAGTCGGCTCACTTAAATGTTATCATAAATTGAATTTGCATGACTGTTGTTTTAGATATTGCGCTCTCGTATAATTGCTTATTTAGAATATGACGTATGTATTGGATAAAGTTGTAACATGTTTATATATGTTTGAGTGGATTGATAAGATTGAGTACGTGGAAAATGAAACGAAAACATTATTATCAATACGTGACTGATACCAATTTTTTTTTCTCTAAACAATATTATTCATTTAAACATTTTCCAATTGATTCTCATTCAATTCATTTTATTTTTCTATCATCATTACCTTTATTTTTTTTCATACGTAAAATATTGCAACATTTTAGTTATTGTTATTCTACATAATAGAAAATGTTGCTACCAAATGTTGAATGGGAATATTCATTTTATTTGCAAAAGCTCTCGGATTGGTTTATATAGAATTTATTAGCAGAACAAATATTAACATAAATTCGATTACATTACTATCATCTCATAGATTCAACATTATAATCAATGAAGATATTTTACAGATGCTTGCATGGAATATAGTTATTATGAGATTAATTAATTGATGATAGGAAACTGTGGTCATTCATAATTATGGTAATTTGTGTTTTTTTTTTTGAATATTTTCTTGTTGAAAAAAAATATTGGTCAATATAATAATGTTTATTGATCATCGCAGATGGATATTTAGAATAGTTTATTTCCTCTATAAATAAAATAATGATGAAATAAGATTGATTGATCATTTGTGTGTGTGTGTGTGTGTCTTCTGGTATGTTGGCAAAAAAAATACTTTATTAGAAAAATGTTGTTAAAGAAATAGAAAAAAATATGTCAAATTTATACGAAATGTTTCATGTGAAATTTATAACGTGTCCTAGTTGTATATTTTACTCTCTGCAAACTGACATTGCTTTGATCTGCGATACGAGTACCATTTGAATTGATGTACAACATAAACTTTGTCGAGTTTATTTGAGATGTATGTTAAGAAAGTTGGTAAACAAGTCACGCATCGATGATCGTATCATTCCAGGGGAAAATTCGATAAGTCTTCCGTACGCTTGAGCCAATCTTATATAATGAAAGTCAACTATTTATATAGAGTTGTATGCAACACGAATATATTACTGTAAAAATCAAGCTATAAACTATTCGAAAATGTTGAGAATGAAGTTTATACGGTGAAGAAATTCTTGAGAAAAGTATGGGAATGTCACAGAAATATTCCACACGTGTTTATATAAATTATTTTTCGTGAAATTCAATTTTTCCAACAACATTCCAATGTATATGTCTTTTATATACTTTCATATATGATGAATGTTTGTAGAAATCTTCGGGGTTTTCGTTTCGAGAAATATTTTTCTTGAATATGTTGAATTTGTTTTTTAAAAGTGGATGTGCAATCCACTACAGTCATTCCCGGGGGGTTGAGAAATAAACGACGAATGGACATGATGAGGGGACTTCGCACTATTTCTCAACTGCGTGGCGAAGTTTGCGCGTGTTCTACAAACCTCTTTTGTATGTTTCAAAACGCTTCAGGCTCACCCCGACACCGAGGGTGAATTTCACTGATGGTTTATTTACTGCAAACGATTCTTATTCCTTGACAAAATGTAACAGTTAAACATGAAGATAGTGTTTATTTTTCTTCTACTGAAATTCTCCAAGGGAAACTTTCGATGGCATTTTATAATTAATACTGTTATATTTCTTACAAGCAATTAATTGTGGAGATAGCAAATACGTCAGTAGACTCTCATAGTAAAATTAGAAATTATAAAATTTATCTACAAGTTTAACTGTCTGCGATATCAAAAGTTTTGCTCTGTCCAATATTGAATGAGAGTAATGACAAATATACTTCTCATGTATTTAAGTTCGAATTCTCGTTGATGTCTTATGCAAGCTTTATTTTTCTCATCAACATACATTTTATAATTTATTTATTTCTTAATAGATTCCCTTTCAAAGTTCAACTTTAGAATAATCGACTTCCAATTTTATGGAATTAAATGTTATCTTAAATATTACTATTGAACTCTTTGATGTGTTCCAAAATTGGACTTTGTACATTCTGAGATTAATTTATTGTCGAGCAGTTAATGGGGATGTTATTTTAGTTTTTGACGGGAGTTGTTAAGATCGACGGATAAAGATGGAAACATTGCTGTTCCCTATGCTGCTGAGGTTTCAAAGCTCAATAAAATCTGTCGATATTGATTCTAATTTAACAAATGTTTTTTTGAAATAACCGTGAATGAAGTGTAGTGAAGATGTTTTTTCTTCTTTTTTTTTTTAGAAGAAAAGTTACAGAAATTACAATTCAGGGAAAAGGTATAAGTGTCTGCTTGGGGATATTTAAAATAGGTCAATGTGGGCTCTCACAGCCACAAGTGGTTTTAATGGAATCATAATAATAGAATATTGGAAATGTTCAAATGAAAATGAAGAATAATATATGTGGCTTTGTGTATTCTCACGAATAAGGATTCCCAGAAAACCTTTTGAGATAGGTCTATCATTCAGGAATATATTTTGTGGGTGTATAAGAAGTGTTGAAATAATTTAGACTAAAAAAACATGTTTAAAATATGATAGGCAAATGAATGAAGACTCGGAAGCTACGTTGTTTTTCGAAGAAAACTTCGATCAAATATCATTTAAGTATATTCTAAAATTATTCCACTTTTTTTATATCAATCTTAACTAACTTTCTGAAACTAGAGGAATTTTATTATGTCCAAAGAATATTTCCCCATGTTAAAATAACCCTCGGTCAAGCCTTGTGCAAATACAACGCAATGAAAAAATATCTCCGATAAATCTTGTCACAAGATACTTTCATAAAAATCATTTATCTATACAGAATTCCAAATATATTTGTTCCCGTTTTATGGCGAATCGTCGATAATGATGTCTGGTAGGGTTGCATTCCGTTTGTGAGAATAATAACTTTTCTCAATGAGAGCAATAGTGGAAAGTTGTCTGGTGATTCTCACTCAACATCGAATAACACAAGAGTAGTTCAGTTGGTTGTTAGGTTTGGCTTCGCCTCCATATTCTCTCTTGCCTATCATATGATGCATGCGTCAACAGTATAAAATAGTACGTTACCATTACTCATCGTGCACAACTCGTGACAACTGAAAGTGTCGTGCAATATGTGTATTCGTATGAGTATATGTGTTCTCCACATTACCTCTCTACCATTCAAACTTTTACTCGTTTAACTTTTGGGACAATAGAACGATGGTATTGTGTGTCCCTTCAACACTACTTGTAGTGTAGACTGAATGCATATGTACACTCCGTTCATAGAATAGAATCTGTGATACTATCTCTTGTCAGCTGAACCTTGCTCATGATTATCGTAACGTTACTGTACATGAATGTGAAGCAGCTTACAGTATGAGTAATTTGTAGTACAGTCTGCTAACATTGAAAAGGTAACTCAGAAAAGGTAATGTGAGTTTAGGGTTCACAGGATTTTAATTCAAGTGGTGGGATTCTTATTCCTTTTTTTTATTTATTTTTTTTCATTGAGTTATCTCTATGAATATATATTTTGTTTTGCAAACAAGGAAATGATACAGTGCCCTTTCTCATTCTTTTTCTTCTTCCCTGGAAAATTGTTGGCCATACAGACTTGAAACTCTTTACAATGTTTCTATATTCAAACTCGTCCGTAGGCTATATGAATGGTAGAGCAAATTATCGTTGAATAAAAGTGAAAGTCCTCTGGGTTACGTATTTTTTTTATTCTTTTATTCAAAACTTTTTCCCATTTCTCGAAGTTTTTTCTCCATGTCCTGTCTGTCAAGTCGAAGTTTTTTCCTGGATATTCATGGACATATGCAAAATTCTATTCTTCACGAGAAAAAAAAAAAAGAAATTAAGTAATCAAATTTGAACATTAAACGTATTGAATAAATTTGCTGTGAAGTGATTGAAACGAAAGGGAGACTGTGCGGTTGTCAAACCTTCTTTCTTTCCTTGAATCCAAATCATTCTTTCCACCCTTCATTCTGTCTACATCCCTTCGAAACATCTCCACTACGTATAAGATATGTAGATGGTTATTTGCGCGTCTAAATTCACCCCAACTCACTCTGATCTACATTTTTACTTGCTTTTTCCATCTAACACTGATCGATTAGCATACAGGACAGTTTGAAGGAGTGCTATCACCTCCATTTCTAGTTCCAATGCCATTCATCCATAATGCTGCCAATCGAATGGACAAAAAAAAGTCACAGTGGCTTAGACAGATATCCAATGAAATGATAATATGTCATGTTTTATCTATTATATCCTTTCAACATTGCTAATTTTTTCTCACTTTTCCCGTTATTATTTTGCCATCTTTCGATAACTCTATTTATCAAACTGGATAAAGCTCTTGGAAACCCTTCATTGGTTCGTGTTCAATGTTAGCACGTGGACACTTCACTTACTCTCCACGTTCTGTCAACTTGGACCTCCAACTAACCTTATTGACTAATCTTATTTGCTCTAATGTCGGGGAAGTGTGTGCGAGGTAGGCGGCCAGAGACACTGAGCAAGTTTATTTTGCAAGTTATTGCTGAGATCAATTGATGAACGTATATTGAACAAAAATTTGAGGGCTCACATACATTTGATAGGTCTACGAAAAATCATAACATAATCAATTCTTCATGGTAGATAAATTTTTTTTCTAATAGAAATTTAGATCCACATTCAGTCGATCAATGGTGTTAACAGTATTTTTCTAATAATCCAATGAAGAATCAACAAACAGATGTGCTGGTATATATTTTAAATGACACACTTATTTTTTCAAGAATACAAACTCCAATAAGTGGAAAAAATCGCTTTGTTTTACATTCTACAGTGTGGTTCTCCTTTAATTAATCACTAGGTCACTTATTCAAGATCAGTTCTGTGATGGTGCTCATATAACTAAATAAACGCAATGCAGGGTATTACCTATCTAGCTTTCGTAGTTCTGTAGTTGTCTCACGCTTATCTAGAGGATTAGTCTGATCTCTTGCGCGAGCGTGTAATACATCATCCAGCCGTGCTGAAGCGTTGATATGCAACCTTCGAAAAGTTAGAGTAGCGACGAAGTAGATGACATATTAAGGAAACGGATCTTGTCGACTTATACGTTGAGCTGAAAACAGGGATATGGAAAAAAAATCGTCACATTAATCGAAATTTTCAAAGGAAAAAAGTTATTGATCATTCTTATGTTTATTTATTCTTACATATAAAGTTGTGTTATCATGATAATCAGAGGTGAAGTTTCTAAATCTCATGGCCTAAGGGTATGTGGTGAAACATTTGTACCCCACGCGTTAGATCTTGATCGTCGGGTTGAACAGTTGTAGATGTTATTGTGTGGTTGGTAATGGTGAAGGGGATGGAACCCGGTAAACACATTAAGCCCATACACCATTAACATTGAGGGGTATTGTAACTGTATTTCGGCAAACAAGAACCATTTCTCACGTACCTACTCTCGTAGATTACGAGCTATTGGATGAATATACATATAATACATACATGTATCATGAGTTATGTATTAGTTAGAAATCAACATGCAGCGGTAGATCCAGGTTTGACTACATATTCACGAAATTGCTCCCGCAAGTGGCACAATGATGATGGCATCTAGTCATTAGGCGTCTTGGGAGTATCGCCATGTCAAGCTGCTAGTATTAATGTGAGTCACTTAGGATTTAGGCACGCATCGTGTGTTAACTTTATTGAGCGAATGATGGGCTTGTTATTGGACCACGTCTAAAATACTGATGGTGACACTTTAGACATATCGATGATCGTATCGAGATATTATCATGCTTGATTGGGTAATAATGTGGTGGCTGAATTCATAAGTCTACACTTGATGTTTGGCGGTGTGTAGTAAATTTTCTAATAACAACATGGGTTGATTGGTATTCTGAAAAAAATTGAGGGGATATTGTCAATTGCAAACCGCGCAAGTTACAAAAAAATGTTTAATGTCCCACAACTGTTAAAATTGATTATTCTGGCCTGAAACATGTGAACACATCATTGATCAGATTTATAAACAAAAGTAATTGGCTTATTCAATGGTGGAATCATTGATTATTAGTTGAGATTGGTTAATGTTAAAACGTTGCAATCATTCGACCGTCGCTTGGAGATGTGGCCGAAGCAATTAATATCGTTCGGTCGCGAGTTAACGAAATTTCTCGATCAACGAAGTGTACAGAAAAGGAACGGCCAAAATCGATTGGCAATACTGTGATCGAGTACATCACGTAGAGAGTGGAAAAGCGGTATTGCAAAGGTTCATCATCCGATGAGAGGCAAAATGTGGAGGTAAACGATAATTGCATTCGATGACGTGGAAAGTAGTTCGTCATCATATACGTATATCCAATTACATATCATCCTACGTAATTATTTACGTTACTGTCTTTCTTCATGTCTCCCGCACAATAATTTGACTGTATTGTGCATTGAATTAATTAATTCTCATGTGGGTTCATAAAGTTTGATTGAAACGTACCGGTGTTATCAGCGGAATGACAGCTCATTATATTTATGTCAAAACAATATTATAAAACATTAATATTGTGGAAATATTCAGGACAATCTTTTCCTAACGATACTGTGTATGTGTATGAACTAAATATAAAAATTCTTTCATGTCTTTGTAATTCTTTGATCGATAAAAAAACTGAAACACTTTTAGCTGAGTGGGGTTCTCCAACTGCGATTTCTACATTTACCTCGACACTGGTTCATATTTCGCGGTACTCTGTAGTTTTTACTTTTTGTTTTTCACCCCTTCAAAGCCTCATTCTTGGCAGCTTTTTCTTTCATTCTTTGAGTCGAATATCACCGTTACCCACATTTATTTTAATGCTGGTTTATTTCTAACACATTACTTAACACAGAATAGTTCGACTATGAATACTTATGTCAAGTAAAATCATGTTAGTCTACGGGTGCTGGTCATCGTCTAGGTTGATTTACATATAGTACAATTGAATGTTTGACTTCGGAAATGGAATAGGATCGTGGAATCAGTTGATTTACAGGAGAATTTATTGCCTCAATACCTCGCCAAGTTATCACAGATATACTATTCCATTTTCTCATGCATCCCACGCTCACGCAAATACCCACATACATTTAGAAGGTTTCGAGTATTACAGCAATATGTATAGTAATGACTGGATTCAATGGAAATTCGTCGATGAGATGGTGATTTAGCACAAGGTGTGAAACCCATTATTAAGAATATAAAAATATTGTTTGTTGAAATCATTAAAATTCGAACAATGAACTTTTAAATTCAATAATAAAAATGCCGCACAGTATCGATTGATTATTTTAGATAGACTTAATTTAATCGGGTCAAAAATAAGTCTCTTATTCCAACTTTAGGAGGAGATAATTGCTAGAATTTATGACGTGGTTCATGATATTGATGAAAAAAAGGGCATCAATTGCAATCATAGGAAGCTTCATTCACGATTCTATTGTGTCCAATAATCGTAAGAATGGGGTCACCCCTTCAAAACTAATGCAGCACTCAAAGTTCTTGAATGGGATGTATCAACAGTAAGTCATTGTTCCAATTCGATTTGCGACACCTACGTGCTGATAGTACATTTCATGTTTCATTTCTATCAAGGTCGTTTCATCAGCTGGAACAAGTTAGACATGAAGAGGGTGACTGAGAGATATGGCACCTGTTACTTCTAACGTTCAAACTTTCCGAATATTTTGCTGATCTGTTCTGAAGGGTGATATATTTGGAAGTGAATGTGAGATACAAGAAGAATTATTTCTCAGTGATCAAAAAGTGGAATAACAAACTTTAGGAATGTAAAATAATTCTTTTTTGTCATCATTGAAATGGATCCTGAATATTGTATGAATTTTTACACTGAAGTGCTACATAATTATTTATTTGAATCACCATTTCCATTTGGAATTCCAGAACTTTGCATAGATTTGGAACAAAGAATATTTTTGAATTGAAATAATCTATATATATTCAAGATGAAGGATATTCTTTTACTTTAGTCGCAACTACTATTCAACACAATATTCAGAATTACCTTTTACCTTACACCAAGTGACGAAATCTTCTAAAATTCAATTTATTAGTTCTGATTAACCCATGCTTTTTGTCAGCGCATGAATATTTGATATTCCATAGAGATAACAGTCTGTGAATGAAAATTTATGTTCCATTTTCGGTCAGTGAAAAACTGCCGAATCGGATGTGGAGAATGATGAGAATAACTTTGAGAATGGTGACACAGAGACAATACTGATAAGCATCGTACCGGTAATCGATTGTCCTGTCCCAAGAGTCCCGTTTATTCGTGATACCTTTTGACCCTTTTGCTGGACATTCTAAGCATTATACTGATAGTCATTGGATAAAGATCAATGAGGAACTAAAAATAGAGATGGGACATGAATGTCAAGCATACACATAGAACGAAAGGAAAAGAGAATTTAATCGTGACTTTGATGCGTTGTCTAGTGTTAAAGGTGATTGACGGTGTTAAGGGTTGAATATAGAAGAATGTAACTTGGTTGAATAGAGAGTAGAGAGTTATGTGATTGGGATTTTGAAGGAATACGATTCCTGTCTTGCACTTTTTATTTTTCTGAAGCATCCGGTACGAATCGAGATCTTCGTTCATTTTCTTTTATATACTTTCCACCCTTCTTTCATTCTAACTCACTCACCTCCCCTCATTCTTCCCTCTGCACTTTATCTTCTGCTTTTATTACGATCGTGCTGAATTGTCTATATCAAAATGTGGAAAGATTTGTGTGGAATTATTCTTCTTTTAAAATTGATGAAATAATTCTAAAAGCAATTTTTTTCTCCGATTTTTCGATTTCGTTTTCTCGGATTCTGAAATTTGTTCATTTCTATGCGATATATTCATATCAACTCTGAGTCTTCGTATGTGATTGGACCTGTGGTACTAATAACGAAGGCGAGGAGTCCATAAGAAGGTAGGCGGACTTGAATTCGCATTTGTAAGACGGAAAGTCGATATCGATGGACGAACCGTGACTGGAATTAAAGGTAATTCAATTGTTTGTGAAGCGAACCAGGTATTCTTAGATTATATAGATAGGTAAGGTGAAAGAAGGGTTAGAGGGCGGAAGAATAAAAGAGCTGGTAGGTGCGGTAAAAAAAAAACCCATCGCAGAACATTGTATATATTAGGATTCAACTTTTCATGGAAAGAAGTTATGTGAATATTTAAAATTAAACTTTCGTAATTTTATTTGTACTTTTTTCAACATACCAACGAGACTTTGCCAGCGTGTTCAATTGGTCAATAACGAATTCCACGGAATTTAATAATAACTTGAATTACTTACAATTGAGAATTTCAGGAATTTTAGTAGATTTTTTCTTACGAATAGCTTTTTACATGTACGCTTGAAATGGAGACGAGGCCATTTTATCTATTTAGCATTTCAAGTTCACTTGAGAAGTCCTTATCGTCGAAAAATAGTTGAGGAAGAAAAGTTTTCCTCTTCTAACTAGTTACCAGAGTTTTCAAACATGTTGGATCATTCTCAAATACATGTGGTGTAGCTATCATGTAACTTGTTATAAAGCCATTGTGCGAAATTTTATGGTTATTTTGGTTCGAATTGAGTGACGATGATACAATCTCAATAGTCTCTAATATGCCCGTCAGTTAGAAAAAAATAGGTGTAAAAAAAAATACGATCATTCACAGCTTCACAGATTCATTACCTTTTTTTCATTCCATAGAAACGTCCAATTGGAAAGCTAATCGTTTCGCTTTGCCATTAGAAATTGAGCTCAAACGGAAAATTTGACGGAAAAAAACAAACAAAATGTTGCAATTGAGTGAAAAAATGGTTGGCCCCGCCAAAAAAAAAAAAAGAGAGGCATCAATGGGTTGTGCATGGAACGATGGACAGCCTTGATGATTGATTGAGGTTGCCCCAATCGTCGGGCAATTAACCTAGTCGACTAATCAGCGCCATATAGATTGCCGGCTGACTTGTTTCATCATTGTATCCCCTTTCAATATTCCAATATGTCAACGTCGTGAGCGACTTGAATTACTTTGCTCCTAACAACTGCACCTCATCAGCAGTTTCGTAGCACGTTAATGATTAATCGCTAATTTTATGTACTATGACCATTGTATATCTCATATATGTAGGTAATATTATCAAAAATATTGAAGAATGTATAATTGATGAAATTAAATGTAAAATAATTATTTATACTGTGAAGGGTTAAAGGCAACAAGAAGTACGTGTATCATTTTAATCATTAATTCATATTCAAATCTAATGATGCTAATGATATTTATAATATTTCAATACGAATACGAAGTTGGCATACGATGCTTTTGCAAAACCACAAAGCCGTTTATTTTGGAATTGTGATGCTACTATAACTAGCGTAACAAATATCTAGGCTCTTTGGTTTCACTGACTCGTATCAAATTGCTCGTTGCAATATACAGCGAGTATTTTGTGCGGTGTACATCCAAATACATATATGTATACACGTTACATACAGAGCGATTAACAGGTGGCCTAGCATCCGCTCTTGTGGGACTTGAAATACGGGTGTAATAGTAGCTATTAAAGATAAAATGCATATTTTCGCTTAGTAAAGTCAGAGTTAAAATGAGAAAGACATTTTCCTGGATCATTGCAGTCTGTTGATGATGGTAATAAACGGTTAACATTAGTTGATAAGCAGTAATACAAAAATATTCTCTTACTGCAGTTTACTTTTGATTAAAAATATGTCTCGGTTAAAAAAATATGTAAACTAACTCAATCAAATTTTGTTCACTGTTCGGTAACCTTAGATACGCAGCGGGAGTTAAAGGATACATGTATATATTGAGACTAGAATTTACGATAATATGGTCATAATGCGACTTTACATGACCCGCATATTACCTCTAGCATGGAAATACAGTTCTATTTACTTGTAAACCCATCTCACTGAAATTCCCTTTACCATTCCAGTCATGGCATTGTGGAAGTATTGACTTTGATGTCTTCCACCAGAATGCGGATACTTACCATCTATTTAGTATCTCATGTATGCGATTGAATAGTCCATCTCAAATTCGTGATTCCATCAGCAGAATATTCGAAGAGAATATAATGTAAACCATAGATAACATTTCAGTGAATTCTATTTAATGATTCTGACTTGAATTCGAGTATTATTTTTCTAACCACAATTTCAGGAATAGTGTGATACATCGATAGAAATATAATTTGGTATGTTGATTTCAGACGCGAAAGGACACCGATGGGGGAAGCGGTGGTGATGAGGAGCAGGGTAGTTGTTCCTCGAGGCCATCAATCAGTGAAGCTTCCTGGCCGGACGCGCTAAAACCATCGGTGCCGGACTCTAATGCATTGACGCCTATTCGACAGCAACTTCCGACCGAATATAAAAACAATGAATTTGTTGAGGTTGTCACAACGACTGAAAGACGACCATCCTTTCATACAGAAAGGGAAGCTCGTCGGGTGCAAACAATTGAAATTACTGGTGCCAAGGATGATGATGAGTCAACAACCATTAAGTCAGAACTCGTAGGTTCCATCGCAACAGCCTCGGGCTCCTCATCGGGTGAGACACGACTACCTACTAGTTTGATGTTTGATCTTCCTGAACCACGTAGAGGATCAACCAGTTGTCCCTCCGAACAGATGCCCGCCATCAGTAAAGCCCAAATGAAGGGTGAGCTGTAACTATGTCTATTGAGAATTTGTGGGACATTGCTTTGAACTGTAACAGAATAGATGTATTTATCAATGTAATTAACATTTGATTGTGCTATTCGATACATTATGTTTCCACTGAGGAATTATATAACATTGATAAGCTTTGAATAGAATCGGAATTGCATGGTTTTTTTTTGTGTTGTGAATTATATCAGCTTTATAAGAAAAAATAAAATACATTCTAGTAGTAGTCTCGCAAAAATATTTGGATGATAAATATGAAGTTCTACATATTTTGTTCATTATTTTTGTAAAGAATATACGTAGCAAAGAAATCGATTCCATTTTCAATTACTATCCGCTGTTTCTAACTACAATGAATTTTTATTTTATGGATTTTTTATTTCTACAGAATTCGAAGAGGCTTTCAACCTGTTTGATAAAGACCGTGATGGGAGTATCACGAAAGAGGAGTTAGGAAGGGTGATGCGTGGTTTGGGACAATTTGCCAGGACTGAAGAATTGCGGACTATGTTGGAGGAAATCGACACTGATGGTGAGTTGTATAGCGAGACATATTAAATTCGGCTTAAACGTTTTTGTGTTTAATTCATAAAAACGATTAACAAAAACGTGAGTATGCAATCATTTCTTTTATGATAATATTGTCGGTTATCATATTGAAATACATTTGTACGATGAATTCTTGATAATTGAGGATGAATATTGCTCACGTTATTGTGGTGAGCCGAATAAATAAAAATACTTGAATAATATTAAATACACATTGAAATTAAATATTATACCCATTACTAGTATGTTTGATATTAAACATTGATCATTGCATTCTCAAACAACTAAAAACTAAATAGTGATAATGATAAATGTTAAATCAATAAAAGTGTATGATTAGTATTATCATTTGACAATCAATTTTAACAAGAAAATAAATTGAGTGCACGGTATAAAATTTATCAAAGGGTTGGAAATCTCATTACGCATTCGTATCCATACTAACATTGGCTCCAAGTAGGAACGCGCGATAGACTAATGAAGCCAAAGCCTTTGTGGTTAACCACAAATATTCCACCTTGTTTACCATTGCGAAATTGGAAGACGACTAAATTGAAGTATTATGAATTATTCAATTCCTCTTATTTCTTATTTTCGATCACTGGAATTCCCAGTAGAAACATTTTTACAGCAGTTGTGCTTACGATCATCAGAAACAAATGTATATGTGATTGGTAATTTGATATACAACGTTAGGAAATGTATAGTGATTTGAAATTTTACAGGATATCTCACATGTCTTTGAAGATTTATAGTGATGTCTGCTGTCTATCCGTAAACATAATCAGTGTATAAATAAATGTATCGTGTCGTGATCAATACTTTTTATTTCGCCTATAATATTTTACAACATCCTTTAGAATTGTATCGAAAATGTTCATGACGTTATTTGTCACTACCAATGTATTTTTATTGCATTGGACATAATTCTATTAAAACTCTATAATTTTAATCAGGAACAACGTTGTATATGGGAGCAAAAATAGAGATTGTTTTTTTTTCTTCTAAATTAGATGATGTCATGAAGTCTTGTAGAGATCATCGAATTCATGAATAATTCATTTGGAACAGACAATTATAAACGACGTGAATTTATTGGAGGGCATTTTTTTTCTTTTTTTCTATGAAAATTTCAAATTCTAATGCATTACTAAGAAACTGGGGAGTAAAAAAACGTAATGAGTTTTTCTCGATCTTCATGTTCTCTGATTAAACGGATGAACCAAGAAAAAAAAGAGTGCATTCACAATTAATTACAGACAAAAGGAAAAAAAACAAGTAGAGTCACGTGTCTAGTTCAATTATAAATTCGGGCAATTCCGATCTATTGGTAATTTTTTAATTCTTTTACGACATGCTGAGTAAGCAATTCAATAATAGAGTTCGATAAATTTTTTCATGAAATTTTCGTTTGCTCTCATTTTATTTTCATCTACTTTTGAATAGTATGAGAAGTCAATAATGATTAATTATAGATTGAAAAACATCATAGAAGAGATGAGGACTAAAACGGTTTCTTGAAATTTTGGGGACAGAAAATATAACGAAAAAAATAAGAATGCGAGAATGGAAATGAAATGTATTTTATTCTCTTCTATTCTTTCCTATTCTCGTTTGCAGTGTGAATTCAATGAAATTCCCACTATGTACATCCGAATTATTTAATTACTACGATCAGTCAGTGGATATTCATTCTATAAATTTTCCCAGCAACATAAATTTGTCCCAGATTTTTAATTATATCATCTCAAACTTTTGTACTTCAGAATATTTTTCGAGATAACTAATTGCAATTAATTTACCATGATTGAAACTCATTGCAACTCATTACAATTTCATTAAGTCCAGTTACTAATAACTCTCAGAGCTGGAAGAAAGGAAAAATTAAACAGCAAATGAAGTAGTAAATAGAAATACAATTATTTGTCTATCCAAGTCTATCCAAAGATAATTGAACAAAATAATGTATTACCATTTGTAATTGTATTTTTAATTGTATTCGTTTTTTGCATAGATCAATGTGTAATGATAGTTTGCTTCTGAATATCACGTTGGTGCCAGGTGGAAGCAGTGATGATCATGTGTCATGCATGATAGATTGGTTTACTTTGAATTGAAAAGATAATCTTTTGATATATATATAAACAATGTGTGTAAACAGGCCGAAAGATAATTAGTTAGACAGCGTTTTGATCATGAATAATTCTATAACATATGAACGACTAAAATCCTTGAGTAAATTTAACATATTTATTTATCATTCACGTAATGAGAGCATAGCACATGTGAATCTTAATTGACTTCGACTATTCGACGTTCATTAATTCTATTTGATATTTTATTAAGTTTTCTAGTGATAAAAAAATCAGACGTATTACTTGCATTAGTTTGTTGGATGTTAAAAAAATTATGGTAATATTCTACTGAAGGTGTTGGTGCTTTTGATAATAATCTAGCCAGATCCCAATACACGCATAAACATATCCTGCAGGCTTCGTGAATATATTTCTCGTGGCTCATGAATATGACGATGAAAAGTACCCCATGTGCATCGTTGCGCACCCTCATCTCTGGGTGAATGAGTGTGTTTGTTCACCCGACCTTTTCGCTACAAGATATTTGGTTGGATATATAAATGGAAATATTTCGAGCTGAGCAAAATTTTTATGTTTGCTCATCAACCTGGAACGAAAAAACACCACATAAATAAATGAATGAATAATATTTATGCAAATGTTTTGAGACGAAAAAGGACAAAAAAACATGGTAAAGAAAATAAATATTTTTTAATCCAAAACTCATTTGGATAGCAATGTGAAATATCAAAGAGATAAATGAAATTTCCATATTCTATTATTCACCCGGAAATCAATTAAATAAATGAATGATATTTATGTAATTGTTAAGAGAATTAAAAGGCTGAAAAAAAAATCATTTCGTTATTTGAAATGTATTCAAGTGTCAATTTGTGATATTAATGATCTCCAGAGAATTTTTTTTAATCAGTCTAGCTGGATTAAAAAAAATAAACAAATAAATAAATAGAATTTATGTAGATGTTCTGAAGGACGCAAAAATAGTGAAGCAATATCTATTTTAATTCGAAATTTATTTGATTGTCAATGTAAGATATCAAAGTTCACTGAGACATCTCAAAGCTTCACGTAAATTATGCGTGGCAGTTAATTTGAAAGTTTTGATTGTGAAAACTTAGCTCGAGTTCCAATTAAGCATGTGTATGTGTGCCAAATGTGAGACACGTAGATCTGAGTTTGGATATTATGTTGTTATGTATTTCGAATACACAAAATGTATTGTTCTTAGTTGTATGCGGTAGTTTAAAAACGATCAGACACGTTGTTGTGAATTTCTAATACATGTGGTTATATGTGTACGGTGTATATTATATACTGCATAAAATATGTTTGTATTTTCAGTGTGCTATTGTGGGTAATATTGTGGAATTTGCCTCAACAATTTCTATGCGTGCCATACACAAATAAAATATTCTATCGCGCATAATAATATGTAGTACATGGTGGTCTCAATTTATAACATTCTATTTCGACAGTACAAAAGATTTAACAACATTCGATTAATTATCAGCTAATTCATCATTTTTATTCTATAGGGGAAACAATTATCCTGTAATTCCTGCTTCCCTCACGCTATCGAGAAAAATAATAAAAAAAAATATGGTGTTTATATTCTTTGTTCAATATTTTTTTTCTTGTCTTGAATAGGAAGCAATTATGTCGCTTGATGAAACGACGGATACTTTTTTTTTTTTAACTATAAATTTTCCCTTCCACGTTTTTATTCTTTTTCTCATCATTATTGTTATTATTTTTATTTTTCCGTAATTTTATTTTCACCCACTTTCATTTGCCAATGTTTTCTAGCAGACCATGCTGAAAATTACAATTGTTTTTTTTTTTTTTTTATTCGGTTGTGTTAATTTTTTTCCTCAATATTAGAGATGAAAAACAAAAAGGAACTGTAATATCAATTAGAAAATAAAAATGGTGAATAAAAGAAAATCTGGGTTTCCTTCATATTTTCATAATTGAAAAAGTGAATGTAGCTAAAAATAAAATTTCGTCTTTTACCAAATACTAGAGTGTAGTTTTTTTTTTTTTTTTTTTACCACGTTTATATGATCGTCGTTCACGTGGTGCAAACATCTTGAAGTTGCTCCACTTTGAAGTTTATTCGTTGCACTCATTTTTTGTTCATTTTTCATTTTTTATTTATCTCTTTCTTTTTTTTTTTATTATCCGTTCACAAGAGTTGAAAAGAGCATTTTGATATGTTTAATGTATATATGTAAATGCGTACATGTGTGTAATACTTTGGCGAAGAGAATTGCCAACGTGCAACACCTCAGGCAAATTGTCGTCATGTTAAAGCAGTTAAAGAAGAACAACTGTTGAGAAAGTCACTTCAGAAAGATTTTCACATTACTTTAACTCATTTACAACGTCTTTCGTAACTTTGTAGTGAAGTTCATATGACATCTAATTGTAAAATCGTTGACAGATTAAATCTTATGGAATTTCATTACATCATGGGTTTTAATCAAATGGAAATTAAAATCAGACAGATTATTTTTATAGGATTATCAAGACGATGAATATCCTTCTAATTTGAATAGTAAGTAAATAGTGTGGGGTGGAGAACAAAAAAGTACTGAGTAAATTTAGCCATACTTATTCGTTGGCCCTTAAAATCCCAACGACCATTTCAGGCCACAGCCAATACGGATTTAACCTTGGATTGAGCGTGGGTGTAAATGGGATTTAGAACTGCGATAATACTTCGTTTCGCTATCTTAATCCAAGATTCACCTTTTCTTTTCACTGTATCTCTTCATCCAATTTTCATTATCATTCTTAAATAATGCATACATGTAAATTATTTTTTTTTCTTGTCTCAACTACTCATTATATTAAATTTAATTTTCATTCTTGAATAAATTATTTTTCTCTTCAAATAATTAATTTATTTTTATGTAAATATTGAAAATGAACTACAAGAAGATTTTGACACTTGGGAAAAATATTGTCTGAGAAGTTACTTTCGTACTTGAGATCAGAATAAATTTTATCTGATGTTCAATGAACGTTTTTTAGTCTTTCGAAATTGAAACATTGATAGTTCAAATTGTCTGTATAAAAATTCTTCGTGCATAATATATTCAATTGGAATAGTTATTCTTCATGACAAAGGTGTTATTATTCCAAAAATATTTTTTCCTGGGCCATAATTATACTTATGATTGAAACAAGAATATTTATTCCTGATTGAAGTTTAATTTTGGTTTGATGTACCCTTGGATGTCTTCATAATTTTGTTTTAGTTTCATTACGATGAAAAATTTCAACAATAACACTATGAAATTGGAAATGTTTAAATCGTTTAGTTTGTAATAACAGCACCCACTCGATTACCCAGCGATAAATTTAGAGGAACTGTTTTATGAGGGTGTTCATCTATTATATGAAGCTCTTCCATGAAGTGCACGTTCAAGTAATATTTTACAGTGGTTAAGAGACTGAATGAAAATTGGAATAATGAAAAAAAAAATAAAAATTATCGGATGATGATGATGATTTTTTTTAGGATTGTAACTTTAATATTAATTCTGTTGATAAAAAAGAAAAAGTTTAAAGTGGTTAGTCTATAGAAAAAAATTTAGTTGACTATCTGCATTGGATATATTTCATTTCATTTAAACGTTCAGTACATTTGTTTCATGCTCCTGATGTCGCATTCTCACACCTCCTCTTCTATCACAATGTCATACTGCGGCAAACGATATGGCCACAATTACTGCGGTTATTCGTCCTCTTTACTAAAACATTATCAGCATTGTGTCATGTGCACCACTGCAATGATATTATTAATTAATATTATTGTCCTTGAATGAATTTATAATTAAATTAAATATCTGAATCGTGTTTTCTGTATTACTATATTTTACAAAGTGAAATTCGATAAATTCATATTGTTAGTTCTTTTTCCGAAACGCTGGAGTCAAGCTTGATGTATTATATAATAAAATTCTTCACATTTTTCAAACGTTTTAAATTTTCATCTACCCGTACTCGGGTTGTCTGTGTTCCGTCGTATATTTTTCCAATTTTCTCACTCGACTATTTTTATGATGTGCTCAATTGTCTGAGAATATAATGCATTAAAGTGCAAAAGTATTTATCATCCAAACTCATTGTGGTGGATATCAAATTGATTTAAAATTGGAAACATAAGTAAATATAAGAAAATAAAGAATAACTGATTTATTTTAATTTGGTTTCTTTGCTTATACATTTGTTTTTTGTTTCATTTCAGGAGATGGAAATGTCAGTCTCGTGGAGTTTGTTAAAATTGTCAGCAATATTGGAAATAAGAGTGCAGCTGAACAGACAAATCTCAGTCAAGAGCAACAGGAGGAACAGGAATTACGTGACGCCTTTCGAGTAAGTTCATTTTTCATTTAATTCTATGATGTATTGATTTCTATGGTGATTTTCTCTACAATATTTTTCTCGAAATGGAAAAATGGAGAAATATTTTTGCCTTTGTGAAAGATAAAGGCAGGAATAAAAAACTTACAGAAAAAAACAAGGAGCACCAGTTGTAACACATAAAGGAATTATGATTGTCATGAAACTCAGGACTTCCCCCAATGCATTTCTTGGTGCTCCAATATTTCAGTTTTATATTGGGACAAATAAAAATACAAACAGAAATTATAAGTTTTGTTGAAACAAAAAGAATACAGTTATGGAGCAAAGGAAATTTATTACCCAGATTAAATGGGATTAAATTAATTAATTAGTCAGTGGAGAATGATTAAATTTGTTGCTAATTGGTTCAACGAGAGAATTAAAGCGAATGAGAAAGCGAGATACTAGAAGTGTGAATGGCTATATGGCAGAATAGGAAGGCATCAGGTGTGTACAACATTGACGCACGAATATTCATTGACTAAACAAAAACAGCTGAATTTGAGGGGTTGATTCGGATAGGAACATCAAGTGACTGGAATTAAAATCGATCTACTTTTCCCATCTCATTTCTATCTCATCTAACTTTGTACCCATAAAAATTTCAGGGCTCATGTTCCTGCGTACCCAAAAAAAAAAAAATCCCGTTAACTGTATTATTCTCTCTACACTTCGTATTTCTCAAAGTGGGATTTATTAAGGTAGTTGCGAAACCATTTGGTTTTTGAGTACTTCAATAGTTAATGCTCTTTACCAGTGCTCCGAAAGTTATAATAATAATAAAAGCGAATGTTTGGTAATGAATTATAGAAAATTTGTGTAATATAAAAATTGTGATTGGGCTCAAAGTTGAATTTTTTTTTTTGAATTACCATTCGGAAAATAATTATCAATTCAGTATTCTCGAGATTCACGCAATAAATTCGCGTGAAACTTCTGCAACGTAAATGATTAAACATCAAAGATTAACTTTATACCCAACAAAATTTCATATTTTACACATGAATTCAATTCAACAATTGAACTGCCTTAAGCTGAGCTTGTTAATTTATTATTCAATCTAGCCAATCCTCTCAAGAAATTCTCTGTGTTTAATCTCACCTGTCTGAATTTCTCTACAGTAAATTCATCCTATTATTCGATTCTATTCTGTATGAAGAAAATAAAGCATTTTTAATATTGAAAAAATCAGTGCGAGTGTCACTCAACAGTACGATGGAAAGACACCAATAAACGTTAACGATAAAATCACAAAAGCGATTAATGCTTGCATGGGATGTCAGAATAATTTACGAGTGGATAAATGAATTTTTTTTCTTTACTTGTTTTTATCACTTTCTTTTTTTTTTCTTTTACTGTTGTCATTCATTTTATAACGTGAGAGAACGTGGGATGCTTCATGAGAATGTCGTACGAGAGAAAATCGGAAAATTACTTTAGTGTCCATTGGGGACAACCCGTGACATTACATACCCATATCGGTTATTACATTTTGTTTTGCTCACATTAATTTTGATCCCATGTTGCTACTAGATTTGAAAATGGTCATCACGAGTATCTACTTTTTTATTCATATTTTTTTTTTATCGGCTTCTTTAATGTCATTGTCCCTGGCAATTTTTTTTCACAACCCATCTGGGTACAACACATTTATCTGACATGTGTTTTTTTTCATTATTTCTTCATGTTTGCTTTATTGATTTTATGTATACTGTTGTGGAGTTTGAGTTTTTCTACCTTTTTTCATGCTGATGTTTACTTTGTATTTATCTTTGTTCTGTATTTCTTTTCGCCGCAATATTTTTCCCAAACTTTACCTCAATTTTCTCCCGAGGTTTTTATACAAATGTTAGTCTCAACGGAAATCTTTTTTATTTACTCACAAAAGTTTGTACAATTAATTAATCATGAATTCACAACTTTTAATTCTTCAACTTTATCAAAAGAATTTTTCTTCACTGTGGCAAAGATGTTTCCTTTTTTTTTTTTTTTTTTGGCATTCGAGAATACAGAACTCGAAGAAAAATGATAGACGGAAAATTATATGGAGAGGAATCCTTTCACTCCAGGGGTTAGCTTTCTCATCATCAGTAGAAAAGGGGAGTTTTGTGAAAGTGTGCCACTCAAACTTTTTCTTTTGGTGTTTAAATGTTGGTAGCGTTGTTGAAGACTTTTTTAACTCGATAGAATTGCAAGCTGAATCGAATTTTTTTTTTTTTTCATCTATCCAACAGTGGAAGATAAATTTAGTCTTCCAGTTACGTTCACATAAATTTCATATTTTTACCTCCTTCTATTATTTATTTGTTTTATTAAACATGACTGCCAGCAGTGCCCTCTCTAGGGACGCCATGGTAAACTTTCTGCGCGGGAAATGAAGCAATACATGTATACTACATGTTTTGCTACAACACATACACGATATAACCAGCCGCAAGGAGTGTCACATGCTCGATTACACTGAATATCTTCCCAATAAACCAGAATATTTTTGTTTACTTTGTATTTCCCTTTTCTTTTTTTCTCGTTTCTTTTTTCTTCTTATACATATACTCTCGACATGATTCACAAGAGTAATTTGAATTCGTGCCTGCAGGGCTATTGAACTGATCCCTCTAACTCTGCACAGTCGAAATATTTGCTGTATACGAGATCGAAAATAAATATTTGAGAGAAAATCAATGAGTTTGAATTTTATATCATTTCGCTCCAAGTTTTGTTTCACTCGCTGTTATTTTATTTATTTCTCCCCCGGCATCATCCCTTTTGTTTTTTTCTTTGATAAAATATATGAATACATTTTGTAAAACATTACCATATGTATATGTGTACATTATGGAGAAGTGAATTTCAATCTTCTGTACTTTGTTTGGAGTACATTTTTAAATCAATTTTGCTGTCAATTTATTCAGAATTTAGTAGCACCTCTTATCGTATCGCGCGAGCGACGATGCGCGGTGGCTATAAAAGCTACATGGCGAGACCTTCGTGATCGTACTTTGTGGTTTTCTCTGCATGCTCTTCTACTACCAGCTTTTTCATTTTAAATTCCTTCAAATTTTCATATATAAAATAACATTAAATCACACTCATAATATTTAAAACAGCTAAAATAGAATTATTATTGTTTTATTATATGAAATAATAAAAAAGTACAAAAAAGAAATTCAAATGTAAAACCGTGAAATTGAATTTTTATCGTCGATTATCCGATGAGAAAAAGCTGCATTGGTATGTAGAATAAAACAATTTTTCCATTGGATATTCGATTGAATAGTTTATTCTTCGTTCAACACACACTTCGTTTTCTCTCATTCGCTATAGATTTTGCGGTATCGCAAAGTAATACAAATATATATGTATAGATATTGCCAAACTCTTTCAACTATCCTCGATTATGAAACCACAATGTGAAGAGTTCTAAATCGGAAATCGAAAATTGGTAGAATCGACAAGCGTGTAGATGGGCAAAGTTTCAATGTGATAGTGAGTAACACGTTGTCATAGTACAGGAAATCCACCGACTATTATCCTTTTTTTATACACCTTTCCGGCTTTCGATATCGTCTATATACCTTTACGTTTCCTTGAATGTTTCTTTCACTTCACTTACTTTTTCCAGACCCACAAAATTGTTCACTTTCACATTGTATACAGTGTACACATGTGTACTAATGTATTTGTTGGCATCTATCCATGAACTTTTCTGATACTTCACTTCTATTTTATATCTGAATAATAATTGTAGCGGTAACGTTTCAATTTATTTCTAAAATTTCAAGAGATAAAAAAATATATTGCTATATGAAGGGGTTGGATTAAATTGGAAAATTGAAATGTTTCCACCTATTGAGCGAGATTGAATCGAAATTTTATTCGAATTTGTATTTAACTGATGTTATATAATGGATATTTCGTAATTGGAAGGAATTGTACAATGTTGTTTAATTTCTCATTTCCACTCATTGAATACGCAACAACACGAGATATTTTCACAGTCAATTGTATATGGAAATCAATTGTGTTTTTCGAAATTGGATATCCGTATTTTAATATCATTGTTAATCATTGTTTCATTTATAAATTCTATTTGTGTTTATTGAAGACAAAGGATTAAATTCAACATTGGATTGTCGTGGAATGAACATAAATAACGAGCATGAATATCTATAGGTGAAACAGTTTTCCATTTAATTATTTTACATAGATATATGAATAATAAATTCGTGTTTTACTCTGCAATTATTTCGCAGGAAATATTGAGGCTGTTAAATCCGGAAGTATTTATAAAAAAAAACAGCACGTGAAAGAGAGTGATTACTTGTTAAAAAAACGAGCTTCAACTTTTCAATTAACTTTTAAATTTAGAATCGCTGGATGAAAAATATGAATGTTTGATGTATCGATGATATCCTAGTTCGAGATATAGAATTTGTTTTTACAAATCGAATAAAATTTGTTTGACCTCAATCGGCCCATCACTTCTCGAAATATCATGTCAGCTAGTTCAGAAAACATAGTTTTGAGATACAAGCTTATGATATTCTCGCTGCACATGTTTCTTCGTGGGTCCAGTTACCAATTTTTACAACCATCATCTTTCACAACTTTCCGGAAAATTCTTTCATGTGCTAACTCTGCTAGGAGCATCGAAATATGAAACACAAAAGGTAAAATTGCTTTTTCTTTGTTATCTGAAACATAAGAGTACCTTTTCACCACGACAAAGTAATGTATAGCAGCAATTTTTTCGCTAGTTCAATGAACTTTTATAATTCATTGTTTTTTTTTTTATTAAACCACAAATTTCTCTGGAGATACATCCGGATAATTTTATTCTTGTTTATTGTTACTGTGAATAGAATGTACAATGCAAGTAACCTCAGCTACTTGTCACCTATTTTCTTTCACATTTTTTTCCATCTATTTCTCTCATTATAATATTCGGTTGCAATTCGACACATCTACGCTTTATGTATCCCCAAGTCTCTACTTTTTCTAATATATAATATCCAGTACACTAGTAATAGAAAAGAGGTGATATTTGATATGAAAAAGGTCACCTGATCATATTCACACACTATGAAACAATGGGGATTGAGAGACATCCTGGATAAAATAACAAAAGAAAAAAGACCTATCGAAAGAAATCCGATATTTTAATCATCGTGAGTTCTCACCGTAACAATTTTTTCCCAATACAGATTATTATCGTATGATAAAAAACAAAAGAAAAGAACAAATATCTGATGAAAAGATATCACTACTTCTATAACAGAATAATAATTTCACACAGTGCATTTGTAAATTCATAATAATAAATAATTAATATTAATAATTCTCTGTGTATTAACCTATAAGTTGTTACAAGTTGGGGTAGAGTTGTCACAGCTGTTGTCTGACATTTTTTCAGGTTCAAAATATCGAAATCTTTATATAGTCTCACATACATATATATAAAATTTTGGTTTAGTCGTGTAAGACAATAAAGTCGTTGGTAGAGCTCTGGGTAATCACCGAGTTGATGAATCGGAATCCCATTGTGGGATAATCATCGACTAATGGCGCTGGTATTTATATGCTTAGTTCGTTCCCTCCCTCACTCATTTTCGTTCTACTTCTCGCTACTTTACCATAGTCCTACTTACCAACAGAACACTTCGAGGAACGTTTGGAAAATGAGGGTATTGTCTTTCTAGCATTTCTCAATACAAAATGAAAATTTACAGTGACACAATTTTATTGTAATATGAATAAATAACGTAAACAATAATAAAAATAGATTAGATTGTGTATTGAAAAAGGAGGGTGAGATAATGAGGGTAAAGAAATGTCCCTTGACAAAGATAAATATTTGTTGGATATTGCTGAATCGTGCTGCACGCAAATCATAATCAGAGATACGTAGACAAAGGGACGACCAAAAATGTATAAAAGACCACGACCACATGGGTTCAATATAGAGTTTGATGCTGAGTTGGTAGAATGTATTATAGGTATATATATATATATATATATATATACATACGTATTTGTATTACAGTCTGTTGTATCTGTAAATAGATCTGAATAAATATGAAAATAAAAATTGAGGTCAAAAAAATTTCCAGAGGTAAATTTTTGAATTTACGTCAAAATTATTTATCGAAAGATACTTTGCATTCAATTGTTGGATTTATTTATCAATGAGAATAATTCAATTACGTGATAATGAACAATGTACTTGGGATTTGTTTTGTTGCTATTGTAACAAATTAATTTAATTGATAAATTTAATTAACGCGTGTGAGTGGTTGTTCGAGTGGAAGTTCACATATGTGTGAAATACAATTTATAAAATATGAAATTCCAGTTTGAAATATTGTCAAATGTAATATTATATGGAATGTATATTCCAAATAGATGCATTCACATCTACATGTGCTTAATGTATATGTATATGTTTTGTGCTCGAGAAAAAATAGAACGGGATAATTGCGGATGAATGAGTGCCTTCAAAGTTGTCGACCAATGATGGAACATGGAAAAAAAAAATGATAAATGAAAAAAAAAAAAAAATTTGCTATGAGTATTGATTGAGAGTTGTAATAAATGTACGAGGTATATGTTTCAAAAACTTTCCCACATTTGTATACTGGTAATTGATATTCGAAATAATAAAATGGCTTCATTGAATGTGGATTCATATTTTTTTTTTTTGTTTTGTCTGGAGTATAAACAAAAATAAATTGTGCAATATTGCATTTCACTGTGATGTTGAGAGAATGATTCGTGAATACCACTGATTTAATTAAATTGAAGGGATATAATAGAGAGAATTTCCAAGCTACAAATAAATATGAGAGAGGGAGGGAGAGTGGAAAAAAAAAAGTTTATACTGGTTTTGTTTTCTCTTCTATTTTTATTTTTATTTTTTTTTTTCAAATTTCATATAAAGAACGAATATACATGCACATATAAAAGTAAATTCTTCTCTACGTCATGCTTGAGTTACCTCAATTTTATCAAGAGAATTCTTGCTAATCAGAACTTGCGGCAGGAAAAATAAGCGTGGGATTATTTTTTTTTTATGAGATATATTACAGGGTATAATGAGGTAGAATAAAATTGTTTTCTCATTTCTTTGACTACGAGCAATTATTAAGATCTATATGAACAAGGAAGAGAGATTAGTTATAGATAAATATCACATGAGTTTTCTCTTTTATTTGTTGATTAAACGTTCCCTATATTATAAGGACAAAATTAATCTTTGAAATCTTGATCGAAATAATTGTTTTGCACTACAAATAATAATGAATTCCAAGTGTATTCTTGCTTCAAGAATTTATTTTTATTTCATTGTTATTTTTAATATTTCGATGATCCATTTATTTAAATAAAATCAATTCATTGCTTTGAATGAATTACTGCCATGTTTATAACCGGTAACCATTCAATCATGTAAAAACCGCAGTGGACGTATATATATGTGTGTTTAGAGGGTGAATGATGGAGAATGATTGTGGTATATATATATATATATATATATAGTAACGTGGGAGCAAGACAATTGCATTTTATTAGGGTGGCTATATCGCTTAGCAGGTAGAGTGAGCGATGTGCAATTAACGAATAATAATCGATCGAATGGTAATCATCCATTAAATTACTCAATAATTGTATTTCATATTCGATATCAGTCGATTGTAATTATTTGTCATATGGAAATCAATATTTGTGAAGAATTATTGCCACTATGACAGGTAAAAAAATCAGATTTTCTTTTCATATATAATTGTTCTATGCTTCTTAATGAACAAATATGCATAAGAATGTTCTGAGCGATTAAAAATTATGGGAGAAATGTGATGAATGTTTATCGGAAACTTTAATTGGGTTTTTTTTTTATTCAGACCAAATGAATTTATAGTCTGAATAATTTTTTAAATTATTTATTTGGAATCCTATTGAATAATTCAGCTACCGTTTGGCTAGACAAGTTTTTTTTTTTTTTTCCCACTGAATTGTGATTATTATAACCAATACCGAATGAAAAAAAAATAATCTTCATTCTTAATTGTTGTTAGAAAATTTAGGAGAATTATTTGAAATTTCAGGTTTGTCTCAATTTTTGGTTTTTTGTTTTTTCACTATACTTTATTATTCACAGCAGTGTCTTGCAATATATATGAAAATATCTTGGAAATAAGATTCGTACAGAGCATATGTCTCACATATAATCTCAGGGCTATTTCTTGACATTTTACTTGTACGTGATTTCAATATCAGCTCTACACAATCTAAACACTTATTATGCCCACTAGAATCACAAGTTTAGAAATAAAAAATTAATATAAAACTTAACTAGGAAACATGTTATTTATTTCTATTATATTTATTTTTGTTTTTTATTCAGGTTTTTGACAAACACAATCGTGGCTACATCACCGCGTCCGATCTTCGTGCAGTGTTGCAGTGTCTGGGCGAGGATTTATCTGAAGAAGAAAGTAAGTAATATCCGAAAAAGACTTTCTACGAAAAACTTCTAAATAAAATTTTTCTTCATCATCTAAATATTATTATTCCAATGCAATATAAACATCATCTGGATTTCATTCCAAACTGCACACTCAAGCTTTTCACCCATCAAAAGAAAAAGAAAAAGGAGTGAAAGAGAGTAACAAAAGTAATGGATTGAAAATGGAAATAATAAAAAATTTTTACTTAATCGCAAACTTCGTTCAGGCGAATGAATTTGATGAGTCAGCAGTTCTAAAAAGAAAAAAATTAGATCTCAACCCTAATCATCCCGTTAGTATGAACACATTTCTTTAATGATAACTATAACAAAAAAAAAAAATTATCAAAGCTGTTGTTCCATTGTGCAAAACTGAATTTAATACATCATAATAAATTGGATTGAAGTCACTTGTGATATAAACAGAAAGAAGAAGATTAGAAGCAGAAAAAGAATATTGCTGGCAGATGTTGAAAGAAAAAGTATCCATTTGAAGACTACGTCTTGGATATGGAATATAATAAAAAGTGTCGTGAAACAAAAATATTATTAAAAAAGAGGAATATAAATATAGCTTTATTAATATCAACTTTGACCACATAACTGTGATTTTAATTATAGATCGTTATATTGCTATCTATGAATGCCCTCTTCATACGCAGATTTTACCACAAATGAAAACCAATAGCAACCTTATCGAGTTGCACTGTGATGCAAGTGTACACATGTGTTATGGTTGACCAGAGAGTAAATTGGAAAACGACATTGGCAATATTACACCTGAACACGAATAGCAAAATCCATTACTGTTATAACTAATAACCATATATGAATTTATTTATCAGTTCAGAATCTTATTATACCCCATTCATCGTAGTTCGTAAAGAAAAAAGCAAACAAAATAGAAATATTTCATTTTTTACAAATTTCCATTCTGATAAACTTTATCGTAATATCTGTTGGAATAGATTTCATCCACCTCGAGCTATATAAATATTTGAAACACGTAATTAAAGTTCATGCTTTGATTGGTAAACTTTGCTTAATTATGATAATGAAAAAGAATAAAAAACTTCAAAGCCATCGATGAACCGTGAAAATTATTAAAATTAATGGAACTGAACTTTGGGTTTATACTCAAATAAATTACGACATATTTGCCAAACTAATCTATACCAATTTATATATAATTGATCAATCAAATTTAAACATCATACATTCGACTGTTGATATAAAAAAATGTATCATTAAATAACAATAATCAAAAGTGAAATAGATATGTCACTTTAGTTACGTCAATAAATTGTCGAGATACACATTACGGGTATTATTATTTTAAATAAATATATTTATCGTTAATTTACCCATTCACCAACCAAACGTCTCACAAAATATCTTCTTCCAATATCTCTGATGTTATATATACAATTGAGTTTAATTAGCTGATAGAAAAGAATGAATGGTTAGTCGTTAAAGTTCTTTTATGCGTTCATATAAGTAAAAAGATATAAAGAATTGACGATTGAGTCTACACTGACTGCTTGTGCTATATCATTACTATGAACTCTAACTTAATTCCACCCTTTTGATACGTGTTCAGGTACCTCGTACGACAAAATAAATATCGAGGGTCAGAGCTTTTAATGTCTTACCAGCCTGTAAACTCTGAAATAAATGTTACTACCAGGTGTTGAGTGTCTTCAGACGAATCTTTTATCTACTACACTCGTGTGTTGATTACATTGTCGAGTTTTACTTCATTACTATCTTTTTTTTTTCTTCTCTCCCTTTTATTACTCCAATAGAAATCAATGATTTATGTTTTCTTTATTCTTAAATATTTTACACTCAAGTTTAAATTACATTTTATTGAGACAAATGTAGTGCACACATTTCTATTTAATCAAGAGCTTATAATATAGAGATTTTGGAGATTACAATATATGATATTAAGATATCCACGCCAGAGGGCATACTCAGAACCAAAATGAACTGTCGTATATGGGTTGCGTTTAGTAATAATGAGGGTGAGATAATTTTTGAATTATTGAAACTTAGTAATCACCAACAGCGCGTTGTGCTAATGGGCTCGAACGAGCTCTCTTTACTCATTCCATTATTACACCCAAGTCTATATGGTATGGTATGAGGGAAATGTGAATGAGTTGGTACTATTAAAACACTAGTTCTCTCATGTATCAAGAGATTATTTTCACAGGAAATTCTGTGCAGTGAAAAAATTGAGAAAATAAATACAAATAGATTTTAAAATGTAGATAAATATATTTTTAAAAAAGATATATTTTAGAATTATGAATATGAAATATTTTTTGGATTTATTTGGAGAGTCAGTCTAGTGTGTGAACAATTAATCTCAAGTAGCTGGAATTTTTTTTTTTTCTTTATGCTGGACTTATCTCTTGATGTGAATATTTCGCTTCAATTTTGTCACGAAATATTCATCTGCTTTTATTTCTGATTACAAATATGAAACATAAATTCAAATACACTCATCAAATATTATTTCAGATTATTGGATTTTATATTGAATGAATATAAATATGAGTGCTTTTGAAATATGGATGGAGCTTATGATATTTAATAATTTACTGAAATAATATCATTTATAATTATTTTCATGCCTGGTGAAAATAAACTTTTACGTATTTTTATTAAATGATATAATATAAATATAATTATCTGAATGTATTTCCGTATTTTTGTTTACATTTTAAAATATATATTTTTTTATAGAGGGATCTGCCTCATTTCATAATTAATCAATCAATCATTCTGAATTATCAATCTAATATTAAAAATTATTATAAGTTCAATTTTCTAATTTTTTGTTCTCTGTTACAGTTGAGGATATGATTAAAGAAGTTGATGAAGATGGAGATGGCAGAATCGATTTCTACGGTGAGTAGATATCTATTACCAATATATATATATATATATATTTTCATTGCTTTCTTTCTGAATCCTCATAAGTTGTCCTATCCATTTTCAGACGAGCAATTTTTATGAGGTCTTCAAAATTTCCGATACATAACTTTGTTCAATCTTGTTTTCCATTCATCATAATATAATTCGGAATTTTTCTTCTCTCCATTCGTTTACTCATCGTTTTTACTTCAGAATTCACTGGTTAACAATCAAAATCGGTCAATTAGGTTTGTGAAAATACGCGAGAATTCATTATGGTACATTGTGATTTTTAAAGAGTTTGAACTTGAGAGTAACTTTCGAAGTTTATTCTACTCGCTTGAGAGTATTCACTTGAATCATTAAATTGATTCCAGTCTGCTATTACAGGATACTCTCATCCATGTTTTTCTTTCGTCATCATTGGTTGATTTAAATCATATGAAGTTTTTGTTATGAAGAGCTGTTATCACCTGCAGCAATTCAACACTAAAATTATTATCCTGAGTTATTGAATAATCTCTCTCCTATTCTCCTACTCTATCTACTTATCTTCATTATTCTCCCATTTCTATCACCCATTTGAATGTTACGCCAAGCATTGTCACTCTCATGCACTACTGAAAATTATTATTAAGTTATATTAGAAGTCGTCTGCTTGCATCTGTCGTCTTCACTTTAATTGACTTTGTTAAGTAAATTACAACAGTATTGACGTTGGTAATTGAAAATTGGAGTGCAATTATTGGGTGGAAGGTGTTAGTATCGAAAAAAAAAAAGTTCTTTTGTTTCAATGATTTACAGAGTTTGCACGATCTCTCGTCGATCCAGGATCGGATGAGGAGGAGGATGAGGAGGATGACGATCCACCACAGTCACCATTTTAAAATTCCAACCAATCAATAGTTGGGAATAATTTCGCCTACACTCATACAATTCAATTATTCCTCTTTCCTCATATGTTATTCTCTTTTTCTTTTTTTTTTGCTAGATAGTTTTCAACATAAATATCAATGCGATAAATAAATATTGAATGAATATATGAATATAAATATAAATATATATATACATAACAATTTTGTCATCAAGAATTGACTTTCATTATTGTCAGTGATCGACAATGTCATCAAACAAAAAAATTTTAATAATTCATAAAGTGAAAAAAAAAAAAAAATGAAATGAAATGAATAATAATAATAAAAAATGGGAATGTAACTTTATGTGTAAATGTATAATGTACATTGTACTTCTCAGCTTTTGAATACTTTTAAATGCAATATTTAACGAATTCTTCGAAGAGTTGAAAGAGGATTAAATTATAAGTATTCGATTGGATGGAAGGAAGGTGAGGTGGTGAATGAGAAAGATAATAGAGAGATAGAATAGTGAGAGTACCAGCGTGTTTGAATGTGAGACAATTGAGAGTGTTTGTCCTCGATGGAAAATGAAAGGGATAAGAGAAATAAAAATTCTGAGACACGTTGATTTTAATCTTTCGGGCATTTGTACATCGTCCAAATCCCCGGAAAGATTATATGATGTAGTTGAGTATGGTGAACTGAATTGGCGAGAGAGATTTTCCGCGTTTTACAATCAATTTAGAAAATTCAGTGATGTAATGTGAATTTTTGCGATAATTATATTTTCACCAGTATGAAAATGTGAATTTATTTCGAATCTTCGACGAATTTTTGTTTTAATTATTTTTATCTTTTCTTTTATTATTTTTCAATCAACATTTTATATTTTCACCAATAACATTTCAATGTTCATTTCTATTGAATAATCTTTTTGGAGTATCTGATTTAGAGAGAGTTTGAAGTGATAGTATGGAACAAAAAATAAATAATCTATTTCTGGACGTGATTTAAAAAGAGAAAATTATAGTTAAAAAAAAATTTTAACCTACATATCTCAAAGCAAAAAGCATTAAAATTAAAATTAAAATTCTGCCTCAATTCTGGGACACTATGAATTGACATATGAATACATATAAAAATATAAATATTGTATCTCGACAATTGAAGATGAGTTCCGATATTAATGAGCGAAAAAGAAAAAAAAAATGAGGAACAAGTAAGTCAAGTATATATTTTCTCTCTATTTTTAGTTCAGACTTTTTCAATGGATTATAAAACACAAGTGTGATATATGACCATTGTTTATAATAATAACGCACATGACTTCCCACTCGGAAGCCTGAAATTAATTATATTAAATGTATTTAAAGCACTTTATCAAAGTATTGCTATGCAATAATCGCCTTCATCACATTATTCAAAAAATAATGACAAGAAAATATGAAAGAAGAAAATTGACCTGCAGTGGATGGTACGAAGACTTGAGAGAACAAAATAAAAAATCCCGGAAGCTGTAGCTCCAGTCCATGTATATATACATATATAAATGCATATATATTTATATATACATGCTATCTATTCGACATAATTATTATATATTAAACATAATTTTGGATTTTGTGCGCATAAAGAAACATGACATCGATTAATAACGACTTTTCATCTCTGCTGTTTTCGGTCACAGATTAGAAACGAATATTAAATTTTTAGTTGATGAAAAATTGAAAGAAAAATTGAAAAGTTTATTTGTAATTGGCCTATGAATTTGATTGAATGAATTGTCTTTAGTCTGTGTCGATAACTTGAACGCTCAAATATATATGTCTCTTATACATAATGAATATTATTATTATATATGTATATGTATGATAAAATATTATCAATATTGTCAATTTTATCTTCTTGGAGACAAGGGAATCTATGTGAGGGTTACGAAAATTAAAAAAAAAATCTGGGTCATAATTGACTCGTATGAACTTTTCAACTTTGTGAATGTAAGAAAGTATACATTGATTAATTATTGTGATTAAGATATATAAGCGCTTATTTATTCATTAGAGAGAGAGAGAGAGGAATGAAAATTGGGAAAAAAGAAGAAAAAAAAATATGAATAAAACTATTGTCAACGATAATTATGAATAATGTGCAATTTTTTCCAATAATATGTTATTATTATATTAAATCGTAATGGTGTGTATTTAAAACTGAAATCTTACAAATGATGAAATGAAATAAACTAAATAAATACATAAATAAATTAAAAATTCCACTGTTACACTAATGATGAAGCTGGTGTGCGATGTTTCAAGATATTTTAAAAATTCGAATAAATCAATAATAAAGAAAATAAAAAAAATTATTCTGTGTGTTTTATCTTCCAATCCTGTGAAAATGAAACAAAAGGAACAATAAGGAAAATTAATTTATACACTTTGTTTTACTCTTTTTGAAGGCTCATGTTTTTTTTTTTATTAGCGATAAATAAACTTACATATCTTTACAATATTCAACAATACATCCTCCATTAACTCTCAGAAAATATAGATAAATATCTATCTCTATCTAATTTATTTCATTATATGTATATGTATTTGTATAGGCTGCATTTTGCCACTGGACGTGCTCACGATATATTCACATTCTTTTCTTTTCATATTACCTCGCCACGTTTTCCAATAGTTGTTTTTTTATTTAGTTTTTTTTTTCTCCTTTTTATCATTTATTTTAAAAGTAATAAACATACTCTGAATCCTCGAATACACTCCATTCGATCACTAAAATACAACAGTCGGCCGTTCAAACGTATCTCCGTTGAGAGAAAAAGAAAAACATCACCAGAAATTTACTTCACATCTACGAAATGCAATAACATGATAGAGCATTCATTATCATTTTCATAGCTTTGTTTTCTTTTAAAATTGCTCCAGTGTCTTTAACTTTTGTCAATCTCAACTCTTTCATTATTTCACTTCGAAATATATTCGCGATTGAATTTGTTCCACCTTACTATACATATAACATATGTATATGTATATGTTTATATAAATATTTTTTGTTTCATCTGATTATCCCGATTGCAATATTTATCAATTGATTATTGTTTTGTGTATTGACAATTGAATTCACTCATTGGATTAACAGAACATCAAGTGAATTTTTTTTATACATCATTATTAATTAATGATAAATAAAATTAATATTTTTTCACTTGCTTCTCTAAAATTTTCGTAATCTTCGAGGCAGTCTCATGAAATTTTATTGTCCTCGAGCCAATTGAACAAGAAATACAAGACATTGTTTGTAAATCATATACATCATATGCATATATGTATAAGTATTTGTGTCTTTATGTTCTGCAGTACACATGGGAACATTTCATAATTCTTCGTTTATTTTTTTCATTGAACGTAATTACTATTTTATTAGTGAAACTCGTGAGAATGAAGATTGAACGGGGACGACACATGAAGTAGTCAAATATTTCCTGTCGCATTTTGCTCATACATATTAATTCACATGTAATATGTATATATTATTTACAGTTATGAAAATTGAATTCACATGATGATGCGTTATAAAAAGTTCTCGTATGAGAGAAAAATTTCCAAAAATGCATTTAGTTTAATTTCAAATTAATTTTTAACAATAATAACAAATTGAAAAATTTTTCATTCGAATAGAAAATGAAAAAAACGCATGGTATTTGTCTACTTTTTCTTTGTCATCGCCGTTCACTTTTTCAACAAACATGTATATCAATTTTCATTTTGTGTTTTCTTCGCCATATTGATGCACATATATATATATATATTTATTAATTATATATCGCGTGACACAAAAAAGATTATGCTCAAGTAACTAGCACAATTAATTCCTTCATAATTATGACACATACATAGATTGGATTAGAGTGTGACAATGAGAAATAGTTTTTAAATGACATCGATATATTGAACAACTCGAATGGAAAACGAATATTATTTTTCATTCCATTTGTGGTTGTTGCCATACCCTGACATTCATTATCGATTTGTTCTCCATATTTGACAGCCATATACATATAGTACGAAGCCAAAAGTAAGAACAAGAAAAAAACAATAACAGTTAAATTTCGACTTAGATGATAAAATGGCGAAATTGCAGTAGAGCAAAAAATTTTTTCTTAATATACATCTCTATTATATAAGTACATACAACAAGTCTCGACGCTGGAATAAAAACATTGTCTACATTACATACTCCACGTAGGTATAAAAAACAAATAAAACAAAAAAAAAACATACATAGTACCATTATATAAATATCTTTTCCTCTTTTTTCAATCATTGTACGCAAACGTTTTTTTTTTTGACCGCTAAAAAAAAAACGTATTGTATTTATTTTGAAAAATAATAAATTCATAACAATATTCCAGCGTCGCACAAATATATTTTCAAATTGTCCTCCACTGGTTCACGAAAAATATTTTTATTTTCCTTTCACATCATAATTTTCCTCTCAATAATTATCATTCTAATGATTTACAATTATCAAAGATATTCATTCTCGATTTATGGCAATTGATGTGGCGCCATTGTAATCACTGAATCCCTTCACAATTAATTCTTTTTCATTTCGCAGATAATTCTCATCTACGAAATATTTAAAATCGCGAACAATTTTATCTTTAAATAATTTGTTCGGTATCACTTTCGCATCCGCCCAATTCTTTTGGTGTTGCTAAAGCATTAATCATTGGGTGAGAAGGACTGGCTTTGGCCTTCAATTTGTGCCTAATTCTCTGATGTCCAGTCGAAAAATTAAAATTACCACGTGCAAGAATTAATGGTCTCAATGCCGTTCTCATTGACCAATAAAGTCTTGGATAATTTTTTTCTTGCTGCATCATTAATTCTTTATTCCTTTGTGTTTTTAAAACCGCTGCTTCTTCACACGCCACACAAACATTTCTCAATATTGGCAATTTTTTTTCCAATGTAAATTGCTTCAATGTACGTTCTCTAACATAAACAAATGGTCGGACAACTCTCAAATCATATTCTTTATCGTAATAATGCGCCTTCATTGTTTTAAGTTTGCCAGTATAAAATAATGACGAAAAAAAACCTTCAGCAAAATCATCCAAATGTTGACCAAGTGCAAGTACATTATATCCATAACGTTTGGCAACTGAATACAAACGTTTTCTCGTATTAATTCCACAATGGCCACATACATTACAAATCCGCGTTGAATAATCAGGCTGTGAAAATTGTGGGCATTCAGCTATCATTTGATTTGAATCAATCAGTAACGCTTGTTCTTCAGCTTCCTCATAAAAATATGGAATTTGAAGAGTTTTAAAATAACTCATAGGTTCAATTGGATCGTAAGAACCACTAGCGTCAATTGTAACAGCACCAATTTCAAAATCAATACTCTTTGATTTTGCATAAAATTGATATTGATGTAATGTATGAATGAGTGCTAAGGAATATGCACCAGTTGCCATTCCAACACCCATTGACGAAGCTGGGATACAAATCAACACACGATCTTTATCTCGAATCATATCAAATTCTTGAATAGCTTCAACTGATGGTTTCCAAATATTTTTCGTTGGACTGTGCCATTGTGGACCAAATGTATTTGATAATTTTTCTGTTACCAATTTTTTCCTCTCCTTTTCAATAATATTTATTGTTTCATCTTCATCATCGGATGATAAAACATCAGGTACTATTTCTTCTTTCGTTATCATCATAATTGTCTCGTCATTGTCATCATCTTCAGACAAATCATCGGGTAATTTTTCATCTTTCTCGCGTCTTTTCATTGTTCCCGAAAGACTTCTAACTCTTCGGCAGTTATTTATTATTCCATAGGACTCAGCACTGCTGCTGCCACTGCTGCTACTGCTATTGCTGCTGGTACGTCCGAGATCTATTGGACGCATGTCACTCTCATTGAACGACAAATTTATCCCGCTATCTTGTGAACTCACTGAATTAAAAGTTGAATATATTTCTGGTAGGATTTTGGTACCTGTTGTTGATTTTTCAATAACATTTTTGGCCAATTGCTTCCCATTTTCTTCCTCCTCATCTGATGTTTTTGCACGTTCACGTTTTAACGTATCAACTGTTGTTGTTTTCGTTGCTTTTGTGTTAGTAGTGGTTGTGGTGATTTTTGGACCAACAACATATATCACAGTCTCATCTGACGAACATTCACTCGACATTTTGCTCTCGTGTTGCAGTTGAACGTCATTAATTTTTGTTAATTTTGATAATGGATGTCCAGCTTGAGGCGACGATGGTAAACGTCGCTCAGGTGTTCCATAACCGGTTGAACATGTTGAATGAATTGAATTCAAATCCGGTGAAAATCTACCGAGTCCATCTACCTGATTCACCATACACCTGTCCATAAAAATAAAAAAGATAGATATGTTATGATCATTATTTCAATTTTATTTGTGCGTTGATTATTAAAATTTACTTGGGAGATAACACCAGAGTGTAATTTTAATACTGTCGATTTTTTATTGCCAAACATAGTAATGATAAAGATTCCAAAAAACCATAATCAATTTCCGGTAAATTCACCCTGGCATTCCCTCTAAAATATTATGCAATCTTTACCTTATTTCTGATTTGACTTCGCTCGCCATTTCTTTCGAAAATTCCATCAAATATTCAGCAATTTCGCTCGCTGAAAATGAATCATCACGTTGATGATTTTTTTCACTACTCGATGACGTCGATGATGTTCTATATGAATGATGTTGCGGTGTATCAGCTGAACTACTCTCTGATAAAACATCATCAACCTTCGAAATAACTTCACGTATCTCCGATTTTATTTCCGTTGCCAATTCTTCTGTAACTTCTTTCAAATAAGCACGAAGATCGTCTTCAGAGCTATGACTAAAACTCGATAAAATTGGTGAACATCGTCCTAATTTTGGTGCATCCCCGTGACCACTTCCATGCTGAATATGATGATGCTGATGTTGTTGGTGATGTGAAGAATAATTATACGGATGTGGCGATGGTGATGAAGAAGAAGTCGGCGATGAAGTTACTGATGGGGGCGAAGATCTCGTAGAACTACCATCAAGTTCTAACGATCTTGACAAATCATTACGACTACCACAACTACAATTACGAATATTTCTCGATACTGTAAGTGACGATGACATTTTCGGTGCACTCGCAACACCAAGATTGGCGAGAGTTTGTGGACTAAGTGGTATTGGAAGTGGCATAGTCTTTCCAGAATTGCTGCTACCAAGAGAATTACATCTGGCACGTCCCAATCTATTAATTCCGCCACCTCCTGGCATACTATGTTCACCGGCCATCAGTCTAGCACCAGCCGGAGTTGTACCAAGAATCATGGAAGAAGTCACAGCTTCACCCAATGCAAATTTAACTGGTGGTGTTGGTGTAAAATTATCAGGAACTTCTGATGATCGTCCAATCAATGGGAAATTTTTCTCAAAAACTTTTGTACTTTGTGTCGATTGTGTTTCATCAGAATGTTGTTTTACTAATGATGTTGAACCATCTGAATTATCCTCAGAACGTTGGTTTATCTTGGAATTCGGTGGATCGATTGATAATGCTGGTAAACTATGATGTCTTGGTGATGCTATTGTGGACAGTGGTGGATTTCCGGATCGTGGTATATCACTATTCAATCGTCTAATTGCAATATTACTGCTGCTATTTTGATTTGGAATAATATTTGATGAATTAAATTCTCCAACAATTCGATTATGATTTCTCTTAGCCATTGGATCAAATGGTAAATCTTGTTTGACATTATGTGAATTGCCAAGAAGTAAATCTTGCGCTTCACCAGGTAAAATAAACCAACGTAATGCTTCGCCATGTTCTGAAAATGTGACACTACGATCGATTTGCAATGGATAACGATGTGCCATTTTTCTTGCCCGATTAAATATATTTCTGGCTGTCTGTAGACAATCACTGTAACTCTGTGGAAATACACCGCTGCCAGCTCCTGAAACACGTCGCTCTGATGAAATCATTTTCCCGTCAGTATAACGTACTGATCCCAGCCATTTGCGTTCTTTGAAGACGCTATTTGTGTGATGTCGCCATTCGCCCGTGTCCGGATTCAAGACATATTGTGGCAGAAGTTTCCAACCTTCAGTTGCGACCATTTTTAAAGCTTCAAGGACAAATGCCAATTCGGGTTCGGACATAAAATAGGGTAAGGATAGTCGAGCAAAACCTGGGCGAAGTGCTTCAGCATTGGATTCCTCATCACCACTCGAATTTAAATCCCTGAAAAAAAAAAAACAAAAACAAACACCAAAATCATTTTTTATTCATGTTCATGATCAGAATAAAAAATGGAAAATTTAATTTTAGCATTGTATGTTACCTTGCCATTAAAACTGACTCATATTTCCTGGCAAGGTCAGTGTCAATTCCCATAAGATCGTGGGCGTATCGACCAGCGCATGCGCATCCACCTCTTGCTTGTATCCCAAAAACGTCGTTGAGAATGGCACAAACAAAATTGTGATGAAGAAATGTACCGCGTGGATGTCTCACCATAAATGAAAATATTGGTAAACGTTTTATATTATTTGAACCACTGCCAATAAGTATTAGTTCAGGTATTGTCCGTACATGTGCCAATACTTGTCTATAAAAAAAGAGAAAAACAAAATTGTATGAAAAAAACCAGCATAATTTTAACGTAATTAAAAAAAAAAAAATTCCTCTCTTAATTATTTTCTTTTTCCTTGATCTAATCATGCATTGTTATTCTCAATTGAATTCCAGGTTCGTTAATTAATTGCTTTTTATCATGCGATAAAATTTAATTTAAGTTATTGAGAAACATGTGAGGTGGAAGAATATCTGTCGAGCAATATAATTTTCATTATTTGACGATATTTTACTCGAAGAATATAAAAAAGAAGATAAAAAAAAAAAATTGGAAGCGACAAAAAAATAAAAGTAGACAAATGTTGAGATGCATAACAGACGTTGAGTATTCATGAATCAAAGCCAACTATTGAATATCGTTTCACGGTCAAGGACATCCGATACAATTCATCCTAAAGAAAAATATATATACGTAGGCGTGAATTAAAATGACTCAGTATTCACTGAATATATATCGTATTAAATTCAATGTTATTTTATATTTGTCCATACATCAAAATCGATAATTATAATAATGAAAATAAAATTGTTGATCATTAATAAATGATAAATCGCAAGATGGAAGCTTCGTAGAGATAGTTAATTTATATTTATCGTGTTATCGGCCAATCTTTGTGTCTGATAAAGATAAGATATCAACAATTTATTAACTGCATAACCGCAAATGATTACGTGTTATTTTATTATTATTTTCCAATAACTAACTCAACATTGCTACAACTAAATAATCCAATTATATAAATGCACAAGTTTTATTACTCCATAGCAATGGAGAGAAAAAAAAAAATAAATAAAATTAAAAATGAAGAAATGAATAGAATGATTGAACGAGTAATAATAGAACAAAAAAATTTGTAATCTTACTTGCAAATTTTATCTTGACGTGCAACGATTGCTTGTGGTGTAACGCTTTCCTTAAGTTGTACAGCCAACCCACATCTTATAGACTCAACAACACCAGCGGTACCACTCTCATCGCGCAATTCAGGATCACGTAGATATCTATGTGAGTCACGCATATCACCATTGACAATATTATTATTTAATAATGATTTCTTGGCAACTAAAACTCCGGGTGATTGTGCGCCACCCATAAATTTATGACCACTGAATATAATTGCGTCTTTGTGTACTGCTGTCTCATCAACGCCTGGTAAATGTGGATTCATGTCCATTTGAACGAAAGGAGCTGAAAGAACAAAATAAATTCAATGATTCAATGAACAGATTATCATTATTGAATGGTTCTTTGCGATGCCTTGATTCACAATTGAATAATTAAAAAACCGTGACTCTCAATACAAATTTGTATACATAGTTATCTTAGTTAACCGATTGGCTATTAATAAAAAAAAAATCAATCTAGATGAACGAATAATTATCAAAATGACAGCAGAAAATTTGCTGTGGGTCGATATGACCCTAATCTGTCATTCAAAATGACAAATAGTAAGTATCCCTTCCTGGAGTTGATTCCTCTACATTTAATCCAATAAACAGATAATCCCATCTGATTTATCCATTCATTTCAAATGATCAACCCTTAACCGTCATGGTTTATTTGAGACCCTTGTAAAGCACCCTACAGCCATAATTCCTTACTCTAACTTTGATCTCATATATCTCCGAACCTAATAAATCAATTTCAACTGTTAACCAGTCAATTCTGACGGAAAAGCGTTGCGTAATGTAATGATGATGAAGAAAATCTCGATTTATGATATTATATAATCGAAAAATATGATTGAATGAGATAATACATTCTCAATATCATTTTTATCTCCTTTTTTCATTGTTATTTCTTTCTTTTTTCATCAATCCCCTCTAAAAAAAAAAAAAAAACCCCTACTGACAGATAAATAATAATAAATTCAATTGTTCATCGTCATCAGTGCATAACTAAATTCAATATCAATGATCGATTCATATATTCAATTTATATTTCAATAACAAATTTTCTCTCTTTTCCAAATATTGACAAAATAAGTTACCAAAGCTCTTTATAATATGCATATAAAAATTACCGGCTGATGTGTAATCCCACACACTGAGAGCACCATATTGATGTAGCATTAGAGTAGTAGCAACGTCATCAGCCAATACACCAGTAATGCAGCTGGCAGCGTTGAAACAACCTACCATTACCGCATCGCTCATTCGTTCCTCATTGAGTTTACGTTCGAGGTCATTGAGGTCAAGAAAACCCTCCTTCGTCTCAGTAATCCTCACCACCTTAAAGTAGTATTAAAATAAGTGAAATAAAAAATTATTAAATGTATATTTAATGATTTAGTATATATGAAAATAATATACTTATATCTTGAGATATTAGTATAGACAAAGTGAAAGGCACATTACTTTATTCTTCACATATATTTGAACTGTTCATCATAAAATGATAATGATAATGATGATGACTTTGATGACGTTGATTGATATGATATTGTTGCTTATACATAGTTGCGCAATGAATTTATATTGGCAATAATATTACCACCAATAATCATCATAAATAGTTAGATCAATTTGTGTGCTATTTTAAAATATTCTGGGAAGTCATTAAATTTCTGGTTTACGACGGTTTCATCTGATACTTTATTTATTTTTATCTATTCATTTTTTTTCTCTTCTGATCATGATAATATTGATCCAGTAACAAACATTACTCAATCAACGGATTCATAAATGTAATCGCGTATCAATATATATCAATTTTATGAATAGGAAAAAAATTAAAGATAAACAAAAGTTGGTGAATTTTTCTTTTCAATTTTTTCATTTTATTATTTATTATTATTTTTTTTTTTTTTTCCAGTATAAAATACCAAGTGTTGTATTGAGATAATTGGTAATGCGCCAAAGAGACATCGTCGAAGACGTATGCACTGGTGACACGAACATCAAGCACATGGATATAGAATACGAAAGAGAATGAAAAATAAAATGCAAATAAAATAAAATAAAAAGTTATTGGCAAATATCCACATGGGACTTTGACTTTAACTACCTATCTTTACTATTTCTACATTTAATTTTTACTATCAATGATTCATAATTGTTGACGTGAAATAAAAAAAATTACTATCCCTCTTGATCATTGAGGCGCCATGAGAAAAAAAAACAAACAAAAAAATAGCAAACAAAAATTGCCACAACATAAGTTTGTTTGTTTTTATTTCTCTTGAAAATTATTATTTTCACGTTAACATTGAAGTAAAAATATTTCGGAATTTTTATTAGACCAATAAATAAATGTAATAACAATTTATTTATATAAATAAGTGACATATACCTTGGATCCATGCTCACGCCAGGGTCGCAAGTTGGCGTGATGTTCAAATGGTCCTACAAATACGACAGTCGGTCTTCGATGTGGGAGGTCAAGATGGCGAAGAAGAGTGCGCAAAGCGTCGTCGGTACCGTGACCCGTAAAGAGAACAGCGTCCTGTTCACTGGCCCCGACTGCATGCCGAACGATGTCTCTGGCCTCGTGCCTGTAACATTCAAACATGTATATATGGTCGGGATTCATTTATAGCATCAACTAATTTTTTTCTTTTTTCTCCACTGCTGTCCCTCGCTTGTTTTTTATTTCTTCAATCTTTTAATGCACTTGTATGATACACAAAGGAATATATATAACCATTGACAACGACCGAGTGCAACACACTTTGTGTGTTGATGGTCATCAACTTTGTTCAATTGTCTTTTGCCTTGGTGAAAATATTGCATGTCACAAATTTTATCTCTATCATAAATATCAAAAATTATTTTCACACTTTCACTGCTATAAAAAAAATGTTCATTCTCCATTTGTAATTATAAAGATTGTTTATTATAAAAAAGAAAAATAACAAACCATAATAAATATTTAATGATGGATTTTAATTAGTCAAAAAACTTTTTAAATCCATCTAGAAATGTGAGGTTTTATTAAAATCAACTGTATGCTAAATTGGAAAAATAATTCTAAAAGAGAAATCAGTAAAAAGTTTAATTGTGTGGTTTTGATTTGGAACTCATTGACTGTCATTAAAACAGTGAAATTTAGAAAATATTTTATTTAATTATTTATTTATTATTCAATCATTCATTGTTGGTTCACTCTTTATTGGCTTCCATAGACACATTATAAATAAATATCGTGTCACTTGTAGCATCATTAACTTTAACGGTACTGTCAACATGAAATTGATTTGGATTTAGTTGAGTGACAGGTTGCAATAGGATACAATGTGCAAAAGACACCGCAAACTCTTTTACGAAATAATAGTCTAAGGAAAATTCTTCTTCTATGTATTTATAAATGAGCTCATTGAATCTCAATCACTTTTATATATATATATTGTATTAGGTATAAGTCAAGGACATGTTGGGATAGTCCGTTGGTTGAGGATAGTCCGTTATTGCTCCAGTAACCGCATACATTCCAAGTGCTTGATGACACATCTCCCTTGGTTAACATTCCTTATTCCTTATGGTCATGAAATACATGATACCTCTATTGTTGACCCAATTCTTGAGTTTACTGTCTGAGAGAAGTTCATGAAATTATTTTTCTACTATTGTTCTAAATGAATTTGAAAAATATTCAGCAGTAGGTTCTGACATTTCGTGTTGACAAGAAGAGTTAATGTTTGTTATTGAAAACCCATTTGAATTAAATTAAATATTGTTTTAGATTGAGTATGTTAAAAAATGTACTCATTGGAAAATCTGAAAGTATTATACTCATGAATGTTTATTTGAACTAGCTGACCTGATTTTTTGGAAACTAATGATTCAATTGAGTTGGAATGGACTTCATTCGAATTGTATTTAAGTTATCTAGAGCATGAACTAGGACTTTATTGATACATGGAGAATTAATAATTGTTTTACATGTGTTGAGTTGATTGAATGTTACTTGTGAAATTGAAATATTTTTTTCTATCATGTCACTTATTCCTTTTATATATTTATTTATTAATGGTTCAATTCTCAAATATAACGAAACACTTTTCTCTAGAATTGATGGAACTGTATTTTCATGAGCTCTGAATAACAATATCTTGTTTAAGAATTTATAATTCAAGGAATATATTCCAATAGAGCTATGAAAGCTTCGATAACTTCCTTTCAATAACTGGCTTCGATTGCTAAATACATTTACATATAACTTGACAATTGAATTGCAACTATGGAATTTCAATATACTCAAGGTTTTATGGGCGGCAATGTGTTTGATAGTATAAGTAATTGCAGCATAAAGATCATTATAGTTTAATATAACAGAGTGATTGATTTAATTTTATTATTCCTAGTTTTTTTTAATATATATATTTTTTTTTTTGCACATATAAAGGGCGTTTCCACTGGCATTTTGTCAATATGTAAACTGTTTATGTAGCAAATTTAATAATCCTTTCATTTACGTTTTATCGATTCAAGGACAAATAAAAAAAAAAAAAATATATATATGCATGTGAGCAAATTTATTATTTGTCAGTCATTGAAATGACTGTCAAGGAAGTTTCACATTTCGAGTTTATCGCATTTCACGAAACATCGTATCCGGTATATAATTACAAATACATATATACATTCACTTGAATGAATATATGAATGTGTGTTTGAATATTGATAATGTCCACAACAAATAATTATTTAAACATTTGAGATATAATAAAAAAGAAAATAATTTCTCTCACAAATTCTGTCAATTTCCATTTCATCTGAATTTTAATACAGTGCTTTCGCCAGATGAAATGTCAGAAATAAAATCCAGTTTTCATTAAAAAAAAAAAAAAAATCCTTGCAATATTTATTTAAAAAATGAAAGAGAAAAAAAAAAAAGAAAGTATGTCATGAAATATTTATTTAGCCTAATTGAATTGAGTTCTTATACACCCACGAAATATAGTTTCAATAAAACCATGTCAATCATTACAATTTATTCAATACATATTTCATTATTATCTTTCTTTCATTGAATTTAATAAACAAAAAATGTTCAATTAAATTTCGTCATATTAAATATGCATGATATATATTCTTTTAAAATAACAAATTCAAACTATCTTTGTCTCATCACATTCTCTGATATTTAATTTCTGATGTGTCATGATTATTTATTCATAAATTTCTTTTGAACAAGGATAAAAATTTTTGCTCTTTTCCCATGTCGATAAATAATGTATCACTTATTGTTCAATATCGTCATTATTATTTATAAATATATTTATATATATTATACATACATATAAATTGTAAACATATATATAGTATCTCAATATATTTACAAATACACATTTCATTTCTCATGTTAATGAATATTGAAAGTTTATTTTTTTGCAATAATTTTTTTTTTTTATTTCACTACCCGCAGTGATTTGCAACACATGTTCTATTAAACACTCAATCTTCACCCACACACAAATTTTTTTCAACCATCCACTTCCTCATATTTTTATTTAAATATATACTATACACATCTATATCCATAACACAACCCCTCCTTCATTGCCATTCAACTGAGAGCAATTATTATTTTTAGCCTTGGCAAACTTCGACACATTATATGTAAAGAAGAATAAAATTCGAGATTTTTATTATCATGACATGAATAAAAAAGAAAACTGTATAAGTAATAACCACAAAAAATCTTCAGATACACATCCAGTCCGGTTTTATTCTTTTATCTCGTTCCCGGTTTTTTTTTTTTCATCACCACTAATTCTCCTGTATTCAAATTTTATTTATTTAATTATTTTTACTCCACTCTGTTTTGTTATTTTATCACGTTCGTGTGATCTTTGTGTTATGCCTTTTAACACCACAAATACCAATGGTCTTTTGTTCTTTATACTTTATTTCTTCTATTTCTTCCCTTTTTTTGTTTTTTTTTTTCAAAGACGACGTCAAACAAACTCGTTTGGAAAATTACATCTGACGACACTTAACATGTTCTATTTTTATAACTACCTACCACTATTAAAATAATTCTAACGCATAATCTTTCATAATTATTACCTTGTGTGTGTGTGTGTGTCTATATATAAATAGGTATATATGATAAATAAATAAAAAAACAAAAAAATATATTCACTTTCATTCTTACTTTGCAGAATATTATTTAATAAATTTTTTTTCCATTCAATTCTGCTTGCATAATTTTCAATCGAATTTTATTGCTTGTTAGAAATAATAATAGATAATTGTTTATTGATATATGTAAGCATATATATAAAGATATATTTTGTTTATTTACATATAAATATATATGCGTATATGTAGATGTTTGGTTTATATTTGTGGGGTATGTATGGCCGACATTGGGACCCGTTGCTGATGGGTACCCAATGCTACACTGTATACAAAACTTTCCTTCCTAACTTTCTATTCTCGCTTGGCCGCAGCGCAAATATACTTATATATATATATGTATGCATATACGTTACTAGAATTTTATTGTCTATTAAACTGCGTCAGTGCAATAGTGAATTTCCTGTTCCTGCAGTATTTCACGCGTTTACCACCATCACGTTTTCATAATTGACATATTTACACTGTTGATATTTTCATTGATTATTTGGAATATTAATTTTATTCTCAATGAAAAAAAAATAAAAATGTATGTATATTTATTTGAATGAACAAAACGGTATTTATTGAGGGGAAATTGATGTTAATGAGAATAATTAATATTTAATAAAAATTGAATATATATGGTAATAGTTAATTTTTTTTATTTTTCATCAAATATTGCAATTGGATAGAAATAAACTGGTGAATTTGTGTAGGATAAAAAATTTCCTGAAAGCCGTAGAGGGTTGTGTGTTTATATTTTTATATCCAGGAACTAAGTGTCTTTTATAATAATACAATAAAATATTTAAAAATTGTCGTATAATATCAGTCAATGTTAATATTTTTTTCTTCAACGCAAAATTGATAAAATAAAATATACTACTAACGATATAAAATTCTTAAATCATTTAAAATTATATCCTCGATCCTCTCCTGTACTACAATCAAATCTAACAATTTAACAATAACTAAATACCAAAATAGAGAATGAAAAAAGAAAGAAAAAAAAAAGAATCCCACAACTCTTATAAGGAAAAAAAAAAATTAAATTAACAAGGGATGAATTTTTATAAAAAGATAATATATATTTCTCAGAATAAAATAATTTAAAACAAATTATTATCACCAATCAATTCTTCTTCAACGATCTATCAACACATAACCCAGTTAATATTTTTTATTTAACCGCAGATGAACACTGTAATAAAATGATATCCGATATAACATCAGTTATTATACACATAAAACTGAATGCGCAAGCGGGTAGCACGACTTTGGCCTCGCAATCGATCTGTATAGTATTTCCCGGAAGAATTGTGCCCACGTGTGTGGGTGTGTGAACACAAACGTCTACATACCCTTTTTATTATGAACCCACGAATGTAGAGAAAAGAAAAAATATGAATAAATAAAATAAATACATAGACACGAATAGAACAGATTGAAAGAAAAAAAAAACAAAAAACAAATAAAAAATTAAATTAAATTATCAATTCACTTTCTAATGTAGTGCATGTATAGACATGTTCGTACATATATATATATGGATGTATACAGTACACGAAAAATCATGCTCTTTGCTTTCTGCAAATCGTGCGAGAAGAAAATCTAATCCAACAGTGACCCTCGTTCCGCTCGTTGAATCGCTCACGATACTATCATCAATAAATGTACTATATTTAAATCAAATATATTTTGTATATATTTATATACATGTCTATATATATTATATCGTACTCTATTGGTTTATATATATATATGAATTATCATTAAACAAGTGACTTTCGATCGAAATTGCATGTGAATTATTTTTTTGTTTTTTCTATTAGTGAAAGTGAAAGTTTGACAATGTAGCAAAACATGTAAACAAAAGGTAATATCAAATATTGTATCACTATTTCACAAAGTTTGTGTCGAAAAATATGTGAATTGAGTGCACAAAAATAATATTTATGTATCAACGAATATGTTGGAAAAGTTTGCACCAGATTTTATCCATATACATTACGTAGAAATTGAATTTGATATCGGTGAATTTGAAATGTGGAGAAGGAAATGCAAATGTATCGTGACAGCTTATCGAATTTCTCGTAAAATAAAATAATTCTGATATTGTAGAGCGCGAAAAAAAAAAAAAAAAATATTCACAGAGCTATAAAGATTATAATATTTCAGGGGAATATTTTGACACATGATTCGACGAATTTTATCTTATAAAATATTTCTGTTGATAAATTTTTTTATCAACAAATAATAATGATGGAAAAAAATTGTCAAACACAATAATTAAAATTTGTTAAATCTCATTTGTTAAATATTACCAGGTTGAATGTCATATTTATATTAACTGCAAGTATAAAGAAGAAAAATTAAATTACAAAAATTTTATATCATCAATCACATCGCTAATATTAAGTTTGGGAATATTGATCTCGTGGTTGCCAGCGGATACAACATTAGACAAGTGATACTACACATATATATATATATATATCCGTAGTGGTAGGTTCCGTTGGCCTACATCGAGCGATTGGCCGGGGCGATTTGCGCGCGCGCATATCGAATAATACCATGGGACTTTACGTCCATGTAACTAACTACTTTAATCTCTTTTTTATTTCTCCTGTTTTTTTTGTTCTTGCTTATTTTTCTTTATAGCTCTATCATTGCTGTGAATTGCGGCCTGAAGGCGCCACAATTGTAATTAATTTAACGCGTGATTCTCATGTTGGATAAGGCAAGCCTGACCTCGGGTTACCTGACACCAGTTAAACCTTATACAAATATCAGTTGATAGAGGTAATATGTTGTAGACAAAAATTATCAGTTTATTATTCAATAAATGTATATGTAAATATTTACCGAAAGAGTGATGATTGTAAGCTACATATTGATGTTGATGCACGTGTATCACCTAGACATGGTAACACCTCTTTTGTTATGTATTCCTCCAAAAATTGTAATGATCTTCCTGATGCTGTGTAGTCGCAGTAAACAACTGGAAAAAAAATGAAGAATAAAATATTTAGAATTGAGAAAGTATTTTATTGTCATTTGATGGATTGATTTTTCTCATATTTTTATTACAGTTCTTATGATTTTCCTAGAGTAAGTATGTGATGGAATTTATTGTTGGAATGTTTATGGAGTTAGGAAAAACATGGAAGTTATGAATGTCTATATTGAATACTTTGGACATTTCTTTCCTGAAACTTTATTTTTCCAACTTGCTGACATGATATCTTGAAAAATATTGGATGAATTGTGTTGAAATAAATTTCATTCTATTTGTGTATAAATTCTTTACAGTCCATACTAGGATTCCATCGATGTGTTGAAAAGTTATATTTTTCTTATTTTAAAGTATCAAGTTGTAATATTTATTGAAATGATGTAGCAGAAATTTTTTATTTTTATTAACCAAGTTGTCTCAACAAAAATATTTTGAAAATAACAAAGTTACTGTTAATTTTTCTACAACAGAAAGAAATTTGGGAGACAAAAAACAGTTAGTCAATTAAATTAATCATAAAACAATTTCTATTTTTAATATACAAGAAAAAAAAAAATGAATAAGTGTTTTCAACAAGTCATAAATAATTAATTCAAATAAACATTCAAGCCAATAAATTATTTTATCAATAATTGTCACTTGTAATATTCAATGATATCGACATTTGCTATCTTAAATTGACATATTTGATAAATATTTACATCAACAACACTCTCTGTATTAATATAATAATTTTATTTTGTCTCTCCGCGCTCATAAATAACAATAAAGAAAGTTCCAACTTAATGAACTTGTAAGGAGTCCTGTATAGTCAATGGCACTGAGATAAATAGGTGTACATAGAGTGTTTATAAATTGTAAAATATTTCTTTATAGTGAAATGAATAAGGAAAGAATTCTATAAATAAATACAGGTGTCTATGTCAAAGTGAAAGAGACACCTTTAAACTCACATCTGATTATATTCCGTGTACATATTCAAAGATAAAATTAAATTGGTCACAGTGACAAGAGAACATAGGTGCTCAAATGAGAAATAATCGTATGATCATATTTAACTTTCCCTCAAAACATGCATTGGTTGATATAAGTCATTGGTAAAATCGCACAATCTTAATATTTAATTTCCCTTTTCTTTTTTTTCTTCTCCTTTATCCTACAAATATTTATTCAATAGTTTTTAATGACTCCTATGATATTTAAACGCTTCAGTGAATCAGCTTTAAATAAATCAAAGGAATTTCTCTCTACTGTAAAATAGTTTGGTATTTATCATTATTATTATTATTATTATTACTATAATAATAATTTGAGTTAATTTTGTAAACTGGTTAAGTGTAAAGAGCAATTTTAGTTGAAGTTTATCTGATGAAAGCGACACGTGTTTTAGAGAGTGATAGACATTTTTGGGTCATCTATAGTATTAGTTATGTTATGATGTTGCGAATATTTTTACAGATGAAAGATACATACGAGCATGAGTATCTAAAATATTTTTTGGATGTCTGTAAAATAATTAATTTGGTATGATTAAAATTATGTGTGATCGTGTTCAATTGTTGATTATCAATTTTTGGTAAACAATATTGATGAGTAAGAATTCAAGTGGATTTATATCACGAAAAAAAAAAAAAAAAAAGAATGAATAATTTGTACTTGTATTTATCTATAAATAAATATATGGATTTATTGATTTTAGTTGAGAGTTTTTGAAGTGGCCAAAAATAGCGATAGGAAATATTGAGTGGTGATTGAAGAGAAGAGAGAAAAAAAAAAATTAAAAAAAAAAATTTAAAAGTCGAATACATGAACTTGAGATATTTTTTTAATTTTAATTACATTTGGCAGATAACATGGATGTTTGTGAATGTTGGTTTTGTGTTTGATTTTTTTTTTCCTTTTTTCCTTTTTTTTTTTTTTTTTGTCCGTGTTACTGATGAACCCCAAGTCGACTGATGTTTGTGTGTGAGATGAAAATAGTCATTGAAATTGGAGCGAGGCGGCGAAACAAATAATTCGCAGAACATGTTGGCATGTTTTTTAATTTATTTAATTTTGAAATATCTTCAAAAAGATAAATTCAGTCGAATCAATTTTATGCAGCTGCCATATCAATTAATTCATTTGATTATTATTTTTTATTTTGTATTCAAGGAAAATTAAATCACCAGATGTAAGATTGAAAAAATATATAACAATTTATTATCTAATATGTTTCGAAACTGATATTTATTTATATAAAATTTGCTAAAGTATAAATTCTCGTGGGTAAAATAAAAACACAAGTATTTTTATCATATATAAATAATTTGTTTTGTTAATTTAATCAATGCCATATTTATCATAAATATTAATATATATATTTTTTTCAAAGCTAACGAATTATTTACAAATGATAAAAAGTATTTTTTATTTATATTTCCCCAATCACAATGAGCAATTTTATTTAACTATATAAACTATTGTATTACGTAAATATTATTGTCAAACGTACAATATGATACATCCGGTCAAATTAAATATCCACAATATTTCCTCCACTCATCCTTTTTATTTTTTTTCTATTCAACATACATACATACAAGTGTTGGATACATATAACATTACGCACAATGATAAATCAGATTTTTTCTCAGAATTTTAATAAAACATTCCTCGAAGATGACGTTTGTGATCTTCAAGAAATAAGAAACAAAAAAAAAAAAAAAAAAAACATTATTGACGTCGTGTCAGCATTTAGCTCTCTCATGTTCGTCTGACATTCTATCATTTGTCAATTATAAATGATATCACATAAATGTAATGGGGCGGCGAAAAAAAAAAAAAAAAGAGCCAAATTAAAAAAGAAATAGTAAAAAAAAAAAAAGTATGACCATGGATCCAATTTACACACATCCATCAATATTTTTTACTCTATTATTTCCATTTCCAATTAATAATAATCATACCAAAGTTGAAGAGAGAAAAAAAAAATAAATAAATAAATTATTCACAGTAAAAAATCAGACAGCAATAAAATTCAAATAACAAATGAGGAAGTTGAAGTAGACACGATGAAAAATCAATGACACAAGTGGATAACGATGATTTATCAATTGCCATTATCACTATGCAATTTAAGTAGTTACATCCACGCTTGACCCAATTAGTCAGACGTGCACATCAGCCTGTATATAACTAACTGAATAAATATTTAAAAAATCCAAATCAATAATATAATACTTGCAAAATAAAATCACCTCCATCATTTTTATTTTATACCTAAACGTGATATTAATAATTGTTAAATAAATTTTTCAATAAATTAATTTTCACGACAGCAAACGATAAACAACATCTTTGTTTATTAAAAAAAATAAAATGCCTCATCAAATTTCATCTCCGGTATACAATTGTATCAATTTTATTTAATATATACAACAACTCAAATTGTAATATATAATCATAATTCACTTCCGGTAAATAAACAATTTTTTTTTTTATCATTATAAATCCCCCATGTGAATATAATTTCAATCATATTTATTCAATTTATTGTTGCTAACCCCCATTCAATTCTCCCTTGACCTATTTATCATATATCATCTCGTACAATTTGATTAATACTTTGGGAATCTGATGTGAAATTAATGAAACCTAATGGAATATTAAATAAATATTATATATTACTGAAAATAATTCTCACGAGTTATCTATCAACAGTTTTAATTTTTATTGGCAATGTAAATTAGATCAAACGCTCAGCCAATATTTATTAATGGAATTACAACTAAACATATATGAATTTGTGTTAAATAGACAAGTGGCAGTTGTCATTATAAATGACATTGCATTCATTTTCATGTATTTAATGCAACAATATACATGAACATTTAGAAATGTAGTGAGTGGACCGTAACATAGGTCATGCGCTTCTGAAAATATTGACCGACTTACTTTCAGGCACTCCCACTTCTCTCACTATTTATTGTTATTGTCGGTTGTGTCAGCTTTAACTATAGTAAATTCGATATTGCGTGCAGTGGCGGTTAACGCTCTTTATTTCTATAATGTCAAGCTACACTGATATGTTACAATTAAGTCGTCAATATATTTTTAGAAATATTCAATGAAGTTGTTTTTAAATATCCGAGTCAAGTCCAATTTTGTCTATCGCTTTCATCATCACCATTATTATTATTATTATTAATATTATTATTATTATTATTAGTGTAGCTTCGAGTCAGTCTGATATGAATGTCGTTATTATTAATCATTATTAATTTAGTATATGGATAAACAAAGTGGTAATTAATTTTTTATGATGCTCTGAATGAATTTTTGAATTTTTTTTTAACATTTTATGTAAAATTAAAAATCTCCAGTATTATTTATTGGTTTCATTTTTTTTTGTTCTTTCACAGTTTTGTAAACTATTATGAAGTGAGTAATAATAATTATTCATTATATATTTTGATGAGAAGGAAGTTGTCAAGAATGAAGGATTTAATCTGTGTTATATATTATTCATATTTATCAGATTGGTTCTATAATATCTTAGTAGATATTAAATTTTGTGTGTTACTATTATCTTTATTACAATCATCGATTGATTGTGATGTTAATGATTGTTATTAATTAAATATTCGAATGAGGAAAAATTTGTCATTGATTAATCTTAAATATTTGATTTTCTATTTCACAATTTTAAAATTGAATATTTGAATATAGATTCGGACGTTTTACTTTGTTAGTTACTTTTATCACAATTATATTTTTTTATTCTAATGTTGATAATTATAAATATTTCTATTAATAGTAAAGAAAATTAAAAAGTTACTGGGGATTTATGTCAAAGTAAAGGGATAATTTGTTTAATGATATTGTGAATGAATGTAAATCGTTATTTGAATGTATAAATGTGAGTGTTTTCCACCCTAAACTATAAATAGAATATTGACCCCATTTCAATGCACGAGCATCGCTTCCAAAAGGTAATTTAATCCGATCATGCGAGAGTTCAATGTACTCTAAATATATGTATTTGTATATGTCTACCGTAATTACTGTCCTTTAACAATCACAACTTCAACCCTTAAGAACACAGAATAAATTCTGTTTATGTTTTATTATCATGCAAATGGGGGGGAAAAAAAAAATTTTTTTTTAATAAAAAAGAGGCCAATGAACTATTATCGAAATCTTTTTCACAAATATGTTTGTTGCAACTGCAGTAAGTCAATATGTGTCAATGTATAATGCAATGACAGATTAGAACGATGGAATGTGTATGATAACAATGTTTGAATAATTAAAAAACATGGCAGCTATATAATGCATTAAGTATTTTATTATTTTATATTACTTTCAATTAACATTCACATTTTAATTCCAGTATGACTGTTCAATCTTTTTCTTTACTTTTCGTTGTTAATTTATTGAAAAAAAAAAAAAAAGGAATATGTTCTTTTTATTTGTTTGTTCATTTAACTAACAGTATTCTTTCACGTGAATTAATTAGCAGTATTATGATAATAATATTATTTTTCATGTGATTGTATTCTGAGAATGAAATAGTTTTTTTTTTTTTTTTACAGTTTAACTGCAAAAACATAATTTATATCAAAGAAAGATTAAAAAATGATTTTTCTTCTGTTTGTGAAAATTCTTTTCTATTCTCATTTTGCTAAGCAATTAACCAAAAATAAATGATTGTTTATAATATTTCAATTTAATGAAAGACAAAAATATCTTTAATTAATTATCAATAATCCATTTTTTTTTTTTTTTTCTGATAAAGTTGTATTAGGAATAAATATTAAACATATCCATTTCCGATATTAATTTCTGATGGTACCTAAAAACTGAATGAAGAAAAAAAATTAAACAACATGGTCGAAAGTAAATGTAAATTTTGTATTGAAATCTTCAGAATGTTATTCACATGTTTAAACATGTTAAATATCACATAAATATATTTATTTGATTTTGTATATTTGTAAAGGTCGATGCACTCGAGTAGTACAGTGCACAACTTCTATACATTCTCAAAGAAGCTTTGAATATTTTGTTTCCCACCGCACAATTTCCATCGATCAAAGTGTATAAATAGCATCTTGATAAAGAAGTAGTGACAACAATAATAATTCACTCTTTTCCCCCATTATATTTCATGTTTTTTTCTTTTTCCCTTATATTTTTTTTTTTTTTTTCGTCACGCAATTCCCTTTGAAACTGAAGTGGGTCACATGTGTTTAGGGTTCAGTGAACTGTATTTAATTTATACAATGTTATTTAGCGTGTGTGGAAAGTGTATATAAATAATTTTTCTCTTACCAATTTCATTGATGGATTTTCCCATCTTATTTTTATTCCTTCATTTTTACAATACAAAATTGCCATTGAGAGAACAAAAGATTTTAATATATATATTTTTTTTTTTTTTCCTGTATAATGAAAACTCTTTTTACACTCATTTTTTTTCGTCCCTATTTCTTTTTTTTTCGAGCACAGACAGCTCTTACATTTAGATACAATGGATGACATTTGACCTCGGAAAAATACTGATTGCGTCTGGCACGATTTGCCTTCATGTTTGTGATGTGAGCTTTCTCACGACCCAATTTGCAATCACACCCTATCGTGTCTATCATTTAAATTTAACAAACAACGAAAATTTATAATAGAATGATTATTGGATAAAAAATATTGAAATATACTCTGCTCTGAAAAATGAATTCAACATTTAAGAGTAGATAAAAAAATAATAACGTATAAATGTATATTTATTTTAATTCTATTATATTGTTAAAGATAAATGATTATTTTATTTTCCAACAGTTAAATCGAGGATATTATTATTCACTTCAAGTGGTTAGATTTTATTACGTTTAAAGAAACTATTACTTTTGTTATGCTCACAAATGTGTTGTATAATTCACATTATATCTCCACACCATAACAAATAAATATAGCGAACAATTGTTCACTGTATTATTAGTAATAATTTCAATATTTTACTCACCATAAAAACAAATAAAATGTTAAATATAATAATGAAGAAATAAAATAAAATACATATTTATTATCAGAAGAAAGTTATCTTTACCCTTGCTAAAATTCCCTGAGCATATATAATTTTCTGATTGCATCACAAAATATCTCAGAGGACATTAAAAAAGAGAAAAAAAAAAAAAATAACAAAATATAATTATACATGTGATAGAAATATCGTAAAGTGCTGCGAGGGATTTCCTTGAAATTTAATAGATAAATGCCTTGTGAAGGTATGTTCTGTAAATATACATATGCAGTATATATTTATTATTGTCAATTGACGTTCAATTTATTTATCCTTACATGTGTTGTTGTTTTTTTTTTTTTTTTTTTCACTTTATTTTCTATTTCTGTTTTATTTCAATTCAATTCGAAAAACTCTTTAACACAATTTATTTAATACTAGTAAATAATTGTGTTAGCAATGATAAATCAAGTCTCGACATGTCTGTTTGTTAAAGTGCTGATATAAAATGGATTTTCATATACGGCACACAATGAAGAGAATGTAAAGAGCAAAAAAATAAATAAATAAAGTTGGATATCAATGAATACGTTAAGTGGAAAATAAAAAAGAAAAAAAGAGAATGAAAAATATACGAACAACTCTTGCAAAGAAATTCCAACGTGAAAATTGTATTTATGATAGCGCAAGACTATGCAAGCGGATATAATTGCAATTGCCACAAGCCAATTGCAACCAGTTAAGAATTTTGCTTGCGTTGCTACGAACATATTACACACTCATACATCTATACACCCATGTATATAAAATGTATTCTCATATAAGTTTATCTAAAATGATCTTATGGAAAGGCTAAAAATATATATATCATTTTAAAATGCTATGAAATTCTTCAATGAAGAGAGAATTGGAAATAGAAATTATTTGTGAAATATTTTTGAAATTTTTATCTATTTCTTGAAAGTATTTTTTCAATTTGATTGTGATTTTCAAGCCGGTATATCTCCGGAACTAATTGAACGATTTTCATCTGTAACCAGTGAATTATGAAGGAAAAACGCTGATTAATCGAACCATTATGGAGAAACATTTTAATTATGATATGATTCTATCAAAAAATTAGATTAAATGAGGTGATGAATCAAATTTTGTTCACTATTTTTAAGCAAGTTTGTTGGAAAATGAAAGAGTCAACTCTCAAAGCAAATTTACGAAATTAAGTCCCACACAATAATACTCTATTCAAAATTAATAATACAAAAACTAAAAAAAAAACCCTACAACATAAAATAATTCTTTTAAATATTGTAACGAATAAATAAATAAAATACAAGGTTTATGAGTACGTTCCCACAATAATTGCAGCGCAATATATATATCTGCACTCATCTACACACGAACACATTTATATATCGCAACTAGCTGTCTCTTATTACACACATACTAATTACATCCATATAAAATAAAATATTTAACGTGTATATACGCCATGATGTCTACGGCACTAAATGATATCTTCACAAACACATCTATAAAAAAAATTTATTATTATCTTATATACAATGTTTTTACGCTTATACAATGTATATGTATTTATCTTCCGGTTGGCGCATTTAAGCCGGCCGGATAACGTGTCATATTATGTAATACTATACACGAGTATATATATATATTCATATTGTATACCTGTATCTATAAATGCTCTGACACCATTGGTCGGGTGAATGTTAAAGTCAGCATGTAGAGATGTGCGTATTTATTTATATGTTTGTGCGCAAATGTTTCACAGCTAATAAAAAAAATAACAGCGACAACTAATTATTATTTATTTCCACTCTTCCTATTGAATTTTCTTTTTTTCTCCTTTTTTTTTTCTGTGAATAGATAGAAGAATATTTTTTATATTGGGAATTTTTATTCTCATGGGGAAATTTAATATTTGTTGTGTGGAAATATTTTTTATTCACAGGTTTTCGTCTATAATACGGTTTTTTCAATTAGTAATTTATAAATTCAACAATATAAATATTTATTTATGTTGAAATAGTTAATTTTGATAGCAGGGTTAAATTTATTGTTGTATGGAAAATTATTTTTCTGTAGTTTATTCGAGTTGATAACAAAATTTGTATTCAGAATTTTTTAAATATAAATAATAATTATCTTTGTTTCTCTTTTCAAAGAATTAATTCATTATTGTTGTTTTGTTAATTGTTTTACGAAGAATTTCTCAATTTTTTATTTTTTTCTTTATTTAAAAATGACATCATCACAAAAATTGCAATAAATAAATAGAATAACAATTCGTTATCGTAAAATAATTTGTGAAATATTTATCATGTAAAATTGAAGGAAAATTATTTCAAAAGAATTTTTTCACAAATAAATTTTTCACCAAGTTCATTTTTTGTGTTATATTAAATTTAATTATAACAATTATAACAATAATTGTGACAATAATTCTCTCTGAGATTTTTCCTTTCTTGCGTCTCTTCAATTGAAATTAATTTTGGCAATACATTCAAGAATGTGTTTATTATCACAAGTGTTTGACAATTAAATATCAAAGTTACGAAAAAATTTCAAGAATACAACATTGAACTCTTAACGCATATTTAAATGACACAATGTCTGTGTAACAATTGCACTTGTGTATTCATGACTATAAGCCAATAATCCGCGTGACAGAGAATGCATAAACACGTGGCAATTGCAAACACGCGCACTCGCATTTCTATTGAATTCCCGAAAAACTTTTCCGTCAGTGGAAAATTGTCGTATACACAAACTTTATTGTCAACGCAACGTGGCAACGTTGCAACAACACTCATCCTTACAAACAAGAACAAAAAAAAAAAAAAACATTTGCACTCATTGAACACATACACAACTCATTAATTATTCATAATGAATGTAAATAAAATTTTCTCAAGCATCAAGAAAAAAAAAAAAAAAAAAAAAGGAAAGAAAAAAAAATAGTTAACTGTAATTTATCATTTATATAAGAACTCAAAGAGATAAAATCATATTTCGATTGATATGTATATTGAAAAAAAATACTGATTCGATAATAAAATATAGTATATGTATTGGTAGTTAATAGTTTTCGATTTTATTAATACATATGCATTCATTTTATAATAAAAATTATTTCTTATCGTCAATTATATATGTTTGAGTTCCGTGTTTGTGTATGTAGCCCAATGACTCATGTCCACAAATAACTATGGTCTAATGGCGAAAAAAAAAAAAAAAAAATTGAAGTGGGAGAGGGAATGGCATGAGAAGGTTACAGAGGGGGAAGACTGTGATCGACAAAAGAGAAATAACAAAAAAGAGAATGCAGAGAAAAATATTAAAGGAAAGACAGACGGGGGGAAAAAAAAAAAATGATATGAGAACAAGATAACAAATGATCGTTTTCACTATTTTATATACGATGCTTATATGTTATTTTGCTAAATTTCTATCATCCATAAAATTGCCATGATAATAAATATTCCAGAAGACATGTGGGACAATCGTGTTTGTCACGGTAATACACTACATATAAATTACACAAGTGAACGTTTCCATTCTATTTGTAGATAAATGGATATTTTTTTGCTATTGTCATTGAAGTGATTATTAAACAATTGTCAATTGTGTTGATATACAAGTAGTAATTTTTTATTTATTTCAAAAAGGGTTTTTTGTTTGTAAATAATGAAAAATAAGTATGTTCATGAATTTTTATCTTTCGAATAAAATAAGTACAGTCAACTTCTCAACTCAGAAATACTAAAAAAATATAACTACTCCATTTACTGGCAACATGCTAGTTCACGTTACGCAAAATACAATTACAAAACAAATAAAATTTGTTCGAACACAATTGATCAATTATATTCCAAGATATCATGTCAGCCAGTTCGTGAAACATTATTTCACAAAAATGAATGCAAAATCCCCAGTGAATATTTTTTAATTTTCGACAACTATTTTTCCATACACAAAGTATAATTTTACAAGTTATAAAAATTAATTCTTCAGCAGAATATCCACTTATAATAATTAAATAGTCTCACTATTTAATTAATAATTCATCAATACAATCATCCCAGTTTCACTTCACAATCTACTCATAATTTTTAACCCAAAAATATCTACGTGTCATCAATTAATCAATTTTCGTTTTCCATTAAACTTCCTGTAGGAAAAAAAAAAAAAGAAAAAACGCTGCTCTCCACAAATAATAAAATGACAAGTTTAACGGTTGAATAACCAACAAAGGCGCAATACTTGTGTGGATATATCGAATGGAAAATACCGCGCAAACGGTGGAATTTACTTCTGGTTCTTCGCCAACTGATTTTAACGACGATGACAAGGCGGCAAATGACCCTGGCAAGATATATATCACGATTAGAGTTTCATTCTTATTACAAACTCTATATAAATATGACCAATAAAAATGTCTGCGTCATACCGCAACATCAATATACTTGTCTATACAACTTTTGCAGAGTCCACAACAGTTATCTACATATTTGTATTTGTTTTATTTTATCATATACATATTTTAAATATGTAGAAGAGAGTTAGGCCCCTTCAATTCAACTGAGTTATACGTGTGTCATACAGTTGGCAACTCGAGTGTATGTGTCTCTCAATATATATATATATTGAAACGCCGGCCATCTCGTGTGCACGTGGTACTCCCTCTCAGAGTGAGCTTTGAAGGTCACCAGAAATATATAGACGCAAAAACTCGCGCGAGCGTAGTTCGCTTCGCTCAAACAAACGTTTCTTCTTCATATTCTTTATTATTTTGTTTTTGTTTTTTTTTTTTTTTTGTTTTACACATTATCTTTATGTGTTATTTATTTTTGCCACTTTAATTCCAAGTTTTATTATTACTTTCTTTTACTTTTTTTTTCTTTTCATTCTCCCATTTAATTATTACTACATAGATTGTGTGATAATGTGAAATAATTGGATCAATTTGTTTATAAGCTTGAGAATAAAATCAAGTGACCTTGATAATGCAATTTTATATATTGAAGTATTGGAGGCTTTTTTTTAATTTTTTTCAGCCCGTTTGGAAACTTGTATATACGTTGGTATGAAGGTGGTGTTAGTGAAGAAATATTCTCGAGTATAAAAAACAGAAACCGTACACCTGTGTGACTCGTTAAAGTCAAGTACTTCCTTACACCTTTTGTTTATTTATGGATTGAAGAAGTTGTGTATGTTAAATTTTGTTGCAGATTTTTTTTTTGATTCTCTTTCTCTTTATATTGTTCGTTTTATATTTACAATGAGAATGTACAAATTATGTTTGGATATTATTTTTCATTAGAAATTAATCAGTGGAATTAATGTAGGAAAAAAAAATTCCTGCATTTCAATGAACACTGTAAAATAAATTATTGAAATAGTTTATCAATAATTTTCACGTGAAACCAACATATTTAAATTGTACTTTTAAATATTGACAATTAGGTAAAAAAAAAGTTAATTTAAAAAATTCACATGTTGCGAATATCATTGATAAATTTATCATAATTCTCAAATCAATTAAAAATATTTTTCACAATATTTCATATATATTTATAAATTCTCAATGGTGCTATTAATTATAAAATAAAATATTTTTTTCATGACTTATTTAATCGGGCCTTTCTTCACCACCAATAAAATACGCTCCTGCACGACAGAATTACCTTCAAGTGCCTGCTGACAGTGAATAGCAGATGTCGAATCTCCATCTGCTTCTAATAATATATATATATATATAATTTGACTCTAGGGAAAAAAAAAATTCCTACTGTATATCAACATTCATTTTTGTCTATCAGTCTGATTATTATATTACTACTACTATTATTATTATTATTATTATTATTATTTCAATAAAAATTTAATTACCCAAACGTGAAGAACAAAAGTGTTGTGCATAATGTCATCAAACAGAGACCATTGATCTCTTCAAACGATGACAATTGAGATGAGTCATTTGACATTTGCAAATACCAAAAATAATAATGTTAAAAATATGTATGTATATATATATATTTTTTTTTTTTTCTCCAAATTATTTGGCATATATTCAAAATAATCTATTTTCAATGTACACTTGTGTAAATATATATTCCATCGTTTTGCCATTTCACAATATATATATATTTATGAATAAAATAAAATAAATTCAAATTATCCAATAATTTTTAACACTTATATAAATAATAAAATAATAAATATCTCAATAGTTTAATTCAATAATGAAAAAATATATGGAAAATAATGGAAAAGAAAAATAATAATAATTGTTATTGGTACGGTATGATAAGCTCTTGCGTTATTCTTTTATTTTTTTACTTCTCATTTTGCATCGTGGCACACGCGTGTTAACCAGATGGAGAGAGACATATACACATGACTCGTCGCAAGTATTTGCCGATAAGAAACCATATGCATGGCTCAGTTCAAACATCAAAACAAGATAAAAATAATAGTAATACATATACACATTGTGCTTTTATCTATAATAGAAATATATGTGAATTTAACTGTTTGAAAAAGTGACAACAAGATGTTGAAAAAAATGTCAGAGCTAAAAAAAAAAAATAAATAAATAAATAACTTACAAAAGTCAATTATTTTTTTTTTCAATCACTGTTCTTATTTATCTTTTTATCTCTATATTTCTTTACATAGACTGATAAGTATGTAATATATATATAACAGATATTGATGATAATATCATATAATAATGTAAGGATTTGTCGGCTTTGTTTGCTTCATTTAAAGCACCAACAATCGCATGAAATTGATATTAAACATCTGAATTTAAATATTCCAAACGTTATTCAATAAATCACATTAACAATTGAATTAATAAATTTATACATTAAATTATTTTAATTATCATTATTATTCATGATATAATAAAATACCATAATAGTATTATAAATTCATATATATTTGTATATAAAAATTTAGTTCTTTAATTGATCAACATTATTACGAATACATTAAATAATTGTTATTAAACCAAAGCGAAACAACTTACAATTGTGGGTCAAGGAATACCACTTGAAACTAATCAGACGATGTAAAACTGGTTCAATCCGAACATTGTCGTTTCAGAAAATGCAACAATATCATCATTTTATCATTCCAATTAATTCAAATACATTTGGAATGTATGAGAATCACACACAATCCAATGTACATATATCTTCCATCAATTAGTCATCAAAAGAAAAATTATAAATTGAATGTCAAAAAGAAAAAAAAAAAAAAAAAAAAAATGAAAGAAAGAATAATGAAGAATAAAAAAGAAATGAAATCATAAACCAATACGTAAATGCTCGCGAGTGTACAAACACAATTGTCGGCGCCCTGCAGTCTGTCGTGAGGTGAGTGTTGTTATGTAATGCATTGCTCGAGGCCCATATACATATGTACATCTGTGTAACATCATTCATTATTTCACCACAATATACCTGATCCAGAAATAAAAATTTAAAATGGGGAAAAAAATAAATGTTCCCTATTTTATTTGCAACTTTTTTATTCTACAAATTATTTCATACAAACAGAATTTTTATTTATTCTCCCTTTCACAATTGTCAATTTCTACTGATTGTTTAATATTGCATAGATACAGATATATATATGTATATTATTATTCTTATCGGTAGTGGGTTAAAGTGAGGGAAAAAAAAAAAAATTATGATTAGGTAATAAATTAGATACTGTCGCCGAGCAGTCTGTCATAGACATGGACATACTGATAATTATACTCAGTCATCATCAGCACTTGCAGCTGCTGGCAATTGAAAGCATAATATCCGTTGCATAACAATTAACAAGAACATATATATATATATATATATATATATACATTAAATATTGAGGATTAATTTTTCATTATATGTGGAGTAAAAGAATGATATGTGTTGAATTATTTTTTAAATATTAAATCATTGATTTGAAACAAGTTCCGGTAGGAACTTGGGAATCAAATTGCATATTTATTGTTATGTTACTTGACAATTGAAAATTAATAATGATTTGTGGTTAGATTAAGTTTCATCCACTGATGATATTATGAAAATTTATATTGATTTCATTGAAGTAATAAGATGATGCAATGAAAATAAATAAAATCAGTTTAAGTGGGGATTTAATCGCGACGTTTTTTTATTTATTTATTTATCTTTTTTATTTTTTATTTTTATGATTTTCTGCGAGTGCGAATGCGGAAGAATGTTTTACAAATGTTAGGGAGATAATATTGGAATTATGGATGTTTTTAGTTATGTTGGCGAATGCCGCGACAAATGGTGAACGTGGAAACTTTAAACTCATATTTTTCTAGCACAATGTTTTTGGAACTGGCTGATACTATATCTTTAAAACTAATGAATCGATTCGATAGAAATAACTTTCATTCGATTTGTATTAGAATTTTTCACAAGTGAAACTAGCATTGTGTCGATACATAGTGAATTAATATTTTTTTTTTAAATGATTTCATTCAGTTGGAGAATTCATTGAAAAATCAATGCATCATTTTTTTCTTTTCAAATCCTCTATTTTTAATACCCTTCAATAATAAAAATATCTTTAAAATTAATTAAACAATTGTACTAACCTTTCCTACGTCCAAACGGTCCAAAAAATGTTCCATTTTTCCCAACAACATTATCATCAATATATTTAAGTAATTTAATTGTATCTTCGCCTTTTTTCGCTGCTATTGACTTTGATGATGATGATGCACGTGAAGTTTGTCCAAGTTTAATCAATTGGTGTTGTTGCTGTTGTTGTTGTTGCTGTTGATTTAATACCAATGTTGGTGTCGACACACTTGCAGCAACATTACTCGATGTAACTTGACTTGGATACACAACGGAAGTTTCCTCTGGCAATGAACCAATACGTCGTTGCGAATTGGCCCAACCCTTCCCCGATATCTTCACCGAGCAACTCATTCTCTCATAATACAAATGAAAGAAACAAATAATAGTCAATATCACAAAAATTCAACTTACTCCTCTCACTACTTATTAAAACTTGAAAAAAAAAAAAACAAAAAAACAATTATTAATCTCTATTCCTGTATTTTTTCTCTTCACACTTTTAGATAAAGCAAGATGGCTCCACACCCGGTGGAATTGTCCAGTGTAGTTCCAAAATGCCACATAGAATTTGATCAAAAAAATTCTCCACAAATGCACAAATTATTTATCAACTTTATCGTTATTACAAAATTCAAATTCTCTCATTATTTTCACTCATTCCTCCTAATTTTTTTTCTCTCTCTCTCTTTATTTTTATCTCCTCTCAGTTGCAGAATAGCACGTTCTAGTGTGTATGTACACACCTGGCACGCGGTATACAAACCGGTTTTGGATTGCGAAATTGTGCCTGGAGGATAACCGCAATGATGATAGTGAGAGATATAGAAGAAAAGATTGAATGTAAAGATCACAACTTGAAGTTATTATTATTATTATTATTTCATTTTCATCAATATTATTATTTTAATTATGCACTCGTGTAAGTTTTAATAACTTTTTATTTGCTAGTTTATGATTCACTGAGCACATTTATATCACTGATAAGTACAATTGCATTTGTAACAATGTCTGTATTAATTTATTATTTTATTATTCTCACGTTGTCTTTCAATGAGAATAATGGTGAGAGAAAATAATAATATATTTATGTATTTTCTTTGTCACAAAATGATTTTATTTGTGAACGAGAAAATGTTTGTGTGTGTTCGAGATGCGTCAGATGAGTGTGAAAAATATTCATCGGTGAGTGAGAGATAGATAGTGTACAAAAGTCAATGGGACACGTAGCGAATAAAGAGATAAAACACACCAGAGACAAATGTATTTGTTACAGATATATATATATATATATATATATATATATATATATATGGAGTTTAACTATGTGTGTATATGTATGTATCTATACCTCTTGATTTTGTGTCGAGGGACTCAAGTCAATAACGAATGCGCGACGATGCGTCCCGCTTACAGCGACACGCTTGTCTGCCAATGGTCGGACGTCACTACTAGAATTGACTTTTATTTTATTTCTTCTTATATCAATTTTCAATCATTCGTAAAAATAAATATAAAAATTGTTATGGCACACAGTGTTTATTACCAAAAATCACAATTGAATTGAATGACAAAAAAAAATAATTTTGTCGAATATAATTATTTATCACGTTGGATAATAAAACAGAAAAAAAAAATGGAAAAAAAAAAAAAGAGGAAAATGTTCAATTGTCACAAATCAATAATTGATTATATAAAATTGAAAATATATTTGTGTCGTTTATTTTTCATTACTCATTATTAAAATTTTATTATTCGATTATTATTATTATTATTATTATTGATACTTTAACAACAATTAAATAATGAAAATCATGTATTTAATTTGGAATATTTTTTTATTTTTCAATAAAATTATCATTTCGATTGTTTATTTTTTATTCATTATATATTCTTCTTTCTTTTTTTTTTTTTTTTCAGTTTGCTCTGCAGGATATTGTATTCAATGACAATCTACCCACTTATTTTATCAATGTCATTGCTGTATATTAATTTGAATTGTTTTATTTTATTATAATAATGTATAGTTTCGCGCACATTAATGATAAAAAATAATTATTTTTAAGATACTCGCAGCTTGAAGTGCGCGACTAGACTGAATGTCTGGCGCGATTGGTGCTGGTAAGGCACTTGGTTTGTGCGCGCCACAACTTCCATATCCCCCGGTCGTACCATCATACTATGACGTCATTGTATCACTGTGCCCGCGCCTGCGCGAATGTACCATTTTTACTGACTATATCTTCACATCAACAATCACATATACGTTATAGTTATGTAGTGGATTACTAATACATATGTAGCATAGCGATGCTCCCCCAAAATTCTTGGGTATGTGAATATACGTTGCAAACTTTGCCATAAATTTTTTTTTTTTTTTTTCTATTTACTCACATGCCCTTCAATGTTCACTTTCGTCGACGCCATATTGGTATTGGCCCACCCAAGGCCACGTTAACTGAGAACGTAAAAATTCTGTTTATTTCCCTGCCTTTTTTTATTTTTCATAGATTATTTATTTATTTTTTTTTTTTTTAATTGTTCATTATGGGATTGTGTAAACAAAAATGTTGAAAGGTGAGTTGAGAAAAAAAAAGGAGTATTGACCTGTTTTATGTACGTACAATATGATTTATATTTTATTTTGTATGTTAATTATTTGTTGATGTTTTTGATTTATTTTACTAACTTGTATTTTGTTACGTCATAATTTTTTTTATTTTTTCGTTGGTGTTGAAGTATCACATTGGACAGTGTTTTCAGATAGATTGAATAATTTTTCTTTCACAATTTTGGTTATTTCAATTTTATTTTATTTTATTATTTTTTTATTTGTTATTTGGTTCTTTTGAATAATTAAATTTTTTCATTCATACATTGATTTGTTGATTTGTTGAATGGTAAAGAATTAATTTATTATCTTGATTAAATATCATAAACAAAAGAACATAGGTGGAATAATGATACATAGTTTTTTTTTTGCGTGAAATATTTTTGGAATTTTAGTACAAATACTGCGCGGATTTTGGCTCGTGGAAAATTTTGATACATATCATATGTACATGAGTCACAAAATGCGTCAGAAAAAAATAATGATGATAATAATTATTAAAATCTTGGCATTGCAACAAAGTCAGTGCTATAAGTGTTATAAGTGGACTGTAATTTTGGGTTTTACTATAAATCATAATGGTTCATTAAATATTACTATGAATCATGCTCATCAAATTGACTATCATTATTATTGTCATCGTCATCATCATCATCATCATTATATTATGATTATTAATTTGCACTTTCTTGGAATAGAATTTTATGTATAAATTTGTCAACATAATAAATTTCCTCAAGTTGATTTAATTTTGGCAGAATGAAATTTAATATTTTTATAATGTTCCATGAATTCCAATGAAAATAAAAAAATATATTACGTTATTATATACAACGCAATTCAAACCAATCGTTTATTAAATTTTTATTACTGAAACAAAAAAAAAAAAAAACTGAAAACTAATAGAAATGTTATACAATTGGTCTCCCATTGTTCCGTAATTTCACTTTAATACACTAAAGTATCACTTGACCAAAAATAAACTGTGACTTCATGAGTGAAAGAAATAATTGGTTTCACCCCAATATAATTGCTTTTACAAAACAATTATTTTCTATTTATCATTGACTTTTGCTCGCTATCATTATTTATTTATTTATCATTATCATTATCATACTTACTGTTGTTATTATTTATTTTATCTAGACTGAAATAAAAACAAATAAACGAGACTGTTACGAACAATATAAATATTTTTCCATATCATTGCATGAATTTTTTTGAAAATTAAAATTGTATTAATATCTTGTTAAATTTAATGAATTCTTCGAAAAAAAAAATATATATATATAAAAAAGTCCTCAATATTTGAATAACATTAATAAAGTATAATAAAAATGACACATATTTTATCTGTGACAAATTAAAGCCATGAGTAAATCGATTTTTAATAACTAACAAACATGTTATTCAAACTTTTTTTGTTTTCTTTTTTAACATCATCACAATAAAGTGAAACATCATGTGACCAAAAATAGATTGTGAGTTCACAGGTATAACCACAATGACTAAGTAATTACAATATAACCATTAATTCTATAGTCTAGAAATAACTTATTTATTTTTATTTTTCATACATTTGAACAGGAAGAATAACATATATGTATTGCCAGCAGTGCACAACTATTCATATCATTACACGATGTGACTGTGACGCACGAGAAATCGAGACAAGACCTTGAACTTCAAGACGTGATAATTCATACATTCAACTGCGGTATTATTGCAACAGGCGTATCTTACCTACAAAAATAATAATAATATAAAAATATATTAGACATAAACACAATAAAATTATTCACAATTCCATAGAATCAATAAAAAAAATTTTACTGATGTCCATATAAATATTTATCGTTCAATATTTCCTTTTTAATTATCACACTCTACAGATAATTATTTACATAAATTAATTTTCAATGTAACGATACTGACCTCAATGACAATTTAACTGACGTCAAAAATGTCTTGATAAATACACCAAACAATTTTTGTTGCTATCTAATTCTTTTGTTCCAATCATCAAATGTATAAAATACTTTTTGCATGTATATTTATTTATTTTTCTTTTATTTCTTCAATAGAAATGATACGTAGATAAATTAATGATACCAAATGGTACTTGTTTGATTATAATACAACTGATAATATGTGACAACGTTCAATGATCATAAAAATATTTGTCTTATATGACTTTCATTATCAGAGTGATATGCACGAAGGAGAAAAAAAAATAAATAAATAAACATATGGAGAACAGAAAAAAAAAAGAACAGTATGATGATGACCTAATTTAATTAATTATTAAATCTTTTTTTTTCTCATTCTTGTTTCATGTTTGCACTTTTTTTTTCCATCAAATTAAAACAATATATGAGTAATCATTAATTTATATAATTTCATCTGATCTTCTATTTAATTAAAAGAATTAATTAGCAAATGTATTTAAAAAAAAAACAATTGAAACAATTATTAATTAATTCATCGATATATTTCGTCACGTATAATATTTATGAATAGACTCAATACGTGTGAATGGAAAATCACAAGCTGTTTACTGTGTTGGTGAGTTGAAAATGATTTTTATAATTCATTTGTAATTCTTCTGGCATCATCATTACACAAATCTTATCTCGATTAATACACGTGTCGCCTTGACATTCTGCTGTATTTTATTTCCACTTAATATCACAGAAACATTTGCAATTACTTATACATTTACACATATATGAGAGCATTTGTATTCTTTATATATGTGAGGATGTAGACAAAGACATTTAATTACTTGGGTACATGATAGTTTTACCACGCACTTTAGTCAATGTAATTTATTATTTATTACTGTTGAATTATCAACATTTAAGTGACAAGTGTATCGACACTTTTCTTTTCTTCATTCACAAGAAAATATTCGACTGAATTTTAATTAACGAATAAAAAATACAGCAAAAAATGTTCCAGTTGCTTTTTGAACCAAACTTCAATCTATCGAAGAATTAATATAAAAATTGTTTTAAAAAAAAATCAATGATATAAATTATTTTTTCCTTATAAAAAAATAAAGTACACAGAAAAAAATTTATATTTCTCCAAGTTTATAGCACTAATTGTCAAGAACAATAATGTATATTTATTTTTTTTCCTTCATTTGTCATGAAATTTACAACAGATACAAATGAATAAATGGAAAATGGTGAGAAGGAAAATTGAAATGCAAAAGCAAAGTTTATTGACAATATTTCAGAGAATAATTGTGATTGATGTAAAAAATGGTCGAATAATAATTTATAACACACTCTTTTGTTTTCACATATCAATACACATATAATAAACTATCCACCAATCGCCTTAATATTCTGTTAAATAATTTATTGAATAGAAAAAAAAAAAAACAAATTCTTTTATTTTTTACATTCACATATATTTTATAATGACTTTTAAACCAACGACTCATGACGCATTTCTTAATCATAAAAAAAAATCTCCCACGACTATAAATTATCTCGATTTGAAAATGGACACGAGTTTCAGTATGAAGTGAAGTCAGCTGACATTATCGATAACAAATCCGAATGGCGGAAAATCAATGATAATGAAATTCTCGTGACCTTTTGCATTGACGATAATAAAATCAATGTTTTATCATCAAGTTTAAAATACTAATTATAGAGCACAATTTCAAATAACAAAAAAAAATATGTTTAAGACAACTTGATGAGTTCGAGTTATTGATATCTAGTTTTTGATTTCACAAATACAAAAAAAAAATGTAAACTAACTCGATATTTATTTTTATTCGAATTTTATTAATCACGAGAACAATTTTTTACACGAAGTAATATTTAAATATATTATATTTCAATGAATTTTATACACCTCTGTATTATATCGCTTCATTCTCTCTTCCTTAACCTCACCCTGTACTTTCCTGTTATTGATTTGTTCACACGGTCCCTTAATAATCAGTTCATTTTTTATTTTCCACTAAAAATTCATCACAAAAAGAAAATAGTAATACATTTAATGTATACGATACTGAAATAAGATATAAAAACATGCAAATAAAATTGTTCGCCTACAACTTTGGTTCGTTTGTTTGTTTGTTTGTTTTTTTTTTATTCAAAATCATGCAAAAAAAATTTATTCAAGCCAATAAATCATTAAAATATTTTTGAATGTTTTTATAGATATATATTTATTATTCAGAATTAATTAAAGTTGCTCATGTTTCCTCATTGGAATTCAGGAGATTGAATAACTGGTTTAGGGGAAACGAAAAAAACATTGTTTTATTTCTTTTTTTTTTTATCGTTGCAACGCACATCGAAATAGACGGTGAACGCACACTAATGAAGAAGCCAAACTTGCCATGGTAACATGAGTAGCTTGAGAAATACAATCGTCTTTGTTTGGTTGTCCGTTGTCGACAGTTGTGTAAATGATATTAAATTGTGTCTACATTCATCACTCCATTCATAATAATATTTTAATTCCTGACTTCCCACTTCCTTGGAATTTTTAATTCTCTACCAATTGTCAATTTAATTTATACATTTATTATTCTTTCCTCGTATTGATCGTGTCATTTTTATTCATCAACATATGACACGTTAATAATTCGTGCAATGTTTGAATAAATGAGAAATATTAATAAATAAATATACAAATATATGATAAAAAATAAAACTATATTTGGACCTTTCATTTTTTTAACCACAAAAAAGTGAATTGTTTGGTAAATAGGAAAAAAAACAAAAATGCTCAAGTTTCAACTGCCTACTTCGGAAGATCTCAAGGTCGCAGCCTGCATTAAACATAAAAGACAAATTGAGGAAGCACGAAAATCACGGATTTTTAATCCACGAGTGAGACGAATTGGAGTGAGTCTTTACCATCACATTCTATAAATACAAAAAAATTGATAATTGATATTTTATCAATGATAAATTAAACTTCATCAATTTTTTTTTTGTTTTTTTTTTCGCTCACAAATCAATCAATCAATATTTCAAATTCATTCCACAATGTTTCTTCAAGTGAATGAAATAAAAAATTGCTATCATTAATTCACGAATTAATCTTCAGATATTTGTATATTTTCAATGAAATGAAATAAAAATATTCTTCATTATTCAATTCGACTTGTTAATTATTTCAATTCATTAATCCGTATATATTTCACATCTGTATGATTCATACTGAACAAAAGATGATAATTATTTTGATTGATTTATCATCCAAATTCCACTATAACAATTTTTTATCATTAGAAAATTATTCAATTACAATTAACCTACTTTGACATGTCAAAATTCAAAGTCCACACTAATTCAAAGTAAATTAAAAATCTCTAAATAATAAAGACGTCATTGGTAGCCAATGAGAAACAGTGAGTGAACACAGCAGCAGATATAAATTAATGTGTATCACAAAGTTTCCAAGTATTAACAATTAAATATTAATTTTTCATGTCAATTATCATTATCATTCACACATTAATTTTACTCAGCAAGTGGAAGTTCCTGCAATTAATACACCGACACTATTTAATTGATTGATATGTGCAAGAAACAATTAATAATTAAACAGATGAGTAAGCAAACGTAATTAGAAAACGATTAAAGATCCACTATGGCTCGTTTAACTTCATAACTAATTTAAAACTGCATGTACACATTTATAAATATAAACATATACAAATTAAATTAATTTGATATAGAAATAACTTTGGTATTCAGTAATTATGTAGTATTATTATTATTATTTTTTTATAACTCTTAAGTCACACTTACCACACGCCCAGTGGCCATGTATTTCACATTCAAAAATAGACAGGTTCAGGGTCAATTTATAAACGTTATATTTGAATGAGACATCGAGCTCTAACCACAGTGTTAGTTTCAACTTATTTAATATATTGATTTAAAAGTGTATACACTAAATAAATATAGTGAATCTATTTACAGTATAAATGTGTACATAAGAAAGAATTAAAAAGTACACTTGGAATATTTGTTTATGAAGTTTATTTTTCTTCAGTGCTTTTTTTTTTTTCTTTTTTGATAAATGCACTGAGACAAAGGGAGTCAGTTTTATTTTTTTCCTCTGTCTCTATTTTTTTTCTTTTTTTGATAAAACTTCGTGGGAAATTTGATGATAACTGATGCAGTGTTAGTAACTGTGTGAAAAAAAAAGGAGAATGTGATGAGATAGTAGAAATTTTTATCACTCTTTCATGAAGTTGAAGGATATATTTGGACTTTAATATGCGAATAATTGTTTGATATAAAGAGAGAATATTAAATATTTAATGTGATATTTATAATATAATATTCATCTGTGTATATTTATCTATGCTATTTTTTATTCTTCTTATTAATACAGATTGATAAAGAGTTCTTGGATAGGCAAATTGAGGAGAAGAAACAGCAGCGTCAGCTGGAACAAGATCGAGAATGTCGAATGGATGAAGCGTTAATGCGCAGTAGTCAGTTGGCAATAATGCTGGAGAAACGAGGGGAAGAGGTGAGTATGTATGTGATAATAAAAATATTTCTATGATTAATTTTCTCCCTTCTATATTACACTTGTTCCTTCATTCTATGTCTATTGATATGTTTATTTCATCTGTTTGAAAGCACAGAGAGCAAAGTTCTTGGTTTCTATTTTCAAATGCGTAATAACATTATTTTTATTGTAGAGAATGAAAAAGTAGGAAAAAGATTGAAGAATAATTTTTGTCTACTATTCAAATATTTTTCCAAATAATAATAATAAGAATAATAATAAAAGTGATTTGATTAATTCACATCGTTATTGCTATTTGAAAATAGACTTTGTCTATAAATAGTTTGTTTGGAAGAGAAATAGTTGAAACTGTTTCAGAGAGAATTGTTGATGATTGTAAAATAAGATCAAACACATGAAAAAAAAAAAAAATTTATCCATCAGTCTATTTTTATTTTTCTTTCTCTATTTTTCACTTCTAGGAACGGAGAAAGATGAATAAAGAGATGAATACATTCCGACAAATTCATCAACGAGCGCAAGATCGTCGTGACTTTGATCTCTATGATCCAGATCAATTGAAGAAGTCACTTCCAGCACGTGTTGATGACAATGATCCTCGAATTGGTCCATCTTCAGCACAAAAGTTCATTTTTTTTTTCATTTATTATCGATGATAAAATAATTGACTATGTTTGAATTCATTTACTAATTAATTTATTTATTTGAGGCAATATTTTTCCTCTTTTAGATTTCAGGGTGAAGATATTAAACAGGTGGAACGTTTAAAAGAACAAAAAGAACAAATGCAGTCGTGGTTGATGCAACAAATGTATGAAAGACGACAAAATGAACGCATACAACAAAATGCGGATGAATTTTATCAGCAGACAGTTATATCGCGGGACAAACGTGCGATTGCATTGGAGAGAATGGAAATGGAATGTCGACGACGACTCAATGAAACAAATGCACAATTTAATCGTACACTGGTATAATTTATTTATTTAATTGTCATTGCAATATTTCAAATTCTTCAATTCTCGATTGTTAATTTCATCAATGATTATGTTAATGTATTGTTCAATTTTTATTTGTTTGTAATTTTATAGGCTGAGGAGCAGGAACATCGTCGTCGTTGTGATGCAATAAAGGATGAGGATGACAAACGAGCGGATATTTACAATCATATAACTGGTGACTTCCTCACTGAAGCTAAAGAACAAGCATCGAGCAATCGTGGACCTAACAAACCATTGGGTCATCGTTACAAGGGCATGACTGTTAGTGATCTCAAAGCCATCTATGAGGAGCAAGCACATCAAATGGAGGAAATTCAGGTGAGGATTGTTATAAAAAATAAAAATAGAAATATAGATATTAATCATTCCAATAAAATACACATTTAATTCAATGTCTCGTTACAGAGAGTGAAATTGGAAGAGAAACGTTTTGACCAAGACTGGGAGCAGTTGATGCAAAGTAATGCACGTGCTGCTGAACTTTATTATCGAGATGTGGATCAGAAAAAATTGTAAGAGTACATTCAATCATTTTTTACACACCATTAAATTAAATCTACCGACATGGAGAGCTATATAAATAATCAATTTGTCCGCTTTATGAATTCTTTTTTCTTTTTTACCTTTCTATATTCCAGGCAAATTCGAAAACAAATAGCTGAGGAAAATTTACGTCTTGCGCAAGAGCAAAAATCACACCGTGACAACATAAATCGTTTGGCATACAAATACATACCCACATATGAATTCTTTGATAAGTTCAACTCAACAGCACGATAATGTGAAAAAAAAAAACTTAATTAACACAATGGAAATATGCGTTTTATTTTTTCTTCAACCTCTACAAAACTGAATAATGTCAAATAAAATTTCCTGAATTAAGTACACTGTGAATTACTATCTTTGGAATTATTTTTTAGGAACAATTGATAGATTATATTCTTCATCATGAGCTGATGATTCTCATAGTGTAAAATAAAATATCGAGGGTCAATAAAGTGGGTTAAGAGATTCGTTAATATCCAATACAATAGACACAGCTGGAATTTGTTATTTCAATCTGTATTCAAATCCACGTAACAGTCACGTATTATTTACGGAAATTAAGCTCATGGATTGTGTGAGAGTAGCAATATGAGCAGCGGAAATAAGCTGGCAAGATTGCTGTTGCAGCATGCATTCATCATACCCTGGCACATCAAGACTTATTTGCACACTCAGTTCTCTCTATTCACAATACAAAATGCCAGTTGATTAATATTTTCTCCTCCATTCGGAATACTTATATCCATCAATAAATATCCAGCAACTATATAAAGGAAATAATAGAATAAAAAATGGAGAATCAATTTTTCCCCTGAAACTTGTTTTTTCATACAGTATGTTCTATAAAAACAGAATACAAATGTGTGATCTTGTTTGTTGTTTCATGAATTCATCAAGATGTTTGCTTTATTGATTTAAATGCTCGCTACTGTATATTTAGATTTTTGTTTTTAATTACAAATGAATTTTCTGTCCTATTCAACATTTTACAATTTTTTCCATGCTATTCAAAGTTAATCAAATAATTCTCGCTACATATGAAAAATCACCAGGTTTCATGTCTTTATGTAAAGATACCATTGGCCAAATCATCTTTATACTTGGATGTAGTTGAAATAATGCTATTTTCATTTTCTTCATGACATTGTTTCATGTTTTTACTATTGAAATATTGTTACCAGGTTTTCATCTATCTATTCAAAGTTCGTAAGCATTTATTCGATTTCATTGTGGACCATTAGATTGGAAAGTTCATCACCTAATAACTGATTCGCGACACAGGACTTGATATTCCTTGTGACACCATTCTTTGCCACCGTATGGGTAATGAGAGAATAAAGAATGAAATTAAATAAATGTTGCTGGCTCATCATTAGATGAATTCGAATACCGATTAACTATTTCTTCATATAGACATGAAATAATGCGTTGCTATCTTCATGTATAAATATAAAGACCAACATCAGTGAATATACGTGTACAATTTACATTCTGATACGTGTATTGAGTAATGCAATATCAATAAAAAAATAATTGGGAAACAAACAAATTAACATTATTTATGACACTTACCTTCCATTCCAAATACTTTTCAACATTCCGTAAAACTATAAATTTCATTTATAGTTTCACACTCAATTAATTCTACATTTACCTACAAAAATAAGAGATATCATTATTACCGACCGCGATAATACCGTACACCAGTCAAATAGTTTTGGATACTTTATTGTTGACTGGCAAGTTCGGGAACGAACGGTAAATATTGATAGTTGATAAAGTAGTGTGTGATATTTTTCATTTATCGTCTGAGTAATGTTTGAATGGGTTACATGAAATGTCACTTGTGTCAGTTATAGCAATTTTATCACAACAGCTGTCTGTTCTACATTACAAATAATACTTTGACTCAATCATGACGATAATGCTGATACACGTTTGATGATAGTTTTCAGTGAATATTATTACGATTATCGAGTGTGCCAATAGTTTCAATTTCACTGTGGTGAACTTTATGAACGTGTTTGCATACAGCTGTGGATTACCAGCGTGTAATCATGGCGCGTACAGCATTGCACACTACTACAATTGGTGAGTGTAATAATTAATTAATTAAATACAAAAATATGTGGAATTATTTTTTTTTTTGAGTTCAGGATCGAAAGATTCGATAAATAAATCTTTGAATATACTCATTTTCAAGAGTTAAGATTTCTATTTTTTGCTTTGTCGTTATTTCATTATTAATTCAATGGATTATAATTTATTTCAATTTTTTTTTTTTGCTCTCGAATGTTTTTTTGAGAGAAAAATATATTTATCTGACACAGAATCTACTTATAAAGAGAAGTAAATTGAGCGAGAATTCTGTGGTCGGTTTTATTGCCACGTAAGAATTGTTTTCATGATTCAGATTTAATTATTTAACGTTGAAATATTTTTATACTCATTGAACACAGAGTTGATGCAAGTACACAACATATTATGTAAGGGTGCAAAGTACAAATTTCGATACGTCCTAAATCGTTCAATGATTAACAATATGATATAAATTTTAATATGTATATAATTGAATGAAATAAAAAAAAAAAGGAAAGAAATTATAAAAAATTTCGTTTGTTTGATAATTCCTGATATTAATTCAGTTCTTGATAAAATTATTGTGTTACAGTTAAACAATTACAAAAAGTGGCCAGAAGGTCTTATTCGGAATCAAAATTTCCAAAAATTACAACACATTATACAATTGTACCAAGAGAGACTGATCCACGATGGAAAGGTATACAAAACCAAACAAAGAATAGAGATAATAATTTAATTTAAAGTTTATTTGACAATTCTAAAGAAAATGTATCCATAATTAATCATTGTCTTTACCAACAGATGTAAATATGGAGCGCGTTGTCGATGAAACAGATATTTTAATTATCGGTGGAGGCCCAGCGGGAATGTCAGCGGCAATTCAAGCAAAAAAAGTTGCTGAAAAACATGGAAAAGACATTCGCGTTACGTTAATTGAGAAATCAGGAACAACTGGTGGTCACATATTGAGCGGTGCTTGTATTGATCCAATAGCATTAAATGAATTACTACCAAATTGGCAGGAATTAGGTGCGCCATTAAAAACACCAGTTACTGAAGATAAATTTGCATTGCTAACAGAAAAAGGCAGAATACCAATTCCAATATTCAAAGGAATGCCTCTTTACAATCATGGAAACTACATTGTTAGGTGATAAAAAAAAAAAAATAGATCAATCTATTGTTTATTAACCAAGTAAATAATTTATCAATCTTTTAATCAACACAGATTGGGACACGTTGTTTCATGGTTGGGCGAACAGGCAGAGGCAGCTGGTGTTGATATTTATGCTGGCTATTCTGGGAGTGAAATTTTATATCACGAAGATGGTTCAGTTAAAGGGGTAGCAACAAATGACGTTGGAATAGCGAAAGATGGCTCGCCAAAAGAAATATTTGAGCGTGGTATGGAATTACATGCAAAGTGTACAATATTTGCTGAGGGTTGTCACGGACATTTGACAAAACAAATATCGAAAAATTTTAATTTACGATCTGATTGTGAACCCCAAACATATGGCATTGGATTAAAAGAAGTAAGTCACATATAATTATTTAAAATACTATCTCTACAATTATATAAATACAATAAATTCTTTTTTTTTATTTTCCTTTGTTTTTTTCAGGTGTGGGAAATTCAACCGGAAAAACATCGTCCAGGTGCAATTGAACACACAATTGGTTGGCCATTAAATAAAAATACATATGGTGGTTCATTTTTATATCATTTAAATGAAGAAACTCCATTGGTCGCTGTAGGTTTTGTAATTGGTTTAGATTATTCAAATCCATATTTAAATCCATTCAAAGAATTCCAACGATTCAAACAACATCCCGCGGTTCGATCAACATTCCAGGGTGGAAAGAGGTATAAAACAAATAAGCATTTAATAAAATTATTTCATCGTATTACCCAACAATTCATACAACTTAATTTAAAGTTGATAAATAAATTTCTCATAATTATATTCACTATTGCAATCACAATATTATAACAATTCCTGTTATTATTATTATTAACACGAAATTGTTTCAATAATCATTTCAGAATAGCTTACGGTGCACGTGCATTAGTTGAGGGTGGATTCCAGTGCATTCCAAAATTACAATTTCCCGGTGGTTGTTTAGTTGGATGTACCGCAGGATTTATAAATGTACCAAAAATAAAGGGTGTACATAATGCAATGAAAAGTGGAATGTTAGCAGCTGAAAGTGCAGTCGAATCAATAATTGATTGTGAAACAAATGATGATAAAAATAATAACATCAATAAATCATTGACAATTGGAATTGAGCCAAAAAATTATACAGAAAAAATTAAAAATAGTTGGATTTGGAGTGAATTAAAATCAGTTCGTAATTATCGACCGAGTTTTCATACCGGATTGGGTTTGTATGGTGGATTAATTTATTCTGGATTTACAATGATTATGGGTGGACATGAACCATGGACGTTGTCACATGGTGGACCAGATCATTCAAGATTAAAATTAGCCAGTACATCAACACCAATTGAATATCCAAAACCAGATAATGAAGTGTCATTTGATCTTCTTTCATCAGTTGCATTGACTGGTACTAATCATGAAAGTGATCAACCACCACATTTAACACTTCGTGATGATAAAATACCAGTTATGAACAATTTGGCTAATTATGATGGTCCTGAAGGACGTTTTTGTCCCGCTGGTGAGTTTCTTTTCTTTACATTATTTAATAACATTAAATTATCACAATTTCACTTTCAATCTATTTTATATCTTGTAATTGTTGAGCTGTGTGAAATGTTCAAAGTGTTTGCACCCAACGCGACCCTCACTTCAGACAGATGCAATTTTCATTCAAATTCACAAACTCACTCGCGCGGTATTTGAATTAGCACTTTGATGAGTTCTTCTTCTATACCAACATTAAAAAGGAAGTGAAAAGATAAAGAAAAGAAGGATGAGAGATATGAGTTCGAGGGGCAAGTGAGAACCTTTCTGGATCATGAGATTTTATATTCCCCTCTCGGAGACTTTGGAAAATATAAATGGTGGTAGAAGAAAGAGAAAAAAAGAAAAAATGATGAAATTAGAGTGAGGTAAAAGTGATGACAAAAAATTTGTTGGAATAATTTTAATAAGGGATGATAAAACATTCTGCCTTTTGTTTTTTTGTTTTTTTTTCTTTCTTTCTTTCCTTTCTCCTCTTAAAGGATTGAATGAATACATTGAAGCAATTTTTCTATTCACAGGAAAACTGTTACTCAAACAATTTGTTCATCTGTAGAGAATGAGGAAAAAAAAAAAAATAGGAAAATAAATGGAAGATAAAAGACATGGAAAAGAGAATGAATGAGTGAGAGCGAGAGAAATGAAGGGGCTTAGGCAGTCAGTTTTATCGTTTCCATTAATCACTCTGTCGATAGTCGTTTATTCGCGCGAATGGAATCACCTGGCAGTCGGTCGATTGCTCGCGACAGTTCGAGGTATTATTCCGGGACAGATTGTTCGACGCTCGCAATTGCTTCCCGTAAATCAATTTTGTTTAAAAAAAAAATTCAAAAAAAAAAAAAACGAAGAATATCCCAAAAATATAAAAACAGAAAAATAATAATGGTGAACAAAATAAAAAAACAAGAGAAAAAAAAAAATAGTGATGGAAGATTGAATGAAAGAAAAATGATTGAGTATTTATGAAATTTATCCGACATCATTTTTTTTTTTTTCCAACATTTTATTGTCACTAAAAAATTTTCAATCCAATTCGAATTGTTCGAATATATTTATGTATCAAATTTTTCAATTCACACGGGAATTTAATTGGACACTCCATTTATTTTTGTCCATACAGATATACATGAAAGTGAATAAATATATCCCAAGTGAAACATACAAAATTATGAAGATATTTATTTATTTCTATTTTTTGTATTTGTTTTTTTCTTGATATTAATTAAATGAATGTGTCTGTGGACACAATTGAAATAAAAAAAAAAAAGGAATTGTCGTGAAAAGAAAGAGAGCAGCGACATTGAATAAAGATAAACTTGAAACACGTGAGGTAATAAGAGTAAAAATATGGAATGAAAACTAAAAAAAATAAAATGAAAAGAAAAACAGGAAAAATTGCAAACAAAGTCACAAGCTTATGCGGTAGCTTTTCGTATTTTATATTCCCTCGCACTTTTCAGCATTCCCATTTGGCTCAACTTCAGATGTAGCAAAGAGCAAAGTAAAAACGAACAAAATATATGTATATAAAAGAAAAGAATAACAGAACTCTCGCGCCAAGCACGTGTCTCTTTGCGTCTCATTATCGTAAGAAAATCCCTTTGCTCGTGTGCACGTTGTCGTTTGCTCATACGACTGAACAATAAGATGAGATGTCGTTGTTTCTTTTTTTTCCCCTCTGCGATTGCGTCGCCTTTGACTTTTCCACAACAAAGAGAGGAAAAAAAAAAAAAATAAATGTTTATATATATAAAAGAAGAGAAAAAAATAAAAAAATAAAAACAAAAAAGAGCGAACAACAGATGAAAGGAAGAAAAAAATCCACATCTAAATTCACATCATAAAATGAGCTAAAATTGCACCAATCTCATAAACACATCAATCAATATCTCATCATCGTGTCATTAACATTCATCAAGACAACAAAATTTATAAAAAAAAAATGGCTGAAAAAAATTATCCACAATTTTTTCATCATCACACTACAATACATCAAAATAACTAATTAAATCATCCACAATATTCGAAATAACAAATTAATAAATAATAATAAATCCCCGACAAAGAAATATGAGGGAAACCGAAGGAGAAACTGTGAAAAAAAAAAAAATCGGACCGATAAATAAAATGAAATAAAATAAAAAGTGACATAGAGAGACGTAGACGAATAAATAACTATGGCAATAAATTCAAGAGTGCTATACTAACTCCAAACGTCTCTCACCTATATATTTATACATCTATATATAAATAAATATATATATATATATATATATATATATATATTGCGACGAGCACTCGTATCCGGAAGAAGAAAAGGTTCGCAGAGCAAGCGACAATTTATTCCGTCGAATCCTGCGAGACCCACAACGTTTGCCATGTGCGCGCGCGTTTGTATTCCCTAAACCATATACCCTGTCGGAAGTTTCTCGATCTCGTTTCCTCCTTATTTTCACTATCCCTCCGCCACCACCACCACTTCTTTACCATCCTGCTCCCTACCATTACCAAAATACCACCACCACTATCCAATTTCATTTTATTCTTTTGTAACTTTCTCTTCAGCGCTCCTTGCCTGTTTCTACTTCAATGTCCTCCTCTCCCCCTCCCCTTTCTCTCATGTCCTTTTTGCTCCTCTTACTATTCGCGTTGGGAGTATCGACCGCTGTGTCCTTGAACCTGAGTGGCAGAAAGCTGAACCCCGCATGGCTAGACGACCCCGGGCTCGACCCAAAACGCGCCAATACTGTCTACCTAAAATATATATACATGAGCAAACTGAATATATAACTGTGTCTTGTATATTCAGATTATACTAGATATTCCCCTTCACTTGAACATGATACCAAAAACCCATGCTTTCTGATTATAATTGCACGAACATTTAGTGAATTCAATTCAACAACCCTTCACTCATCAAGTAACTGTTCAATGGATTTCACTTCACGCGATATCTTATAATTAGATAATAATAAATATATATATATTATGAATTTTGAGATTTAATGAATGGTTTAATTGTATGAAATGGGTATTTAACAATTTACCCACTCTGATAAAGAATGAGAGGCGTTAATTGAATTACAAAATCAGTGATGAGATTGGAAAAGAGGAAAGAAATAAATAAATAAATTGGGACGATGTAGAAATATTGTGGAAATTATTTTATTTGGTCTGATAAAAATGACACGTTGATGGGATTGACAAAATATATTGAGTGACAATGAGATGTTGAAATTGAAATTTAATATGGAATAATAGTACTCAACTTAACTTTGTTAAATCAATAAAATAAAATTGTTCATAGATGAATTTTAATGTCAGGTAAAATTTTTAGAATTAGTTTGGAAATAGTTGATGACAATTTTTACAGCAGTGAATTGAAAATTTATTTAATTATGTTATAAAAAATTATTATTTTCCAGCTCTTTGAGAGAATTTAATTGCGGAAGTATTTTATTATTTTAAAACAAATGAGAAGTTATGATAAAAGACTTTAATAATATTATATTTAAAAATCTAATTAAATGTATATTTATAATTGTGAAAATTTTGTTATATTGATTAAAAAAATCTTCACCAATGCTGATGGGTAATTTTGAAAATTGACCAATGAAACGACCGGTGTGCGGGTCATGTTTCTATTTAATTAACTAAAGAGGGGTGTCTGAGTGCATGTGGCGCTTTGAGGATATAATATTCAACGAAAATAAACCTCTCGGTGAATATTAAATTTTTAAATCAATTGGCAACTCACATTAAACTAAATTTCATCAATGAACATTGACAATCAATAATAAAAATCGTTGATAATTGTCAACAACATTAATAAAATTTGAAAATTAAAAATACCAAGACAATATCCATTTTAATTTATTACAATTCCTACTTAATTGTATATAAATTTGATTTTTTATCGAATGTAATTATAAAAATTAAAGTAGAATTGATTGATATTATATAGTTCTTTTATAAAAGCACGTGCTTGTTCAAATACATAAATTTCTTCTTTCCCCCTGTTAGTAATGACGATAAATGTGTCATAAAAAACGATAAGCAACCCGGACGTATAGATATGAATTTATCTGAGTTCAAGTTTGTTAATGTTGAGGGAAAAAAAAAAAAAAAATGAGATATACCTCTTCTTGAATTTCCCCGTCACGAAACATACATGTCTTCATTCGAAGTGATAAATTCCTCAAAGTGAGGTAAATAATGTAAATTTTGGGGAGCGTGAACTTTATTACTGTCATAACTGACACTGTATATTTGTGAGGAATTATTAGTTCAGCCCCTGTCCTTATTGAGATAATATTTAAATGAAGTCACTTGGAATTGAGAAAGAATAAAAAAAAAAAAAAGAGAAATAATATCTTGATATTTACTTATCGAATATTAATTCTATTTATTTTTTTTTCTCGTCATTTTGGAGTAATTAATTATTTACTATTGTGCCCTTGATTTTTTTGCCATTGACCTCCAGCTAAATTTATTGCTGCTGTTTCCGCCATTTTCCCTGTCTATCTATCTATATATATATATATATATAGACACAAGGAAACTTTTACCCTTGAATTAAAAGGGAAAGGACAGGAAACTAAAAGTGAGAACGAGGGAGATAATAGTGGGATGAAAATAACTGTGAATAGCTTTTAACCTATTATTATATATCATCGATGTTCTCAGACACTCGAATGACTTCTTGTATAAATTATTTTTTCCACTCCAAAACAGAAAAACAAAAAATAAAAATAAAAATAGAAATTGAATATATAATAAAAGAACAAATAATATTGAATCACCCTCCTTGAAAGGCGATATATTTAACAATAAATATCACCAATATATATTTTATTAATTAATTATAAAATATATATTTACACTCTATTTTCATAATTGCGATATGCATATTATTTATATAAATATGAAATATTCTATTTCATATGTTCTATATTTCCTTTATATTACAAAAATATTTTGTTCACATTCGCCATCAATATACATTCCAATTTTATAAATTAATATACATGGAGAAATTATACAAATAGAAATATTTTATTTATGATTGAAATATGATCAACTAAAAAAAAATAATCATTTATATATTTTTAATTAATTATTAGCAATAATATTTATTTTTTGTTTTTTTTTTTTTAAGGAACTAAATAAATTCACAAAAATTTTTCTTTTCTCGTTATTATATCTCTTGCATTAAAATTGTGTATATTTATTTATTTATTTATTTATTTTACTCTTATCATGAAGAAGCAGTCTTCTTTTCTGAATAAATATCAAAATAATATACACATCCACAAAATATATAGATGCGTGAAAATTTTATATTTTTTGTCGTTATATTCCAGACAGTCGATAACCCGAGACTCTCGCACCCCTATAAGACGAATTGCGTCGTCTCGTCTGTCGGCAATAGAGACGGTAGGGGATTTTATGCCATGAGGAAACAATTCAACCCCTCTGGCTATATATACCTCACCTCTTTTCCTCTTCCATTTGCTTCATCTCTCTGTTGCACTGACTCTAGCGCTAAATGGCTTTTGCCTGACTTATGCGTAAGAAAAAAGAGATGGTAAAGGAAATATATAGAAGATGAAAGGAGAAAGCGATTGAGAGAGGAGTGATGAGGGGCGGATGAAATAGCATTGAGGGAGAATTAGGAAGTCAGTTCGCTCCGGAAGAAACTCGAGAGGAAGATATGAAGGGAAAGAATAAGTGAGGGAATAAATTTGTCTGGCTTAACCAGCTAGTAGTTACTCAAAAGACAATGTACAAAGAATATCAAATGAGACATGTTCATGAGCGTGAATGCCAAACAGAACACTTGATAGAAAGTGTATGAGTGTGTGTGTGTGTGTGTAAATATATATATATATATTTTCTTTTTGTTAACGTGTTAGGAAAAAGGAAGAAAAAAAAAGACAGAAGGTTATTATCACACGAATCCTTTTCACATAGAGCGAATAAATGTTGAAATTGTCATAAACTGTAACTGAAATAAGATTGTTAAGCTAACGAGATGAATAGAGAATAACAAATTAAAGAGTTAAACATGAATACACATGAATAAAAATACAGATGAAATAAAATGCGAAAATGTTTTTCTGTTGTATTTTTAATGATAGAAATGATATTATATGTGAAATGTAGTTGATGGAATTCTTTTGAATCATAAAAGAGAATATTGTGTCGAAATTCAACAATAGATATCACAATTTTTATAGGTGACACTGTAATTTTTGTGACGTTAATAGTTAAACAAAAGTGAATAGTTAAAAAAAAAAAAATGGCAAGCGAGTTTTCTGATTCATTTAATGATATAAAAAATAAATATGTTCTTCACAGTATTTTTAATATGAAAAATTATATTCAGATGAAATTTCTTGTTATATTTCAAAAAATATTAATTGCAATTAATTCCCATGGTTACATTTAGCATTTAATTAATTACAGTATATTTATGTAATTTTAAATGGTGCTTTTTTACGGAAACTTTTGCTCACCCATATTTTTTTCGGTTTTAATTTATTCATCTACATGGATATATCATCACTGACAGTAAAATTGAAATGAAATTTGTGGCCACGGTGGCAAATCCTCATTCATATGAATATCACAAAAATTCAGATGAATTTGACAGCAATGAAATTTCATTCGTATATATACGTGAAACATGTTCATGCAAAAATTACCGAAACATTCAACGAGTTGAGCAATTGAATTTTAAATTTATCAAATTGTCATTTAGTCATGCGATGTAACGAGAGTTCGTAGAGATTGAACATCACAGCTTAATTCAACTGCGATTATTTTAATGGTATATTTCTCGTTGACACACAGCTCTCATATTGTGTTACATCATGATGATGGTGGTGGTGGTGGTGGTGGTGTGTAGTGTAGTGAAGCGCGTGAACAGTAGGCAGTATCAGACTTGGTCAGCCGTGAATAGTGAATGCGGTCGGTAACTAGTCAGACATAAAATGTAACTCTCTCTCTCTATTTCCACCAACTCACGATCAGGCACAAAACAAAAATGAAAAATCTATTTCAATGTTCATTGAATAATAGATTGATATTTGAATGCAGTACATTATTCTATCAAGTAAATATTAAATAATACAACAATAAATTTGAGAAAATAAATAAATTGAAGGAAAAAAAAAAAAAAAGAAATCAATAATAAAGATAATAAATTGTTGAGTATTATTTAATTGTCTACACAATTTATTTGTATAATTATTTATCTAATGTTCATATGTTGATAACATGAAATTGCAATTTTAATTGAGAATTATGGATAAATTTCTTTGTGTATTTTATAATGAAGAAAATAATTTCAAAACTTGTGAAAACATTATTTATATATCTTTTGGCTTAAACTGTTCAACTCTGTCTACGTTCACCGAGCATCGTCTTTCATGTTGTATATTTGTCTTGGATAAAATACGAAGCGAGTAAAACGAAAGTCTTGGCGTGTGGCGCGCCAAGAGGGAATGAGAAATGCGCCAGGGGCACGCGATTTTCCACTGGATCCTTTTGTGAATCCACTGAGGACTGGCAGCAAGACCTGAGATGCTCACGATTAATTTCGTTTGGTTTCTCATTCTCTACGATCATCATATTCTTTTTTTTTTTTTTTCTGTTCCACCAACCCTCCCCACTTATTGTACCCACTGCGAGAGTAAACTCAGGGATAAAAATATTGGGAAAAAAAATTACGTGACAAAACACGTGCACGCTGATTAAATTTTCTGATATTAGAAAAAATGTTTTTTTCTTCTCTATCCAACGTTTTTGTTATTCAAAACCGAGTTAAATTATATTATATCAATATAAAGAGGTATATACGAAAATGCAATTTGTTGCATAGTTTTATTTTTATCTCCAGTTGAATTTGATATGAAAATTTGTTTGCATTGTGTTGATAGGAATTTTTATTTATTTATTTTTCCTTTTTTTTTTCTTTATTTTTTTTATAGGAGTTTACGAGTTTGTACCACTGGAAAATGGCGATGGCCAGCGGCTACAGATCAACGCCCAGAATTGCATTCACTGCAAGACATGTGACATCAAGGATCCGAGTCAGAACATCAACTGGGTTGCGCCTGAGGGCGGTGGTGGTCCAGCTTACAATGGCATGTGAATATCACGCTATTTTATTATCTTCGTTTCCTCCTCTTTCACTATAAATATTTCCTATCTCGTGGACATTTGTGACATTTTTTTCACTATCACTACATTTTTATACGCCTGTTTGTTTTTATTTTGTTATGATCTGAAACAACAACATAAAAAAAAGAAAGAAAAAAAAATACAATACCATTTTTTTTTTTTACCTTTCATTTGCATATAAATATCAAAATTGTCTTTCATACATTTATTTTTATTTTTTATCCACTGAATTATCGAGTGCAATTTAAATTTTATATTTGACAACAACAGTGATATTTTTAATGTGCTATTTACGATTGTTCATGCATAAACAAATGTGATAAACGAACGGAAAAAAAAGAAAAAATTAGCAAGTCAATCAATGCAAGATTGTAGTTTAAAAAATATAAAAATGAGAAAGGAAAAGTGAGAAACAAAACAATGATATTAATTGTTAGCGAATAAATGTCAAACATTAATGCTAAAGTGCCTTCCTACAGTACTATAATTAATAATTATTACTGTCTTTTGTTTATTACATAGAATTGTGTTTATATTTACAATTGTGAGAAATATAAAAACAAAAATAAATACAACAATATATATTTTGTAATTATTATATAAATATTATTACAGGGATGTAACCGTTTGTTAATTGAATAAAAACTGTTTGAAAATTAAAATGATTTTTCGTCAACACTTTATTTATATTCCTATCTGAATAAATTACTACACAACAATTGGTCACAAAGTGTACAGAGAAAATAAAACTTATACTCACGCACAATAATAAACCTGATTAATCGATATATAATCGATACAATAATATTAAACACAGTCACGCACTGCTGAATCATAATATGATCAGTGTGCTCAATCAAACCCATAAATCCCCCAATTCATATTGAATCCCACAGTGTTTAACTGTCAGCTTCCTACTTTTCTTCATGTTCACAATTGTTCCTGAGTGACTTTCTCTATTAAACACAGACGATTGAGCACTGGAGAATAATTTAAATTATCATGCGCCATAAACACACACATATAAACACAAATATATATATATATTAGTAATACTTAATATCGATTCCCTCAATTCGGCAATTTATCTCGAACACATAACGTCATGAAACTAAAATTGGTTTCAGAATAACAACAATTGTGATAAAATAAATATCCTATGTTTCTTTTTTTTTTCACGCTTATTTCGATAATAAAACAACTTGACGATGAAACATGAACGACGGATAAAAATGAATAAATAAATAGGGGTATGATTTTGGCTATGAATAAGATAAAATAGAGAGAAGATAAATATGGCTAAATTGATTGCAATGTACTTGAAGAAAAATAAATACATCTAACGAAAAATCATCTATGTATTTATATGTATACATTTTATTTTTGTGTATAGAAAAAAAAAAAAATGGAAGAATAGACGATATGAGGGTGCGTCATCGACAACGTAATTTCATCTATGTCAAGATCGATTTGTATCAAAATACCGCCCTCCTCAGAATGTAATCAAACATAATGGGCCGTGTACCCATTTTGATGGGGTCGTGGCATGCTCTTTGTGTTATTCCGTGGATTATTCTCTGTCTCTCTGTCGCTTTCATTTGGTTTCTCTTTTCCATTTTATTTTTCTTTTTCTGGCTGCAATATCCACATAGAACACAAAAAAATAAATACGCAACAAACAATGATGATAGGAAGAGAGGGTCAAACTTAAATGGGATTATGGATTTATTTTCATCTATTTTTTATTTCTTTTATTGGTGATTTTTTTTTTTTTTCGGGCATGTGTATTGGTAATTTTATGCAATGATTTTGTTTTCTTTGATCTAGAATTAATGTAATATCGTAAATGGATAACGAGAAAGTTGATGTGAAGGAAATAAAAAAAGTATAAATAAGAAAAAAGGGGTGTATTTGATTGCTTCATGAATGAGAACATTAGCTGGTAGATTGTTGGAGAACATTGAAGATGGTGAATAAAGAAAAAAAAATTGAATGAATAGTAACAGTCAGGGTGGAGAGATGTCAGATAGTCAGATAGGGGATGATAATACATATGTATGGTAAAACAGTGAGGCTGTGTCATGAGTGCAGATGCTGAATTTCGTACTGTCCATGTCAGACCTGAATCACACATGACCACCTAGAATTTTTTGATAGGGGATTTAGGGGCAAATGTCACGTCACGTTCATTGATAGAAACAAATTTCATGATGGGGGAGGACGAATAGGAGTATGAATGTGTGTATATGTAAGAGGATTAATGATCTATAAGTGTATTCTTTGTGAGATTTTTATCCTTGGGGAAATGTTGTGAAATTTCTTTTTATCTGTTATTATCAGCAATTTTGTCAGTTTATTTTGTCATGATAGATATTATCATGTGACCATTATTTTTGGATTATTGGAGTTGGGTGAATGATTGATGACCTGGCCCGGAAGATATGATCAAATCCTTTATCAACCGATCAGCTTTCGTGATATATTTTGAAGAATTGCAATTACTTCGTATTCCAAGTACTTTTTTGTTGTTTGTATTTATTGAATTTTGTTATTAAGATGACACACGTATCGAATATTACGTATCCATTAATCTTTGTCAAGACGTCCGATTTGCTCCAGTTGTAGATAATATAATGATAACTATGTTGTAAAAAGCAGAGATATCCACTGGTGGTTGGTTGAATGTGGAATGATCTCGCTGTTGGTGTCCTATGTGTTGCTACCCCCCCAAAGAAGAATTTCGATAAAAAATATTGCCGACATGTTCATGAATTACTGATAATTGCGTGACATAAACTTCACAATACATCTCGAGCATCATAGACAGATAATGAAAAAATATGAGGCAGTACATACAACTAAAGCACAAGCAAACTGAAACTTTTGTCAAAGTTTTCCTAGTTCTCCAACTTCAGTAGTTGATACTTTTTGTTCCAAAGGGAATACTGCCGGTGGGCTCATGCATTCTTTATGACTTTTCTTGCACGCAATACTATCCAATAAGTATCCCAAGATTCAATTCACGAACATCAGAAACAAATCGAATGTATAGACACGATTGGTCGATCAGATTTGAGGAGGCGGAGCTTGGTTGTTACTGGTGGGGGTAAGTTATCCCGGAACGATCAGTTCTGCAACTATGTTGTCAAAGATCATTATCGCAAATAAATCCGAACATTAACACTTACTTCTAACAAAATTGAAGAGCAGTAAACATTATACATATTAATATTTGAAGATAAGCAGATAATACTCAGTATGAATAACTTATGATTTCACTTGCGGGGAAGGTTCCAGTTGTGTGCAATTAAGCGATTTGAATCCATGATCAAGTGATTGTCCGTACTAAAAAATTATTATTGAAGGTGAGGCTTCATGTCTTTGTACGTTATTGTTCATTCAAATACCTTCATGTAAGTTTTGACTTACAGTGCAATACCATAATGGTAATTATCAACGTTCATGAGTTAAATCAAAGATGAAAACTCACCGTGGTAGTTGATTACAATGTTCTAGAAAATGATCACAAACGTTCCATGTATCAGTTGGGAATTCGAGTATATTTTACGTATAGTTTCACTCTGGCCAAATACATACAATATCATGGCTGGTGCAATTCTTTGGTTGGCATGGATCACTATTATTCCGTTTCAACTTCTCCACATTTCTGAAATTGAAAGTGATGTAGTTGAATTGATGACAGCCATTTGTGATATTGCAAGTGAATTTGCTGCATATTCTAAATTGTTTATAGCATGGGTGCATCGAAAGTATCAATCCGAATCATGTGTGGTATTTAATTCAATGTTGAATAAAAATTTTGATGAAAACATTTTTCAATTTCAAGAACATTGATGAGTTTGATCATTGAAATGGCTGAAGATTGGCAACAAGCTGGAAGCAAGGTTACTCGTGAAACAAAAGTGTCTTGTTTCATCGCACGTTTAGATCTCTATTTATATTGTGGTGCTATTATAATGTTCTTTCCAAAATTGATGATTGCTTATTTCACTGACAACCCTGAAAATCGACAATTTCTACTTAAGACATCGTATCCATTTGAAGATTACAAATCACCAGTTTATGAATCAATCATCCTTCTACAATTTGTGCAAGGACTTTTAATGACTGCAGCTGATCTGATGCCACAAGCTTTCATAGTTGCTTCGGTAAATCAATGATTTATATTACAATGATCAATTACTTCGAAATTTTTCAATGAATAGCTAATTTTAGGTTTGTCATTCTGGGACACAATTCAATATATTGGAAGGACAGCTAAACCAACTGACGCTTACTACGAAGAATAGTGATATGACAAATGGACAAATCATTCCGATACTTGGTATTCTTATAGTGAAACATGAAAAAAATATTGACTTTGCTGAGAGAATTGAGATGGCTTTTTCAACGATATCATTTATCCACTGTCTTTGTAATGGTGTAGCTATTGGATGTAGTGGTTTGGTTTTTATGATGGTAATGCAGAAACAGCAAATGGAAAGTATTATTTCAAAAAGCTGATAATTCTCAATATTTGGAAATAATTTTTTACTTTTTCAGAGTAAAGATCCCGTCGACATAGGTCGATTTTCAATTTATCTTCTGATGAAACTGGTCCAAACATTTGTCCTTTGTTATGCCGGAGAGTATCTTACAAATAAGGTGCCAAAATACTTGCATGATTTTCAGATTCAGTTACGAATAATTCTTCATTATTTTCACAAAGAGTGTTGCTATTTCTGACGTGGTTTACAAAAGTAACTGGTGTCACTTGAATCCAAAGTATGTGAAAATGCTCCAACTAATGATGCTTCGCTCTCAGAGACCATTACAATTAACGGCTGGAGGATTCGCTGTATTGTCGTCCGGAATGTTCACAGTCGTAAGTTGAATTTTCAATATGGTGGGATGATAAACAAGAATAATTAATTTGTATGGATAAATGTTTCAGATTTTGAAAACATCTGGTTCCTACATGTCTATGTTACGAGCAACCTATTAGAACTGCTACATCCATTACATTCTGATTATTTACCGGAGAAAATGATTATTTTTTTATTTAATCAACTGGATCCCAATAGATATAATGACATCACTGATTGAGAAAAAAGGGATCTTGCCAGATCTAATGAGATCTGACATGGAAACCTTTTCCGATAGGCGAACGATAATCATGCACTGTATTGTGTTGATAGTAACTTTTCAATTCCCTTTCCAGTCGATAACTCCAGCTTTCTCGATAGAGACTGCATGATAAAAAGCTGACGTTCACTGGTCAATTGGTACAACTAGAATGATTGAGGTGTAGGCGTCCGAAACTGTGCGACCCCCACTTATTTGTTGCATTGATAGGAGGAGCATGTCCGATCATACATATTGCCCACCTATATATGAATTAGTAAAGATTGCGCGCCATAAACTTTTCGATATGCCTCAGGCAGCACAGTCCGAAAACAAAGAAATATCAGGTGAAGAGAATTGAAGCACAACCAAACTAAAAGTTTTGATGAAGTTTTTTCCGCCCCTTACATTGTCTCGAAGGGAATATCGTGGGTAAGTTCGTGCATTCTTCATGAGATTTTGTGCACGCAATACTGTCTATGAATATCCTTCTATGTATTTCACTGATATAAAAAAATAAATCGAATGTACCACACGATTGGTTGATCACATTGAATAAGGCGGAGCTTCATGATCACTCATGGGCAAGACATTGCAGAGTTGTCATTAATACAACGACCTCGTCAAGGTTCAACACCGCAAATATTTCTTAACACCAACGTCAGCTTTTCACACTCACTGAGAGATTATATTTTACCGGAGGCATAAACATGTGAGTCGGTGAGCTCGTCGAATTTGATTTACCAAGTGAACAAATTTAAACGCGGTCATGGTTTCATATGTGTGGAACCAAGTGATTTGAATTCGCAATTGTGGAATTTTCAGTGTTCCTGAATATTGTGGGATTATAATCAAAGTTGAATCATTTTCTTTTCCACGATCATTGTTGCGACGACAATTCGGTAATTATTCCGGTTCACCAGCCACATTATGAACAAAAACACTTCGTGTATTTAATTTTCTAAATTTGATCGATGCAGTTTCAGAAAATGATCACGAACATTCCGTGCATCAGTTGGGAATTCGAGTATATTTTGCGTATAGTTTCACTTTGGCCTCATTCATACAACATTTCGGCTGGCATCGTTCTCTGGCTGACATGGATCACTATTGTTCCGTTTCAATTCATGTACATTTCAAGAGTCGAGAATAGTGTTGTTGAATCGATGACAGCCGCTTGCGATATTGCAACTGAAGTATCTTTATTTTTGAAATTGTTGATAGCTTGGATTAATCGAGAGTACATCCAGAATTCTATAAACAAATTTAATTTATTAATTTTTTTCTCTCTATGAAATTCTAATAACATTCTTCTTCTACATTCCAGAATTTTGATGGGTTTAATTATTGAAATGGCTGAAGATTGGCAACAATCTGTAATCAAAGTTACTCGTGAAACACGAGTATCTTGTTTTATTGCACGTTTAGATCTATATTTATATTGTGGTGTGATCATAATGTACTTTCCCAGAGTGTTCATTGGGTACTTTACCGATAATCCGGAAAATCGTGTATTTATACTCAAAACAACGCATCCATTCGAGGATTACAAGTCACCAGCTTATGAAATAATTGTCATCCTCCATTTGGCGCAAGGACTCTTAATGACTGCAGCTGATCTTGTGCCCCAAGCTCTTATAGTGGCTCTAGTAATCCGATTAATCATTATACAAACATGAATACATACAGACTTGTCAATAATCATCATTTTTAGATTTGTCATTCTGGGACACAATCCAATATTTTGCAGCAACAAGTGAAAGAATTCATTAAGGTTGCAGCGAAGTCTTGTGCTGCAGATAAAAGGACTCTTTTACAAGTCGAAAAACTCATTGTGAAGCACCGGAAAATGATTAATTTTGCTGAAAGAATTGAAAAGGTCTTTTCAGCCATATCATTAATTCACTGCCTTTGTAATTGTGTAGCAATCGGGTGCAGTGGCTTGGTTTTTGTACTGGTAATACAAGAAGTGAAAAACATACAATCTAGATTCGGAGAAATGTTCAACTTTATTGTCGAGAAACAATTGTTAAATTTTCAGAGCAGAAACATCTTTGACATAGTTCGATTCTCAATTTATCTAATGATGAAACTTGTTCAAACATTCGTTCTTTGTTATGCAGGCGAATATCTCACCAATAAGGTGCGAAATATTTCACATAATTATTCAATCCAGTATGCAAAAGTCTACTTTTTTCCCTCTTGCTCTCAGAGTATTGCCATTGGCAATGTTATCTACGCAAGTGAATGGTGCGACTTAAATATAAGAACCATAAAAATTCTACAGATGATGATAGTTCGATCGCAGAAGAGACTAGAGCTCACGACTGGTGGATTTGCGGTATTGTCTTCCGAAATGTTCACAAATGTAAGTTCAATAATCACCATTGAAAGGAAAAACAATGAACTGAAACATTTGGAAACTTTGCAGATTCTAAAAACATCAGGCTCTTATATGTCTGTACTACGAGCAACTTACTGAATCTATCACATTCATTCGATTCCAACCAGACACCTGAGAAATGCTTATATCAGCTTCAAAACTTTTCTAAATATTGTTTTGAGAGTTCAAAGATATATTTATATTCATGACTGATTATCTGTGTTGAGATCTAGTATTAATTAGTGAGAATAATGATCATGCACTTTACTTGATAGATACATTGCTATATTCCTTTTCCCTCACGTCCGGCGACCACAGATTTTTCATGGAAGACTGTGTGGGAGGAGGCAGAGTCTTGACTGGTCAATAGGTAAAACTGGAATGATTGAGGTGTTGGCGACCAAAACTCTGCGACCCCCACTTATTGGTTGCATTGATAGGAGGAGCATGTCCGATCAAAAATATTGCCCACGTATATATGAATTAGTAAAGATTGCGTGACATAAACTTTTCGATATGCCTCAGGCACCACAGTCCGGAAACAAAGGAATATCAGGTGAAGAGAATTAAAGCACAACCAAACTAAAAGTTTCGATGAAGTTTTTTCCGCCCCTCACCTTGTCTAGTACATAATTTCTTATTCCGAAGGGAATATCGTGGGTAAGTTCGTGCATTCTTCATGAGATGTTGAGCACGCAATACTGTCTATGAGTATGTTTCCATGTATTTCACTGATATAAAAAAAATAAATCGTATGTAGCACACGATTGGTGGATCACATTGAATGAGGCGGAGCTTCATGATCACTCATGGGTAAGACATTGCGGAGTCGTCATTAGTACAACCACCTCGTCAAGGTTCAATACCGCAAATATTTCTTAACACCAACGTCAGCTTTTCACACTCACTGAGAGATTATATTTTACCGGAGACATAAACATGTGAGTCGGTGAGCCCGTCGAATTTGATTTACCAAGTGAACAAATTTGAACGCGGTCATGGTTTCATATGTGTGGAATCAAGTGATTTGAATTCACAATTGTGGAATTTTCAGTGTTCCTGAATATTGTGGGATTATAATCAAAGTTGAATCATTTTCTCTTCCTCGATCATTGTTGCAACGACAATTCGGTGATTATCCCGGTTCACCAGCCACATTATGAACAAATACACTTCGTGTATTCAATTTTCTAAATTTAATCGATGCTGTTTCAGAAAATGATCACGAACATTCCGTGCATCAGTTGGGAATTCGAGTATATTTTGCGTATAGTTTCACTTTGGCCGCATTCATACAACATTTCAGCTGGCATCGTTCTCTGGCTGACATGGATCACTATTGTTCCGTTTCAATTCACGTACATCTCAAGAGTCGAGAATAATGTTGTTGAAACGATGACAGCCGTTTGCGATATGGCAACTGAAGTTGCTTTATTTATGAAATTGTTGATAGCTTGGATTAAACGAGAGTACATCCAGAATTCTATAAACAAATTTAATTGATACATTTTTTTCTCTCTATGAAATTCTAATGACTGATTCTTCTTCTACATTCCAGAATATTGATGGGTTTAATTATTGAAATGGCCGAAGATTGGCAACAATCTGAAATCAAAGTTACTCCTGAATCAAAAGTATCTTGTCTTATTGCACGTTTAGATCTATATTTATATTGTGGTGTAGTCATCATGTACTTTCCAAGAGTGTTGATTGCGTACTTTACCGATGATCCGGAAAATCGTATAATTTTACTCAAAACAGCATATCCATTTGAGGAATACAAGTCACCAGCTTATGAAATAATTCTTATCCTCCATGTGGTGCAAGGAGTCTTAATGTCTGCAGCTGATCTTGTGCCCCAAGCTCTTATAGTGGCTCTAGTAATCCGATTAATCATTATACAAACATGAATACATACAGACTTGTCAATAATCATCATTTTTAGATTTGTCATTCTGGGACACGATCCAATATTTTGCAGCAACAAGTGAAAGAATTCATCAAGGTTGCAGCGAAGTCGTGTGCTGCAGATAAAAAGACTCTTTTACAAGTCGAAGACCTCATTATGAAGCACCGGAAAATTATTAATTTTGCTGAAAGAATTGAAGAGGTCTTTTCAGCCATATCATTAATTCACTGCCTTTGTAATTGTGTAGCAATCGGATGCAGTGGCTTGGTTTTTGTACTGGTAATACAAGAAGTGAAAAACATACAATCTAGATTCGGAGAAATGTTCAACTTTATTGTCGAGAAACAATTGTTAAATTTTCAGAGCAGAAACATCTTTGACATAGTTCGATTCTCAATTTATCTAATGATGAAACTTGTTCAAACATTCGTTCTTTGTTATGCAGGCGAATATCTCACCAATAAGGTGCGAAATATTTCACATAATTATTCAATCCAGTCTGAAAAAGTCTACTTTTTTCCCTCTTGCTCTCAGAGTATTGCCATTGGCAATGTTATCTACGCAAGTGAATGGTGCGACTTGAATACAAAAATTATAAAAATTCTACAGATGATGATAGTTCGATCGCAGAAGAGACTAGAGCTCACGACTGGTGGATTTGCGGTATTGTCTTCCGAAATGTTCACAAATGTAAGTTCAATAATCACCATTAAGAGGAAAAACAATGAACTGAAACATTTGGAAACTTTTCAGATTCTAAAAACATCAGGCTCTTATTTGTCTGTACTACGAGCAACTTACTGAATCTATCACGTTCATTCGATTTCAACCAGACACCTGAGAAATGTTTAAATCAGTTTTAAAACTTCTAAATATTGTTTTCGGAGTTCAAAGATATATTTATATTCATGATTGATTATCTGTGTTGAGATCTAGTATTAATTAGTGAAAATAATTATCATGCACAACACTTGATAGATACATTGCTATATTCCTTTTCCCTCACGTCCGGCGACCACAGATTTTTCATTGAAGACTGTGTGGGAGGAGGCAGAATCTTGACTGGTCAATAGGTAAAACTGGAATGATTGAGATGTTGGCGACCAAAACTCTGCGACCCCCACTTATTTGTCGCATCGATAGGAGGAGCATATCCGATCGAAAATATTGCCCACGTATATATGAATTACTAACGATTGCGTGATATAAACTTCTCGATGTACCTCAGGTATCACAGTCCGAAAACAAAATAATATCAGGTAAAGAGAACTAAAGCACAACCAAACTAAAAGTTTTGATGAAGTTTTTTTCGCCCCTCACCTTGTCTAGTACATAATTTTTTGTTCCGAAGGGAATATCGCGGATAAGTTCATGCTTTCTTCATGAGATTTTGTGCACGCAATACTGTCTATGAATATCTTTTCGTGTATTTCACTGATATAAGAAAATAAATCGAATGTACCACACGATTGGTGAATAACATTGAATAAGGCGGAGCTTCATGGTCACTCATGGGTAAGACATTGCGGAGCGGTTAGTTGCACAATAGTCTCCTCAAGGTTCAACACCGCGAATATATCTAAACACCAACTGTCAGCTTTCAACACTAACCAAGAGAGTTCACTGAAAGATTATAGTCTACCAGAGACACAAACATGTGAGTAAGTCTGCTCGTCGAATTCGATCGACACTGTCAACAATTCCAAACGCGGTCATAGTTTCCTATGTATGAGATCAAGTGATTTGAATTTACAACTGTGTAGTTTTCAGTGTTTGTGATTATTACGGGATCATAGTCGAAGTTGAATTATTTTTGTTTTCTTCATCATCATCATCATCGTGACAGCATTTTGGTGATTATTCTGGTTCATGAGCCACATCATTAACAAATACTTCTTCGTGTATTTAATTTTTTAATTTGATCAATGCAGTTTTAGGAATGATTACAAACATTCCGTGTATCAGTTGGGAATTCGAGTATATTTTGCGTATAGTTTCACTTTGGCCTAATTCATACAACATTGTGGCGGGAACTATTCTGTGGCTGACATGGATCACTATTGTGCCATTCCAACTCATACATATGTCGGAAATCTTGAATAATGTTGTTGAATTGATGACAGCAGTGTGCGATTTTTCAACTGAAATTGCATTATTTCTGAAATTATTGATAGCCTGGATTAATCGAAAGTACATCTGGAATTCTATCAATAAATATTTTGTATTCATTCTTTTTTTATCGATAAAATTTTAATGATTAATTTTCTCCTACTTTTAAGAATTTTAATGGGTTTAATAATCGAAATGGCTGAAGATTGGCAGAAAGTTGATATCAAAGTGACCCGTGAAACAAGAGTATCCTGCTTCGTTGCTCGTTTAGATCTGTATATTTATTGTGGTGCTATAACAATGTTCTTTCCAAAATTGTTGGTTGCTTACTTCACTGACAGCCCTGAGAAGCGAGAATTTCTTCTGAAGACGTCGTATCCATTTGAGGATTACATGTCACCAGCTTATGAAATAATTATCATTCTTCATTTTGTGCAAGGAATCTTAATGACCGCAGCTGATCTTGTGCCACAAGCTTTCATAGTGGCTCTAGTAATCCGATTAATTGTTTTACAAACATGAATACATACAAACTTGTCAACAATTCTCATTTTTAGATTTGTCATTCTGGGGCACAATCCAATATTTTGCAGCAGCAAGTGAAACAATTCATTACGATTGCAACGAAGTCTAGTGCTGCTGATAAGAGGATTCTTTTACAGGTCGAAGAACTTATTGTAAAGCATCGGAAGAATATTAATTTTGCTGAAAGGATTGAAGAGGCTTTTTCAGCTATATCATTAATACACTGTCTTTGTAATGGAGTAGCCATCGGGTGTAGTGGTTTAGTTTTCGTAATGGTAAAACAACAATCAAATAAAATTTATTTATGTTACGAGAAATATTAATTTTCATTGTTCGAAAACAATTATTAAATTTTTAGAGTAGAAACCCCTTCGACATAGGTCGATTCTCAATTTATCTTGTGATGAAACTTGTTCAAACATTTGTTCTTTGTTATGCTGGAGAATATCTCACCAATAAGGTGTGGAATATTTGACACAATTGCTCGACCCAGTCTCCAATAATTAATTTTTTGTTTCTTTCCTCAGAGTATCGCCATCTCTAACGTGATCTACGAGAGTAATTGGTACGACCTGGATGCAAAACATCTGAAAATTCTTCAGCTGATGATTCTCCGGGGTCAGAAGCCCTTATCACTAACAGCTGGTGGATTTGCTGTCTTGTCTTCCGGAATGTTTGCAGTTGCAAGTTGAATTATTATCCAGAAAAAATAGACTAATTTCATTCAATACAAATATACGATATTGTTTCAGATTTTGAAGACATCTGGCTCCTATATGTCCATGCTGCGAGCAACATATTGAATCCAGTCCCTATATCTGATTCCGTTGACGTCTTTTTATGTGTACCGGACATCTTACGGGAAAATTACTTTGGACTTCACTCAGATCATCCATTTCCTTCTTTGACTGTTTATTTGATTCAATGTGAAGCAAAAAAAGAGGAACTAATTCAGTCATTTCATGCATAACGAATTGAGACATCCACTCATTGTCCAGATATATCATTTGAATGCTGACATTTATTCACAATCTCGCTGTACATCACATGATGAAATGTATTTAGATGAGGTAAGACGCCATAGTTTCTTAATAAAAAATATCTTCCGCGTCTATCCGCTTTTGAATTGTAGTCGTTCTTTTATTTAAATAATAGGATGAGAATTTTCAGAAAACTGCAGTTAACCCAAATTAATATTTGAGGATAATAATTCTCACCACATTTTCGTTTACATTCATTATTCTGTATGACCTTTACAGTTCGTGAACACATAAACTGTAACTAAGTATTTTCGTTTGCTAATGACACCTGTTGGATGGCCACCAAGATGTTTTCTTGCCTTGTCTAGTAAGCGCCCTGAGATATTACACAGTCGTTAGAGTCAACACCCAAGAGCTATTTACCATTGAAGGATGCCAAATGACATAACAATGTGAGCTATTGCTGAGTAAAATCAGCTTTCTTTCTTGTTCTAGTATTCACGAGTCGATTGACTTTTTCCTTTTTATTTCTTCTTTCCTTCACGAAAAATAAATCTATAAAAGCGGGGTGGGTACATCGCACAAAACCGAATTCAAGATGAATCTTCGTGAAATAACTCAGAGAGAAAGAGTGAAACTTTCTAACACCTCCTTCCTAACTTTTCCAGGACGCGTTTGTTCAAAATAGAGTGTAATAAAGTCGTTTCTTATCGTATTTCAGATACTGCAGAAACGTACGGAAATTGAGCGAGACTTGAGAAAGACAGCGGATGGGTATTCATGCGATGAAAACTTAGTGAAGTGGGATTTCACTTCAATTTCAGCCGGTTCTTAAAGTCTCTACCATAAAATGTTGTATATTTATGGAAAATTTTCTACTATCTCATGAACAAAATCATTATGCAAAATGCGTTTATTCAAGTACGTATTGCTCAAATATTGGACTTGTTAATTTCAAAAAGGTAAATGAAAGTAAGTGAGACCTTATCTCTTCGGTGCTTCCCTTCCTAGCGTAAATGTAACATGAAATCCTGGCCCTCATCTTCTGTTATTATCGGCACAAAATTTACCGTAGTATAAAAAACAAAAATGTCTGACGTTACCACTTTCCGGGGGTAGATTAAGAGCATAAATTTCATCCAGATACTGTCTTCCACGCGGAAAGATGATATCCGGTAGTGAAGAACATAAAAAGAAAAATATTTCCCTGTATTTTTCTTTTTTATTCTTCACTGTTTAAGCAATATCATATTTTTATGTTCATCTTCCAGTCTTCAGGATCAAGCCTCGTAAATCGTTTCAACAATAAATTCACTCTTAATGCTTTTTCCGATCAACAGAAGTAGGTATTACAACGAAACGGAATGAAAAAAAGTGAAGAAAAAAAAAAACGGAAAATAGAACAAAGAACCGTAGCTTCATAGTATAAGTATAAGTGACACATTCGATTTATTTCTCTGATGCCACTGTACAGTAACAATTGTCCTCTCTCACAGCACTGGTCCAGAGTAATACAAGAGTGATTCTTTTTTTTTTCTCCTCCCACATCCTCCTCATTCCTCTTCTGTCATGAACTTTTTTCATCTTCGTTTCTTTACCTACACTCAATTCCATGATTCCTTCGCTTTGTTCGCTATTCGATGTGTCATATGGCCCGGAAGAGATGGCAATTCAGACGAAACGGCCGGTTAAGTGGGGCTCAAATTCCTCAAACTGTTTTCATCCCGATAGTCGGGATTTTCCTTTCAAACTCACTGTATAACCCGATAGGTAGGATACGTTAAAGTTTTACGCTTACACATATAGCATTCACATAGAATTCCACTAGGAACTCCCAAACAAATCCCCAAAGATAGATAAACGATCACCTCGCGATCATATTAAACTTTATTCGGTAACCCGTAATGACAAAAATCACATTTCAGAAGTTGGCAATATCAACTTCATGAATATTTAATGCACATATTCCGAAAGACAAAATACGATGAATGTATTAATTATGTGGCTGGGAATATTATTTTTCCAGGAGATGACTACGTGATATCCGCCATTTATATATCTGTCATTGCTAACTTGATGGGAATCATTCTGGAATATCTGTCGTCAACAAATGCTATGAACACAAAACAAAATGAATAATACTGACACCAATACTGTTGGGCTGCCATAACTATCTCAAGTATAACAAAGCGTCTCATTTCGTTTGCATCAACACTTCAAAATTAACGACATATCTGTAACATATATTTAAATAATTGTTTCATGGTGTATAGCTGTTATAAAGAGAGCACATTCATACAAGCAGAATTAATTCCTTGTATCAATTCGTAATAACAAACACAACATTTCGGAAGTCGACAATATAAAGTTCAAATATATGATATACATATTTATTATGTGGATCTGTGATGTACGTTGGTTCTGGTTGCTCTAAAGAGCTACCTTCTCGTATAACATGGTATAAGAGATGCTTCTTTGTTCGTTGGCTGACAATCATGTCCTCTATCTTTATTCTTTCCCATCTCATTTCTCACCCTCACTCGATTTAAACTCACGCTCTCTTTCTCCACTATGTTTCGTTCCGTTTCCCCTTTTTTAACCGCCACCACCACCATCACCCACTTACCCCTCCACCCACTCGTCTGCACACATACCAACCACTACCACTGCCATTTCTCTCCTCTTGGAAAGCGACGCGCCGGGGCCGTTGAGAGAAGTTCCCGGGGCCACGATGGTGTTGTCATGGTAACCGGCAGCCCATTGCCAATCAACGAGAGGGTTGCACTCGTACGTGCGTTTACCCGTGCTCTCGCTCTCTCACATCCCCTCTGTCTATTTCACTCTGTCGCACGTTCTCTTTCTCTTGTGACGTTCTTTGTCACCCCTGGAGGCTATAACAAGCCCATCCACTGATTTTCCTGTGCGCCTGATCTCATACAAACGACAGACACTGTTGCTTCAATCTTGGATATGAAACATCCTCAAACATTTGTATACGTGAACATTTTTTAATATCTTTATTTTTACTTTTAATTTGTAGAATATAATTTATTGAACACAATTTTTTTAAATGTTACTCATGTTTCAGCATTCTCCGGATGTTTTATTATTTGATGGAAAAAAAGGATATTCAGTTTATCTTAGGAAATAAAATTTATTTAACGATAAATTTGGATCACATAGTGCTGCGTAAGTCCAATATATATCTTTTCATAAATCTTATACACTGATAACTACGATGTATATATATATGTATCCATATGAATTTTACTTGCTGAACCCAATTTTCCATTTACTGCTGATATTCTTTTTCTCCAGAAGTCTTCTTTGTCCGGAAGAGCAAAAAAAAACGGAATTCAATGTTCATCTCTAAAGTAAGACTAATTTGAATTCCAGATTAGAAGAAAACGAATAAATGGGAAAATTAGTATGATGAGCCGGTGAAGTTTGACTTGATTCTAAAATTTATATCTCGGGAAAAATTAGAGATAGAGAAATATATCTGAAGAATCAGTGCATTTTCGTTGATTTATTTTGATGTAACATTCTAACCACTCATTTTTATATGAATACTTACCTCGAAAGAAATTGATATCTCCATAACTTCCTGGTGTTTTATCTTGATGAATTCGAATCGCTTATATGTTGGCATGTTGGAACAGATTTCCCAGATGTGCAGTATTACAAGAGTCTCATATATGTATATTCAGCAGATTTTCTTACCTGTAATTAAGGAGATTCAAAGTACTGCACGTAATAGCTTTACTCCGATAACACGCCGCGGTCTTTGACGTTGAAAATGATGATGGTGTTGTACACATGAAGGAACGGATCGTACCGAAGCCTGAAATTACCGGTGGAGGTCGTCAATGCCAATGCAATACCAATTAACGATGTATGGCGAGCTGAGAACGACAGAGAGCAACAGAAGGAGACTAAGAGAATGGAAGGAAATAGCCTTAGGCAATTGGCCCGGAAGCTATATTGCCAGTGGACCGACATAAATCCGGTTAATGGACTTGTCAAGGTAGGATCAAATAAGATTGTATACATATACAATAAATATTATCAATTGTGACATATTCAAATCATGAGAAATTCATTTTCATTGACAACATTCAAGGTATGGCTACTTTGTATATGTATACATTGACAAGACACTTGGAATACGATGAATAACAGTGATAAAGCACGTTTAAATATCTTCTATTCCCATTGTGAGAGAGTCTGAGGAATAATCATGGTACTGGAATGCTCGTAGTGAGTGGGACTCTGTGAATACATATAGTCCATTCCGTTTTGGAATTTGCATGCGAATGATGCTACATCCAACCAACTGACGGCTGTTGGTTATAGCTACATCAGAGATGTCTATTAGGAAAATCAATGAGCGACGGTAGGAAAGTTGGCATATTTATACTGTCTGTTGTATTATTATACTTCGGCTTGTAAATATCAGTCTTTGCATTTTGAATTAATTTCAAACATATGGAATATACCGGCAGAGTATAATTCATGTGGAATGTTTTTGATTATTCATTGGAAATAATATTAATTAGTAATATAGTGTAGTTTTACAGTATATATAATAATTCTGTGGTACTCTGCGCTTTGATCTGAAATGTTACATTGCCAATTTCATTTGGACATTTAATTGTGGTTGATGTTATTGAACTGAACACAGTTCGAATGTTTTGTATCTACAAATAATTCGATATTAAATTTCGGTGAATGTGAATCGATGGGATTGAAAAGATTGATATTTAAAAATATTGATACATATTCCAATTATTCACAATGATTTAAAGAGTACAGAATACTGAAGTACACATATTTTAATGCATTCTCATTTGGAAGTTCGACGTTGTGTTTATTATGTAACATATTCAGAATATGTGATCAGTTAATTTTATCGAATTAATGTAATTATCACTATCATAATGATATATCATCCAGCCACTGCATGCTTTTGTCACAAAATATTATTCTGGTTTTGTCGAGAAAATCAATGAGATTAATGCAAGCCCCAAACGATGCACCGGCTGGTTATAATTCGTATTGTATTACACTATTACAAATATGCAAATGTAGCATTTTAACGGTCTGGTGATTTGCTCTGGTGAACACCCGCGGTATGTATCAGTACATAAATACAATAGCCAAAGGTCTTTATGGGTCACGGGTCACGCATTATTTATTTTGTGTGACCATTACTTTAACCAAGCGCAAACACAAGTATAAACTAAATGTACACAATGTATGTGGCTATTGGCAAGAAGATTTTCTAGTGGCATTGTATCTGCTAGTGTAAATTTTCTATTCCCATGAGAAATGAATTAATCATGAGATTAGATGGATTATTTCACGTAGAATTAACTGTACAAAATTTACCTTATCACATCTTTATTGCATACAATAATTCAATATTTATTGGATCGAAATATCCTCTATCGTATTACAGATGACTGGAACAGCTATCTGCATAGTTATACACTGACAATCTGAATAATGGTCAAAGCTACTATTTCAATTGTTGAAGGAAAATATTTGGCTACAATAATCAAATAGTGTGACCGTTATCACAATACTTGTTAATAGACCTGAAAATTGTGAGTATGATAAAACAATAATTTCTAATCCAACGATTTACATTGTTATTTCAATTATCTACTTTCAGCAATATTTTCAGTCATTCGAGAGATCTCCCTCTCAATAAATGCTCCAAATCAAACATAATATCATTAAAAGCTAAAGCGGAATTAAAATTCTCAAATTCATTTATTTACCGCCACTTAGATTCACGCAACTTTCACTGGACACTGGTGAACTCACCGGCAAGCAGACGAACTACAACTTCGAGAACCATATTCTTTCCAAACACAAGAACTCCAAAAACATCATGAAATTTCAAGGTAATTTCCGTGCGAATTTCAAACTATCTGAATACATAGTTTATCATTACACAAAAAAAAAAGCACATAAATCAAGAACAAATTTCATTAAACATACTTATGTAAATGCATCCAAGTAAGTAGCATTTTATTAATTATATATTCTCTCTTCTCTCGTTTCTTTTTTTTTTCTTCACCCACCCTTTCTCCACTATCTTACATTTACAAATTTAATGTGAACTCTACTTTTTCTCACTTCCTTTTCTTTCTTCTTAACCTCTTTTCATTTTCTATCTTCACTTTTCTTATTCCTAATTTTTTTCTTCTTTCTTATTTTCCCCACCTCTCAAAAGATGCTTTTAGCCATTATGGAATTTTCAATTAATCACTCGTAGCGCTACAGTGCAAAAAGGGAAATGAGCTTCCGTTTAAATTTTCTTTTCGATTACACTGGATTGCAATTAAATGGTGGAATGCTCAGTTAATTGCAACAATTAGAATATAATGCAAAATGGTGCGGAGGAAAAGAGAGTGAGTGAGGGTGGCAGAGATGAAGAGAGGGTGAGAGGAATTGGGCGGTTGCACCTCATCGATTAACTCAATGGTAAATGCGTCACGTTCACGCCGGAATTTACCGCATCGCTTCTCTCCTTGCGTCAAGCCTACATATGCAACCTATATATATATTGTCCTTCCCGCAGTGTTGCCAGGAGATTCTACACATGTATATACATATAGATATATGGGTAGCAGTGGCACGGACATAGACAATAGAAGCCAAATGTAAACATGAGGTACGTACCTACGTGACTCTGTAAACACGAGGTGTAAAGCAGGAGGTATATGGGAAAATCCCTGGATCCTAACCAAGTCTACGTCATACAAAGAAACGTAAACATTGTTGTGTATAGATATTGCAACCACTATCCACTGTTCATTCATATATATATATCTTACTTAGTCTGGTTTCTTTCTTCTTTTTTTAAGCCACTAGCAAGGTGTACATGGTATACCGCTATTGGTAAATATAACAATGGCGGTGAAATGTTATGAAAATTGTGTTTACATACAATTGTATGTGGCATACAAAAGTGTGTACAATTGATGTAGCGATGAAAACGTTTATCAGCAGGATTTTTTGTACTGTGCATGTTTCTTTCCTTTTTTTTTGTTTCTATTTTTTATTGTGAGATTGACTTAATTCTATTATAGATATTTTTGATTGAGTTATATTATTATTTAATTGATATCTATTGTAAATTTGTCACAATTATATTTATGTCAATAGTGAAATTTATTTTTATTTCAGCTTGATTATTTATAATTGAATTTCATTGAATTAATTTTTTACAGCTAGTAATATTCCAGGAATTTTGTAACACATGTGTAATTATTATCGGGAATGTTGTTACATGGGAGAAAAATTGGGGAGAAGATATTTAAATACCCATTTCCAATACAAGTCCCCCCCCCCTTTTTTCCCCGAAAAATTGTCGATATTTCATCAACAAATTCTGCTTCAATTAATATGAGTGTGTGAAACATTATATTACAGATTGAAATTCATCTGCAATCTTTTGTCTGGCGATAGAACCACTTTGATAATAAAAGAGCGCCACAAAAACCACAGAGGATTTTTTTTTTTCACAGCGCTGAAAAATTCACATGAATTGAAAAACAACTAAAAAAACAAATCTAGGAAATTCTTTTTTCCCTAACTTTCCCCCCACAAACAAACACACATATATCTACACATATTATTATTATTTTTTTTTCTCTTCCTCCCTGAATCGAAAAATACGACAGATGTGTTCTGACACAGCGTTATCGATTACTTCCCATTTCAATCTCAATGTGCAGATACACACATTCGTACATACATATATTAATACTCTTATGGATGTATTTGTATATGAGTGTGGGGGTGTGTATGTGATTGTGCTAAAATGGTTGCACATCTGTCCATCTCTCTGTTCTCAATATATTATTCACGCACATGGCAATACCTATGCGGCAGATTATTGCTCATGAGGATGTAATAATTGTATACGTGCATGACGTAAAATGCAAAAGAAAAAGGGTATGAAGAGAGGATAGAGAGATGATGATATAATAATGGGGAAGAACTAATTGTCAATGCCATTTCGTACAGCTTTGTCATATAATCGTACATGTATAAATGTCAAGAGAAATATGATGTGCTTTGTTAAACTAAAATATTTTATCCTGTAAAATTTCCTCGACGTTCGTACGTAATTATATAATTATTTATAAATATGTGTGCAAGTATGAATAACTGTCATGAATATCATGTATTTGTGATGGACATATTGTGCTCTCTATGAGTAATGTAAAATATCGCAATTTAATAATACAATTTAATTTGTTATTATGGAAATCACACCGGCAATATTCGCATGTTTGAAAGATAATTAAACACACATGTGGATGGAATATTTTGATACATTCATTATTATTCATGTGAGATAGTCATATAAATGAGAGAGGAAAAAATCATTCACGTCAATTAATAACAATGGGGCAGTATCTGCTCGAATAATTAACATGGAAAAAAAGATATAAATAAATATCGCTCTTTTTCAAGATTTAATTTTCATCGTTTTCTTTACCGACCGACAGTATCGTTGAACTGTAATGATGATTCGATACTGCTAGATGGCGCTCATGTAAATCGCATAATATAATTCTAGATCTAAATCGATTGATTTGTTTATGTATAAGATATTGCTATCACGATCGTAATAATATCAATAAGGTTTAAAATTCCTCATAATTCGTATATAAAAATTAATCTGCCAGTATGAGTGTGCACTTGATATAATATAATTGATAATGATGACCGTTACACAATCTCAGTTTTAATAATAAAATTACAAAGGTTAAATAATCGTTTCATAAAATAAAAAAGAACGTAATTAAAAGTTAAATTTTTTAAATAATAAATTATGATTGTAAATACCTGGCCACTCGGCGAGCTATACCACGCCGGAAATTACTTCAGAGATGGAGAATGTAAATACGTTGGTTTAATATACATATACGCAAGTGAGAGTGCAAGAGAGAGTAAAGTGCATATACATTGTATAATCACACATGGCCCCACTCTCGCGTTAGCTTAAATGAGTATTTTAGTAAAATCCAACATACACATGTATATACATTTATAGCACATCTACATGCATACATGAAAATCTATAGACCACTACTATACAATATACATATAACCAACAGTGGATTTCACGAGGGTTGCTCGTACATCTGGCAGTAACCGGTATTACTGGGTACACTGGCATATAGCGCTAGCAAATTTAGTGGTACATTATACTCGCGTTTCCTCCTGTCGAGTCGAGTAGGAAGGGATATGACTGGGGTGCCTGTGAGAGAGTGGCAGGAGCGAGAGAGGGAGAGAGAGAGGTGAAAGTGGAGTGTGCAGAAAGGGTGATGGCATTGCCCAATTTATATGCTGTATAGCAAAAACATAAAATGTCTACACCAATAAATTGACAAATCTGATGAATGTTGTGTGTGTGTGTGTGTGTGGTGTGATATGGTCAAAGAGTAATATGCTTTAATCAGAAAATTGTCCAATTGACGAATTTTTATATATATATATATAATCCAGATACAATATATGTGTTTAATTTAAAATGATAGAGAGCTATTCGGATGAAATCGTAAAATGAAATATTATTGACAATCAATATAATAATGTTTATGAAATTAAACAGCTTCACCAATGTGCATTGATTTGTTTCTGACCATGATTCAAATAAAAATTGAATTGAAATGTAGATATTTGCACGGTGACATGCACCGGTATTATTTGAAATCAAATTAATATACATGCCAATTTATTTGAAGCAACATCAAAGCTGTTTTTAAATAATAATATCGATAATTTATTTTGAACGTTTCAATTATATTGGAAATACAGTATTCATATTTGATTTTTAATATTATTGCATGCTTGTCTATCACGATGATTGCAATTTTCGTTACGTATTTATTTTTGATTGAAATGCCATCATTTTTTTTTTTTTCCATATGTTGCTTTTTTTATTTATTGGAGTAGAAATAAATAAATTTGTTTCCAGGGAATTTTTTTTATTTTTGCCCATACAACTTCATTTTTCCAACGTCAATTTCAAATATTCCGAGCGAGTATAGTTAGTCAATTTTTCCTTGAATTCCGCAATATTGACCAGCAATCTCTTTGTTCATATTGGATGGAATATTTTATTTTACTTTTTTTTTTTTTTTTTTATTATTATTCATTTTATAAAAGGGATATAGAGAGGGAGAGATGGAATATGAACGCGTACCGGTTGAGCGAGTTTTTCGCCCTTCATTCGCGTGCCACGTGTCGGTTGCGTGCCCAACGCTGAATATATCGTTTTCTTCTCGCTTCTACCTCTCTCTCTTCTACACTCTCATTTGCTCTCGCTCTTGAAGCCGCACCCTCTAGTTATGCTAATTTTTATGCAGCCCCGCAAAAATTGCCGGAGACATGTGCGCTCAACAACCATTGAAATGTTATCACGCTTATGTGCCCCCATCAACTTTGCAAAAGAAGTTTGTGAAACTGTTTTCTTTGTGTATTTTTTACTTATTACTTTCTACAACCAAAATCAAATATTGTCAGTAATTAAAATTACTATTCAATCATTGAAGTTTATCTGGGAATTACAATAGTTCAACCCCTCCAACATCAGAAAAACAAATATCGATTTATTCTTTTAATGAAACTTTTGAATTCACGTTTATCTGTCTGATGAGTTTAGAGATGAAAGTTTAAATATTAAAATCAAATTCTCCATATGATTCTCTGGAATTTCTTTTTTTTTTTTTCTGCAAACAGTGAGATAGATGCTGTAAACTAGTTTTTTAAAAGATATATCCAATGTTTTAAATTTCATTTTTGTTGTGGGAAAAATTTTTATTATATTTATACTAACAAAATGTTATTTATTTCAGAGTTCGCATCATGTTTTGATGATGTAAATCCGTCAACGCCATCTTTCCTTTCTCTTACAGCAAATCTGACAGTAGTGTTTATATCGCTATAAAATGATATTCCTGCTGCACTAAAACGGATATGTCTCTGTCATTTTTACCGAATATCTATATAAAATTTGGTAAGCATATTTTCTAAACTACAAACCCTTCGGAAAGTGCAAGAAATCAATTTAGCCAAATATTCAGCGATGAATTTTATCCTCAATAAATCTTGAACACTTTTTTACATACAAAGTGAAACGAAAATTTAATATTACATTGCACTATTTTATTCCATCATTTGTCACAACTTTTTTTGTATTGTAAATTCATTTGAAAAAATATACAGGATTTAATAACAAGTATATGTGATTAGTAAAATTGTTCATCAACAAACAACAATAGATTCTACACTAATTATTGTCTATACTTAATATACTTAAATATGAACAAATGTTACAATGGAAGTGCGAAAGGTAGACACAATATTTGTTTCACTGAGAATAATTGCAGTAGAGTAGATTGGCTATGAGACTTCCTCTTTGGAAAGCTAATTAGCGTAAGTCACGTTGAAATTAAATTTTCGGCATCCAGAGTGGATGGTGAATTGTACATGAAAATCCCTACGGTCTTGACTCACTTTCTCTCTATATCTATCTATCTCCCTTCCATGTAACTCCCATTGAATTACGTGGTATATGACGTTAAACCCACGAGTATTCATTAGCCGAGTCACGACCAAATATTTGTCTCAGGATACTGGTCCTCCATATACTACAGTGCACACTCGATTTATCAATTCTCTTCTCCTTTCTCTTAACGATCTTCATCAATTCCCATGTGAATATACTAGTCATCATTATGTTCACTAATTGAACATTGATTCTGTATATATCAAACAAAAAAATAAAAGAGCATGTAGAGTAATTTTAAAATAATACAGAAATTAAAATAATATTCATTTGTTAATTTATATTTGAAAATAGAATACCACAACTGGATACAAGCCTCATAATTTTGTAAAATAATTTATGCTGTATCGAATCCCCTAATTGAAATATTGAATTATTTTTTATGATTAATTAGTGATAATTTAGGGATAAAAAAATATATACACAATGACGATTAAATATATAAATACAAGCGTAGGAATTAAAAAAATTAAAAAATATGATATCCTAGCATACTTTTGTTTACACTTTTTGAAAGAATGATTTAAAAATAACTCATTATTGTAAATAGTAGATTATTAAAAAATGTTTTAAAACCATGCGCCAGTGCACTTGAATTAACTTGCGCCATACAGTTGAACATGATAAACATGTCTCAGATAATGAAAGGGGGGGCCTTCTTGTACACATTTAATATATACATGTATACAAGTTTATGAAGTTGCTGTAGAATCGTGGTGGGTACATTGCACACGCACCCGGCACAAATATTGCCTCAGGGCCCAATACATTGACGGACCCCACGTTCCATATTTTTATTTTACTTTTTTCTTTTTTTTTTTCAAGACGAGTGTGTGTGTGTGTGTTCGGCAGATGGCACGGGACAGAATGATCGCCAGCTGCTGAAAAAGCCGCTACGCGTAATATAGTCACAGTCAACTCCTCACTTTTATATATGTATTTACATGTATGTTTATATGTGATGGTCGGGGTTGTAAAATGAAGCCCCCCCATGCATGATGAAAGTCTTCGGACAAAACCTGTTGTTGCCGGGTGGCTTCATTTTGCTTCATAGTGTATTGAAAAAAAAAAAAAAAAAAGGTTCTGGCACACGCGCGATAAGGAATAATACAAGAGCAAGATAGAGGAAAAAGAGTAGTTTTAGATATAGCCAAGTTGCTGTGACAAATGGATTGAATGTAAGGCAACTGGAAAAGGAGCTGGAGTAAGATGAAGAGAAGGAAAAAGTTGTATAGATACTTTATAGACTTCTCTTTCTTTCCCACTTCTGCTTCATGTCCTCATCCTGAACTCACTTCTTCTCTATTTCTTCATGTATAGTTGAGATAAATAACTTTTGATTAATTTGATAAACTAAAGCGTGTCTAGAGATAGAATTTGCTGTGGCGTCATCGGGAGTTAAAAAAGTTGAATATGAATTTTGTGAAATTAATTAAACCAATTTTTTTTTTTTTTTTTTTCTATCATTCGGGTGACGTGCTGTAACTTGTTTGAAACTTGAGTAACGAGTAACGCTTGAAATTCGTATTGGCGACACATATATATATGTCTGTATATATGTATGAGTATATATGCTTCCCGTTGAGTCGTTGTCAGGTCTGTTGGCAGCTGGAGAAATGGTGCAGCTGTCTACGATAATCGTATATATATATATATGTATGGTTACACATATAACCACTTACAAGACTATCACTGAATCTTTTGAGAATTTTTTTCCTAACGTTTCGGCAACTTGGAACGGAGAAAAAAATTTGGACATGAAATTCATCTCTACATTAATTAATTATTATTCATGTCTTAGATATATATGCCATTTGACCTTTTGAACAATTTATGCCAGACAATTGATCATGAATAAATTGATCGCACCTAAAGGATGGATCCTTTTTAAATTCATCTGTTTATATTATTATTCTTGTATTTCATTTTTCTATTTCGTGTTACTGTATTTAATTATAAACATCTATGAATTAATTTTTGTGATAAATTATTAGCATTCTCCACTGTCAAAGATTATATATAATTATAATGACTAATAAATGTGCCATTTATGTGTGAAATAATTGCACTTTTTTTTTTATTGAAGATACTTCTGTACTAACATATACTAAACAAGCCAAGTATATAGTAGTATAAGCCATTTACTATTTCAATGATAAATTATATTTAGCGTGAAAACTTTAACAAATCAAACATGTGAAAAAAAAAATAAAAAATTGAAAAAATTCATTACAATATTTTATGATCAACGCGATTAGTTATTGTTCGCAATACGAAGTTGGACAATGGCGCGTGCCGAGCAGCTGTTGCTGTGTATTATTTTTTTCGATCGCAGCGCCCTCATTCATTCAAGTTTTATCTCCCTTTAGCGTCACGTTTCTCGCATCTACCCTTGGTCGCTTCTCGTTCGTGCGTGTGCCAGAGAAAATTGATCAAAAGAAAAATCATTCACGGGCATCGTTGTATACACTCGACTTGGTTTTAGCAGCCGTGTCCCAGTCCCCAATGTCAGGCCCCAGCTTTCTCTATCCCGCCCCAGTAGTCTACACCACCCTTCTCATTCTCACCCGATTGTCATATTAAATGGCACGACCCCGAGGCATCGAGCCAACAACAATAGAAACTACTGCCTTGCCACGTGGCAACTATGAGAATAATATGGCAACGGTCACGTGCCCACCAACGCTTTGGGTGTTTCTTTTAGATAGAAAAAAAATTGTAGATATGGTGAAAGAAAGGGAGAGTGATTTGAGTGGATGAAATGAGAACCAGTGAAAACATAACCCTTACAGAATCTTTATTTTATGTTTCAGTTTTGTTTTTTTTTTTTCGTTTTGTCAATTATCTGTTCGATAAAAAATATAAAAAAAAATATTAGAACATTTTATATTATAAAGTACTAATGAATTATATGTGTATGGTTTTGTGCCTTGTCACAATAAATTGAAATTATTCCCAAAAGTATATCGCACTAATTTATGTTGCAAACACATAAATTGTATTTTTAAATTATTAAAATGATAAATATGAAAACAAAATTGAATGTATGGTATAGAGTTAATGAAAATTGCTCACGGATAGATTTATAGTTTTGTGTGAAACTTCAATGATGTAGTGAGGGAAAACAGGCGCTATCACATTCGAAAATAGACTCTCAGGCTGTGAACAATCGTGTGATTATGCCACAACGTACATAAAGGGGAGTCGCATGGCAGTAACAACATCAGCAGCAGGAATAAGCTGGCAGGGTTGCCATTGTAACATACATCAAGAGCTACAGGATCATGGTTTATTCACACTACAAAATGTCAATAAATTACCATTCTTTTTTCTCACCCGCACATACTAAACGATTCTATTCACGCCACCCGGAAAAAAAAACTAGTTAGAATCAATAAATTGTATTATCTATGAAATAAAATAAAATATTTTATGAATAAAATTAATTAATTTATTCTCCAAGAAAATGTTAAAAACATATTGCATGTTCTATGTCAATAACGATGAATGTCAAGCTTCACAGTACTGAATGTATATACACTATATATATTTTTTTTTTCTATTCTATAAACATATCATAATATTTGCTTCATTCAAATAAATGTTTGTTATCGCATGTTCACTAGTAACTATTCGATTTTTATCGACGCAAAGTTACCGGATAAAAAAATATTTTTCCCTCTTGAGTATTTTATAATTCCTTGCACGATACTAACATTGAAGAAAACTATAGTCACGCTATATGTTTATTCACAAACCTATTCACATTTATACGTAAAGATATAATAATATCAAATTGAATTTGTGTATAAAAATTTTTCGAGTGTGTTTCTTCCATTTCCTCTTATTCATGATTCAATATCATACCTATTGAAATATACATACTTGATTCATCGAATATTACACTGAACACTTATTCAAACTGTATATTGAAATAATTGATTGGAGAATTTTCCATTGGATTATTTAATGCATAGCCAAAGCCTCGTAAACAGGATAAGAAACTTCTTGGCCATCATATGGAATATAAAGAACACCATGACTGGGATGTATCTGGAAGAAAATGAGACGATGAAAGAAATTACTTTTATTCTTGTGAAAATAATATAAAGTAAGTATATATATATATATTGATAACATCCTTCATGTATTATATGTAACTACATAATTACCTTTCCAATAGTGGGAGTACCCTGATGATAAGCACGACCTACAAAAAGTATTTCACCATTTATCGTTCGACCACCCTCGATTGCCCCCGGTGGTACTTGACCGTTTCTCGATGGAATCCAATGGAATTCAGCCGGCATGAGGATCTTGAAATGTAATATAACTCATTTGTTAGAGTGAAGGAATAGTTGCGGAAAAAAAAAAGATTTTCGAGATTTAATTTCACATGTATTTAACTTCGAATTTTGTGATTGGGAAAATGAAGATAAAATAACAGGTAAACATCAAAACTACTATATTGCTAACTGTATTCTAGCTGATTAACAATTTTGCAGATGATATTGAATAAAATATTGGTATTAGATCGATAACATATGTTACTGTGACACGATTTTTTCAATGAATGTTGCAATACTTTGAGTAGACATCTGTTGCAACCCAATTGGAATTTATGACAAAATCTATCTCAACGAACAATTCTGCACGCACAAAATCGATGGACAACGCATGATCCGAATGCACTCATGCATACAATATATATTTCCTACACATAACTCCATGATTTTATCGTGATTAATAATTCCGGGATTATTTTTCCCATCTGATATTTTTTTTAAGATACACAACTACCATTTTCTAAATGATTGAGTTGATTTAAAGTCCATGCAAATAGCAAAATTCCTCGGTAGTTTAATGGCCAGTATTCTCCCACCATTCAATCGAACAATTTGACATCACAAATTCTGCGATGAAATTCATCCGTCGATAATTTGATATGGGAATTAGAAATAAAAAAAAAATAATGAAATATAGATAACTAATATTCACCTCAAAGTCATGCTTTGCGATTTCAAGGCCACCCTGAGAGACAAAAGCAACACCATGTTCGGGTTTGCCTTTAGCTGGCAATAAATCGCCATTATGATGTGCACGTGCAACGACAAGTTGAGCGCCATCCTCGTCCCGACCAACGGTGATCATGCCCGGTACCCAGTATCTCGCACCCGTGTATTTCACCCACTTGTATCCTATAACAATATATATATATACCAACACAGTTGGCAAACCGCCATTGATTCAATGTGGCATTGTGGCATAGGCATGGAGAGCTCTGAGGGACTCAGAGAAACGTGGGTGGGATAGTAGAAGCAATTGTGGTGTACGATATCCGTAGCGTGGAGCAGATTTGCTCGCTGATTACGTTGGTGGTGGGAAATTCGCGCTTGGTAACATCCAGTTTGTTGTTACTATCGTCATGGTACGATGCAATTGTGTGCATTTATACTAAAATGTTCAAATGCACCGTAATTGTAATTGTATTCAATTTAGAAATAGATATAACAAAAGAGTTTGTTTGTGTGTTATGAATTGAATTAATTATAAACAAATCATAATGTCCGTGTTCTTGGCGAATTGATTCTCAATTGAATAGATTACAAAAGTTGAAAATGGTGAATTAATCGAATTCACAAATTCGTCGAAATATTGTTCAAAAGCCTCAGTGTATAATTTGATTTGATGAATACAAGCTGCAGATCAATAAATTACTTATGCAATTGAAGTTCAGTTTGTAGTATTTGCAATGAATTGAAGCACCGATAATTAAATGTACAGAGAAAAAAATTTATTCAGGATAAATAATGTTGAAGTAAATCGAAGTATTGATCACCAGTACCATTCAACCTTACCAACAATATAACCATTAATATAATTCTAGCTGACTTTCACAGTTCACTAAAGAATATAACTACCATTAATTTGTATTTTACGAGACTTCATTCCTATAACGTAAAGGTATTACAAATGAATCAGCAAAATGCAAGTTTGCCAAGTAGTTTTAAGTTGTTTTGAAAGTAAAAACTCACTACGATCGTGATGTATATAACATATATTGTGGTGAGGAGAAAAATATATATTCATATGTTCATATATGTATATGTGACTGTAATGTACTTTGAATAGAAGCTAGAAGGGATATGAGTGTGTTGTAAGCGCAACAAAATTGCCATGAAATATTTTCTGGCAACTCGGAATATGACGGCGCTTATCGTTTTCCAATATCCGATCGTTTTCATCGATAAGCCTCTTATCTCGCGCTCTCAACGCGTCCCCCTCTTGTCTGTAAACGAGTCGGATTGCCTGCTACTAGGTTATTAGTACCGATACCTTGCAAATATATATATATATATATTTAGTATTTTATTTTAAGTTCAACTGAACTCAAGACAAATCATGCACAATATGAATGATGTTTTCGGTGATATTCGGGATTTAATGTGTGTGATATAGAAATATTGTATAAATTCTTTTTGTTTTCGTTATTATCAGCTGATATTGCAATGTCAAGTTACTCAATTTCAATCTATATACCTATCATATATATATATATTTTATAAGAATGATTCATTAATACCTCAATGACTTTGTAGAAATGTTGATAGTGCAGATAGTAAGTGAGTTATTGATTTGAAATTGTTGAAATTGGATGATGAGTGCTGCTTCAAAATGTTTTCAAAAAAGTTGTCTTGTTAGCGACGCTACAATATATGTTATCACTTTACAAATGTATATGTCTCTTCAGAGCACTAAATTACTCCAATTAGTCTCGATATTCTTTTTAATTCTTCGGATTTATTCTATTAAATTTTTTATCATTTTGCGATAAAATTAATCCACAAAAAAGATTATGAATGTATTTTATCCTATATTAAAACAGCATTTTCAAATATTTTCTCTGGCACATTGAAATTTTACATTCTTATGTCAATTTTCTATGTAAAAAATTGACGTAAATCAAGATGAAATTTATTATATCTAATGAAGTAACTCAATAGTTACCTAGCTGCAATTTAATATCACTCAATTTTTCAATCGATTCTTGTATATACAATTAGATCACATAATTAATTCGGTTATATTTGAATGATTGTATTAATCAATGATAGAATAATAGATACAATAATAATACTAATCGTGATAATAAACATAATGAAAATGATGGAAACAGTTTCCGATAAAACTCGTTCAATATACAAAGCATGAGGATAATTATTATCTTTCTCCTGGTATATATCTCTTCATTTCAATGAAAATAATAATCCTGTATTGGATTTATATAACATTACAATAATAAAGGCTTTGTACTGACCTGACATTGTTGATTATACGGCAATATATAAATAGTTGGAGCTATATGTTACGCTGTTGATTGACAACTGTTTGACAAGTGCGATGATGATGTTACTCTATAGACGCCCACAATGACGCAATTGATAAGAATTTTAAGAAAAATACATCCAATTACATTGGGATGATTCGAGAAATGTGATTCTCGTGTGTACATGAGAAGTGTTTGTCATATGTTTATGTAGTACATTGTGGTGAAAACAGATGGTGTTAGTATCGCGTTTATAATGTCACAGTAGTGCTGCATTCTCCATAATACATTGACTACGCCACGTGACACTGTATAACAACTATAATATATTTATATCTGTATTGAGATGGGTTGATAAATATAAATAATTTAATGCTGATGAATGGATTTAATTAAATCTCATATATAAAATTTGTTTCCTACATTTTTTATATCATTACGCGATATTTTCCTTTTGTATACGTATTTTTTTTTCTCCATCATTGGCGAACAAAAGAGACACAAGTTTTTTGGATACCTGTATACAGGGAAAGGCCTCGAGGCCATTTAATTCTAACTCCTGTCTCGAATTTTCTTGTTTCATACATGACCAGTATAACACGTGAGAGGAAAAATAAGAACAAGAACAAGAGGAAAAAGTAAAATAAAACAAAATAAATAAAGGAAAGAGAAGAAAAGAAAGGATGAAATAAAAAAAAAAAAAATGAAAAATTGTAGGAAAATCCAGAGGGAAAAAAAATTGCTGGGGTTTCAGCGACATGACACGTTGCGCCAGTTGAGGGTAAAAGGAACAAAGAACAAGGGATATGGATAAGCTGGGATCTGCATCACGTCATGCCAGATTATATATGTATGTACAAATGTGCAAATGCTCACATGTGAATGGTGCACGTGAAACGTTATTATTATCATGTGATATGGGTTGGTTGAGGAACATGTTAAATGGAATGTAGAAAAAGGAAAAATACTATTCTGTAACTTGGAATTATGCAATGAGCAAAAATATTCCTGCAGAACTAGAGACACGATGTGAAAAAAAAACTGAATGTTGCACAAAGCAAATATTCAAACGTATATTCGTATATACGTAACTTTGATGCAATTTTTATTTTTTTTGGGTGCAATGCACTCAAGTAGGTTGTAATAGTAGCGGAAGAGAGAACGAGCAACTAGCGTCACCGCGTGAGCGCGTCCTGAATTAAATTTACATGCCTCTATTCACCTTCATCCCATTAAGTATAGTGCTGTGACGCATTCAGGACAAGATCAATCAGAATGGAATACTGATACTCTAGGTATTAAATGTTCAAACTGATAGGTGAATCGAAACATTATACTATTCACTGGTATTGAATAATTTATTATATATCAGCATTAATTTTAAATTGAGAGATGATGAAGTAATTTTCATGGGTAAGTATTTATTAATTTTCATCAGAATGAGGTGGATATTGTAAAATACATGGCGAAACATTGTGAGGTTTAGTCTGGATAATAATACATGAATATTTGAGTAGAAGAGATCGAATAAATAGTAAATTAGGAACAATGATAAACCACATTAAAAAAAAATTATTAACCGTGTAGTTTAGTAAAAAATATTATCTTATGGTATTATTTATATATAGAATAAAAAAGAAAATTATTTAAACGCTTCGGATCTTTTGCATGTGGTTAATAATTTAATAATTATCCAACGTTACCTCATTCCAGACTTTATTCCACTATTTATTTGGTATTTTTAACCCAGACATTGAGGTATTATTTACTTCTTTTTTTTTTTTTTTTTTTTTTTTTCGTTCATGTTTTTATTGATTTATAATTCAATCAATTTTTTTTCTTTCAATGTCTCTTATCTCATAAACGATGTTATTGAGACTGAAGAAAAAAAAAAAGAAGTAAAAACGTAGCTTTACCTTAAATTACAGACATTTCATTTGAGTTGAAGAGTATTGGCACACGCAATGCAAAAAAGAAAAAAGTTTGTAAAACCAGCGCGAATACTATACTTATATATTTTTGGTAGTGCGGGTGGTAGAGGGTTGGAGCCAACGTTTTCGCTCACTGCAATTACTACATTTCCCTCGTGGATATTATTTCAACTCGCGTGCCGCGCGAAATATGCTCTTTTATTATTCGTAGTTGATATATATATATAGCTCGTGATTGAGGAGGGTGAATTAAAATTACCGGAGATTCTGTGTAAACGTTACTTACCGCATTGCGACGTCTACTGACGTATTCCATATTCTTCTCTTTCTTTATATTAACACAAATTTTCTTATTCTATAGTTTATTCAACCTTTGAAATCTTTTAGTGAGTATACTACGAATAATTTGCATTCAGTTAAGATGATTCGATTTGTCGTAAAATAAAAAACATGGGTTGTTTAATTTTTTTTTTTTTTCTTTATTTCTATATGCCGTCGAAAGTATCTACCATCAAGGTACAAAATACCCGTGCTCTCATTTCCTTAAACTCTTCCTCACTCAACGTATAAATTAATAATAATAATGTTTCTATGCATACATGTATACAGATACTATAGTAAAAACGAATTTTCTTGGACTTTAAAACTGGCGTAGCAAAGTTTAATGACTGAACGTTGAGCATGTTTTAAAATTTATAGATGCTGCGCGTTGTAGAGTTTTTAGGTCATACTTGAGACATTGACTTGACTTAATTGTTTAGGTATGAGAAAATGATATAAAAAAAAATAAATAAATAAGAAAGAAGGTAAATGGTAACGAATAAAAATATTCAATTCACTTTAGCATAATATTTATACAAATACGAATGAGTTGTATTCATTTTATAATAATTTCTTTTTTTTTTTCCACTAAAAGTCTATTGATGACATAAATATCTTCCGTAATAATATTTATTATACAGAGAAAGAAGAATAAAATAAATAAATAAGTAAAAATGAATTGGAATATTGCAACGTAGAGGAAAATTGAATAACATTGAATCCTTTCTACCCAATGAAAAGTTTCACATTGCTGAGATAGCATATAATAACTAAAACTTTATTTCTGCCCCATCTACACTTTATATAGTCGATATTTTCTACTATAGTAAACGATGTCATAGATATAAAAAGTACTATATATAGCTCATGATTTTGTTAAAACAAAATCACTAAAAATCATCGTAGACCACAGGTATATATATATATATATATATATTTTTATATTGTATTATAGTGGTTGGATCGATCGTATCGACGTATAGTAAAGTGGATATGGTGTGTGCTATTAAACTGATCAAGTCAATTTCTATCGAGAAGCGTATATGCAAGAGACACCATGGCAAACAATACCACGATAGTTTCTGCATCGATGACCCGCCCGAAGGCAGTAACGTTATCATCGAACTATATATTCCCTACTGTGTCTATACACATTCTCACATGCACTATAACTATACTTATATCTATCTACATTTAAAATATATATGACAATGTTGTGCCATCCGGTATCGTATTCTTCCATAATAATGTGAATTATTAATATTGTAATACAAAATAGTGCTCCCCAGACACAGTAAATGTAAATAGAATAATTTTATTAAATTCAATCACGAAGACAAACATTGGAAAATTATAATTTTATCAGTTAAAATATTAATTCATAAAATAAATAAAGATGTATTAATGTTTATTTATTATTAACACACTATTATATTATTATCATGATAATAATGCAAAAAGAATTGAGTTCATTTATAATTGTTCAATGATTTATTTAATAGCATTACATTTTTGTTTTTTTTTGAATTTAGTATTGCTGTAGATTATAAAATGTGGAGCAAGTGACTTTTATTTTTTTCTTATGTAATAATTGTGCTCGGTAATAATTAATTGACGTGAACAATTATTGTCACATCAGTGGTGTATGTATTATATAACATTGTTTCAGATTGAAATACTCAACGCAAAGGCATGTACTTGATGTCATATTATTTTTTTTTACAGTGCAAAAACTTTATCTACACAATCCATTCATTGCTATTCATTATCACGTGGACTGGAAGTAAATTATTACTTTTGACTAAAGAGACAGATATTTTTCTTTCAATTTCTACTGTAATTAAATTTCATCTATCTATATAATTTGAATATAACATTTTCTACATTGTGAATACTATTTTTCTTCATATTATTTCCAAATGAAGTATATAAATGCATGCATGACAGTAGAATAAAATTCAATGAATATATTTTTCTCTCGTGCATTAGCATTGGTGGAATGTAAAGACTCGCGACAAAAATGGCTATACAGTCAAGCATACAAAATAGATTCTCGTTCACAGAAGTGTTATAGAAGAGATGATAATAAAAGTAGATAGTGAAGAAAAGAAAAATATAAAAGAAATTGTAATTATCCGTGAAATTGACATATCAAGTCAAAGATTGTATAATAATAATAATAAAAAGAGACTTTAATCTCTTACTCCAATTAATAGTAGCACAACTAATACTATCAATAAAAAATAAATATCCGACAATATTAAACCCTCAATAATTACGTCATCATAAACTGTCTATCGCTGTTATATTCATTCGATCCAAAACACAAAATTCAAATTATAATTATAATCGAACATTGAAATGTCCAAATGCTATTCGAATTGTATGTGGCAACTGACACTTGGTTGAGTTGCGAATATACATAGTGGTATAGTGAGTTTAAGCTAATGTCCATTGCTGTGGATAATGTTGGATAAACCACATAGACAAGGGGATGAAGGTAACATTGGAACATTGCGAGAGAGGATGAGAGTGAGTGTAGGAGAATGTTGAGAGAGTTAGGTTGAGGAAGAGGATTGAAATCCGTTGGTAATTATGAATTTAATTGAAATCCCGAAGCGTTCAACGTGTGCAAGGGATGGGACGCATACAAACACCTACTCACAAACTACCCCCGTACACTCTCTCACATATATATACATTTATGTAGACGATGGTAGGTTACGGAGGGTGAAGAGGGTAATTGGAACAACGGTGTCGTGCTCGTACAGCATTGGCCCAATCAAAGTTTCACGAGCTCACAACCCTTTGAAGCGGGAGGCCACATACATAAGACCAATATGTATATATGTATAGATATATTGAGTATATATAGTAAATATATATATATATATATGTGTATGTGCCTTCAGTGGTTTCGGGATGTGATAGAAACCCTTTGCCCATACTGATACCCGCTTATTATTTCGTCGCGTTTCGCCTATATCATGGTCTTTCATTTCTATATATGTATATATATATATATATATATATATATATAAGGGGGGTTTATATGTATGGGGGTGGGTTATTCCAATGTGTTTGTAGTGTGTATGTGTGATGTGAGCACTTTAGTGGCGTCTATAACTCTCATCTATGCAATTTACGAAAGTCTCTAAACTCTCATGTTAGCAGTGTGTAGTGTGTGGTGCTTTAAACTTTTGTTCAACTCTGCGATTTACTAGTTTTAAGACATAATTTTGTATAATGAAGTGGATGTGTAGGTATACATTTAGGTGGATGAATTTGTTTGAAAAGTTTGCGTGGTTGAGGTGACTCATTAATTTTTTATCTGTTTCTATTTTTAGTTATGTTAGCTGTATTAAAGTCAATTATATTTATTGTTTGAAGGTTGTTGTAAAATTAAATTTTATTTCATAACCATTCGATTTATTCAAATGGATGTTTGAAGTTATTATATACATATTTAATCAGTGGTGTGGAATCAATAATTAATAGGTTAATGAATAATCGACAATTGATATTGTATCAGTGATAATATTTTTATTTGCTTGTTTAAAAAATTTTATTGTCAAATAACATTGTCACTGCTGTAGGGTTTTTTTTTTTTGTTTTTAATACCACTATAGCGTGAAAATGAATTGTATTATTATTCCAACAATAATAATAATTGACAAATATCTTATCAATAATAATATTTATCTTCACATATTATATTTTTACTGACAACAACTTTTTTTTATTTACCATTAATACACGTCCGATATATTTTATTATATGTTTTATATTAATTTATTTCCTCATTCTCAATTGTTGTCTTTTACAATTCTGTATAATACATATGGTTGTATTATAACCGTTATATTCAGTATTGTATGAACAGTACTGTCACAGAAAGTTCATTTTGAATTGAATTGCACAACTGATGAAAGCGGATCTGAAGCGTAACCGCAAACGAAGAGAGGTAAATATAAAAGGGTTGAGTATTATAAGGATGGAATTGAGCCCTCCGGTCAGAAATACACCACATCCGCTATATTGAACGCTTCGTGCCAGGGTCTACTTCCAAAACTTCATTCACTTCAACACATAAATATATATATATATATATATATAAATACGATTGAATAAATGTTCACGCGATATGGACAAAGTCGTGACAGTGATCCAGTTGAAAGCCAAAGAACCACACGATATGCTCTATGTATATGTAACATGTATATATATATTTTCCAACCGGAAAATCGCGGTTGACTTTACGTTGGACACGGAAATCCGATTTGGCTCGATTTCTCTTCATTCACTTTGACCATATCCATATAAATCTATACATATATATATATATATATATATATATATATATATATTTGTCTATTGTATGGGTTAGATATATAAAGTTGAATTAACACGTATTCCAATCACTCTCCACACCTCTTTCCAACCTACCCACGTCACTTTTATCATTTCTCACGTTTGACCAACTGACAAATATCACCTCACTAATTTCTATTCAACACATTTCAACAGTACGAGAATAAACTTTAATATAAAATGTGATTAGTCAATTTATCAAAGATATTTAGAAAAATAAATGAAATAATAATTGAATTGGTGAAATAGTGAATGATAACAAAATAAAAGTACTGTAACTTCATTTTCACATTTTCATTGCTATTTTATTCACTATTTTTTTAATTCTTTCCTTTTATCTTCATTTTTTTTTTTTTTTGAGTTCGTTTAGGGGTTCACAGGGGGAAAAAAAAAAAATATAACCGAATAACAAAATGAAATAAAAACGAATGGTGATCAATTCACTAGACGATACTTCGACCTCTTGAAACCACTTGGGAAATCTAAATCGAACGAATAAATAAATTACCACATACGTATATATGGACTCGGACACACATATACGTATATACAGGCACAGAAATACCTGTATATGCACATTCACAAATGAATACATTGATATATATATATATATAAAACTTTGAAGTGAAAAAAAAAAAAAATAATGAATGGATTTAGAATGAATTTAAAAAAAATATATACATAACTTGTTTCCACTATTCTATGTGCAGATGTATCTGTATCAATGTGATTAAAAATAACATTTTCAATTAACAGATTTTATTTAATATTCTATTTATTTTTTTTTAGAATTTAAATATGAAGGTTGGAATATTTGAATCGAATTGTATAGATAAAATCGAAGCGTTGCAGTGACTGGTAAAAGCCTCAATTTTCTTCTACATACCTTTTACAATTGGGATCGTGATGCCACGCACATAAATGTCAAGGGGATTTTAGCACGGACAATGCAGGTATATAACATTCAAAATAATCAACATGAATCGAATAACGCGTTGGTGAGTGTGCAAGTCTCACCAACATGCGCGGCATTTCGCCCCAAGTCGATTAGCCAACGCTTATTTGATTCTATATACTGCATCCATATGGATATATATATATATATAGAGAGAGAGAGAGAGAGTATACCCATAACTATAGTTATGGTGTACAGCCCCATGTATATCTGCTCGTTACGCTGCTCATGCTGTAAATCATCCAATTAGGATAGCACTGGCACTGTTGCGTGCAGCGGGAGCTTGTAACCCCGCCAGGCGTCAGCACGATCTCCATTATTAAATGTTCCACCTGCAGTGCTCGCTGGCGGCGACAGCGCTATCGAAAATCCCAATGTGAAACATCACGTTATCATGTGCATTACGGATCTACATGAAATGTCATATACTGTCAGAGAACATTGATGATTGGAAGAGAAAAAAAAAATTAAAGAAGATAAAGGAACTTGTTATCATGGATTTATTTTTTTCTGTATAATTTTTTTAATACTTTTATATATTCCGGTGATATTCATGATCGTCGAGTACGTCAGAGGTATACATATATATATATGAAATTGTAAAGCAGACTTTGGCGCACAAAATGAGGTACTACTATCATAGATTTCAATTATTTTACAAAGAGTTATTCATGATTATGTGAGATTGAATTTTTATTATTGAGGCAGAAATAATTGGACTATTTAACTTTTTTTTTTTTTTCTACCTGCATTTTTTTCCGGAAATAAAATTAGTTATTATACATACTGATGAGTGTGTATGAAAGGTTCATGATTGTCTGTGGAAAAACAGTTGATATTATATAGTGATTGTATTTTATTTTTTTTTTTATAATTATTCATGACTATTCGAGCTACAATTATATCGATAGATAGTTTGTGGAATAATTGGACGATTCATAATCGGTTGCACAGTGAAGTTAAGCGTTTTATCGGTCATTAGAATGTAAATGAACAATACGATTGTCTCTGATTGCAGGTTAGTATTTCCTGCTATTGATATATTGTGTATAAATACATAGATGTATTGGATACAGCGATTACATACTAACATTATGCTGACTGTAGAGAATAAATTGACGGATTAATTGAATGGTTTTAATAGTATTTTTTTTTAATTGATGAACTTGCACCAATACACATGGATTTAATAAAATATATTGAATGTTGAACGTAATATATATTTGATACGCAAAATAATTGGTAGAGAATATTTAGCTAAAAGTTAATTTTGATAATGCTTCCAATTTCTCTATTACAAGGGTACTTTCGTGATTCGGTTCAATAAATTAATTCTTGTTCTACGTATCATTTCATTACATTACTGTAATTGACAAAAATAATGTTCCTGGAATATAGAAAATGATAGGACGTATTTGGTCAAAAGGATTTGCATCGATAAAAAAAAAAAATGTCTTTCATACATTTTACAAAATGTAGTAACAGAAAAATTCATGTTTTCAGTACTGGCGGCATGAATATCTTGAAAACTAAGACACCGATTGATTTCAAATAGAATTTATGTTATTTATGAATTAATTTTCTATATTTCAAACTAGAATTGGAACAATCCAATGAGTTATTACATTTTTTTTTTTCATCGACCAATTGGAACTTGAAATATCAGTGAAAAATGATACATTTGTTTTTTCCAAGTCAACTTTCTTCTTTAAATTTTTCTGTGTCATTAAGATTAATAGCGACTGCAGAGACACACGTCCTGGTTATAAGAATGTAATTTCTATTTTTCATTTTAGATCAACGAAGATGAATTAAGATCAACGTCACTGTAAAAACTTTAGACCCAGTTTTAGTCTCACTACTTTTAGCTTGCAACATTTTTTTTTCTTTTCTTCAAGCGATAAAAAAAATTTTCATAAACATAATGCATTTTGAAGCTTCTAAATAAGAATACCACCTTCAATATATACCCGAGATATACGTATAGACATATACTATACACACTTTTCTATATATAATGTAACTGAGTTTATACTTTCTTTTTTTTTTACGACATAAACGCGGTGGAAATGAAATTTTCAAGTGAAACAATAACCGTAAATAATGCGAATGGAGTGTATATGCATCGTCTCTGGGGTAAGTTCATATGGCTCTTTAGAAGAAGGTCAGAGCCATGAATTGCTTGCGACTCTGTGAGAAGAGAGTGTCAAGAAAATAAGAATGTAACACAAAAAAAAAAAGCAAGAAAGAAATTTCCCACGAGTTTAATGAACTTGAAAAATGATGGGGACAATAAAATTAGTTTCAGCTAATTTGTAGTTGGTGAAAAAAAAAAAATTCTCATGATTAAATTTACTATTATCAAATGTGTCTGTGTGTGTGTGTGTTAAAAAGAGATAGAGGAAAATTGAAAAAAAAAAAAAAAAAAGTTTAAGTTTTATTTTTAAAATAGGTGGAAAGTGAAGAAAAAAAATGAACGAGCAGACTCGGTAGGCCTCTAATAACGTTCTTGTCACACCAAGAAGATGACTGTATATATGTATGTGTGCGCGCACCACTGCTGCCATTATCTCTGAGAGCATATTCTCTCAAGTAAAGTGCGCGTCCTGAACCACCACCAGTGCTATAGACGTAGTGAGTATGTATAGATGAGAGAAGCCACAGGCATTCTGACGTAAAAACAAGAAAAAAAAGTCCTCTTTTTTTTTTTTCTTCTTTCGTTTAATCGCCTTCAAGAACATTAAAGCGCTCGTATGTGGGTGTGTGTTTAGAAAAAGACTTTGGTGGTGATTCATTCAACGCCTGAACCGTTGCAGAATCTCTTCACATACATATATACTTTCGACGTCCACTTCATTATATTTTTCATTTTGTCCTTTCTTTCTTTCTTTTTTTTTTTGTTTTTTTCGTATGTTTTGTCGTTTTTATTCTTGGCTTTACCAATTTCCGCTCGAGTACATTTTTCCGTCGGTTCATTGATGTTACATGCAGGCATGTACACGTTGACAATTAATTTACAGAGGACATAGCACTTTGTAGAAAATTTTTTTTGCACTCTGTAAATTCTTTTTTTATTTATTTTTTTTTATTTCAAAGTCAAACGCTTGACTGTTTGACCTTATCAACCGTGATAAATAAATTTATTTGTTTCTCTTTTTGCATTTTCTGTTCCTCTATCCTCGATAAATTTCCAAAGTGTGGAAAAAGTTTTTTTTTTTTTCATTTTTTTTCTTTCTCTTTTTCTATTTTTTGATGCCTTCTCCGATTTATGTTCTCACAACGCTAGAGCGATTTTTCCCAAGGGATTCAAAAAGAGAGCTGCCGTTTGGAATCGTTGATTATCATTGAATTCACGAATTTCAAACTTTGATTTTTTTATTTTCTTTCATTCTATCCCGGGCGCAGTTTCAATCTATGTTTTTTTTTTTTTTATCCTCTCGGATTGGATTTATAAAAGCGAAATAAAGAGAGAAAAAAAAAAAAAAAGGAGTGGTCCACGAATACGAAAAAATAAACTTTTTTCTTGTTCCCAGACAAGGTACAAATAGTGAGTTTGATCCTCGCAGTTTTACTATAGTTGAATGTGTACTGTATACATATATATCATTGGATGACACATGTTGTCTGAAAACCTCGAGAAAACTTTTCTTCGTCGTGTGTAAATGGCATTGGAGAATTTTCTCGTGTTTGCTCGCATTGTAAAACTAATTTTCTGGAAATTCTACTCCGCACAACATTCAATCTTAAATATTTTATTGTCACTGAAAATGTCACGCCTTTGAACAGAGAACGAGTGAAAATAAAATGAAAAAAAATATATAACAAAACTGTGAAAGAATACAACAAACAACATGAAGAAAAAGAATTGAATCGATACTTAAAACAGAAGTAAGAAAATAAAATAGAACAATATGTATCATTGGTAACATCAAAGTTACGAAAATAATTTATCCATCCGAGAGTATACGGAAATTTGCTTTTGCAACTTCCTAATAAATTGCTTGGGCCGATGCATCTGACAGCAGCACAGAAGTGACTCGACAATATTCATGTGCTAGTAGATAGAAATAATATCCGTATACCACAAACAAGCGATACGAAGCAGAGGAAAATTGTGATAAAGACAGAGTGAGAATCGAGATAGTAGAATAAGCAATGTGTTTATGAACAGATGTTGAAGCTCCAGATATTATTGCTCTGTTACGAAAACCATAAGAAGCCCCAGGCAAATCCATAAATTGCCTGAGGTATATTCATACTCCCATATTTAATAAAATCCCATTAACTTTGACCATTTACATGTATGAGAGTCAAATAAATTGAGATTTAATGAAAGTTTCGTATATTTTCACAATGGTAAGAGCAGTACAGTTAAAAAATAACATTGGATCAGTTAATAAAAAATAATAAAACAAAAATATATTCAACCCGTATGAAATAAATTGTTTTCAAGCAGTTGTGTTTATGAAGTATTCCATCGAAAATTCATATTCGGTAGTTATTCTATCTCACGTTTCTCAAGTGCACTTTAAATGAAAGCTTTATACATTTCCAAACATATTGTGCAAAAAAGTATTTTTTAAATATTGAAAAACCACATTGTTATACATCAAAAAACTCAATGTCAACTATCACAACAATTGACTGCTAACTGTCATAATAAAAGCACATATTCACATTCATAAAGTTGAATGTATACAGAATGAGTTTGTGTATGGACGAAAGCGAGTTAGAACTCGTCAAAATGCGGAGTTAGTGAGTAGTAGATTCTATGGTAAATTTAGTCATGAGTTTGAAGCACTTCCGCACGCTCTCACAAACGAATGAATGATGTGGGACGTGAAGAGATATGATGTTCTCTCTACATGTGATGTTATGCCTAGTAATATCTACCTAATATAAGGTATGCAACGGACAGTACTAATTAATCAAATATACAATGGTTACAATCCAAGCACTCTAAAGTCTAGACCAAACAGTTGCATTCATTTGCTTTTGCCTAGTTACACAACAATTTTCACAAAATTGAGTGACAATTCAACAGTCAATCCAAACGTAGAATTGGCCAAAATACCACTCCTATCTTCAATTATATTTCCTCTTCTGCAATACACAGATTGCAATAAACATTCCAAATATGAGTGACTGCAATATCAATATCCATTTCATTATTCTCATTTGCATATTAATAATCAAGTATGAATTAATTCATGACATTTAAATTCATATTATTACATAAATTATATTCAAGTGCTATAATAGATTGTCAAAAGAGTGTGAATCAGTTAATGTGAACTGACACTGTCGACTGAGTTGAACTGACGCCACCGCATGGCGGCGCCACCGTTGTCGCTGCACTCAGTCATACAGCGCTGTCGTCGTTGCGTTACCCGTTTCAACCTCGTTGTAAATTCGATTACGAGTTTGAAGCCGTTCGCAAACAAGCGTTGCATTAATAAGCGTCCTGTCCACCATCATTGGGACAGAATGAGATAGAGTGAGCGTTAGAGGGAAGAGACATGCATACACACGCATGCACACATCCAGATTTGATGGACCGTTGGGTATTTTCCAAATCATATTAAAAATTCATTTCTAATCAATGACATATTATCGACCGGTGTACATCGCTTTCAGCATCACCATGTCATTAATTTTGTAATTAGAAAATAATTAATTACTTCTGAATAAGTAATTATCAATTTAATTTAATTTATTAAGCAATACCATAGTAATAAGAAAAAGTATTGCAACTGTATAAACTTTAAAAGCACTGATACGAAAATCGACATTTTGTGTAATTGTTAAACCATAAAGAAGCAATGGATCATTTCACACCAAAAATTATTCCAACAAACATACTAATTAAAAATAGTTTTAAATTGTATCAACCTTCAATAATAAAATAGATAAACTACAAATGAAAAATGGTACTTGCAACTTGTAAAAGTCACATTTCACTGTCCCTCCACAATTATAAATACAATATAAAACTTATTCTCCAATAACTGTTGTTTGAAATTCATCAAACTCGCAACAACATATATATTTTTATTTTCATTATCATAATTTTAAAGTGAACATATTCAACCGCGATCAATGATTGAGCATATAGTGTATGCAAGTCCACTTCAACTTACTCCATATCCACTTAAGTACAATTTTGATCTCTTTACGTGTTCCCTGTACTTGAAGTACTCAGTATGTTGAGAAGACGGTATATATGTACATACCTACCTAGATCCATACATATATATTTATTTACTTACTTACTTACTTACATACATGACTGGTCTATGCTAGTATAGTTGGTAGAACAGGCAATGTCGTGACCTAAGTATACATCTGTATATTTATATACATATTTATGTATAGGTATTTTGCGAATGTGTATGTGTAAGATGAACGAGAGGAATAGGCCGAGCGTACGGTTATGACTATATATACAGATATATATGTTTTATGAACGTACTTGAAGAACGTTAAAGCCAGGCCACTTGTTGCTGGCCGCGTCGAACCGCGATTAAAAATTCAAGCCCTTTCCCACGCTCGATCGCACTCGCTCGAGATTGTTATCGAGCAATATCAAGTATATATATATATGTGTAAAATTGTTATTTTTTTTTTCTTCATTGCAGCATTGGGTGTGGCTTGAAGAAATTGAAACTACTGGAGTGCCAGTGACGAAATGTTCGAAAAAAAAAAAAAAAAAAAAATGGTTTAGAGAAAAAGAATTGAGATATAAAAAAAATATATTTTACCTTCTTTTCATTGGTTTCAATGTGAATGAGTTATTTGATTGAATCTCCATAATATAATTTAGATTGTATTTTTATAGATATTTATTTGTCTTTGTTTATTTTATTTTTTTAATAATTCAAATTTAAATTTTATGTAACGTGAAAATTTTTTTTTTATTATTCGTTTCCTTTATGCAATGTATATAACGTATGTATGAATTTATTTATTATTTGTGTGTGTGTGTGTGTGTGTATATGTAGATATAAGAAAATACAAAGTTTGAATGACTTTTACTATTGTCAACTATCATAAATTGTGTCGTTACTTTCATGTGCATTCAAAAACTTTATTCGCATTTTGAATATCATCAACTTTTTAAGATTTATCATCGTAAAAATTCAAAAGTAAATGTATATATGTATTTATGTATATACTTAGTGGGGAAAATTTTTTTTTTTTTTTTACTATGCGTTATGGTTATGTCCTCTCATTTATGTTTTTATTTATTTATTTATTTTTCGTGTGTTTAGTTTTACACTGTGACGTTGACGATTTTCATCGTCTCATTCGCAAAGGCTACCGCAACTGCAGCCTGCGGCCTCTGTGCTACAAACCAAGCCGCAGCAGGTACTTCCTCCTCGCACAGGCTCGATCGATCGTAATAACATCGATGAAGTTTCCCCGGCGGTGTGCGACCCCTGTGCCTGTGAAAATGTGAGAGATACGAATGATAGTGAATGTAAGCGTAGTATAAATAGAGATAGTGAAACGATAGATAAATAAAAAGTAAAATGCGAATGGAAACAAATAAAAGAAAAAAAATGAAAAAAGGATGAGAGATACAGAGGGGAATGATGCGAAAATAGGTTGAGGGGATGAAGTAGATTAAATTAATTTTAATGATGCCACTTTACATAATAATATCGTATTTTTGATTAACCAATTAAAATAATGAATAATCTTTACTTTATATTTAATAAATAATGCAATGAATTATTTTGTCGTGATAAGATAAAAATTGTTGCCACGTTTTTTTTTTTAGCTGATATCTCACTTTTGGTTGGTACTACGTGCAAAATGGTTATATTCAATTTAATAGCCAATTAAATTCTGCATAAATTGGTATTTTTATGGTTCACCTACGTTAAATAGTTTTTGAGATAGAGCCATGAAAATGATTATAATCTTAATGTATATATATATACACTTCTCTATTCTATACTATCTATTTTAAACACACACAACCAACACGTTTTCATAAATTAAATGTGTATAAAGCGCACCTTGTCGACGCTCTTATATACACATATGTTTAGTAAACACCTGTCGCAAGCACGCACAGTTGCGGTAAATTTTCCAATATACAATCCTGTGTTCAAGGTGTATAAAACAAAATGGATATCAAAACATTTACTTACACTTCGTTTCTATTTTATTTTAAATAGGTAATTTAAAAAAGAAAAAAAATTATATATTATAGTCATAGAATAAATTAATATATTGTGATTTTAAATTTGAAATAAATTATAGAATGAGGGTAATTGAGCAGGAGTTAGTTTAGTGAAATGAAAATGTAGGAGGAGTCTGAGAGAGATAATATAATGGTGCAACTGTCTTTTATTCGCTTCTCGACAATGAATGTCGTCGTAGCCGTAGTCGTAGTCGCGTGTGCCAAGTGGCGCAATGCATATGCAGTGAATAGTCATATAGCAAGAGACCCCCATGAATTATCCAGAAGCTATCACACTGACTTTTATATATGTATACCTTGTGCATGTGTATATACATGCATTTGTATATATTATATGAATGTAAAAGCGTTGAAAAGGAATGGGAGATGAAACGTAGATAAAATCTTCAAGAATAAGTAATATATATATATATATATATATATATTAAAAGCGTTGAAAATTTTTATGGTCAATCATAAAAGTAAAATTATTTTACATAACGTTACTCTATATAGAAATATTTCGTATTGCACTTACTGTGGCTCCACGAAATTGCAGAAAATATGGTGGGATTTTGTTGTTTTTTTGAGCTTTTAATATTATTAAAATATATTATGAAGCATTTTGAATGTGAAGTCAGTTGGTTTTGAAGAATAAAATCAGTAGAAGTTAATTTTATTCAATATCTTGTTATTATTCTGTGAGAGAAAGCTGAAATCTCACATTGCCTATATTGAAAGAACTATTTTTTTCAATCAATTAATTCACATAATTTTGCAGTTGATAAATAAAATTGTAATTTAATTGTCGAAATGTATATTGATCATTTGAGAATCTGAGTACATGAAATACGAGAAGAAAAAAAAAAAAAACAACAACTCAAAATCTTGGAAAATAATTGAGTGAAAATAATCCATTGAATAAAAATATTTTCGATGGAACAGTTGTGTATTTCAATAATTAATTGTTATTCTCCTTTTTTATTCTTTCATGAACATTAAAGAGCGAGCAAAAGATTCAGTCAACGATTTAATAATAAATATATAAAAGACATAGGAAAAAAAATAAATAAATACGGATGGAATGAATATAATACTCCGACTATTGTGAAACAAAAGTTTGAAACAATTATACAGTTCAGTTAATTCCACTTGTTTTTCTCTTCCATGTTCTTTCTCTTGACTATTGTCTACTGCTATGCTACCAGTGACACTCGATACTTCTGAAACAGGAGCTAGAGAATATACAGAAGAGAAAAACAAACAAATAAAAATGGCACAAAAATGAAAGAAGCAGAGTGTAAAAACGAAAAAAAAAAAAACAACAACAAAAAATGGAAAAAGCTAAACTATTCTTCTCGCGTTAAAGGAGATTCAAACATGATGAGAGAGTATCTCGTGGAGTAAGTGCACGCTCGCTGCCGTGACAGTCTCTATGGATTAAAAAAGATAGAAAAAAAACAAAGAAAAAAGAAGAAAAAAAAAGGATAACTGAGGGGAAAAAGAAGCAGGAACAGCAGAGACTGAGTGTCTGACTTGCCTCTTAGCTCTTCGACGCGAAATGAATAAACAAATGAATGCATAAAATCCATTTCATCCACCCGAGATCTTTCTATCCCTCGTGTTTCCTCCAACTTTTATTCTATTTCACTTTATTTTTTCTCTCATTTCATAATCTTGCTCTCTCCACTTTTATTTCATTTATTTATTTATCTATTTGTTTACTTTTTCCAGCTACTCGTCGTTCTAAGAACGTAGAAATGGCAAAAAATGCAAAGAAAACTCCAGAGTCCGAAGTCCTTAGCTGTTGAGCAAAGACTAATTTCCATTTTTCATACTTTGCAACAGATGTCGTAGACATTTCATCTTCTTTTTACCATCTCTTCACTTCTATCTCATTTTTATTAAATATTATTATTTTTTTTTTTGCTCTCCCTAATTTTTTCATTTTAAATTCGTGACTGAAAACAAATAATGTTATGTAAAAATCTTCGCCATATTATAATATCAATTTGATATCAATAAAATTATCTCTGATGTTGTATATATATAAAAAAAGAAAAGAAAATAATATATTTTTCATATCATTATTTTTCCATTTTCCTTAACATTAAATTAAATTTAATATTATATATCGAACAAAATATATTTTGTATTTACATTCTCTAAACTGAAAGCGATAATCGATTTTGTTCAATAGTTAAACAAGATGGTGAGGTAACAATTGAAAAATAAAGTAGAAAGTGGGTGAGAGGGAGAGTGATAGCAAACGTCGAATGAGAAAGGTAGAAAGATAAGTTCAAGGCAGACGTACCCAGTTCCTTTGTCAATGTGAATGCGCAGTGGAAGATGCATTTGGGTTGAGATGGTGGCGATAGACGATGTTGAAGAGGAGGAAATAATCGAGAGCCATCACCATCATCACCACTATCACCCAATACCCTATACCAAGTCTTGTAGGGTGAGGATGCAAGTGAAAGAGAAATAAAGAGAAATGGAGATGGCGCTAGAGAAGACAAAGACACGACTTCGATCAAACACGATACGACTTGATAACAATTCAATAGACCCTGAGTTATCACTAGCAATCAGACAATGCGGGTTAGTTGGTTTTCAGTTCAATGATATTTGGAGTACATGTATAGTCTCCGATAATTGACATTGACATCGGTACTATAAATAAATATACAGGGGACAGAAAAGAATAAATAGGGGATTGAGAATAATAATAATAATAATAATAATCTTTTTTTATTGTAGTATTATTTTATTTTATCCTGTGAACTAATTATTTGTATTATTTATGTGACTGAGGTAATGCATTTGTGCATGATTAAACAACCAATAAATCATTGACATGAACTCAAAATATTTTAATTATGGTTTTATTATTTTTTACTGAATAAAGAAGTGAATGGAATAAATTATATTATCTGATTGTTTTGAGTAGATATTGAAGTATTCTCATGAATGAAGAATAGTATTTGTTTGTAGTTCAACTGTTAATTTAATATTTGAATAAAAAATAAGATTATTAATATAAAAAATCATTATTTATATTTGTGTAGAAAATATAGTACAATGATTGCAATAAAGTCAATTATATTATGATTAAATAAAATAATTGACATTTTTATTAATTTTTGTTATTAATAGCTTATACAGTTTATGAACAAATAATTGTCTTGTGGATTATACAAAGTCCAAGATATTCCCCAAATGACCAGAGTATACAGAACGTGTCTACTGACCTGGTACTATGGATTACTCTCAAGGGGGATCATCCGATCGTGGACACATCGTGCATTGTCCAATCATTCTGCATACACTGCATAGATATAGAGATATTCTATATGGAATATGTCATCGAGTGGATATAATCCAGCGATTATAATCACCACAATAACTGAATTATGCAAAACAAAAGTTTAAACAAAAAATATTAATTATACAAATAAATTTAATAAATATAATCAGAATACTTTTAATTATCAATTGCACTTTTAATTTTCATTATTATACCATAACTTTTTTGTTTTTACTCTGTTATTATTTATATTATTATTTATTTTTTTTTTTTTATTGTAGTTTTCATGGTCGTTGAATTCTTTCGAGTGGACATCAACGAAGTAACAAATAAAAGCAGGGAGAGATGAAGGTTGTCGAGGTCATGGCAACGAGAGGCCGTTCACCAAGATTATTATTCCCCCAAGAGAAGAAATAAAAAGAATGGAGAGTGAGTGAGCAAGAAAAATAGAAAAAAAAAAAAAAAAACATACAGGGATATTCCCCTTCAATTTAGTTTTGTCCATGTAGTCATTTTCATTGTAAATGTGTGGACATAAAACTTCTTGAATTGGTACTTGAGTAATAATATAACTTGGATATTATCATATGACTTTTCCCAATATTATTTAATATGAAATTTCATCTTTCATTTTTTTTTTCTTTTGTCTACTTATTTTATTTATTATTTTTTTTTTTTTCTTACTCGACCTTGATGTGATGAAGTGGATTGTGGCGGTTATTGACACTGAAATAATAAATTGACATGAAATAAAGATTGATATGGTGGATACGTTGTATACATAATTTTATGGATAGTGGAATTTTTCGTGATTGATATGAGTGAGGGAAAGAAAAGAAAAATAATAAGAGAATAAAATCACAGTGGAATTGGATGTGAAATATATGTAATGGAGAAGATTGGAATAAATATTTTTTGATATGTAGAAAATTATATATGTAAGAGAGAAAAAAAGTTTGGTAAATGAAACCTGAAGATTTGTGATTAAAAATATATAAAATTGATGGTGAATTGTAAACTAGTATATCGAAGTATGATGTATAATTTAATTAGTAATTATACATCAATTATTAATCACCGATTGCATTTAAAATTCTTATATTTTTGTAAATAAATTATACACAGATTCTCCCATTCATTATTTCATTCATTTAAAAAAAATATGAATTGAAGTATTACAATAATTATATTGCTACAGTAAAAATAAAGATATATAAATATTTATATAAATATATATATAATTTTTTTTTTTTCCCTCCTCTCCTCACCAAATACATATCCACAAACAAAATTGTCAATACATGTCTACATCTATTTATATATATATATATATATTGTGAAATGAATTGTACCAATACTTGAGACATATCAGTACACAAAAATATTTTACATACTCTTGTCGTCAATATAAAGAGCAACGACAACGGATAAATCGTGTCTTTGCACACCGAGAGACTGCACACTTCTCTATCTGTTCCCATGAAAATATACACAAGCATATATATATATATATATATATGTTTTCTTATACAGTACAGGTATACTGAGAATGTCGAACGAGCACGTTCCCAGTATATTTCGTTGCGTCACTTGTATACAAAAGTAGATGACACAGATTTTCATCGAGAGATGCGAAATTGAAATTGAAAGACATTGTGTGGTGGAAAATGTTTTTTTTTTTCTTTTTTTAGTATAAAAATCTGTACCCATAAACACACACACACACACACACACCCACCAATATACTGTATACACACTGATGCATTCATAAATATATGTATATATGCAGTGTATATAAAGATTGGTTTATTGAAAAGCGAATTTTTCAATAGAATCGATTTTTTCTTATTTTTTCTTATTCCATATTCAACTTGCACATGCGATTTGTAATCTTGTTATACCATATGTGCGCAACCTGGATAGATAAAAATATTAGAGTAGTGAAAAAAATCTTTTAGTGTATATGTATATGTATAAATGTATATAGATATATACAGGATTTGAATGTGAATGAATATATTTTACTGTATGTATTCCCTTGTGATCTCTCTTCGCCTTTGCCCATTGCCTTGAATAATCCACTGTATGACAGAACAAGAGGAATAATTAACAAGTAGAATTGGGGGGGGGGGGGGTGAATACACACACCAAGCTTGTACAGTTAACGTTATATATATATATATATATATATAAATGGAGTTTTATCAAACGTTTTGAGGAAGAATGAAAAATAGAATCCATGCAACATGATTGCAATTATTTTTACAATTTATTTCAGAATATTTCAGTGATTTTAAATTAACGACATTGTCAATATTTTATTTTATTTATTTTCAAATACTTTCAAATTCTTCTAGTTCACAAATATATTTCTTTATTTATTCAGATTAATATCCAATTGGAAATCTCTCAACATGTCAAGTACAATTGTCATTTTTATAATTAACATATGTAAAAATCTCTTGATATAATATTTTAATTCATTGCTGTTGTATTAAAATAAATTTATACTACAAAATATTAAACGTGACAGATGTTATTGACAATTAAAGTATATAAAACAATTAATATATAAATGTTGAAAAGCATGTTGAAGGTAATAAAGAGAGAAAAAAAAATATATATATATATATATTTATTTATAATGGACATGAGTGTATAGAGAAAAGCTTTAAAACTCGACAATAATTTTCATTCTCTTCATATCTCACACTTCGTACCCTTTCTCTTGGGGTAGTTTTCCAACGTCGCACATATTCTCAGCACTGTTGTGTCGATAACATCTGTCGTATTGCACGACTAGTGGATAAGGGGAATGTTAGAGAATGGAGAGCAATGATGGAAAAAGGGAGAGTGAAATATATATACAATATATGAACACATACAAAGTCAAGTATAATAGTATAGTGTTATTGTGAGAGCCCAACTCACTGTTTATGCTCTTACTATATGTGATAGTGCTCAGTGATATTATATACCCTCGGACGTTTTAATAACAACACCCTTATTTTGCGCGTAGTCTCATCGGTGTCTCGCCTGTCTCAAATGTCGCAGCAAAATTGTTCTCGTCCCTACAAAACTCTTCTTTTTTTTTTTCTTTTTCATTCAACATTATTTTTTGTGGTTTTCACACTTTTTAATTTTTTTTTAAATCTCTTCTTCTATCACTCTGTGTTTTTTTTTCCCCCCTCTCCACCCCTTATTCACCCTCTCTGTGTCTTTATTTTTCTTTACTTTATCATAATAAACAAATATTTTATTTCAATGCAGGATTATGAAAATGTTTGAGAATATTAAAGTGGAATCGTAAATTATTTCGGACTCTGCAGTGATAAGGGACGATTTTCTCCCTCATTCTCTTGGGGATATATTATTATATACATTTTTTTTTTTTCTTTTATTCATTTACAGGGGAATATATGTGATGGGGGTGTTGAATAGTGTGTGCAGAGAAGAAAAGGCAGAGGACATAAGGCATAAGACAAAAGAAACAGTGGGGGGAGGAAAAAAAAAGAAAGAACTGAAAAATAGAGAAATATATATATATATATATATATATATATATGAGAAAAGCTTTTACTGCAAATGTGTACGCTCATTTGTGGTATACCTCTTAACTGTATACATAAACTGTGAGATATGGAAAATGGAATGAAAAGTAATGGTGGAATAAATCTTGGTTATAATATTTCAATATTTCAAAAATGATTTTTTATTTTTTCTAATTTAGATTCATTTTATTGAGTTTTTGTGATTATGAATTTGTTTTTTTTTTTTTTCTTTCTTTCGGTAATATTATTCATATGATGATTTTATCGCAATTTCATTTCTTTTATTTCCCGTCGTGAAATTATTATATTTATGTCCAGTGAGTGGATAGTGAATACTGATGAATGAGGTCAATTACATTTTTTTTTTCTTTTTATCACTCTCATATCTCTGCTTCATTTCTCCTCTCTTTCATTTTATATCATTCCCTTTTTCCAGCTTTTGAAAACAACAGTTCTTGAATAATCCTCCCTCAAAAGTCACTTTAAAATATCCAAGGGTGACGTTCCTATTTTAAAATAAAAAAAACTCATATAAACACATAAAACAACATCATTTCTCATGAATAAATTATAAAAGAAGCTTAAAAATATTTTTGTTTTCATTTCAAATCATTATTCATAAAAATAAAAAAAAAAAAATGAAATATTAAAATATAATACAACAAAATGGCAATTTATCACATTATTTAAATATAAAACAAAAATAATTCCACAGAAAAATTCAATCACACAGCAAATTTATTTTTGCAATAAAATCTTTTTTTTTACCGTACTACATTCATTTTGAAAATTGATTGGAACCATGAACCATTTATTCACCAACACAAACTCATATATAAAACATTTCCATACATATTTATATGTATACAAGAAAGTAAACTGTAAATATAAATACATATATAACGTGACTGAACGTTATTTTAAACCAATTGCCGCCATTAAGTGTTCACTCATTTATTCATACATACATAAATACATGAAAATAAAACTATACCAAATAGTCCTTCACTTTGAGAGTGAAAATGGCACAGCTAATAGTAATATATAAATATTCAACTTACTCATCTCTCATAGAATGTTTCATGGTGTAATTTACCTTATGGTCAAGTTTCCACGTCTCTACTATTCTATATCACTGAGAATACTATTACTAATACAACATATTCATCATATCCATATTCCTATCGAAAATTTGAAACTGAATCCATGATTATTCACCACAATTCACCAACTTCCCACGTCTCATTGTGGTTTAAACCATCTGCTACTATTTCACTTTAATATAATCGTGACCCGGAATCGTTTTATAAAATACGTATGTCTAATAATATTTATATATATATGTGTATTCATAATAATAATAATAATAATAATAATTATTATTATTATTATATATATAATATCAATAGAGTTTGAGAAAGTCTGGTGTCACGTATTTATGTAAATGTCAGTAACTGAGAGCAGTTTGATTCTTTCAGTTAATTTATATAAATTTTTATTTGAATAACATTCTTTTTGATTATTATTATGTAGTATAAGTGCAAATTAATAATTGTATTGTAATAAATAGATGTAGTATTATAGTTTATATATTATTATGATGGATGTATAGTCGACAGTAGTTGTAACGTGTTCTAACACGTCGAGCTCGATCACGAAGGCTATTATACAGTACATAGTGTAGATTCTGTACTTGTATGGGTGAATGATCTGAGAGGATTAAATGAGCGGAAGGTATTGGGATATGTGGAGAATGATTGATGGAATATATGGTGGTTTGATATTTGGTGGTATGCAATAGAGAAAATGTATTTAATTTGATTATTGGAAAGTTGAGTATAGAAATTTAATTTTAATTATTTGGATTGTTTTTCGACATTATATTTATAATTTAACGGAAATTAATTTTATTGTGAATGATTTATAATAGGTATTAGGGTGAAAATGTTGTTACAAGGATTTGTTGTGTCGTTCAATATTAATGATAGAATTAAAATGCCAGACTTGATATGACAAATTAAAAAATTAATAAATACATTTAGATATTTGTGGATATGAAAAATTTCTCACTATTTTTATTGGTAACGTTTAAATATATAAAATTGAGATTTTGTATTTGTATATAAAATATCGAACGATGATTTCGTATTTGATATTTGACGTCAGTTCAACTGAGAAAATTACATCCGGTTGATGGAGGGAAATGGACCGTGCACACATGCACAGACAGACCCTTTGAGCCCTTTACACGTTTACCAATAATTCAACGAGCCAAATTCCATTGCAAATAATCTTCCATGACTTTGGATATTCAACGTTATAGATTGCTTCAAATAGATACGAAACTATACACAAAGATCTTCATCATAAACAACAAAAGCAAAATACCTAAGACATATATATATATATTTATTTTACATAACTAAAAAATTGTATTTATTCATTTTATCAGTTATTTCAATAAAAATTATCAACAGTTGAAAAATTATATTTACATCTAATATAAATAACAAATTGTGATGAACGAGTGGAGAAGAAAGATATCGAGAAATGAAAAATAGAATAAAAGTAAATATAGGTGAAGAATTTGTATTTTTGCAATTCTCTTGGCGATTTGCCACCATTTGGCGCCGGATCGGCGTCACCCAAGGGGGTAAACAAGCCGATTGAATAGCACAGGCACGCAGTTTCTTTCTTTGTCTCCTATCTCTATTGTCAAAGAAGTGAGACAGATATATATATATATATATATATATATATATATATATATATATATATATATATATATAAAGAAAGAAAAAGTAAGATGGAAAGAAGGAGGCTAAAAAAGGAGAATGAATAGAGCGTCGACGAGCAGTTCTTATTGAGTTCAATTATTTGAAAAAGAAGAGGAAATAATGAGAGGATAGTTGTCGACGTTCTTATCATGACGAAGAAAAAAAAACAAACGACATACATGTATATATATATATATATATACTTGTGTAACTAAATTATCTGCATCAGATTAGTTAATTTATATTATCTACTCAATTTATTCTTTTATGATTTTATCAAAATCTTATTATCTAATAAATAAAAATAAATTATATAGTGAATATAAATAAATAAAATTCAGTGAATTATTTGTTTACTCGTGACTATTTATTATGAATTAAACAAAGACAAACTCCTCGAATACAATAAGGGGATTTTTTTTCACCCTCTATGTAAACTCATGTATTTATTTCTTTTGAATTTATGATATAACATTCATACTCTCAAACAAGAATAATTTTCCTCACAAATTATTAAATCAGTTTGTAGATAATTGATTTTGTTTATTCTAAAAAAATATTAAAAATATATATCAAACACTAAATATAATTTTCAAAGAATTGTTTTTGCTCTCCAATAGAAATGTTCAGTATTCTTATTTCAATTAAATTATCATCCCCAATACCGCAGTAAAATATAAATAAAAAATATGTATACATTTATATCATCCAAATAAATTCTCCATCACTCACAATATATTTATGATCTTTTACAGCAATAAATTTCCAATACCACCACTATCATTCTATATAAAAATATATTTATTTATATAACCAAATAAATGTCATAATATAATAACCTAATGTCGTATGATACTCTCCTCTATCACTTCCATCTGAACCCGGCTGTTTTGTCTGCCCCAAGTGAATATCCCTTGTATGTATCGTAGTTTTTCCAGTCATATACTATAGCTCTACTATACTTTGGACGATCTTTCGCAAGGATTTTACGGCGTCCAACGACCGTTACGCCGCGCCGCGCGCCATACTACCCTCGTGAATCATTGAGTTACCAAAGCTCACCGCGAAACTCCTTGTGGTGGTGTTAGTACAGTAGTAGTAGTAGCAGTAGTAGTAGTAAGTGTTGGTAAGACCGGTAGTGGTAAAGGTCCAAGTCCATAGCACATGAAAATGCTCGCGGTGTTTTCACTTACATATTCTTGTGTGTATATTTATACTGTTAGTTAAATGTAGTGGTGTTGAATGTGTATATATATATATATATATATATGTATTTAAACATACATATATTTACTTTAGTGAATATATATAGACCTGTATGGATAATATATATGCTTATACAGAGATGAAGATGTATAGATGTAGTGGGTCAGTAGCAGGAGTCATGCATAGAGAAGTACGTTACGGAAGTTGGTAGAGAGCGTTTGCGCAAAGTTTTGCCGCAAGCTGCATCGCCAAAAGTGAAGTAAAGCTTCCATCATATATTGCCAACCCCGTGGGAATTCTTCTTCCGCTAACGTCAGTACACAGGATTTTTTTTCCCTTTCTCGTCTTCTTTTTGTTTTTTTTGTTTTTTGGGACAGGTTGCATAACATATTGTATTTAATAGTTAATGGTGACAGGAGAAAAATTCTTGTCATTATTCAATGGTTTGTTATTGTTTTGTTTTTTTTTTTTTGTTTTTAATTTATTTGGATAGTTGATGATGAGAGTGAATTTTTCATTGTGGAATATTGTATTGTATATTTATTTTTGTTATTTATTCATCAGTAAATGTCTATTATTTATTTATTATTTTATATTTGCCTGGTTATTTTAATTGTAAATAATAGAGAGGAATTTTTTTTTTATTATACATTATAAAATGTAGTATTATATTTTGGTTATTTATTCATTCGATTATTTTGTTCTTGTTCAATTATTTGGAATGTTGGGTAATGATGGTAATAAATAATTTTCCAATGTGTATAGTTCAGTATTATATTTTTTTTAATTTATTCATTTGGTTATAAAATTTTTTATTCGATTATTCCGATAATTAATAATGAGATGAATCAAAATTTTCCATTGTGTTATATGATATTATATTCATTATAATTATTTATTTATTTATGTATTATTTGCATCGTCAATAATGAGAGTTAAATAAAGCTTCATTTTCATATTGTATTTATTATTATTTTATTATTTATTTTATGTTTGCACAATTACTCGAAAAATTGATAGAAGTGAAAAAGAACAAAATTATGTGTGTGTGTATTTATTAAATTGTTTTATTACAGTGGGCAAGTGAAGATTGACATAGATTTTAGGTTGTGCTTCAAATAGTTGAACTAATTCAATTTTGTTGTTCTGGGTAAAAGAATATATATATATATATTTATATCTATGGGTACATCGCTTTTGTTGAAAATATATAGTCACTGTCCGTGGTGTTCTATAATGAAATTTCACCTCGGTTACCGTCTCCGGTTGTTAATGTTATACCAAGAGTGTGAGTTACTTCGCCACTACATCGGTATCAGAACATTACGATAAAGGGTTTAGATAACCCAGGACAGTGGAGTAAATAGTTTCTCCAAAGCTAATTAGAAAGTTATGCTAAATAAAACAAACTTCATCATGAACTAGATATCGCCAGATTTATTTACAACAAATAATTAATATTTCATAGCAACTTAACAAGTGTTCTAATAACACAAATTATTGACATAAAAACACAGATTTATATTGGAAAAAAAATAAAAAACCATTTTTTTCAATTGAAAAAATGGATAAATCGGATTTTCTTTGTTCTCTAAGTAGTACAAGTGCACGATAGTCAGACGTGTACTTGTCACGACCAGTTGTCTAATATCCGTGCCAGACGTGAGAGAAAAAAAATATAATAATTAAAAATAATAGTACACAAGGGTCGTGTTATATATAATAATAAATAAAAATAATGTGAAATAATATAGGAGATTTAATGGTGGAAATTATTTTAAACTTGAATTTCTCTAAACTTTCTCATTACTGACATGATGAGAATTAATAATTAAATTCTAAATGAGATACGTACATATATATATATATATATATATATATATATATATAAATAATAGATTGTTGGCAGAGATGTTCATCAAAGGGAAGTTATAGATCTTGCTCCTTGTACTACCTTAAGCTCCCCCTGTTTCTATATACATACCCTTATATATATATATATATTATATATATGTATGTATACATATATACATTGTAAACCCGATGACACTTACAGCATGAATGCGCGCGCTAGCTCGCACCCGAGACAACAAAGAAAGGAACAAAGGGATGAGTCGACGTCGAGACAATAGATTGTCACGTGAGTTAAATATTTATTCTCGCGGCGTTATTGCACCGCTTTATTTTATGTATTGCGTTTAACTCTCTTCTTTTATATACTTAATGAAAAAACCTTGATATTGGAAAGCAAAAAAAAAAAAAACGTGGATGTAATTGAATAGAATGATTTAACAGAGACGATAATTAGGATTAATGATGACATTAAATATATCAGGAAAAAATAATAACTGTGGGAATATTTTTGTGTTTGGAGTTGTATAGCCAATTTTTTTTTGCATTTCATTTATTTATATTATTTCCCCGCAACGAATATGGGTGGGAATTCTTACAGGGTATTTAAAATCCTCGAAATTGTAATGATTTATGGTTATGTGTTCGTAGAACGAATTAGTGAGGGCTTCATTAAATGTGGATTTTTAAAAACTATGTTTTTTGGACTAGCTAATATTCTATTGTGAGAAGTAATTGATAAATTGAGTTAGAATAAATTGCATTCTTTTGGTGCTCAAAATCTCCACAGTGTATACTAAAATTCTGTCGATAAAAAAAAAAAAAATATTTATTTCAGTGATTTAAAGTTAAAAAATTGATTAAAGAATTCAAATAAATTTTCGTTCATCTGCTATTTTCTCTACAAGTTTTTTTTTTTTTTTTCTATCTCTCTTGATAATACTACTATCATATATTCCCAAAGCTTTAAAAATACACCACTCTCTATCCAACATACACACAAACATTCATACAAAACAGCCAAAATAATTAATAAACATAATGACAGCATTAATTACTACACAACAATAATAATAAATTTAATTAATTTCACACAATATTAAACTGCAATTTTATCAGTCTCGAAATTCAAACAAAGGATATTTCCTTTCTCTCTTCAACTAGCATTCACTAACCATTCTTTCTCCTCTCGTCTGTTCGTACGAGTGCGAAAAGTTTCACGAGCTCCGAACAAAGAGCCACGACTATTTGTCCCCATATACATCCATACATACATACATTCTATCCATCCATATATATATATATATATATATATATATATATACATACTTGTAAATGTATATAATACAACTAGAGAGAATCGAGTGACGAGACGCTCGAACCAAACACTGAGAGGAAGGAAGACAAAATTGAGTAAAATATAAATGACAAATGGTTGGTTTATAGTACATAACTACACAAATACATTATAATATATACCCATACATACATATATAAAAATAAATATATAGCGAACTGTGGATGAGAGAATTGGAAAAAAGTGTGCATTACGTCTCTACCACCATGAACATAACCACCCCTCCCCCCCAATATATATATATATATGTAGTAGAGCGCGCACAGCCTCCCCCATAACATGACCCCTTGGGGGCTGTATCGATCCTGCCGCTCTGACTATCTTCCTCTCACTTCTCCCAACATTCTCCTCTCTATTCTACACAGTACCCTATCCCTATAAACATGTGTGTGTGTGTGTGTATGTGGTATATACGAGGAAAACGTTCATGACGACGTGGCCGACGTCAACGATGAGGGAGAGATGAAGAGAGGGAGTGTATGTGTCCTAACAGCGTTGGAGAAAGGAAGTGAAATACAGGAAAAAAAAAAAAAAAATATGTGCTACACCGACAAAGGAACTGGACTCTTGGTCCATTCTTTGTTACACCCACGAGGGTGATATTGTATATAATAGAGGGTGAAAATCAACTCGATTGCAACGACACTGTGTACGATTTTTACCCCTACCACATCACATACTCAACTCTGTGTATAGCTGAGTGAAATTCAAAAGATAGTCACTGATTTTTTTTATTTCCCCTGATTTTTGTTTCACCTTAAAATCATGTTTTGACAATATATCGTTAAATTGATAGAGATTGTAATTTTTTTTTTTTTTTTATTTGAGAATTATTTATTTCTATTTATATTCAACTAATTGGAGTTTTGTTTTTTTTTTTTTTTAAAGTTGAATGTGTAATGTTGATTATTGAATACTATTATGTAATTTACATTGGTTGTTGATAATTTTAATTAACTTCAGTTTGATATTTGCCGATATTTGTCACTTTTTATATTTTACCAGTTAAATAATAATATTAAAGGTACTTTACAATGTACAAAACTTTCAATATATATTATATTTTTAATGATGATAAAACAAAATATAAGCTCTACTTTTATTTTTTTTTTTTTTTCTCTGTAACACATTGCAACAATATAAATCATCAATTAATCCAACGTGTTTATTATCGATAAAATATTCCCACAAATAAACATAGAAATAAAATACATTTGATAATGATGAAAAAATATATGAAAGAAAAACAAATATTTATAACCATTTTTATTATCATTTTTTATATGTTAAAGACACTAAACTCATATTCAAAATTTTATTATCATGACACAGTGTATATAAAAGTGAAAAGCAGGAGAATTTAATACATGGAGAAAAAGTCACATGTGTGAAGAAAAAAAAGTGAATTCAAAGTCATTCGCTTTTGCAGTTAACTGCTAAGTCACTCTATGAATCTTTTTCATTTCCCTTATTCTTAATCTCACTATTTCTTACTTTTTCTATCTATCTCGATTACTAGCGCGCTATCCTCGTTGGTGACACACAGTAAAGTTGTGTGTTGTCCACCCCTTCACACATTGGTTGCAAAACGTAGGGGTTCACTTGCTGTTTCGATCCACCTCGTGTTCTCTACATTATACAGTGTATCGATCAATGTGTGACTCTCTCTCTTTGTCTTCCTCTCTCGCTTATTCATTACCCCTAACTTGCTCTCTGTTCATTTTCTCATGCACGCACACAAACATTGAACACCCCTCGCCACCACCCTATTCTCTATCAAGTAAATTACAGAACCAAGGGAAGGTAAAATCAGATAGAGGGGAATAGATATGAACATAGAGATGAAACATATAACAGGGTAAGGTTAGGACTTTGCTTTCGACCACTGGGATAGGTTAGTCTCAACACCCTTGTCCTCAATGTCAAACATAGTGAATATAATGTTAACCAATAGGATAAAGAGTAGTAGAGAATTTGAGATGATATTGGAATAGGGGAAAAAAGAAAGAAGTGAAGAATATATTTTTTGGATAATAAGAATAAATGATGGATATTTTTATGGAAGTTTGTTATTTTTTTTTTTTTTTTGCTGATTGGAATAGAAATGTTTATTTATATGTTTATATTTTTTATATATGTGAGTGAGAGAATTGTATAATGGTAATATGCTGAATTGGATGAATAACCCAAAATGTTTGACGGACAATTTCCATTTTATTAATGCATTCTCGTGTGCAAATTTGCTCGCCAATATTTCACGGGGATTTAATCTCCTTCATTTTATATCCTGTCGGTTATGTATATATATTTTTTTTTTTATTTATTTTGTGTTATTATCACAATACTTTTTCATTTATTCTATCGTATAATTTTGTTTGTGTATTTGCTATACATTAATGGAAATTATCATGAGAATTGAGACATATGGTGAATTAAAAATTTTACATTTGAAAATATTTTGTGGCAGTTTAAAAAAATCAATGACAATCTCATTGTCATGGGTTTTTTTTTTTTTTACGCTTGTTTAATTGTGTATTTTATCAATGAGTAGTTATGAACTATTTGTCATAATGATTCATTGAGCTTTTAATAAAACATAGAGACCAAAAAAAGACAAACAAAAAAACAAAAATGAAATTATGACATAATTTCATTTCATCTTCTTTTTTTTTGTCTTTATTTCATACTATCAGGTAAGTATATAAAACTTGAAGAGGAAGTATAGCGTCTAAAGGGGTGGATGAAAAATAAAGTGGGTGTCTTCGACGTCTTGAGAAGATTGAAGAGACTTTGGTCACGGCAGTAGATCGGCGTGAAAGATCGTCTCGCAAAGGTCGCGTGATCGTAGAGCTAACTTACTTCAGCAGACTCCACATATATACATCAATATCTACATGCATGTCTCGTCCACCAATACATGTAAAAATATACATATATTTATATATATATATATATATATACCTGTATATACATATATGCTTGAAACTATACGGGGTCGTTTCCATCCGCTTGCCGTCTATCCAACAGATTGGCGTGTCGAAGGGTTGTTCGATTCTCCAGTGGATTGATCGTCGAATGTTGATGGATGTAGGTAAAAATAAAAAGGAATAATAATAATGAAAAGAAAAAAAAACCAAAAAAAAAACAAACAAACAGGAAATAATAAAAAGAAAAAAAAATAAATATATTTCCGTACCCCAGGCTTTCTAAAATCATGTGAAGAGTTTATTTTCATATTCATCATCAATAACTTCCGCATAAAAATAAAATCTCTCGGAAAAAGAGAATGAGGAAAAAAAAAACAAAATTCATGCTTTAAATATTTCTTTTTCATTTTATCGATAAAAAATTCTAAATAAATCATACCCATTTTTCTTTTCTTTTACAAAATGATCCATTGTTTGATTAATTTTATTTATCTGTGTTGATTTTTATAGTAAATAGGTAAAATAATTTGATAAGGTAGTTAGAGTGTGTAAAAGTTGTTGATATTTGTAAAGTAAAAAATGTTTGACGATGTTCCCACAATAATAATAATTATTCCAAGTGATATCATTTATGAATAAACTAATGGACCCAGTGAATTAAAAAAAATCCCACTGGATTCATATTCATACATCCCAATACCCACTACAAGAACCATAAAATAAAAAAAAAAAAAACCATCCTATCGTTTTTCCCAACAAAAATGAAAATTTTAAATTGTTCTGAAATCAAATAACATTTCTGCTAAATTCCCACCCTGGATCATCATATTCAAATGAACCTGACAATTCTCTCTATGCACACCATCTATTTTCATTGTAAAAATATTTTTTTTTTCCATTCCAATTCAACACACAGAATAAAACCATGTGAACTATAACAGCTGAATAATTTTCATCCACTCAAAATAGAATTGTGCCTGTTTGAAACATTAATTTAAATATCAATTCCCCTCAAAATTTAACACAAAGAATATAATAAGACTGATAAAGTCACATTTTAGCATTAAAGAAACAAACTACAATAGATATTTTTCAAAATTAAAATTCACAACAAACATCAAAGTCTATTCTAACAATACATTATTAAATTATATCATCAAATTACTCATCTCTTATTCAACATTATTAAATAATATATATAATAATAATAATAATAATAATAATAATATCTAATTAATTATCCATATGCAGAAACACAGAAGCATTAAACACATACATAGAAATTAGTTGAAAGGATGGATAAAATACCTTGATGAAACGCTTATATCTCTTAAGCTTCATACAAAAGCTCATGTATTCTACATGACTGTACATTTGCACGTAGAGCAAGCGACGTACCAACACGATGGCCAAATATCTCACTGAACGTTCGTGTACAGCACAACTGTGGCATGCATGAGGAAGACTCGTGTGTTGCATGAACATATAACCATATAGGAGAGAGAAAGTACGTGCACCATATACACAATGCACGTGCGTATATACATCCATCTACTCTTCATACATGTAACTAAATACGTAGATAGTATAATATATATACATACGTGTATATACGTCAGCCAAACATTTCCCACATCTGCAGTTACACACATAAATGCACTTTGTATATATATATATATATATATATATAGACAGATTTGCAGATGATACATTTACACAATATCGATTCGTGTCTGTGTATATGTGCTCCTTTTGGTTACACACTTGCCAATGTACTCTACCTCAATCGGGCTTTGATGAGTTCTCAATGCACTCCAAATTCTCCATTCAAAATTCTAAAAATATTTCATGTATTATATATAATCATATTATAAATTTATTTTACAATTTAGATTAAACAATTTACTTCAATGAATGTTTAAATATACTATAAAATGCAATAATAAATAAATGAAATAGTAAAAACAATGTTTTTTTTTTCATTTCAAATGCAATTCTACATTTTTTATTTATCTTTTTCCACCTCTCATTTTCTTCATTTATATTTTTGCCGTTTTGAATAAACCAACAAAGTGAATATGTATGTTATTTTTTTAAGTGCATCACGTAAAGCACATCAGCATGCACCATATGTTTGTATATATATATTTTTGTATGAGTGTATAAATAGAAAATCACCGTTGGAGTGATTGCTAGTTCAAAGTGGATATATTTTGAGTGGCAATGTTCCACGTTGAATGTCACCTACATGCTCCCCTTAACTATGCAGTTTCATCGAGGAAAATTGCATTTCTGTTTGCACGATAAATCTACGATGAGTGAGACGAAAATGAGACAGAGATAGAGAGTGTACGAATAGAAGTGGGAGGATGAAGGGTAAGGGATGTAAGAGGGTGCATACCGTACGTGAGCGGCTAAAATTTGTACGACCGTTCGCACGGTGGTTCTCTCAGTTCTCGCTATTTCCACGTCTTATTACGCTAGCACGTTCCAACGAGTCCACACCACAACCCACTATTTATATATATATATATATATATATATATAACCCTCGTCACAATCCTCCCCTACTTGTTCTATTTTTTCTTTTCTCATCCACCCAGTTGGGTAAATTGAGGACGCAAGAACGAGAACAAAATATAGATATGACTTGGAGACAAGAAAGGAGAGAGAGAGAGAGAGAGAGAAAGAGAGAAAAAAAAAATTAGCTAGAAAAAAACCAGAATATTGAATATATATACCATAAACTCTATCAACCCCTCTTGCGATTTAATACTATGGGGAAAATAAAATAGTATCTCTAACGATAAATTTTATTTTATTTTTTCTTTATCTTTTCCTTCTTCTTGGAATTTTCTTTTTCGTGGTGGTGGTTTTTTTTTCTTTTTTTTTTTTCATCCCTAAATTCGTGTTGGAGAAGGATACGTGACATCTTTTTGGCGGAAGTGGGTATAGAACATTGAAGGGGATGATGAGGAATGGGAAGAGGGTGAAGAGGGATAAATGTGGTTTGGTGGTGGGATATCTAGTATCATTTTCGTTCTTTTTGTTGAATTTAAGGGTAGAATACACGTGATCAAGGTTTGGTATAGGCTATGTGTATTTTGGTGTACCCCGAAAGCTAATGTTTGAGTCCCAAAATAACGTTTTTGTGTGTGAGTGTGGATATTTGAGGGTTGCTGTGTGCATGGGATCATGACAGGGTAAAATGTAACCTTTCAAATCATATTGTCGTTTTGAGACTGGATTTTTTTTTTTCTTCTCTGTATGAAAGATTAAATATCACGAGTAGAGAGGGAGAGAGTTGGGATAACAAATAATAATTATTGGAGGGATAAATATGTAAAGTAATAAGAATTGTTAATAGTATATCTAATTGGTTTTTTTCATTTTTCTTTTTCTTCTTTGTTATAGAAAAGTAGAAAGAGTTGCTCAAATAAGTTTTTCACGTATGGAGTATAAGTTTTCTTGCAAATATTGTACACTTATGTACAAATATATCTGAGAAAAATATCTATTCAATCATAAAAGTTTTGCATGAAGAAAAATGTATAGTTGTTATTTACTTTTGACCTTTTCTTTTTTTTTTTTTTTTGTTATTTGAAGTTTGAATGTGCAAATATAGAGAATATTTAAACGAATATATATATATGGAAGTTGATTTTGTTTGAGGAAAAATGCCATGAGCGAATTCTGATAAAATTGATTTTTATTTTTTGGAGAATTTATTGAAGCATGTTTGTCTGAATATTTAATAATGATATTCAGTTTGATATTGTACATTTGAATTAAGGGGTATGTGAAGAGGGAATATAGAATGATATTTATTGAGATATTAAAGCCAAGTATACATAGAATAAGTCTAGAATAATCTGTAATGATTTATAGTTTTGTACTGAATAAATGTATCATAAAGAAAGTAGGAAAAGAAAATAAACTTCACAAGATTTTATCGGATTTTTATCTATATAATAATAATATATTTTTTTTTTACCCCCCAAGATGAGTGAGATAATATTTATTGAGATACGAGACCTAATTCTACAGAGAATATAATCTGATATTAAATAATTCCCAGCTTGAGAAGGAAATGAATATTTCAAACTTCAAGTACCACGAAATTTAGTTTGATGAGAATTTTCACTTGGTATAAAAAATTTGACATTTCAATAAAGGTTAATTATAATCAGAGTATATTTTTTTCCATAAAGCCGCGAGCGATTGAACTTCATAAAAAAAAAAAAAACATATATTCTGAAAACGAGGACAATGATATTCTCGAACGTCATATTTTTTAATGAAGAATAAAAATTCTAGTTTAAAGCATAGGAATATTCTTGGTGCAAGAACGAGACATTTATCAGATAAAAATAAAATATTATTGCTTACATTTAACATGTATATTATTATTTTCGTTTTTATTCTTCACTTCACCCAGATTTCGAATAAAAAATTGATAATTCAATTAAATATTTATATATCATAATTTATTCGAATAAAAAAGAACTCGAATTGAATATAATTCAACCCAGAACAATTTTAATTTAGCAGACGAATTAAAATTATAGACAAAGTAAAACTGCTCCAAAAACACAACACAATTCATATAAAAATTAAAATCCCAAAGAAAAAAAAAGAAATAAAAATCAAACATCAACGTTCCAATAAAAATATATAAAATATGTGTTACAAGTTTGACATTGATCAATGAATTTTATTATTAAATCATTAAAATAATCTGTTGATATACCATAAACAACTTTTAGACATTGATGTAGGTTATACAAGTATTATAAAAGATTACTTTACACAAACGTCAACCCTTGTTTTTTCATTTATTTATTTTTTTTTCTCTTCTTATTTGAAAGCCAAAAAGTCACAGAGTTCAAGTTGGGAAAGCCTGTGTGGAAAGGAGAATTCACCACCCACAGTTAACCATCAGCACCACCGTCACAAACTCCTCTGTCACCACACGTATATATATATATATATATATATACATATATACAAATCGGATAGGGTGAAATTATATAAGTAGTCATGGTCCCGTGTTAAACAGCCTTTGTGTGACATGCACGAAGGGACCCTGGACAATTCCACTTTACACACACGCATATACACACGCGATATGACTGCGCAAAACATGTTAGACATTTTGTGACAGTAGATATATATATATATATATATATATATATATATATATATACAATCAAAGAGAATTTGTGTGATGGCAAATTAAAGGAATAACTGTAGGGGTCGTTGATATTTTCACTGTCATATTTGAAACAGAATTTTTTAATATAGCATGTACAATAATCATCTACCCTTGTTATTAATTACAAGCATTGAAACAAGAATAACAGACAATGTTTCATTATCTTTTTTCCTTTCCTTCAACCGTCTTTTAAAACTCATTTTATTGTTTCTTATTTCAGGATAGTTATTAAATTGTTGACAAGTAAGGATTCTGTGGATACAGTTTGTCTAATTTGTTTTTAAAAATATGGATAATCAACTGTCTCATGCCAAAACTGTATATAACTTATAATTAACCAACTAAATCTTGTTCGTGTATTATAAAGTATATAAAGTTTTGCAAAATCATAAAGTAGATAGTAAGTTTTGTTTGGTAAAATGTTTGAGTTTGCTGTTGCAAGATATGGCCACAAGACATATTTATTAATAAGAAGAGAGCCGAAATACAGAGCAAAATAGAAAGAAAAAAGAAAGATGTCTGATGAAGAATTAAAAGCAAGAAAAACAATTGATAATTATAAATGTGTATAAAATAAATGAGTTGCATAACATGACAGTGACAATGAGTAATATTTTTTCTTGATGATAAAAGGATATCTGCTGTGGGCAGCATTTGAAAGAGGAAGGGTGATAGAAAGACATAAAGATGATTCATTTTACTAGAATATATATATATATATATATATAGATATAAATGTTAGCGACGCGTGCAAACGAGGGTGACAATTTATTTTGACAGAAATGAGAGAATTAAATGAGAACTTTCATTGCTTTTATAGGACATATATGTGGACATGTTATGTGTCCACCTAAAATTCTGTTACTGACATCTCTTTCTCCAAGCTCGAAAGTCACGTGCAGAATTATCAACTACTTGAAATAAAATGAGAATAAAAATAAAAGAATTCTCTTGTCAATTTTTTTTTTTTTTCTTGAGGATTTATTGAGAGTGAAAAAAAAAGAGAAAACAAAACATAGGTATTAATCTTTTATATCAAAGAAAAAAGAACCGAAAAATTAGAAAAAAAAAAAAAGTTCTTGATTATCCAATATCAATAATCATTGTCATAATTTATTCATGAATTTATATTTATAGAAAAAAAAAAACGTAGAGTCATTGCTGAATATATAATTTAAATTTTGCAAATTATTATAATACATTTTTTATTACTGGATAAAAAATTTAATAAAAGAACAGTGAACATAAATATTGTGGAAATTTTGAAATATTGTATTCGACATTTCACAATATAATAATTTACGAAAATATAATTATTCTTTATTCAAGAAACTAAACTATACAACGAAAATGTAACAAACAATAAAGAACAATATAAACTAAATGTATTTGACAAATAATTTACAGAACAATCCTGAAAATTGTTTGCATGAGAGATTATATTTTCTTGAAACATTAGTAGTAGAAATACTCTATTACTTTATGGCAGAGCATTCTTCAACAACACTGTTTATATATTGTTATATTTATATATACGCGTAACAAGCATAAATATAATAAGACTTTAATGGTATAACAGCGTAGTGGAGACGAGAGGCACGCGATATAAATACCAGTACTTTAGGTACGCAGTCGAGTTGAAGCGAAGTCTTCTCGTAAAAGCGAAACAATAGAAGGCAACCCCGTGGAATTTTCTTTTCAGTAAGTAGCTATACATATATGGTTGTGTGCGCAAGCTCAAATTTCGTTGGCGCTTCACCGCCTTCTCTTTCATTCTCTATCGGTCTCACTCTGTTAAAAGTACCCACCAGAGCCAAGAGAGGCTACGTCGGTTGGCGGACTAACAAGGACATTAATAATTTATTATTCCCCAGCACAAAATGGTTAAAATTCAAAATTACTTCGTGATTATTTTCATTATTAATTTATTTAGATATTGGATTTTTTTTTTTTTTTTCTTTCTATTTAATTCCATTAATCATTATCACAAGTGAATAATATTATTAAAAATTATTTTTATATTTAATAACCATTTTTACAATTCATTTTGTATTTAAAATACAAGCAACGGAAATTTACGTTAAATCTCAACAACATGTCTATACATGTATGGTTTAATCTCACCCACGTCCTCTCACGCACATACATATTTAAGTTTATATACCGAGGTAAATCCCTTCATAAACCATGATGAAGATCAACGAAAATATCCCCCGGTAGAGTTTAACCTCTTTGAAGCATACTGTCATGCCAGGACAACACCTTTTCAATTAATTCCATTGTCTTTTACATTTAATTTTATATTATAATGTTGATCAGTGAATTTTAAATTGATCTGGCAATTTCCAAAAATTTCATTAGCTATTGCAAAAATTGCATCAATAATATTGGTGTTGGAAAAATGTTATTGGACAAGAATTAAGAATGAAAAACAAAAAAAAATTATATACATATGGTAAATTGAATTGTGAGTATAATTGATAAATTTAATTTTTAAATTGAAATTGTTTACACCGTAATTTTTGTCATTATTAAAAAAAAAAGAAAATTCAGAATTTATTTACTCAATATAAATTCCACAATTTTGCATAAAATCTTTACATATTCCAAGAAGTACATACTTCAAAAACAAATATAATAAAAATGTAGAAAAAAAAAAAAAACAAAACCCGTCTTCTTCAGCATGTCATTCCAGTATTTTTTCTTTGAAATAAATTGCTTATGAACAGATTGCTTATATTGACATCTTACAGTACATACAAAATTTGAAATAAAATCTCTTTCATATACTCCATTCACAGCAATGAAAATTTTATCCACAGTCTCAACAATTTTTTCTCATCATATTGCAAAAATGTCACGAAAACAACTTCATCATCTTCAATTCAAATAATATTACATATTATATAGAAGAAATGGAAGAAAAAGGTGTGGTGAAAAAAGAAAAAAAAAAAAAAATAGTAATATAATAAAATAGATCAATTGAAATGAAGAAAAAACTTTGGAATAATTCTCTCTTTTAAATTGAAACAAAAATCAATTTTTATAATATGTGTGCAATTGCCGTTTTTTTTTTTTATTTTCCTCCCTCTCCTCTTTTCATTCTCTTTTTTTTTTTTTCATTTTATTTGATTGTGATTGAAGAACGGAAGTTCATCTCATTTGCGATTGGTCCCTGGATGTTATTCCGGGCGGCAGCCTACATTCACACAGACACTTTTGCATCTATCCACCGCCACGTTTTCCGCAAAACCCTCCACCACCCTCTTTAACTATATATATATATATATATATATATATATATATATATACCATTCTCTAACCATTCTCCCTGGCTCTTCATCCCCTTTTCCTGACCCCGCATATAAACTCGATCAGGCTGCCACCTGCTTGAAACCTTGGCTTCCTCCTGCACGACACGTCAATATTTCACCGTCCCCTCTTGAGCTCCCCTTCTATACCGACTGAGTCACCTCCATCCTTCACTACATATATATATATATATATATGGGTACATACTGTGGTGCTGTACGATTCCATAGGCAGAGTGTAGCAAAGAGACGACAACGATGACAACGACGAGTAACGACGCACGCGCATGAGTTTCAGGATACATACACAAATACTAAAAGGACATGTATTCTCTTGTGCTCTCACTTTTTCGCCATCGTATCTCACTCATTTTAGCTCTCTTATACATTGAAACGCGTCGACATTGTGAGAACAAAGAAAACGTATTTACGTCGAGTTCGAATAGAGATTCATTGGTCTAGTAAAATTTCCATCTCATTTTCGTAGTTTCATCTTCTTTTTTATTTTTTTCTTCTACCATTTTTGTTCATTTTTGTGAATTTTTTTTTAATATTTATAAGAACTGAATTGATGTGCGGAAATTTATGATGAATTGCAAATTATTGAAGATTATTTCATATTTTTTTATTTCATTGTGGATTTAATAAAATTGGTTTTTATTGATATTGGCATTTTTATTTTTGGTTATTCAATTTTTGTTTATTTGGTGCTTTTGATGTCAATTCAATTAAATTGATGATGGGTTTGATTTAATCGGAGATTTTTGCTTGTTAAAAGCACACTTGTAGAACGATAATCAAAGAAAGAGGATAAATATATATATATACTTTGGCAGGGATTTACATTCGGCTTTGATGATCAGAACGTCCAATTTGTTTTCTTGATTTCTCATCGTGTTTAACATATATATATAAAAAAGAAAATAAAATGACGGTACAATCAACAGGAATAAAATTTTTCCGTGAATTTGTGGATAATTTTGTGTCCATTATTCTTTGAAAAAAAATATTTTATTCAACATTGATTCAGTAATTATTGCCATTCTTTTTGTTTAATTAAACTATTTTTATCTCTCTGTATTTATTTTTTTAAATTTATTCGTTTGGAATTTTATATATGTGAATTTAATTGGACATGTGATACAAAGTAAAAAATTTTCACTGTTATTTCAATCACACATTTGAAATGTGTAGAGAGTTGTGAGAGAAGAAAAAAAACAAAAAATTTATATATTGATGTTAGATATGTTTCCTTTTAACGTTTTTTTAACGTTTTTTTTTTTTTTTTCTTTATCATTTATTTATTTTTCTTTTTTTGTCTGTTTTCAATTTTATGTTGAAACCTTTTTATGCTTCAGGCAGAAATATACGATTTTACAGGCTTCCTTTGAAATTGTGGACGAGCGTATTTCTTGAAGGATTTCTTTTCCCACTCGGACCATCAAGTAAACGTGAATTGCACGCATACGAACATATATATATATATATATACATTTACGAACACAAATGCAACCACATATCCACCAACAGGAAGTTAACTTTAAATAATTTCCGCTCACTATACCTCAGTCGGACATTATTCCATACAATTTTATTCCCCAACATTTCAATTTTACACAATTGTCATTCTGTTCACTTGAATCATATATCGTTATTGAATATTACAATAATAAATTCATATCTCTTTCTATATAAAATTTAAAAAATCATTCAAATGATTCAATAATATTTCGCACGTAATAATCAAAATTAATTGTACAATTTAATTATGATCCAATGATGACAATGGTACATAGTACAATAGCTTATATATACATTATACCACTAAACTCAATAAACCAAAATTATATTTTCAGATAATTGAATGAAGCGCAACACGTAATTTCATTAAAATTTATATTGTCAAAGTCATCGTGTGTGAAATGAAAAATGAACTATAGAAGGGGGAAAAAAAAAAAAAAAAAGAAGCAATTTAATCGGACGTATGATATTTATAATTTAATAAAGCCAGAGAGAAAAAAAATTTTTACATAAAAGTGAAAGGTAAAAATAAAGTGGAAAAGAAAAAAGAGGAAAAAGACGATTATAATTATTATTTTCATTCAAATACCATCAAAGGAATAATTGTAATAGAGCTCTATCGTTACTTCTAAAAAAAATCGTTAAATTGTCCGCAACAGGAAATATGTAAACCCAACGGCGTTTCCAGCGTTTACAATTTGTATGCATGCATGTACACATCATATGTATACACATGTATGCAAAGTTATTGGTTATTTTTAATTACAAAACCGAAACTGTGCCGAGCTTTTAATGTAACAATTTCTCATTTTTCTCTTTACTATTTTTTTTTTTTTATTTAATTTTCTTTCTCTTTCAATTTTGCATATACATAAGTGGTAAATATTAAAACTCAACTTCATAAACGTACAACCGATGAAATAATTGTTTAATTTAATACAATTTTTCTTTAAAAGTGGATGGAAATTTAACGAGAACAAATATCAACAGAACTATATCATTAAAAACAATTTAATTAAACTGTGAATAATATTATTTTTTTTCTCAACAAAAACACAGTCATTCATGCTAATAATATATTTTTAATAACGTTTATAAATATCAAGAACAAATTAACATGTAATATAAATATTTGTAATATTCTTTAAAATGAGAATTTTTTTTTGTATTTATCATTTTTTAATTTAAATTTTTCTCCACTTACAAATACTAAATATGTTCAAATAAAATTGTATAATATCAACAGATTGCAATTGTAAAAATACTGTAAACCAAAAATCTATTGTATATTTAGTAAACATTGTGCATATTGCGTGTTGTCGAGATTAAAATACTGCTCGACATATCAATACCACATACCTATCCATACATAGAAATTTATTCATGCATACTGTCGATAATACAAAATTATTGTGAAAGTAATAATTCCACCCCGAGATATATTAATCTCCTATTCAATAACTTCATTATCATTATTAATTAAAATTATAGAATAAACAAAACCAACGTGAGAATAGAGTGAAAAAAGAAAAATAATACTCAGAAAATAATGAAGAAAAGAAAAATTTCCGGGTCGTTTATTCACTGAATTAAAGCTCATGAGTCAATATATCGTATGATCACATCTAAATTCCACAGATTTTTCTTCCTCTCTCTCTCTCTCCCTACAGTTCTATATATATATATATATATCCCCAACCCCTTCTACTTCTTTTTATCATTATCGCTCCTTAATGGGACAATGAAATAGTACAACCGGTTAAGTTGAAGGAATTTTTTTCTTTTTCAAATTCATTTCTGTTTTTTTTTTTTCTCTTTCACGTTTTGCTGCAATATGATTATCTGATTGTATATGCGATCAAGCATAAACTAGGTATGTGACTCAATATATTATATGCATATATATTTATTTATGTATAAGTTTATATATATATATACACATTTACATATAAATATTATTTTATATATTTATAATGCAGTGTGCGCACAATTTTCACCTCTATATACCACTCTGTCCCTCTTTCTTGCTTATTCCTCTTTCACTCCGCGCGCTGCATGTTCGCGTATATCAAAACTTTTCATCCACACTCCTCGCCCCATTGCCAGCGACCACGACGACCGACGTCGCGACGCCGCACAGTGGCCGTCTGTCAGAACACCCGTCGCACGCGACGCGATTATACTGCGCTCCCGCGCTCGTTTACAAATAAATATAGGTTTATATATATATATATATATATATATATATTGAATTGAATCCATTCGCTTCTGTCCAATGTGTTGACACAACAGCAACATATACCAACCTATCTCTATTTGCAAAAAAGGAACTGAAATAAAACAGAATGTAGAAAATATTATTGATGAATAAAATAACAAAAAATTAATTATTAACGAATAAATGAATAAATAAATAGATAAATAAATAGATTGATAAATAAAAGTAACGAATATATTCGTGTTAATGAATTTAAACAATAATTAATTATTCTGTCACAACTTTAAAAGTATTTGGATGAAAGAACTTGAAAAAATTATCGATAAACTATAAATTATTGAAAAACAAACAAATTATTAGTATTATAAATTGCTATAATTTATAATATATTAAGAGATAGCGTGGAGTATAATATCAAGTAAAAGAAAAATAGAATATACTTCTTTATTTGCATTTTTATTTTATTTTATTTTTTAGACAACTGTATATTACATATCGGTGAATACAACTCACAAGGGAATTAAATAGCGTATTTATATCTATATATATATATTTTCATATCTATATATATATATATATATATATAGTACTGGTAGACGTGAAATAGGGGAAGGGGTTGGTGAGTTTGCTGGATGGATAATCCTCAGTAATAACGCCTGGGAGCTTCACTAAAGAGGAATCCACGTCAAGTCTAGTAGTGGCTCACGTCAGTGGAAAATAATTGAAAAATCCTGTGCTCAAAGACTTGGTTTCGCTTCTCTATGTTCGTTGAATACCGAGAAAAACATGAAGAATTGAGAATTCTCGTGTGTAATACCGTATAAACACATATGTGCGAGGGATGTGTTAGTCATTGTATATGTTGAATAAATATATATAAATTAAATAAATACACAAAACTAGAACAATTCAATTACTAAAAAATAAAAAAAACTAATTTAATTCAAATGAAAATTTTAGAGTGAAACTGAATTGTATAATATTCCAATTATTGCAACGTTCGAACTTTTTTTTTCACTCGGTTATAATTGTTTATATAATGTTTTTATTATTTGTTAGCAGAAAAAATGAAAGAATAATAGAAGAGCTGTTTTTTTTTTTTTTTTTCATTCTTTATTTTTTTTGTGAATTACATTAGGATGACACGAGCTTGTTGAACGACAACAATACATACCAATTCATGGATGATTAATGGTGAGCAATTTTGAGAGTAGATTAATTTTTAATTATTTATAAGTTGAGAGAAAAAAAAATTTTTTTCCAATATATTTTATTATATTTTATTGAAGTATGTTTGCTATTTAATTAATGACAATTCAATTAATTGAATAACATTTTGAGAGTCATTATTGATAATAATATTCTACTGTAATTGGAATTCAAAAATTATTTAATATTTTCATACTATCATTTTATCTACTGTTGGAAAAGTTGAACAGAATTAATTAAACATTTATTTTTTTCTGTTTTTTTCTATTGCAACATTAGTGTGACGAATCAGTGAATGACAACAATAATAATCAACGCATGGCTGGTTTAAGGTAATCGAGTTCAAGGATAGTTATTTAAATAATTAAAGAATAATCTATATATGAAGAGAGAAAAAAAAAAATTAACAAATTATTCAATACACCTTTGTGTATGATCGTGAAATATTTGTTTCACTTTATACTATTTTTTTTTTCATTTGGACTTCAATCTCTCGACTCACTTGTCGAATAATTTATGGCATCGATTATTCACAGAGCATTATTAATTATCTAAATGACGATGGCTCGTGCCAAGATTATTAATTCCACATATATAAACATATGTGTCATAAATATATATTTAAAATGAATAGTGATAGGAATTTTAATTTACTGTCTGTATACAATAAACACTTCACTCTAAATCAACATTACATACTTGAAACAATGATAACAAATATGGTAACAATATTAGTAATAATAATAGAAATAATTAGAATTAATTATTATATTATAATTTTTCACTTTACATGAACAAAAATGAATTAAGAATTTAATTCTTTATTTATAAATTTTTGTCTGGTCAAACGACAACACTGTAGAGACACATTTCATTACGACAATTGATATAGCTGCCTTTTACAGGCTTACAAACTTTGTTTCATGTATAGGTTTGACTTACTCCTTTGAAGTCAACTTATCACTTTAATTAATTAGTGAGGGTCTTTTTTTTTTTTTTTTCACCATTTTCTTTCATCGTTTTACATTCAATAACGTGAATTATATGTAGCATTGAATTTTAATTTATTGTAATGTTAAAGTAAATATTTATCCATAACAATTTTATTTAATTTGTTTGATATATAAATTTTTTTTTATTGACATATTTCATCATCGTTTAATAATTTATTATTATTATTTTCTTATTTATGAAGTCGATGGAGTTGGAAACTTTGTAAGACTGTGTCTGGAGACTTTTTCATTTGCATTGAAAGTATTTTGGTATTGAAAAAAAAAAAAAAAATTATATTTGTTTATTGGAAGAATAATAAAAATAGAGAACAATTAATTTTACTTTTTTCACCATTACAACAATAATCAATAAATCGTTGTTTTTATTGTTTTATTATGAATTGTTATTGCACATATTTTCATTATTTTATTGTAATATTCTTGAAGGTATATAAAAAAAATATTTTATACCTGCAAATAATTTCATATTGCTGATTTTTTAATTTCTTTTTATTTATATTCATTTTGAATATGAAAATTTTTTTTTATTTTTTATTTTTTATACTTCAAGTTGAGCTATCTCTTTCATAAAATCAATGGTTCGAATATACTGAAGCGCTGAGGGCTCTCATGAAAATTCTACAACGCAATTTCAAATACTTATCGTATCCCCAACGATTACCATTACATTTGCGTTTGTTTTTTTATTCCAATTTCGTTTTCCAAGCACAATATTCCAACGTGCCACTTTATCTTCCATTTATATAATCTATATAAATATCATATATCCATTCATCAATAACAATATTTAATTGGCACGATTGCCATTGCCATATTTAATTATTTAAAAAAACTAAATCTATATTACATTGAAGAAAAATTAAATATATTTACTGACATTAATTCAATTATATTAAAAACCAACAGCAATAATTTATCTTTTCAAACAAATAAATACACCAACGTGAATTAAAATGCTGATTTTTTTTCTATTATTCTGATTGTGAATTAACAAAATTCTTTTTCATACTCAATAACAAATATCCCCTATCATAATATCTGTTCTTTCAAAATTAACGAGACACACATATCCACACTTTAACGAATAAATCCTCTTCTCTTTCGTTCAACAGCTACTGTGTACAGTAAATGAGAAATGAACGAATGGAACTAAAGAGAAAGTGTGAAAGGAATATAATTTATCTATAAACAGTAAAGAAGATAGTATGGTGTACAGCATGTAAACAGTGTGTGGATTGCCACAGTTTTTGCTTAAAATAAATATCATTTATTAATAGTCCATCCGTGTCTCTCCATCTGGAGACTGTCGAGTTATTCTAAACTTGGAAATTTAGTGCACTATATACATTAATTACACTCATCCTCATACATCCCTTCAATACATATCAATATATTGGATAAAATAATGAAATAAAAATATTGCACAAACTTGTTTAGCAGAAAAAGAAAAAAAAAAGCTGAACTATTTTGTTTCCCCCTCTATTTTATCCCCGGATATTTTTTTTCTTTTTCTCTCCACACTTTTAATTCAATTAGTTTGAGTATCTCAAAAACGAAAAAAAAAACAAAAAAATTATGCAATGCAATACATTGGACATGTGTCATACTACTCGTGGATAAATATTGATTGATGATGTCAAACCGCACATGAAACGAAACGTGGGAAAGAAAAAAAAGCGGAAAAAAATATATAATGATAAAAATAATAATAGTGAATAAACAAATAAAAGATGAAATAAAAAACAAACAAAAAAATCAGTTGATGAAGAGTTCATGTGTTCGAGCACAAAGCAGCCTTTATACACATTTGTATGTGAATAAAAAAATTACGAATATAAACAAATTGAGAGAAAAAAAAATATCAACAGTTGCAAACATCCACAGACACATATATGTATATATATATGTATATGTATATATATATATATATATGAAATGCAAATGCAGCTCTTTGTGGTTGATTCTCAATTGAGGTAAAATATCTGTTCACTATTGCCAATATATACCCGTATAGTCGATCCAATGCCATTGTACATGTGTACTTTTGTATACAAATATAATGTGACACTGTATAAATATATTGTTTGTTTATAAAATATCACATGCAATTATAAATGACAAATTTGTATCATATATTGAATATTTAATTGATATTAATCCCAACAGTATCGATAACAAATATGCAATTATATAAATAATAATAAAAATTATTTTGTATTGATTATGAAACAAATAGCGACGTTGGATATATATTTGTTCTTTTTATTTATTTGTCAATGTAGTTGGAGGAGAAAAAAAAAATAAAGATTGTCAAATGATGAGTCACAAAGACTCTATGGACGTGAGGGGGGAAAATAAAAATAATAAATAAAACGTGTAGAATGAAAGGGAGATAGTGTGGAATAAAAAGGAAGAAAAGAGCGAGAGTGATCATTGCAATCTTTTGCCAATTCTCGCACGGTCGCGCTCACAAGAGAGAGAGAAAGTCTCAAGCCTTAAGGTGAATTTAAGCGTTCAGCCGTGCGCACACTCTGAACAAATCTCTCAATGACCGTAACTTCATGATATAAATATATACTTGTGTGTAAAAAAGTTATGCAAATCATGAGAAAGAAAGAGACAATATTGTATAATTTTATACGTAATACATTATGTGATTATTATAATTGTTTATAATTCCGAAAATACAGATGAAAAAGAAATGTTATATTCACATTGATTTATTCAATTGATTTAGTTATTAATATTATTTGAAAAAAAAAAAAAAAAAAAAAAATGATTTGAATGGAAATCAGTATATTTAATTTAAATATGCAAATAAATATAATAAATAAATAATGTAGAAATATGTATGTAAAATATATTTATTTTTTATATGATATTAATTTTTTTTTTTTTTTTTTCGTATTAGATTAAAAGACAAATTTAATTTAAATTTAATTTTTCACTTGAATTAAATTATTAATTGTTTCAATTTAAACTATAATTTATCCTACTTTTTTTATATCAATTAAAATTATTATTTTATTTATGCTTCAGAACAATTGTTTATCGTTATTTATTATTAGAAAAATTTATAAAATTATTAAATATATTGTTTTGTTATTTAATATTTATCTGGGCTGACTGTATAACGTCTTGCTCTACTTAAAAATTGTGATTTTAATTGCGCGGTAAAATTAAATAGTGAATGTACATATAAGCAATGATTAATTATTATTTATATATGATAATATACAACTATATTGAAACATTTTATTTTTAAATGAGAATCGTGTCGCGAGGGAGTGAACATTATCCACATGAGATAGTCATGAGAATGTAAAAACAAGTGAGGGAAAAATAAAAAAAATTTAGAAAAAGAATTGAGGAATAAAAAAAAACAAAAAAATAAAGGAACATAAGAAGTCAAGGAACTTTCATGATGAAAGCCAGTTGGATCGCGTTTATATTCCATTAAAACTCGACATGATCGTGATCTCTAGGACGATGAACTTTAATCAATAGATCATTGAATAGTATATAGCAGAGAGAAAAGAGACGATTTACATTATTCAAAAGTTCGGATACTTATATACCAATCGTTTTCCGTATGGCTCTATAATGGTACAGAAACTGGACTTATCATTATACGATTTCAACTCAACTATTTGTCATGAAAATTTATCTCGAATAATAGATAAAAATATATAACTTTATAAATCTGTAAATTAAATTTTATATTAAATTAATTATCATCATATTTTTTCATCACTAAATTCCACAAGAAAATTTATATATCACTATTTATATTCTTATTTTTATTTTTCTCTCTCATTCAAACGTTATATGATATTAACCATAAATTTTTTTTATGAAATATAAAAAATCCCATCTTGTAAATAATCCGATTGCGCATCGATTGAGGTACTCATGAAGTAATTTTCATCCATCCAAAGAGTCAACAAAAAAAGTTTTGGTGAAGGAGAAAAAAAAAAAAATAAAAAATTGTTGAAAATCCACTCATGTGAATTTTTTATTTTTTTTTTCCTTTTTATATACATTTTTTTACTTTTCTCCACTATTATTATTTTTTTTTTTTTTTCTCCACACTGCAAAAGCGTTTTCTTATCGACATTTCAACAGCGATGGGGTCACCAGCTGGACATAAGAGCAGTGAAGGGCCAGTGGAAATGATGGTAGAAAAGACGAGTTAAGAAGAGCATATATACAGATAAAAGACTTTATATATACATACACACACACCCCCATCTACACAATACATATAAGATCTCGGTATGTCTCGTTATTTTGTGGAACGTCCAAGATGACGTAATGGTATAGACCAAGAAATACTATAAGGTTATATGTACTAGTGGTAGTGCGATAGCAGTATATGTGCACGATCATGACGACGACAACGTAGATGATGATGATGATGATGATGATGATGATGAGATTCCACGTACTCGTCATTTTTACTCGTCGTCGTTTCCGTCGTCTTGGTATTCTCGTTCTCTCACACATTTCGCTTCATCTCTTCGTGTGACGTCATTTTTGTCGGTTTATGCTGACACGAATAACCATATAAAATAACTTGAACATGAGTGCACAGAGAGAAATGACAACGTTCAATGACTGCATCAGAATTTAGAATTTACAATTTAACATTGCACAATCTTAAATCAAATTTTTATATTTATATTTTTGTTTACATTTACATTTTTCATTGTATTTAATATTAATGATTGTGTGATATAATATTTTGCTGTTGTTAAATTTAAAATGATACGTGGTAAAGTGTTGTTGGTTAATATTATAAAATGTGAGAGAAAAAGCGAGGTTGTATTTTAATTGACGATGGTAAAAGTTGGTTTGAAAAAAAAAAAGAAAGAGACAATTTTTTCTTTAAGCTGAAATATAAATAAGCTCAGATGAGGTATCTGAATATTGAATATGTATAGGTGTGCGCTTTGCTTGTTGGGTTTATGATGTTGATGCACACGTTGTTAAAGTCCAGTTGAAAAGCACACAGAGGCAAAATAAAACGTGTATATTTTTTCTATTTAAAATTCTGTGCAAAAGTTCAAGGTAAATTTTTATTAAAATACGATTCATGTAAATTTTGTTTGATATTTTAATGGAAGTATTTTTATTCGAATAAACAAGTCCTCATTAAAAATGTATGAAGCTTTATTGGATGTGATACAGCTTTATCTTTTTATTACATTTTTCTATTTCAACATATTTATTTATTTATTTTTTTTTCGTTTTCCCAAACAAAAAACTATTTTATGAACAAATATACATTGAGTTTCATATCAAAATCTACAAGATTATTGCTTACTAAAGATACAATTTTTATCTAAGTCCATGAATTTTTTCAAACCAAAAAAAAATAATTTATAAAAACATTACAGTCGAAAAAAAAAAAAAAAAATCTGAAATTCAATTTAAATTAATTACTAACGAAATGTTCCCTTATAAATTAAAAGAAATATATATTTTTCCTTCAAATTAACTGAACCATGAATTTTTCAAAATTATTATCATCATTAAAAATAAATTTCCCCAGAGTCTAAAAATATCCAGACAAAAAAAGTTGAAACAATACTGAATGAACAAAAACTTCTTGTTAAAATCCCACCAATAAAATTGTTTCCATTAATTTTTGTTGAACTTTTACACAATATTTCCAGCTATGAATATTCATATAAACATAAACAAATATAACGCTAGTATATAAAGCGGAAGTCCGGCTGCATTTGAGTATAAATACGCCTATGTGCATATATGCATTTTGCAAAGCTCCCTCCAACCATTCTCCGTATTTACATTCATCTATATATACATATATATATATATATATATACATAATCACCATATATACATCACACACGAGTGGGCGGATTAAATTCATATAAAACGTCGCGAATCCGGAGTGCTTGTATACGATAGAACGCTCGCGCACTTGTCAACTTCAGTCAGTTATTCAACATTATTTATAGGCGTGCCCTCGCGCGTCATCTAAAATCATTTTATACTTCCTTATATACAAATATCTGCATATAAATATTATTTATTGTCGTATGTAACTTCCCTTTCTATATTATAAACACATAAAACATCAATTTCCGTTGTGATAGAAAATAAAAAAGTTGCCAAATGTCCCCTGTTATAAATCGACAATACTGAAAGAACAAAAAATAAATAAATTACAATTTGAATTAATAATTTTGTCCAACAAGGAACAAAAATTAATTGCCAAATTTTTTTTTTTTTTCTGCTCATGCTCATACACGAGTTTTATATTTTAATTCTCATCGACACAGTATATAGAATCACAGAGAGACTATATCACCATACACAAACTGTATACATAAAATAAATAATTAACAAACCGAAACAATTTATAATTGCTTTTAAAATTAATATATTATTTTTATTGTGATAAAAGTGTAGATAGATAAAAATTTTATAAATTATAAAGTACACATGGTGGTAAAATTATTCATTATCGTATTTCAATTTACCTTGAAGCAATGAATTATTGATTTATATTTATTTATATTTTATTTTAAAAATTGAATACATTTAATATTCGAATATATAATTCGAACAAATATACTCAAAGATATCTAACTTTAAATACTACTATGAATAATTAAAACAAATCCGTAATCCTATACAATTGATAACTCTAATTAATCAATAACAATTGTCTAATCATACGTTATTAAAGTACATTAAGAATTAATTCACCATTTTTTTTTCCCCTTCACAATTTATCTCCACTCCAACAACTAATTATTCACTGATAATAAACAGAATAAAAAAAAAACACACACACAATAACAATTCACACGTAAATATTTGCACTTCAATAATATATATAAAAATACAAATAAAACAAAAAAATAGTAATAATGTTGGTGAAATATTTGCGCAACGATTGCAGACAATTATGTCAGAGTGTTTGTGAGAAATGAGATAAACATAATAGCATGAGAGATGAGGTGAAATTAACTGGCTATTAAATTCGTATCACATACCTAAGAGAAGTAAATACCAAACCATAGATATACAAACACAATATCATTAAAGATACAATGTATAGTGATATATACACGTATATAGTTATATGTGATGAGATGCAATAGCCTCTATATGCATATCTCACTGTGTGAGATGCAAGAGAGTTCAAGCTCGAGTTAGGTTTGAAAGATGTATCTGAGTGGTATACCATAGGATGTATATAATGTCAGATGGACAAGAGCATCAAGGAGGATATAAGAGAGGGATGGAAATACCGCTTTGTCGAAACGTTGAGGAACCCTTCACGGTCTAATGCACTTAGTGGTAGAATCGATAACGCGCGAGGTTAGTTGGTATATATGACAGGAAGAGACAGTAGGAGGAAGAGAAGGATGAAGCTAAGTGGGAGAATGAGGTAATAGGAGAAAGGGTAAGATAGAGGGGGGCGAATTGAGTATAGGTAGAGAGACTGTACTATTCAGTTTGACTCTCGTTGGTCGTTAGATATACGAGACGACGAGTGTGGGTATAGTACAATCATAGTTGGTACTCAAACTATCTTCAATTCAACCCTTACCTCTCTATATAACCCTATAATTCCACCCATTTATATAGGTAAAACCACTTCTGGTAAACTCACTGGCAGCAATTTAAGTATATATATGGTGAGAGGGGTACGTTACCTCTTTTGTCATTCAGCCAATGTTCATTCGTGTAATCGATAGTTGCTGAGAATGTGATTTGAGAAAAAGAGGAATGAAAAAAAAAAAAAAAAAAGGAAACAATGGAATTAAACAATCAGAGATGAAAAAGAAAAAAAAAAATGGAGAGATGGTTTTTATATATACTTTTTTTTTTTTTTTCCTCCTGGTCGAGGACACAATTTATTTTCTTCTCTATGCAGATGTATTTTTTTTATTCTATTCAGTGAAGTTTTTGTGTACGATTTGCACTTGACGAGCCGTGTGATTTTGATGTCTATGAGACGGTGAAGAGGAAAAAAAAAGTGGTAGAGAAGTGAAATGAATACGAGACAAGGCAAATTTTAAATAAAAAAAAAAAAAGGCCTACGTACTTAGTCAATATATATATAAATACGCTTCAAGTGCTGAGAAGAATAAGTCAAATAAAGGAGAATAAAAAAAAATAATAAAAGAGAGAGAGAGAGAGAGAAAATAGAGGAGTGTATGATAAAAAAAAAATAGAATAGGAAAAAAAAACAGCATTCACTAACGAAAAGGAGAAATAACAGAGAAAAAAAGAAATTGTAGTCAGTATTAAAGTTTGCAATATGTTTTTCCAACCCTCTAGAAAGAGTAAAGTAATGGCATCGTCTCCTCCCCTTCCTCACTCACTCTCTCTAAGATGTAGTGTAATAGCAATATGTGTGTATATGAAAGGTAATAGTGGTAGTACTGGTACAAGTACAGTAGTGACTAGTTATAGTGGCTCAGACTTGGAGAGTGAGTAGATTTTTTTTCCAGCTTGAAAATTGCCTGGGAAACGGCAGCGATTTTTCAAGACACACTGCGCCAACAGTCAATATATATATATATATATATTTAACAAATTTACTCGTGCCGTCACCTATTTACAATTATCTACACATTTATTTGTTCAATTTGTTTATTTTATTTTTTCATGTCACTGCAATTTTTCTTATTTTTATTTATTTATTTATTTTTTTTCTCACTGATGTTTTGCAATTTTATTTGCCACTGTACAAACTCATTCATTTCATGTACGTGAATTGAAGTTTCAATTTCTAAATAGTCACAGTCATTTATATTTATTTGATTTTATTTTTTAACAATCTTTTGGTGTTAGGGTAAAACTATTTATTCCTTGATACAGTGGAATAATAATATATTGTGCGGATCATGTCTAAATTGTACATATGAAAAGTTACAGATGAGAATTTTGAATGGACATTTAGATGGATGGAAAATGAGAGAGGTATATAAGGTGAGGAAGCAAAATGACGCATATTATGCGTCCTTGATGTTACCATCACTTTGCCAACATTTTGACGCAGTTACATGCAACCTCGACGTGCGTCTGTCGCCTAAAAGTTCGAATGGAACGTCATGTGTGAGTGAGAAGGGTGTAGAAGGGTGGTGGTGGTGGTGAAGTTGCACAAGGTGAGAGGAAAGAGGGATGGAATTGCATTGCCGATGGCAAGCGCACATCTCTCGACATCTCTTGATTCTCCAACTCCAGTGAAGCTTCCACATTCTCTCTTTCACTCTCCCCCGCCGCTGCCATCACTTTCTCTCTGTTGCTGTCATTTCATTTCTCTTTCTCTTGTATCCGCGTTCGCGCACTCAGTTCAGAGGTGGTAAAATGAAATTAGTGGATATAATTCGCGTAACGACGTGATTTCTCACGTACATGAAATTCAAATTTTGTTCAAGCAGTAGCTCGCTCATTCAATGTATATATTATTAAATTTCACATTTCAAACATTTTTATTCAACTATGTAGTATTTATTCAACACAATTTATATCTTCCTCGTGTTCTATCTTTTTTTTTTTTCGCTCTTCTAATAAAATTAGACTGAAGTTAATTGTGACCAACGGGTGTGTTTTAAATTTTCTGTATTTCTTCGAAATTATAAAGAAATTTATTTAATTATGAATAATTTTATTGAATTAATAACAAGCGAGAACATTTTTCTTCATTTCAAATTAACAATTTATTTCACTATGAACGCATACATGTGAATATATAATTAATTTACATACAGTCTGTTTAGTTGTTAAATAAGAGGAATAAAAAATAATTTAAGGTGAATTTAAATATACAAAGTTGGTATACATTACAATTTTTTTTTTAATCATTATAGTAGGGCAATATATATTCACGTTACGAAATTCACTGATTGTAATTTAATTATTCAAAATTGTTTGTTCATAAAATGAGAATAAATATTGGTCTTTTGTTAGTTGAGAATAATTATTTATTCACAATTCATCCAGCAAATTTTACTTGTCAACAATCAAACTCTTTTATTATTCACACTCATAAACAATCATCATCATTATCACAATTTATTCATTACTATAAATGTCATCTTCGCAATGTTGTCAATAAAAAACATGTACATTTGAAATGAATGAAGAAATTAGAAAGTGCAATAGCATAAGAAATATAATAATATTCATGCATATAAAAATATGCACATTTAATGCACAGTGTATGAGAATTCCTGAATTTCTCATAAATAATAATAACAAATTGCTAATTTTATTCAAAAATATTGAATAATCCTTATCAATTTGATTATTCATAAGATACAGTATGAATAAGCAATAAATAAATCATCAAATTCTCCATTTGAATATTGGAAAGTAAGTTTTGTTGCATTAATGTTTTTGGCCATTGCACTGACGTGGAATTTTTTTTTTTTCAAATATTATAACAATACACTAGATAAATCATGAACATTCTATAAAAAAAAAAAATAAATAAAATTATAAATAAATTCTCAAAGGGATGCAACAAATAAAAATAAAATTTTTCCAACCGTAAAATAGCCTACGTAAATTATCATAAATGACAAATCCAACAATTCTGTTACACACTGTATATTTATATACATCATTTACCTTTCGTTTGAATGAATGCTGAAGCCTGTACAATTTAATCAAACGTAAATAATACATATTACGTATACCCATAAAGTTTATTTGATATTGAGCCATTAGTTAACCTATTATTGAATAAGTCATACAAAGTTATTTGTAAATTTTGCTGACGCACGAAGTCGTTGTCAAAGGATTCAATGCTGTATAATACCCCTATATATTTATAAAGGATATATACATTCATATTCATGTACATAAATCTATATATAAATATAAAAATACCACAGGATTTTTTTTTTTTTTTTTTACAAACGATACAGAGATGTGATAAAAAATTTTCTTGGCATATAAAATGTATACAGAAAGCTTGGCTTTTATATCGACAAGTGGAGTGACCATATGCGGTTATTTCGTGACACGTGCACGACATGGCACGCGAGAGCTGTATAAATCGTATATGTATCTGTGTATATACTGCATATCTACAATAGCGATGCAACAGCAGAATGCGACGAGTGTACTTCACTATAAGACTCTCTGTATGTTACTGTAATATATTAGCCTTGCCCCCGTTCACCACTCCTATGACCTTGTCACTCTATTCACAATATATATAAATTCAATTAATTCTCAATCACAATTATTATCACGAAAAATAAAATGGACAAATAAATAAATAAATGATTTAATTAAATATTTAGAGATAATTTTATTCTCAGTTCAATGACAAACATATAAAATAGCAAAACAATTCAAATTGAAAATTATTATTAACCGACGTATTTAATTATAAAGTCTAATTCAACAGATTGCAATTGGTATTAATTATTGATGATTAATCATCAATTCAATCACATTAAATAAATGATTATCTTCAATTCAGTTCAATTGTAATAAACAAATGAAATTGAATTTCCACATGAAAATTAATAATCAGGATTCAAAAAATGATTTCTAATTATCGCACGATGTTAACTGATGTTAATAACTATAATTAAATAATAATTCTCTCTGAATAAAATGAATAAAAAATATCCACGAATTTAATTTAAAATTTCTAAAACCACAAAGTCATGATATCAAACAATCTATCAAACAAATTCATATAATTAATCCACCTAATATTGCATGCATGTTTATACGTGCGCATAAAACAAACACGAGAACGTCATAATTAAAAAGAAAGAATGGGAAAAAAAAAAAAAAATAATGATTGAAATTTAATGCGCTAACCGCAATGATGTACATAAAATATACTTAATACAGTGAACAAAAGTGAATTGACTCGCCGCGTGCAATGGGGCCTGGTGAGCGCGCGCGCGCATAAAAGTAGTGGGGATAGATATAGTCCAACACGTTGGGACTGGCGTGAGCGCGCACGTTCGCGTCTATGCGTCATCATCGCTGCAGCCACTAGAATCACAGTAGAGAAGAGAATTACGATTGTTTTCAAGTGGTGGTGGGGGGAAGAGAGGACAGGGCTTAGGCCGATGAGGCGCGCGCTTGAGCACGCCAGACTGTGGGCCAGGGTCAACCACTTGTAGAATCCTCCGAGACTGCAGCAGTCCACAACCGCAAAATGCCAGCGGCTCGCGCGCCAAAGCGGCATTGCGTCGACTAAGCAATGTTTATACATACGTGTATGCTTTATATTATACCATATAAACGCGCCAACCGCTGTGTTATAACCATAGACAAAACCCTATACCATTTTCACTTCCTTCTCTACTCTCGCTAACTCTCTCTTTTCATCTCTGCTTACAAGTCGTCAAACTATTGCATCTCCCTTTGTTTCTCTTTCGCATTGTCGGCGAACATTTACCTACTGTTACTCATGTTGAGTCATGCGTAAATATATAGACCAAGTTGATGTTGTAAATGTCTATACTGTGAAACTTTTGTTTAAGTGTGTACACACGGAGAGCAAATGGATTGTAGAAAGTTGTTGCAGTTGTGTCGAGTGAGTGAATGGAGAGTGAGAGAGAGTAGGAGACTTGTTCAAATGCGAATTGTATTTAGAAGAAAAATTGGTTTGTTTTGTTCATTGTATTGTGTGTATGCATTTAATTTTTATTACAGATTTAATATATTTATATATTTATTTAACCATATTCTGTAATTTATTTAGTGATCCTTGTGCTAACTGAATGAAAAATTAAATTGGAATGACCATTTACAATTTATTTTTATATACGAAAATTAATTGTAGAACGTTGCTCATTTTTGAGGTTTCAGCAAATTTTCTGTAGGGTTTTCTAGGTAAATGTTGACATTTGGGATTGTGGGACATTTTTCATGCGGTGTATTAGACAGCGAAGTTTAACCACAATAGGTCCTGTTTCAAAACGAAAGTGAGAATGATGTCTGATTTCAGTAGTTTTTGTCGGCTTATATACAGTGACCGAGTCTAAATTGCTTCGAAGGAATCTTCAGGTTCAAATTCTGGTCGCGGTCACGTAGTAAATTTCAACTTTCTTTCGTTGATTCATTATGTGTGGTATATAAAATTTTAAAAAGAAATGGTTGAAACACTTCTGGATTAAATGTTTATAATTCATAATAAAGAATTACCATCATTAACAAAAAAATGCAAAGATGAGTACCGATATTTTTCTAAATACTACTGAATCTTTGGACACAATATGTAATTGATATTTCTAAAGCAACAATTTTTCTTCAATCTCTAACGGTGTCTCCATAAACTCAAACTAGTAAAAAAAAAATAAAAATATTTATTATTGTACAATTGTAAATGTCTTTTTTTAACTATTTTAAATAATTTGCAACGAAAAATTTCTTTCACTAATTCCAAAGTATATGTTTCCTTTTTTAAATATAATAATTTATATACAAATATTCATATTGATGTATTGAGTTAAGTAAGTGATTATTCTATGTGTATATATGTAAATGTATGAGTTTAAACCACGAATTGACAATGGAATGGGATGCTGGGAGAGAAGACAATTGTAAATGTAATAATTCGACTGTGTCAACTGTTGATTACCAAGTATGTGTGTGCGTTTAATGTCTGTAGATTGACTTCGAGGTAATTCAACGAACCAAGAAAGTGACGATGGTGAGTGGGAGATAGAGAATGCAATTCAATTACTGATTACTTAATGATATGCGTGATGAAGTTGACTAAAGAGATGTTCGTATTGTTTTCGGAAGCAATGTAGTTGATGCAATTATCCAAATGGTTGTAAATAAAATTGTATAACAATTTTCTTTCTCCAATTTATCAATGTAAATTGATGGTTTAAACTTGAATTAAATTAAATTTATTAGTTGTTTAATATCCACTGAGCTTTATTATTATAAAATAAATAAATGAAAATTGAAAAAATTAAATACAACACAGTGAAATAAATTTTTAATATTAACACATATGTCTCTTTTTTTTTTTTTTTTCTCTGGCACAATATTTCTCGAATTAATATTTATCTTGGAGCCAAAATCTAAAAGTAGATTAACTATAAATTGAAACGACATTTATTTCTGTACACTTGGCAACGTCTGTCATTATTAAATTAACACGAGTACAGTGATGGAAACGTTATATAATATTTATAGAGATCAATTTTTAATTGTGCATTCAATCAACTAAATTACATTCTTACCCTGAACTATTGTGCCTTGCTTTATACACTTTAAAAAATAATACAGTCTGTAATAGGTGGTAAATATAATTCACTATGATTCTCAATAAAAAATTGTACACATGAGTAATATATTTTTTATCTCTATTATTATTACAATTTTCATCACAATGTCAATATCATGATGAAACCAATGGATAAACTCAGTAATAATAATAATAAATGTAGAAATGTTTCACCAAACAAATATAATCTCCAGTGTATTAATAATATTCATAACAGAAATTAATTCTTCTTTAATTCCGAACCACAAAATTAATATGCAATTATTATCTACATAATATATAAAATAACTGTACAATAAATACATAAATTGAAAAACAATTTCATTATTATCCTTTTATTTTGTAACAATACACATGAAAACAATTAATAAAAAAAAGTGCCACACATTGGTATCCATAAATACAAAATAATACACAGTAAATCATACATATAGAAATTAATTCAAATCACGAGATATGTGCATGTCTATGTGTGATATAAAAGCAGAGTAGTATTATAAATAAAAAAATGTATTGAACAGAGAATAATCAGATCGACAATATTATATATACAACACCAATAAAATAATTCAGTTTCGTTTATGATCACCAAAAAGAGAGAGTGAAAGAGGGTGATAATATATTATGAAACAGTCATTGACTCTCGACAATAATTTGAACGAAGAAATAAAAACTGGACAAAAATGGATACATATACATATCCACAAGTGCGTCAATGTATACGTGCTTTTATATATATATATATATGTATATAAACGTTGGCCTTCTTTCTCACCATTCCTTTCTCCATTTTTCTCCTCTGCTCTCTCGGGTCTAGCAACGGAAATTGCGACTCGATCGAGTCTCGTGGGAATGGACTCGAGAATGCCCGAGAATGAACAAATGAGTCGGTGTATAACGAACGAAAACCGATTCTGCCGGATACTTTTCGTGAACTAGACGAATCGTTATCCCAAAGGAATAACCCCCTCACAATTCCAATGCCATACACATATACATATATAAATATATTCAACGAAAATTATCATGTGATTCACGACCAGGTCGAACAAAATCATAAAAGTACAAGAAGTGAATAGAAAAAAAAAAAAAACATTGTTGATAAATAATTGAATGAAAAATTTATTTCAACGTATAATTTGTCATCGTTTGTTATTTATTTATTTATTTCTGTTTATTTTGTTAGATTTTTTATTTTTTGCTTTTTGTATTTTATCATAACCGGTAGAATATAACTTAATAATTATCGATTGAACGCGCAAAAGTCAAATTTGAAATAGAGCAATCTCACCGTTCATCGTTTACGATGTCGTTGAGCTTTTATTTCTCATTCTCGCACTTTTGCCTCTCACTCATTTTACTTGGTGCGCAGAGTAAAGCGCGCGATGGTAATGATAATTACCCGGTGGTAAAATTAGATTACGACGCTTAAATCGTAGGTAATGTTGAGAGTGGCGCCACTTTAAATGGTTTGTGTTCACAAACGATGGTAAAAGCACACTCGTTCATGTATATATATATACAAATATATATTTATATACATTTGTGTGTGTGTGTGTGTTTACAATGGATGTTTATAACTAATACTGTAGGTACTCAATTTATTCAGCAGCTATTTAACTCGTAAATAAATTTGTAGCACAGTCGTAATATGGATTACATTACACTTTGTTGCATGTTAAGAGAATTAGTGTAATTGGAATGATTATATTTTTTATTTAACATTTATTTAAGGAATTATTTTATTTCTGGTTTGATTGAATTGATTTTCATCACGGTTTTCACTTTTATATCTTGATGTTCGAATGTGTATGTGTTGAGATTGTTATGGGATATTGATATTGGGGGAGTGAAAGAAGTTTTTAGTTGAGTGAAAAAAGGTCAATAAGTGTTTAACGAATACTTCGAGTTAGTTTTTTCTAATACTATGTTTTTTGAACTGGCTGACATGGTATTGTTGAAACAAATGTATCAATTGAGTTCAAACAAATTGCATTCTATTTGTTTATAAATTTTCCACAATTTGAACTAATATTATAATCATTAATTAGAAATTAATATTTTTTTTTGTAGTATCAAGTTGAAAAAATTTATCGAGTGATCGAAACATTTATTTTCCATACTTATTATCATTTTATTACGTTTTCTTTTTCATGATTCCACCTCCGTAGATAAAAATAACCTTGTTTAATTGAAGATATTAATGTGATCTTCAAGCATAATGCAAAAAATATTCTTATCATGATCTCCAAACTGTATAGCAACTGAAATATTAATATTTCTATCACAAAATCCAATCCATATTGTGTTAGAATAACATGAATAAAAGAATAATCTTGTAGATTATTTGTTTCACAAGAGGTGATGGAAAAAAAAAAAAATGAATAAATAAAAATTCAAGAATATCATTTATTCATATAAGCTCAAAATAAAAAAAAAATAAAATAAAAAAATACCCTCTTGATATCGACAGAATGATAAAAATCAAACAAATTACATTTTATTGGTGTAAGTGAAAATTTATGTATACCTCAGAGTATCTCAAAGCACATTTTCAAGTAAAATCCAAACGATCCATGGATTCTTGTAGAAGGTCCTGGCGCTGGTGATCCTCATCTATATATATATACAATATAGATTGATGTAGATTTATTTTCCAAAGCTTTTCGCGCTCTTATCTTTCCCTCCAACATCATTTATCTCCCTTCCGAGAGAAATAAAATGAAAAGGAAAAAAAAAAGAAAAAAACAAATTCCAAGCTTCACATCACACGCACACAAACACACATTTTTATACCCTACGAAACCATTTTCCTCACACACACACACACACACCTGCACACATCTATATTTATAAATCTCAAAAATCCTCTCTCGAATTACACGATCATTGTTACGTTACAATATTAATTGGACGTCAGAAAATCTCATTTGACGCCACGACGAGAGGAGAAACGAAAATTTTTCAATTTTCTTATCGTCATTGCGCCAAGCGAGAGTGAGTACGGGTTTCATTTTCTCACAGTGTATATATCTCTATTTAATATATATATATATATGTATATAAAAAGGTGAGGGTAAAATAAAAAGAGTAAAAGAATAAAAAAGAAAGAAGTAGAAGAAGAAATTATCGAGATCGTGAGCGGAGTTCTCGGTTCAACGACTCTCGACCGAGTTCCGCCACCTCGTCGAAGGGATGGAAAAGTGCCCCTGCAAAAAAAAAAAAAAAAAGCCAACCATCTCTCTCTTTCACTCTCTGTCTGTCTCACTATACAGGTTCACTGTCACTGTGTGTTACAATTCATCCATCTGTGTGATTATATACAATGTGTATATATATATATATGTGTGTATAAAATCTCGCCGGTGTTCACTTCCACCCTCGTCTAATCAAACTTCGCCGTTAATCCACTGGCCTTTCAACCCTCCTCTTACCCTTCTTCACTCTCTCATTTTACTCTTATTCTTTTTTCGCTATTACTTGTAGCGTTTGTCTCTCATTCTCTTCCTCACATTTTCTCACTCTTTCGTCCAAATTTTTCCATCAGTTTCTCGCACTTTTTCTCGTTACAATATAACTCAATGCTTCCTTTTCCGCCCCTCCCAACCTCATGCCAATCCATCCCCTCAAACCTTCCTTAAACCATTTGTCTTCATCTCTAACCATCCCCCGTATTTCTTCATTCGAGGTAGGCAATTCACGGGTCAAATACCGCGAAATCTCTATCTCTCTTCCTTTTTTTGTTCTTTTTTTTTTTCTATTTCTATATGTCACTCTTTATTCTATTCTTTCGTTTTTGGTCCGACACTTGTGCACGTGGCGCAAGACAAACGGTATGAGCTTTTGAAAACGTAAGCTTTTGCATTTGTCTGCCAATGTAATTGTCGAGGGGGATTTTTTCATTTTTTCTTTTATAGTATATATTTAGGTGGATTCAATTCATGGATTAACGAGAATTTGTGTGTGATAGGTCGTTGGTTTGAGTGTGTGTGTGTGTGTGTGATTTACTTTTTATCTTTTTTATGTGCATTGAAATGTGACAGAATGATTCCATTGATGATATTGAGTTGGGGATTTTATAGGATGAGAAAGAAGTATAGAATGTGATTGGGAAATTTTACTAATTGAATTGTATTAATTAAACTGATGTAGCATTTTATGTTGGTGGTGATGTTGAATAAATTTGAATTGATTTGTTAATTAATTTGTTTGAAAGGTAATTTGATTATGAGATAATTTCTTTTGGGGGTGGGTTAAAATGTTTTATATTTAATTTTACACGATAGATAGTTGGATGATTTTTTAATTTGTTAATACAAATATAAAGTTACAGTTGTTTGTAGAATTTTTTATTTTATTTTCTAATAAGACAAAAATTCGAGGTAAAAATTATTATATAAGAAGAATAAATACATAAATAAATAAATAAATGATTGCTTGAGTTATCAGTACAGTGGATGAACCATATTGTGTTATTATAAATAATTAAAAAAATATTTTATTGTTTTATTACAATATATCAAAATGGTATAGACAATTTTTGAACAAGAAGTGTTGATATATTTATTGGAGAAAGATATTGAAGGAAATTAATTTATAAAAATTGGATTTTCAATGAAAAAAGTTGGAAGTAAACGTGCAAGATTGACCTACTCAGCTTGAATCAAAGTAGAAAAATTATTCTATCGATAAATCGCAATATCTTGTAATCTCAAAGTATTAGAAATATTGAGAGGTAGAAAAATAATCGAAGATTGTTGCGCAACGCGGTATGTTCGAGTTGGCAGAAATAATAATGAAGAAGAGGAAAAAATAAAAAAATTTTTAGAAGGCGTGTGCATCGACCTAAAATAAACTGTCCAGTCTTGTAGAAAAAACATCTACTAATTATCTGCGAATTTTCTGTTATCCTGCAATTTTGTGACAAAGAACAGTAAGGGCTGTGCGCAGTACACGATAAGGGTACAATTCTCCCCTGTATTTTTTACCTTCTCTCGTAGTCTGTGAATTTGCAATGAATAAAAATCAGCGAGCTATTAAAAAATGTTTCCTTTTCTTCTCATTGAAAACAATACGACGAATAAATTTACGTTCCACCATTTTTCATTCGCTAGATGTTAAAAAAGAAAAAAAAAAAAGTATTGTATTCAAATTCACACATATGAAATCAATTATAAAATTCCTTCAAATATAACACCAAATATTTATTTATTTTCTATATAAAACACAACACGTAACTTATTTTGCACTAATATAAAATTGAAAAAAAAAAAAATACAAATAAATAACAAATAAATTCAATATTAAAAAAGTAAAAATAATGGGATAAAAATAAAAATATATTTAACTTGTACTTATATAGCGCATGAAAAACTTTTTTATTCCTCGAGTAAATGAAAAATGAAATGAAAAAAAAAAAAAAAGAAGAAGAAAAGAAAGTAAATAAAAAGAAGGGAAAAATCTCTCACTACTCGTATATACAATTTATATATATATATATACATATAGAGTTTCTCATCGGGGGAAAATATTGCACCAGACATTTCCACTTCGTTAATGCCTGACCCCACATATATATACATATACCTATATAAAATTGCAACTAGTAATGAAAGCAAACAAAATTATGACAGCAAAAATAGAAGAGAACGTAGCAAAAAAAAAAATAAATAAATAAAAAATAAATAAAACGATGGTTGAAAGTATAAAAATACTTAAAAAAAAATTCGAAAATATTTGATTTTAAAGGCAAATAGTTATCACACTGCAGTTGACATCTTTATCGATATCCACATTGCTCTCACTATAAACTTCATCAGGATGTCTGACATCATATAGACCCATCAACTATGTATATATATATTTAACCAACCATCATATAGATCTTTTAAAAGTACATATACTATCCAAGTAAATCGAAGATAAATATTTGCGGAAACGATTCACTCTCACCCACTCTCTTCCTCGTCATCTCTTTTAGTCAAGATGTTAATCTCGTCGATAAAAGAAAATCATCTTGTCCTCATTTCAATCTCTATTCCTATGTATACATAATCACATATACTTGCATGTACATCTTTTAATAAAAACTTTTGCTGCATTGACGTACTTCAAACTATGAAGTTAATGAATCTCCAACGAGAATGTATATACGAAGAAGAATAACAAGAAGAAGAAGACGTATAGAAATTGATGTTTATGAAGAGAAAGGCTATATTGCCTTTTCATTCCGTTTTTTTTTTATGAATTCTTGGTAGAAATTGTTCAAAAGTTTGTTTTGTTTTTTTTGTTCCTGTGGTTTAAGCACTGCAATGAACAATTGAGAGGTGGAATTTGAATTTGGTTACGGTGGTTGATTCTGCGGTTCATTGTCATTGTGTTCGACGACTTTGCAGTTATGAATATTCGCGAAAGGATTTAGAAAGAGTTTATAGATATAGTCATGAAAGTATAGAGTTTGAATATCTCTCATTATATTTTCATGTTATTTTTTAATTTTGTTTCGATGGATTTTAGTATAACTAGTAGAAAAAGAAAAAAAAATGGGACTGGGTACTATGTTCAATTGTTTATTAATTTCTTGGATCTTTTATTAACAAGAAAAAAAATAGAATTTTCACATTAATAATTCTAATTTTAGTTGAGACTACAGTGAACTCTATTACAATTTGAATGAACTTTGTTCGATATTAATTGGACTATTTGTTCAAACGATATCAGTATCGCAATATTAAAAATCAATTCAGGAGTAAAAAAAATACGTTCAAAGTTTTGCTGTGGAAAAAAATTGTCAATTTTTGTTTTAATACAACAATTTATAATTCCTATATTTTCCTAAATTTACAAAACACTCTTTTACATATATATTTCACAGAAATGAAGAGAAAAAAATTACATTGAACAATACAATTCTTATAATTAAGTAACACAAAAATTCTAATATTATAAAATCAATATAAAAAAAAATATTCCAACATAAATTTTTTCTTTTATTCATGTGACTTTTATATTCCAAATGGACTTGAATTAAATATTGTTTTGCTGACAAGATCTTCAGACAATTCTACAGAATGGTAACATCAATTATCATTTAAATTTATCTATTATTTATTCAATTTTCTGTCTGCATCAACTGACCCAATTAAATGTCTGCTGCGAATGTAAAAACGAGTTTACTACAATTTTTCGCTGGCTTTTTCTTTTTTTTTTGTTCTGTTCGTCTAATTTAATATTTATTCCTGATAAATTCTTCCAAGGTTCACAATTCTGTTGCCATCAATATACGTGAAGGATTCTCATAGTCCAGACGAATATCCTTGAGCCCACATCCATATAAAATAACGGTTCAGTCCATTGTTTACAGATTGGTAGAGATGAAAAGGGACCACTGCTTATATATGTTTGAAGATGGAGACTTGAGAGGTGGATGAGGCCCATGAACACCATCAAGAGTTAGACCCTGCAGTCGTGATCACGTTCCGTCACTTCCCTCTCTATTATATTATGTATATAGTATATATATATATATATATATATATTCGATTCAAAGAAGGGCCATGCTATGCTTGAAATATCCGGCAAGAACGTGAGCAAGATCCGAGATTAATGTGTCGCGTCACGAGCAACCTCTTTAAATTCTACCGACGAGAATTTTACGACAATTTAACCTTGAACAAGATGAAAATAAAAAAACCCAACCTTTTTTTAGTCACAATATATTAAATAATACAAAATGCAATAATAATAAATGAATAAATAAATAAATAAAAAAGTGATCTACTTTGTGTATGGGTTTGTTTCCACAAATTTTATTTATCCAAAACACTCTTAGTATTTTATTTTTATTATATCGAAATGTTTTCAATTCACAATACATAATTTATCCATAGATAATATATATTTTCTATTAACGCAACACAGATTTATTTCAATATAAAATTTGTTATTGAAAAAAAAAAAAAAAAAAATGTTGAAGGGATTTTTATTTTAAAAAATTCTTCTATTGATTCAATTATTTTTACCAAGATATTGTTAATTATATTTTCTATTTTCACTTCCACATTGAATACAATTATAATAGAGTAATTATTATTCAATTACATTTTGTTATTAATTCTTATTGAATTATTAATTATATTTAAAAATAGAAAACAAACCTACAATAAATAATAAAATAAATTAAACATTATATCAATATAGTAAATAAAAACTGTCCATTTCAATTCCAACAATATTTTATTTCCAATACAATAATATAATGTTAAAAAATAAAATTACTTTCAATTCAAGAATACTTATGTTCCAGTAACTGTACTAAACTAAATCTCTTATCTCTTACCACACACAAATATGTATACATATAACAATTGATATTATGGCATTATAAAAATATCGACAGTTCGTGCATGCGCTAAAAGAGAAAAGAATGAAAAGAAAATAAAAAAAAAAGAAAAGAAACCTATCCTCTAACATTGTAAAGAAAAATTTCTCTGAAATATATACATACATATTTTTTCGAAGGTGGTATAAGGTAGAATGATGGCGGTACCTATAACAGCAGATATTTTTTTTTTTTTTCCCCACCTCCTCCTCCTCCATCTTCTTCTTATTCTTTTTCGGTATCTATAGAAAGAAAATGTCGAGTGAAAAATGCAGTCTCACGTTCGTGATAGATGGTTGTGTGCTGCCGAACGAGATGGCCAAGGCGAACCCATTTTCGTCTTCAATATAATACATCTATCTATATACATACACATTCATATAGATACTTCATATAAATTGTATATTATATATACTCTCAACATCTAGCAATATAAACAAGCACATCTTACCTGAGTCATATAAACACATATATATCTTTACGTTTAGATATAAACAACTCGATATTTGCAGCCAATATATAATATATATATTATATATATATGTGTGTGTGTGATGTATATAAAAAAAAAATATATATATATATATGTTAAGCTCTCGTATAAAGTTCATCGATATCAGCTTGGAATATTTACTTCAATGATACTCGGCTTCTGTTGAACCACTTCAAAGCATATCTGCAACGACCCAACGACACAACGCAGTCACTCGTCGCTATATATCTACACATATAAATATAAAGAAGCAAAGAGAGAAAGAAGACAAAACACTCAAAGTGAACTAGAGGAAGAAGAAAACGAAAAAAAAAAAAAAAAGAAAAGATGGATAAGAGAAAAAGTTGAAAGAATATAAAGAAAAAAAAAAAAAAAGGAAAAATTGCGAAGAGGAACAAAGAGATTGTGCGAGACGCTTTATGATCATGAAGAAACCAACGAGACTGTGTATGTATATAATATATATATATATATATGTGAGTGGGTTATAAGGATGAAGAGGTGAAAGAGGGAAAGAATAAAAAAAAAAAAGGTGCGATGGTAGTTGGAGGGTTTGAGAAGGAAAAATGAAGAATTCTCGTGTAGCTATATAACACCGCGGCCAGCAGCTTTATTCGTGACCAGGGATGAACGATCCAGTCTGTGTATGGATGTGTGTATAAGTGTATCTATAAATTTATAAGAGTATATGGGCGTGTGTGAGTAATGGAATGTTGGCCGGGTGCAATGGTGTACACTGAGCAAAAGATTGTGGTGAAATTGTGGAAAATTATGAAATAAAAAATTAGATGAGTAAAGAGAATTGTTAATTTTTTTTTATTGGTTATCACATTCATGCAGTATGCATTGTTGTTCAGATGATAGTATTGATGACAGTGTTAATTGAAAAGTACTGGATGATGTATGATTTTAATATGCAGAATTATATGACGATTATTTGTTGACGATTTATTGGAAAAATATGCCAACTAATTTTCATGAAATATTCCAGGTTTCAAATCAAAATTATTGCTCAATGGTTGGTGATGGGGAAAAAGTTTTCGAATGAAAAATGTTCGTCTATTTAAGCCAAGAATTTTGCATTTTCAACTCTCAAAATATCTTCATTAGTTTTTGAGATAATCGGAATGATGTCGTCATTGTATTAAATAGCTGTATAGTTCAAAGAGAAATAAATTATATTATCAATTGACTAAAATGAAATAAGGTTCTGGATTTTAATATCAATATCTCAAGCCCTTTTTTTAATTCAATATTATCAATACACTGTAATTTTAATTCAAATAATTTTCATTTAGATGACCATAAAGATAAAACTTAAGAATGATATTAAAATATTAAAATTGTGACTGAGGAAAAATGCACAAAATCATTGACCACTCCATCTTTATATGCATAAATATATACATTAGTATATAAAAGACGAATGAAGAGAGGGAGAAATTAGTTGGGTGTATTACCAGATGCGAAGACGGTTGCAGAGAAAAAAAAAAGACTAAGAAAAAAGTGAAAAAAAATGAAAAAAGAGAAAGAAGAAAATGGTTGCCGGTCCGGACGTGTGAGACTTCCACGAAGTAGACCTCCGTGGCCTCGGCTTGCCTCGCACATTCTTTCCTTCTCTCTTCCCCTTTGTCGCTTCTTCATCTATCTTTTTTCTTTTTTCTCTCTAACATCGTAAAGTCTTTATATTGCTTTTGTCTCACTTGTACAGGCTTATATTCCACTCATTTACTTTCATTCCATTTTGTTGAATGGTGCCAACAATGTTGAACTGTTCTCGCAGACATACATATATTCTTATTTTATTTTTTAACAATATTTTTTGGCCAACTTCCCAATGTATGTCCATGATTATAACTCTGTATTAAATTTATATGCATATATATATATATATAGGCAGAAAATTCCCCTCTTATATATTACATATTATATTTATATGGCTTGTAATTATTGTCTGTTATATATCATTTTCAAAACGTTTTCGATTAATCTCCAGTCATTGTGGGGTGTCTTCTATGAGCTCTGATGTACCACATGAGAACTCGCCAGATGCATCTTTGAGTATATATATTTATACTTGATTGTGTGTTGATATGGGGGATGTAGTGTGTTTGGAGAACATTTATCGATTCACTATTACGCCACCCTTATTTTTCGAATGAACATTGGAGGCATTTATGATTCTGTGAATTGATGAAGTGAATGTGTTGAGATGTGTTGGTATATCATGAGCCTCTAGGGTAAGAGAAAAACCCCTAAAAAAATAATTGAGGATAGAAAAAATATTGATTAATATTTGTAATATTATAAAATAATTTTTGTCATTTTTATTGGATTTTATAATATTCTTCTATAACATTAAAATTATTAAAATTCTAATTTTTATATATTTTAATCTTTAAATGAAATCACGAAAATTTGTTCTAAATTCGAAATTTAATTTATTCTTGGTTTTGAGCAACAGAAATTTTTTTTTTCTTTTTATTATCAAGAATAATGTTTTTAAATTAAAAATACAATTTCACCCAGTAAAGTTATACAAGCCTAGTATATTATTAATCAAATAAATGTAATGAATGATGAAATAATCTCCTGAAAGAAATTGTGATTTGTCATTGTGTTGAGAGACAGCCCATATATATATATATATATATATATATATATATATATATATTTTATTTGGATCTCAGTAACATTAAGAATACCATATAAAAGGGACTTGTAAACCGTCAATTTTCATGAGGGGGTTCTATATTGCCTGACCCCGCCCCATGTGGTAGAAAAGGAGATTATATTCTGATAAACAGTTTACGATGATAGTTCATAAAGTTTTCTTCATTATTTTTATATATACAATTTGTTTTTATTAAAAAAAAAAATAATAATATTTAACAGCACAATATTTTCACTCAACTTTACAAAGTGCATTCTAATCAAATAGAAATAAAATATCGATGAATAATTAAAGATATAAATTAAGAATAAATAAAATAATCACAAACATAAAAAAAAAAATATCAAAGTACTCTACAACATTTATCAATACAAAAATATAATTTTATTATAAATATATATTAACAGTTATATGAAGTAATTAATTACTTGAATTTATAAACGATTCACTGACTACTATTTATAAAGAAAAGATGAAAAAAAAAATATATATATAAAAAAAATCGAGGAAAAAGAAAAGAAAAGGGGGAAAAAAAAATATATATATATTCTTACACGATTTCACCATCGATTCATTATCCATAACTTGGATATTGAGATGGAGTGTGGTAGAGAGAGAGAGTGAGAGAGAGTGAGAAAATTTTTTCAATAAAAGTGCGACAAATTTTATTCTTTGCATGAAAAGATTGAGTGAGAGAAATTTTTTTCCTTGAATAGTACAAGGCAAGCAGAACTTTTCCATAATCCATTTGCAGTGTGCAATGTGGAAGGAAAGGACGACAAGATGATGTACTATATATGTAAAAGTGAACAAGAAGATTGAGGCAAAAAAAGAGCGAGTGAAAGAAAGAAAGAAAGAGAAAAAAAATAAAAAATAAAAAATAGTTGAAGAGAGGAGAACGAAAAAGGGGATATATAGAAAACGAGATATCCCAACGGATGCTCGTGTCGATATGCCATGGTATAGAAGCTTAAATATAAGTTGGCATATCGACGAGTCAGAAGCTTGAGGCCATGAAATATATAGCGATTTTATGAATCTATGACTTTACATTCAGCACATTGGTTGCACCAAAAAATATTGCATGACCCATTATGCATTCATATTATAATGAAAAAAAAAAAATAGAAAAAAAAAAGGGAGAGAAAAATTCTATGTCTATTGAAATAGGATTGTATAGTTGCTGTAAATCCTTGTAAATTCGTATTGACTTTATTGATTAAACTTTTCACTTCTAAAATATAATTTATATTACATATATGAGAGTGGACAAAAATAGAAAGCAACCCTTTATTTTTTTTTACAAGTATATCACAATTTTAATCTCTGACGAATTATAAAAGAAAAATGTATTCTAAATTCGAGACATATTACATGATATTAAAAAGTTATAGTTCACTCTATTAAATTACAATTTAACTTTATAAAGTTTACAGAAATTCATTATGGCATTATTCGTGATGAGTTGACATTCCAATATTTTTTCTTTGTATCCAATTATCAAATTATTTATTAAATAAAAACCAATTCATCACATGAAAATTGTCTATTCAACAAAAACCTAACTAATAATATTAAATAGAAGTTTATTAAAAATTAAATGTCCCATAATTTTGAAAATAAAAAAAAAACATTCTGTTAACATCCGAAGATTAAACATTATTTAATATTAATTCATAATTAAAAATATTATCACTATTATTAAAAAGAAAAGAAAAATTGCACACGAATTTATAGCACTTATTAAATATTCTAATATCATCTTTCATAAAATTAAATATCAATAAAAATTAATTACTAACCAATCCTCAATTTTCTTGATTAAATATCCACTGTAAAAGTTCTAACAACTTACAAATAATTCAACAATAATATACAATAATTCCAAAAGTGCTTTTACTACCAATCTAATTTTTTTTTTTTCTACAACTCTAATATGCATTCATAATCATATATAAATTAATGTGTTAGTATATAAATAGATTATACACAAGTAAATTGCATTGGTGTGTTTGCTATAACGATAAAGAGGCCAACGAGGGTGAGGTTTAAATCACATATACACAACTAAACGGCAAGATGCACAAGCTATGACCTAGGGCAACCACTGGTTGCTTTACTCACAGCAAAGTCGACCAAGAGTGTGCAAATCTGCAGTAGCAATGGCATGACTTTAAAATTCAGTCAGTTTACCAACGGCAGAGTCAACCTTAAAAGCAATCTTGAATACAAATTATATCAAGTTTATTGCTTTTGGCCCCTGATGAAAATTAATCGTCAACGCTATATTTATATATATATATATGTATAGTACAATCTCTATTTTGTATACAAACTGCACGACAAAATGTTGATACTTCGATAATTGGATTTGTAGTTGATTTTTTTCATTTCTGTTTCATAATAAAAAAACAAAATTGATGATTTATTTATTTATTTTTAGATGACAAATTTATTTTCACTGCAACTCTTTGGTAATTTAAAAATAAATTTAATTATATATAAGGTTATATTTCCGGTAAATTGCGTAAGTGTAGTCACTCGCCCTCGATATAGATTCCACTTCCGGTATGAAATTCAATACTGGATCTGGAGAAGTGAGAAAGTTATACTGTTACTTGGAGTTGAGCTAATTTTAACGTGCTTACGTACATTTACATGTGTATATATATTTATTAAAGGTATATATATATATATATATATGTGTGTGTTGTTGCGTGGTGGTGGTATTGTAATTTCACTTTACCTTTCGCATTCACATTTTAATGTTTTGAAAAATAAATGTTGCAATAATAAATTATACGTTTGAGTATGTATGTATATGAACGAGACTGTGGCGTTGCGTATATTGTAATTCTCTAATGTTTCATCGAGCACAACAACGGCCAAGGACATAGCAATAATAATAATAAAAAGAAAGAAAAGGAAATGAAATAAAGTAGTGAGAGAAGTTATTAAACAAAAATACATCATTTTTATTAACGCTTTTTTTTTTCTTCCTTTTTTTTCTTTTGGAAACAAAAAAATACATTTATAAATTGAATTCTTTTTTTCAACAGACATTTATTATCTTTTATACATGTTATTTATGGAATATTGATTGGGAGAATTGATAGTATAGCAAAAGTGATTATTATAATTAAATGAGAAAGGCGACTTTGCAAGAAAATAAAGACGATTGATTATACAGTAATTTTTTTATATTCTATATTGCTGAAAAATAAATAGAAATTGCTGATAAATCAGTTCAATTCTAGTAAGGACTATGGCGAGATTTATGACAAATCGAATGAGCTTTGTTACAATTCAATGGGTGAATTAATTTTCAAGATATTCCAATCGCCAGTACTATAAATGTAGCAAAAACTAATTTACAAATTTTCCAAGCATGTCTGTCATTAACATTCTAGCAAAAACAATTATAAGAAAATAAAATGAGAGAAGATGAAATCGAATTTTTGTACCATGTGAAAACCCAATGAACACAATATATAATTATAAAACAATTAACAACGTCAATATTCAAGTCAATATATTTTTATTATTCGAAAACAATTCGCGAAAGTAAAAGAACCAACAATATATATTAATACTAATTAATTATATATATATATATATACAGTGTATGTAAATTGCGTGAAGAAATATGACCGATCGATGAACTTTCCAGCTAGAAATTTTCTGTTCATTGCCTACCATACATTCAATTATGATATCCACATTTATATATAAATATGCATATAAAGCATGTGATTTACGCATCGATGCGTGTGTTATTTTTTTTATTTTTTCTTTCATAGATATTAAATGGAAGCTAATTGTGCTAATCAATAGTCATCCACCTCTGTACACTATCGTAATATATCTCTTTTAAAAATAATAAATTAAAATATTATTCGATAAATAATTTTTTATTCACCAATAAAACATGATAAAAACAAATGGATTAAATTGTAATTATCAATGATTCTTTTTCTCTATATTTTATTAACCGATGTGAAAAATTAAAATATACGAGAAAGAAAATAATAATGTTAAAAAAAAAATTAATTAATAATAGAATGAATGACACGTCGCAGTAAGTGACAACAAAAGTTGATGCATCGTATAATTATCGAGGTGATTAATCAAAGAAGTGAAGGAATTAAAGTTCGTAGAGTACAATGGTGACACACTAGCACGTGGTTATGGCTGCCACTATATTTCCTCATGCATATACACATATATACATAATATATAAATTGAAAAGATCGGTAACCTTTCAACGTCATCCACACGTCTAGTCTGCATTGATCGATTGCTCGATCTCGTCTCATGAATCTTTGATGTTGGATTAACCGTCGTTATCCTCATCGTCGTTGTGGTGGTGCTTGTCTAACGTAGTATAGACACAATGTTAAAATGCACATAAGGGATGAAAGCCAATCACACTTTTACACACACTAACGTTCTATTATACATTTATAGTTCCTTTCCATTTCACTTAAATTTTCTTTTATTATTCTTGATCGTATACACTGTAACCAAATTGCTCAAGATTAATTCTTAAATGTCATTTGATATATATATATATATATATAATAATTGATCACGTGTTCAACATGTCAAATGCTCAAGGGTATATAAATATATATTTAAATGTATAAAAGCACGAAATTGTCAGCCACAACACGTAATTTCAATATCATTTATTCTACTTAGAATCAATTAGTGGAAGAAAAGGAATATCGATTTAGATTAAAGTGCACGTGGAGTTTTATTTTTAACCTCACAAGAAAAGCAGTTAATAACAATGAAATATTGGCTCAATAAAGTTCACCATAAATTACTGACGTAACAAAAAAAAAAAAATAACAGGGGAAGAAATAAAAAAAAAAGATAAAATCGAATAATAATATATGCATTTGTCCAGAATAAATTGCAGCACTTACACCCTTCGTGAATAATTTATTGATAAAAAATGTAGTCGATATCAATGTCACGTGAATAAAATATGAAGAAATATATATTTAATTGACAAACTTTGATCTTGATGTATATGTTGAATGGTAAAAAAGAAATGGGAATTATTTATAGAAAGTATAAAATTGTGATCTGGATACGATACATGTATGGAGTTTTTTTATTTTTCAATGATTAATATACCTATTACTAGCGATTGATCGCGACTAGACATATGGAATTGCCTCCGGTCATTGACAAGCAGGAAATGATGACTGACGCAACGTAAAGTTCACTTTCTATTTTTCCCTGTGTCTCTATTTCTCGCTATTTCTTTCTCACTTGATCGCCCTCACTTATTTCCTTTCTCCTCACTTCTTGCTCTACATCGACTTGTCTATTAATTTGTCCTTCCATAACTCGTCTTCTCTTTGCTAACCTAACATTAAATATCTGGTAACAATTTATTATTACGTTATCACGAACATTACCACAAGTACATAGTTGTCGATAATTGAACAGTATCAATTTATTAAATGTACTTGGTGGAATAAAGAAAGAGTTTCAATGATAGGAAAATGATACTGAATATTTGTTTGATGATTAAATGAAATAAATAAAATTGTGATGACATCTAAGTTATATTAATTGTTGTATTAATTATGGAATACAATAATTCAAAATAATTTAGTAGATGTATATTGAATAGATAATTTTTCCCATTAAATTTCGTCTCAATATTATATACGTTTGGAAAGAATGACATGAATATAGAGTTCATGTGCAACTTGAATACATGTTTGAACGTGTTTATACTTGCGCGTTGAAATAACGTATTTTCCTTTTTCTCTCACTCTTTATGTTTATTATGTGTATATATATATAACTATCGGCGTTAAAATGTGCCTTTCGCTCGCGCAAGAGTTGGATTATTTCAGGTCACGGTAGTGGATAATATTTATGACATCACCCGTCAACCAAACAAGAAGAATTCAAACGAAAGTAGCGAGAGATTATACTCTCACTCTCGCTTTGCGGCGCGGATTGTCGGCAATTGTGTGTTATGTTGGCCGTGTGCTACTACTAAATTGCCCTGAGTATATGAGTACATGAGCATAGAGTGTAAGAGGAAGAGCGAGAGGAAGCGAGTGTGTGACGAGGAAATAGAGAAACGGGTTTGTACCATGTGTGCATAAGTATGTACGCTTGCTTTCAATGTTATTCAATTGAATTGTCGCAAAATTGTAGTGTACAACATTTAAAAAGGACGAATTTTTTTATGATATTTCTAGTAAGAGAATCAATGTTATTCACTAAAAATAAAATTTTTATTACTCGTATACGTAAATAAATAAATTTCAATGTGAAAAATGAATAAAAAAATTTTGAACTATTATAAAAATTCATATATCATTTCTTCATTTCATTGAGAAATAAAAAGAGTGTAACAAAACTTCTGAACAGTAATATATATATATATATATATTAAAAATATTTAAACACCCGATAAAAGAGTGAATGAACATTTAATATTTTCATCTATTCATTTTCCAGAATAAAATTAATCTTCACGTATATATTGAATTTTTATTGCAAGTCCATTCTACCTCATGCCCATTTGCGAAATGCAATTATATCGCTCGATCTCGAAATCGTGTGGTGTAATTTGAAATAGGTGAAGTGTAAAAATGAATGTAAAGAAAAAAAAAAAAAAAAACCGTTTGAGATAAAAATGTAAAATAAAGAATAATAAAAAAAAAAAAAAAAAATGGGGAGAAAGAGAAATAAAAGGTGATTGGGAGAAGACTATATAGTTGGGATATTCACGCGCTCGCGCGTTCACTCGCGCGGCATACACTCTCTCGAAGGGGAGTGTTTAAGTTTCCAGACGCGTTAACTATTCGCCAGTAAAGCCCGTTCAAATGGACTGTAATAGGTTCTAGTGCCCGCCGGATATTCAAACGAGCCGTATAGAAAGTGGTTGTGCGAACGCGCGCTCTTGGTTCATACACGCTGGATAACGCTACTCCGATCGAGCGTTAAATCGCAGTGAGTCGATTTAACCGTGAACTAAAGTACCATCCTCTTTCCAAGTGTGCGCAACACTCATCTACATTTATATATATATATATATATACATAGGCATATAAGTACTACACTTAAATTTGCTTTGTCGTTGACAGAATGAAACAGTTGTTTCACTTTTTTTAGTGCTAAAAAAATGAGAAAAGAAAAAATTGAATTCTACACAAATAAAATAAAAAAAAAAACTGTTCATTTACCTGGTGAATTAAATTTGATTCCTTGAACTTATACACATTTATTAATCCAAAGATTTCTCAGTAAAGTTAATTTTAATTATAAATATTATTAATAATCAATCACAATTAGTTACATAGACTTGAATAATTAATTAATTGAATTTCATTCATGTACCAATATGTCATTCAATGTATTAAATTAATTATTCAAAGATGAAATAATATTTTAATTGTGAATGTTATACATAATTAATTTATATATCTGATCTTCTCACCGAGTGTAAATTATTAATCTTCAATAATTATACAGTCTTTAACTACAAAATTAAATGCAACTATAGTTGCTCCAATTTATCTAAATTTAATCAAATGTTCATCATCAATATTTCATTGGTAAAATTATTTTTAAATAAAATAACGCTACAACCGAAAACATTATACAAAATTAATTTACACGTCTTCAATAATTTTTACTCCATTTCTAAATTCATGTGTTAAATTATTAACATTCATATTTAATTATAAAAATCTTTAACTGCAGAATTAACATTGATAAAATACTCATAAAAGATTTGTAACAATTAAATGACAAATTTAATTTGTCATTTATTAATATATATCATTTTACAATAAACCAGAACAGAAATAACTAATATACTAGCATTTATGATAACCGATGTGGAAAATAGTCAAAACCAATTCAAACAAAGTTTCATATCGTGTTTCAGTTATATTCAGCAACAGTATACCCAAGAGTGTCACCATCTCATGACCTATTTTATTATCCAGTATAGAAGACGCGCACGGACTTGTCTCACCTCCTTTTTTTTTTTCTTTCTTTCAACTGTACACCAAAAAGCCCAACACGAACATGCCCACCAACTAAACTACTCTATGCAGCTACCGTTTCGAAAAAAAAAAAACAGAAATAACAGAGAAAGTAACATAGAGTGAGAGAAATGGGTAAAGTGAGACAGAGTGTGAGCACAACGCTGTAGAAACGAGATGTCGTTAGAGGGCCCATTAGACGCTTTTCGACGCTCGAATAAATTCTACGATCGTTACATCGCATTAAACTTACGTCAGTGTGCGCATTCAACGGAAGTATCACAGCGCGCCCTCTATATACTCCAACTTCCACCCCCTCCCTGTTACCAATTTCTTTGAAGAAGATGAAGAAAAATAAATAAAAGTGATAAAAAGAATTTTTTAAGCAATAAAAAAAAATAATCGAAGAATAGATATAAAGATTGGTAGTGTATACATTTGGTCATTTATACACAATTACAAAAAAACTTTTTTATCACTAAAGTTTTGTTAATGTTCTCCACTGTTCGTGGGATCGAGATGATTCGTGATGGTTTTTCTTTTTTATATAATACAAAGCGTGCGGTTGATATCTTGAACGTTGGAAAACACAATGTAAAGAGTTGTATAGAGCTTTTTTTCTTTTTTTAGTGAAAACATAAAAAAATAAAAAGAATGGATAATAATATGTATGTGTTATTATTTTTTTATTCGCATCCCTACACGCATTGAATATTTTGTACTGGAATTTTATCGCTATTGTCGGACACATTGTGCCGTCCATGTCAGCTGCATGGATATCCACACACGTTATACGCTTCTTGTACTTTTATAACCATTAAAAAACAATGTGTATAGATATACATTTATTTTTGTATATAGTAATAAATACAATGTTCATACGCGAGAGATATTCGCATGTATGAACCGTAAACTCAAAAATACGACCATGGAAACATATGGAATACTGTTTGAAATATATATATGTATGTATGTGAGCAAAGAAAAAAAAAAAAATATATGAGGTAAAATATAATAAAAGTATCCCTGGTATTGCACATCATTGAGGGAACTTTTTTCTCCTCTATTTTTCTCCATTAAATATATATTATTATATATTCTTTTTCCTTCTGTTTCAAAAGTATTTGTGCGTATTATAGTTGTGAAATTGAATATATATATATAAGAGGAAAAAAATAGAGGGTTCGAATCGAAATCATAAAGTTTTTATTAGAAAATGAAATAATTTTATAACAAGCGACAATATAAATTGAAACCAATTCGTAAGATTGGACAAGCACTAAATATTTATTTCAAAATTAATTTATCAATATTATTGGATTAAATAAATATTTTTAATTCAAAATTATTCATACATTCATCCTTTATTTAAGTAATACATAAATATAATTTCAGAATTTCTATAGAGAATAGTTTTTATTTTTATACGATATATCTTCACTTGAATGAAGTCATCAGTAAATTGAATGAAAACTCCACTGCAGATTTTTCAAATAAAATATTTATAAATACACATTTAATGAACAATTTTCATGTGAAATTTAAAAATACGAATAAAATTAAATGTCAATAATATTTTTAGATTTGAATCATAACTAAAAATATACACATCTCAAATAAAGATTATTTTTCAATATTCAAATGTCATTTTTCCTCTTGAATTAAATTTATTTGTTTGTTCCAATGCAAACACCAAAATCATCTAACAATAATCAATGTTATAAAAATTCGATTTGAATCATTTTTTTTTTTTTTCCATTTTTTTTCTCGTAACGTATAAAACAATTTGGCGGGAAAGGTCGAGAATAAATTTTCCACGCATACCAACGAGCTGTCAGTATATATATAAATGTCTATATATATACATAGTGTTTATATACACATGCGTTCTCAGACCATGTGCACAATGTATATGTATATACGTCACGCTCATATTTATATATACATATCCTCATACATGTCTTCTATGTATTTCATTATTTATCATTTTCTTTTTCTCTCCAATCTTTTTTTTTTTTTGTTTCCATTTTTTGTTTTTCTTACTCCCTCAGCGTCCAAGTGAGCACGAGAAATGCGTCTGGAACATCGGAGTTATAAGCCCAAAGAAATTTAATTTCTTCAGCATGGTCGTTCGAGTTGACGGATTGACTTTACGCGCGTCTCTCTATTTATTTCTCTTTTTGTTCTATATTATTTTTTCTTTTCATTCTCTTCAGCTGAATGACACACACACACACACACACACCCGCCCGCACATACGATACTGTGCCAAGATTTAATTTTTTTTTAACCCCAGCCAGCCAATAATAAACCGACAATGTGATACTGTCAAAATAATAAAGAAGAAGAAAAAAAAATATATATACATAAAAAAAATTCCGAAGAAATTTATTGACAATATTAATAATGATAAGTGGAAATAATTTATTATTATTGATATAACTCTTTAAATTATCAATACACGATTTCATATGAATTAAAAGTTCACTTCACTTTTTATCTCTTCAATTTAATTTTTTTCAAATATTTTATTCAATTAATTTATCTGTCAATTGAATTAGCTGCGGTTATTTTAAATTAAATATACATATTGTTTGATGAAAAGTGGATGGAATATATGATGATGTATACGTATTGAGTAGTCGGTAGGTGAAAAGAGCAATTAAATTATAATATCTATGCTATACACGTGAGAGAAAGATAATAATCACAGTAATACGTTGAAATAGCACGCTGATCAACGACCGCACAATATCTATACCTCACTCACTCGTGGCACATTCTCTCTCTTTATCTTTTTACTTTTATTTAACATTCGAACAGTTGTGTGTCGCTTATGCGCATGCGCCTGGCGCAACGATCCTTGAAACGATATAGTTGGCGAGTCGAATCGCATAACGATGCGATCAACGCAATCTTTTTTACATATGTATAATACATTTTATATAATGAATACACTATGTATTTATATATCAGATATATGACCTTGCGTTCATTTTCACCCAATGCTTTTAATGGGCAACGAAATTTTGTAGGGTGACATATATTTTATAGATAAAATAATATACGTATACTATTGTTGAAGGGATGAAAAATAATAGTATAATATATAAAAATCTATTTTGTGATTAATTGTATCTTTTTTTTTAATTATTATATGAATATTTGTCAGGATGCAATAGAGACTTTTGATAATTAAAAATAATCGGTTGTTTATTAGATAAATATGAGAATTATTGACACGAAAAATTTTTTCTACATCTCAAACTGTTCAACCATAATTTTAATTCGAACTTTAAAATTCTTTGTAATTAAAAGTTTGCACAATTTTTCATCAAAATTACCAACGTATATTGTTTCTACATATAAGAATGCATAAAAATCATTAAAGTTATCAGAAAGACCTTGAATTGGACACATAATATATATATATATATATATATATATACATATATAAAAATGTATGATAATTATACTCTCTCCAATATTTCGTTTGCGTGTCACACTATTCTCCACATAACACTGTGCATTTGGGTTGTGTGACCTTGGTATAAGCATTACCGTTGTGTTAACAATTTGTATTACTATGGCGTGCATTTAGCTGCTTCTTATGAAATATATTTGAGACGAAGAACTAAAATTGCAGTGTCAACTCCACCAGAATTGACATGAGATCTACCAGATAAAACAGAAATTCCGTTTCTCATGAAAGAATTAATTTTTTTTTCTCTTCGGAAGCTCATCACTCTAAAACTATCATCCATCTCATGATATTGTTGATTTGTATCTTATTGGTTAGCGTTTGGGGTATCTGTGGAAAAAAAAATACGTCAAAAAATATTAATTTTTCATAGTGATACAGAGAAATTAGAAATACCTAAATTTCACAGTCTCATGTAGTTTCTAGTAGAAATAAATTTGTGAATTAATTTATTTCTGAGAACTTTCTGGGAACTGGCTTATGGTGAAATGGAGGAAAAGCCATCTCCCTAACCCTAGTCAATACTTGAGTCAGTGCACCACTGACGGGGGTTTCAATCTCCCCACAATCCTCCCCTAATTCGTCTAGAAATTTCCATTAGTGTTGTAGTGTAACTTTAACGCAGAACTATACTGTCCCTAACAGTAAACTATTTACAATACGATGAATAAAAAATACGTGGATACAATGGATAGAGAAAATATAGTACTGATGTAAATCCCAGTAATCCTGATAAACTATTTATCTACAAACAAAACTAAATTGATTAAATTGAGAATATATTTTTATAACAATTTTATCTACACAATTTAGATCAACAATGTCGTCACTAAGATTGTCCATAACTTTTGCAAAAATTATCAAATATTTATCTTTATACTCTCATTTTGTGCGCCAAATTCTGCTCTACAATAAAGTACTCATGTAATTTTTGTCTCAGACCAAATCTATAGACGTAAGAAATCTTTTAAATCATTATATTTCGAGTACATTCTTTGATTGCACACATATAAATAAGTATATTTCTTTTTGCAGTTCTCTCATCCCCCCCCCCCCCCCCCCTGAACAAATATACGCAACATCTAAATCGAATTTATATCCGTCCACTTACGTTTATAAGATCGACGTTGGAATATATATATATATATATCCATATATTGGTTCATATCTATAAATATATATTATTTCCTGAGGATTTTCTTCGTTCGTAGATGAAGAAAATAGATTTCCTCGTTCGAACGATATCTAAGCATTGGAAATGGTCTCATGGGTTAGGAGTATAGTGACGAGCAATGAAGCAAAAGCAAAAAGAAGATAGACACAATCACACACACACACACAAACTTAAATGAGTATATGTTCACATACTGAGTGTATAGTACACACTATATGTACGTTGAATTGGATGATGTTATATTACGTTTGCGATCACTCGTATCCTCTATATGACTTTCAACTTCGTTTGACAGGATAATAAGATTTTTTTATAAAAAATATGAAAAAAAAAGAAAAAAAAAGAAAGTAAATTAAATAAATTGAATGAAATAGAAAAATGTGAATGATAAGATAGAATTTATTAATTGAAGAAATAATTGTGAAAAATAAAAAAAGAATTTATTCCATTTAATTAGCATGTTCAAAGTGATATATATTCACTAAAAAATATTAACTGGAACGTTTGACTCATTATTCATGATTGGAAAGAAATATGTATAAGTTGTAATATATTTATTTATTTTTTACTCGTTAAAGAGGATTTAAAAAATATAGTGCCAATTTTTTTCACTGCTTCTTTTTTTAGAATACACTTTCAAGTTGTATGTGTGTGCCAAATTATACATTAAGATTCGTGAAAATTGTAGAAGTTATGGCACTTTTGGTGGAGCAGGTCAAACGACTTTGAACACAATGTTTGAAACTTTCACCATGATATTTGTTCTTTCTCTCAATAGAAATAAAAAAAACGTTTCCACAATATCAAATCAATCTTTCACATTCACATTCAATCAACAATAGTATAATATTGATCCATTAATAAAATAAATAAAAAAATCATAATAGCAACAACATTTCACAAAGAAAAATGTCAGAATAAAATGATGCTCTTTGACATATTACATCGGATATGAAAATACAAAAGTTTCAACAATAAATTAAACAAAAGCTATGACACCGAAATTATAATTTGTTCATTTTCCTATACATACATATATATATATATTTATGTATTATATACATATCCTTTTATGCATACATGCGGATATTGTGCCGCGCCCTCATCCGAAAAGAGAAAGAGTTAAAAATTTATGTATCCATGTGTATATTTATATATTTATACATATGCGACAATCGCGGATGCACCGCAAAATTTACGCTCGACGGCGCGCCGACAAAATGAATACGTTTTCACGCGCACATATAAATATATATATATAAAGCAATTGCGTACAAATGTATATATACAACTGTATATGGTGCATACAATTTCACTGGCGCGTAATTTCTACAAACTCTCTGGGCCAATCGGGGTCAAGCATTTTGCTTCAATATGTCATGTAGTCGCATCCTATACATAACACATATATAAACATATATATATATATATATACGGGTGTGAAAGAAACACCGAAGAAATATTTATTTATGTGTTTTTAAAATTTATGACAATATTTATTCTTTCAGTTAATCGAAAGCTACAAGCAATTATATAAATTTATTATTTTTTGTCTTCCAAATGAAATACGAATTATTTCTTTAATGTTTTTTTTTTGAATTAATGACAATGATACATATACATTGAAGTGACTTGGAAGAACAGTACAGTTGGAATAAGACGACGAGAAAAAAGGGAAAAATGATATTTGTATATGTATATGTTTATATATATTTGAAAATGAGGAGTAAAGGATAGAGAAAGAAGGAGGTATAGAAGAAAATGAGGTCGAGTATTACGCCGGCCACTCCTGGAGACTTGAATAAATGTTCGTTTTACAGGCGTGTGTCTATCTTGTGCTCACTCGCACACACCATATCTCGTCTCGCTTGCAAAAATGCTCGATTATTCTTCCCTTGACATCCGTTTCTTTCACCGCGTGGGCGCGGCAAAAGGTATATATATATATATATATATTTGTATATATGACTTTAAAAGAGTGCAAGAGAGTGAGAGTGGTGAGAAAGAATTTGCTCTCAGCCAACGAAATTCAAATATATATTTTACCTTGAATTCTCTCATTCTTTTTCTTATGATGAAATTTATTTTCGGATTATTTTCCTCGCACTATTTTATTTTTATCTACATCCACACATTCATATATATATATATATATATAAAGAGTTATTATCTTATACGTCAAAACATGTTATTTATTAAATAAATATTAGGGGAAGAATTTTGTCCTCGAAAGTTTAAAATGTTGACGAATTTATTTATATTTAATAATATTTTATTTCCATTATTCTGTCTGGTATTATTTAATTATCCCAATTAAATAAATAAAACAAAAATGGTGTCTGAGTGAACATAATGTTTGAATCTCTATCAATTTTAACTAAACAATATTAAATAAATTCAATGGTTTGCACATTACATTACACATGTATATTTATATTTCTGTTTTTTCCATTTTTCTTTAACACTGACGTGAGACTTATCAATTTGTCACGCCTCTCGCTGTGAATAAGTACAAACCAAGAGAAAAAAAAAAAAAAGACGAGCAAAAGGAGAATAATAGTATCGACAAAATTGGAACAAGAGTCAGCTGCTTATATCTATATATCTACGTACACATTTACAAATAGGGTGACTTGATATAGATACAAATTGTTCCACAAATGATAATGTATCGGCACTTCCTCTAACCAGGTGATCAATACAACTTCTATACCCCCAACGTAACAATATCTATTTTTCCCTTTTACAATTCATTCCAAAAAAAAAGAAGGAAAAAAAAAAATGCGAAATACAAAATATCATACAAATAAATAAATATAAATTCGAATTTTTATCTATTTCTATTTATTTATCCACGTTACTTTAACGTTTTGCATTTCATTTAATTTTAAATAATCAAATTTAATACTAAAATCTTTTATCCGAAATGCCGTTAAATCTTCAGATGCAAATTTCCATGAATTGATGCAAAATTTGTTTCAAGTACTACCAGTGGTATACACATATGTGTATATACGCAAGAGAATTGATATAGTGATGGCGCTGAAGGAAATATATGTATATATGAAGAAAAAACAAGAAAAAATGTGGACAAAAAAAAAACAATAGAAAAAAAAAAAAGAGAAGCGAAAGTCGTTACGGGGCGGAAGCAAGCGGTGGTCGATTTTCCCACGTGCTGAAGCGCGTAACAGTTGCGCGCGCTCTTTTTCCCCACTGTGGGCAAAGGAAAAAAATTCAGTAATAATAAATATAAATATATTTATATATATAAAAATTCATGCAGATGGATCGATATTAATCGTTTTGAAAAATCTAATGTAGTATATCTGTGTGAAAAATAAATAAATAAATGATTGTATATATATATATATTTGTCCCCTATGGGATAGTTGGAGGAAATGGTGAAAAAAAATTTAATAGCAACAAAACTGTCAAGGGATATATCTACTTCTAAATAGAACCAAGTTATATGTCAACGAATATATATGTAGAATCGTTACTACCGAGTTGAACAGACAATGTGAAGTTAGCCACAGACATTGAACGACGTGAATTATACCTGAAATAGCCTTAGACACCATCAGACATCACAGAGGAGATATAATATATAGCTCTGATGGGAAAAGTGTCCGAGAGAGCGCCCAACTAAAACGTGACGATTTCTCTCCTCTATTTCTCTGCACTCTCTTTATCACTTCTATATGCCGGGACAGCTGCCGTTCGGAAAGAAACGGGAAAAAAGAAAAAGGAAAGGAGGAGAGAGAGAAAAAAAAAAAATTTCCTATGTCGAGTCAGCTGTTTTTTCAACAACGTGGCACACGCCATTCGATAGCACCTCTCTATACAATACTTGGAATTGGTGACACGAAAATTGGGAAAGGGAAAATTATTTTTAATCAATTTAAAAAGGGGATATTGTTGTGTTAAAGTTGATTTTAAAATTGGTGGGGTTTATTGGATCTAAATGAAAATAAATAGTTTGGTTTAGAATTAATTATTATTTCTGTATGTAGAATGAAGGGGAAATTTATTTCTTGGACAATTTCAATGATGACAGTTTGTTGTAGATTAAATTATTCTCAATGTAGATTTTTGTTTTTATTTGATTAATAATTATCATGGGGGGGGGGGGGGGGGGGGGTCTATATATTTTTAGATTAGATGGATGCCATGAAATAAAATTATGGAAAATAATGTTGGTATTAAATTTATTGCTGTTAAAGGATAAACAAGAATTTGTTTTATAGTGACTCAATTCTTTGATTAATAAATCGAATTTTGTTCATTAATTAATTGTTTTTCTCTTCAATTATTAATAATTTATAATTGTAAATCTTTGAATAATCAGAACCATGGAAAATTAATTGAAAAGTCTTCTCTCTTAGCGGAATACAAAGTAAAAGAATATTTCTATCATGTGTAATTCTTAATATTTTTGTTTTGTATCTGCAGAATATTTTAAATTAGAAAAGATATGGATTTTTTTTTGAGATGTAAAACATCATTTGATAATGAATTGAAACACACAAATATTCAACGTAAAGTTTATAATTAAATTAAAATTCTATTTGTCTATTCATTTTATATACTTTTTAATTGGAAGTTGAGAATCCCTGGTGTATTGTCGTTGTACTCGCTTGCCCATAATGCGAAACAAGCCGAGGAAATAATATAATATAAGCAGCAGTTGTGTATATCTATACTACAGAGTACTGATATATGTATATATGTGTATGTGTATTCGTAACGACCTTCCTGTGCCTGCGCACCCGTGTCCACATAGCATACAAGAAGAGACAGGTGCCCCTGATGACGTGCGTTTGTGTGTTATACTCAAATTTTGTGTCTTTTAAATGCGTGCACGTGAACATAAAGTGAGAAAGGTTTCGCATTACTTGTAATATTTTATCATTTTACCTTCTGAGCATTAAGAAAATAGACAGACATGAAACTCATAACAAAACTATTATTTATTTCAACTCAAATCAAATACATGATATTTCAAATGACTAATATAAATATATCAAGCAAAGAAAAAAAAAAAAGAAAGAAAAACAGTAAATTAATTTTCTTTACGATAATAAAATTCAAAGAATACATTTTCAGAAACTCTAACTGCGAATTATCCCCTCAATAATTTGTAACGAAATTTTTTTACGGTAAATTAAATTTCGAAAAGGGTTACACTTTCACTAGGTAATAATAATATTATAAATCATTCTCAACCCTCCAGGGATAATATAATTTCTTCTAGTGTAATAATTTATCTTTTACCTCGGTAAATACATTTATAAATATATACACGTATATATTAACAAATTATAAATTTCTTCATATCAAAATACCCCTCGACAAAAAAATATAAATTCATTACTTATAGAATGGTAATTAAAATTATTTCAAAGGGTAAAAAGTCATGTTATTAAATTCATGAGGTACATCAAACACACAGTAACACAAACGTACTTACATATACCAATGTCTCATGTTTCATTCGGTTGTTCATTCAACAACGGTTATCTATCTCAAATGATTAAATGTATACACATACCAAAAGGAAAAAGAAAGAAAAAAGAAAGAAAATGAAATAAAATACGAGAGACGATGAAAGATGGACGAAAAGGTATATACGAAAAAAAAAAAAGGCCAGACGTCGACAGCTGAACAAAATGGAAAATTCCTCCATGAGCAAAATGTGGAAGGACGATTCCAATGTTGGATGAGTTCAATAATATCGTTCCCATCATTATTATATTTCTCTTTCCCAGCGATAAATATCTGTAAATATGTTTATATATGAACATGAAAATCGATTCATCTATATCATTTTGGAATTCTCATCATTTTACTCTGTCATTTTCTCCCTGCGTTGCTAAAAGGCTTCGACACAAAAACATATTAGAAAAGTATCTTATAGAGAGTGTCGAGTCAGAGACCGTGTGGTATATATACATGTATATATTTGTATATGTGATGGGATATATAGAAAAAGAAAGGGAAGTTTTGGTGAGGGAACACAACCGTCACACTACTAACACAGAGAATACTTCTGCCGTCGGATATATAAAACGATAGTATACCAAAAATGCACTCGCAGCACTTGGACACTCACGAGACCATGTCGGTTGACCCATTCAACCTATCCACTTCATTTGATATATTTTTTTTCGTTTTTTTTTCCCTACGCAATTTCCTTTTATTTTTTTCTCTGGCTTCTGTTGCTCTTCTGTCTTTCACTATTTTCTATTGACTGCTGTTTTATTTCATATGGCAGCCTCGATGTTCGACCAAGTGGACGATCTTCACCGCGCGCTCTTCACATACTGCCACACACACCAGACCCAAGGGTAAATTGAAAAGAAACAGGGAGTAAAAAAAATAATGAAATGAAACAATAAAATCGGAGGGGAAAAAAAAAGAATGAATAGTAAAAAAAGAGAAATAATTGCGCAGGAGAAAAAAAAAAACTTTTCTGCACGGAAATAGTCCACTCTGACGCTAATTATTGGAAATCGAATTCCCATTCTTTCACTTCATCCACCATTTTATTTTATTATCATTTTTTTTTTGTTCTTGGTTCGGTTACTGACGCTTTTTCGCATCTGCTTTTTAGTCTGATGGTCATTTTTTTTTTTTTTCTTTTTGAGAACAATATTCAGTGATAAATATAAAGTGCGAGGGAAATAAAAAGCACAAAATCAAGAATAACGTTAAAGAATATATTGAATTAAAAATTATTGATAACTTATGATCACAATTATTTTTATCGAGAAATTCATCATTAATTTCCTTCAACAAATAGCAAAATTTTCGTGTCCTCAATCCTCTTTTTGATTCTGAAACAACTCGTGGGATAGAAATTTTGAAAGCCAAATGTTTCATGTCATTATATTATTGTTGACTCACAATAACGATAATAACATAAAACAACAACCACAACCACAACAGCAAATGATTCATTATTATTCAAACTTATATAAGTTAAATTTTCAGTTTAATAACAATACATTCAGTAGCAAACTATTTAACATCGCAAGCCAAGCACTTCTCAGGAATTCGTGTAAGTACTTGAAGCTCTCTCAGACTGTCGAGTGGTTCTATATGTATATATATATGTGCATGCGAGATGGCAGTGAAAGAGTGAGGGAGAAAAAGAGTAACCTACCTCTTTTCCCTCTTCCATTCTCTGTATTCATCGTGTGTTTCTTTATTTTCTCAAACCCCCACAACATCGGTTAAGAGGGGTTAGCCGTTGTGTATAGTTGTCCCAAGACACACGAGGAAGCAAGCTTGCTAGTGTATACACATTTTTTTTTTCCTATTTGTTTTTTTCCTCTTAGAAAAATCGGTTATTCTACTATACACAGAGTGCTGTGTTCTCTTCGTCGTGTACACTCTAATCCAAGCTATCAACTTTGTCTTCTTTATATTTTTTTCTTCTTTCCTTTTTATAAACAATAACAAATAGATTGTTTATACTGTATGGAAGCCCAAGAATTCTTTTACTTCTTTCATGTTGACACATAAATATTACATTGTAATATATTTATAAATGTGGTGATATATTTGAAAGAAAAATAATTTTATGTAAATATTTATTCGTGGAAATATTTCTTTATTTTTTATTCTTCCAAAATGTTGGATGTTGAGAAAAATTGTACAAGGACAAAGGATGATCGTGAATGGTGTATATATATATTTTTTTCTCGTATTTACAAAGAACTGAGGATATAAAGACAATCAGGTAAATACCCAAAAATCGACCGAAGAAACAAAGAACGAAAAAAAAAAAGAAAAAAGATAAATAAATAAAGACGGGGAATAAAATTTCCTTTTTCTCCCCCAGGATTGAATGAGGGTTTGGAGCTTTTTCTCATCGTCAAGTTGTTCGTATACAGCGAAAATTGGGGATATTTTTTTCTACTTCTTTTTCATATAAGGGGTATAACAACGGTTCTATACAGTTCTCTCATCATGATTCTCTCACTTTGTGTGTTCTTTGCTTTACCATTGCTTCTTCTCATTTAACCCCTTTTTCTTGAGTTACTCTATGGGTCGTTACCCTTTAGTCCTCGTCGACAGAATTAACATTAGTATACAATATATATGCTATATAAAGGCTCAAGAACTTCTCTTTCAATTTCTCAACAATTTCACTTCCCTCCAAAAAATATATATATTGTTCTAAGAGTTATTACAGTTATCAAGAAGCTGAGCATTTATATATCAATCTCAGTAACTTTTTTAATAGAAAGTAAAGATACGACTAATTTAATTCTTTATTCCATATATATATATAACGATTTAATAAAAATTTCATGATGAAAACATTTCTCACAATCATCACGTAATTAATATTATTTAACTCTTTCAATCATAATACAGAAAGTCTTTCTCCCTTTTAAATCCTGTTTTCATTCTACAAATTATTGATTAAATATTGTGCAGTGATCATGCACGTATTATTGTATATTTCTAAAACATCAATGGCTACAAAAGATGAGCAATTATTAATTTTATTCTCTCTCCACTAAATATCATAAATGGATTACAATGAAAAATAGAATTTTTACCTGTCACTGAGAATGAATTCAAACACAAATCTGTACTGGATAAAAAATTGCTGGAAAAAATGTTGGATGAAAATTGAATGAATTAATAACAAATCCACCAAAAAGTGTGTTATTCAGCTAATAAATTTCACAATATAAAGTAAGGGGATTAAATTTTTGTAAACAACGATTTTGTCAAATTTTCACACATACACACACACAGTTTCAACTAACTCGGTCAAAAGGACATATGTATACTTAAAAGAGTTAAACTGAGTGAAAAAAAATGGTGGTATTTTTTATTTTTATATGGATATTTTAAAGTATTATGGTAGTATAACATTAAAGTGAAGTATAAAAATTTTGAATAATAAATGTAAAGTATAAAAGATATAAAACTGTTGTGCGACGACATCTGGATGGTTTTGCCGACGAGCAGTGGGGTCATCTCGACATGTTGCTTGCCCGGAAATGGCTGACAGTGAGAAACAACTTGGGTATGAGAGGGAGAGAGGGAGAGAGAGAGAGAGAGAGAGAGAGAGAGAGAGAGAGAGAGTATAGAAGGGATAGGGACAAAAACAGATATAGGAGGGAAAACGTCATGACTTCCTGAAGTCCTCGCACCCTCTTGGGGACAAACCCTCCTCAGTATACCCTTGATACCATGACGACGGTCGTCGACGTCGTCCTCCTTGTCGTTCGCAACAACATACACTGTTGGTGTGCATTTCTCCTCGAAATTCATAGATATAGTGCACGTATATTTATACACATTCACACAAACATACACATATATATTCGTCCTTCAAGCAATGACCCGTAAGAAATTGATGTGATCGTTATATATAAAAGTATTTTTCCATTTTATATATGAAAAAAAAAAAAAAAATATTATATCATTCCGTTTTTATTATATCATCAGCATCGATAAAAGCAAAAATTATTCTTTGAATTCATTATCTAAAAATATATATATGAAGATAATAACTTTGATGTTGATTTTCAAATTATTTGTTTAGAGTTAGGTAGATTTTTATATTTTTTTTTAGTTGAAATTCGAATATTTCATTTTATAATATTTATAAGTTAATATTATTATTTATACATTCAAATGGGTTTATTCTACTTGAGGGTCCACTCACTGTTCAACATCAATTCAATAAGAGAAAGGAATTGACAAACTCGTTTTATATAAAAGTATTTTCCCATCTCTCTAACAACACAAAAAGTTACATTGTTTTCTGTCTACAATATTAGCATGATAAATATAGAGTTGGAAATATATTTATAGCAATAACGACTATGACATGAATATTAAAATAATTAATTGTAAAGAATGTAAATTTATATATTTTTAAATTAGAAATTTGAATATTTATGTCTAGAACATTTTTCGTTCTATTTTTTCTTTAATTTAATCTCTTATATACATATATCTGAATGGGTTTATTCTATACTCAAGTATCCTTTCTCTCTATAACATGACTTCAATAAAAGTTTTTGAACCTCTTCTATGACTCTGTGAATACATATATACATATACATATAAATATACAGTATAATAGAATGAAGCGAGTAGTTTCAACCTGCACATGTGTTTGATACCGTATCCCAATTGCGACGTCGTTTCCTTTTCGTTCTCATCTTCACTTTATCGTTGCGAATTCGAACGAACCGAAAAAGCTATATCAACCACTATATATACATAAATACAGTACATGCCCTCATACGAAACGTTGACTACAATGTTTAATTCTGCAGGTGTGAATATTTAATTCACACTGAGAGTCGAGTAGTGAGTATGAGGAGAACCTTCTGTCTCCATAACATTCTCTTACTTTTCGAATTCTATATAATCTTTTAAGCGACAAAAGTTCGTGGAATTTTTCATTGTGTCGTCGAGACATAAATTCCATTGTAAAATATTGTCCTTCCCCCTTTTATATCATATTTAAAATTGTAAAATATGCCAATATTGTGAGTTAAAATTATTTTGAATAATTTTTTTAATAATAAAATTTTATAAAGATTTTCATTGAAAAAATTTTGTTCTACCCTTTTTTTTTTTCTTTTTTTAATTATATATGGGATAAAAATGGATATAGTTTTTAATTGCTAGGACATTTTAATTCAACGAGTGAATGAGGGCAAGGGAAAAAAGGGGAAAGGATGGAGTGAAGCCGTTTATAGCCTCAAAGGACTCGTAGTCATTTATGCATCGGACGGTCAGTGGGGAATTAAGAGGTCGACATTTTTTTTTTCCGGATCTTTTTTTTCTTCTCCCTTTTTTTTTTTTTCTTTCATGCACTATATGTCGTTGGTAGTGCAATGACGTGGTGCACAATGAGCTAAATGTTCCAGGCGTAGTCGACACCGAGACAGAAAAAGACAAAGATTGAGAGAAAGGGCGAGAGAGGGGGATGCCATGGGAAATCACGTTATTATCCGATTAAAATCTGTTTCGTCAGATTTTTTTACCCTATCCTTTTTCTACTGTAATTCATTATTACTGTGTTCACTCATGTGTTCTACGATTTTTCATTGTAATATGAAGTGTCACAATTACAAATTGATATTATTGAATAATTTCAGTGACACTGGTTGAAGAGAAATTTTTATGTTATTGAGCTGAATAGCAGATTTTTTTTTCTTATATTTTGGGGTTTTTTTTTAAATTTTTTATGATCCTTGTAAAATAGGTATGTGAAAGAATTTTCTTGGAAAGTTTGGAACTATAGAATTTATGGTGGTTTGTAGACAAGTGGATGAAGGTGGACGAATAGTCAATGATTACTTTAAATATATTTTTCATAGAACTGTGTTTTTTTACACTGGCTGACGTGATATCTTGGAAACTTAATGATTGGTTGAGTTTAAACATATATCATTCGATTTGTGAGTAAATTTTTCACAGTGCGGACTAAGATTTGTTCAGTACAACGCAAATTTCTATTTTATCAGACGGTTTAAAGTCACTAAAAATTTATTGTGAAATTGAAATATTTTTTTTCAGCAATCGCCACTTTCTTTTCCATGTTTTATTTCTTTCTTCGCCATTAATCCTGCTTTCGAATACAACGACAGACTTCTTTATTACAGAAATTAAAATTGTTCTTCATATTTTCACACTGAAAAGACTGATAAAAATATTCCAAAGAAGTTGAAATTAAAGTTTATATCTTTTACGAGAAATAAATTCAAAGTTATATTCATTGAAGAGAAATTGAAAGTCAAATTCGGGATATTTCAATAAAATACGAGAAGAAGTTAACAAATACTATAACAATTTAAAAATTGACTCAACAATCACAAATACGAATAAAATTCATGTCGAAATATAAACCAATGCTCACACGATAACATTATCATTGAAATTATTCATGGAAGAATATTTTTCATGTGCGATGGTGAAAAGGAAAATCAAATTTTCCAGGTGGCCATTCTCACGAATATGTGAAGAAAAGAGAAAAAGAGTCAGTTACCGACGACAAAAAAAAATAATAGAATCACATACATATATACATATATGCATATGTCTATATGATGATAGTAAAAAAAAAAAAAGTATGGAAGCAGACGTAGCAGAAGCGGGTGAGTGCATTCAGAAGTCCTTTCGCATTTCCAAGCCGATTTATTTCTCATCGATATCGAGAACGTGGCCTCGAAGGTCAAGAGGCAGGCGAAGAGAGTAAAAAAAAAAAGAAAAAAGAAATTGAGCTGCGGATGCTCTTAGGCGTGAGTTTCCTTTATGCCCCTTTTTCTTCTTCCTCAATTTCCCCCTCGTGGCATTCTTCCTTCTTCACTCTTTATTTTTCTCTTCCTCTCTATCTCCCTTCTTCCGTCTGCCTTTAGCCAAACCACCTTCTTTAGATTGTCCGCTTGCATGGATCTGCACTATAGCACATCCCATATAGAAATATCCCACTGACCACTCACGCTCTTTCTCTCTTATCCCCGTTCTCATTCCCTTTCAAAAACCATTCACGAAATTTAGCCGATGGTGAAAGGGGATTTTCGGCTATTGCTATACAAAAAACCACTGCAATTTATCGATGAAATTTTATTCGTTTTACGACAAATTCCAAAAACATTCCCTTCATTTTATCAATCCATTATATTATACAATATATATATATATATATCATGTGATTCGATTAAATTAGCGAAAGAAGAGATTGCATTATTTTGTAGTTGATAATAATACCAATTATAAATATTTAAAACGTTGTAAAAAAAATATTTGACAGTGAGGAAAAAAATTATTTATCATCACGAGTAAAATTAAATTGTGGATAGTGTGAATCAAATATTAAAATACACTCAAAATATATTAATATACTTGGAGAATGTATGGAGTGAAATTTTTCATTTCCAAGTTCTTGATACTTTCCTAACAAAGCCCATTTTTCCCCGACCTTTCCTTATATTATAGAATTTTTCTCATAAACTCACAGTACACTATAGAAATAACAAAAAAAAAAAAAAGAATCAAGACCCAGAACTACCATTCTGTCCCAAGCATAAATATTTAACAGCACATTTAAAATTGAATTTACGAACCCAAAAATATTTGCTAAACCTTGTCAATAGAAATTTTCCTTTTCCGAAAAAAAAATATTAAACAATCATTGACATGACAGAATAACGTTAAAATACTTACTGACCCCAGTCAACATACTAATTTTATTTTTATCCCAATGACCTACACAATAAAAAAGAAATAAATTCCTCACATGAAATACTTGAAACATAAGCGAGAAAATTATGCTACATATATACTTATAGCCATATGTATACGCACTCACACTATGTAAGATAAAAATTTTCAACGCTCAGTACAAAAGGGGAAATTGGAATTTCAGGGTATAGTAGTAGGCTCTCGACGCCACTGCAAAATGTATAGGATATATATATATAGATACATATAATGGTATGGCTGCGCCACGCTCGTCGTGTTCCCTGGGGTCGCCCGTCGAAGGGGCGACGGGGTTCTTTTGTCTCTCTTGCCGATTGCCTGAGGAGGGGAAAACCATATACACATATATATTTAGCACATGGTAGGTATACAGATAGGGGCGAGAGAAAGAGCGAGACCCCACGATTTCTCCCACTGTACGACGCGTCGAGGGACGCTGAACTTCTAACAGACTTCATGCACTTTATATGTATATATATATATATATATATATATATATTATATGTATCTATACATATCTATATATTACCAAGTACGGGAATAGAGTTGGATTGGTTATTATACTCCAATATTCGTTGGCATATTGCGGCCGACTTGGCGGTTGTGATTGCAATGGCACACGAATAATATACATCCATACATATATATTGAAAAGTTTTGAATTCTACTCTAATTAATCGTCAACTCTTGAATTTATTTATTTCAATCGTTATATATTGAAAATAGAATAGAATGAATAATGTTAAATAATAGAAGAGAATATTTTTATTACAAATTTTCAATTCATTTTGATAAAAATAAAAAGTTATAATAGCAAATTAAATGCATCATTATTTTGTTCATCATTTTTCTCCCTCAATTTTTATTTTTATTTTCTGTTAAAAATGTTTTTCCCCCGAGTTATTTTCGTGATAGTAAATTCATAAGTGTATTATCCTGGACGGAGTTTATAGTAGCTCGGTCAAATTAGCTTGAAGGGTTCAAAATATATAACGTGGAAAAAAAAAGCGGTAGAGATAAAAAAAAAAAAACCATGAGATGGAGGAAAGAAAAAAAAATAAGTAGTGGGATAGAGAGATAGATTGAGTTAGGTCTACGTTTTTAATGTCTCGGTTTTGCCCATCAGAATATTTACTCTCTCTTCTCTCTGTTTATAATTCTCGTTCTTGCTTACCCTCATCGCTATATACATATTCTGTCTATTTCTTGCCGGTTTACGCACGTTCAAACCTGCACACAATACAACCCAAGAACGAATCTTGAATTCGTGTTTGATTGTGTGCAGTTGTCTACACAGCAAAGGTATAAGGGTAGCTTCATCCGTGGTTGCCGTTTTTCCCCCTACCTTCTATATACCCCGATCCGGGTGGCGCGTCAGTCGTTTCCACAACCAATGGTAGTAGAACCGAGACAACAGGCGCTCGTGCTAGTGGTGGTAGTGGTGGTAGTAGAGGCAATGGTGGTGGTAGTTGTGTAGTGAGGGTACGCCGAACGTCGAAACGACGCCGTAACGCGCGCGCTTACCATCGCACTCACTTCAGTTACCAACAGACCGCGCGAGCGTTCGCACGATCGTTGAACGTTGTTATTTGAAAAAAAAAAAAAAGAAAAGAAAGAAAGAAAGAAAAAAAAACAACAAAAACAAAAGAACGAAACAAACAAAAAAGTATATGGCCAAATTTTTTTCTTTCGATTTAAAAAAAAAAAAATAAAAGCCACACAGCATATGTGAAATAGAATGACCAAAAAAAATATTTCATTATAATAGTACATAGAAAAATTAAAAAAGAAGAGAATTAAAATTGTTGCTTTAAATGAAAAAGAAGAAAAAATAAAATAACGCGCGTATATTATTCGTATAACGAACAAAGAAACGTGCGAGGAGACTGTATAAAATCTACTACCTACTATATTACTATACATATCTCTTCTCTCGCGTGGGCAGTTTCAGATCGGCAAACCGTCCTCGAACTCCCGCGCGTCCGTTGGCCGCCCTGCTGCCGCTGCTGGTGCTTGCTTTGCTCTCGCTTTCGTGTCTTCTCGTGCGCGAACGCAAAACCGGCGAGTTTGCCCGAGGCAAAGAAGAGAACGACAACGGTCAGTCACGTAGCAGCGCTCGAGCCGCGAGGAACAAAGGAAGAGCAAAAGGAGCCAAAGTAACCGCAAGCGGAAAAGCGAAAGAGATATATTATATATATATATATAACACACACCAGACAACGAATGTGAACGAGCAGGAGAAAAAGAAGAAGAAAAAAAAAACGAGAATAAAAGAAAGGAGAGCATATACACTATTGGGCCGTCGCACATTTCAGTGAGTTAGTGAGTAGTGAACTGTGCAGTTTTTTGTTGCGTTTGAAAACGAAAAAAAAAAATAAAATAATTGAACTTGTTTTTTCGACGAAAAATACAAAGAAATTACTCCATATTTCGAATCGTCATTATTTATTGCATTCATTGAAGAGGCAATTTTGTTGAACATTCTGTGTGAGGGACAAAGAGACAAGAAAAGAAATAATATTTGTTTTTTTTCGGAAAATATTATTGAATATATATTATATAATGTTTCAAACGATATTTATTTATTGCAATTAATTAATGTGGCAACAATTTTTTCGTTATTGCAATTTTGAATAAATATATACAGACAAAGTGAGGTGGGAAAACAAAGAAACAGGGAGAAACATTTGCCTAACCAAAAACACGTTCCTAATTGTCGGTTAGTGCGGAAAAACGTGTTCGTGCGTGCTTGAATAAGTTCATTCTCGCGCCGTTCAGAGAAAAATTCTCATCCCCCGGCATTTTGTCCCATATTTAATTTCAACAATTTTATTTTTGTTTTCATTATTGTTTTATTTATTTATTATTTTTCCTCTTTCATACCAATAAATATTCCGAATTATTGTGATTGAATTTGCAGGCGAATAATACTGCAGAATATTTAATACGATAAATTATTTTTGGCTATTTGAAAACGAAGAACGATCTGGAAAACGTTGTTGAGGCGAAGCCGGGTGTGCGACCCTAACCTCTAAACAGACGATCGGTTTATATATATATATATGTGTGTGTGTGTCTGTAGAGAGAGATAGAAAAAAGACGCCGGTAATACCCAACCCAACACTCTCGAACGCGCCAAGGGCAAATTATATACAAAAGAAGACGAGAAGAGACTGCACAAGCAGCAGAGAGCTCCTTCATATACATTTAGCCGTTGTGTGTTTCCAGTGGAATTTTTACATTTGAAACTTGACGACGCGTGAGAGAGGAGAGTGAAAAAAGAGAGCGAAAGTTTTGCGAGAGAAAGGGAGAAGGAAAAAATAAACGGGAGAAAAGTCTAGACGACGGAAAAGATAGATAAAAGAAGTGCGTCGTGTAGTGTATATTCAGTGTGTGTTGCTCCTATTTTTTTTTTTTCCGTATTTTATTTATTATTATTTTTTTTCTCTTTCGTTTTATTCTTATTTCAACGCCAAGGCTTGAAATTCACTTTCCGTGACCGATTCTTTTGTGTTTGATATGTGCTACGGTGGAAACGGAGTTTGAAGCGGAGAATTTTTACGAAAACCTGCGGATTATTCTCGTCTATACGGTGAGTTCCGTTTTGTTTGTCTTCTTTTTTTCTTTTGACTATTCACAACATATGTAGGATAAATAATGTGAAAGTGATGATTGAGATGAATTTTTTGTGTGTTAATCATCTGAAATTCATTGAGGAGGAATCAAGAGTAATATTGATTAAAATTAACCTCTTGTACGAAGATTTTGGGCTCAAAAGTACAAATTCACATCTCCCGAGATGAATTATACATATTTCTATCATGAATATATGTAACAAACGATAGAAATTGCGTAGACAAAATTAATTCACTAGCAGGAAGCAAGGATTATAAAAAATTGGACTTGAATTGCGTCTTTAGTCTGGATCAAAAGAGCACGATAAATTTCTATTACTCATTTAAATCCAACATCCGGTCGCACTACAAATTATGTGTATAAATATATACCTCAAAACTTGCCAAATATTATTATATCTATGTTACTCAAACAAAGAGAAAAAAGACATGGTGAAAATTAATTACAAAACTGATGCAATTTTGTTAATATTTATCGTGCTGAATTGGTTGTGATATCATGAATTGAATCTTGACTGAACAACAATTATTTAATCGTCGTTATCCGATATAAAATCAACAATATTTTATTATCCACTCACGCAACAGCAAATGCGCACAGAAATGAGGAAAGAAATAAAATAGAAGGTTCATGGCAGGTTATGTAGTAGCGTCGCCACGTGCTCTCGCAACCGGGTCTGTGAACACAATATTCGTTCATTTTCATCATGAATATAAGTATGTTGTGGTAGTAATGGAGAAGGAATAAACAAAATTTGTCATTAAACGTAATGTGAAAGAGATTAGTGGTAAATTACAAAAGAGAAACCAGAATAAAGTCACTAGTTTGTCATGATAGTGCGATAGATAAACTGGAATTTTTCCATTATATCTACAGGTCTTTCTCCTGCACTCTCTCACTCTCTATTCCTCTACGGATATATATATATATATTTTCTGGAAATTTCAATTACGCATAGTCTATTTGTGTACTTGTGTTTGCCGACGTAAATGACACGAACAGAATAAATGTCCGTGCGTGTATGCGTGTACATACAAAATCGATACTTGGGTGCCCATCAACAGCACGTTAGTCGTTGTGTTCAAGTCCATGTATGAGATACGGTACATTGACTTGTGTGGGTGTAACGCATGTACCGACAACGCATTTAGTGTTAGATTGAAAGAGAAAGTTGGTGACTATAAAAAGAAAAAATTAATGCATGGATAAAATTGAAAATGAATAAAATAAATCTTGCAAACCAACTAGGGTGGCTATTACGCTCGGGCGATGTTTTCATTTAATTTCACAAAAAAAAAATAGAACAATTAAAATTCAATCAATATACAATTAATATTTCATTTAGAATCTACAAATAATATCATTTTGTAACAATGGATTTTTTTATTTGTCGATAATTTTAATGCCATAAATTCATTGGAATGTTTTAGATTAATTTCTCCTTTTTCGTTCCTGCTTTTTTTTCTGCATTCTCTTCACTTTTTTTGTTCTCCATTATTCCTCGAGTCGGTGAGTGAAAGGGAGAGAGAGAGAGAGAGAGAGAGAGAGAGAGAACCATGACAGATTGTGAACGTCGTAGGCGAACGATATAGAGAAGCAGAATGAAAGGAAGGCAAAAGAGGAAAGCAAAAATACAAGAACAATAATAAGAAGAAAAAAAAAAAAGAATTTCAACGATGCCGAAGACGAATGAGAAGGAACGCGCGTGGAATTTTTTTTTCCATGCTCAAGGACAAGCAGCTGCAGTTTGCGAGGAAGAAGCGAAAATTAGCTGGTCGGACGTATAATCGCATCGCGGTAGTGGTGTGTATTCCCCTGGGGTTGTCTCTTGTCCCGCGTCTATTTCACTCTTACACCCGCTTTCTCAGCGAACGAGTTAAAACGGTCGGGTTGAGTATGGGGTACAAGCAAAAGAGAGAATGGTATAGAGAGGTAGAGAGGGGTCTCAGAGGGAACTAAACCGACGGCCCGAAGTTCCGGCCGGTTTTGTTATGTCGAGCACACGAGCGGTGGACGTAAAATTGTTACGAGTTCTTTCTCGCTTATCATTTTTTTTTTTTTTTCCTTTTCTTACTTTTTTTCCATTCATTACTTTGTGCGAAATTCATATATATTTTTTTCTTTTTTCAATGCACAGACAAACATACATATACATACTAAAGAGTTCAGGAAAAGTCGTGGAGAACAGTTGAGAGGAAATCGAAAACTCATTCAAACTTTAAAATATAGGGAGAAGATATTTTGGCAGAAGAGATAAATTTTCTTTTAAATTTCTTTCTTCTTTTTTATTTCTTATGTCTGGGGAGGGGTGGTTTTTTTTTTTCTTTTCCTTTTTGTCTCTGTGATCTTGAGAATATTATAACTCAACTATGTGTCTCGGGTTTGTGGTGAAAGAGATTAATAAAATTATAAATAATGTATCAAACATTGAGTAATTGGTTTCTACTCGTGTTCCTTCGTGCTTGGTCTCTTTGGTCGTCTTATCGTATCTTTGCCTTCTAGGCAATACTGAAATATCACTGTTAACTAAGTAGCTCTTTGCCGTCACCATCAGCCACTAGCCACTTTCCTATCCACGATAGAGTATTAGAGTGAGTGAGGATGGAACGGAGAGAGAGAGAGAGAGAGCAAACGGTAGATAATTCTACTTGCAAGAAAGCAGATAGAAAGGTTAATTGAATGTCGTTTAGTGGCTCGAGGTGTTGCGCTTTACCTTTGCATGATGACGGGCTTAATTATCAAAATGATACGCTGACGGTGTAGCGTTGAGGTGAGGGAATAAGAGTATTGCGAGAATTGATACAGTGGACGTACTTGTGGGAATGTTGAAACAGGGTACGTGGATCAACAGAAAAATATTACTTATCACTTCTTTTAGTTTTTTTTTTTTTATTTGCTCACCTTGCACGGGAAAATTCCATTTTCATACGACAATGTGGGATTTTTTTTCTACCTCTCCTGAACACCTTTATTCTATGACCTTGAGATGGTAGGTGACAATGAATATTCATTCACTTGCAATGTGAAAGTTGGATAAAATAATTTATATGATAATGATAAGTCGCGAATAAGAATAAAATTAGTAATCAAAATTATATTTCTTCTAGAAAATTTCATCTTTTTTTATTCATTAATTTTTCTTCTCTTACATATAGTATTGAGAAAAATTTCTCTTGTTGTTTAGTTTTGTGTATAAATTTGGAATAATTATTTTTTTAGTTAGACAGAAAAAAGATAATTTGAGAAAAAATTATTATGAATTTATTGTGATTTTTTTAATGATATGATTGCGGTAAAAATTTTTCCACTTATGTTTTATATCACAGTCGTTTTTCAGAGGTAACTGCTATTGACATATGTGGGTACTGAATGTAGTACTAAAATTTAGTCATTGAACACGAATATTACTCTTCTCTTTATATACACCTGAACGATAAGTGCGGTTTCGCTTAGTCACTTCTCTCTTTGCGCTTTTTCTATTTAGTGCTCCCTTTTCCTCGCCCATTTCTTCATTTACCATGTGTGCTCATAGACGTGATGTTTACGAGGCACTCGAGTGAGAGAAAGAGACGAGTTCAAACGACTGCGGGCAACCAATCGCTAGAGATGCGTTCAAACTCAAACACACAGTCACATCTCACTTTCAGTAAAATTGCTACGCTATTTATCTATCCATTCATTCATGTTTTTATCTTGCTTCTTTTTTTTCTTGCCACAATTAATCGGTTTATCTATTTTTCTTTAATTCCCCATATTATTTATTCATCTATGTTTTATTATTTTAATTCATTGAACTTGACTGTCGAAGTTGCTATTAGTTTCTATCACTGTGTTCAGGCTGACAGATGATTTGTTTCTTCAATTTATATTTACATTTCACATACTTTTTCATTTTCTATTTTCTATTATTAACAAATAGGTAATGTTGTATAATAAATTTAAGCACCCGATTTTTTTTTCTAGTTGTATATGACAGATAATTTGCTTTTTTTTTTCTTTCGCTCAATTCTTCATTAAGCCGGAAATGTTTTGATAGCAAGTAGAAGAGATTGGGTATGGGGATATAAAGAGCGGAATAAAAATGAGAGATGGTGTTGGCGAGTTTTTCTGATGACGTGACCAGACCTCGATTAGAAGCGACACAACAATTCACGTTGTGCGACCGCAATTAATTACTTTCCGTTCCACTGGTTGTTAAATGAACCGTTATAGTCGCTCGACTCGCGTTTCAATGAGACACACAATCGCGTCTGTTTCTCATTTACCTCCGCCCGTCCATACCTCTGTTGTCTCTTCTCACTTCTCACCACTACTCTCTCTCTCACACTCTCTCTTTCTCATTTTGTGTATGCCACTCTTTATTTCTTACTAATCGCAATAAATGTCTGTGTGTGGTGTGTGTTGAAAAATATATATATATATATATTTTTTTCTCTCTCTCCACGACATAAAACCGATTAAATTTCAAGGAATAAAAAAAAAATCATTTTTATTCTTTATCACTGAAATAAAGTTTATTCTCCAGCTCGACAATTTAATATTCGCATTGCAAAATTGCTTTTGATAAATTTTCATTCGTACAACAATAAAAATAATTCATATATTTATGTATATATATATATATACGTTTGTATATTTACCCATGAACTCTTAAACAATGGGCTTATTCGGGTTATACTGTTGCCCGACAAAAGTGGAAGAGATGGTTGCAAGCATTGCAGTGTTGTTTTTTCATCCGGACCCGTTCATTTTGCGTTTGCCAGAGAGTGAATTTGTTGAACCGCGGACCGGAAAAAAAAAAAAATCTCGCTAGTACTCACCCACGAAAAAACAAACAATAAACAGTGCGCGGATAAAAAAAATTGTAAAAAAAAAAAAAAAAAGAATGAAAATTGCAAACAAAGGTGGAGAAATGTTTTGAAATATAAAGATATATACATATGTATTTGTGTGTATGAATATATGTTTGATGGAAAATGCTCCAGTGTACCATGAAAATTTAGCAATTTAGAATTTATATTTGTTATTTGTGCAACGGAGAAAATGAAAAATACTTGAACGAATACTCGCCGGTTTTTAATTATTGTTTTTTTTTTTTTTTCCTTTCAAATAACATTATCACCTTTTTTGACGTTCACTATATTTTGTGATAATGATCATTCAGTTTATACTGTTGACGACAATTGATAAATTGACTAATGTTATTTTTAATTAAACTTGAATTTTATTTCAACGATTTGACACAATTCTAAAACAACGTTTCACTAATATTCACTTTGTCATAATGACATTTAACAAAAATATTCAACTTTGATATTATTCATGTCCAAATTTTTCGTTAAAATTGTGTACTCGTTGCAACCCTATGATAATCGAAATTGGCGAAAATAAAAACGCAATTACAATAAAAATATTACTGGAAAATAATTTTAAAACATGAACAGTGAGGTTAATCCCGATGAATAATAGTGAATCGAACAGACCTCTTCAATTGTAGTTCATCAATAAACACACATAGGTGAAAAGGAAAAGAAAAAAAAAAAAGAAAAATACTGAGCGCTGAATTGGGATTTGCTTTTTGTCTATACCGTCAATGAATATTTTTCTCGTGTCACTCGTTGTGAGAGCATACAAGCATGAGTCACGTTAAATTGATTTCCCCGTGACCATTCCCAAGAGCGTGTGTGCATAGAGAAGTGAGAGGAAGAAGGGGAGTTGAAAGAGGGAGTGAGATAGATACAGTAGGTGAGAGCCACCTTGAAAAGTCACCTCGTTACTCATTCAGCCCCGATACATCTCGATGAGAGTGTGAAGGGGAAAAAATATTTGCATTTTAATTCACTGTGAATAATTTTTAAATTCCACATCAAGCAATAAAAATATATATTTTTTAATTTACGTAATATTAATTTATAAAAACTAGCGCTATGTTTTATCTCAGAGACCTAATATCAGTGAAAGTCACGTTCAACATTGATATATAAATCATGAATAAACATTTGTATATGCAACAGAGAATGGTAAACAACACCATTTCTGGCAATCATTCACGGTCGTACTGGAAAAAAAAATATATGCTATGTTTATTATTGATCTTTTTTTCCATCCTTTCAAGTTCTATCGTGCAGTAACGCATCTCCATGGATGAAAAAAGAATTTTAATGACCTAGTAAAAAAATTCGCCAATAGTTAAGGGTACATTTTCAATATCATTTTTCTCACGAAAATTATTGATAATATACTTGTAGATGAACACTATTATTTATTATTTATATGAATATTAATGTAAAAAATATTATTCAATTTACATTTGATCTTTTATCTGGCAATAGTAACTGCCTCAAATTGCATACCATTAATGTTAATTTACGGGTTGTGTCACGCACTGAAATGAAGGAAAAAGAAAATGGTAAAAATAAAATAATTTTATGATTTCGAGGGTTTTATTTGGTACTCATTCGTCGTTACATCCTATATATATATATATTCATGCACATATGTCTTATATATATATATATAGGTCCATTATAGTGAAAGGGAAATGTCTTTTGTGTACTACAAACTCTCAAGAGACGGAAGCAATTTAGAAAGGACGTTAAGTCGTAATTCTTTCCACTATTCTGTTGAGGTAATACGACAACTTCCGTTACGTCGGTGATATTGTGAAAGTAGTGCACTGCAATGATGAATTATATAATTAAATAAACGGAAATATAGAAATGTGAGATGATGATATGCAATACGATATATATAGAAAAATATCGATTTAATATATTTCATCTATTTATTTTGTATCAAATATCATTGTACAAATGTTTCAACTTGAAATCTCAAACAACAAATGCATTTCACGCGACATTCTCGCTTTTGTATTCGATTGTTGAGTGGCGTGTGATGTAGTACACTACACGTCTCTGTGAATTTCAAGTTGTATCATTGGCGCGCGCTTATGTACTGTATACCAGAAGATAGTAATGGAATAGAATTACATATACTCATACATACCTATTCACGCTGTTCTGTTTACTGTACATAACAATTCAACATCGATCTCTCTCACTTTGAGTTCTTGTTTTATTTGTTTTTATACACGTCTCACTAACGCCATAAGAGTAGTGATGTTTAAGTTGCTTGGACGATACCAATAAATAAGAAAATAAAAATTGAGGAATTGAATGAAATGACAGGACAGAAAAAAATATACACAAACATTAACAGCGTAACTCGTGCGACTGTATTTCTTTTTTTTTTTTCATCTCGAAAAGCAATAAACGCTATTTCTCTTGCTCGTCTCTCATTTCTACTTGCGTATTTATATGCCCTTATTTACTATCGCCCTCTTCTGTCCCTTCTTCTTTCGTTTTTCTTTACTTTTTTTTTCTTCTTTTTATTATTATTTCTCGTTGTGTACATACCTATTTTATTGCTCGAGCTTTCATGCTCAGGAGAATAGACGAGCCAAAGGAATACACAGATAGAGAATGAGGTAAAAAAAAAAATGCAATTGTCGCATTGTCAGAAAATTGAAGTGGTGAAGGTAGATAAAAAAAAAAAAAATAAGAGAGGAAAGAGCGAATAGTTTTATGCGTGTATACGAGAAACGTGAAACAGAATTATCATTTGCAATTTAATTGAATGAATTTTTATCCGAGGTAATTTTGCGATGTGAGATAAAATGAAAAATCATTTTTATCCGCGCGACAAATTTTCGCTTTAATTTCATTTTTAAAATAATCTTCATTCAATTTGAAATAATTGTCAATTAGAATCAGGTGGGTCAGCGAATGATTGCGAATCAATTATGGAGTGAGCCGAAAATAAAATAATTATTGGTTTCCATCTGAGTTATTACCAGTGTAAATTTTTATTCACGTTTTATTCAAATCATAATTTTTTTTTCTTCTTACTCTTCTAGATGTATATACATACATATCGATGTATGTGTTTATATATGTAGAAAGAGAGTTTGATTTAAATAGTGAACGAGAGGAAGTGTGAAAGGATGATTGATTAAACCGCGCGCGTCGATATATTTCAATCTTACGACGAGATAAAAAAAGAAAAGAGATTTATGCATGTATATATATATATATATATATATATATTTATCTGCATATATAGAAGAAGAAAAAATAAATGAGAAGATGAAAGAGATAGAGGAGAATACGATTGAGAAGAGAGAAGACAGAGTGGGCGGGAAAGTGATCGAACCTGTCTCGACTCGCGTGGCTCGTGCGGAATCTGACGAGAGTGAAATGCGTACCATGCTACCACGTCTTCGTCATCATCTTCCTCTCTCCCTCTATCCAACTGTCTCTCTCCCTTTCTCTTCCACTTTCCCTTTCACCTTGAGAGCTACGACCAAATGATGATTACCTCACTCGTCGTAATACCCTTATCGCAATAAATTCTTGACTTCTTTTTTTTTTTTCACCTCGCATTAATTGGTCCTCTAAATAAATTTATTCGTTTTTGTCTTTTATCTTTGGATAAATATTTGTTGAACATTTATAGCTCATACATCCATCAAATACGTGGGTGAATTGAGTCAGAATATGTAAAAGTCGAACGGAATTAGTTTCAATAAGAATTCAAGAAGAATATATATATATATAAATATATATAGTGAGTTGAGAATGATGCTAGGGCACTTGATAGAGGTCACGAAGTTATAAAATTGATTCAAGAATATAATTATGTATGTATATGTATGCGTTTATGCGTATTTTCATTGCGGTAAAATACTGTTGATCTAAATATGTATATGTATATGTATGTATTTATGTAGAGACGAGGGCGTCTGACGTGTGTAAAGCTGATTCGTCGCGTCTTTTTTATTACTTGGGCATCGTAGAAGAGAATCGATATCACCATGCGGCTCACTCATGCCTGAAACAAGGCGTGACAAAGACGACATGCAACAACTTTAGCGTAGTCTTTAACTTCTTTGTTTTTGTTTATACTTCATTCCCTTCTTAAGATGAACAAATAAAGAGAAGAAAAAAAAAAAAGGTGATAGAGAGAGAGAGAGAGAGTGAAGCTAGTAATAAATAAAAAAAGAAAAAAAAAATAAAGTGACTTCATTTGGATTTAAGTACCAGGGAAAATTAACACAATAATAATTTAATTTGTGTTCGGGGCACAAATTTGATTACAACTGATGTCTCATAAATTTGCTTATTTTTTTTTTTTTTTATTTTATACTCCAAATGTACTAGTTCCCGGATTTTATTACGCATGATGAAGAAAAAAAGAAAGAAAAAAAAAATACGAACAAAAGAAAATGAATTATTTTATTATATCCATATTGCGCAAATTGTCTCGGGGAGGGACGAGAGAAAAAAAGAAATCAAGAAGTACGACGCGCAGAACTTAGGGGTGGGGAGAGAGGGGTTGTGTAAGAGCGAGAGGGAAAGTAATGGGTCCAAAGAATCCTGAAGTAATCTGGCATCAGATGGGCTTCCAGCGAATCCACCATGATCCCTCTTTCTTTTGTTTCTTGCTAGCTTGTGTGCCCTCCCTTACATATATATATACACACAAACACAGACACACAGACGGCACGTGACGCAGTAGTATTATGTGTGAATTAAAATATCGTGCCGCTGAATGTAATATTGTCAAGAAAACATTTTTTTTTTTTTCTCCTCGATATTTTCATAGACTTATGCAGCTTTATGTTTAATTAACTCTATATTTTGAAAGATGATAAGAGTTACTGTGGTGTTGGCACAAGTGGGCGCTTTCTTTTTTTATTCAAATTGAAATTTAAGAAATTTATTTGGACATTAATGTGATATTGATGGCGGTAATTTTATGGTGAGGAAAACCGGTCAGTTATCCAACTGTTGGTAGTCACTGTTATGGTGCCAGTTACGTATAATAATAACCGTTTGAGGTGCTGATTTTTTATTCATTTGTCATTTGATATTCTGTTTTTGGTTAAAAATTGGTGGGAACTTGATGTGAAAAAATTTTAGAGATCGTTTATTATGGGAAATCGAATAAGTATTGTCGTATGTTCCATAATTCAATTTTCTTTTTTTGGGTCACGTACGTATATGGACCGATAAATTGTGGCTTAAACCTTTTGTGGAATTTAAGCAATGGCATTTCAGCTTGAGGGATTGATTAAATTACTGACTGATAAATTTATTTTATTATGTAATGTTATGTGATTGAAAAATTATTTATTCAAGGATTTATATACAGTGAGAGTGTGAGAAATTTGGTAGTTTCTTTTTTTTTTCTTCTTCTATCTTTTAGTTACTCTTCCTTTTTTCCACATTTGCTCTGACACTTTTTTTTTTTTATTTCTTTTTCCACGTGTTCCTTCTTATTTTTTGAGGTCCACGACTCACTGTGTATACGGCCTTGGCACGCTTCACTCGTTATCCCTTCGACCACTCTTTCTCTCTATTCATCACCTGCCTCGCGCAACATACGCAAGAAATGACTCACAAAAAAAAAAAGAAAAAAAATATGTAGCAGTATGAAATGTAACTTTGCAGAAAAGTGGTCAGTACAGAATAATTAAAAAAAAAATAATTATAATGATAATTATCATGATTGTTACTGTCATTTATAAATATTTATATACTGACAATTATTGTTATTATGTTTTTTTAATTACTGTAAAGATTGATTTATCCATTCATGTATTTTTATTTTAAATAAAAATGCTGACACAGTAATTGCGTGGCGCTTTGGTACAGTGTATATAAGTTTTGAAATCGATTTTAAATGTGCCAGGTGCACGAAAAATATAAATGCTCACTAATCGGATTCAGCTGCACGTTATCAAAGTACTCGTCGACGTTGTCGTCATCGGTGGGCGATTAAATGTGTTTAAAAGGGATAAAAAAAAAAATAAATAAATAATAAGTGAAAGAAAAATACATTGCAACATTCACGTAACAGAAAAATTGACGCTTATGTATATCACATGACGTCCATTGAACAATATTTCCATAATAAATTTCACTCCATTACGTAACGTTTATATTTATAATGATGCACCACTGTTGAGAGTTAAATATTTATAAATTTCTCGAAAAATATTTCGTATTGAATTTGTTTATTCTATTACACAAACGTCTCTTCTTTCTTCATCACCATTCCATATGAGTATCAGATTAAATTTACAAACAAACTTATGAAAACATTGGGTACCATTTCATTTTGTGAAACTAAAAATGATTTTCATGCTGAACTTCAGTCTTTGTCTTGTGTATTTATTCTATTTTATTTATTTTTCTTTTTTTCCCCCGTTCATTTCATCTCCTTCAGTTTTATTTACGATGTTCATTTATTCATGGAATATATACACACACGGGTATTCACCACATACATTCAAAGGTTGGAATGCATTTGTAAAATCATAATTAACCCTGAAAGCTGTAACAGTCGGTGTTGTGTCGTGCAGCCGCAAATAAAATACACTATACCACACATTCATATACAAATTGGGTAGGCATTATGCATGTGTATTTATCCACGTGTATTTTAACATTAGTATATTTGTAACAATTTCCCCCACGAGAAACATTATCATTGTCCAAATGCTAATGTGTCCGCAAATTCATCGTGTTACATTAACAAGAAACATTAATTATTTTATTCTCATAGCGAACATTAAATTTCTCTTTTCCCGAGATATATCACAATCTCTTTTTGTATTCGTTTGTCAGTTATATTCGTAACTATATAGATGAATACATACATATATATACCTGCCATTTTTGGAACGGACACGCCTCGAGCTAGTCTTAGAACTTCCTTGCATCGCTTCTTTTCTCCTCGCGTAATTACGTGCCACGTTGCGCAACGCTTAAAGACCTACGTCTTTCTCTCCTCCTTTCCCTCCCTCTCTCTTTCTTTATCCAACATTTGTGTTTTTTCTTTTTTTTTCCCCTTCTTTATTTATTATTATTTAGTTATTTTTTCTTTTTCTCACCTCGTTATCACCTTTCGCCTCCACAATTTCATAACTTTAATGATGTGAAATCACGGTCACAATTTAAATTTAAATTAATAGTTATGGGTATTAATATTATGTAACACAGATAATTAGCTGTTTGTTATCGTGTTACAAGTGGATTAATTCAATAAATTGTAATTAGAATTAAGTTGTGCTTTTGAGTCGAGAATGACAGAATTAATCAGTCAATCGTGTGGATTCTTACAATAATAACTTTATTAATATTTATCGTTAGTTTGAGTGGAAACAATTGGTAAAAATTGATTTTTGCCCACGCATATATTTCAGTTAATCGATTGGGTATCGATACAAAAAAAAAAAAGAAAGACATGTCGATACAATTAGTTAGAGTGGTAATAACAGTAGAAGTAGTGTACATGGTCTTTATGATCTTTAACGTGGTTTCATTTCAAAAATGAAATGATTCCATCAAATGTTTGCGAATAAATGTCAGCGGTTTATTTATTCTTCAGTCATTTATGCAATGAGCCAGTTGAATAAACGTAGATGTTCTAAAGTTAACTTATTTTCATTAGAAAATTTCTATTGCGTTGTTTATGTTTAAATAATTATACTTAAGTATATTTCACTACTTTATTATTTACGGTACAATAATTCCATCTACATATATATCACAAAGTACTATCGCCGGAAGTGGTTTCCCTGTTTCCGCAGTCCTTGGAATTTCACATTCTCTTTCTCGCTCTATCATTTATTGAGACACACACACACTCTTGATCACACCGTCGTTGTCGTTTATTGTTGCTTCAGTTCTAATCACAAACTAGATTAGTTACACAACTAAATGTGTGATTTTACGCTTTATAAATTTGAACTAAAAAATTCTGAAATATATTTTACAGTAAAAAGTGACAAAAAAATATTTGTGTTTCCGTTTTTTTGTTGTTGTTTTTTATTTCTACTTGTCTTATCTCTTGCATGAATTAATAATAACATGTGTCAGATTATGAAAGCGACACCGTCGTTTTGTCGTTAAGTGTGAAAAAAGAAAATTAATGGAGATGGAATAAATGATGTTGAATGGGTATTATAAGAGAGAATTTATTATATACGTTGGTGTAATAATTCACCAAAATTGTATGAGTAGGCGATGTAGAGAGAGAATGAAAGAGAATATGAGAGAGAATTCTCATTTACTTTATGCATTATGAGAAATGCGATTTGTGCTCAAGAGAAAGAGTTATATTTAATCATGTAATTGGGATGTGACGTGAATCATCATCTTCAACAGTTGAAAATTTGTTCGCGCTCATATTCTCTCCTCTCATTCTTTCTTATTCACTGTGAGCAATGGCAAGCACACCGAAGCCAGAGCACCATCAGCCACGAGAGAATATCTCTTTTACCATTCAGCAAACGTCCATGAGCGTTTCCGGCTCACTAAATTCCTCTGAGTTGTGATTCTCAATGGGACACGAACACTATTTTTCACTCGTGGAATTTTTATTTCTTTCGCTCATTGACCTTTTTGACAAATCTCTCTTTCTTTGTTTCCTCTCTTCTTCACTTTTTTTTTTTTCTCTCTTTATCATTTATTTATTATTCACAAAGTCCCAAACCTAATTTCCTTTGTTCCATAAATTTTGACGAGACAATTTTGGGAATTGATATTTATGGAATTAAATGGTGATTGATTTGTCTTCTTTGCTTTATTCTTCTTCAAGGTTTGATTCAATATTCACTTCCAATTTAATATTCTTTTTTCATTAAATTGTCACAGGAAGATTCTGCAAACTGATATTCATAAAATTAATTTCGAAATTGATTTGTTTTTGTTTTTTTGTTTTTTCTTTGTTTCCTTCTTTTCATTTTTTTCACTGCCTGGTTTAATATTTACTTTTCAACGACCATCCTATCATGTGGAAAATTTTCTCAATCCTTGTGATCCCGCTTCGTTCGTACTTTAATTTGGCGCTAAACTTTATTCCCAGTCGTATAAAAGCAAAAGTCCCAATGACTCAACCGTATCTACAGATATAATAATATTCGTATATGGTGATGTGCTGCACGATAGTTTATTCTATTCGCTCTATATTCGTGTGCTTCATTACCCACCACGTTTTCACCCTCACGCTTGCTACCGCCCACGGAAAATTTTCGCAGAATTTCCCTCTGGACATATTATTGGTGGAGTACGGAGTCGAATCTCACACCGATTTAATTACCATTTTAATTACTTCAACGACATTTAAAGTTAACATACAAGAGAGGACTGCGTGATAATACTTAATTGAACTCGCTGGATCAAATTATTACGCACCACCGGCCATAATGTTCTACGAAATAATAAACATACTTTATTATTTTTACAAGTAAAGACTGGAAAAAAAAAAACAAAACAAAACAAATTGAAATGAAGGATGGTTGAAATATATACGGGAGAGTTCTATCAATAACAGAATTATTCGAGTCAAAATATTATATACAATGCAATTAACAATATTATTTTGACAACCAAATTATTTGTGGTATATTTGTAACGAAAATTAATTATTTAAAATTTCAGTACTATGCTCTCTCTCTCTCAAATAAATAAAACCTTTCTTACATAATAAATATTTAGAGTATCAAATATATCACAGAATGGTTTTGTTGGCACTAGAAGATTGGTGAACTGCCGCGGTCGTCACGCCAACGACCGTTAAGAGGCGTGGATCAAAGGACTCAGTAAAGTAGAAATATATACATAGTCTTGCTATAGTGCTCATGAAATTGGTTGTATATAGTATCTGAGCTTGGGCATCTGGTGGTTGCCAGCCGTAAATAATGACTGAAGAAGAAGCAGGTGTAACCTTGGCTTAATTTGATAATTTATCACAACCGAGTCTCTGTGTGTAAATGTGCCTGAGTTGCTTTCTCGACTTTTTTTTTTTTTTGTTACTCTTTATTTAATGTCTAATTTTTTTTCTTTTCTTTCTTCACAATTGGACCTCTGGCGCACTCAGTAATTATAAGATCAACTTTATGTCAATCAGTTTGCATTTGCGTTAAATATTTACATTAAACAACAATATTTTCTCATTAAAAATTTCAATTGAACACAATTTGAAAAGGGACAAAGCATGCACCAGACTTTATTTTCTTCCATTTTAATAATTAATTTCTTTTACCCTTTTCCCCCCGTTTTTGTTTTTTTCTTTCATTTTAATTATTCCCACTATTGATGTAAAAAAATTGAGCTGTCACGGTGAGACTGTCATAATTTTTCTTCGCTTAATAATTCACTCGTGGTGAGGGTTAAAATTTAAAATGTGTAGGTGTGAGGAAAATGTGGAGGAGAAAAAAAAAAAATCACGAGGGAGAACGAACACACAGAAGGAATAGGTGTAAAGCAGTGCTGTCGTTTCTTGAATGGCTTCTAATTTGCGACCGTTGCTTTAATTGCAACTAGGGTATACGTTATTCATATTCATATCGCAAAAGCGTTGAATATATATAAGTGTGTATGTATATGTATGTACGAATTCAAGGAATGAATATATATATCTTGTGTTTACTATGATGATGAAGGGGTTGAAGTGGGCAAAAGTCAGAGAAACACCTTCAGCTTTCATCCAGTTCACTCTGAATTCATTTACTTGTTAATATTACCTTTGATTGAGATTTCTTCCTATTTTCAAATAGATATACATTTTTGTGCCATTCAAATAGTAGCAAAATTTATATTAATAATTCATTATTATTACGTTAATGATGACAAAGGAAAATTGTTCCAATTAAATGGTATTGTCAACATACTTGAATATTAGAAATATTACTGATGACACCTGGAATATATAACAATGGAGTGAAACAAAGAAGAAAAGTTCTCCGAGTGGAACAAATTTATTTGAATGAGACGCGCGACACAAGGCGGTTGATAAATTTTCTACCGAGTCCTTCTTCCACCTCATTTCCCACGCTCTTTTTTTTTTCCTTTCCTCTCTTCTTCTTCCATGAAAGGTGAAAGAATCCTGAAAAGTGTCTTGACTGGCAGGCATTCGTGGAAATTCATCGGAAACTTGTGTTCCCACTTTTCTTATTTTTGAGAAACTATATTTCAAACAGTCAAGCACAAACATAGGAAGTGAGAGAAAAAGAATAATAAATAAATAACGAGACTGATAAATCAAAAGAAATAACAAATATATTGAAACAATGGGACTACTATTCTTCATCTACATCCGGTGTTTATATTTATTTTTTTCTATTAGTTTTTTTCCCTCGTTATCACTTACTTTATCTTTCTTACTTTATTTTCTCTCTACCTTACTTTATTCTTTTTTTTTTTTCTTTTCTTTTTCACCATTTTGAAAATATCTTGGCACATAAAAGTGACTACTCAACCTTGCTACATATACACACATTCGCACTCGAACATTAAGGTTGCTTGTTCTGCCTTTTTTTTTTATTTTTTTCTGTCTTCTTTCAAACGACCACAAAGTCGATCCATCAAGATCCATCCAAGCGTTTCCAGCGGGATAGAATAAAGCGAACTTGGTATTGAAGTACCGAGACGCGACTCTCTACTTTTCTTGCCTTTCTCCTCATCTCCGGTGAATTTATAAGCATTTCGCGGGCCATGAAGCTTCCCGAGGACGGACGTAACTGTGAGGAATACGAATGATTTTTGCGACAGTTCATGGCTCCCATTTTCAACTTTTCACAAAATACACATATACCTCAGTACATATTCCGTATATATATGTTTCTATCTTTATCCTATGTGCTTGCTTTTCAACCTAAGTATCGTAGTCGATGGGCGGGACATGGGAGGAAACTCAAAATCGCTTGGCGATATCAGCGACAGGAAGTTAAAGACCGTCATGAGATTCACAGTACTTTTCTCAAACATTCAACTTCACATGTATACATATCATCTCATATAAATATGTATATTGAATAGATAACTGCTTAGTCATGTGTAGGTGTAGGTAGATGTGCTTTTACGCATAAAGTGCAGTTGTATTCATGTGAGTGAGCAAAAGAAAGGAAGTCTACAACTGGAAGAACTGTGCGCAACTTACTTATTCAACATGCTATGGTAAAAAGAGATGTTCAGTTATTAATAAAACATTCATAACCTCCAAGTATTTTAATATAAATCTTTGACTGTGTGCTATTTGTCGAATAAATTAATAATATTGCGGTATAAATCATGAACATCCAATTAACCTTTTGACATAAATCAATGATCAAGATATGATGTATCTATTTAATTTATATATTACACATAGATCTTTTTTGTTTTTTTTTTATGTTCGTTAGCGGAATCAATGTGCATATACGACTGTATCGCACATATTTCATTATTTTAATTAAAATATTTTAGATGAATTATTTAATGTATGATTGCAAATAAATTGCAACATTTTGATTTGATACTTTTCAAACGCATATCTATCAAACTACAGTTGAATGACAGAAAGTGATGAAAATTTGTTGATTTTGGAATGTCATCATTGAACTAACGAGAAAATAATTGTGAAAATGGTTTATCAGATCATTCGATGAAATGTTTAAAATTTAACTTATTCTTTTGAAGAACTGGCACGCATAGTTTATGTTAGTGAACATCGAAATTAAACCGAAGTATTATAGTGAAAGTACTAGCAGCGGTAATTGATAGCTCACGGATGTCATGCAACTTACAAACCTGGAAGGATACGAGAATTCGGGAATACGATTTCGTATGATAGAACTTCCTGGAACATTATCATGCAGGCACAAAACTTTGTGAAATTGAAATATTTGAACTTGAGTAGTAAACATCACTTATCCGGCAATATTAAGCCAATAGTGATGCTGATGAAAATACCAAAAGCGATATCTTATATCTGTGAACATTTAGGTTGCGCCTCCCGAGGCGTGTTCCTCCACCGGAAATTTATGCCAGCTCGTTTCACCGCTCTCTCTCTCTCTCCTTCTCTACCTCTTTACTATCACCATCACCACTACGTTGCTTTCGTCGTCGTCGTCGACGTCGACAACGTCGTCGTTGGGTACTTTGGTAGATGCTCGTTAAGTCCCGTGTTTCAGGGGTAGACACGCGGCATAGGGGAGTAATGGCGGAGACGGCAGTGTAGATATACCTATATCCGATGGGCATATCAGGGGTTGTTGATAGGCAAACTAGAAAGGAAGCCAGTCTGCTTTAGCTCCAGGGGTGCTCATTTGCTTACGCGTACATTCTGCCTGTGTCTCATTCTCATCCGTTTTTTTTTTTTCTTTCTTTCTTTTTTCTTCCTTGGTTACACTCTGTTGGTTGCTACGCGAGAACAACGTACTCGACTGAAGGATGTACTTTGGATGTGGAGACTCCTCAAACAGACCCAGGGGAAACCGTTTAGTACTTTGGAAATGTCCAACAAGGATACATATAGAAATGCCACACACAGACATAACAATACCCCCGTAGTATATGTTCACTTTCAACATCTGCTACCACTAGAGGTCCCAGAATTATTTCCGCGTATAGAATTACGCAGTTTCTGCCCAGTTGTTGATTTCAGCTGTATCTGAAATGGTGGTTACTATAACGAAGTTTCAAACATGTATAATAATTTAGACATAACTTCTCATATCTAATTCTGTATTTCTCATTTGTTGTCTATTTCCATCCACTCAATTGCGATTGGATGTGGTAATACAAAACTTGACCGCACACCAGTGTAAACTTGAGATTAGTGTTATTATAGTTGAGTGATGAAGTTTGACAATAAATTGTTTGTGATGAAATAATTCGCTATTGTTTCGCTGACAATGTAATTACGAATTTATGGATTCTAGTTTGTTGGAGCAAAAGTAAAGTAACGTTGGGATTGTTTTCGCAAGGTTTTGATGAACACAGTCGCATTGACCAGAACTATTGGAATTGTTCTTTTGTTAGTTCTAGCAGACAATGTATGTGCTATTTTTATTTTTTTTTTTTCTTTGCTTCATGTTCCCGGCTATCTCTTCGTTTCCACCTCGGGTTTTCTTCATTTATTTTTCCCTCTGTTTGTTCGTTTTTTCGTCTCTTTTTCTGTGATATAACCACAACGAACTGTCTGTGGTTTCCCCATTTTTGCCGTTTCACTGCTCCCCAACGGTCATTACTGGCAATTAGCAAACACACAGGTTTTGCACACATGTTTACTTCGTATAATTTAAGGCCCAAGAACTTTGGTAATTACTTACTCCAAGAGTTTTCCGTACTTCGTTCTTCTGTGTGCCAAGAAGCCAAATAGTCCCTCTCGTTTCTACAAGGATTGTTGAATAAGGAAATCCGTGAAGCCAAGCGTATAACAGCTCTTTGTGCACTTGATGATTATCGTTTGACGTTTCACTCAATGTCTTATGTTTGCATTTCTCAACATCATAATACATTTGTTTCAATTATCAAATGCTTGTTAAATACAAATTGTAATTTCCACAATTTCCTTTGTTCAATTAGTCTTGTACCGGAAAGCAAGCTATAAATATTTGTGATATCGAGTTCTTTAGTTGTGCAAACTGTTGTACGGATTCTTTGACCAGCAAATACGGAACTGTGGTGTCAGTTACAACGGAAGTATCACACAACTTCCATTATTCTATATGTACAAATACCAGTAGAAAGTTTTTATCAAAGTGGAAATATTTCGTCAGAAGATTGAAAATTAATTTCAATTATTATCAAATTTACCTTTGTGTTGTTAATTATGAGTGGCAATGTATTTCCTTGTGTCCAATTTTATCAGATATACCAATAAAATTAACCTAAGTATTAGAAATATTTCAAAACAATTTCAAGTCATTTGAAAGAATTAGCTATAGTGTATTATTACCATTATCATCATTATTACTATTCCTTTCTATCATGCCACTTGATAGGTAATAATTTACCCTTTTATGGGGAGGATGGTATATAGGGAATATATTTGCTGGTGGTTGGCAAGACCGGAAGAGGAATGTGGCCACTGAAAGCGAGATTAAATGGAATACCGTTATCTCACCGTTCAGACAGAATAAGAGAGCGGGGTGTAAGGGATGAGAGGGTGGTAGAGAGGCATTTTGCGCATTGAAATCGAGTACCATCAATTTTCAACGCCATCTACAACTCAGACGTGTTTGGTGCTGCTTTTCTCTTTCTATATTGCTGCTGTATAGTACTCTCACACCCTTTAGAGTCTCTAACAGGCGTGACATCTACGAGTCATCAATTATTGTTGCTAGTACTCTTACTGGAATACTTCGGTTTAATTCCGCCATTTACTAACACAAAGTATACACACACACACACATTCTTAAGTGTTGTAGTAACAATAAAAAACTCGCTGAAGGGTTAGTCAAATGTTGAACATTTGATCGTATCATCTGGTAGATTACCATTGATGCATTAAATATTTGAATTTCCAATAACATTCTTGTATCTATGTGCACTTCTGTTTAATATCTTGATAAAGTCCTGTCGAGCAGGAAGGTATTTTGTGAGTGTGCAATAGGACGCCAATTTAAACTTGACGAAACAAATATACAGCTGTTTAATTGATAATAAAATCTAATTTCAAGTAACTTTAATACACTTCTGTGGCCTGGATAAGCTAATTGATGCTAATGTTATCATTTTTTTTGTTTTTAATGTTTCAGGTGAGTCTTCACTCCATGCTGAATGCTTAGAACTACAATCACCAACCCGATTTATCTTGATCATAAATCTAATAATTAATTTACAAAAAAATGAGGGGTAAGCTAATTCTTGATAATATTTTATCTATTTTACCCCCCCACGCCTGTTTTCAACATATACGTTCATAGAACACTGTTTCATTAATCATGGGATTAATTACAGACTGTAGCAAACACAGGATATTATGGTCGCGATGCCTTTGCGTGCGCACGAAAGTCTTGAGTTAAAATGTTTTATCCACTTTGAATTTATTAATCAGCGGGTGGTCATCGCTAGCACTTTTACATACTGCTAATTTTCCATTTTTTATTGTCTCATCTGTCTCATACACTTTTTTTTTACTATTTTTAAAATCTTTATATACAGTTCTGGCGCGATAAATTATTCGTGGGTTCAATGCACCCACGTTCTATTGCAACATTATTTTATTTTTAAACCGGAATAAAAATTACCTCCTCTCTTGTTCACACGGTTTTCTTGAAGGCGAGATAGTAACACAACGCTAATTATTATTTTACTGGGTGTGGATTGACGTCATGTCTAATGACTCAAAAAATACTCTACAGATAAAAAGTTGGTAACATTTAATATTATCAGTTATGTTATTATGGTTTTTGAAATTATTCGTCGTTTTATTTCATTTCTGACGTTACTGTTTATTACCAAATATTCAAGCAAACAACTAAAAATCACAATTACATTATATTCCGTCGGTAAAATTTTATTTAATTAATGGTTATTACCATACGATGGCGAATGTGCTGGTAATTAATTCGACAATTAATAAGGCAAAGTGTCGGTTTATCGCCTTGGTATAGGCAAATCCCGGACGTGCGATCGCGAGCGGAATTAATCGATGTCTAGTATGTATATGTCACCATCTGCTATAAATATGTGTTTATATGCGTGTGTGTGTGTGTACGCGTGTAATGTGGTGTACCTTAATATCTCGCCACGTGTGACCGTCGTCCTTTAATATATGCGGTTTCCACACCGGATATTTGCAAATATTAAATGTTATGTCTTGTTCATTCGTAAATTATTCTTGTCACATTTGGCGCTTTAATTGGTAATGATTCTCAAATCTTTATCATATAATTATTAAAAATTTGTTTAAAGTTGTATTGAGTAGCGCTGGGAAATAATATAACACCTGTATTGCAGTATTCAATTCGCTTAATGAGATTACTTTACCAAATCAATTTATTCGAAATTATAAACGATTGGTGGTATATGATATTTAATAGTTCAGACTATTGCTATATACTCAATTGCAGATCAATTGTGTATATCATTTGAGTGGAATCAATTTTCAAAGCGTTGTCTTTATATGAAATACATAGTCATTTTATTATAGTGATTAATTTATTATAGTAAATTATACAGTGGCAGGAAATCTTATTCTTATGAAGAAAAACTAAACTTAACTTATTGTTTTTGGTTAAACATCTTTCGTAGTGCTACTGTTAAAGTAAACATATATACGGCGCAGTATAATTCATGATGAAACTTGTGTCATTAAACATGATATTTTACTCTTTAGTTGAACATTTCAACTTTAATCTCTAACTAAAGATGATAAAAGTTTATCATTATTAATTTGAACGTGGGTATTTAATATAGAAATGAGTTGAGAAAACTCTTTGACAAGTAGATAAAAACTCAGGGGTATATAAATAAAAATCAAGAAATATATGTTAATGGAAGTGGATGAGAGAGAAAGAGAGAATGTGGCACTGGGAACAAATTAAAATGGTAAAATCTCACTTTTAAAAATATTTTTGGCAAATGGGATGACGAGAAATTTGTCTCTGGTGGCCTGCTAATTGCATCCCCAATTTTCATGGAATGTCTTAACTAGTAATACCATCACGCAACGTAACCCGGTACTAATGTCTTTGCGGTTTGGTTGTGTTGCAAAACTCTCCTTCGACATAGGAATATTCACACACATACACACACATACATACATACATGTACGTACATATAGAAGGCACAAAAGAATGAGAGAAGAGGGTCCGCGGTCTCCTCGAGCGAGTCATCGCACCCTGGCTGTGAGCACAAACAAAGGAAATTCTCTCTTGCGCCATATAATGTTACAATTTTATCCAAGTATGGAAACAAAATTATACATCTACATATATTTTTTTTTTTTTGCATTCAATCAACTTAGTTCTAACCAGTTCTTCAGTCTATTGAACATAAATATTTTTTAATAACACATGTTATTTAATTTATTATCATTTTCCCTCAATCGTAAAATTTTTTTTGATAGTACTTGATTAGGGAACAAATATATTTATAGATAAAAATTCAATACTTCCGGCTTTTATGATGTTAAATTGCCAAGATTGTTGTGTTTAATAACCGTCAATTTCAACTTTTCCATCAGTTTTTTGCCTACTTTTTTTTTTTTTCAATTACTATTATTATTTATATAGACATATTGTAAATTGAAAAGCACTTCTAAGTGTCGATAATGTATGGTGTGTGTGTATGTAGCAATATTTTTTTATTGGAAAATTATCGTTATGGAAGAATGAACCAGAAGAAAGAAAGGTTATACGTGTTGTACTGTCGAAGAATACTTTCTTGGGTGTTTCAAGTCAGGACAAAGCTTGTTGACCGGTCTCTCCTTCGCCATCTCCTTCCCCTTTTTCCTTCTCCTCTTCCTCTCTCTCTCTCTCACTCTTATCGTCTTATTCTTCTTTTGTCCATACACATATATGTTAGTGTATGTATACAACATGTGCTTGCCTTCGTATCCTTCGTGTTGCTGTTGCTGATGGTTGACTTGGTTGCCCCGCGAACTTCAATGGCGCACATTATATTCCTTTTTGCATTCCATCGTCGTTATAGCGAGAAATGTGTGAGGCGTTTCTATATTGTATGATGCACACACAATTTTCTATACAAAATTCTTTTGTTGGGAAAAATCATCTTCCATTATTCACGGATATTTTCTAAAGGTGGAGAGAAAAAAAAAAAGTTATAGTAATAGAACCAGAAATTTTTAATATTAAATTCTTTCTTGTAGACATTTTTTGGATTCCCTTGAGTAAAAGTGAATTATGAATTGCCAAAGGAGAACAAATAGAATAGTATTGGTATTGAGATGGAAAGTAGTTTGAATTCTTTATTGTATTTGTCAATTGTGAATAGGAAAGATAATTATAATAATACAGTGTTAACAAATATTGAGTGAAAATACTTCTGGTGCTCAAGAGAAATGTTTTTTCTATTAATTAATACGCAAAAGAAAAAAAACCACCTCCAAGTGCAAGTAGAAATTTTATCCCCGTCGTTTATTATTCACTCAAGTTTTAACTTCCAATTTTCGACTAACAGCAGCCAACTGTTTTGCTGGCAGCGCAAATAATTCTAGGGTCATCTGAAATTATTGTTGAATGGGATGAATCTAGCTAACTTCAAGTATACATACTTCGTGAAGTTCAACTGTTTCTCATCGAAGAACCCTTCACATTTTTTATCCTAGATCAACGTGCAAGCAATTATTTTCACTGCCAAGTAGAGGAACGAAGCATGAAGATAAAATGAAAATTTGAAGTGTGCTTGTCAATTTTTTTATTTTTTTGCAATTATTCTTTGAATCACCATTTTTTTTTTTTTAAGCAAATATCGTCAAATTCTCGCTTCAATTCAGTTGGATAAATGCAATATATTTATTTTTTCAAATAAAATATAATAGAGTTTTTCCCTTTATCATTATATTATACATTCTTTCCTCTTTCTTAATGTCGAAGTAATTTTCACGCGCGACTGATAACCACGTCAAGGAATTTCTTCACGGTGAAAATTTTCTTCTCGCTGTGACTGTGGCTGGTTGGATAATTCCCACGCCGCACTTCACTCTTCACCTGCACATTGCACAGAGTAAAAACATCACCCCCAAGGGCATACCACTACCGCCATTGCCACCACCATTATTATTATTATCATCATCATCACCCTACTGTACACACGCTCGGTGTTTATTTTTTTCTTTCCACTTTTTTTCTTTTGTTTTTATTGTTTTTTTTCATCCTCGTTTGTTTTCGTTTTCAAAAAAGCGGAAATGCAGTTGTGAGGCGTCATATAGTCTCTTCGAGCTCAACAAGCACTTGACGATCAACGAGAAAGAGAAGTGCAACAAAAAAAAAAAAAGGAAAGCAAAACTATATAAATATACATACACACACTGGTAGGTAATTCTTGGTGTCCTTGCGTGCGCAAGTCTATCAAACAAGCTACAGTGTGAAACAAAACAGAAAGAGAGAAAGAGGAGGCTACTATTTATCGCATGCATGAGACGACGCTCCTTTGACAGACAAACCGACAGACACATTACACTTGCAAAAGAAAAACAAAAGTAATAATTGAAGTATGTAATTTAATGTTGGATTAATTTTTTGCTCTACTTTCTTTTTTTTTTTTTCTTCTATTTCGTCCATTATTATTATTAATTCTTCATTTTCATTTTATACACATGGTGTCTGATCTCATGGCGTTAAAGAACATGAATATATAATCCTAAGTACATAATTCGTATCTGTATCATTTTGTATATGTATTTTCTCCTATCATCGTATTATTTGTTTATTCACCAATACCATTATTAAAATGGACATTGGACGATGATAATCGTGATGTTGGTGGATGGGGTGATAGCTATATAACCATTATGTCTCGTTCATTCGATGCATGCCAAGTGTGTGTGTGTGTGTGTGTGTAAATAATCCACACCCAGTGCTTGTGCTCACATGGATTTATGTAAACGATGGAACATGTATGGATACAAAAAATAAATAATAATTGACAAGTAGGATATGAAGTGAACATTTTTTTTTTCTCTTGTTTGATCAAGGTATAAAAAAAAAATACACCAAATAATGCTTGGATATAGTGAACGGTACTTCTAAATTTATTATACCAAATTGACATAGTAGAGTGGATATAAAAATGTTGAATGAAGTTTTGCTATTTTTATTGTAAAATCTATGGCTTTTTTTTTCTTAGTATCATTAAACTCGGTTTTGAATTGGAAACAAAATCAAAACAATCATACGAACAAATACAATCTCGGTTTAATATTTACAATCAAAAAGAAATTATTTTATTAAATATTTTATATGTTATTGTGCTCTCTTGTCTCATTTTTTCACTCAACTATTTATTGACTATTCTCAATCCCAATATCTTTATATTTATTCATCATGTTCGAGACCCTTCTTTTGTCAATTTATGTATATGTATCTACACGTGTCTATCGATTAATTCACCATCATTTTCAGCATGCGTGACAGACACACACACACACACACAAAATGTATATATCACAGAGGTATTTAGATACCACGAGTATAAATTAATGGTGGCATCTTGACGTCGCATTCAACTATATTATCCGACGATGCCTCTATTACATATATTGCAGTGTAGTAGTACTAGTGTCGTATAGTACTAGTTCATATATATATATATACTCACATGCAATTGTATCAACTAAAATATATACTTATAAATTATTATCGCGTGCACAAATAGAGAGAATATATATTATTCATGTATATACAACTATACATATTATTTGTAAATGAAGTTTTCGGTTACCGACTAAATTTCCATTTGATATTTATCCCCAACGTACACACACGCAAACCCAAAAAAATATTTAATATACATATACGACAAGAGTGAAAGAGAAAAAAATAAAACTTGCATTTGCAATTTTCTTCTTCTTCTTTTTTTTTATTATTTATTTTTTTTTCTTCTATCTCTTCTTTCTTTTATTCCCTCTATTTTATATCTAAAAATACTTTGACGCCGTTGTCAGACACGTGTGGCATCCAATATGAATAAATAATAAAATAATGTTACATATGAAATGTAATATAAAATCGATGATAAGGTAATAGTTCCTGTTTGTTATAGCGGATTGATAAAAGAAAGTGAGAGAGGGTGAAAGGAAGGGAGGATATAAAACTATTATATTAAAGTATATAGGGAAAAAAAAAAAAATGTTCTACGAAAAAATAATACATTTGAATAGAATAAAATAGTATTTGCACGCGAGGTCAAACCCACTGGATGCAAAGTTAGAGGGTGAGACTCAGACTTTTTCTCTTTTATTTCCTCCCCATCTATTTTACTAGCTCCGTCATCACCCCCCCCCTTTTTTTTTTTCGTTTTTGTTTTTTTTCTTTTCGCATATTCTTTTACTTTATTTCCCTGCCTTATTTTTTTTTTTTTGGTTTCACCCACCCCGCGTGCGACATCCTGCGGTGGACTTACCGTAGTCACAAGAAAGCGTAGAGAGTCAGTTGAAAGAGGGGTGGTTACAATGAAAATTTATGAGCAATATCAAATATTCTCGTCTGCATCGCCGTACAAACCAGTAACTCGTAGTCGCGTAGTGTTGACGTAATCGTCGTCGTCTGTATCGTTGTTGATTTACATTGAATATATACTCTTGCAAGCAGTGGACAATCCCACACATTGCTGGCAACGATGAATATTCGTTCAACAAAATACATACAATCAACATTATATATGGTTATATACCCCATATATAATAAATATATGTATATGGTATTCATATATTGTATAAACATATATTTGCATAGTACAAGGAAAATCTCTCTTGTGTGAATTTTAAGTGTTGAGGGAGTCTCTATTCAATCGCAACTGCATCTTTATAGCTCCATTATATTTTCGCATATATCCTATACAATATATATATATATATATATACGTATATTCAATTGAAATGAAATTTTATTTTACACATCATAACATGTGACTTTCATTTTGCGTCAATGCCAATGTAATTTTTTATTTTTGCAATCTCTTGGTTCAATTATTTATTTTTATTTTTTTTTTTTTTGTGTCAATTTTTTTATGCTTGCTTGCACTTGTTTTATAAAATTGCAACGCGGTTTATTCACGTTCCAGTGAATAGTTTTCATCACTTCTCTCGTGAACTCGCCCGCCAACCTCTCGTGCAATTGCATATCCAAAACATGGTGATATTGCTTGTGATGTGTGTGTGTGTGTGTGTGTGTGTTGAAATTGATTTTATGTGAGAAAGTGTTGGTGGTATAGTGGAAACATGGGGGTTTTACGGGTTGGAGGAGTGCGCCAACAGGGATTTTCACTTCACGTGAACGAATAATTATTTACAAGCGGCTGACGATGCGCGTGGCGGTGGTGGTGGTGATGGTGGTGATGGTGATGGCAGTGGGGTCATACCCACTCGGGGATTTCATTTCCAATTATTGCCAATCAGCCTGGAGGACGTCATCAACGGTACTCGATCTCGCTTCCAGTTTGTCACCCGCGCAATACTATTTCTCTCATCCACTCTCTGTTTTTCTCTGTTACCATTTCTGCCAGTCAAATATTGATATATTTATATTTATACGAAAATATAAGAGTATCATTGATTGACGCATTTTAATGGGCAATGGAAGCTCGAACATGTTGTTGTTTATTTATTTCTTTATGTTGTTTTATATTATTTAATTATTTTTTTTTTTGTTCGTTCTAGGGATTGGGAAAAATACGTTCAATTATCCATCTTCTGACACTCTAAGTGGAGATGATCCCTTAAGCGTAGCTGTCATTTAAAAAAATTCATTTTTTCACAATTATTTTTGACGTGGAAAAAATTTTTAATTGATAATCATTTTAGTGATAAAAGTTTCTGAATAAAGTGTCAAATTCTTCAGGCTATATCTGATTTGTTTCCGCATAATGAGCTTACCGAATTCCGCCTTCAACCCTCTAACAATATAAAAATAAAACCCGTCATGAAGACTGAAAATATAGATAAAATGTAAGAAATATTTCGGACACTTTAAGTCCAGAAAATTTTGTTGACGTAGTGGAATGAAAAAGGAAAAAGGAAAAAAAAAAAAATAGAAAGAAGTGGTGGATGAGATAGAAGAGCGGATTTGAAGGGCCATAAACGTAAAAGTTGAGTGAGGTATTGTAAAAAATAAAAAAATAATAAAACAACAACAGAAAAAAAAAAAAAAAAAAAAGATAAAAGAAAAAATAACAAGAGGTGTAAAGTACGATGGTGCAAAACCACGCAGGGTAATTTACCAATTTGTATGCTGCTTCGCTCGTGCTGTCAACTACGGATCGTAAAGTATGATATAAACGCGAAGCTTTAGACGCAGGCGTCGACGCAAAGACGACGTCGACAACGAAACGAGACTTGGCTACTGGGTATGTACTTAGTTTAGGTGGTAACCTCATGACCATCTAGTTGGCCGGTCGTTTAATTAAAATGAATTGCTTACGTCAGCCTACCACCGTCATCAACATCACCACCACCACCACCACCAACACCTCCTTCTTCCATTTTTATGTCACAATGGTAATTCAAAAAAATTGTGCTTACACCACTGCATACAACATCAAATGTTAGATAGCAAGAAAATTTTCTTGAATATCCGCTTATCTTTTCTCTCTCTCTCTCTCTCTCTCTCACCGTCTTCTCGTCTTCCTTCAACCTTTTGTGTGAGTTATGAACGATATCGTGAGAAGGGCGAAAATTGAAAAATAATCTTGACACTATTGGATATGTGGCGACGAAAAAAAAAAGTTCTATTATATATATTTATTATATATTTTTTTTTTTTACCTCTTCAACGTTCGAAAAATGTCTGAAAAAAAAACGGAGCAAAAAAAAAAAACGTTATTTACGTGATAAAATTGTGTGAAGCATTTTTTAGTCGATGAAAAATATTTTTTGATTAAATTTTAGTTTCAACTACATCGACAAATCAATTTACTATTATTAATTTCTGTCATTCTGTGTAATCTCATGTCTAATCGTGAAATTAAACGGTATTAGAGGTTTGAATGAACTTGACGTGAAATAAGTGTTGTGATTTATAAAATTATTTTTAACACAATTTTTCATACAGAATTTTTGTATTTCTGTTATTTGAATTGATCTCTTTTTCCAATCAAACCAAGTCATTCAGTGATTTAATTTATACTCGTGGAATTCAGTTGGATGAATGGATGAACTCGGGATAAAATGGAGTTTGGGATTTACGGAATTATTTACCCGGTAAGGGGGAAAAAAAAAAAAGAAAACTAAATAAATATAATTTTCGTCGTCGAAAAATCTCACATTCAATGTTATCAAAAGCACGTGCTCTTTCACTCATCTCTCTATCGATGAATTCGCAGTGCCAGAAGCTTTTAGGTGCTCTCACAGAAATCGAAGTGGTCGTAATTCAGTCGAGCGTACCCGCCACCTCGCTACCGCACACCACTGCCACCCATCGTCGTTGCTCGTCGTCGCTCCCCTCCTCTCAATTTTCCTCACAGCGATGCCTCGCAGCGAAATTTCGTCCCAGAATTCCACTCCTCAAATGGAAAACCCGAAAATTCCATTGAACATTCATGGCAGGGACCATCGAGAGCTCCGAATACACCAATTGAAGCCGTCATAAGGTCTCTCTTGGGGATTGAACGTGTACTGAGGGTTAGGAGGTTACTGACTTCACTCCATTTGCCCTCAAGTATCGATATATTCAATCTAAAATTTATCATCGCCATTGGGATTCTTTAAAATACATACACACACACAAACTCATAAACATTTCAATCTGATAGTTCTATAATATATATCTACAAAATTCCATCACCAATATTTTTATATTTCAAACATTGAAAATTCTCACGATTTACCACTAAAAATACCAATTTATAAAAATATGTGCCAATATCAAACAAAAGAATAGCGTGCGAAGAAAAAAAAAAAATATACCTTATATATCATTCTCTTTCACGGTTATCCAATTCTTCGATTTAGCATTCATCAAATAGAAGCTAAAAATATAGGGGTGAATTGAACGAGAAATAAACAGTCCCCAAGAGGAAGTTGAGCTTTGCAAGTCATCTTATATGATGTTATTTGTTGTTAGTGAGACACGAATACATTCTGTATAAATTATTAGCAGGTGGTAGTGTCCGATAAAAAAAATCTGAACATGTAGGACAAGATGGCGATACTTTAACTTCCCCCTATTTCGAGTAACAAAACTTTCACACTTTGTTCAAGATTAAAAAATACAAAATTGAAGTTTAGTAGCCTTTATATGTTGGTTAAAAAGCTTCTGAATTCTTCGAGGTTATCTCCTGCCTCATATCAAGTTTTCATATAATATTTGACATGAGAACATTTTTAGAAATAAGTCAAATACTGTCACGAAGTACAATCGAAACTATTTCTATTTCTGTCTGGTCGATAAATTTTAGGCAATGTATGGGGCCAAGCTGATAATTAAAATTCCATGGCAATAATAAAGTTCACAAAAAAAAAAAAAAAAAAAAGGATTGGGTGGATGTCAATACATTTAAAATATACTATCACATGCAAAAATGCACAAATTAAATTGCCGTTTTTCCAATTTCGAATTATTCATTATGTCCGAACATTTAGTCCGATTATTCCATGTATGTATTGAATAAAAACGTTTATTGGTGATTTTGATGTTGGAACATGTGTGCTTGAGAAGAAAAAAAATTTTCCATGAACTCACTCTCAGTTTATCGATTGACACGATACTGATACATGGCCATGACATCACAGTTCAAATTACATAATTGACCTCTCACATTCACACGTTATCCATTCTTCATATCATTATTTGCTTCCTTCCCATTTTAATTGAGTTGCTCCAGTTGCATTGACAACAAAACAGCGATAATATTTCAAAGGTTAATGACAGAGGAAATATCAAATTTATTAAAATATGAATGAATCCAAATTAATCCATGTTAAACTGTACTGAATGTTGATGATACTCAAGGTCTTCTTTTATTCATCCAAGACAATGATGTCTTTGTGTAATAACCCATAGTTTACGTCTGCTGCATAAGCCCACATATACATATATATATATATATTTATAACGTGTAGTATATACCAAGTGTGTCCTTATATCTTTCAAGGATACACTAAGAACCTACATTGTTCATTATCCTGAATGTGGGCCCGCCAAAGTTGAACGAGTGTGTCAACTGCTGCTAAGGTTGAAGAAACTCATGCAGGTGGTGATGGTGGTTAGGGTTAGGTTGGGTTAGCTTGGTTGGTGACATACAGGAGCAAGTATAGCATGTGGGCAACCAACAATAGCGTTTCCCCCTTACGCCCTGGTTTCCGTATTGCGTTACTATGGCCATTAAAACCGGGGAGTCCTTTGTTGCCAACAAGGGTAGTTGAACGCGTGGTGTAGAATTATGCGCGAACAAACCCCAGCTACAATCAACCATACATGCACACATACATGCATTTAAATTTTCATATATAATATACATACAGGCGCCTCATGTATTTATTCAATGTACGTGTACACGAAAATTACGCCAATGAACTTTGTATGAAAGAAGAAAAAAAAAACTGACGAAAGAGTTGTTAGTGCTTATAGACGTGGTGTTTTCAACTACTTTCTCAAGCTAATTTTAATCTTTACTGTTCTAATTCACCTCCATTATTCACTGCGAATTAAAAGACGTTTAAATCAAATTTAATGAGTTTATTTCATAGTGACTTTGGCACTTAAGGTGTCATCAGAATTAATTCTAATTTAGAATTCAGATTTAAACATTTTTCAGTTTCAAATCTCTACTACAATGTCAAGTTACAAATATGAAACTTGAGTTATCGAGTATACATCAATCTAAATAAACATTTCAATCTTTATGAACATTTTAATGTTAATTCAAATCATCATTTGTTTCTTCCTGGCTATAATTCTGTCGTTAAATTTCTCTTTATGTTTGCTATATACAGTTGTATTAGAGACACGCGATAGAGGTGATGTTTTGAAATATATATTTGAATGTATATTTATATATCATTACATCTGTAAATCCTTTTGTACATTTCAATCAGTGTAAATTATGTTCAACAAACATTTTGCAGAGAGTCAATTTGTCTTTCTTGTTTGGATCTCTCTGGCAAATTCGCGGACAAACTTGAGAGAAACTTGTACATATGTATGTATACTATGTATATATGTATTTTGTTGAGTGTACGATGAGTTTGGGTCAACCCAAGAGGGCAAAAGGACAGACAGGATTATACTGCCCTTCTATATCTCTTTCACTTGTCGTAGTTTGGTTCCTCTCATTTTATCTTTTCCTATACCACCACCATCGTCGTCGTCGTCGTCGTCGTCCTCCTCCTCCTCACCAGTTCTCTTGTCTCACGATAATCGTTAGCGCGCCACAGGTGTGCGCTGAGTTTCTATTTCACGAGAGCTCGTCGACCCGACGTTAGAGTACAACTATATACGTTGTCAGTAATCCTCCAGTAGCACTTACAACAACCAATGGCAATACTGTTGAAAATTTACTGGGGCTTGTATGAAATATATACTTCTTTTTTCTTTTCTTTTTTTTTTTTTCTTTCCATTTCATCACTTCAGCAACAAGAATAAAGAAACAGTTGAACACACACACACACACTGAGTTTATCTCGCTGCAGTCAAGCTCTTTGTTTGCTATATTACATTGTCAATGATCAGTGTGTTGATCTTTCAAGACAGTAGGACAGTTCAATTATAGTTGAATAACTCAATTAATATGAATGTGAATAATGTGCATGATGTTGCTTTCATGAAGAACAATGTTTCGAAAGAGTTTTGGATAATTTTTTGAAACAAAATTACTGTAAATGGAAAAAAAAAAAAGTTTAATTGAAATTGATTAACTCGATTAATGTGAATATTAACAAGTACTTGAACTTTAGTTCATTGGAATAAAATGTTTGAAGAGTTTTGTGATAGGTTTTTTTTTTTTTTTTTGTTTCGGAAAAACATCAACGAATTCAAGAACTCTTTTTATGGTTCTTAATAGTTTTGTATATTTTTACACTTGATTGATTCAATTAGTGTACAATTTAACAAGTACTTTGAACATTAATTCATTGTATTAAAGTGTCTGATGGAGGTCTACAATAGTTTTTCATTGCAAAACAAAATATGAGCGATTTTAAACATCTGTGCAAAACAGTATTGTCAATGACTTTTAACGTTGACATTGTGAGGTCGATGATGACATTAAATACACTTGATTGATGCAAATTGAAGTTTCGTCTCACCAATATAACTTGGCACTTTATTTTCTAAAATGAGTTCCTTCCGGTACATTTAAAGGTAACTTGTTATATTTTTTTTTTTTTTTCTTCCTTTTTCACTGCAATTGTTGCATCAATAATAAAAAAAAAAGAAAGCAATCTACTCAACCTTATTTTTTCTTATTCATACACGTTCAAGTTCAAGCAAATAAACTATATGAAATTTTAATTCTTTTGTAATAGAGACTGCATGATGTCTTTTGCCGTTAAAAATATATCATCACCATAAAATGTAGTCAGACCGAACAAAGAGATTTATCAACCGTTGCGTGTGAATATCTCTAAAGACTCTTTTTTCTTTTCTCTCTCTCTCTCTCTCTCCCTCCATTTTTCCTTCTACTTCGTCTTAACTAGTGGATTCATTCTTTTATTTTTTTTCTCCTCTAACGACCACTGACTCATGAATAACTGGCGTTCACATTGTACAATAATGATTCATTCCAGATGTTTCATTGATGAATACACAAATATTAATTCCCCAGAATTTTCGCATTTATTATTCAATACAAATAAAAGCTAAATTTCAACTAACAATACAATGAATTATTAAAGGGAAATTATTCGCATATTACCGGTAATGCGATATGATAATTTCCGGTAAAATGTTTGTAATGTAATTTAATTTTGCTGTCAACATTGGCCAATTTCTTCCCTTATAGTTATATGTAAAGCGAAGATTCACCTCTACCATCAACTTTCTTCATCTCGTTTACGATGTGAATGCAAATATTTTATAATATCCGGTCGGTCGCACAACGGTATTATTATTATCATTATTATTATTATTATTATTATTATTATTATATATAAAGTCCGGTTTTGTCAACGAGGGCGTGGGAAGCGGAAGCTTGGAGAATCGATACGGCCCCGACTTCGATAACTTGCCGCGCGCTCAGTGTGTCCGGATTGTGACCTTCCGCCAACGATGCGCGGCGCAAGCAACGGCGGCGGTGGTTTGAACTGGGTACAGTGACCTCTCCCGGTCGGCGCGGCTGCCACGGCCAGCCTCGCACTTATATTCTCATTCTCAGCTTTACAGATATATATGTATATATATATATATATATGTATATGTATAGTTTGTTGTTATATAGAGAATAACAAGCGTTCACCACTATCGCTCGAACTCGTAAAATATCCGCAGCGGAACGTGTGCGCGGGGCCCCACAGCATCCGGAAACGACTCTGTCACGCTTCGTGTCTCTTTAGTTGGCAATAGAAAATTCACGGACATTCAACGAAGTAACTATATGTATATATTTATATATATAGAACACTATTATTGAACCGTGGTTCTCATTCACAATCAATTAAATTTTATCATCATTGCAGTATTAGAACAATGGATGGGAATTCATGGTGAATTATCTTCACAATTTATTCACAACAATACTGGGTAACAGTTAATATCTGTAAGAAAATTTATGGTTACGTGTTGTTGATGATATTTAATGGGGTAACAGGAGGATGATGACCGGTAAAATTGAACTCTTTATGCTTTTAGAAAAATTTAATTTTGCAGAAACTAATGCATGAAAATATTCTTAATTGTTACAAAATTTTGTTTCTTTTTTTTTTTCCCCCCCCAATTTTTCATCAGCTACTGTATTTTCAAGATTGATGAGAGAATGAATGACGTTGGCAGTATCACGTTTGGTACTTGATAGCTCTCATAATTTAAATATTTTTGCAAATAAAATATTTGCGAAAAATGTTCGCAAAAGGATAATGAAGATTTTAGGATTTTTATTTATATTTTCATATCTAATTACTTTAGAAATTAATAGTTGCAAGAAAAGTAGCAAATTATTATTATTATTATTATTATTATTATTATTATTATTATTATTATTATTATTATTATTATCATTATTATTATTATTATTTTCCATAACGATTACTGAGAATGTGGAGTTTAAGTTTAGTTAAAAGTGTTATTGATCCCGACAGACGCCTTCTCGTTACAGCTCCACCCTTTCGCTTTTCATTCGTCCCCACTATATTTTTTTTCTCCTCTCTTTCTCTTCCATACATTTTATCTTGTTTTTTTTTTTATCCCCTCCCCGCCATTAAGGACTAGTGATGATCCCCACCGGGGCGCAATAGTCCATTGCTGGTGTATTATATCGATTAGCCAACCGCTCGCAATTTCTCTCTTGCACTCACCATCTCTATTTTATTCGCAGTCTTTGTCTTCCTTTTTCCCCATAACTTCCTTGAATGTTGGGTGGCATTGATGAAATGTGAGAACACAACGCAAGAATGTAGTTTCATAGCTAGGTTGTGTGTTGTGTTGTAAGTAATAGGAAGAAAATATTGAGGAAGGGGGTTTATATGTTGGATACTTGATAAAATGTAGTTTACAACTGTATCATATTGCAAACACTTTAATAAAATTTATTTGTTTGATAAAATAGAGAGGAATTATTTTGTTTGGAATTTTTTAAATCGAAGAATCTGTGCGTATAAATTTTTGTTTAATGGCCCACGATAGAGTGGATGAAAATAGAGACGAGTTTATCAAGAGAAATTTAGTGGTTTAATTGTTGTTATTGTGGTTTTATTTTTTACTTTCAATTTTACATTCAGTGCAGATAATAAAAAAAATATCGATTAATTTTACCCAATATATTGCAAAATTTTTGCTTCATTGTCTCGTGGGATTTTTAACCTTCTCTCGGTTGACGTGTGTTGTTAATGACTTTGATGATTGCGTTGTCGTTCACTATTGATTTTCTGTCGTATAACGTTCCAGGAAATGCGTTAACGTGTACCTATATAACGGGTGACATTTCACGTTCATATCTACTCTGTCCCATACACAAACATTTTCGTTATAAAAATTTTAAATGCAATTTTTTCACATCAACCCTTTGCTGAATGAGAACACACAAGAGAAATACCACAACGAAATCTGTGAACAAAAGAAATAAAAACGAAAGCACAACAATCCTTTCCATATTTATAAAAATTATCTTTAATTTATTTTGCCCTCGTGTTTCATCAAGAGATGTGAAACGAAAAAAAAAAATAAATAAATAAATAAAATCACCACAAAAATGTTCTTATTCTAATTAACTTTCACCAGAATGAAAAAAAATAAAACAAAAAAAAAAAGGAATATTACAAAAAAGTAAAGTACGAAAAAATTCTCATTATATGCTGACGGTAAAAGATAATTTGAATGAGATAAATTACATTAGCATTTTTTTTCTAGCTGTATGTATTAAAGAAAAAGAGAAACTTGATGCTACCTTGAATGAATACAAAATAACAAAATAATAATGATAATAATAATAATAACAATAAATATAATTGTTATAAAAAAGCCAAACAAAAGCAGTCCACCCTGTATACAAGTATGAACGCACAATCGAGCTGCGTCGGAAGGGCGATGCACTGTCGGGGTTGTCGCGGCGAATGAGTAACAAAGAGCGAAAGAGAATGGGCAAACGTGGCAAGCGAGCGCGAGCGAATAAGCGAGAGAAAGTCGTAACTGGCAGAGTAGTATAGACTACTCTCTCTCTGTCTAGTGTTCTTTCTCTCTTTCTCGTTATCCCTGTTGCTGCCGGTTTCGACGCGACGTTTCGCTCGCAAGTTCTATCCGCGTCGACCCTGGCGCTCGCCAACCGAACGTTCTTGGGTTCGTGAACAGCGGGTTGAGGCGGTCGATGCAGCGTTACCATAGTAACCAGACGCGTCGTCCCTCGCCACGGGGTGCATTCAACTAAAGGGGGGTTAGGCGGGAAAGGCGTGGGTAAAACCATTGCTGGATGAATCGCACGAGGGGTAGCGCAAGCACAATTCTCACTCTCTGTCTCGCTATATATCTATACCTGTATATATTTAGCTTTCACCCTCTGTTCTCCCTCTCCATCCTCATTCGGTTTATTTTATATCTTTTTTATTTTTCTTTTTCTTTTTTTTTTTTTTCTTTCCCATTTCTTTTTTTGGCTCTTCCATGCTTTCATCCCTTCCGTATACGATTTTTTTTTTTTCCTCGCACACTCACTTCCCCTAACTCTCTATCTCCCTCTTCAACAATCTTTCTCCCCTACCAACATTCTCTTCATCTCTTTGTCCCTTTGCGCCGTCGTTGCTCTTGGCCAAAAATCGAATCCGACACTGCTGTTTTAGGGGGGAGTGAACAAAAAAAAAAATACAACGCGTCAATTTCGAGGTTATGGTCCACGCATCAAGGTTTCGCCACACTGTTCGGTTTTCAAGGTTCCAAGGTCGACTCGATAATACGCGAGGAGATAATAAAACATGTAGGGGATGAAAGTAGAAATGAGAGGAGGAATATATTTACTGAGATATTCTAGACATTGGATGGATACATTTTTTCTTATTTGTAAATTTGTATTTATGAGATGGTAGGTGATATTAGGTGGAATTTATTTTTTAAATCTACGTGATCAGTATTGTTCATAGAATTTTGAACATTATTTGATAATCCGACGTTTTAAAAAGAAAATATTCTGAATGCAACTTATGTGAAACCAAAAAAAAAAAAAGGAGTTCTTTCAACACTTTGAAAATAAATGTGTATTTTTTTTTACACTTTTATTCACATTGTTTTGTTGTGTAATTCAATGATGTAATAGCTTTTTGTTTCTAATGGCAGATACCGAGGAGAAACACAATAATGGTTGATTATTGTGTCGGGAGTTTATGTTTTTTATTTACATTGTGAAAAAAGTTTTGTAAACGTTCGTTTGAAGCTAACGCAGAGTAGAATGTTGATGTTTTTTGTTAGGTTAAAATATGGCCTTGTGGTGGTGGGTGATAGAGCGTGAAATTTCATATCTAAGACATGGGCAACCTTCGCAATAAATACTGCAAACAGAATATATATATACTATTTTATTTATAGAAGAACGGTGATGCTGCAATTAATTGAATAGAAACTCATAAATAAGATTAAAATACAAAGGCGATATTTAATTGAATTAAATTGCCCACATCTATTGTTTGTGGTTGTAATATTATACAAAATTGTCAAAGGTCACAATAAGATAATAGTAATTGAAATATTATTTATAAAATTAATTCCTCCACATAAATCTTCACAAACAAAAAAAAACCCATCATACAATTATTCAAAATATCACGACATTTGGAAGAGAAAAGTGCAGCATTATTTATGTTTGTAAAGGATTCTTTATATTCCGTTGAATTAAAAAAAAATTCACGTGATTTATTACAAAAAAATAATTATTATTTTCTTCTCAACAAATCTCAACCGGAGAAAAAAAAATAATCCCGTACGCGATTATTCAAAACATCACTTCATTTAGAATGAAGCAAAAAAAAAAAAGAAACTACATTGAAGCATTATTCATATTCGTGAACAACTTCGTAGTTTTCTGCCAACAAAATGCTCCATGATTTATTGAAAATAATAATCATACATTCTCTTCATGAATCTCTACAGTAAAAAATCTAGTGCACAATTATTTTAAATATCATGATATTTAGAACAAGCAGAAACCAAAAATAATAACAAATATTGTGTGTAATATTATTTACAGTCGTGAATCATTTGATTATTTTTCATAAAAAAAAAAAGAAAAAAAAAAAGCACTGCTCACATACTTTATCAAATATAATAATAATTATATTTATTGCGTGAATTTCAACAAGAGAAAGTTCACTGCACAATTATTCAAAACATTGCTTCAAATATTTCAAATCAGTGTTTGAAGTTTGCCGGGAGGAAAATTTCCACTGGGGCGATTATCATGGCGTCTCCACTACTGCAATATTCTCTTTGATATCTAAACTCGTATAGTAGACATACTTAGATATATACATACATACCCTCACGTATAATATATATATATGTATATTTTCCCATCAACAAATTCCTACCACACATATTTGAATCGTCAAGGTCGAAACGATCACACAAATGTGTCTCCTCCCTCGCCCATACACGTTCTGTAATATGCATGAGGACACTCAGACAAGAGATGGTGAATTTTATCTATATGTATAACACATCTACAGATATATATATATTTATGTACTGAGTTAGTCCTTCCTGTCGGTTGGTTGCGGCAGCTGAGAAGCGTCTGGGTATATGGATATAGGGAAAATACGAGATGGAAAACGTGAAAGCAACCCCTAACAAATCCCACACACACACACACACACAAACACATCTGTAAATATCCATCGATCCGCATGAAGAAGAGGAGATGTATTTTCTACAGCACAAAAGAGAAATTTTTCTGTTTTTTTTTTATTACATTTTTTTTTCCAAACATCCCCTTCACTTATTTAATCACATTGGTCGCAATAATTTTATTGCAAATTGTTGACAATCACATTTCTTTTTTTCCTTTGATTCACTTTTTTTTCTCATTTCTATTGTTTTTTATTTCTTTTTTTTTTTAATATTTTTATATCGTTTTACATTACTTGCATATTTAATATTGATTGTATGGTAACCGCCCCCCTCGCCAATCACACTTGTGAAACAAAGAGAATAAAAATAGAAAGATAATTGTAGTGTTGAAAACGAGGGGCAAAGAGAATAAAAAAAATTGTGAGAATTGTATAAAAGTTGTATTGAAGTGTGTAAGGGAGAGAATAAAATGGCGGGTTGTGGTTTGTGATCAATTGCAACGATTCAGAATAACTAAGTTTTGTGTAGTGGAGACACACAATCTACCGTTGCAGAAATTACTCTTGTCGCACAAGCAACGTTTTTCACCAAAGAACAATTTTCTTCCTCTGAATATAATCAAGTTGTTTGAGTCGTGCAAACTCCACGAAATTTTTGTCGTATAAATTCAAACGAAAAAATAATAACAAAAATAAAAAAAATATAATGACAGACACAGGGTGGAAAAAAAAAATGGAAGGGAGAGAATTGACGTAGTGAATGTGGGAACAAAGAGAGTAAGAATATGGCTATTGTCCACGATTGAGAGAGAAAAAAAAAATAGGGGGAATGAGAAAAAAAAAATCACAACTCACCAATCCCCCTGACAACTGTGGATATGCCATTTTCAAAATAACGAGTTTCCACACGGCCTCAGGCTCTTTTATCACGCACAGACATATACGTCACCAAAAATAGAGAAGAAAACAAAAATAAAAAATACATATGTATGTCTATATATCGTTATTTTTCACGTCAAATACACTTTTTAATCAAGATAAAGTGAAAACAAGATATATAAAATATTCCGACACAGTTATATAATAAATATACAAACACTCAGACGTAACATTGCCTGGTATTTATTTTCAAAACAATAATACTGTTAAACAGTCGACAATTCCAATACAATAGAACGGTCGCAACCGTAGTGTGCGTGTTAGTTTTTTTTTTTCCTGTCACAAAACCTCATCTACAAAATAAAACTGTGCATTAAATTTTGAACAATACTACGTGTTTGTATAATTGAATGTTCTATCTTTTGTTCTCGAAATTTTTTCACTCGGTAAAAATGGAGATGAAAAAAAATGTAGCTAATCTCCGGTTAAATTTTTTTATTTAATTTCTTTACTTTCTCCTTTTTGTTTGTTTTTGTTTTCTTTTTTTTTTTCTTTGTGATTTTCTTTTGTCGTTGAAGCCGGAGGTAAAATCGCGCAAATTTTATCCACCATCCCCAAAAACCAGTTAAAGTACCTGTCCGCACATTTTAATCCCATTTTAGTTGTACATTAGAGCGAGAGAGTCAGAGGGATGAAGCGTTATTTACCTTGGTTGACAGCTGAGATTTCCGGTGTGTTGTAAGTGAGGATGATAGTGGTAGTGTGAGTGAGGATTCAGAGATGATGTTAAAAAGAAGAGGGTGAAAACACATATACATTCCGCGAATACGAAAAGGGATGGGAGAGCGAGGCATTTAGTTCTCGAGTAAGTATAAGGATGGGGAAAATATAGAGAAAGGCAAACGCTTGGCAGACATAGAAGAAGAGGGGGGGTAGTATGAGAGTTTATGCAAAGCTCATGCCACGCCAAATGCGGTCACATCTGCGTTGGGGTTTACGATCCGGCAAGTCACTATACGCGAAAGTACCATGGCAAGCGACGCGGCACGGTGGCTATAGTCGTTAAATCCAAAATGTAAACCTTCAGGAGGTATACAGTGAAGTAAGCAAAAGTGCTGAGGGCGAGTGGGGAAGGATAATATATAGAAGGAGAATTATTTTAATGTAACATTTGGATTTGAAATTATTTTCTTTATATTATTTTTCTTTTCAATTTTATTCGAGAACTTTTTATTAGTTATTCATTTTTTTTTTTTTTTTTCGGTGTGTGTGGGGGGAGTTTATGAGAATGTCTCATATTTTTGGAGAATTATTGTTGGAATAGATTATAGTTTTGTGCACATTTCAAGATTAAATTGGCAACTTTTCAGAATTTTCTTTTTTTGCTTTTCTTTTTTTTTTTTTCAATATTTCCAGTGAATAATTTCATTGTTTGGATTATAATTATTGTCGAACAATCAGGAGTGTGAAAAATGTCGGACTTTTCGAGGAAGAAATTGATTGTCTTTATTTTTTCTTTCTCTAAAGTTTTAAACAAATCTCTATCAGATTTTGTTGTAATAAAATATTGCAAAAATTCTCACTCGCATTACACTTTATCAATAGTTAAACAAGAATGCTAAGGGGTGATAATACATGAAATACAACATAGATAAAGTTATTTCGACAATAATAACAAAATACAATTTAATATTTCTGTAATTATCTCATAAATTCTTTCATTATTAGTATTTTTTTGTTGTTGTTGTTTTTTTGTCTTTCCTCATTCTCACAAATATATAACACACATTGAGGCAATTATTTTTCAAGTGGTTTAGTATGTGAAGAGGATACTTGAAGTAAATTAAGTTACTAGTAGCTTAAAGTAGCTCTTTACCAATTCAACATTACAACCTACTCAAAAAAATGTTAGAAGAAATAGACGAAAAAAAAATTATATAGGGAATGGCAAAAAACACATGCATATATATATATATACATGTATGTACAAAAAAAAATACCATCTAGTTCGCAATTCAGTAACTAGAGCAGAATGGGTTTCGATAGTTAAGGCGTGCAGGCAAAGTCGAGTATAGTTGGTTGAGACCAGGTAGCAGAAAGACCCCGAGTTGTTTCCTCTTTCTTTCGTTTCTTTTTTTTTTTTTCTTCTATCCACCGTTCCACCTTACCTCCCTCCTCTATTTCCTTTCTATTACATAAAAGCGAGAAAGAATAACTAGTGAGTGAAAGCGGGAGAGTAGGGGAGTACCTGAATATAAAACTGAAAGAGGTATAAGTAAGGTTCTTTTACCATTTTTTTTTTCTTCCATTCCACCTTTTTTTTCTACTGCTTCCTCTTCTTTTTTTTTTTATTATTTTTATTATAATCATCTTCTTCAGCTTTTACATCCCTTCACTACCACCACTCCCTCACCCCTCCTGTAGTTTCTCCAAGAAAGGGATGTCACACCACTCCACGTTTTACGTTTGAAATTTTTATTCAAAAAGGAGACTCGACTTTATGAGTTTCAATGTTGCGAAAGTGAGAGAGGGACGAGAGCGAAAAAAAAAAAAAAAAAGAGTGAACAAGATTTGTTTGTGTGTCAGAGAGGTGAATAAAAAAAAAAAAGGGAAATTTTTTTCTCACACACAAACTTCCTTAAAGGGGTTGAACAGACGCAAGAGATAGAGTTTTGTCATTCAGAATTGCATTAAAAAAGAATAGCGTGGAGGAAAAGAAAAAAAAATTCGAAAGCAATTGTTATCATAATGCAAATACTCTTTCGCCGCTTTTTACTTCTTGTACTTCTTCCACGTCTTTTTCTTCAACTTCTTCTTATTCTTTCTCCACTCATTCACTATCTCTTCAATCTTAGAAACATTTGCCCTTGTAACTACCACCAAGTGCAGTCATTTCTACTGATTCTAAAGCACCATCAACAGCAATACGGCTGTTCTGCGAACCGTGCAACATTAACTTGCTTCTCTCTTCACCTCGCTACTTCACCATCTTCACTGTTTCTCCATTCCCTTACCGCTCTCAATGCCCCCCCACCACATCAATATCTCTGTGTTGCATCGAAATTCCTGCACGAAGGTCGAAAGCCCCACAAGCACGCGGCATAAACATATATACGAGTGAGAGTTGCTTCACCAATCGTACTCTTCTCTATTTTGCTTCGTCCTCATCCTTTTTCTCCCACTTTATTTCCCTACTGGATATACGTTTGGTCGTCGACGTTGGCGGTTGGTCTTTGTTCATGGCGGGTTTGGCGTTTTATTTCGCGGAAAAAAGCCCACGCCGATCGCGTTCGTCGTTTGTCGCTGCCACCGTAAATTTACCAGTCGTTCTAAAGAGCAAATGCGAGTGGCCAGTGCAAGAAAGATTTAGCAATGAGACAGAGTGAGACAGTGATATATAGTAGGGAGATGACGACGAGTGGGAGGCGGAATAAGAGAGCGATAACCTTCGGGTTGAAGTGACCTTGGTCTTTAACCGCACTCTCTCTCTCTCTCCCTCTCTCTCTCTTCCTCTCGAGACTCTGTCAGCAAACTCTTTTTCTCTCATTGTCTCTTCGCATTTGCTCTGTCGTCTTACTCTTACTTCTCATACAATATTATATGAATTTGTCTCGCTTTCTCTTGCTCGCTTGTGTGAGGATGTCGAGTACGACGCGCGCTCGGGTGAAACATGACCAGGCCCGTGCGATTTAATTAAAGGGTCGAGAGGATGCGAAATGGCCACACGGTGTGGTTTTGAGAGAGAGAGAGAGAATGGAAGTGAGAACGCCGGATGTATTGGATATAACATGGACGTGTTTGGTCGCGTGGGAATGATCCTTGAGAGTATATGAATTTTCCACATAGTCAATTTTAGGCTGTGATATATTGTAGAAAGTTTTGGTTAAATGGATCATCTTCTCTCAAGTTTTCGCTGAATTTGAGCTTGCATGTTTGGCTTGGTAGAAGGCACTTTGGTTGTTTCAATTGCTGTGAGGGCTTCGAGATAGAGAGTTTGTGGTAATATCGTATGGAAATTGTGATGGTAGTTGGTTACGGTGGACGAAATTATTTTGGACACGTATATATTGAGAGTTGTGTGGTGGAAATATTACGAATTTTGTTGATGGCGACTGTTTATTTATCGTGTGGATGTGAATTGTGAAATTAAATAAGAAAATATGGACATATTTTATATGTAATATAATAGTTTGTAATATTTTTTAAATAATTACGTAGATGAATTTATGGACAATAAGAAATATTACTTTGTGCATTGAAATTGTATTTTTTTTTTTTTTTTTTGTTCTCTTTCAATATGTGAAGTGAATAGAGAAATTTGCAATTTATTATTCATACAGAAGTTTCGAAACGGGAAGATATATATATATATATTTTTTTTTTTTCACATACTCGGTATACTTGACCCTAGAATGACTGATCTGGGTCAAGGAGACCCTTTCGGTTTTTTTACACCGTTGAAATGGTATTAAATTTTTTTTTTTTTTTTTCGCGATGACTCATATTTGTATGGAAAAAAAAAAATAAATACGGTAGAGCTGTTCTTGATACGCAACACTGCTCGAAATATCTTCGTTGACGTAATTATCACTGGTAATTATAGTCGTGTAATTTTTGAGATGAGATTGGAGGAAATAATGATAATGATAGCCGGAACTCATTGATTTTTTTCTGCGAAATTATAACTGTGTAGCTTGTTTTTTTTTTTTTTGCCTCCACCGTTAGATATTGCTGTGGAAATTTTCCCATCATTCAATTTCTCAAATTACCAGGAATAATATAGCGCTAAACCTCATTGGATTAATTATTCTTTTTCCATCTTCCATCCTGAAAATGTCTGTTGAATTAAATTGTACTAATGTGGATGGTGATTTTTTGTTTATGTTACAGGGATGCCGGTTGACTAAAGATGGCCTCCCCGATACCCTCGTTGGAATCACGCGCAAATTCCCTCGGCTCCCTGGTATCATTGTCACCGCTTACCGTGAGCGGGAGCTCACCACCGGCAAGTGACTCTGCAATCTGTGACGTTGACAGTTGTGATACTTGCCTGGATACGGGCAAACCGGGCGACGATACGTGTCACTGTCGTCTCGGTCGTGGTGTAAGGTGTACAGGTTGCAAATCAACTGAATCCGACGCTGTTGCACGTTGTTTTGATTGTGCAAATTTTCTCTGTCCAAATTGCGTCATGGCGCATCAATTTATGCATTGTTTTGAGGGCCATCGTGTATTAAATCTTGGCGATTCAAAAATGGATACGAACAATGATACAAGAACAAATCTTGTTATAAGCGGTGGTAATGGAACAAATGGTGAGAAAGCACTATTTTGTCCAAGACACAAAACTGAATTGTTAAAATATTTCTGTCGCGCATGTACTGTACCAGTGTGTAAAGAATGCACAATTACGGATCATCCAGGTTCACTTCATGATTGTGCGCACATATCCGAAGTTGGGCCACAACAATTGGAAGCAGTTGCGCGTGCAGTTGCCGATTGTCGTGCTAAAGCTGCTGATGTACGTGCGGCAGTTAAAGCGGCTGATCATGGCGCAGCACGATTACAAGTACAATATCACAAAGCACAAAATGAAATAAATGATACATTCCAATTTTATCGTTCAATGTTGGAGGAACGAAAACAGGAATTGCTTAAAGAATTGGAGTCTGTATTTTCAGCAAAACAAATATCACTCGGTGTTGTTACGCAAAAAGCAAATGAAATGGCAGATAAAATTCAACAAACATGTGAATTTGTTGAGAAACTTACCAAGTATACAACTGTTACTGAAGTTTTAATGGTTAAAAAACTTTTGGATTCAAAACTTCAACTATTTCTTGGTTATACACCAGATATATCGAGTCAATCTGCTGATTTAGAATTTGTAAGCAATTATCAGGCAATACAGGTTGGTGTAAGAAACACGTTTGGTTATGTACGCAGCAATACTGATAATAATAGCGTTGGTCCTACTAAGCAACCGCCGATTGCACGGCCAACGGCATTGTCAAGTGGTAATAATAGCAGCAATGCTAGCAGTGGTCCCGGTAGTGCTGGTTCATTAGGTGGCCTATTACTAGATCGACCATACAGCAATGGTCTAGTATCAACAACAAATTCCACAATTGCATCATCAACATCGCCACCCACATCATTTGAAAGCAATGTCATATCAAAGAGATTCAGTTCAGTGAATAGTCTCGGGCCATTTTCAACAACGATAACCGATTTAAATCTCAATGGAATGAATAATCCATATGAAAAATGGAGTAATGGCGGCAGTGACGCATACTCTGTAACGCAAAATGATCATTTCTCAATGCCAACAACAAATGGCGGACCAACTGGTGATTCTGTATTAGATTTAACATCAAAATTGATGTCAGCAGCGGCAATGTTTCCACCAAAATCACAAATAAAACGTCAAAAAATGATTTATCACTGTAAATTTGGTGAATTTGGCGTTATGGAGGGGCAATTCACTGAGCCGTCTGGTGTAGCAGTTAATGCACAAAATATCATTGTTGCCGATACGAACAATCATCGTATTCAAATATTCGATAAAGAGGGACGTTTCAAATTCCAATTTGGCGAGTGTGGTAAACGTGATGGTCAACTTCTTTATCCTAATCGTGTTGCCGCTGTTCGTCCATCAGGCGATATTATTGTTACTGAACGTTCGCCAACTCATCAAATACAAATTTACAACCAGTATGGACAATTTGTGCGTAAATTTGGTGCAAATATTCTACAACATCCACGTGGTGTAACAGTTGATTCAAAGGGACGTATTGTCGTTGTTGAATGTAAAGTTATGCGTGTTATAATATTCGATCAAGCTGGTAATGTTTTGCAAAAGTTTGGCTGTTCAAAACATTTAGAATTTCCAAATGGCGTTGTGGTTAATGATAAACAAGAAATATTTATCAGTGACAATCGTGCACATTGCGTTAAAGTATTTAATTATGAAGGAGCATATTTACGACAAATTGGCGGTGAAGGTATAACCAATTATCCAATTGGTGTCGGTATCAATGCTGCTGGTGAAATACTCATTGCTGATAATCACAACAATTTCAATTTAACGATATTTACCCAGGAGGGACAATTGGTATCAGCATTAGAATCGAAAGTCAAACATGCACAATGTTTCGATGTTGCATTAATGGATGATGGCTCAGTTGTGCTTGCAAGCAAAGATTATCGATTGTACATTTATCGTTACGTTCAAGTACCGCCAATGGGAATGTAGAGCCGTGGATGATGGGCCCAGACTCATCGTGACCGGCCGCCTAATTCAACAACAATAACAACAACAACAACACCATCTATTATTCAAAATCGTTCATCGCGTTACGCGAGAACAGATGTTTTAATGAAGCGTACGGGCAACGTTGAGTCAAGCTCCAATAACGGCACCATCATCAACACAATTAATTCCTCATCATCAACAGCACCACAACCACCACCACCACCATCGACGACGACATCATTATCGATGTCTTGTCCATTGACGCGTAATGGAGCAACAAAAGTGGACGAATCTTTTCGATATCATCGTATCAATCATCAACGCACCAATCATAATACAACAACAGCAGTGTCAACAACAATTGCATCATCAATTGATAATAATTTAAATACATCAACGACCAATATGAATGCCAATGCCAATGCTGCTGGTGCTAATGCTGCGACAACAAGATGGCCAATATTACCAATTACAAGAACAAAAGACAAATATAAATCAACATTTAATAATCGTAATATCGTTAATGATTTATCAATGGTTAATAATACACGAAGACAACAATACAATTTGGCCAATAATCATCATCATAATCACATTATTAGTAATAATAATAATAATAATATTAATCAACATCATCATCATCAACATTATCATCATCATGGGAGCATTAACGACACGGCGCGCGCCACCAGGGACTCTTAGCAGCAGCGTCACGACGTCTCGTCGCGCTCATACACACACACACACACACAACACACCAACGCAAACATCATTTTTCAATAATTCCAGGATGAATTAATTGAAAAGAGGAAGAGTGAAAGAAAAGAAAAATAACGATTTAACATAACACTACGAGTATTTAATAATTAATGATAATATACATATATATTTGAATATATCACGTTGCGTGCGGAAAATTGAGCCTACATGCTGATGTAAAGGGAAAGAAAGATAGTAGAAGAGATAGAGCGAATGGAAGAGTGTAGGAAAAAAAGAAAATGAGAGATGAAGAGAGAAAAAGAGTATCCGTTGACACACGCACAAAATGCTCCGAAGCAAAATGATAAAGAAAAAAACATGATCAAAGCGAAATTGATAAAGTGTATGAATACAAAATATTGAAAGACGAATAATTTTGAGGGAGAAAGAGAGAGAGAGAGAGAGGCGGACTCGGAACATATATGAACCCGAGAACACACGTACACACGCGCGAAAAAAAAAAAAAAAAACTTGTTAATGTTGTTATAACTGAAAATACTGTTGTTGTTGTTTAGTTGTAGAGCTCGCCGCCGCTAGTCACTTTTCCCTCCCGCTTCTCACCCCTCAATTCTCATTCATTTTCCCCTTTGCGCCCACTCCCCCGTTTCATCATCACTTTTACGTCGTTTGCAAAACAAACAATTGTCATTTATTCCGTGAATTCGAGTTTTCCACAACACATGAGTTTGACACGTGAAACACAGTTTCTATAACTATATAACAGTTTGTTGTATAGTGGTTCTGAAATATATATATATATATATATATACACATAAAACAAACGTTTCCCAAGTGAGAGAGGTGACTCGAGATCCCTCTGCAATTCATCCCTGGTATACATCCCATCCTCATAATCACCCCGGCCACCATTTAATCACCATCCGCCTCTTTTACACACGTCATCATTTGTCATTCCATTGAAAGAGGAAAAAAAAAAAAAAAAAACGAAGAGAGAATAAAAGTAGAGGTTATTTCGTAAACGTGCTATTTTCAACTGTGAATCAATTTTGAGTGGGGAGGGGAAAATAAAAAAATCTCGTGAGCCTATTTGTCATCTGCTATTAAATCACAATCCCTTTTTTTTTTTAACACCATTGCTCTCACACTTTACATATTTCTTTTATATTTCGTTATATCAAAGGGAAATACAATAAAGAAGGAAAAAAAAAAAATAAAAAATACACTCACTCTCATTGCTCACCATGGACAATCACGAGACTCTGCAGTTACAGAGTTCTCAATTTTCAACCCACCTCGCTCACGTCACAAAACGACTCGTTGTCAATCGGTTGGGAATTGTCCATTCGCCGTGTGTGAAAACAAACATAAAATCGTTAAACGTAAATTGTTCAATTCAAATTTTTATTGTTTATCGTTTTTCAATAGAGCGACAGTTAAATATTAAATTTTTCTTCCTTTCTTTCTTTCAATTCTCACATTAATTCATGTAACACTCTCATAAATTTCTCATGACGCGCGTCCATTGTTGACAAGTCCACCGAATTAAGGGAGAAAACAAAAAAAAAAGAATGTATATGATCAAGTGAACGGCAATAGTCGTTGTTGATTAATCTTGTTTATTACTATTAATTATTATTCCAATTATAATTATTATTGCTGTGGTTTTTTTCTTTTTTTTTTTTTTTTGTACGCGTGTTATAGTCACGGACCAATACAGCCCGTTGATTTATATTATGGTGATAATCGCAGCCCGAGATGTATGCATTTAGAGTGAAACGACGTGGCGGACTAATTTTTGTCCGTTAAACCGTTAAGTAGTTTTTTAATTATTATTATTATTATTATCATTATTATTATTAAATATTAGTAATATTATTATTTTTTTTATAAGCTCATCTTATCTATCAGTGTGTGCAACTCTACCTCCCTCGTATCCAATTACGTGACGTGAAAATTATTTTCACTTTCACTATTTCCCTATTTTCACTCACTCACTCACTCTCTCTCTCTCTGTCTCTCTCTCGCTTTTGGTTATTTTTCATCTTTTTTTTTCATTCTCTTTGATGAGATTCCTGTTTATTGACAAGCAGACACGCTATTCTTTGGATCGAGGGATGGTGGATGAATAAAATGAATTTACAATGAGAAAAATTGTTGCGCAAAATATGAAGGAAAAAAAAAAAAAAAAAAAAAAAAATTATACAATTAATGAATGAATAATTTTTTTCGTTATGCGAAAATTGCGACAACGTTTTTCCAAGTTGGTATTTTTTTTTTTTTTTTTTCTTTTCCTTTTGGCGAGTGTGTTTTAATATCTAAAGAATGCGATGATCGCCATTTGGTTGTTTGTTTTCTATTATTATTATTATTATTATTATTATTATTATTATTATTAATATTATTATTATTATTATCATTATTATTTTATTTTTTTTTACTATCCACGTGTAGTTAATTGTATTCCGTAGTTGTAGTGAATTGAAAGTATTTGTATAAGGTTTGTTCCTCCTTATCATGCACTCGATCATTATTAGTAATATTATTATTATTATTATTATTATTATTATTATTATTATTATTATTAATATTATTATTATTATTATTGTCCTGTTATTCAAAAGAAAAAATACGTTATTGTAAACTAGGAATTGTCCCCCTTATTGTCAATATTATTGCGGTCCACTGCCCGTTTTAATTCTTGGTAAATTATTATTATTATTATTTAGTTGTTTCTGTTTTTGAATTCACATACACATGTACACAAATATTTTGCGAAGGACAAAAACACAGTATAATGATTGAGAGGACTAAGGGTGCGCTAGTTGATGTATTTTATTATAAATTTTTTTTTTTTTCCACCTCTTCAATTTCGCCCACCATAGTATTAATATATTTTTGTTGGATGGGTTGCGTGAAAGGTCATTGGCAAAAAAAAAAAATGGAAATAAAAATTGGGAATAGGACAAAAAGGAAAAAAAGGGAAGACAAGAATGAAATGAAAACACAGTCGCGTCAGATCCGTGCATGTTCAAACTATTCACAATCATTATTCAAATATTGCTGTATTATTATTGTATCATTATTTCTTTTTTAAATTCAATATAATTACATGGTGATTTGTCAGTGTCGGTGAAACATAAGGTGGAGAGAAAAAGATGGTGAAATCATATGATCTGATACAAATTGAGAATAGAATTAATATGAGCAAGTGTGTGCAGTCTCGAAATCGTTGATTTGTGCACGTGGTGGAACGATCTGGGGGATGAGAAAACAAAAAAAGAATAGTGTAACGTGTGAAAGAAATGTAGGAGAAGAAAAAAACAATATCAATCTTTGAGTAACATGTGTGCATCCAATAAGACTGCGAGGCTAGCTGGCAATTTATGGAGTATGTATGTATTTTTGATTGCGTGTGTGTCTGACTTGTACACTTGACTTTGATGTAATAATAATAATATTTTTTCTTCTTTCTCACTGTTCAGTAATTCAGAAATATTAATGGAGGAAATATGAAAGCTGGAGTCTTCTGGATCTCTATAACGACATTTGGTCGGAATGAAGACACGAGTTTTCGTTTTATTTATTTATTTTTTCATTTATATGAGTGAGGAAAACGTCGGCAAATTTTTGTTCTTCTTTTTTTTCATATTTTTTCTTTTATTTTCATCATCCTCGTCACCCAACCCTATCCCGAGAGTCCTGAGTCGACGTTTGACCTCGATTTAGGACTCTCGCAAGGCTGAATAGATGAAAAGGAAAGAAAAAAAAAAAATTGTACTGAAGGGAGAGAGATAGTGGATCAGGAAAAATTTTAAATCTCGTCTACGTTAAATTCCCATTGGGACTGTAGAAACGCGCGGCTTCCACATTTTTTTTTATTTAATTTCTTTTTTTCCTATCCTTATCGTTACTGATGGATAGAAAGAAATTTATTTTCAAACTTGATATCAGGAGAATTAAAGTGTTTTACTGATCAATCAAATATTACCTCATTTATTTCGAGTTATAATTAATAAATTGTGTTTGACTTTATAAGCAATTAGATAGATAACTCGTACAGTTTTATCGATAAAGTTTCGCTGGCGTTCTCCTTACTTCAATTATCCACCGTTAAATTAATTAATTGTATCTAAAATATAGATTGTAAAAATGTGTTGATATGAATTATTATTTGAGTAACAATTATATTGATAACTCTGAATAACATCAATTATTCTCACGTGTACAAGTGTATAAATGCGAAATTCATGTCTGTTAATATTTGATTTTGCTCTCTCTCTCTCTCTCTCTCTCGCTCTCTCACTGATCAATAAGGAATAAATGAATTTAATTATTTCCTTTTTATGTTATTCTATAGCAACCAAAGTGGCGTGTTAAGCTTTTCATACAATCGGTTATATAATTTATTTATTATCATTTTTTAATTTCTCGTCTCGCGGCTATGATATATAAGTTTACTTTCAATTTTGTTTGTTTGTTTAATTGTATAAATTTTCTATTTTCAATAAGATGAGTGAAGTAAAGTGAAAAAAAAAAATAACAAAAATAAAATAGAAAAGAGGGGAAAAAAGGAGAAATAAAAATTTAAATCCAACGAATTGAGTGATATATCACATGATTAACGGTGACATTTCTTCAGGGCTATTACCGCAGGACATTTTCATCTTTTGTCCGTAAGACCAGAAGGATGACATTGAGCACGGTATATATCTATATAAGCATGTATAGATAGATAAAATGGGAAAGAGAGATGAAGAAAAAAAAAAAAAAATGTACGAGGTCTCAGTAGTGCTGACACGTCAGGCCAAAACGATCGATCGTTTCTTATATGAAATTTTTCTCTTCTTCTGTTCAATACCCCCCCTTTTTTTTTTTATTTTCTTTCTCACTTGCCACGGATGATGACGTAGCTGGTCATTTAGCGACCATTGACAATACTTCCAATTTTTATTGTGGATGAACAAAAAATTTGATTCACATCACGATTCTTTTCTCCTTTCATTTCACTTCAAAATTAATTGAACGAAGAAATTGTTACCGTTAATTAAATGAATAAATCAATTAGGGGGGTGTATAATTATTTTTTATATTGTTAGAATGTAAATGGTTACATACTGTCAATTGATAGAATTTCCCATGTTTTTTTTTTTTTTTTCTCGGTCTTTTATAATAATTAAATGAAGAGGGGGAAAAAAAAAAAAAAAAACACAATTGCAAAGTATACTACTGAAGCCGATGAGAGTCGGATGTTTAAATTCTCTTTTCACGCCAGCTAGCCGTCGGGAGACATTAACCGCTCGTTATACATGCATTCACATCTGTGGGACAGTGTGTTAAAAGGTGTGTGAATGAAAAATGGGAGAAAAAAGAAATGAAAAAGATAAAAATAACAAAACCAACATAACGTTGAAATAGAAAAGAAAAAAAAGTGAACTAAAAAGCACAAATAAAATAAAATACTTTCATTAAAATAATTTTTACATAGTTAAAAAATATTGCGTTGTTTCACCGCCACATGAATGAAACAAAGAAAAGGACAAGCGATAAAATTAATTACACATTACACGACAATGAGTATATATATATATATATATGAGTATATGCCACCACTACACATTATCTATTTTTTTTTTGTACGGTTTGTTATGTTATTATTTTTAATGATACAACCCCTCCCAATTGTTCTTAATTTAAAATGTAAATCGTATTTTTGTTTGTTTTCTTTTTTAGTTATTTTTTTGTTGTAAAATGCTTTTTAATAATATTTTCAGTTCATATTACACGTCTTGGTGTTTTTATTATTATTTTATTTTTTTTTTTCTGCCTGTCTCTCACAACTTTTTTCTTCATAAATTTATACACAAAAATGGATAAAGAACCAAATAGAAAGAGATACATTTCTCTTTATTTACATGTATGTATATACATATTTTGTGTGCCAATATCCCCATTCTCAATTCCGATATCTGTCCCCCTTTTTTTTCTTTTTTTTTCTTTTCGCCTTTGATCAAACATTTTCCTGTTGCTATCATTTCACTCACGCTCTATCGAGTCAACGAAATGTCGAAGAGGCATAGTGAGTGAGAGGAACTTGTGATGAAAAATAAATAGAATAGAAGAGGAACAGAAAAAAAAAAAGAAAAAAAAGAAAGAAACATGAATCCATAGATGAAAGACAAGAAAAAAAAAAAGAAGAACGAAATAACGCTGTGAAAAATATTATTCACGATTTCCAATTTAAATTCCAAAAATCAATGCATTTTTATTTTTATTTATCTGATTCATTCATTCATTGAATTTCTATCACTTCCCACAATAAAAATCCATCAACATTTTTTTATTATATTTATTTTTAATAATCTCTCAATTCCTTTTTTATTATTGGAAAGTGATTTTATATACATTCCATTTCTGTATTGAATTGACTTTTTTTCGTAGCTCCTGTGAGTAATTTTATCTAGTCTGCATTTTTGAGTTTATTTATTTATTTATTTATTTTTTTTTCATTCTTTATTTTGTAATTTCGACTAGTCATGGAGTTGATAATCACATTGGTTGTATTTATTGTATGTGTGTGCTCATTTCATTCCACCGTGTGTGCTGCTACAAACAAGTAAGTGATCCAGTAGATATTAAATAATCCTGCTTAATTATTTTTTTTTTTTTTCATTTACGCATTTATATTAAAATAAGTATAATTTTAAATTTGATATACATCTCGTGCAGCGAATAATTCATCGTCAGTGGAAAAAATAAAAATATATAATTGACAAATTATTCATAATAAATAAATACATAAATGATTTATTTATTTATTTATTTATTTATTTTTTTTGGGGACATAATAAAATACACGCTCGAATAATATTAAATCAAACGCAGTTGAGAGCGAGTGTATTCAATGTCTTGGACAAAAATAAATCCACACAATTAATTAATCAACAAAAATAAAAATACATACAACGATTTAATTCATATTGTATAAAGAACGGATGCGATGGGAAATATGGTGATTGAGCATACTGTACGGCCCCGTCACGAACAACCCAACTACTCTCTTCGCGTATTCAGACACCGTGAAATGGAAAAAAAAAAAAAAATCCATTCCATCATTGACAGTTACTGTATATATATATATATATATAGATAGATATATATATATATATATAGTCGGATAACGCGTCAGCGTCAATCCATAAAACTTTGACGACCACTTTCGGGGCTAGAAATTTTTTTTTTCCCCCCCCGTCAGTTTTTATTTTTTATCTATATATATATATATATATATATTTTTTTTTTTTCGTTCTCTACCCACCATGGAATGAAAATAAAATAAAAAATAGCGGGAATAAAGCGTGGGAGTGATATGCAGAGTGAGAAAAAGAGACAAATAAAAAATGGGAGAATGTCAGGCAAAAGAAAAAAAATAAAAAATTACAAGGGGATTTTAAATCCACGGTGCGATCATTAAACGTGACTGTTTCGGTCATCAGTCGTAACCGATTACTCGTCAATATATATACATATACATATGTGAGTACATATATATATATTTACATATATGTGATGTAAACGTTCAAATGAAATGGAAAATAAAAAATTGCGACCAGGGATCAAATGTGGAATGTCGATAAAAAAAAAAAAAAAATTTGATAGCGGCGATTGAGAATTTTGACTGTCCTCAACCTATATGATTCAGTGGAAAAAAAAAAAATGGAATAAAAAATTTGCACTCTGGCGTGTATGGCAAATAAAAAAAAAATGAATTTACTGGTTATAACGACGATTTTTAGGTATCTAGCGTTTGAATAGATGACATATATATTTTTGTACATTCGCATATGTGTGATATACTCCTACTCTTATTCCTCAAACTCATCATACCATTGCCATTATATATATATACATATATATGTTCCTCTCACGCCATCCCTCTCGAAATAACAACTGAGAATGCCGTGAATTGCCAAATATGATATTGAGAATAATGCAAACATAATATTTTTGGGGCAATTTGAATTTGAATTTATATGAGAAATGGGAAGAAAAAAAAAAAAAAATAATTATACGTTGGCGTGTGTTTGACGTTAGAGACGTTGATATTAATGTAACAAAAACAATTTTAATTAATGAAGAGCGTGGCGCGCGGCGACTCTTTGATTATTGAATAACCCCACACTCTTCCTGGGCCCAAGTAATGTTACTTAAAAAAGAAAAAAAAAAAAAGAACAAGAAAACAATTTTAACGAGCAACGGATAATGTCAATTGTGGAATTAGAGAAAACCATTGTAAAAGGGAGACAGACAAATTTGGAAGAGTTGATGAAAAAAAATAAAAAAAATAATAAATAAATAAAAATGATTAAGTGTTAGAGGTGACATTGAATTACTATTAAACAATAAATAAAAACAATTGTACCGCTCCATATTGTTGCATGCTTAGTATTATTGTATAGTAATTTTTTGAAGGGAAATAAATAAAAAATAAACGATACAAAAAAATACCTAACATACCGGTATTTATATAAAAAAAATAGAAAATAAACAGAAAAGAAAAAAAAAATACAAGTAAGAAATTGAAATGGAGACAGATTATTACACATTAATGAGTAAAACAAACAAAAATTATTAATGTCAATGTAATTATATATTGCTTGTAGCGCCAGCAGCGATCGTTTATTACTAGCTTTTAAGTGAGTATACATATATTATTATACGATATAGTATATATATAAATATATATTATATTATATTGTATTATTGTATGAGGAAATAACAGCGAAGAAAAAAATATTAGATCGCTATACTTTTAATGATATTTAATGAGGCGATAAAACACCTCATCCAATGTTGTCGTTGTTGTCGTCGTCGTCGATGGATGATGAAGAAAGAGAAAAAAAAAAGTAAATAAATAAAACGAAATTGATTTGACTTTTATACATACATATATACTCCTATAACGACTTTGCGTCACAACGAGGAACGAGTATATATATGTAAAAAAAAAAAGAAAAAACGAGAAAGAACATAGGAGTACAGGGATATTTTTTTATCGACGTGTCTTGTCAAATTAAATTTTTCCTCGCTTCACTAAAATGTATTTCTTTTTTTTTTTTTGGCCTATTCTTTTTTTTTTTTTTTTCCATGCACCTGTGCGACACAAGCCAAATATATTGAACTCGTTATATACCCGTTTGCAAATGAGAGTTTGCAAGCGCAATAATGAAAAAAGTGTGGCGAGCAATTTTCAACTTGAGGCAAAAGAAAAAAAAAAAAAAGAAAAAAGATTGGGCGAAAAAAAAAAGAAAAAAAATTGATACGTGTGTGAACAACAGGGAAAAATGTTATTTTATTAGTTGAAGTAAAAGGGAAAAAAAGAAATATGTGGAAGTCATTTTTTTTTTTTTTTTTTTTTCTCGTTCATTGAATTATTTTTACAGCACTCGACACGACCAACGTACAATTTCTTAAACACGCGATTCGACCAACTATTCTTGTATTGCCATTGTACAGGAGTTATAGGAATTATCCATTAACGTATTAATTAACATTTAGATTTAATTGCCCAAGAAAAAAAAAATTGTTAAGTGATTGCTAAATCATCAATCAATTGATTAATTATATATATATACATATATATATATATATCACGAATTGAGAAGAGGAAGTGAAGAAAAACGTGAGAAAAATGCAAAAATTGAAAAAAAAAAAAAAAAGTATATATATATATTTAAAAATAAAATTATACATACAAATATGTACATATTTATATGATAACGACATATATTTACGTACATATCTGTATCAATACAATGGAATGTGCGTTTTGGAATACGACGGATACACAAGCGTCGATTATCAGACACATAAAAAACACACGCACACAAAATATCCATGACCCTCCCCCGCCCTTGGCCCCCTCACATGATTCGTTCACCCTTGAAACGAATTAATACTAAAAAAAAATAAAAAATTAACCAAAAATGGTCAATTGCGAATTTGTGAAATTTGCAATTACAACGTTGATTGAAAGACAGAGGGGACGAAGTAAAAACGAGTTTTCTATAAAGTCAAATGAAATAATAAGAAAAACCACAAAAAAAAGAAAAAAAAAAAATTAATAAAAAGTAAAATTTTTCATTTGATTTAAAAAAACAAAATAAAAAACGAAAAAAAATTATGTTTAAGAAACGCATGCTTTAACCTTCGGTAAGACTGACAAATCAAAGTAAACAAACAAAACAAAACAAAAATAATGAGAGAAAGAAAAATCAATACACACAATACATAACCAAAATTACACATGACAAAATAAAAAAAAACGTATACGGGTGTATATATATATATTTATATGTATATACACCCCTATCCGATCACAATGCATATACATTACTACTATTATATATATACATACATACTTTGAATGCTTCAGTAAACAATCAATCAAATTAAAATGAAAAAGGAAAAAAAAAAAATGAAAAAAAATAAATAAAATAATTATAATAATGCATAACTAATAATAATATTAACAATTAACGTATAAACACACACTCGTTTTGTGCGTCAATATAAAGTATAGCGTTTTTTAGTTGTTAGTGAACTTTTTTTTTCTTCTTATAAAATTTTTTTTTTTAGGCTTGCCTGATGACATTTCACTGATGGGAGGGAATGAGACTATTCGTCGCGATTCAATAATATAATAATATATTAATATAAATAGTAAACACGAGAGATGACTGGGCACTTGTTAAATGTGAAACAAAAAAGAAAAAGAAAAAATGAAATGAAAGGAAAATACATTTTTTTATTTGTGACAACACAATCGAGTCGCGATCGAGATATTTTTGTTTTTATAATCCACTATTTATCTGTCTCTCCGTGGCCACATATGTACGTGCGTATTTTACTTGTATAAATATTTTAAAAAAATGAAAAAAAAAAAAAAAACGAAGTTTAGGGTGGATGAAAAGAACTACGAGAAATTAAAATAATTAAGGAAAATGATCGGCAATAATTGCTGGTGTACTCTCAGCCTCATAATCGATAAGTGTTAAGCCTAACGATAAAAACATTTTTTTTTTAAATAATAGAGTTGTGTTTTTTATTTTTTTTTTTTCATCTTGGGTATTGTGTGCGCGATACAAGAATGGAAATGATGGTCGTGATAAGAAAACAATGGTAGGAGGATAAACATTTATTATATATGAGTATGTGGAAGAAGGAAACGAATGGAGAAAAAAAGGGATAATGATGGGGTGAATAAAAATAAATTGAAACGATCCCAAAGTAACATTATGAGTCAGGAGTTTATGTCTCCAAAATATTCCAATTATATATTCTTTGTAATTAATAATATTAATTGAACGGTCACAATTAATTCAATCAAATATTTTGTCACTGTCCAGTTGATTGTTCATATAATTATTTATTTATCAATTTTCACGTCTTTGGTTTTGATTTTCTTCATATTTATTTGCGTACGCTAAAAATGAATAATGTGCGGGAAGTAAAAATGAGACACTGGTGAATAACAATTTGAATAAGAAAATGAAAATGATGGAAAAAAGACAAAAAAAAAAACAAAAATATAACATCACATGGACAAGTGAATTACGCGCGCGTTTCTAATATTTAAGAATATTTAGGAGTTACAGTTAAATAATAATTAACGAGAGGAAAAAAAAAAAAGAGGAAGAAGAGAAAATACAAGTAGGGGGAAAAAGAAAATAAAAATTTTGAAAATTAAAAAATAAGAGTTATGAAAAGAAAATTATAATTGAAATAAAAATGAAAAAAAAAAAAAAAACTGAAAAAAAAAAAATATTGAAAGTAAGGTTGTGTAGTATTTGTAAGTCCGGAGTCGTTTTTTCGCGTTCGGCAAAAATTTTTTCGTGGTGCCGCCCGCCATATTGTTATATTAAATTTTAAGCGTATTAACAAACAAAATAAATTGTAAACGATTGAATGTCTAGTCATGGCCTCTCGAAATAAAACATATATTAACAACATTGTACACACGAAAAAATAAAAGAAAACAACCACGTAAAAGTAATCATTATCATAAAATGGAGAGAGGATGGAGAAAGAAAATGAGAACGTAGGATGAAACGATTATACGATAATGAAAAAGAGAATGAACATAGGAGGAAAAAAAGAGAAAACTTTATCCAATTGCTTGATAATAAAATGAAGAAATAAAAAAAACCATGAAAAAGCATTGAGAAAAAAATGTAACATGTAACGACAATGACACAAACAATAGTGTGATGTCATGCTTATTATTGAATAATTAATTATTAATGTCGATTATTATCATTATTATTATTATTGCTATTATTATTACTATTATCATTATCTTTGAAGATGAAAAAAAAATAACGAGTGACAGAAGGAAAAATTTTTTTATATATATATATATATATGAATATGTATATTAATTATTGTCCCATTATTTTTCCACACGTTGATTAGTCCTCCCCCGCCCCTTAATGTCAATATTTTTTTATCAATACTATTAAAATAATTTTAAATACGTGGCACAATCGATATTATTATTGAAACAAAGTGAAAAACAAAAAAATTGAAACTTTTTTATTATTATTATACTATTATTCTTATTACTATTCATATTATTATTATTATTATTATCATTATTACTATTATTATTATTCACGCACGTAATTATCTGATATGCAACTATTTATTATTGAAGCTGAAGACAAAAAAAAAATATAATAAACAACAAAAAAAAAAAATTTATATATTTTGCCTTTTATTTACATTTCTCTATTTTCATTTATCAATTACATTTTATCAATTAACTAATTACTATTGATTTACGATAGTGTATATTAGTGGCATGAAACGATATTCAATAAAAAATTAATTCATATCCAAATGCTAATTAAAATATACATATATATATATAAATATATATATATGTGTGTATGCAAAATACAGGTATATTATTATTATTATTATTAATATTACTATTGTCATTATTATTATTATTATTAAATAATTAAGTATTAATAAGGAATTTGAATAATAAATGGAATAAGAGGGTGTGTTTTGTGATGCCAGAATGATAATGGAAGATGAAGAAAAAAAAAATGAATTAATACAAAATAAAAATTGATTTTTGCGAGAGAATGGGGGGGAAAAAAAAAAAAAAAAAAGACAGTTGTGATGGATTATGGTGATTGATAATGCGTTGGTTGTTTGACCATTTTTTGAATAGTTAGAACGTCGCGGGTCTCTCAATAATTTAGAAAAAAAAAAATAATAAAATAATAATTGTAATAATCATGTCACGCGACATTTTCAATTGTATTTATTACTGCAGTTGGTGTTGAACGAGTTTGGCCCGCGATGCAGGATTGAGAAATATGTATTTTTTTAAATTTTGACTAAAAAAGAAAAAAAAGTGAAGAAAATAAATAAAACCTGGGAACAGAAAAATATTTGTAGGGTTATATCTTAATATATTGAACGTGTGTAAAAATCCGTGTAAAATGCCACTATTTCACATCGCGTAATGGTGTTATGCTCGTGTTAAAAAAAAAAAAAAAGAGAAAAATAGAGAAGTAGATAAATGGAGTAGTAGCTAGCAAGACGTAGACGAAGAATAATAGGCAGAGGAAGTGGAAGAAAAGTATGGGTGGTGTATGTCAGTAGGTGTGATGTAGAACAGTGAGGAAAAAAATTACGTAAAGGCCAGACATGAAGTAAGAAAAGAGAGAGAGAGTGTTTTGCGAGATAAGAAATGAAATAAAATCACTAGTAAAGGGCAACACTCGTGGGATTTAATCGCAAACACTCACACAGTAGATAGGTAAAGGGGACAGGGGAAAGAAAAATAACCAAGGAAGTAACAAAATATACTTGCAAAATTGAGTTATGAATAATCAAGAGATGGAACGCGTTGAATTTTTTGATATTTTCTCCTTAAATTTTTTATCTTTGATTCAGTTTTTATTTCCCACTTTTATTTTTATCGTATTTTTTATTACAATCGAAATCATATCGAGATTCACGTGACTTCACTGCGGCACTGTACCACTGATTCAAAAACAAAATGAATTAATATATGATGATGAAGGAGAGAAAAGAAAAAAATTTTAAATAAATGAATAAACAAATAATAAATGTGAAATGAGGAAATATAAGGGAATTACTGAAATAAATAAATACTGAAATAATTCCGATGAATTATAGGAATGAAATAACACAATGGAGAATTGAAATAAAAGCAAACAAAAATACTTGCATGTACCTACTAATATTTATCTCGTGATACAAAATGTCGGATAAAAATAAAATTCAAATAAAAAGATAAAATGAAAGACAAAGAAATAAAAAATTCGTTTGATATAGTACGAATGGTTTGTTGTTGAAGAATTAAAGAATAAATAAAAATACAAAAATAAAATAAACAATTTTCTTGCAATGCTCTTGTTCCAATACATTATTTCCCGTGTTATATTTGTATACTGTTATAATCAATGTTATATGTTGTGATTGTGAAGACAAACGTACAATTTTCTCCAATAATGTAATAAACAAAAGAAAATTAAAACGAAATAATAATACTACGCCATTGCGTACAATCTTGAGATCACGTGAAAATTCTCGAACTACTGATGAGAGAAATTTCGTTTTTGTTTTTCTCTTTTGTTTCAATATTTATTTTTGTCATATCAAGTAATGGATCAAACATGGTACATCGCGAAAAAATAATGGAATATCTTTATGTCAATTACTTCAGGGTACATCACAATGTAAAGATGAAAAAAAAAAGCGTTGCATTATTTTATTGTTTAATTTTTTTGTCTTATTTTTTTTTATCAACATATGTGAACACAATGCAATTTCTGCGAGTGATGAGGAGATGAAAAATACTTCCGTTCCATCCGAGGATACTCATATTATATACATATGTTAAACGTAAACGAAAAAAATAAATAAAATAATAAATAAAATGAATACAAAAATAAATATCATTCACTTCCTCTTGCTGTGAAAATGAGCTAGTAGAAACATCCACGTTATGCCAGACATTAGATTATTCTCAGCTTCACTTCATTAATGATTGGCAAGGAATAAATTATAATACAGCAATTTGTTAATCCCAATAATAATAATAATAAGAATAATAATAATAAAAAATGTAATTTTTATAAACTGCTAAATTTTGGAAGGAGAATTAGAAATTAACGATGCGATTAGGTGGGGAGGGAAGAGAAATGAGAATAAAAATGATAAAATAATACGATTAAATAAAAATATTACAACGCATAAGTTACGGTTAATTGTAGAATATAAAAACGATCATATATATATATATTAATTAGTTGTCCGATATAAATTGTAACATCGAACAATTATAATTAATAATAAAAAGACACGAGAAAAAATATCAATTTATCGATTTATCATTGTAAGAATACGTATACCATATGTATCCGAACGTATATTATATTTGCTTAAAATGTTTGTATGTATTTTTTCATTGACTGCGTTTTTGCTCATGTTGGAAAATTTAAATGAGGGGTTTTACACACACACACACACACACACGCGTTGTTGAATTGAATATCAGGGAAGCGTGTGCGATACGAGAGGATAATGAAATGTTAAAAAATGAAAGCAATTGAGATTAAAAGAAAAAAAAAAGAATAATAAAAAATCCAAAAATAATAAGTGATTTTTTTTTTCTTCATTACAACAAAACACACTAATTATTTTCATGTTCTTCTGTCATTATTATTTATTTATTTTTTTTGTTTAATATCATTATAATTAACGACGATAAAATATATTCTGTAGTTTAAATGAATTGTTAAATACAATTACATACCGCTTGAAATGCCCACAATAATGTAAGCCACAAAATTAAAATAAATATTATATAATATAATTAAAATTACAACGTTCAGCGCATGCACTCATTGTTACGCAACCGACTGTGATCTTCGCAATCGCTTTCTATACCCTCCGATCTAAATTTAATACGTTGTCATGACATCCCAAAGCTCGGAGTGATTGCAAAATCAGTCATCTCTGATTTAAAAAATACGATGAAAAAAAATTGGATAAATAAATTAATTAATTGTCACAAATGATTTGTAAAAATATCAGCATTTGCCAATATACAATAATTCACATGGTTGTCCAATCATTTATAAATATAAAATAAAATAATTAAATCACACAAAAATTCTTCTCTATACAAAAATGATATTCAGGCTTTTAAACCAACAGCGATACTCCGGGAATAAATACGACGAAGAAATTTTTGAAAAAACAAAACAAAACAAAAATAATACAAATAAAATGAAAAATTATATGAAATATTTGAGATGTTTATCGACGATTCAATGTTGTTAAAGAAAGAAAGAAAAGCAAAAAAACTTGTAGTCATTTGACGCCGTGATTTATTTTATTTTTACAAACACACACACACACACACACACACACACAATCATCGTCACAATTTTTAAACAATTAAAAACGAATAATATTAAAGCCAATCACGTAAATATATTATCAAACAATTTTTCAACACGCGTTGCAAAATGATATGAAAAATATTGATGCCCGCTCAACCTTTTCAATAAACAGCCCGAAAAATATAAATAAAAAAAAAAAAAAATAAAAAAACAATACAACACAAAATAATAATGATAGTATCTAATCACACACATGAAATCCATATACTATCAATTAATTAACAAGACTATATACACACAGTGTATGTTTGTTTATTAACGGTTGTCCACAACGGTGATTAAAACCCCCATTAAACTATTTTATTATTAATTATTATTATTATTATCTATTATCTATTATGATAATGATGATTTTTATTATTGATATTATCATTACTATTATTATTATTATTATTATTATTATTATTATTATTATTATTATCATTATTTGTATTTTTATCATTAATATTGTTAATCTACATATTTAATGATAATGGCAACTATAAACAAAAAAACATTTTACCACCATCACATAAATTTATTTCTGGTGCGAATAAAGAATGTGTGGATCATAGAGTGAATACCAAAAAAAAAAAAAAAAAAACAAATAGTAATTAAATGAATTAATGGAAAATAATTAAAAGAAAAAAAAAATAAATAAATATATACGCATGCGAACTGTAATTGAACACCAAAACTGTATTGATGTACTCCCCCTAACCAAGTCATACAATACAATTAATCAATTAATAAACCGAAGAAAAAAGAAGAAAAATTGGGGAAAAAAAAATAATAATAATAGATATTATTGCATAATTAACTTAATTCAAATTTAATAATGTTAATAATGATGGCAACAAGAATTTTGGTTACATGATATATGAATGCCGAGAATCAAATTCCGTCTTTGTGCTTTTATATAAATATATATATATATATATATATATATATATTTGAATTAATATATATATATATAAAAACATCGAACCAATTTATTTCATCGTTATTATTTTATTCCTGTATATTTCGTCTTTTGTTCGTAAGCACCGCGCTTTTTATTCCGTTTGTTCGATTGAATCCGTAAGATCAACTATATTCTATAATTATAATGAAATATAAAATGATTAAAAAATAGAGAGAAGAAAAAAAAAATAACGGTTGGTAGATTGGATCAGTAGTTGATATAAAATATAAATTAATAAGAAGCAAGAAATATTTTCCATTTTTCTTCTTCTTTCATAGAAATACATATATTCTTGCTCAGACCAATTATTATTAATTAATTGATCAATTAATTAACCAATGCATAATTCACGTGAATAATAATAATAATAATAATAATAATAATAATAATAATAATAATAATAATAATAATATTTTAATCAATATTTCATATTGTGCAAGTTCTTTCAGTGCTAATTTAGCAACGCGTTTAACTTGAATCAAAAGAAGAAAAAAAAATAAAAAATAATAATACATTGACAAACAAGATATTTATACACATATATGAATATAAATTTCATTACTTGAAAATAAATTATCGAGAAATAAATGAATACAATTACTAAATATGTCCACACATAATCACTTTAATGCAAAATTTCACTGTTATATACTCAATTATTTAACATATTAAATACAAACATAAATGTATTGTCAATTCGCGTTTGATATTCACGTTTGATGAAAGTTTTATAGCCGAGCAACTATTTTATTATTCACATAAAGAAGAAGAAAAAAAAGAAAGACAAAAAAAAAAAAAGAATGATATGTCGGAGCCGGAACAAGTTACCAATATGACTATCAATATTTATAATCTTAATATTACACTTTTGTTTCCATTCTTTCCCCTCAATGTTCATTGTTCATTTTTTTTTTTTTTTTTTTTCTTTCTCTTTCAACCTTTATCTTTTCGTGTCAATAGATCGATACACATTATCGAACTGGGAAATAGGCGTTTGACAGCTGCGTGTTACTTTTGCTTAACGATAACGATAACGTTATGTGTGTATATATCACATCATTTTTATTATTTTATTATTTATTTATTTATTTATTTTTTTTTTCATCTTGTTTCAATTTTTTTCTCCCATTTTTAATTTTTAATTTGTCTTTTTATTTATTATTATTTTTTTTTTTTTCATTTTTCCATACATCTTTTTTTATTATTTTTGTCAGTTACGTTTGGATTCTTTTTTTTTTTTTTTTATCCACCATCACGTTTTCCCCCTTGTCGCTTCAACCCTTAATGCCACCACCCATCCCCAGGTATCAGTTGCCATTTACGTCAGTCCCCTTTTATCTCACTATCTCACTCGGCCATTTCATCTTCGAGCCGCCAATTATATCCCATGCTTCGACATTCACCTCGCTTTTATGATAGAAAAAAAAGGGGGGAAAAAAAACAGGAAAAAAAAAAAGATAAGAGAATGAAAAGAAAAAATAAAAATCCGTTCGACAATGCGAAAATAAACCCGGGATAATTGGAAAAGGGTCGTACGGCAAAGAAAAAAAATGTGTGTTAGTGTGTGGGGGTGTGTGGGGGTGTATGTATGTTTGTACGTTTTAATGAGATATATAAAAATGAAAGAAGAGTGAGAGAGAAAAAAAAAAAAACAAAACAAAACAAAAATGTGAAGAGAGAAATAATAAAATAAAATAATTAAATGAATGCACACACGTACACAAAAGAAAAGGGAGAGAGAGTGAGAGAGACAATGCAGTGAAATAATGTTTTTTGCTGATCTGTTATCGATAGGGGGTCCATCCATGGAATTACCCTTGGTATAATAATTTTATTTTTTCTATCGTGCATTCCTGATTACCGTGACTAATCTCTATTCAGTAATTATCACGTAGATCGGGGACACTCTTCTATTAATAAAAATCTAAAATTAATAATTCAATAATATACACTCGGCGAATAAGTGTGAAAAAAAAATAAATAAATAATAACAATAAATAAATATCACTAGATTTCAAAATGAAAAAATAAAAAATTTCGCAATTATTAGTAATTAAAAATTTAACAGTTAAACAGTTAAAATTATAAAGTGAAAGAATATGTTTCTTTTTTTTTTTTTCTAGTAACTTAGCATTAAAAAAAAAATTGAAAAAAAAAAAGAAAAAAATTGTATCAATTCTCTGCCAATTATCGTGAACAAGTAGAAATATATGTTGGCAGACGAAAATAAATAAATTATCAATGAATAAGGAAATATTTACGTATGTATGTGTGTATGTATGTATGTATAAATATATGTGTATTGAAAAATGCTAATTTTTGAAAATTTCTTTCATCGTCGGTATCAGATGAAAAACGGGCGGTCGTGTTTTAGTCAGTGCCGCGATGACACGTGTGTAGCTTAGCAATAGTGGACGTAGGTTAGAAATTGAACCCTAATCGAAGCCACCCCGAGTGACGAAACCAAAAAATAATAAAAAAAAAGAAAAGAAAAAAAAAAAATAAATCCCACATCAAAATAAAAAAAAAAAGTAATCAATAAAATAAATCCTCTCCCTGTGCGCTTTAGCGAGCGAATAATTTATTTTTGTGTTCTTTCATTTCTAATAATATCTTTCATGCACAATTATTCAAACGCACGCACACACATATATAAACAAACATAAACAAACAAAAAAAAAACAAAAAAATGAAGCAAGAAAAAATTCTAAATATACATAAACATTAATAATTTTAATATTGATAAAATATTTATTTTATAAATTGTGAAAAATTGAAGTGAAACGAAAATAATTATTCACCCTCCTACCCTTAATTGTCTCCCTGCCTTACATAAGTATATATGTAATAAATCAGTACACACATGCATAAACATGCACGCACACGTAATATCATAGGAAATGATGTAAAAATACACACACCACTGTCTCTCATTAAATAATCAAATAAATAAAAATAAGTAAAATAAACAAACAAACAAAAAAAAAAGTCATCGCACATTTGCACGATAATTATTAATTGATAAATAATATTAATAAACATAGAACGTAGATATTATGTAATTATTTAAGTTGTTGTTTATTAATGTCTGCTAATTAGTTATAATAATAATAATAACAATGATAATGATAATGATAATAAAACAGACATATGTTTTTGGCGTTTCATCCATATGAGGACAAATTCCTCGTGATATATCACACACAATTTTTAGGCATGTAAATATAAACGTATACCAAACATATATATATATATATATATTTAATTAATCAATTAATTAACTAATTGTTTTGGTGGCCATCAAGTTATATTGTTGTGGCAATTGGCACGTGTCATTTGTAGTGGGAAAAATTAGTTGATAAATAAAATTGAGTGGAAAAAAAATGCGAAAAAAAAAAAAAAAAATAAATATTGAAATTAAAAGAGAATACAAAAATTAACCACGTTGATAAATTTACACGCTGATCCCATACACTGTATACACTGTGTATAGTTTTAACTCAAACTCCACTCTTCATCATTCTCAAAAAAAAAAAAACAAAAAAGAAATAGAAGTAAAAAAAAAAAATAAAGGTTAAAGAACGGGGAAAAATAAAATTCCATCAAATAATGAATGTGGAGAATGAAATTTTCTCGAGTGCAAACGTGATCGAGAGAACGAAAATTAATTGCGAATACGCGAGTTGAAGAAGAATAGAGCACGAGTGTAGTCGTTTTAACAGGAAAAAATATTGATAATGATAACAATAATGATGATGATGATGATGATGATGATAAAAGAAATGGGAAATATAGAGGAAAATTAACTCCTACAAATATTTCATTATCCTTCTCAATAATTCCAAATTCTCTTCCTTCTTTCTCTCAATATTTTTTCCTTCACCATTTCCACCTTCACCACCCTCTAAGACTGACTGCTTTATTCGCATATTAATCGTATATACACGTAGTGTAATTTAAAAAACAAGAAAAAAACTAAAATATGAATAACATCTTCCGACTTCAAATGAACACAAAAATTATAATCAACATCAATCACTCTCATTACACTTACAATTACAATTATTACTGTTCAATTTTGTGTTTTCGTGTCACGTACGGGAGGGGGCCTACATGCGATTCATTTGCGCAAATGTTATTTTTAAAAAAATGTTACATAGGACGGAATGAAGGAGAAAAAAAAAAAACATAAACTTACATACAATTATACAACATCAGTGTGACAAAAACTAAACCAATGTAGTCATAAAAATACAAGAATAAAAATTTACACATTTACAGATGCACATCGACGCAACGAGCGAGCAAAAACGATATTGTAACGAGAGAAATGAAGAAAAAAAATAAAAAAATGATAAATAAAACTTAAGGAATAAATAAAATGAAAGGTGGAAAAAAACAAAATACAAAAAAAAAATCCGTAATCTGTTAAAAAAATTTTTTATCACGTTAATGCATATATAAAAGCGCAAAATAATCAATAAAATGTTACGAAAATGATGAAAAAGGAATTTCAAAATGATACCACAATATTCAAGGGGGAAAAAAAAAAGTGAAAAAAAAAAAAAAATAAAAATAATGGGAGAAACAAATTAAATGGGGCAAGAAATAAAATGAGAAAGGGAGAAAGAGAGAGTGAGAGAGTTGATTTTTGTATTTTAGGCAGAGCAAATGAATGTGCACGTCGATGCAATTAGTTAGTAGTGTCGCGTTAGGTTTCCTCTGATAGTGATTGAACAGAAACGATTAACGAACTCGATTTAATGATCATGATTAGAATGGAAATGTGAGAGTAGTGGTGCGAATAATTACACAAATGGTAAATGGAAATGGGAATGTGAATTAAGGAGAAAACATCATTTCGAGCTTAGAACTGACTATTGACGTTTTTTTTTTTTTTATAAATAATCACACGAATAAATAGAATGGACAGAATGAAATAACTGAAAAATAGAAAAAAATTAATTGAACAAATAAAACCAAAAAAAAAAAAAGAAGGAACAAAAGTTAAAAAAAAAAAAAGTTGAAAAAATTAAAAATACATTTTGAAGATGGAACATATTATGGGGAATCATTCTCAATATGCTGTATAGTTGTATGTACATTTCGAGATGAGACTTAGACATTCCAGTATATAATTATTGAATAAATTTTGTCGAATGGACAAAAACGATTAATTCTAACTCTATTCTATCGTCTATTCTTCTACCAATTATATTTTTCTATTATATTTGTACGTTGAATTGTAAACTCTAATTGACCAAGCAACGTTCGTGCTTGTTCGTGAAACAATATACGAACATTAAACCAAAAAACCAAAAAAAAAAACCAAAAAAAAACGATTAAAAAATAGAAAAAAAAAATATATAAAGTAAAGTAAAAGCGAATTACAAACAAACGAAAAAAAAAAAAAAAATTGTGAACGAGTTATTAAGATGAAAATAAGAAATAAAATAAAGATAAAAAAAAAATGTACTAAAAAAAAAAACAAGTGATGGCTGACGAGTCACGGGCGTTTTGAGTGCTTGGTTATATGTTTCGAGATTTACGTTTTTGTTGCCCGTTTTTTCTACTAACTCATAATATTGATGATAAAAATTATATCTCTAGTCATTATTAATAATCGTTAATACTTAACGATTCTACAATTTAGTGTAGGGGAAAAAAAAAAATAATAATAATAATAATAATAAATACAAGAATAAAAATCCAAAATGAGATTGAATAAACAAACGAAAAAAAAATATACGAATCAAGTGAATAAAATGAACAAAAAAAAAAAAAACATCACAAGAAAATCTCGGTTGTATCTCTCGAAAAGATTAAAAAATAATGAAAAAAACAATTATAAATATCCAATTTTGGTTGATTGTAAGCATGTTATATTATTATGAGAAAAAAAAATTAAAAAAAAAAAAAAAAAACACAAATTGTTGAATGCACAAAATGTGAGAGGCGAATTTAAATATTAGGTCCGATTTATGTTTCAATACTAAATACAATCAAGTATAAACATATATATGAATAAACATATACAAGTTTACAATAAAACTCGCTCGCACAATGAGTGAAAAAAAAAAAAAAAAAAAAAAGACGACAGCAATGAATAAATAAATGAAAAAAAAAAAAAGGAAGAATAATACAACAGAAATGAATTAAGATAGAGTTCATGGTGATGGGAGAAATGAACGATGAAAATAAAGTGGACAAGAAATGAAATAAAAATTTTCTTTCACACCTGAAAGTTCTATCGGTCAACTTATAAATCGATCAATGTCTTAATGGGAACGTGTACACTGTATATTGTACTCTAAACACGTTCCCATCAACATTCCAATTGAGTCACGTTCATTGAGCTGAACAAAAAAATAATGAAAAAAAAAAAAAAAAAAACGGATGAAAAATAATAATAATAAAATAAAATCATACAATCGTGACATTATCAAAAAAGAAACAAAACACACACGCATATACAAACACAAACCATTAATAAAAAAAAAAAAAAACCATCTTATCATATAAAGGACCTATGTAATATTAACGTTATTATAACGTTAATAAATTAAATATATTATTATTCATATATTACCTAACAATTAATTGCTACAATATATATTTATTACTATTTATTATTGCTATTGCCTATTATTAAATTGAAAGTAGAATTGTAAGTTGCAATTTAATATCTCGAGCATATAGGAGATGAATCAAATTTTTGCATATGTTGTGGATGTGGAAGATGTGAAAAAACAAAAAAAAACAAAAATAAAAATAAAATAAAAAATGAAAAATAAATGAAAAAAATAAACTGGTGAAGACACGACAAAAATAAAGTCGGCGAAATGTGAAGACAAAAATGAAAAATGGTGTGTAATCCATGATAAAAGAGAAAAAAAAAAAAAGAATAAAAAATATTACTGACGACGACCAAAAAATAAATAAATGAACAAATAAATAAAAATAAAAAATAGGGAGAATGTGAAGTGAACAAACAAAAAAAAATACACACAGACAGACATGAAGAAATGTGAGGTGTGATATACACGTCGTCAGGAGTGGAAGTAAATAATAATGATAACAGTTAAGCACGCTCTCGGGGGTTGGTGGGAGTGCTTGAGTGCTTGTTTTGCCCAATGGGTCGAGAGAAATAAATTTTATCCCAAGTCACATGCAGTTGTCTGTGCAATTTAAAAAAATATAAATGAAAATAACTTGGTTGCACATATCTCGTGTATTTTTTTTTTTTTTTCTCATTCCTTCATTTTTATAACTCATATTTTTCATTTTGTTTATTCACTTTTTTTTTTTTTTCCGTTTATTCATTTTTATTTGATGCAATTTATTTTTCAAAAAAAATTATTCTCTTGACACTTGGATGTAGAACAAGCGTGTATCGAGGGTGATATATAATGTTTTATATCCCTCAATCCCCGATTAGCGATTCACGTTTGTTTGGTTTTTCACTGTCAGAAGTTTCTATTTTTCCATAATTACGAATAGGCGAGTGCGATTAAATATTTAACTAATTAAATAATTAAGTGAGCGAATGAGAAAGCGAAATAATTGGGCGAATAATTCTAAGAATGGATTTATCATTATAAATAAATTGACTACCATTTAACAGTAATGTGCTATGAATTAATGATAAAACAAAACAAACATACAATTTAAATGGACAATTTAAACATTCGATGTTGCAAAACCAAAAAAAAAAAAAAATAATAAAAAATAAAACACACTCACTAAACACAATACACATTCCATGATAAACATGCACACGTTTAATCTTGGAATTCCTACGAATTGAAACAAACAAAAGAAATGAAAAAAAAAAAAAAATAATAATAATAACAACAATGAGAGACAATTTTTTTTTCTCGTTATTGAACTAAGTGTGCCTAGTCAATAGAATATATCTGGTCAATTTTAATATTACATATTGTATGTTATTATTATCATTATTATTATTAAATCCAATGAGAGGAGAAAATAAAAAATAATTAAAAAAATTATCGAATTAGATGAAAAAATAAATGGAAAAAAAAAAAAAAAAAAAAACCAGAAACGTGAAAATAAGTTATTGAACATGATAAATGCAACATCCATAAACATTTACTTTAAAGTAAAATTAATAAACTGAAATAACAGAGGAGAAAAAAAAAAAAAAAAAGAAGTGGAATCCTCAATAATAATAATAATAAATGATAACTAACTTATAATGATAATTGCTAATAAAATTAACAATATCAATAATCATCAATATTAAATATTAATAACGGTAATGATAATGATACGACAATGATTGTGCTGTGTTGTACTACGAAATGTTTGGCCTGTGACTTATATTTGTAGCATATTGTATAAATACGTTACTTAACACAGTAAATGTGCATACGTGTTATACAAACACACACCATACACATGTTATATGTAATTTTGTGCCATTAATCGACTACGCCAAATAATAAAGCAAACATATATTATTGTGTACACATATATATATATATATATATAACAGATGCATATAATAATTATATATGTGTATATATATATTTATATATGTATTTGTATGTGTTTGTGGTACAGGATTATTGCACAATGGCAATTGTCGAAGGAGTGTCGCAGTTGTGCTCGATCGATATAGAATTCTCGATAGTCTGTCTCAACACAAAAACCAACACAATTTTTCTTCCCAATAATAAACAAAAATAAAAACGATAAAAATAAAATGTGCATGAAGGAACCAAAAGAACAAAAAAAAAAAAAAAAAACGTGAAAAAGGAGAAAAATAGATGAATGTGATGGCAACAATTATTGTCTCAATATTTGTTTTTATTTCTTCATCAATTCAATGATAAAACGGAGCAAAAAATAATTATTAACATTGTGTATTTGTTGTTGACAGACATAACAGAGATTCTTCTCCGTCTTTCTCCGCCCCCCCCCCCCTTCCCCCTCGCCCCTCCTACCGTGAGAGAAAGTGCGAGAGAGGGTGCAAAAAAAAACGAGAAGAAAAATATACTGATAAAAATTAATGAGAAAAGAAGAAAAAAGGAAATAAAAAAATACAACAATGTCAAATAAAGGTGAAAATAAAATAAATAATCACGACGAAGAATAATAATAAGGAGAAAAAATAAATAAAAAGCCGAGGCGAGGAGCGTTAGAGATGCGATCCTGGAATAAAAATTGAAAATATTTTTTCTATCGAAAAAAAAAAAAAAAAAAAAGAACACTGTGACTATTCCTCTCCCAAATGAATAAAAAATGAAGGGGAAAAAAAAAAACCAGTTAACCTTCCTCATTCCATTTTCCACCACTCCTTTTCCACCCGTGTTCCCCATCCGTCCCTTTATCTCTACCCCCAATTATTATTACCCCCGCCCCTGTTATACGTGAAATCGCACGACGTTAAAAATTGGCTTGTGAAAATGCGAGAGAAATATGGATTGTGTGAAAATAAAAATTGACTTATGATGATTAAATAAATGAAAATAGATGAAGTGAAGATTAATGAAAATATAAAATAATTATGCGAGAGAACAACCGAGAGTTGTAGAGAGAAAGGGTGAACAAAAAAGAAAAAAAAAGAAAGAAGAAAGACAGTGTGAGAGGGATTGAAAGCGACATTTTGCGATTGTCATATCAAGGTTGGTTAAATATTTGATGCAAAAGGACTATTTATTTAGGATATACTAAATGGTCTGTTTTAATGTGTCACGGGCTACACGTAATGTACTATAATATCTAACAATAAAGTATTTTGTTTGCTTCAGTATTCTGTCTTATCATTGTCTTCCACCTTTTTCCATATTAATTCCATCGTCTTATACAACGAAAAAAGGGGGAAAAAAAACAAAATTATTTTCCTTCCCCTCAACTACTTGAATCCATTCTGTATTTTTTATCGGATTAAAAAATCCTGAACTAAATTGAAAAAAAATATCATCGTAGCATAATACTCTTATCCAAAGTATTAAATCAAAATTTACCCGAATCCCCACACCACCACAAATATCACAATATTATTTCACAATACAAAAAATAATCCCCCTCACTCCCATTACCCTAAAAAAAAAAAAAGAATAATTTCAAAGTAATTGAAACAAATATATAAATTACTCTCAGACAGTGACAAAATAATTCCAAACACGTGGTGATTGTGAATGTCAAATGATCAAAAATACAATAAATAAAACAAAACGATGTACAGGACAAAAAAAAAATTTTTTAAAACACAACACAATCAAGACACCAGAACAATTACAAATAATCTTCACCCCAATATATCCATCCAATTTTTCATTTAATATCATTTATTTTTTTATTTAATAAATAACGAGTGATTAATAATATCTCCCTTTTTTTTTCATATCACCGACATATATATATATTTATATATATAAGCAATAAAAATAAATAAACGAAAACCCCTTACGATAATGAGAAAAATATTGATCAGTTAATAACCGTTCAGATAAATGTTCTATTATTTGGTATAGAATCATTTTATCAAACTCTTGACCTCAGTTCATTTATATATTGAAGAATTAAACAAATATATATATATATATATATTATTATAAACCAATTATATATGTATATCTATATAACTATCTATATATAGATATTTATTATCTGAACCCCTTTTGTCTGTCCATCAAACAATACTATCGATCGATATCAATCTCATAGTTGAACTCCAATTGGTTATCCCCTCGCATCAGTTCTAACATCCGTTTCCAACCGAATGTCCAAACACACAAGCACACAATGTGATATATAACGCTATGACACACATGGATTGATTGCTCTTCATGTATGTCTATACTCTCCTACACATATATATATAGTGTACAAAGAGGGTTACCGCCCTCACTTTAACCTAATGGTAGTGCACGAGGTCACCAAGCGCTGCATCGAAGTGAGTACCTTCAACCAGTTAAAACTTATATTGTTAACAATGTATACAGTTCAACTTCTCATGTGTATGTGTGTGTGTGTGTGTGTGTGTATTCACGCATGTGTTTATAACACGTACTATATATATAAATATATATATTGAGGAATGCAAAACACGTTAAAACGTGTTTGATTTACGCAACAATTGTTTAGTTTTCAAACAATTTTTTTTTTCTTCCTTTTCTCTTCACTCTTTTTTTTTTTTTTTTCACAACACTTTATACTTTCTACTAACTGTCAACGTGGTCTGACCGTAACTTTACTATAACTCCTCGTTACCTAGATATCGACATTAACATACCTAGTATTATTTTTTATTTATAATAAGAAAAAAAAAAATTTTTAAATAATATCAAAAATGTCTATCTGATATTTATTTATCTTGTCATTTATTAAATACACATATGTGTATTTTTATTTGGAATTTTTTATTGGATACATTTTAGAGCACGAAAAAAAAAAAAAAACATTATTATTGGATAAATTTTTTATACAAAGAGTGTGTTGTTACATGGTAATGAATTGTAAATAGAATATTCATTAGCTCTTCTTTTTTTTTCTTTTTTTTTTGTTTACGAGGTTGTATGACAAAAGTTTTTTGCCCTGCATATATATATATATATATGTTTGTATGCATGCGTTTGTATATACGCTCTATATATGTATATATTTTTTTTTTTCACAAACGAAATTCGATAGTACATGCACGAACGTGCTCAACAGTATCGCTGCAAAACAACCGATATACGTATTACCGCGATTGTCCCTCTGTAATCCGCTTACAAACTTTACTTTCCGAACATAGTTATGTGTATATGTATATATATGTGCATAATATACATATATATATATATATAGATATTGGCGTGCAAAATCGACACAATGGTTTTATACGCGCCAGCTCAGTTTGTCACATTGAGATTTAACGTTGCATCATGCTCAAAGCATCGTAAAACACTTTTGAATTCATTCACCCAAATTGTATAACATTAAACATCAAATGAAAATCATTGGTTAATATAGTTAATAAAATTGTTTAATATAAATTGAGAATTTAAAATATGTTTAATGAGGATAAAGAAATTTTTTAGACTAATTCTTATTTTAACATTCATTAAAATTCTTACTGTGTCTGACTGTATTAGTTACCATAACTACTTGCACAGTTGTACATTTAGTTTGAAGAAGTTTTGCTTGAATTCTTTTCTTTTTTGCCACTCAAATTTGACACACATTTTTTTTTTTTATGAGAATTTTTTTCCTTTTATGTATATTATTCATCGAGCTTTTAGCATTAATTGTTGGAAGAATAAGTTGATGTTGGAAGTGTTGTAATAAATACTCTCTTTTTTTTTTTTTCCTTATTAAACTGACGAATTTTAATTTATTCAAATTGAATTCAATGTTTGACAATTTTTACGTCGTTGATGGATTTGTTAATGGTATTTTGTGATAGTAAAAAATAATAAACACTGCTGCAGTTACTTATTATTAATTCGAGTGAGAGAAACATGCTTTGAGATGTTTTTCAATTCTATAATTGAACAGTGTTTTTGTCATTTTTATTTTACAGGGTACATTTTTGTTTGTTTTTTTTTTTTTTTGGTAGTAATAGTGAAGTAATGCTGATGATTGAAGACATTTGAATGGATTTATGGTAGTGAGAGTAAGAAGACGTACTAGAGATATTCACCACCATGACAAAGTCACAGTGAATTACGTCATAAAATGACAGTCTGCTCGTTAGTTCCCTATCTAAGATGGTTTAAATGGGCAAAGTGATGGTGGATGACGAAGGGTAAAGGGACTACTAACATTTGCAACACTTTGAGCGGTTCTATGTGGTGTGCGCAACAGGCTGTTTCATAACCCACCTCTATGTCAGAATGTGAATGTGTGTATGTGTGTGTGTGTGGTCTCCGCAAATATTTCATCGAGCTAAATTCCAATACTTCAGACACTTTCACTGGCACAGGGCGCGCCACCTCCGGATACGGTCTACAATATCAAGAGAAGGGGGTCTGTTAGAGATAGAACATTCGTTTGGAGTATGCGAAAGATGCTTTGACGGAAACTGATGTAATCTAACATTGATAATCAAGTGGATAATTTATGGGGTGGTTTATATATTTTATAGATTCTCGCTCATTTTTAACGTGTTAAAGTTATATCAGGGATGCTTCATGGTATATATAATTGTAGAGCAGCGTTTGGCGCACAAAAAAAGGGTATATTTCGATGGGTTTGAAAAATTCTATGATGAATAATTCAACATGGGGTCGAAACATAATTTTATGGTCTTTATTCAAATTTTTTCAATTTTTTTTCCAATCTCGTTCTTGTCGAAACTTTAATTATTGTACAGGGAAAATTCAGGTGATTGATAAAATTGTTAAAATGTCCAATAGAGAAATCTGAAAGACAAAACAATTCAGAGAATTTTCACCCGTAAAAAAATCAACCCCATAAAATTAATTGGAATGAAAAAATGTTCTTTGAACTTATCCAAATTTTTATACCAATTGATATCATCATCTTGAAGGGTTGCACAACCCCATCCAATTTCTAATACAACTGTCAGAAGAGTCAAATAACATTCCCCACAATTTCCACCCCCAAAACTCCACACCATCCCCTCAACACAAAATAATTCCATCAATTTTACAAATTTCCACATAATATTCCAATCAAAAAAAAAAAAAAAAAATCATCTATTTCAAAATTTCCACCCTATGATCCCGGGGCATCAAGTCCATAAACTCAGGTGTTGTTACATAAGCCTGAACAAGAGCTATAATAGAGCCATGCATAAATACATCCCCACACATACATAAATACATACATACATATATAAATGTATATATGTTGACCACACGTCAGACACGAATGAAGCGACACAAATGGACGATCGATGAAGCTTCGTCAGTACCGGTGAGTAATCCACGTCGACATGAGACAAAATGCGTCATGTTAGTATAGTCATGTTTACTATTTACCCATATACATTTATTCCTATTTATCACAAACACACACACATACAGAAGAAGTAGAAAAAAGAAAATAATGGCAACACTATCACACACCACGACAATACCTACATAATAATACAGATATATCAAAAATATATCAAAAATATACTTTTGTACACACATATATATATATATATATATATATATATATATATATATATGTATGTATGTTGAGACTCTGAGGTGAATGTGATGAAGTAGCGGGTGGCTATATACGAACACGTCAGCGATAATACCACGGGCATAAGTCAGACCTTCCCCTTGAGATATACGCCATGAATGTGAGATTTATAGTGATATGCTTGTACACACGATGCTATAGTATACCTTACCACGTTTAATCAGTTGACAAATGTTGGATAAAAGGGAATATAAGTATACGCGTATACACAATTTATAATAAATTAAAAACCCCTTCAACATTATATTTATATATGTCAGGGGAATTATATTTTTATTTTTCTTTATTTCTATCTTTTTTTGGCAAAAGAATGAAAAATTTTATTGTATGAACAAAAAATGCATACAAATATTTATCTACATTTTCTCGATGGTTTTTTTATTTTATTATTATTATTATTATTATTATTATTATTATTATTATTATTATTATTATTATTATTATTATTATCATCACTGGTTTTTGTGTGTGTGAATTATTTATTTATATTCAACCTCTTTTCAGTTAAATTTTATAAATCTAGGGGTTGTAAAATTTGTGTGTGTGTGTGTGGGGGGAAAAAAAGGATTGTGTGAGTATGTGTGATTCATTTTATATCGTTTGTGATCTGGTATATCCAGTTCGTCGTGGGCTGCATGCAAACTCATACAGTTCTGGCCCCATGAGTCACTGGTTTTACGCGCTGTTACCCCTCACCGTTTAGATCGATCCATCACACTGCACAGGGTGACTGTGCGAGCTGTTGTACTACTATATAGTAACAAATAGATAGATGGATGTATATGTATATATAAGAGTTAGTATTCATTTTTAGGTAGTGAGATAACTTAATTTTATGGTTATGTAACAATTCAACTGGGACAAAATATCAACGATTGAAATAACTTTGGATAAATATTATTTGACAATATTATTTAAGAGATAATATATATATATATATATATATATATATATATGTTTATACTTGTTGATGTGGTGTCACTTGAATTGTTTAATTGTAAGATTGATATTGGTTTTTTTTTTTGTGAAACTTGATGGTAAATTTTATTGATGGAAAAATTATTTTTAATTGGAATTTTTGTTTTATGAGCGGAAATTTTTTTTTTATTGTTAAAAGTAAATTTTCTCTCGCTTTATATTAGTTATTCTAGTGTTCTGAAGTGCTTGGGGGTTGTATGTAAAATTTAAAAACCCCATTTTAGGTATAAGTACTACGATATTCTGAATAACTACCATTAATTTTAGAATCACTGACCTGGGTCATATAGACTCTTATGATTATTTACACAGTTGAAAGGGATTGAGTTATTAATTTTTTCTTTTTTTCTTTTTCCCTCCCACGATTATCGATTAGGGAAAGTATTGGAGTTAAGTTAGATACGCAGAAGAGTGAGTATGATAATTATTTGTGTGTCGTTGATTCACTTTAAATTATAATTTACTGATGTTCTTCAAAGTCGAATTAAAAAAAAAAAAAAAACATAAAATATTTCCCTTTACTCGAGATATTATAAGGGCTATATTTTTATTTTCTCATTGTGATTGATAGTCATGTAGAATTTCCAACGTTGAATATTTTTATTTTACTGGTGTTTCATAGAGAAAAAAAAAAAAAATGCCACATTTAATGTTATCTCCAACATTTATTCCACAGCATAAATACACTTCAATGAACCATTTTGTATTTTCAAATATACGAATGCAATTGACTCATTGGTTGACAACAAATTACACCATCTCTCACATGAATTACAGTCTCATTCATCACTTTATCGAAACAACATTGAAATATTTAATTACACGTTCAAATGTCACAATTTATTATGACCAATATTATTTCAATGCTATTTTTTAACATAAAAATTATCCCCTACCTATCATCCTACAAATATAATTTATTATAAGAAATTATTACCGGGTTATTATCACGCAATATCCATGAAATAAAACACAAAATGATAACTCTACAAAATAAAAAACTAAATCCAATTACATCCAATATCCACAATATTAGTTTCTCTTTTTCAAAATTTTTTTTTACCATCATCTGTGGAAATAAAATGAGAAAATATTTTTTTTTCTTGTTCCCCTCAAATTGTGGAGAATGCATATATATATATGTATAGTGATGAAACACGAAGTACTTTGCTTGAGATTGGAGGTAACGTTTGAGAGTACATTTATATATAAAATGAAAAAAAAGTGGGAGAGAGTGAAAGCTTGTGAAAATGCTCGGGAGAAGGATCAGTGGGAGAAAAAAAAAAAAGAAAAAGAAAATATTCAAGTAAGAGAAAAGAAAAACCTGGAGAACAGTGCAAACGATGGTTGGTAAAAGGGCGCAGTGAAGTCAAGGGTCTTTTGGTATAAGGAACAAAAAAAATCCACGAAAGCATCGTGTGGATGAGGGCGAGGTGCTATATACTGACGTAAGAAAGAAAAAGAGAGAGCGTTGGCCGTTGTAAAATGTTCGCGCACATGGCGGTGAGGTTTCCTCGGATTCGCTTTTTTTTTTTTTTTCCTTTTTTTTTTTATACTCGGGGGAAATCAGAAATGTCTCGTGGTGACTTGGGTTTTAGTGAATGCGCGAAAAACTGATGGTTTTTGTCAACAATTCTCATTTCAAAATATAGTATCTCTCTCATATACACCCTCACTGCCACCATCCCCATTCATTGTAACGTCTATATAAGGGTGGGCTAAATGTCGGAAATCACTCTGCCACCCTCGAGTCATTTGCTTCCATTTTTTTTTTTTCTTTTTATGCCTTAGGTATATCAAGTATATGGATTGGATGGGGCGTAAAAGTTAAGACAGAATATCTGTGGTGAAATAAAAATTCTACAATTTTTATTTTGATAAAAATTTAGGGCAAAAGGTCAAAATATACCATAAACATTGATATATAAGGGTGGACATAAATATATACACGCTACACCACATGTGTATTATCCAATAAATTAAAAAAAAATAAAATGTCAGTGAATAATTATTGTGTCTGGATAAATAAAAATGTATTTGTTGATTTCAATCATTTATATTCAAATGAAATTTATTGTATCGTTTCTGTTCCTTTTTTTTTTCTCGTTATTCAAATTTATCGTGTAGTGACATCTCTTCACTCACCACAGAACTGCCATTCTACTTTATCCGTTGGGAAATATATTCTCGGTACACACAGTGACTTACCAACTTCCAACCAATAATATTACCATCAGATAATAAACAATAAATTTACTTTATCGACTGTAATTAAATCAATGGTTTGTGTCTGAACTTAAAAAAGCATATTCTCCAATGCTACACCACGAATTGAATGAAGAAAAAAAAAAGAAAATAAGAAATAAACTATTCTCTGCCATCAATTTTTTATAAAAATATTATTATCAGTAATTTTATCGATTTCCATTAAATAACATTGCAATATAAATAATTGTTTATCAGTTGAAATATTTACATCGTTGTCGGGTCAAATTAATCGTTATCCCACACACAACATGTCATGTCTTCCTGTCTCACGTTAAATATAACAAGAATTTGCGATTCACACCGATACAGTGTAACAAAAAAAAAAAAAACCAATAAAAAATGAAATAGAAAACCCTTCAATTTAAAATCTCTTGTTGTGTGAGCGATACGGACGCAAAACAAAGTCACATATGTATATATACAGGATAAGAACAAGAACAAGAATAAGAAGCAGCAGCAGCAGCAGCAGCAGAAGAAGAAGAAAAAGAAGAAGGTGAGGTGGTGAAGGAGGGTGAGGTTGAAGATGGAGGAAGAAGAAGAAGAATATCCGATCGATCGTCGGATCTCGGGCGATATGTTGGCGCTAATTTGGATTTATGTTCGCATTGGCACGTCGTGGAAAATGGTGTGGCAAAGAGTCGCACACCGAGGGGTCTCTTGGATTCAACAGCCCGGAGATGAAGGTGTCGAGATTTCGCAACAATTTTTTGTCGCCATTTAGAGAAAATTTAAGGGCACACATAACATTTTCTATGTACATAAGTACATAATATATCACTGCCATATTCGATATACCACATCATTATTATTATCATTATTATTACCATAATATATATTAACGTATATAAATATATAAATGTTTTTGCTGTAAAGGATTCTCAAACAATCTCGATAACTTCAGCTCGTTAGCAATGACATTCTCAGGTCATGATTGTATTAATAATTAACACATTCTATAGTTTATTTATTGATTGAAATGTGCGCAGAATTGTTATGAATTAATTTGAATGTAATTTAATTTATTGCAATGTAACTGATGGAATTGTGTCAATAATGAAGTGGTGTTATTTTTATATACTCTAAATTGTGTTATCGTGCAAAACAATTTTTGTATTGAACAATATATATTCTCGAATCTGTGTTAAATACTTTCTAATTATTTGTTTCATTTCACATTGTACAAGTTGCAAATAAATAAATATGAAAATAATGATAGAGGATAAAACTTTTTGGTATATCACAAACAATAAATCGGAATTTTACAAAGCATTTATTTATCGTTGTCGATCATCGTATAGAATACTTCAAAGAGCCACCAGTCATTTTCCTGTATCAGCTTTACGAGTGTATATGTATGTCTACAATATTATCATATTGGAAACTCCCTCTACATGACTATGAATATAAAACGGTGAATAATTCCAATAATTTCATCGAGTTAACAATAAATTGTCGCGATTTATCTGATAAATATATTTTATTTATTATTTTCCATCTATCTTATATTGTTTTTTTTTTTTTTCTTTACTTTTATCACAAATGTGAAAAGAACAGAAAAAAAAAACGCGAAAAAATATAGTAAATGCAGATAAAGAAGAATGGTTTGAGAAACTTGATGAAAAATAATCGAAACACCATAAGTTTAGACTATATATATATATATATATATATATAGTAGGGAGCATCATTACCGGCCATTATCCACAGCGGTGAGGTCGCAACCACTGTAATTTCAATTTCATTTTCTCAACAATTTTTTCAGCATCGTCGCGGAAAAGACTCACAGGTCATCTTCATATTTTCTCTCTCGTATTCTCTTGTACATTTATGGTTCTATCCTCACACTTAATATTTATCTCTCTCTCTCTCTCTCTCACACACACTGTCGCTGTTGCACTCTCTCATTCTCACTGGTAGTTTGGATTACAACGTTTTACGTTGGCATGCGCGCACCGGCACCGCAGGGCCCCATGCTTTGACCGTCGTCTCTTTATATACATACACATTGCACAGTGTATATGGATACAATCAACCACAGTGTAGAAATATAACAGAACACGTCGTTGGTGTTGTGAGAATTTTTTTTATTTTTTTTAGATGGAAGAAAAGCGCACTTTGCACCTACACCCTATTATTCACATGAAACCGACGCCTTTGGCTATATATTCAAAACTTATTTTCAATATCGAATTTCACATATAATTTATTTTATTATATTATATTTTATTTTATGTTTGGGATTTTTTTTTTTTTTCATTTACAAATTTTTTATATTTTTTTCATCTTTGTATATCTTTATTGTATATTATTAAATATACATATGCATTTTGTTTATAAATATATATATATATATATATATATATATGTGTATATATTTATTCAATTATGTGATAATAAAATTTATATATTTAGGGTAATAAAAATTAATTTGATGATATAATTTTACACTTTTCATCTATTTACAAATATTTTGTCTATACAATTTTGTTTCAATGATTTTCATATTGATTTTAATACAAGCGACAAATAAATTGTGTATGTTCTCTCTACATATATATATATATATATACATAGAGATATATGTAATTTTACTTGGCAATTAGTTTCGCAGAGAATGTTGTTGTCCTTGGATCAAACAGGCGCGAGCACGCGCGATCGTTCTTGTGCGGGGGTGCTCCGTCGTTTTGCGAAGACAATACACAAAGACTATATGGTTACATGTACACGAAGATCACTCGAATTACTCCGACTGGATATACTTATATATATATATATATATATTTCCACAGCGAACAACATATGGCAAACTCACCGACCTCTTTCTCTCTGTTGATCTCACCCCCTCACGCCTCCCCCATTATTTCCTCTTAGCTATTTGATAATATTAATATCCCATTATTTATTAAACTAATTCAAATTAGAAGAATAAATTAATAGAAAGAAATAAAACTTGAATTAAATAATTTCTCAAATAGAATAATTTTTATTACAATTTTTTGTTACTAAAATTAATTTTCTTTCCTTTTTTCATTATTTATAAATTGCCAATTTATTGCTTTGAATAATTGTATATTATAATTTTGAGAAAACAGAGGATAATAAACATTATTTCCTGTTAGATAGTATAAAAATGTGATTCAATATTGATAAAATTTGATTAAATTTGAATAGAATAAAAATGAAAAAATTAGTCACAAAATTTAGTCAAACTTTTTAACTATTTTTGAGGTGAATTGGATTTTTTTTTTTTTTTCATTTATTGAAATTATTTATTTATTTAATAATTTAAATTTTGTTTTATCTATGTTGCGCGGTAAAACTCCCTCTCTCTCTCCCTCTCTCTTTCTATACACACAAATATATTTTATTCGCCAATGGTTATATGTGTATGTATATATTGCACTCCTAAGTCCCCTTCTACCCATATAGTGATTACCTTTTATCTTCGGTTTCCATAATTCGAGCGTATACCCGTTAACCTTCGGATTTATATCGGCGCGCAACATATTCAGGGCCGGCATTGCGCCCGCGCGTACTCTCTCGCGTTATATGAACGCGCGCGGCGGCATTCGCGCCTTTTATATGCGCGCCTCGCCCTTTATCCGTATCATTAACGACTCGACCTCTCGACTCCTTCATATATATATATATATATATATATATATATATACACTGTTGCATGTACTCATATTTTCCCTTCTCGTCCTCTCCCTCATTCTCTCTATCTTTTCTACACTATGTCTCTTGCCGCCTCTTTATTATAAAACTATTCATCTCTCTTCCTTTTATACTTGGAAAAAAAAATAATAAAAAATAATATACATATATAAATTGCTAAAATATTGCTACAATATTTCAATATATATTTGCAATATAAATACAATCAAAAATTCTATTTGTTTTCATTTACATTATTTATTTACTTAAGTAACTCAATAAAGAATTTATATTTATTTGTTGTATAAAGGGATGGGAAAACAGTGTATACGGTAATTTAGTAAATTAATATAGCAAGATTGTAATTTTTAAATAATAAATAATAGTAAGGAACATAATTGATTGATTTAATTGAGATTTAATTGAGTATGTTATTCGTTGAATTATTTGTAATGTTTACTAAATGATTATAGTTTAAAAATTGTTTGTATAATTGTTTAATAAGTGTGAAGAATTATTAGAATGGCATTTATATGTCAGTAAAGGTTACATGAATTTTTATTAAAAAGTTAACATCAGTGTCTGTAATTTTTTATCTTTTTATGGTACTGTCATGCGAAGTGTACATGAGTATTTATAACAATTATATATATATATATATATCAATGTAACTATTAACTAAATCCATAAAACTACCAAATTAAATGCTTTTCCTGTAAATACTAATACACACTTATGTAAAAAATAACGAAAAACTATTTCCCTATGATATTAATTAAAAAAAATAAATAAAAAATACTAACTCATTCAATATAATTTTATTCGGGCTATCAATTTGTTTTTTGTTTTTTTTTTTCTTTGCGTACATACAGTCGTGACTCCTCGTGCAACAAATACATAGAATAAAAGAAAAATAAAAAACTTATACGACACAAGATAGAGTAAATTTTCTCGTCAAATAAACCAAGAGAAACTTCATTGCAAGTATATACATTCTAACCTATAAATATTTCTTCAAGATCATCTATACATTATATATATATATATATATATATATTTATATATGAATTATTCGTAATGTACCGACGTTGGTTATCCGATGAAATGAAGAACCGAAGAGTGTAATATAATAATCGATTCAAAGAGTTGGAGTAGGTATATCTTAATATATAGATGTGTATATATATATATACATACTTACCTGATACAGTCGCTGGAAATTATTTTTCTTTTCTGTTTCATTATTATGTTCCATATATATATATATATATATTAAAAATTTTTTTTTTATCCCCATATTTTTTATTTCGTTGAGCTTATCTTTAACAACCCCGAACACTTGGGTTCTTTCAACCTGCGGTCGAGGTGTTGTTGCAACAAGGTGTTAGATTAATTGTACGATTATAATGTCGTAAATCATCAAAGAGACGCCCACCAATGGCCGAGTACACATATTCATCGATGCCTCTCTTCTGTAGTTATACATAAAATAATAAAAGAAAAAACCAATGTATATGTTGGGTGTTTGCCGCCATTTATTTTAGCATCTGATTCGGTTGAAAATGGCGCGACCAGCTTATTATGAGGTTATAACAATACAGGGATGAAACAAAAATTCAAGAATTTTAATTCAGTTGATAAATAAGTTTGCAATGTGTGACTTTAAAAATAGCAAGTAGATTGTAGAGTAAAATTGTAAAAAGAAATCATGGATAATTATCGTGTGCATATGAATAATAATTGACCATAAAGTTTTTCCACTTTTATGTCAAAATTATGCTAAAATAATAGTATATAGTTTTCATTTAAAAAATATCATTCTTACAACTTCACAATCTATTTTTGTACTAATTTAGTATAAAAACTACTTCCTCAACATAACATTTACATGAAAAAAATAAAAAAAATACTGTTCATAATTATCCATTATCATTTTATCTTAGTTGAACTACACTTTCTATTAAGTATTTCCAATTAAACCATTCTAATATTTATTCATTAACCTCCAACACAGCGTTTTTTCAGTCATATTCGCATGCATACGATTTTTTTTTTAAAAGGCGCTCTCTACCGTGAGCGTCAGTGTACTAATAATTCAAATCTCCCGCCACTTCATAATGCTTGCCCAATATAACGAGAATAAACTCTGATAAATAAATATAACACATATATAAACAAAAATATATTTGTCTATACATATATACATATATATATATATATATATCGCATAATATTCCCACCTAGAACTGGAATGCCGCAAGGCCCACACGAGGAGAGTTTCCCTCTCGATCGAACGCGCGCGCCGACTTTCTGACTGAATTTATGACCCGTCGAGTCTCCTTTATCTTTCTCTTTCTATATACTCGTACTATGGCCCATAAGCCCCCATCACCAACATACATATATATCCATATACACACATAAACATATACATATGTGTATATCTACGATCCATTGTACTTTAAGCGACGCCGCAAATGCAAAGGCTTTCATCTGTTTCCAGGAAGGAATATTTGAAATAAAAAGATGAAGAAAAAAAGAAAAAAAATATTAAATGAATATAATAACAGCAATATAAAAATTGAGAAATAAATAAATAAATGAAAAATAGTTTCAGAATCGAATTGCATTCACATGTGTGCCTATATATGCAATGATTGCGCGATATTGTGCAGATATGAATCATGATTTCATTATTTAGCTTTTAATACATTATGGTACTTTAGTAAGTGTGGATTTGTGATGTTGAGTCGGTATACGGTTTCTATGATTATTATTATTATCCCAGTTATTGCTACTATTATAATAATAATAATAATAATAATGATAATTGTTATTGTGGTTGCTGCTGTTAAATTTTGTTGTGTTATATTTAGAATATTATTAAACTTTCACTTGGAAATTTTTGGGCAATTGATGTCACTGCTTTCAATTTTCGTGTAAAATATTTATACTTGTGTGTGTGTGTATGTGCATAATGTACGTATATATTCATTATATATATATATATAGTGTTGAACACCAGGTGGTAATTTAAATCGACAATTGAGCAAGATGGAATTGGGTAAAATAATTAAACACGCTGACACAATGGTATTATACAGATTTCTCTTTTAATTTATTTGAGATGAAAAAAAAAAAAGAAAAAAAGAAAAACAAAACATTTAACGTTTAATTTAATTTGTTTGTTTGTTTTTCTTTTCTTTTTTTTTTCTCCAAGCATACATGTACGGTATGTGTATTTTTTTAGCACTATGTTTATGAGAAAATATTTATAATACAGAGAGCATTCTTATTTAATGTTTTACATATGTATATATAACATTGTGCTGAGGATTATTAAATATTTGTTTTTTTTTTTGTTTGATTTTATGTATAAATATATAAATGTTTGTATTTGTATGTAGGTGAATGGTATTTTTTAACTTTCGCATGTACAATCAGAAGATTTATACGTATATGTATATTACGATTTTTCATTGAAGGAAATTTATTGTTTGAAACATTTACAATAGACAAACATTTACAATGATAATGTAGTATATTATTATTGAGAAATAATAACACTGTGTGACAGAAGGTACAAATCGTTTAGTTTTTTTTTTTCTCCAGCGATGACAGATTTGTTTATTGATAAATGTGAAATTAGACTTTTATGAAATAATACTTGTTTGGAAAAATTGTATTGGAGTAGAAATAAATTTTTTGCGTAATTGTTCACAGTGACTTTCATTTCACAATATTAATATTTGCTTTGGAATTAAATTGTGAATTTCCAGAAATTAAACCAAAAATAAAATGTAGCCAAAATAATCACAATTATTTTAAATGCGTTGGTAATTTTTGTTGTTTTTGTTTAAATGAAATTTGACAATTTTTCTTTTTTACTTTACGTTAATTCAGTGAATATAAAACGGTAGAGTTCTTTCGTTAGTGTATATATACTGCGTGGGCATTTAAGATCAGGCGCAAGAGAAAACAAGAATATATGCCGCTAATGCGACGTGCAACATTGCCCTGTTACCCGAGTATAAGTACGTATCGTAGCACGCGCACTTTACGATCCCATTATGTAAACGTTGTGTGTCGATTCGTTCACTGCTCACACATACGCATCTCATTTTTAGTTTAAAGACCGATGAACTTCAGTATCTTTCTTCCTCTTTTATTTTTGCCTTGTTAAAATTTCTCTACATACCACCCTACGTGTAAAACGACGCGAAAATGCGTGGCTATTAATGCAATACGAGTCTTCTGTGTGTGTGTGTGTGTGTGTGTGTGTATTTAAATCTTACAGGAATAAACCCCATTGACCTGTATCAGATTATTGAACTTGAACTTAATTTTTTAATAATTCATCATTTAATATAGATATATTAATGCATGGAAAATTTGGCATTTTTATTTTTATTTTATCGCTCGCATCAAATTATCTTTTATAAATCATTATGGCAAAATTTTATTTTCACTCTTTTAATAATTTTTGTTTTTGTATTTTTTTTTTTTTAATTTTTTTTTTCACTAATTCGTAACGTAAATTATAATGTTATTCTTTTTCATCAATATTTTTCACAAAATAAATAAACATTATTATTACAATTATACTTAATTTAGGCACTTGAATGTCAATAACAATTTTATTTATCATCTGAATATTTTTTTCTTTCAATTTTTGTTTGTACATTGTGAAAATAATTTTTTTTGTAAATTTTTGTGTATCAATTAATTATTATAATCTCAAGGCAATATTTAAGTGTATAATATACACAATTTTAAATTGTCATTTGGTAAATTTTGTAATTTTATTATTATATATCAACGCCATTAAATTATTCATACACACACACACACACATACATTAAACAACCGCCACCACCGTCGACCTTTTCAGATTCACATTAATCTCATGTATTCATGACGTGTACACGGAATTCGACATTTTCATTTGGCCTGTTACACATGCGCAATGGCGTTTGCTTTGCATATATGTATATAAATATATAAATATATATATATATATATATATGTTCCGTCGCGTATCGTGAATCACGCGCGATCAAAAACGGGTCACGTATTGCTCACATATCGAAAAAACCAAAAAAAAAAAAAAAACAATGAAAAAAAAAAATATCATACATATATAAATATATATTTATGTATTTTCTCACCGTGCACGCGATCTCGATATATAGCTATCAACGAAGAGAGAATGATGAAGAAAAAATAAATCATATGCAAATCAATATATACTTGAAATTTGTGAATAAACAAACTCTATGTACAAAATAATAATCATGAACAAGAAAATATATGAAAAGAAAAAATAAACCAGTGAATTTAATTTTCTCATACATTATACAAGTATAGGACGACAAAGCACATAAATAACTTGACTAAAACGAGAGAAAAATAGTAATAATAATAATAATAATAATAATAATAATAATAATAATAATAATAATAATAATAATAATAATAACGAAACACAAATATAGATATAAATTTTTGTTTAAATTGACAATATTTCGTTTTTTTTTACCAAACAAATTTAAAATTACATGGTTAATGACGTAATAATAATGGACGTACGAAGATTGAGAGAAAAAATAATAATAAATTGAATTGTTAGAACGAATAAAATAATATTAGGGATTAGTTAATAAATAAACAATATAATTAGTAATTGGTAATAATTGTTATTGCAAATAATAATGAGTGGATTATTTATATCAAAATTAATATCAATTGACTCACTTGAGTCAGTTTTGTATATATATATATATATATAAATATATACGTTATTAATCTCAAAATAATTATTTATTCCTTAATAATTCTATCTCGTTCATGGAACATACACTTAATATATCATAGATATATGGGATCAAAAAATCATCGGTCCAAACCGAGCTTCTAACGCTCCGCATTGGTCGCTCTGTCGACAATTTAAGAAAAAGCATTTTTAAACACAAAAAAAAAACATGTTTCAACTTTTTTTTTTTTTTTTTTTCATCATTTCCCGTTTTACTTTCCTTTATTTATTTTTTTTTTTTTTTTTTAAACGGTTTCGCTTAGATTGTGACAACGGTGATAATACTGCTACGAACAGTTCCGCGCAAATAAAATCACACGAGCGACCCGCTCCTCTCAAACTTTACAATATAACAATCAAAAAATTTCATGTTCCGCTCTTTCTATTATTATTTTTTTTTTTTTCTTTTTTTCCTTTTTATTTTTTTTTGAGCATCGGAGCAGCCACGGTGTTGGCCCGACAAACATTACACGAAAACTTCTGCAAGCTCGAAAGATTGATAGAGAAGAAAAGAATGTAATAATAATAATAATAATAATAATAATATTGATAATAATAATAAAATAATTATTGCTCATGAATTTTTAATAAAATATCGTGAGTAGAAAAAAAAAAAAATATGTATATGAATTTGCAAACAAACGAAAAAATCAGGGACGTACCTCCCCAATTGGCCGATTATTATATTCATGCTGATAATTATTGAAGAAATAATACTAACTTTATTAATAATAATGAATATGTATTCGATAATAATAATAATAATGATAATAATAATATAATCGCCGAAAATAGGCGTACGAGAATTACCCAATCGTGATTGCATTCATAGAACTTATGATGCAATCACAGCGGATTGTATTAAAATAATTATTGGAAAAAAAAAAAAATAAAAATTGTGTCAATTCATGCGCACACACTGTTCAAAAAATATTAATATGAATTTTCGTAATTTTTATATCGCGAGTCACTGTCAAATTTTTTCCATTCATCCAATTATATCACAATCATACAATAATATCTTGCATGGATCTTTCCCACATAAGAAAGAACCGGAAGCCCATTTTTTGTTTGTTTTGTCTCAATCCAAAAATAGATTTCTCGATTATAGTTTCACGAAGATGAAAAAAATTTTTGTTTCATTGAACTCAAAATAATTTCAATTAAATTGTGAAACAACAATTGAGCTATATAATAAAAATAATATTTTGTTTACAGACTGTATGGATGACAGAATTGATAGACTAACCTCTGACTCCGTTCAGTTTTTTTCATGATACCTTTCTTGTAATATTGTCGAATACTACGACTCAATTTGTCATAATTCATTGCCGGTCTATTTTTACGTTTGCCCCATAAACGTGCAACACGTACTGAATCTTCAATTTTAAATACACCTTTAGTACGATCCAACCAACGTATACACGATCCATGTACACCAGGACTTTGTAATAATTCTTTTAAAAATTGCCATAAATGAATGTGCGAACCGCCATTTCGAATTTTGCCGCTTTCGCTCGGTGCTGGCGCTGCAGTCAATTCTTCCTCCTCATCTGTAAGACAATTGGGGGAATCCCACAATTTTATTTAAATCCAAAACACCAATAAACAGAAGAAAAAAAAAATACACAATAATTCCCACGACGAATAAACATTGGAAAAAAAAACAAATCAAACAAATATATTTAATCAATTAAATAATTAATTACCATCACTGAAGTCCATGTTACACGATGATGCTGTGACACTGGCAGGTCCAACGCTATTCATTGACGCACTTGGACTGGCATCACCATTACCAGAAGGTTGAACGACATTAGTTGGACTCCATGATGCAGCCAATGTATTTCGCGGTGATTCCTCAACAGCCGCTTTCCAGATCTCCAGCTGAGCATGTAACATGCTGCCACACTGCAAAAAGAAAACAGATTGAATGATAAAAAAATAAATAAATAAATGAAACCTAACCTCAAATAAAAAAATACTACATCATCATGATGACAATGGAAAAAATTCATCAATAAATATAATATTCCAGTTTCTCCTTATTTTATTCATCACCTGATGCAATTTAATAACAACACAAATACAATATAAAATTGTAAAAAGAGAAAAATTAACAAATAGCATTCCACTTATTTATAAATGTGTGTATACGTGTATACATCAATGCACATGTGTATGTCTCTTTCTTTCTTCTTGTTGCTCATCGACCAAGTATGAGACGCCACACACACACACACACATACACTGCAAAGAGAAAGCGGTTGAACGCAACAGGCGATGGCTATGGTGACCTACTTGCTTGGCATGGTCGACAAGAAAAACAGAGAGAGAATGAACGAGAGAAAAAAAAACGAGATAGACTGAGGTATATGTTTATATACATATATATATATATATATAAATATAATAGGAGTTGGTCAGCCAATCGTACGTCACGTGCCGTTGGCAAACGACCAACGATGACGCAGTTCCTTTGATATGATTAAATACATTGGTCCAGGTAATGCGTTGATACAACACAAAGAAAGGAAGGTAAAAATAATAAAAGTATAAAATAAAATAAAGAAAAAGAAGATGAAAGAGAAGAATGATAGATTTAATATACATACATGAACGCACCTTAGATTCAGTTATGCGCGAGATATTTTATGTATCGTGACGCCACTATAGACTTTATGAACAATTCTAGACCTCGCAATACAACCGATCAAGTTAAATATGTATTTGTATAGATATTTATTTATATTTATACCATACGTTGTCATTTCGAAATAGCATTTGTGCATACAGTATAGAATGAAGAAAAATAATAAAAAAAATAAAATATTATTTGATATAGGTATTAGAAAATTCTCTAGTATGTTGATACATTTATTCTTCTTCTATGAATTTGATTCGTGATCATGCAACTGGATCGAGACTTGAGACATAAAGCGTGAATGCGCAAGCAAACGGACATGTATCATCGTGTTACTGTGAATTGAAATTAGCAATGTTTGATATTGCTAGATAAATGTATTTGTAAAATGTGTGAGTGTGTATTTAAGAAAGAATATATGTAAGATGTTTGGTGTTGTACATTTATATTATTGTGAAATGTATTTGGACATGATAAATGGATTGAATTATTGTGAATTAAATGCGCAGCTCTAGTTCTATTCTTGTATATACATATCCTTATTTTGGATTATTCCCACGCGGATTTATATTAATATTATTTGTAAAAATATTTTTGCGCAATTTTTCAATAGATTGAAATATTACATTTATATATATATATATATATATATATATATATATTGGATGAAATTATAAATTTAATTTTGATATTACTACATTGTTAAATAAAGTAAAAATAGATTCAAAGTATTGTAAATGTATTTTTTTTTTTTTTTTGGTTCAAATTTCCAATTTCGCTTTTATTATCTTTGTAATTATTTATTCGCAATTTCATACTTTCATTTTGTATTTACCCATTCATAGTTTAATTATATCGCTAAATATATGAAACATTCATTTGTGGAGAAGGAAAAAAAAAAAAAAAAAAAAAAAAGAGGAAAGAAATAAATAAAAAAATAAAAATGTTTTTGTGTATGTAAGAACGCGTTTGATATTTTACGACAAAAATGCGCTACAGACGCACGTGGATTTCCGAGAAATTCACTTTCACCAGGACTTTCCTACCTCTCACACCCAACCGTCCGAATAATACATTTATATATATATATATATATATATATATTTACTGCATACGTAAACTCGTGGCGTTGTAAGTATATAGGAATCAGACCACATTGCGTGGTATGTCCATCTGACCGTGGCCGAGGCCAAATAGAATGCGAGTTAGTTTAATATATAACTTCTTGGGGATTTCCCTCCACAATGCAATCCAGGTAATTTAAAAAATAAACACTTTAATTATTTTCACATTTGATTTAAAAAATTACTGTTATATATTCCAACGATAGATAGAAATTAAAAATGTATTTATAGTGTACTGTAAAACAATATTATTATTATTAAATTGCAATATATTTTTATAAAATAGAATAATATTTTATGTTATGTTATTTATTTATTTTTTCCCCTCTTGAATTTTATAATATTGCTTAAATATATTGAAAGGTTGAAGTTATAATTTTATTATTGATGGATGTGTGTCACGTGACTCAATAAAATCAATCAAAAAGTATTGGAATTTTTTATACCACATTTTATAGAACATTTTCTTTATATACATATACTCAATGTTAATGCAAGAATGTAACGGTGATTTTTTTTTAATTTTCCACATTAAAATCAAATTAATAAAAAATTATTTATTTCAATATTGGCGAGATAAATTCATACTTTGTATTCAAAAGATTTCATCTCACTTATTTATATTGAATCAATAAAAATATAATATTTCTTAATACTTATCATATATACTCAATTGATATAATACAGTTAGTGATGTGATGTGAGGTTGAGTATCTGACCGGTTTTTCTCAACGTAAAAGTACCCGTCTCGATATCGTCAATGACCAAATGAATTAATTATATTTTGTTTCGAATTGAAAAAAAAAGAAGAAAAGAAATCAATGACCTACTATTATATTAATATAATATATATTATATTATATTATTACTAATTATAAATTAATTTCACTCACCTGTGGTGCACGTCGACAAAAATCTTCTTCAGTCAAAGACGCCAATGTTTCACCGTCAATATTAAAACTCTCTAATGGAACTGATGGCAATTGTAATTGTCTTCTTGCCCACTGTACCCAAGCAGCAACATCAGCAGCACTCCAACGACGTGGTTCTTTAACAAATAAAAATAACAATACGTAGAATAAATAATTATTCTATATTACTATATTATTTTTTGTTCTATTTATTATATTCTCATTCTATCAGTAATATATATTTATTTTTTTTTTCATCACCCTAAAAATCTCACAATAATATAAAACAATAAAATTGTATTCATGAACCAAAGAGATACCGGAAACGTTTGTTGGATTCCGAATAACCAGGGCCACTTAACGACCTTGGAAACAACATGAATATGTTTCGTAACGCGGCAAAATATACACTCACATAGATACAAATATATATATGTAAGGAGGAGAGGTGAAGGAGGAATAGTGAGGGAGAGGGAAAGAGACAAGTCTTCGTATATGCCTCCATAACTTATTCCGCGGCGTGACATCATGCGAGTTGTAGACCAATAGTGAGCAAACCGGTCGGCAAGCGACAACTATAGCCGCAAGGCATATGTATATTTTATATGTATGAGTATGTTTGCTTGTGAATTTTGTAGAAACGTGAAATAGAGGTAGAGAGGTAATATGAGATGAGAAACAGTGCATCAGAATTTCTTAACATGATAAATTATTAATATTTTTGGAATTAAATATGCTCTTTGGAATTGTTAATTAGTAATTTATTATTTATTTTATTTGTTTTGTTCTATTTGAATGTTAGTTGAATTTTGATTTTATGGTGAAATCAGTAGAGCAGAATTTGAATTAATTTATGAGTGAATAAAATTTTGATGTAATTGAAACATTTCACTTTGTCCGAATTGAAAAATATATTTTTATGATTTCTTACACTATTTTTATTTTATAATATCATTGCTGGATATAATAATGACATTATACATTGTGCTGATTGAAATTCCATACTCAAATTGTTAGAAAAGTAATAGAAAAAATATTCAGGAATAAAAGTGGCGTTTTCATTTATTTTCTTTACAAATGAAAAATGAATAGAAAGCAACGGATTTACGTTAACTCTAAATATTTACTATTCTTTCAATTGATTTATCTTATCAAAGTGATGAATTATATTGTTATTATCAAATATATAAATTGAAAGAAAAAGAACAACAAATTACCTGGATGTATTCCAAGAGCCACACAAGTATTATCAAAATCCTTTTGTAATTGTTGAATAGCAAGACTCAACACTGGTTCAATTTGTTCACGTGCAAGATCACCAACGCATTCACTGCTATCCATATCCTCAACATAACCTGTGCCAACACTACCAAGATCAACTGGTCGTAAATTATATTTCCGTTGAAAACTTGTGTCACGTAATACTTCACGTAATAATTGATGATCACTTTTTTGATTGTCACGAAATAATTCTTCCTCACGACTCAATGTATTAGTTGATAATTTTTGATCAACTGTTGAATTAAATTCATCATCTTGAATTTCAATTTTTGGAATTATTAATTGATTATCATTTGTATTGTCTTTAATATCTTTAACAGAATCATTGAATAGAAGTGTTCGCAATGGTGATGCAGATGTTGATGATGTTTCAATATCATTTGGTGCTGGTGATGATGATTGAGATGAACTTATTGAACGTGGCTCTTCTTTGAATAAAATTTCTTTTAGCAATGGATTTGTTGTTGTTGTTGTTGTTGATGTTGTTTCTTCACGTTTTGGAAAAAAATCTGTATCCAGTGAATTGTAAATGTCTTCTTCAGATCTTGGTGGTGTAGATGGAACTGTACAGTCAGTTGAGTCTTCTTTGTAACCAAGACTCTCTGCTAACAATCTGTAATTAAATTTCAATATTTTATATAACAACATCAAGTATGTTTCATAATTTTTTTAAACAGTATAAACATTCGAAAGTATCACGTCAAACAATCGAGATAACAATAACTTATTATATACTGATTTTGAAATTGGAAATATAATGGATTGGAGTTGAAAAATTTATTTACTTTTGACTATTCAGTAATAAAAAATTCTTTTGATGTTATCAACCGGATACTATTTGATTTTTATATTTGTAAAAGTATTTTGTAGTGAATGTCTAGATACAATTACCTAGGAATTTATTTATTTGAATGACAATTTCATTTTCTTATTTACATATTCCAACAATCATACCTTGATTCTTGAAGTATTGCAAGTAAATCCAAGCTCTTTTCCCTCTTCACTGGCTGTTTTGGTGTAGATTCTGGGCTAGTAGGATACAAATGAGCACTTTGTGGACTTTGTGGAACATAATATGGACTGCTTGGATATCCTGGTGATGCTTCACGTGAATAATTCGGTGACAATTCACCAGTTAATCCTGGATACGGTGGACTTGGATAAGTTGTAGGTGATGCAGGTCTTGGTGAATGTATTTCTTGTTTAATTTGCATTGGTTTTAATGTATTGGATGATGTGCTGATTACATTGTAGTCATCTGGTAAGAGTGACAAGTCAAATTGAAAAGTTGTATAATCAAATGATGGGGAAAATCCCGCGGCTGATGGTACTGTCTGCGGCATCTGTAAACAAAAATAAAAACAATTGGTATAAATATAAAATTAACATGAAAAATTTTTTCTCAATATTTAAATTAAATAAACATTTTCAATATTGAAAAAAAAAAATTACAATAAGCTAATACATTCAAGAAGTCCATTAAATATTATTCAATAATATTATCAGAATATTTTTCCTCAAATAATTATTTTCCAACAAATTATTTTTAATTAAAAATTTTTTTATATATCCAGTTAATTTTAAATCCACCAAGAAGTTACTTTTTCTTCAACATTAATTATATAAATCCTCAATATTTATTCTTGTTTATATAACATAAAAAAAAAATATCTAATCCACACATTTTTTTTTTTCTTTCAATTCTATATAACAAACATAAAAATTTATATGTGTGCACAGGTAGGTGGATGTGGAAATGAATAACAGACGTGAGAGACGAATAAAGAGCGTTAACAATATCTGTCATCATTAAAACCAACCCTCATCTTTTGCAACATCCCCTTGGGCTAAATTCACACACGAACAATCTTCACAAGTAAATAAATATGTGTATATATATATATATATATATATATATATAACCAAAATACTTTCACCAGGTTGGCAGTGAAGATGAGAAATAAATAGAAGTAAAGGCGAAAAAAAAAAAGAAAATAAAAAAAGTGAGAAAGAGTGAGTGTAAGAGATTGAGTAAAACAGTAAGAGCGAGCTGGAATATAGAAGAAGTGAGAGAGATTATCTACAGGCCGTTTATCTTCGCGCGTGTGTTTATTGCCCGTCGTGTGCTTGACCTCGCATCAGTTTGTTACGCTTTGTAAGCCCATTACAGTGTTCCCAAGTGCATCTTGGATACGCTGAGGCGGGGTCGTGGTCTGACATCTTGACGTAGTGCATCGCAAAGGTCGACGTGAAATAAACGATTATACTCTCTCGCTCTTCTACTCTTTCTTTCTTTCCTCTTCCTCTATGTATTTTTTTTTTATTTTTTTTTTTTTCATCCTCTTGTCTTTCTTATCTTGTAAGTACATATAAGAGCGAAGCCCTTTCGTATCAAACGCGAATAGAGAGATATAAAATGTGAGATGAAGAGTAACAGGAACGAGAGCAACTATGGAATTATCAAGGGGTGTATTGTATCGAGTTGGAAGGGTGGGAGGACATATTTAATGTTGGATGAAGGAAGATTAAATGAATGATGAGAACAGGGATTTCTTTTTTTTTCGTTTTGGAGTTATTTTTGTTCAGAATTCTAAAAAGGGAATGATTTTTTTGAATTATGTAAAATTGATTATTTTTTTTTCAATATTTCTTATTAGTAGTGTTTAATATTGTGTTTAGAGTATCCAGAAGTAGGATTGTTAAGAGAGAAACATGTGGAAGTAAATAGTGACAAGACGAGAAAGTTTTGAAATATTCTGAATTTAAAAACACTCCGAAAAAAAATATTAATTATCATTATATCAATAGAATCTTAGTATGTGTTATAGCTAATCTTGATACAAATAGAACAAAATTTTTTAGGGATTGATCGAACAATCAGTCCTCAAGATATCGTGACAGCGAGTTTAAAAAAAAAACATGATTCGAAGAGAAACAAATCGTTCAAAATTTTCACCAGAAAATTTATCGATTTTCTTCAACATCTACCTGCAAACATTACCAATATATATTTCTCAAATTTACCCAACAATTTTCACCCGCAATTTAGTCAAAGAAAAAAAAAAAATTCAAAACCCAACTAAAAACAGAAACAAATTTCACTGACCCAAAATACAAAAATATCCTTAATCGTAAAACTCTTATAGAATAATCTTAGAAAAAATATTTAGTACAAAGTTAAAATAAAATATACACGTCTGCGGGAAATGAGTTGTGAATGTATACTACGTCATTGAGCGGTTTACGATTGGCAATGGGGGTCAAGAGTCTTTGATGGTAAATAGAATGTCTGTGTCTGTGTCTGTATGTGCACAAGCAGTGTCAAGAAATTGCCACAAGTGAATTCTCTATAAACAGACGAAAGAAAAACGATATAAAAAAATAAATAAATAAATAAAAAAAAAGAAAGAAAAGTACAAAAGAAAAGAAAGAAAGGATGAGCGATTCATTGACCAGGTTGATGGTGTCTGGGATACACACGTCCAAACATATCCAGAAATATATACGACATTGCGCCATGAAATATATCGTGCAAGATGTTTATATCGTTTCACGAATGGTGTTTGTTTTCACGGGTAAGAGTTTGTTAGTTCGAGACGTCATGAAATATACACACACACACACACACACAACATACAAATACATTTTTCATAAATATAAACATTAAATTATTTTGTAGACATGAGATGAGAATTGTAAATGGACATATTCATGTAATATTTTTATTTAAAAATTGTTTTTCAAACAAATTATTGTGTATTTTATTTATTTCTTTTTTTTTTTTTTTTTTTTAATATATGAATTGTGTTTGGTTTAATGGTGACAGTGGCAATGACACACCAGTTATGTTTCAAAATCAAATATTTAATGCAAGTCTATAAATTTAAAGTTTAGGTGAGATGTATAATGGGTATATATTTAAAAGATAAAGAAAGGAGCGATGTATCCATATACAATGGTAGACATTTGTCGCGCATGCGCGAGCGCACGACTCAGTTAAATGGGACAGTTTGCGAGGAGAGTTGGCAGGCGAGGCATGAGATCGTTAAATTGCAGTATGTACGATCGCGAATGAACGTGGAATCCGCCACGATCGGCGCAAGAAAGTGGATAAGAAGCTAACGGGCATTGAATATAGCAATGCGACAACCTCATATATATATATATTTAATATATATATATATATGTTTATAAGAATATTTATATATAAGTGTCGGCAGTTCATACATAACTGGAGCGATGTAAAATGGAGTGTTGATTATTTTAAATTGTTGAATTATAAAATTTTTGTTTCACTCAAAGATAAATTTTGTCCACACAGATTTGTTAATTTGTTATTTTTTAATTGACAAATGATATGATTTTATTTTTGTCACGTTGACAATATGAATTTACAATGAAAGGATGAAAGAGTTAAAATTAAATATGAATATTTTATTAGAATTATATAATATATTGTTGCAATAGATTTTGGTAATTTTGTGTTACGATTGATATAAATTATTTTTCTCAATAAAAATAATGTTGTGTGAATGTTGAGTAAATAATAAATGTCATTTTTTTTGTCGTGATCACAATTAAATATGGAAAAAAAAAAAAATTTCATCAACAAAGAGAGAAAAAAAAAAAATAAAAAATAATACACCATGAACTTGTTTGTGGTTAAAATCAGTAGAATAAATTGTCATGAATTCATTTTATGGTTCATTGACCACAGATAAAATAATACTAAAGCCTCAAGGACTATTACACATGCACAAATACACGTGAAATATTATTTTTCTTTATTCCATTATCTCACATCAATATTTCTCAATAATATACGTGATACCATAAAAATTCTCCAATTAATTAATATTTTCACATGTATAATACATAATACTTGTCAATATTATTTCTTTAATTAGCAAATTAATTATTTTCCCCAAAATTCTCATCATTTTATTTCATTCTATTTTATATCTCACATATATATATCTATTTCTTTATCTTCTTTTTATTTTTGTGAATTAATTTCACCCAACAAGTATATATACGTGTCGTGACGTGAGCGATGACTAAAGTAAATTCACATTGCTGTCTATCTTTGAAGAATGTTAAAAGTCGTTCGTTCATGACAATGTGCAATACCCCGTGTCGTCTTCAAGGTTCATGGCTTTTCAACCAACATTATAATATACATTTTATAATACTGTGTTGAAGATTATTGTTTTCTCGCGTCTGCAATTTTTTTTTTGTTCCTCATTTTTTTTTCCCCCCACCCCTCTTTCATTTATTTATTTTTCATTTATTTTTCCCTTCTTTTTCTCCACCTTTTCAACGGGTCACGAGACTGTACAATGACGACGAGGGGTCAAGCACTCGGTGTCACGGATGATTTTCGATTAAATATCATTGAAGGGTAAAATAAAAATAATAATAATAATAATAATAATAATAATAATAATAGTAATAATAAAATACACACAACCGTGAGAATATTATATATTTAATCTTGTATAAACTATGACGAGCTCGATAAACATCTTTATATTTTATTCTTCAGTTATTTTAATCGACATTTAATTTTATATATATATATATATATACTTATATAATGGTTAGATTTTTTTTTTTTTCATCACCACCTATGTACAGAATACCGCATTAATGATCCAATCACGAGAATCAATTTTCTATTTACATATTTATTAATTTTTCTTCATATTTTTTACACAAAAGTATTTTATAACTTTTTTTTCTTTTCTCTATTTTTTTTTTTTTTTTTTTTTCGCCATCTTCATTCGCTGCTGCTGCTGTTGTTGACTTCGTTAATGCCCGTTAATGCAGATGAAGCTTCTTCCTTGTTAAATAATCTATACCACTGCGACAACGAGTGCATAACGTTATAATGCTCGCGCGCTTCTTCACTTAATGCCAAGTAAAGAGTTCTTGCATGCACTGGCGAAACACGATCACTCGCATATTATACGATCCGTTACATTGATCAACGCGGGTAAATGACTGTGGGCAGCGTATAGCCACAGCGGCGACGGCGATTGCTATCGTTTCAACTGAGATTTACACGCTTGTGTTGTATTGTATATGTGTGCGAGGGAAATATATGTACTATTTAACCTCCCCATGTGCGCTGGTTAATATTGATCTAAGACGTTGAGATATAAATCGATAGAATGCAAGTATAGAATGTAATTTGTTTGTTTTTTTTATTTTTTTTCATTCATTTTCTTTTTTATCATTCACAATTGATTTAATTTATTTTACAATATTTATTTAGCTACTCAATGTGTTTAATTAAAATTCAAAATATTCTACTTCTGTTACTAATTTTTCTATTAATTTATTTATTATAATACAATATTTATTTTACTGTCAAAAAAGTCTAATTATTGTATTAATTAAATAATAATAGAAAAAATAATATAAACAAAAGTAATATCACTGGCAATTATAAAATTGTCTGAACACTCATGGCATTTTCTACTTGTGACTGTATAACTGAATGATCCAAGAAGAATTTTCTAGTTCAATTTTTATTACGATCATAACTATTATTATTATTATTATTATTATTATTATTATCACTAGTAATATTATTGTTTTACTGTATAAGTAAACTCAAGGACAAATGCACAACATTAAATATAATTTAAACAAATAAAACACCATATTTTTTTTTATCTATTTTATTTCTTCAACTCAATTTTCATTTCACTTCCGAATTCTTTATATATATATATATATTTAAATCATTATGAATCAGCTCTCCCTTTTTTTATTTTTCTCTCTTCTCTATTACAGTTGACAACTCAATTTGTGAGGACAAGATTGACCTCTGAGTTATTTATTCATTTTTTTTTTTTTTTTTTTTTAATCCAACGACAATCAAGTATTTTTGTTCTATCATCAATAACTACTTCGTTGAATCATCGAAAATAAAAACGAGTAATACATTCCACAAGCATGTCGTATGTTTGAAGTATAGAAAAAAAAAAAAAAAAAAAAAGAAACTGGCAGAAATAAATAAATAAATAACTAATCCATACATTAAATTGGTATTTACTGCACAACATAAATACATACATGTACAATAGTCATTTATATATTTATATAAATGTTTAAATGTGATATATAAAAAATAATTGCATTGTATCAAGTGGATTTTTAACGCGTCCATGAAATGCCACAGTGAATAACTCGTGTTGTTGACAATGACGACAACAACAAAACCAAATGTTTCATCATCCATTCAATATTAGATTTAAAATGATAAATAATTTAATATTTATGTTCAAATATATCATTGAAATGAGTTTTAAATATTTATTTTACAATAAACTTTTATGTAGTTTTATTTTTGTATTATTTTTCTGGTGTTTTTCTTTTTTTTTTTTCTATTTAAACTAGTATATTTATTTTATATACATATAGATATATATATATGTGTATATAGAATGGATAATAGTCTGTTGTATATGTGCCAATGGGTATTGTAAAGAAAACTTTACTGCTATGCCTAGACATTTAAAGATTTGCCATGGTGTGTGGGCGCACCATCGACGCTTCTGCAACATGTCGCTTTTAGCCCCTATATTGCCATGATATTTCCAATGTTTCTTTGGAGAATTTGTATATTATATACACGTATATATAAACAAAAAGTGGTATTGCGAAAAAAAAAAAAATATATATATATATATAGTCATGTATGTAAATAAATAAAATAAATAAATAAGTGTATGAATGAATGAATGAGTGAATAAAATATAATAATGTATAATACAAATACTCGAGCATTTATTTTGTCCCAACATTACTTACGTGACTATATTGAACAACCTGCATTACATTTTAGTCAATTTTATTGCACCACTTCGCTAACTGACATTTTACTCATTATATATATATATATGTGTGTATAATACATATATAAAATCGGCAATTTAACTGATATTTATTTATAATTTTTTTTTTGTTTTTTTTTACGACATATAATTGTATCGATAAAATTGATAAATATTTTTTATTTGGAAATATATGGAGAGATAAAGTTTACTTTTACTTCCGTATTTATTTATAATCATTGGTAGTTGATGATAATTAAAATTCTCGTGGAAATTTGTTTGTGTTGATAATTATTGAACGATGAAAAAAGAAAAAAAAAAAACCATAACTTTATTTTATTGAGTGATACTTAATTTTCTAGGTTAAAAATATCAAGGGGAATGTATAGGTGTACTTAGAATAATAATTGATAATCAACTGCTTGTGGGGGAAAAAAAAAAATTCAGTGGAATTAATATCTGGAAAATATTAAATTGCAGAAAAAAAAATTAACTATGGAAAAATTATATATAAAGTACGTACTATAAATTGTTTCAAGGTGTTTATAGAATATGAAATATTTACGGTGTCGACTGTATATAGTTTGTAATAATAGCCAGTATTTAAAGCCAAGATATTTCAACAGATATTTTTTATTCCAACATTTTTCTGTCAAACATTTTCTAAAGGGATATTTTTTTTTTCTTCAATTTTTTTCAGGTTTTAAAAATTCCACGTACTTATTTTCTTCTATCCCAAAATTTAATATTACAATTATAAACATTATTCTCAACTAAATAAATATAATTTTCCACAAATCTTCGTTTCATTCATTTCCAAAATAAAAAATACAAATTTCCACTCACTCATCATTCAATCTTAATATCAAAATATTCCACTATTCAATTTCCATTACACGATCAATAATAATTAACAATCACGAGCCCATTTATTATTTATTCATTCTATCAAACACATCCCAAACATTTAAATAAAATAAATATAAAAATAATCAAATTTATTCCACTTCTGTATTTATTATAATAGATACATAAAGGGCGAGGCAAACAGTAAATTATTCAGTAGCTCAGTATTTATAAATAAATTCATATATATAAAAAAAACACTCAATATAATACCTACACATTGCTATCAGTTGTGACAATTTATATTGCCATACATATATATTATTATTTATACACACACAAACATATATATATATATATATAAATGACAGTTAAAAGAAAGACAATACACATTGAAAAATGAATAAAAATAGAAACAGAAAAATTAAAGTAGTGTCCTATCAGTCGCCACTTATCGTAGCAGCTCTATAATAAACCGATGCCGATCGTAAAGTCTCTCATTTTGTCTTTTATCACTCGTCCTACATATATAAACCAAACACACATATATATAAATATATATATATATAAATAACCATACATATTCTGTAGCATATACATATACGCGTGTGGGCGACCGCTCCTCTTGGCACGACACGATTGCACGCAATTTGAAACGCGCTCACAACAACAGACAATTGTATATGCGCGCAATGGGCGTTATGAAAATTGTTTCGCGTGTCTACTGATTAACACACGAATTTTACGGTTCACTTTGTATATTCCCCCTCAACAATTTTCTATTTCATTCAATAATAATTTTATCTATTTAAAATAATTACACAACTATTTCAATTAAATTTATTTCACTATTTTAATTTATAAATATATATATATATATATATATATTTAATTATAACTTCAATGTATTATACATATGAATAAATAATATTTATATTTAAATGGTGAATTAAAATATTGAAGTATATTATATTGAAGTTTAGTAGACAATTTTTAAAATATATACAAGAGATATTAATTTTATAGACCATTACAAATTATTTGATTGAGATGTTTTGTGTTCGTGTATAATTCATTGTAATTAAAATAATTGTTTGCAATACGTGTGAGAGAATTATATTTTATTATAATTATTGTGTCTTTTTTTTTTATTTTTTTTTTTTCATTTCTATATTATTATTCTATGGCGAGAAGAGTGTTGGGAATTTATTTTGTATCCAACACAATCTTTTATAGTGCCAGAGCGAATTAGACTAGAACATATGTCTGACGAATGCATGAGCATTTTCACTTTATGCGAAATGACGGCGCGTTTGTGCCAGTAGATAAACCACGATACTTGTCAGACTGACGACACACTTGCGGTTGTTTGATGGTAATAATTGCAATTATTATTGTTCATATAATATGTAATGAAAATTATTATTGCTGTAGTTTATATATTCACGATACTTTTGTATCTTAGGTTGATGTTAATGTTGTTGTTAATATTATTATACTATACGTTTTCTCAACGATGATATACAATTGTGTTTTTTATTTTTTTTTTTTTTTGTTTAGTCGACCGAAAATATTATTGTTTATGTGCTACTGAATGACAGTTCATGATATATATATATTTTATGGTTATACATATATAGATATGTGCTTGTCTCGTTAATTGCGTGGAAATAAATGGCACCAGTATTCTCATAAATTATTCATAAACTTCTATAAGTGATTTTTAATGAAAAAAAAATAAAAAAATAAAATATAATAAAATGTCAATTGATGATATATATTAATAAATTATTGTAAAAGTACAATTAGATATTGTTGTTGTTTTTTATTGCTCTTTCAACTCTGTAATAAATTATCAATTGCAACTGGTATTGATTGAGAATTAATTTTATGTAAAAATAAAAGAGTAAATAAATAAATGGATAAATTATTGTTAAATATAATTTTGTTTTTGTTGCTAGTACAAGTGTGCAATGAATTGTTAATTATCAGTGATATATTTAGCAGAAAATATAACAAACAATTGGAGGAAAATTAATTTAATAAATTATTTTGAAGAATAGTTGGAAATATTTTTGTGTTTTTTTTTTCTTTTTTTTCAACTGTTTTTTTATTACTCAATAAATTATTTATCGCAATTGGTATATTGATTGGGAGATGATCTTGTATGATAATGAAACAAAAGAGAAATGATGGGAAAAATATGTGTAAGGTTTTTTTTTTTTTTTTTCATCGTTTTTAAAAAATACAAAAGGGGTTTATTGTTTGGTAAGTGACCAAGACAAATAAATAGGCGTGCGCAAATCAGTGATAGCGTAAATAGTAACATAATACTGCATAATAGGAGCATAAATGCGCCACAATATAATGACCCACGTGCATCATATCCAACAGACGTGTATGTATGTGTACAGACATAACGAAATCCTCGGCCTTTGTCCGGGTAAAAGGGCGGAGAAAGATGAAAAAAAAAAAAAAAAATAAGAATGAATAAAAAATATATTTTGTACTGAGCGTAGCAGCAGCAGCAGCAGCAACAGCACTGTATACTCACAACTCTCTCGGACGTTGTTAAATGCTTTATGGACTCTTTGTATATATGTATATATAATCTTTCTCGTCTTTTACTAAGAGGAGAACAATAGCAACGTCATAAGTTCATCAGGTCAACATATATACCGGTCTCAATGTTAAAAGCGAGCATTACTCGTGTATTTAAATATATAAAACAAAAAATCATCTGTTTTATTTTATTTTTATTTTCAAATTGTAAAAAAAAATAAAAGTTATCATTTTAAAATTATTTCCATCAATATTGATAAATTAATTTCAATTATTATATTATAAAATTATCAATTTTATTTTTTTTCACGGAATTAAATTACGCAACGATATATTGTTATATTGTTACAGACAATATCGATTAAATTTATTTTATTCACATGGATATTAATAGATGGCTATTGTTTTGTATTATATTGTACTCTTATTCTCACTTTTTCTCTTTTATTTATTTATTTATTTATTTATTTATTTTTTCTTTATTGCGTTTTATCTGTTTATTTTGTATGTGCAATGCAAAGAACGAACGTCCTACCTATTCACACAATGCGAAGGCGTTAAGGCCGTTGGGTTATTTTGCATAATCGAACAATTCAATTCATTTATAGCAGCCACAATGGCAATAACAGTCTGATAGTAAATTTGTCAATAATAAAATTGTGAAATAATAGTTTGATTGAACTTTCAATTAATATAATAATTTTTATATAAAAAATATTAATTCAATTAAAATTATAACTCCAAGATTTTTCTTTTTCATCAATAAAATTACGATTTTAAATATATATTTAAAAAATGTAATTGTTGTTGATTGGAGATATAAATTTTATCCAACGATTAAATAATTATAATTGCAAAATAATGATAAAGAAAATTCATAGAATAGAATGAGGAACTGACAATCATTAATGGAACATTTCAATTTAAATGTTTAACATGTTTTCCAAGATGATATTAAATAGTGTACAATTATTGTTGTTCATTGTTTTTTTTTTGTGCTTTTTTTCTTTTTTTTTTAATCATTGTTTATATGGAGACACAAGAAGTCTATCGATCGTAGGTCGAAACACTTATATAGATGCAATATATATTTATAAAACATGTTTATGTTGAATAATAAAATAATAATAAAGTAAAATAATTAACTTTACATAAATGATTTATCGTTTATTGTATAGACGATTCATCTACATAAATCTATACATGTATATTATATGAATAACAATACATTAAAATTCTTCTAATATCCGCATTTGCTCCGGTTTCAAAAGTCAAAGATCGATAATCGACATTAAATTGCATCGGTAATTGTTTATATAATTTTTTTTTTTTATATTTCTTTACTAACTTATCTAGCTGCTTGTATTCTTGCATCAATTATTATATAGTTGCACGCAATAATTTATATCTTCCATTGTTAATCGAAGTGTTATAAAAAAAAATAATAATAATAAACATAACTAGTAATAACGATGAAATAATTTTGTTTTTTGTATCATTAAATTTAATCGATTCTATTAAACGTCTTTTTGTTTTATTCTTCGATATATCATCAGTGATTTATTGAATATTGATTTTGATAAATTGATAACAGCAAAATTCAATTTTTCTATTGGATATAACAGAAAAAAAGAATTTTTTACATAACAATAAAAATTCAATATCAATAAATGCAACAAATCAATAACCAATACATTGCTATATATTTATTGGAAAAATAAAATTCTTTTGTATATATTAAAATCAAAAAAATAATAATAACAATAAAATAAAGAAGATAATATTTAATCCTAATTTATCAATAAAATTTTATAAAATATCATATATATTTATTATTTTATTTTCGTATTTATCTAAATGTCGACACATACTTTGATTACTCATCGTTATTAATTATTATTAATTCTTCAATTTTTTTTAATTTCCATTATTATTTACAGCTATATTTATATATATATATATATATATATATCTATGCAGATTAATATTTTTTTAAGGTTTCAAATAGCAAATAAGTGTAAAAGTGTGTAAGCAAAAACGAGGATAGAGGCAGGAAGTTGAATACGAGACTGTGATTTGGAAAACCCGTTGGGCCGGCCTTGAAGGTTACCAGCTCTATGGTCCCGTCGTCGCATCACCACTCTATAGGTGAAACTGTTAAGTATAAGTAAGACAGAATGTGAAACTGAGTGAGACAACCAAACGCACACAGAGATAGAGATAGAGAGGGAGACGATGACGCAAAGGAGAGAGTGAGTTGTGAATTCCAAAGTGCGCACAAACGAAAAGAGAAGGTGAGAAGAGCCAATATTCATATACATAAACAAATATATATATATATAGATATTTAATATGCAAAAAAGGAAAAAAATAATAATAATAAATCGAGGGGAAAGGAGATGAAGTGACACAGAGCCAGAATATGAAAAAAAAATAAATAAATAAGTAAAAAATAAATCCAAAGACTCCAGTTACTCGATGAGCTGGTCATAAAAATGAGGATAAAGAATGCAAAGAAAAATAACAGAGTTGTGTATAGATATATGTAAGTGACAGTTATGTGTACTCAGGAATAATCGAAATAAATATATGTATATTTCTCCATTTCGTTTTTAAATACACTTAAAGCAATCCGAGGGAGACTTCAACCTTTCGACAAATTTAACGGCATTTTAAGTCGATGAATTGTAGTCGTGAAAAATGGAAATAAATATCTTTTTTTTTTGGTTATAATCCTTGGCAATTAATCTTGTCAATTTTAGTGGTGTATTTATATACATTCATATGTATATGTGTGTGTGTGTGTGTGTGTACATAAATAATTTAATAGCAGTATAGTAGATTTTTTTCCTTATTTATTCATTGAATAAGTAGTGCAAAATATAATTGGCAGATTTATTTGTTCTTGTATTTTTTTGTATATTGTTTTATGAGGTGTAAAAATTTCCTGTTGTATAATTTATATTATTTATTAAATGAATGTGAATGTAGGTATATATATATATATATATTTATTAGTGTGTTGGATACTGTAGTAATTTACACACCGAAATTCATATGTGCAAACAGAGAGACAGAGTGGTTGAATATAATGTGGTATTCATTTTATTTTCTTACATTTTTTTTTCTCTTCTGCATTAAATGTTTCTCCCTTTTTTCTTTTTTTTTCTGTTCAATACCCTTTTCACCTTTATATAGAGTTACGTTAAAATGCCGACAGCATATTTTATTTCACTCGACTTATGTATAATTCAGCGGTTACATCGTGCCGGGAGAGTGTATATCTCGAATATACGCGGAGCGCGAATATACGAGCAAGATTGAGTGCAGATTGCACGAGAAAAGCAAATACGTGAAAAAGAAAAAAAAAAAAAGGAACAAAACACCAAAATGAGTATCCGAAAAAAAAATTAATTAAATAATGAATTGCAATTATTTTATATAAATAATAAAAAAAAAAAAGAGTTACTGAACCAAAAATCCAGTAGATATTTTGAACAATTTTTAAAGAGATGTGAGGGGTAGAGGCGGGGGGGTGAAAAAGTGACCCCTTCATGGAATTTATGAGTTTACAAGTCTTCTCACATAATTATTTCTTTCACCTTTTTTTTTTTCACCTTTCTGTTTTAGTGAGTCATAAATGAAATGTATATATGGATATATAGTTACATGTGGCAACAGCAGCTCTATTCATCGTTAAAAAAAAATATGAAAATTAAGGGCAAATGTGGGTTTATTCAGAATAAATTTAAAAGCCCTACATCATTCTCAGTGAACTGTTGCATTAATTATTATACAATAATTAAAATTATATTTCATACAAAAACAAATTTTTTTCATATTCACACCAAAACTAAATTCAATTTTCAATTGATATACGTAACAAAAAAAAATGTAAAAATACATTATGACTAATTATTTTGTTTTATACAAATTTCAGTTGCTATAACAAAATTCACAAAATGAAACATTTATTTATCATTATCATTATTATTATTATTATTATTATTATTATACTTCTATTTCCAGGGGTAAATTAATTTTTAAATCAACAATACCTGTGTCTCAATGAAATGTGATTTACACTAATTCAATATCAATGGACTTTAAACAAATAATTATATAAAAAAAAAGAAAATGGATAGAAAAAAAATTTCTTTTTTACCATTTCTCTTTTTTCTAGTTAGATCCAATATTGTTCAAGGGGTCCATCTTGTTTTTCTCTCCCCTATATATATATATATATATATATATATATATGGCAAGAGTTTGTCTCTGGTGTTTATACCAAGCGGCATCGGATATTATAATGGATTCAAACTAAAGGGGGTTTGTATTGAGATATCAGTATGGGGCCTGTGGCACCGGTAATGGCCTCTCGCTTCCGAGAATACACTGCGCGAGCTCTTTTCACTCCATCTCACTTGCTCACACCATTTTAAATTCTCGTATTTGTATTGTACTCTCTTACACTCACTGTTTATTTTTTCTTTTTTTTTTTTTATTCTCTCTCTCTCAAGTATAGACTCCCCTAACCAACATATCGCGAGAGAGTTGAGATAGATATGCGCATTGCAGTTGGCCTCTGTGTGGGCCACGATGGCCCCCATGCATATATACTCGCGTACATTATTTATTTTTTTTTTTTTTATTTTTTATATAACTTCTGTTACTCTCTTTATATATACCTACATACCCACATACCCAATATCCCATGAGCGGCCATGTCCGTGGTATTTGAATTTATGTCTTGGCGTTTGCGACTCTGTTGAATGCACAAAACTTTTGCAGCAACAAACCAACATATAAATATATATATGTATGTGTATGTGTATATATATATATATATATATATATATATAAAATTCATAAGTTGGTACAATATAAAATACGCGCATTTTTTAAAGCGTGAGTAAACAAAACAGAAGACAATTGTATACAGAATATTTGTAGATGGGATATATCGATTATTTATTTATGTATTTTTATTATTTACTCTCTCTCTCTCTCTCTCTCTCTCCCTCTCTCTCTCTCTCTCTCTCTGGTATTTAGTTATTTATTTTTTGTATGTTTATTTTTTTCTTTACTTTTATTTTTTTTTTTCCGGTGCAATTGTTGATGTAATTTAGTGTAATTAGTAGTAACGTTGAAGTGTTTTTATTGATATGATATTTTGGTTTTTTTTTTTTTTTTTTTTGAAGGGCTGAATGTTGATTTTTAGGTCCCGTGAGAAATGAAACCAAGGGGAATGGAATGGTAACTCATGAATATATATTTTGTTCATCCGGTTTATTATTTTTTTTCCACCATGGATTTGAAATTAATGTTTACTATTTTTGTTTTATTCATTTATCACTTGATTTTGTTGGGGTTGGAAAAATTTATGTTTATTATTTCAACAGAAATGTATGAGTGACAGATGAATGAGAATGAATAAATACATATATTTTATCCAGTTAATAATTTTTTTTTTATATAAACTGCAAAAGATTAATAAAAATTAAATCCATTTTTTTTTTTTCCCTCAATATTATTTTATATAAATATCTATATATTGTCCAAATTAATATTGAAACCAATGCGGGTCAATGAACACATATTTAATTCAATAAATAATTAAATTGTCTATTGTAAAAAAAAAATAAAAATTGTTCACTATTTCACATTTTTCTCCACAAATATATTTTTTTTTTTGTCAAGGATTCAAACTATTATTACTACATCCAGCTGAAAAAAAAAAAGAAAATAATAAATAACCATCCCTCTAAATACCCTTCTCAACCTTTAAAATTGATATTCAAAATTTTCAAATAAAAAATAAAAGAAAAACAAAATGAAAATTCGAAAGAGATGAAGTCACGCGCGACAAGAGTGCACCCACAGTTCGCATACCATAAATCACACTATCATTCTATTCAATTCAAATGAAATTCACTCTCGCTACATAAATATATATATATATATATATACATAAATACATCCACATATCCCATACACTATATATCCCTTTATTTTCTGTACGCGTCATTGCCCTTTCAACATTTCTCCTTGACTTCATCCCAAGTATCAAACATTAATCCCAACCGATAATATTCTCATACCATAATATATTCCACATAATAATCTCCAGCATTTTCCCATCGTCCATAAAAATAAAATAAAAAAACAGAACAAAGCCCATATATATATATATATATATATATATAGAGAGAGAGAGGGAGAGAGTGAGAAAAAAAAAACAGCTCCAATAAATATAAATATTTATTAATATTTTTTCTTCATTCTCTTTTCTTTTTTTCCTTTTTTTCTGTATAATCCATAGATGAAAATACAAAAGGGTGTCTTATGATGGGGTTGAATTACGATAATAAAATCACGGATATTATCACAATGTGTGAGTAGACACAACAGAGAGAGAGAGAGAGAGAGTAAGAGAGAGAGAGAGAGAGAGAACATCTGTCTGATAAGAGCAAAAGTAAGAGCAGAAATATCCTCTCTTCACTGTATATTATATGCATCTACCATACGGCAAATGTTTCAGGTTGAAGTGTAGAGATAACAAAACGCCCGTGCCAAACGACAAGAGTATATTGGTTTATATATATATATAGTGAATGAGAGAGAGAGAGAGATGTATTCTACCAACACGCAGAGACAATAAACGATCCATACAGTCGTTTTACCCCGCGCTAGCAAACGGCTTCCGCGAACACTCAATAGCGAGATAATATTTTTTTTGTAACTCTTTCACATTTTTTTATTCTTCATCTTTCAATACTTCTTATTCACTTTGTATTATATATATGTGTGTGTGTACAGGTATACAAGAAATATATAAATACCCCTTACATGTGTGCAGTTACAAGGGCGGGGGGAGGAAAAATAAAAAAGGAAGAAAATAAAATTCAACGAATACCTATTACAAGGAATTGTTGAATTTTTATGTTTCTCGCAATATTTTTTTTTCTTTTTATTATTTGCATTCTTTTTTTTTCTCTCTCTCTCTCTCGGTAATGGCATTGACAACCAAATGAAACATAATCACCGCGTCATGGCAAGAATGAAAAAAAAAAAAAAAAAAAGAGAGAAGTAATATGTTAATAATGTGGAAAGATAAAAAATATTCTACAGGTAATTTCGTAGTTTATAGAAACACTTGTGAAAGACGAAAAACAAAAAAAAACAAAAAAAAAAAGCGGATAATAAAGTAAAAATAAATTGTTTTATTATAAAAAATAAAACATGAATTTTATTGTCAACACTTTTCCGATAACATATTAATTCTTAAATTGAAATAAATATTTTTTCAAAATATCAATTACTTGTATAATTAATTAATGTGAATATTTTACTTTTAATTTCATAAAATTATCTATTTCTTCTATTATTTTTCTCCATCAATAATTACGTCAATGATATTTTGTATATCGATAAAAATATTCATATTCCAACGATAATTTGTCGATTTTTTAACCCCCTCTGCAATTTTTTATTTCAAGATTAATTCTATAAATTATATAAATTGAGGGAAAAAGGAAAAAAATTGGAAAAATTGTATGAGTTGTATGTAGGCAATGTGCCGACCATCAGACACATGTACGTGCAGAGGCGCCGCAAATATATTACACTTATGTATATGTATATATGTATATATATATATATATATATTTAAGTGACTATACTAGGTATGGAGACGACGCGCCATGAAGTAACGGTAAAAGCCGGCGTTACAACAACCGAAGAAACTCGAGTCGAGTCACGAGGTAGAAGTTTTGCTCCTGCGTGCACGCACCAATTGACGCAGACGGTCGCCACATTTATATTTATATATATATATATATATATATATATATTTATATGTTTAATATGTATGCATGTTTATGTGTAGGTAGTAGTTATAATAGTGGGAGAAAGCCAAGCAATGTGCGAATCACCATGCAACGCAAGAATATAGAATTCAATCCGACTACTCATCTTGACATTTTGTTATTTATTATATACGGTAATGGCCACGTAATAAATTTAATTTTCTCTATACAGGGCACAACATCATTCTTTAGCAATATATATATATATATATATATATATATAAGTGTGCATTGATCATGATGGTTGCTTCAGTTGACCTTGAATATACAATTAAATTGTAATATGTGCAACACGTAAAATTGCACTGGGGAAAAGAAAAAAAAAAATTCAAATTTCTATTTGGCAATCGATCAAATTTATTCGGCATTTTTTTTTTTTTTTTTTCCCATACTCAACTCAACTTGATTGGTATCTTACAGAATTTTATTTTGACTGTTGATGTGGAATGTAATAATAATTTTTAATTCAAGGGCAAATTAAATTGTAGTGAAAAAATTTTTTTTTTTTTTCAAATAGAAATAAATCTTTGATTTTGATTTTACATTCACTCTTTGGTTATAATCGTTTTTTTTTTTTTTATTGTCGAATTCTACTAGTGTATGAATAAAATATATAAATATATATATATATTGTTTCAAACAAAATGTTATTGGTTGAGTTAATATATTTTTAGAATGGTTAAAATGAATTTAAAATGACCATGATATTTTTTTCAAGATTAAAATTTAATTGTGTATCAAAGATTAAATTTGTATTATTTCAAAATCATTCTTTTTTTCTTTTTCTTTTTTTTTTTTTTCGTTTTCATCATAATTTTATTTACCAATACATTTTTAATTCCAATAATTCAATAATTAATCCATTCAATATTGCGTTTGTTATTTAAATTTACCTTGAATTGTATTGCAGAGTTGAAAATAAAAAAATATTCAACGTTTTTTTTTTTTTTTTTTTCTTCTCATTGTGACAATAAAAATGATTTAAATTTCAAGTTAGATGTTTATAAATATATATATATATGTAGACCTATAAAATTTGAGTGTCTGGAGAGTGCACACACGTGACTGCAATGCGGCACGTCGTGCGCCGTTAATAGGACAAAAGCGACATAAACAGGAGGAAGGTGAAGAAGAAGAAGAAGAAGAGGATGAAGAAGAATAAGAAAAGTGCGAGCGGGATCTTCCGAGCGCGTGAAAGACGGCCGGAAGAGAAGTAGCTATATAAGAAAAGAAGTAAAAGGTGGTGAGTGCAAGCGAGTCTTAGCACCAAGCGGCCATTTCTTTCTTTTTATTTCATTTATTTTATTTCCTCTTTTCTTTTCTTTTTTTTTTTTCACCTTCTTCTTTTTTATTTACTCACTCGCGAGCATGAATGGACGTGTGCTCCCACCACGTACACGCACATATATACACAGTACATTTATATACACACTTGTGCGTATTATGTGCTCGTGTATAAAAGTAAAAACAATTTTAAAATATCAAAATTAATTAATAATATATTTTATAAAATCGTGACAATGTCGTGTGGCAAATTTTTATTTAACAATTAATAGTATCAGGTAAATGAAAATAATTCATTGTTTAAATTATTTCAAAATATATTTTGAAATATTATTACAAATAAAAATTTCATCATTAATATTCACCAACAAATAATTATATCAATAATTATTTAATTAGTATCTACATTTTTATTATTTATATATTTATTTATTTATTTTTATTTAAATTTAAAACATAACAACAATACTATTCTATTAAAAATTTTTATTCACATCATAAAAGTGACAAAAATGTTTCTTCAGTAATTCAATAAATTTCCTCATATCCAACACTTTTAAAAAAAAAACCAAATACATATATATATATATATATATATATATCTGTGATTTATATTTGCATATTAACAGTCAGTTAAACAAAAGTGTGTACAAAAATAATGGTACGAAAATAAAAAGAAAGATTCCAAAAGTGGAAAAAAAAAATAATAATAAAAAAAGATAAAAATAAATAAAACAAGTAGGTAGACAAGTAACAGGCTAATGCATCTGGTCGTTCGGGACTCGTGCGTCGAGCGATAAGTAATAGCACCGTGTCTGACAATGCGGGGAAACAGCACTTTCTGCCGACGCGATGCAACGACGACGACGACGGCGGCAACGCGCGCGCTCATCTCCTTTCTCATCGCATATATCTCTTGAGCGCATGAGCTCGCGCGCGTACTTGGTTCACTCTTGAGATACATAAGTACATATATATAAATAAATGATTGGAAGATGAGAGCGTGTGCCCGTGCGCACACGACATACACAACAAAGAATATAAAGAAAAGAAGATAGTTGAGTTGAGTCGAGAAGGGCACACAAGCAAATCGTTTTGCAAGAGCGAAATAGTCGACCTCGGCACGAGGTGAACGTTGCTTTGCTTCTACGACAGACACGAGTGGCTTAGGCCACTCTTCACCCCCTCACATCTCGCAACATTATAGATATATATATATATATTGCCCCCCCCCCCCCCCCCCCCCAAAGAGTTTATATACATGTATATCTGTATAATAATGCTCCTTCTTCTTCTTCTTCTTCTTCTTCTTCTCAACTGTTGTGTTATTTTTGAGCGACAAGACAAAGAATATCGACTTATAATAGTCACTGTAAATTTTCTATTCAATTTATATTTTTGTTTAAACTTCTGTATATATATATATATAACTGTTGGACACTCAAAAATAAATTTATAGTGAGATAAAAAAAAAAAAAAAGGAAATAATAAATTTTAGTAACACTGAAAAAGAGAGAGGATTTTTTTTTTTTTGCAATTTCTTTTTAATACATTCTACTTTATCTAAATGAATTAATATAAATGGAATTATTTGAATATGATTTTTTTTCTTGTTTCATTTTTTATTATTAAAGAAGAAAAAAGGATTAATGAAATAATGAAAAAATGTATATGTGTATGTGTGTGTGTGTGTGTGTGTGTATTTGTGTTATTATATAGTACGTGATATTTATGCGAATAAAATAATAGGTTATGAATAAATGCAGTATTTAATTAATGTGATATACAAAAGGTAGTCGACCTTAAAAGGTAGCAACAATTCTGTATGCCTTTCGAAAATAATTCTATATATATATTTCATATACACATACACAGTTCACGGTATATAATCGCGATCAAATTAATGCATTCAACTTTAAATATATATATATATATATATATAATAGGTAATAGACGTATAGTACGTATGAGTGTTATACGCATTTCAGATAAACGCTTTAGATTTCGGGCTAGTGTGTTCGATCTTGGCATTTAATGGCGTCACGGCGTCGTTATATGCTGAAGGCAACTGGTCGACCATTCACGAGATAAATATATATATATATATATATATATATATATATATATATATAGGTAAGCATTTACATATAAAGATAAACTACGATCTCGTATATAAATATATATTTATATTATGAGTATTTTGAGGTAGGCATCAGTGTGGAATTTTGTACGATAATAAAAATATTATTTAGATTTTCTTGAAGGACATACTTTAGGAAATATGTTGATGTGAAATTTTTGTCTTTGTGAATCAGTAGAATTGTAGAATATTGTGGTGATTAAATTTTATGTAAAGTATATTGATATGAAGCATTGAAACTTTCACTGCCATTTTATTCAGAGAGAATTTTTTCATTCAATGATACAATTAATATTTTGCAATTAACATTAATCTATTAAAATTTCCATTATCTCTTCAATAGTTCATAATCAATTAAATTGAAACAATATCAATATTCATCTCTATGTAATAAATAATAAATAAATATTTTTTTCATAAAATACATACAAACAAAATATCAATCACATATAAATACATTTATTTCAATCATAAATATTGTATAATGATTTATTAATACCGTAATATAATTATTTAACGTGAATAAACCTAAGGTATAAAAGGGGCATTTAATTGTTCATCATTATGCAACAGCACACACTTCAATATTATTTATATACATATATATATATATATATAAATAATATTGGTATAAAATAGTGATTCACATCAGCAAGCACACGAGCAAGTTTTACTCCCGCATCAGAAGCAGTTGTGAAATCACAAACACAGTGGAGAAACACAAAGACGCTGTAGATGCTGTATACTACGACAACGACTATGACGACAATAACGATGACGACAGGGGCAGGAAGGGAGGATGGAAGGGGGGGAGGGAGGGCCCTCCCGCAAGGAACGCACGCCACAAAATGCTGCTGCCGCGCGCGTGTGTGTCCCTGACCGTTCACCCCCGTGTGCGCTATACTGTCCTCTGTCGTTTGGGTTTTTAACTCTAAGAGGGAGAGGAAACAAAATGATAATAAAAGTAACATAAAATAGAAAAAAAAAATAAAAATGAGAAACTATTGAATATATTTGTTATTGAACGAACGAAGAAATTGTTAAATAATATTTAAAGAATGTAGATTATATAATAGATATTATATTTTTCGTATTTTTACTTAAATATTATTTATTTATCAGATAATTTATGTTATTATATATTAAATGAGAATATAGTTTGTCAAAGAGTAAATGGATTATTTTATTTTATATTAATGTGGGGGGGGGGGGGGGGGTCTGGGTGACTTATTTAATGTAACTATTTTTATTACTATTATATTATTTAATCATTTTATCTTTTATTTAAGTGTTGTTCTGTTTTTTTTTTTTTTTTTTTTTTGCAAAAGAAATAATGAAGATATCTAAAAGAAAATAGAGAGAATTCTTTCATTCATTTTCATTGCTGGGAAATATGACGTAATTGAAGAAGAAGAAAACAAAAATATTTTTTTTTACGTTATAAGCAATTGTGTTTTATTTTTATTTATTTTTTTTTTTAGTTACTAAGATTGAATGTATTATTCAGAGTGAAATCGTTTCCCTCGGTATACGTTAACATTATACCCTGCAGTACGATCGTGTATAATTCTCAATACAACGTGGACAAGACTGGCCACTAATGCGTGAGTCAGAAAAGAGGGATAACGACCTTAATGAGCTTGAACGCGTAATTAAGCGAGTGACCATTTGCACTTTGCGCGAATATCTGTGGGCAATCGCGTTGTCCGCACCGAGAGAAGAACATTTAGATTTATCGTGGGTTGAAGTAAGTATAAAGAGTGTAAGAGAGCGCAAGCAAAATACACATAGAGTGAGTGAGAGAACTGAGGAGAAAAAAATAAAAGCAAATAAACAAATGAAAAAAAGGAAAAAAATGAAAAAAAAAAAATATATTAGAAGAACGCGCTACCCTTTTTTTTTTTTCTTTTTTATATAAATATCTTGCTTCCTTACTTTGCTCCAAACATTTTCATCCTCCGTTTTTATCAGACACTGCACATCGTTCAACATGCATTACCTATGTATAGATATAAATATATATATATATATATATATCACCATTTGTTAGTGGTACAAAAAAAAAAAATCAAGGCAAAGTATATCCATTTATGTACACAAGTATTTTAAACTTATGTATAGTGAGAGAAAAAAATATTTATGTCTTCCTTGTGAAAGTATTTGCAAGGTTGTCTTTGGGATTGAGGAAAATTCCCTTTCTTTTTTTGTCTAGAGTGAAATAATAACGAATAATAAAAAGAAAAAGTTAAAGGAAGGTGAAATACATGTGACATATAAATTCAAACAAGAAATAAATAAATAAATTAAATAGTCGTATGTTTAAATTTATATGTCGAGGGGTGTTATTATACTGGTTGTCGTAAAAGTTAAACGAGTTTTGTTGCAATTATCATGTGGATGTATAAGTATGTTTTTAACAAATTAAACTTCACCTGTTCAAACATGAAATATAAATATGTGTGAATATTTAATAATAATTATGGATATTGTGAATAAGGGTTTTTTTTTTTTATTTTAATTAACTCTTGTCAATTTGTTGAGTTACAAATTTTATTGATAAAAAAATTCTACGTTAAATTAGTGCAAAAAATCATGTGGTAATTTTATCACGAAAAAAAAATTTTCAACTGATATAATGGATAAATAAAATAAAAATATAATAATTAATAAAAAAAAATGTGCAGTGATGAAAAAAAAAAAAATGAATTAGAAATAAATATGAATTTTCAATTACTAATGAATAAATAAATTTTTTCATCATCATAATTATCTTTAATATCTCAAACTGACAACCAACCATTAACAGAAATCTTTATTTTTCTTTATTAAACTTCTTATGAGCAAAATTAATATATATATAAATTATTTTTCAAAAAGAGTGGAAAAAAAAAAAAATCCGTTACAAACTCTTTCTAAATAAAATTAATTGACACTTGAGCGTGTACTGACGTGTTTCAAATTAACCATATTGCAAACAAAGTATACACTGCTCACGCACGTCTTTAATATACCAAACGTAAAACGCGTGCGATATAAAATTGACCGCACGCCAATATAACCACGCCCTCGCTAATGTGCAACAGATATAGTCAACGTGTATTGGGGCGACAGGATATTCGAATTGACGTGGCAAGGACGTCGACTATAATGTATGGGGGGCACAAAGAGACAGTTTCTTGTCTGATATTATGCATACCTGCATATGTGTATGGATATGATTTTATATACGAGGTTAAATTGTGAACATGTTTTTTTTCTTCTTTATTATTATTATTATTATTATTATTTACTCCCTTTTCCCTCATTTTTTTTTCTTTTATTTGCCTTGTTTTTTTTTTAATCTTTCTTTTCCCCTTTTTTATTCTACTATTTAATTTTCCTGTACCACTCTCCAGTATAGAGTTTACTGATGTCCGTATACAGCACTCGCCGTCAGCCACTGTGGATTGCACTTGTATTTTATGTACACACAACAGGCAACGTGTCTGCACGAAGTCGTGGACTATCCACTTATACCGCTACATATACAATAGTAGTCGTTGTCTTTTGCGGTTATTCTACGAAAGCGGAAACGGAAATTACCCGGTACAATTTTTTCTCAGAATTCACGTGCACATTCTGGACACTATTATACCATCAACTATTATAAATAATTTCTATTTTAACAACAAAATAATGAGTAGAACAAAAAAAAAAAAATGAAAAATATACTAGAGTTATAATTTTGTTTGCCCACTTTTTCTTCGCCTTTTTTTTTTCTCAATTATTTAAAAGTAATTATATGTTTGTTATAAATGTGTATATGTAAAATTTTAATTCTCCGGGTTTCCAAACGTCTGGAACGTTATGAATGTTGTCAAGGTAGCCGCCATATTATTTATCAAGTATATATCTGTATTTAAAATAATTTATGAGTATTAAATGAAAAAAAATAAAAAAAAACATATATCTTAAAAAAAAAAAAAACAAAATGAAAACAAAAAAATAAAATCAAACTCTCATCAACTATAAATGGACAGTCTATAAACATTCTCGTCAACTTTTATTTATTATTTTGTTTTTCTTATATATTGTTTTTTTTTTTTTTTTCTTTTTTCTATTTCCTTCTTCTTTCTCCTTCAACCACTTTGTTTTTTATTTAACAAATAATACAATATGAATATTTATTATACACTATTAGAACAAAATCCATCATATAGTGTGATTTAGTAATTTTTTTTCACGAAAATTCTTTATCTAATTTTTAAATTCTTTGAAACTTCACCGATCCGGTTTCAACGGGTCATTATAAAATTGAATAATTGTAGGAATATTATAGATTATCATTTATATATATATATATATATATATATATATATATATATACATAAGATCGTGGATTTGATGTTACAGTTGAAAAATTGGTAATAGAAAAAATATTAAAAATAAATTTCAATGCAAACAAAAAACTGTTTATATTTTTTATTTAAGTTTCTTTTTCCTCTCTCTCTCTCTCTCACTCTCTCCTTCACTCTCCATGTATCATACACTTTGGTTTTATTTGTCCGTAGGGTGGGATAAGGTCGAACGAGCTACCGTGGGTCTATATCCTTAAGGAGATTCCACGCCGTGACCGGCGCTGCCCGGCTAATTGGGCACTGCCGCGATTCGCGGGCTCTTAGGAGGGTAGAGCGCGAGCGCATTCGCGCGCGCACGCACGCATGAAGATGTGGTAGAATGAGAGAGAGAGAGAGAGGAGAAAATGAAGGGAGAGAGTATGTATATGTATATCTCTTTAGCTGTTTTCAAAGCCCCGTGGGCTAAAACCCATGCGAATCGTGTGAACACTGGCACGAAGACTTTCCAAGAACGTTTTATTTATTTCCTTTTATTTTCATTGGCTTTCTTTTTTTTTTTTTTTTAATTTTTTCTTTTTTTTTTCAGTTTTTGCTTATCTCGTTTTTTCTTGTTACCTTTTGCAATTGTGATCGCTTACACGAACGTAAACAATTTTTTTTTTCGATAGGCAATTAATTAATGTTAATTTTTTTTATATTAATCCTCTTAAGGGTGGAATTTTTTTTTGGGGGATTAATTTTTTTTTTTATAGTTTTTTGAAGTATGGAGTATTGAGAGAATAGACGGGGATATAATTATTTATTTTAGAGTACATGTGTGGATTTCTTTTCTTTTTTTACTTATAAATTATTGTGACGAAAATGATTTTTTAAAGAATAATAAAAATTTTCATTTAAAAATGAATATTGTAATTGGTATAATTTTTCTTTTTTTAATACGCAATTGGTAGATATTTATTGTCTTTGTTATTCAATTATTTTTTCAAGTCCAATTGTTTAATTTTAAACATTTGTACAATAAATGTTCTTTATTATTTATTTTAGTATTGATTAAACGTTAATAATAGTATCATAACAGTGTACTGTAAATATAATTTATTTGTTACTTCTCCCATTTATCATCTGAGTGAGAAAATAATTCACCAGAAAAATTAAGAAGATAAGAAAAAAATTCTACACTGTAAATTCAATTGGTAAATTATTTACAGCAAAAAAAAAAAAATAAATAATAAACAAAGTTTCCTAATTCCCTATTGTACGAAATTTTTCATCACGTACATTTCGCGTGAATTTCTCAAGGGAAAATAGAAGAAATATTAAAAGAAAGAAATACACAAGTGTGCGGTGGGACAAACGGTGAAGTGACTGCACCAGTGGAGTAAAGTAGTAAATTCGAAAGTTTGTCTTTCCTGCGGCCAAACGACTCAGCTGCTCTTCGTTATATTTTTCACTTCAACAAATACGAAACAAAAAAAAAAAAAAACAAACAAGTTATACCTGTACGTAAATAGTCAAAGAAATAATTATAAAAATAGAATTTAGTTGTATCCATTTGACAAAAATTAAATCTTCATCAATTTTGTGGCATTAAAATATTAAAATAATTGAAGAGAAGCAAAACAATTTATGCATTTATTTGTCAATTTAAATTAATAACAATTCAATTATAATCAAGAATCCATCAACAAATTATATTTTTATATAATTATTAGAAGAAAAAAACAAAATAAAAAAAATTATAATTGAAAATTTTATCATAGCATGAAAACCAAATAGAATTCATATAATTACTCATGTCTCAATTGATAATTAGTGATTTAAAAGGTTAAATAACAAAAAAAATTAAGTGTATGCATATTAATCATTGTTTTTATATTTTAAATTCAATTTTTTTTCTATTTCACCAATTCAAATTAGTACCATGTCAATAATAAGAGGAAGTCAATCAGCAACTCTTGCATGTTGTTTTATTTATTCAACATTTTTTTATCCTCTTTGTTTGTTTTTTTTTGTGTATTCCTTATTTTTTATTTCACTCATCATCTAGCGTCACTGAGAGTGAAGAAAACAAGATAAAAAATAAAAAAAAATATGGCAGAAGACGATGAGAATTCTCTCAAAGATAAATGACGTAAGTCAGCACAGTATTAATATCGTCATCATCAGTAACTCTATACAATATCAGAAAATTATTGTCTCTAAATATTCGTTATTTCCTTATTTTAATTTGTCATAAAACGATAATAAATATCTAAATATATACACATATATTTAATGATATTTGATGATATTATAAAAAGGTATGAGAATGAAGAAGCCAACAAAAATTTGTAGCCGGAAGTTGATAAAATTTTTTGCCTGTTTCCATTAATTATTTATTTTTCCCTCACATTCTTAATATGACTTTTATTTAATTATTATTTATTTTTCTCATCGTCAATGTCTATATTATTTTTTTTCCTCAATCAATTCAGTTCACATTGCAGACAAAATTGATTTATATATATATTTGTACAATATATGCATTAATTAATTGGCAAATAAGGAAAGAAGATGAAGATGAAGTAGACATTGTTATAAATATATCCATATAAATATTACTAAAATATAATTGGCAAATAAAATTGTTGTGTTGCCGCCTAAATTACACGCCTTAGCGATCGCTTTCACGAAACAAATTGCGTGTATATTTATATATATGTGTCTGATGTATGTGTGCAAACGCCATATTATATTATTATATATATATATATATATCTTTGCTTCCTCAGTCATTGCATTTTTAGGTTCTCGCGTAAATATAATTAACCGAGTTTGCAAGTAAGTGTAAGCAACAAATTCGTGTCAAAAAATATACCTGTATGTACAATTAAAAAATAAAATATATTACTGTCTATTTTTTTTTTTTCTTTATAATTGAATTAATTTTTTATTCTTTTTTTTTTTTTTTCATTATTCTTTCAATGTAAAATGTTTAATACTCGCGCACAATTCTAGAACATTGGGTGAAAAATTGACTTGAATTTCTTGGCTTTCCACAACGCGATTTCTCTACTTGTCGCGTTCGCGCGTGCACTTATACAAGAAAAAAAAATTACTTATATATATATACATATATGTACGCAAGTTATAGACACAAACTGAGATAGAAATTGCGACTGGGTCAGCCGCGTGTGTGGAAACACGCGCCAATAGGAATTACGCGACGGGTGACTGTCAATGCCAGAGTCCTTAACATTTATAAAATATTATATACTATGTATAAATTCAATGATTTTACAACGCCAGAAAATTTTTTTTATCTATTTTTATTCGTTCTCAATTTTGTAATTTGTTCAACTCCCATCTCTATTACACATTTATGAACTGTATATATATACCCTTGTATCAATAAAGGAAACAAAAATATTTCAATTAAAATCTAAATGATATTTTAACGACAAATAACTAAAATCAAAATTATCAATTTTTTTAAATCAGATAAAAATTTTTGTATCGTATAATTTTGTACTTCATTGGAAGCTATATATTTTCCGCAAGATTTAACTGTAGCAATTCAAAAAATTTTCATTCGAATCAATACATTTGAATTAAAAAGATTTTATTAAAAAATTTTTTTTTTTTTTATCTCACAACATAAAATCAAAAAATGTAGATCGTCACATCATCATTCAATATTTATATGAATTAATCTGTTGGAAGTAAACCAGTGGAAAAAAAAAAAAATAACTAATGGAAAATAAAAAATAGTAATAATATTTTTTAATTTATTTAATATTTGAAAAATATAAACTCACCGTCTCCATATCGAAATTACCACCGTACACCATATTATCCTCGTTGACAAACAAAACAACGCCGCTATGTCTTCTTTCTTTCAATTATAATGATATATTTCTCAGAATTAATTATTATTTACAGTAATAATAATATAAATAATTATTATTATATTCTCTTTTATTTTCTTTCTTTACTTTCAATTTATCTCGGTCCTCACAACTCTCCAATCCAATCTCACAAATTAATTTCAACTGTTGTCAGTTCTATTACAAAAAAAATAATATACTGTTTGTTTTTGTATACTTCAACACCACTATTTGCATACACCAATAAATAATATTCATATAGCGCGACAATGTTCGCGCGCGAACACGTTTTTGTATTATTTTTATCTACAGCTAGCGTGCGCGCTTGCGCATCACTGCAAACGTTTGAAAGAAAAAAAAAAAAAATGATATGATATAATAATGAGAGAATAATATGAATAATAAAATATTAATAAATGAATGACACAGAGATAAAGAGACAGTTTATAATTTAACACTGTTGTTCATTACATTTATTTTAAAAAGAGAAAATAAAAATTAAACAGTCATTGGATAATATTATTTTCACATTCACAATAACACAAAAATATTTGTATTGTAGTATTTATACTATTTCTTCTTTTTTTTTTTAGTTTATTTTTAATAGAAATAAAATTTGTTTCATTCGTATTTTATTCAAATGCATCCACCCGGTAAATAAATAAATAGAAGCCCGGCTTCTAACGCGCGCGCGTTCCGTTATTTCAATTTTCTCCACGTGTATATCTTGAAGGTCTACGTGCGACTGAGAGAAGCGTTGTAACGCTGCTTGGCGAGTGGGTTCGCGCGAGCGGCGACCTACTAAGCTCGAAGTGATCTGCGCATGCGTTCTCTTCTCCCGCACCCACCGAGTATTATACACATATTATTTATTTCTTTGAGAGTGAGTGAAAGAGAGCTCATTGGTGTTCTTCTCACTTTTATTATAAAAATATTTAATGTTGAGGCGGATAAAAAGTTAGGGTGAAATTGTGTGAAAATATATTTATGACAATTTATTTATATAGATAATAAAATAAAAATTCATCCCCCATTTCATATTTTTATTTTTTCTTTTAAAATTCAAATTTGCATTTTATTTAGTTTATTTTTTTAATAAAAAGATGAAAGAATATTTTTTTTATGAAAATTATACACATTGTTTATTTAATTCGTACTTTTTTTTTTATTTGTTTGTTTATCTCGTTCGTTTCAATTCATTCAGTTATTTTTTCTCTCAATATTTCAAATTCCAATTCGATAGAGAAAAATTGAATATTTCAAATTGTTTTATCGTGATAAATTATTTTCATTATTGATGATTGAGAAAAAAACAAAGTTTTGCTTTGTTTTGTTTTTTTTCCCCCCTTTTTTCTTTTTAGAAATCGTTTACTGGTTTAATATTATAAGAACGACATTTTTATTCGGCTAGTCACGATTATTTGATGTCGACTGACGCAATTCCAATCTACCACGACATCGTTTCACTTTTCACTGCTGATGATATAGTCTTATAATTATTATTTTATTTTTCTTCTATGTTCATGTACTTTTATTTTATATTGATAAACTCACTGTAATTATCCAATATATATGAACGGAGCGGAATTTAAATTGATTATCCCAGCTGTTGAAATTTTATTCTTGAATATAATCGAACGATGTAAGAAACGTAAAATTGTGAAAAAAAAAGAAAAAATTCTTAATTTTTTGTTTTCAGTCATGTAAAGAGTGTTTTTTTTTTTTTTTTTATGGGTATATGTAACTATTGAAGCATGCAGACCAATAGTGATTTCACCTTTACGGACCAATTGATGCATACATATAATACCAAAGCTCATAAATCTGTCCAACTGAAATCGCAAAATATACCAACTCAACTGAATACATTCATTGAATATCAATTTATTGTCAATTTTATTATTTCCTTTTTTTTTTTTACAGAGTATGAATAATACTCTACTCTTTCAATTTTTTCATCAACCACGCAGCTCAATAATAAAATATTTTTTTCTGCTCTCATATTTTTATTATATATCTGAAATAAAAATTATTAACTGGAATAAAAGTTATTGATTTAGACAGAGTTTAATAATATTAATTATCACATTAATTAATAATTTTATGTTAGTAATTAAGCAATTATTTTTATATCCTATTCATTGAAGTCAATAAACGATTGTCCTTTAAAAATTCACAAAGAAATCAGTGAAAAAAAAAAAATAAAAACATAAATGAATAAGTGAACATAAATAAAAATAAATTTTTGTGAGTGGGTACTAGATACAAAAAAAAAAAATTTTTTTATTCTCTTTTCTCTATTGATAAATGTAAATTGATTATAAAGTAGCTGGTGGCATTAACCGTTGCTGTCAATCAACACATTCAAATTTTACACTATTCAAATGCAAAAATAAAATAAAATTGCTTGTCATACTTTCATGTCACTTATTCAGTAACACCATAATTTTTTTCTTTTCTTTCTCTTCAATACTCTCGATTTGACAGTCGTTCAGATAAACATACTTGTATGAACATTCGCACCAATCAGAGATTTAATCGTAATACATATGTATTAACATAATATTATTGGATATATATATATATATATATGTATGCAGTGGTGCAAAAAAAAATTTTGACAATGTAAAAAAAATAAAAAACAAAAAAAAATTCATATATTGTACATGCATAATAAATTACTGATCACATAAATTCGATAAGAATATTCGTGATGTATTATCTTATATGTCAATCGTAAATACATCTCTATTTCATCAATAATTAATAATGAAATATTTTTTACAAATAAATATTACAATCAGAAATTACAATTGTTGACTAATTGTACATAGATATTGGCAATTAAAATTTATAAAGTTGTGATTGAAAAAGAAAAAAAATAATAATCTCAATATTTTCGAATCTTAATTCTATTTTAAAAAAAGAAAATAAAAAATAAAAAAATAATTTTCTCATATCAATCAATCAATCATTTTTGTTTTTATTTTTTTTTGTTTTTTTTTTCCCCTTCAAATAAAAATCACATTCAACAAATATAAATAAAACTATTTGTCTCGTATATGTAGGCAAAAGATATAGAGCGATTAAATACGTTATTGAATAAGAGAACTGGGGAACAGTACATATATATATATATAAATATATTCAAACAATAGTCCTTTGTCACTGACTTGAATACACTCGTATATAAAAAATCTATTTACACATATTATATACTTACACATATATCTATAAATATAAATATTCTCAACTTGATTGTGAAACAAATTCCAGGACACCTTGCCGGACATTATATGACAGGCTTGAATATTTTACATCACCAACATCAATGTCCCAATCCTCTTAGCATCAATTATAGTATTATATATTATATGTACGTGTGTGTATGGATATATATAAAGTCGATGGATTTGTTAAAAAAAAATATTCTGACACCATAAAAAAAATATTTTTATATTTTTTTGTTTTGTTTTCTTTTTCAATTTTTATAAATATATAACTTCGTCATTTTTAACTCGGGTTTTTCCTTCATTACGACATTATATATATATATATATATATTTTTTTTTATATTAACTACACGGCGCCACCTCAAATCATTCAATGAATCCTATGTATATGTATGCAATACTCAGGAAATATATTGAAATTAAAAAAATTGTAAATAAAATAGTGAGAAATGTGTATAGAGGTGTATCTATCTTTCGTGTCTGTTTCGCGACCTCTCATGTGAGTGACTATTGCTGCAATAATATGTGTATATAACAACGTGTGAGTAACGCCTTGTCGCCGTGGGCGAGGGAAAATTCGTTCCGCGTTTGCAATTGCACGCATTTATCCTTGTTCGAAAAAAAAGGGGAGGATAAATGTTTTGTGATATATTTTTTTTTTTACGTTTTGTTTTTTATTTTTTTTTTTTTTTTCACATTGTTGTTGATGCACTGAACAGTTTAGATTGACGATCGACAGTTGTTTGTTGGTTAGACAGCTATATATTGAAGGACTTGTATTGTGCCACAGGCACAATTGTATCCGTGTTGCATAAATAAATTGTTTAATATGAAATATCTATTTAAATTTTTTTATTATTAAGCAAAAAAAAAAAAAAAAAATAAAATTTGTTATAATTAATGAAAGTGTGGGATGGAGTTGTCAATAAATTTTCTATGAAATGGTAAAGCTGTTTTTCTTGATCCTAAAATTGATAGAGTCTGGAATTTTTTTTTTTTTTTTTCACATAAACACACACAAGATCTTTTTGTATGTATTTTATTTTTTTCCCTCTTTTGGTTAATTTTTTTTGTTGCTGATTTCATTTTATTCACACGTATATCTATAATAAAAAGTAATAATAAAAGTGTGTGAGAGAGAGAGAGAGAGAGAAAGTGAAAGATAAATTAAGAAAAAAAATTTGCGTCCGCTCCCACGTGAACTTTTGCGCGCGACAAAAGTGGAAAATAAATGGAAATAAAAAAAATTGTAAAAATTCCTATACGTCAGCAAGTGAGAAACAGTCGAGTTGTATACATGTATATTTATATATATATATATATATATATATCACTGCAAAATGTTGGGAGCATACGACGATGATGATACTGGGAGACGACAAAATCGTGAGAGTCCAATGGAAAAATAAAGATCACAACGTAACTTGATGACGTCCGTAGTTTCAGTTGAGAAGGGACTGTATTGAAAAAAATTAAAAATGAAAGAAAAATAGGAAAAAAAAAAAAAAAAACAACAAAATATAAATTCTTGCATCTGAAATGAACAAGGCGAAAAGAAAAAAAAAAAGAGTGCAACGCGTGAAAAAGAAAATAAATTATCCGACAATTTACATATGTATACGTACATACATATGTAGACGAGAACATGTGCGCATAAAAATTCCAAATGCCAGATTGAATATTAAAGTAAATTCTCAAAGTGTCAGTGACCTATTCGTGAATTTTTTTTTTTATTTATTAAATTTTATACAACATAGATTTATTTCAATAGTGTTTTAAAAAAAATTCAGAAGTTAAATTATTCATTCTGTATATATATATATATATATATATATATACTTAGGAAAAAATAAAAAAATAAATAAATCAAGAGCTCAAGTTTGATAAATAATGTCTGAAGATTTGGATTAAAAATATAAAAAAAAAAAAAAAGAGTTAGTAGAAGGAAATTAAATTTAAATGATCCACAATATTTCTTCATTTTCTTTTTACAATTCTTAAATGTAAAAAAGAATTAAACTGAAATATCAATTTCCTATACATTACCCCATACACATTTGTGATTTTATTATCCAATTTTTAAATATTTCCCCTTACAGTAAAATAAATTGAACAAAATATTTTCGCAATACTAAATTATTAGCAATTAAAAAAAATAATAATTGTAATAACATACGTTTAACTTTATATGCAATGAAAAAACAAAATTAAAAAAATAAAGAATAAAAAAAAAAATATATATGAAATATATAAAGAAAAATGAAAATGGAAGGCATACATATAGACATACACGTGATGTATGATTAACTCCTTCCTCAATAGCCACTAATGCTTGGTCGATAAAGTGGATGGAATCACTATCGTCTTGTACAGATTGTTATTAACTCACTCTTATCTTCATCAACTAACAATAAACCTTCCATATTGTCATTTTCTCTTTTATCTACAAACTCTATACGTAACATAAAAAATTAATAAAAAAAAAAACAAAACAAAAATAAATATTTATATACATACATAAATATAAAAAAAATAAATAAAAACAAAAGATACTTTACCAATAATTCGGTCATAATAATTGCGAGGCTCCATACGATACATAATTCCTATTGTTTCATAAGAGAACAAGGAAAGGGGATCATCCAACGAGATTTTTCATACTACATACATAAACACACACACACACACACACATATATATATATATATATATTCACGTATTACGACCACCCTAAGCGATACATATCGCATGGTCCGACTCTCTCTCGGGCCCCATATAAAGCCCCATACACAATAATCAACTTAATCGTCAATACAATTTTTCTTTCAAACATAAAACAAAATAAATAAATGAAAAAGAAAAACGTCGAAAAAAAAAAAAATAATGATAATAAAATCATTTTTTTTTATCCTATTATCAATCATAAATATTATCATTATCCACAAACACACTCACGCTATTAAACAAAATAATTATCTTCATCCATTAATAATTAATCGTGAAATAATTTTGCAAATAAATGAAAAAGAAAATAAAAATATCAACAATTTGATAATTTAATTCGCTCAGTCAAGCGTAAAATTACAAAATAATGAATAATAAATATACATATGTATATATAAATAATATATACATTTTTATTTTTAATATACATATACATACACTTATATATATATATATATATATATATATATATATATATATATATATATATGGCGTACTGTAATTCATTGTGACGTCGCCTTAAGAGTTGCATATCGAAACCGGCGCTTATTGAGTCCCTCTTTCTCTTCACTCCCTTTCTCTACTCATTTTTTTCATATATATATATATACACACTGTTGATGCTCTTCTTCAGGGTGCTCTTACCGTGCGTAAATATAGGGCACCACGTAGCGATCCACTGGCATGAGGGTTGACCTCAATGACCCGTATCCGAGGCTATGAGAAGGCAGAGACGAGTATTGTATATAAGAAATAACGTAGAACAAGAGAGAAAACAAAATAAAGGAGGAGTTGAAAGAAGAGGCGAAGAAGAAGAGGAAGAAGAAGACGAGAAAGAACAAGTCGGTGGAGAGTCAGGCAACCGCGCAATGAACGTGAAAAATGAAGTAAAAGAGACACACTATAAATATATATATATATATATATATACAGTGTGTGTGTGTGTGTGTGTGTGTGTGTGTGTCTGTGTATATTCCATAGAGGGAGATGAGAAATGTATAAGGGAATGTATCGTGAAGCGAGCGAGAAACAAGCAGAAAAATCAAGGAAAAAGTGCGACACAGAATCAAGTGAGTGAGAGAGTTTCAGTATATAAAAGTAGTAGGGTAGATAAAAGTACACTAAAGAGACGTACGTTCCCACACGAACCTCCCAAGATGCGTCCCGGCGTCGAAGCCTGGACCCCCGATGCCCAGAAGCTGATAAAAACAGCTACAAAACTGCCTACCGGTGTTTTCTGCCTTTTGCTCCTTGCGTTACTCCCTATCCCCACCTTATTTTTCCCCTCATCTCTCACTATCGTTTCTCTTTTATTTATTTATTTATTTATTTATTTATTAGACTGTATTCTTTCTCTTGTTTGCTCTATGTATATTTTTGTTATTTATTTGTATCTATACAAGTTATATTTAGGTGTGGAGAAATATAAATGTATTTACTGAAAATAAAATGAAGATATTTGTTATTGTGGTTTTTTATTTTTTTTTTCTTTATTGTTGATAATGGATGTGGATATTGAGTGACAGAAATAATGTTAATAATGTGTAGAGTTGAGATTTCTAAGTGGTTGTTTTGTTTACGTGCAGTATAGTTTGATGTGGTATGAGAAATTGTTGTGGATATGACGAAGGAATAGAGTAAAGAATATTGTTTGTATTGTGAATATGTGGTGAAGGAATAAAAAATATGTGGGGAATTAAGAGTGTTTGTTCTTGAATGAGATTTATATTTTTCTTACAGACGGATGAAAGAGTTTTGTAATTGATTGGGAATAATTTTTGTTTTTTAGTTTGATCACTGGATAATGTGAGAGTGGGAATTAAATTTTAAATTTGAATTGAAATAACATGGAATTCATAAACGCTATGGTAGTTATTATTATATCTTATTATTATGTCTTAATGACCATTTTTGAGTAGAAAAGTTGATAAAAATGCAAGAGAACATTAAGAAAGTGATAAACCACTTAAAATAATCAAAATAATTATTTATCAATTCATATCTCCACGTAGAATTAGTTTGACTGAACAAGAAAAAATTTCGGAAACAAAAATTAATAGATAACAAATCAAAGACATTTTTTTTTTTTTTAATTAATTATCAGTTTGTAATAATCAATATTTCTCAACATACATTCAATTATTCACTGCAGTAATTAATTTCACATTATATTAAGTCGTAGAGTGTACTTGCGGTAATAGTTTAACACCAACGCACACCAACAGTCATGACTATACACAATAAAGAAAGAGAGTGCAGTTTAAATGTGAAGAAGAACCACTCTCACTCTGATATTGTGTGACTGTAAAGTCATGGTCACAAAGACACACTGTGAAGGTTTATTCCACACACAAATACAAATACCCATAGAAAAGTCAACATAATATTATTTCTACTGTCTATAGATCAACTAAACAAAATCAAAAATATTTCACTATACAAATTTATTCTCCAAATGAACTTTTACTTATATTCAATTATATTTTATTCTCATAATTTTTTTTCCACATAAAGTAATGAAAAAAAAATATTTCCTAATGTACAATATAACCACTATATATATATATACATACACGTAAATTTTATTTTATGTATCGACAAATTCTCACTTTTATACATCAACATATATATGTAATATTAATTTATATATATTTATTTACCTCAGACAAATAAGTAAATTGTACCTTTCCATTTTATGATTAACACCCACATGAAAAATATATAAATAGAACTGAATATTAGGATGAGTGTGGAATATCTGAATTTATTTATCTATTAACCTTGTTGTTAATAAAAAAAAATTATTTAATTAATTTTTTACTCATTTATTCCTTCATTTATTTATTTTTAAATTTATTTATTATTCACTTCTTGTATATCGTTGAAGAATTGAAGAGTAAAGGATATATATAAATATACTAAGATAATTGCAACTCGATCAATGTGTGTGCGCGCGCTGTAATTTCTACGGCATTGTTGCAATTGCGACATCGTTGGTATAAACCGTGGGAATGTATTCGAGGGATCAGATACTCTATTCACATACATTACACATAAACATATACACATAAATATATTATTATTATTATAATATTCAATAAATAAAAAAAAAAAATAAATCATCAAATAAAAATTAATTTTACAATTTGTATAAAAATCTATTTCATTTGTTTTTTTTTTTATAAACAAAATAATTTTGTGTTCTATCGAGACACATTATCTTCATAGAGAAATACAAGGGGAGAGGAAAATAAGAAAAAGAGAAGAGAAAACAAAACATTGTTGAAACAATGAAAAATAAAGAAATTTAAATAAAAAAAAAAAAAATTGGATAAAAAAAAATTACTCTGTTCTTACGTGTTTACCACCACGATGATTATTATCACGTGATACCTCACGTGGATGGTGGATATCTTTCCTAATTAATCTGATCTAAGGAGAAACATATACCTCTGAAAGCAGTGAAGAGGAGAAGAACGAGATACAAACATATATATTGAGACGAATGAGAAGAGAAAGAAGAGAAACACAAAATCTAAACTCACAACTGGGATCGACTCAGAGAGCGAATAGTATATATATATATATTTGTATGTGAATATATATGTGTGTGTTGCATGCGATACGAGATTTATACAGCATCTTCAACTGTTTTTGCTCTATCTCTATCTGTTCACTCTTGTCGAAACATACTCGAGATAACTGCATGTAGAAAAAAAAAAAAAGAAAAAAAGAAAACATAAAACATAAAAGAGAACAAAAAATAAAATATTGTACATTGAAAATTGATGCAATCATATATATCACAATTCTTGCAGACACACATTATCTCACTGTGAATGTGTTTAAATTTATTTATTTTTTTCACTGTTGTACATTGATTTTAATTACCTGTAATTAAATAAATAAATGGTAATTAATAAACAAATGAAAAATGTGGAAAAATTATTATTTTTTTTCTTCTTCTTCTATCAATGATGTCATGTAATTGAAGTAAAAGTCACAATGGTTATGAGTGTTATTTATTTATGTTTTTTTTATTTTATTTTTCGTTGGAAAAACCTAAATGCTAATACAGACACAATTAAATTATTTCTACTAACTATTTAATTATACATATTTGCACATTAATTCTATTCATATTATCGATTGGGGTTTTTCCCAATGGTATATATAATAATAAAAATAAATATATGTATGTGTATATTTGTATTTAAATATTGGTGGGAGACGGAAGGAGAACAAATGACTGACAAACAAGTTTGAACTTGCAATCAGTGACTCCCGCGAGATTTAATAAGGTAACGATAATAATAATAATAGATATTGTTTTACAGTGATGAATTTTCTATATATACGTCTGTAACACATTCTCTTACAATGAATTATTATTATTGTTATTTTAATCATATCTTCATTGTTTTTTTTTTTTTTCCTGTCATCACCTTTCACAATGGATTGAAAATAATTATTATAACTCACCAATAAATATTAACCAACTGATAAATAAAATGAATGCTGATTGAGATTAATTAAAATTATATTATAATGTCGACACAAATTTTTTTTCTTCTCCTTTTTTGTCATACTCACGTCTTCAATTAATTATTAATTATTCTTCTATCCTTAAGTTTTTTTTTTTTTTTTCCTCTCATCAACTTTCTCATGACGATGAAAAAATAGTCATCAATATTCTTCAATAAATATTTAATATCTAATAAAAAAAAAATGAATAATAATTGAAAGTATAGTTCAAAACAATTTTATTTATCTTCGCTTCATTAATTTATCCATAATAATCATTATTTAACTCAATTCTTTTGTTTACACGATTTTTAATAGTTTAAATAATTATTTTTATTCTTCAATAAAAATGTGACAATTGAATAAATAAAATAACAAATCAATGATTACGAAAAATTAATTATAAATATCTAAAAATAAATTTTCAACTTTTTATCAATATAAAACCTCGTCATTAATTTAATCAAACAATTGTCTAAATTTTTTTCCACCTTCAAAACAACAAAAATACAAAATAAATATTCATCATTTAAATGTGCGCAACACGATGGCGTCGATTTGTGCTCTCACAAAACCTACCAAGAACGTCTCAATTCTCTCTTACCCGATACTCTCAACTATATACATATACTATATAGTATACCTATATACAAATAAATATATACATATATATATGTGTGTTGGAACTTCTCGATTCTCGTGATACTATCTCTCACACAAAGTCCACTCTATCTCCCACTCTTACACCCTAACTTTTCTCTTGCTTCCTCTTACTTTAACTCATATATATATATATTGTGTCGTGTGTTGTGACCACGTAGAAGCTACCAAGCGCCAGGTTACATCGCCAACAGACTAAAGATAATGGGTATCTGCTTAAAGATTCAACCGATAAATTAAATATCGACGTGAAGCAAAAGTTGCGCGGTCACAATAACACACATCTCGCGCACAATGGTGTTAGCCAACTGTCTTTCTTTCTCGTACTCTTTATCTATATAACATTTCTCTCTTACTCATACTCATTTGTTATTTTCATTGAGCTTGTACAATGCATACACGAGTGCTCGCGCATTTGCAACGACTGCCATTAGCCGTAATTATCCATTGAAAAAAATCATCAGAGTACATGGCACGCTGCAACACATCAGGGACGCGTGGGTGTTCCACCCTGTAACACTTCCCCCTTTTCTCTTTCTCACCATCCTCACTCACCAGCTATATAAATGTTTATATACATATGAGAAGATGTATTTGTATAAGTGAAACGATCAGTGGCTTATATATAATTTCTCTTACACCCCTACCTCGCCCTTATCCGCCCCCTTATTCACCCAAAGATGTGTGCACGTTAATTTATTTAAATTACCACGCGCGAATGGCATTTGGACGATTTGCCATTGTCAGCCATTTTGTTATTTATTGTTTTTACATTTTGCACACTCTATGTAGTTTTACTTATGTTTGTGAATGTGTGTTTATCTGTATATATATATATATATATTTATGTGTATAGTGTGTTTTTTGTTTCTTTTTTTTTTTATTTATTTATTTTGTTTTCTTAACGCCATGTTGGTAAAGAACGGAACGCGAAGGACTCTATGGTCCTCTCACGATCCTTGTCAATGACACACATTGAATTCTAAAATTCTTTGCCATTTTCTTTGTTCACATATATACACTATCAGAATGTATATGAGTTGAATTGAATATATAAAAATAAGTTTACTGTTGGATCGTGGATTTTTTTCAAATTCTTTTTTATATTGGGATATTTTTTTGTTTTTTTTTTTTTTTTGTTTTTGAAAGAATATATAATTGAGTGATTATATTTTTTAACTTGTGATGGAATTGTTTTTTTGTTTTTCATTGTTGGAGGGAAATTTATATTAATGTAATTTTTAATGGGTAAATGAGAGACTAGGTATGATGTAATTGTCTTTGTGTACTGGGGAATCACAAAGACATCATCGAGAAAGGTTTAAAGTCATCCAAGATCAAATTGCAGTTGACTGTACAATATCTATTTTATCACTATGTGGTGAAAAAGAAAATAGAATTATTATATACATTAATATATTATTATTGTTATATTATAGAATTTAATGGGACGTTTTTCTATCGTTTTGTATAGTTGCGACAGTTGTAATAAGTCACGCGACACACTACTGATGATAGTTTGTGGTGTCGATGGTCCCCTAATGAACGCTAAATGTGTCATTGCTGGATGATTAATAGTCTAAGAAACCGACATTGGAGCGAGTGAAATGGAACGAGAGTAAAAAAGAAAAAATAAAACGAAAGGAGAAGAAAAAGGGAATGATGAAGTGAAGATGAAGAGCATACAAGTAGAAAAAGGAGAATAAAAAGTGAGAATAAAAATAAAATGTGAATGGGGGAAGCGTGGAAAAGTATTTTTTGTTTTTTCTCCTCTTTTCTTTCTTTTTTTTTTTTCTTTTCTCCAACAGTGTCTTATATTACCGGGAGCTTTTGGTGTTGAAAAAAATTAATTCTCCCACACTCTGTTGTGTGAGTTTATCAAGCCCCACGTCTGCAATACATGAGAAAATAATTTTGGTTCATTGATTAAATAATATATTCAAGTAAATCATAAAATTGTTCAACTTTTATTGTACAAAAAAAAAAAAAAACACAACACACTACGATAGATTATTAGTTACATATTCACAAGCTTTTTTTTATCTTGACTATACAATTGTGTGACAAATAGAAGTGCAGTAGAAAATAATAGGAAGAAAAGAAAAAAAGAAATTAAGCATTTACTAAAAATTAATTAAAAAGATAATTATAATTAAACTAATTGTGACGTTGCAAATGTTTCACGGGTACTCACTCACTTTCTCTTTATCTACCTACATCTCAACATCACCATTATAATTATTTATTTCGCCTTTACATACCCTAGAAACGTTTGCAAACCGTCAGAATATATTTCAAAAACATTCTTAAAGAAGAAAAAATAAAAACCACAATTTAATTTTCTCCATGTTACCAATACCGAGAATTTACAACGAATCACAATTTATCTTCAACGAAGATTCTTTTACACATTAATGGAGGAAAAAAAAAAAAATAGCAGTGGTATTTTTACACCTATATACCACTGAAAACATGTATCAATTGTGAGATAAAATCAGAATTGACTGGATGGTAATGCATGGAATTCTCTTTAAATCATTACTAATCGGACGGAAGATTAAATTTCTTACACCAACGTTGTTTTTTTTTTTTTCTCCTATTTTTCAACGGAGTCCGATGACGCTTTTTGCCACGATGCGAACGACTAACCAACGACCTCGGACACGTACCTGGTGCCATTTCTCACAAATGACTGCAGCTGTTGAGCTGCTCCCTGATTTGAAGAACAATAAAATTCGTGCAAAAAATTGATGGATGTCGTTGAGCAAAAACAAAATTAAAAAAGTTGAAACAGAAAAAACGAAAGAATAATTTCTCTTTCATATTTGCTCTTTCTTATTTAGTTTTAATATTACATACCGTGATAGCAGTGCCAAGAAATTGACTGAATAATCTTGTAGCTCCAATAGCAGCGTTTAACACTTGATTACGTGTTGATGCACTATCGTTTGGAGTTTCCTCAGAATTAATTTGACCGCGTGGTAAACCAAAATTAAAGTTACTGAATAGCGGTGGTGGATAAGTGGAAGTTGGTGACCGTTCATTCGGCCTTGGCCTGGTCGTCACTAATTTTCTTGGGGTCGTTTTAACAGTACGAGGTTGCTCACTCGTCATTGAAGGTTTTATCGTGCCCTTAAAATTAAACAGAACCCAAAAGAATAAAAACAATAGAACATAAATAATTTATAACAACTTGAGGGGTTTAATTCTGAATTGTCGAGAAAGATATCTTGTCTGTATATTTCTCTATGTTAAATTTTTTCTTCAATACGTACAGATGCCTGAAGTTGTTCCCGCAATCGATTAATTGGTGTAGTAGGTTCAATACCCTCAGCTTTCAAAAGTTCAGCTAGCAATGCTGCGTTGCTAAGTGTGATTGCTTTATTTGTAGAAGGTGCTGGTGTCCGCACTTTTGCTTCACCACTGAGAATTGCTCGTAGAAATTTTTCATCGTCCAATGCAAGAGCTGATGACCCACCCTTGTTATCATTCTCTTTGACTGAACAAGAAATAAAAAGAGCAAAATTACTCATTATATTTTTCTCTTTCATATCAAATATAAACTGCTCCAAACAATTTTAATTATAATTTTATATTTTACCGTCTTTATTAGCGGCATTCAGTAATTGGAGTAAAAATTTCGCATCATCCTCAGGCGAAAAAGTTGATGTTGATTTAACTGAAGTAACTTCATTCTCAACTGCACGAGTTGTTGAAATTGGTTTTACCGTTGTCTGAACAATTTTTTTTGTCGTTTCCACTGGTCTGCGAGTATTTGACAGTGGTCTTTGTGTTGGTGGCGGTGCAAAGATATTTCTACCAAATATAGCTTGCAATAAACCAGCTCCAAAACCCAATGGCTGTTGTGTGGTAGCAATGGGTCTCGGTCTTTGCGTAGGTTTAGCAGTAACTGGTTTTCTATTTAATGGTTTTTGAGTTGTTTGTTTGGTACTCGTGATGATTTGTGGTGTATTAGTTGTGGGTGGATTAGTTGGAAGTGGCTTCCAAGTTGATTGAACAGTTGTTGTTGTTGTTGGCAATTCAGTTGTCGATGTTGATATAGTAGTGGGTTTCGTTATTTCAACATTTTTCTTTGTTGTTGTTGTAGTTGTAGTTGATGTTGTATCAATTGGTGGTTTATAACTCGTTGTTGATGTAATAACCGACATTGGAATTGGTCTCCATGTATATGATGTGCTCGCTGTTCTAACAACTGCTGGTTTTTCCGTAGTCGTTCTCAATAAATCAATTATTATTGGTTGCGAATTACCAAAACCCGTGAATCCATCCAGTGAATTTGGCGATACATTTGATGATTGAATTGCTTTCGGTGAACGTGTTGGACCTGGTTTGCTCAAGGCCAACGATAATATCTGCAACATAATATAATTAATTCATGCATTAATATTCCATTCAAAAATTTTGCAATCCAATTTCAGATCAATTATAAACTTCCCGTTTTTTATTATACCAATAAACCACACAATAATGATTTCGTAATTTTAACTTGGCTATTTTTTTTTTCTTCTTTCTTTTACGTTATTAAGTTTCTTTTCTATTTTTGTCCTTTTTTTTTTTTTTCACCGATTTTAAATTCTATTTTTGTAAAATATTGTTTGCTATATCGTGTCTTGGGCTTTTTTATTGACGTCCGCATGGATATTTTAACTGTCTATGTAAATCATTGTGTGCACGTGTACGGGCTTGAGTTTATGATAGAGACAGTATGAGAAAGAACGAATCGCCATTGCAGCAGGACATAAAATACGACGCAGTTTCACTTTTATACAATGGAAATAAAGCGAATAGTATTTCAGATAGGACATTTCGTTGACTATTTAACCCAACATTGTCAGATGAACTCGAAAAAAAAAAAGAAAAAATTAAACAAAGAAAAATAGAAAATAGTAATAAACAAATAAACGAAAAGAGGAAAAAAAAATTCATTAGAAATAAAAAAAAAAAAAAAGAACACAGATATAAAAATTATTTTTCACCTCTGACAATTGATAAATGGTTTTTTAAAGAGTAGTGCAATAGTATAGGTTGTAGAGAGAATTGAAAGCAGTTTGTTTCGTAATTGCCATATCATTCTCTTGCTCTCACAACATTCTTTTGCTCTTTCCCACACTTATCCGTTACATATACAAAGTTTATATCTTGCTCTCTTACCACCATCCAAGCCATCAACATTTACAAAGGATCTTAGCAACAAGGAAAAGACTGACGTCATTCTCTCTCTCTCTCTCGTTACCACGTCCAATGCCAATGGCGAGAACGCGCGCGTAAAACATTAATTATCGTTTCGCGATTCGCCAACGAGAAGTGATTCGTATAATTGCTTTAACGTTGAGACATGGACCAGTCAACAAATGCTTTTGAATATGTGTAAAAAAAAATATACTCACAGCTATATACACGCACGCAAATAAATATATATATATATATATATATTCATTTATTTAATCAAATATTTTTAATATAATAGATCGACATAAAAAAAAACGTGAATTAAACTATTGAATATTAAAAAATAACAGAATAAATAAATGAATAAATAAATAATTAGAGTGTGTGTGTGTGTTTGTGCGGGAGATAAACAAGCATATAACAAACGCCTCAGGCACACGATCCAACATGGCACGAGAGAGGTCGAATCAGTTGGCAGATGACCTCGAACATCGTGCAATTTCTATGTTCCAAGTGCGCATGTTCGTGGATGAATAAAGTGTGTAATGGTAAATTATTAAACACGAAAAAAAAAAAATAAAAATAATATATATATATATATATATATGTATATATAATATATAAATAAATAACAAACATGTGTATTACTCTCTGTCACTCTATTTACAACGACTCCTTATAAAGAGGGATGCGATTGCGCATATATGATATTAATGGTGAATCGATCCTGTAAATACACAATTTATCTATCATTCTTTTTTTCTTTTTTTCTTCTTCTTCTCAATCATCATCGTATTAATTTCCTCGTTGCGACATTCTTCATTCGCTAATCAATCAAGAATTCTTTTACACAGATAATTGTGATATGATTGCGATAAAAATAATAGACAGATGAAAAAAAGAAACGAGTAAATATCGAAACAAAAAAAAAAAAGATATCCAATAAATAAATTAATATTAAAATAACATATTAAATTTTTTAATCTCACACACATTGTGTTGATACATCTTTTTTTCTTTTTTTTTTTCTTCTGCTAAATTTAATTCATAAATGTATATACATTGAACGAGTTAGAAATAATTATAGAATGTCTATTAACTTGTTTGCAGATAAAAAAAAAAATGAATAAATAATATGGAATACAAAATGAAATGAAAAAAAAAAAAAAAAAAAAATAAAATAAAAGAGAAAAATGAAATCAGTGAATGTCGAAGTTGCCCAGCGTTGGATGAAGGCCGACGGCAAGGTCGCACCCGTCCGTTCACCGTGACTAGTCACAAAAGACGATAATAGCAACACACGCGGGTTTTACTTTTTATTTAGTTGTTGTTTTTTTTTTTTTTCACTTCTAGTAGTTATCACGGCGTTATAGCGTTTCGAAAGAAGTTCAAACCCCTTTCCCCTTTGTCCCTCTCTCTTTGTATACCTCATCAAAAGTAAACCCGTGTTTGTTTCACTATCAATTGATCTGTATTACCACCACCATCAACATTGCTCTGACACTAAAGCGTCACAACCAATTTAATATTTATATATGTATATGTATACACATATGAGTCACGCGGGGTGATAATTATTTTTTTCGTTCCTCGGTCGAATGATCGCGAGCTGTAACACACGGGCGAGTAAAACTTGTGGAAAATAATTGCTAATAATGAAAGTCCGAAATGGCGGATATGGAAATTGAATATATATGGAGTTGTGCAATTTTCTCGTGGAATATTATGACTAATAGTGTAATGAAACATTTGCCAATTGTGATTTTTTTTTCTTTCCTTTTTTTCAATTTCAATGCAGTTAATGTGCGTCTATTATGATATAAAGTAGGCGTGTGAATTGCAACACTTTACCTTGTTTGCCAGTAATTGTTCCACTTCAGTCAATGTTTTTGGCGTTGAACTAATTGAATTTGAACGATGATTTGACTGCAACTTAATAATCGTTTCATAATGGTATTAGGTAATAATAGATATTTTTTATTGATGAATGAATATTTTTTTATATAGAAGTATTCTTATTGATGTTTGAAACGATTTTTTAACTATTTTCTGAGGAATTAAATTGGTTTAGTTTTTAGTAATAGGAGCAATTTTTTATCAACAATTATTCTAGTTCCCACGATAGCCACACTCAAAGTAATTATAAAAAATATTTAATGATTAATATGAGATGAATAGAAATGTCATAAAATTTGAAGCCAATTCCCACAGAAATTTCGAACATCAAGAAACTCAATAGTTCCTATAACTAATAAAAATTATTGGAATTAAATTCCACCACTATATTTGTACTCTCAAAAATATATAGAAGATAATGTTGATATATATCTGTAACTTGTGCTTCTTCAATTCCTCGTGAAGAAAAAAGAAAATCAACTCCAAAATAACCTACAACACTAAAACATTTACAAATAAAAAAACTCACCAAAGAATTCAAAAAAGCTAAATCATTAAATGTCGAACCAAAAGCAGTTTGTTGTGGTAAATTCTGAGTAGCAAATGGCAATTCTGTAGTAGATGGATTCAATATAGTAGTTGTCAGTGGAGTCGTCATTTGCGTAGGTGGTGCCGTAGTTTGTGGCGGTAGCGTTGTAGTTGTCGTCGTTGATGTCGTAGTGGTGCTTGTGGTAGTTGGTCTTGTGGTAGTTGTCGTTGTTGTTGTTGTTGTTGTTGTTTGAATAGTGCTGGATGGAGTTGATGGTACATTGGTAGTGGCGCTCGTTGTAGAAGTGTCTCTGGCGAGTTGAGCGCCGTTCAACATGGGGGTGAAGACCTCCACGAGTGAATTTATGGTACGGTCAGTGATCGCCGATCTCGATGGACTTGGGTCGTCCTGTAACATAATTATGTGACTCGACGTTGATAATATCTACATTGAGAATCACCGTGGGTCTCTTTTCTCCAGCGGGAATCTTTTTTCCACCATCACTATATATATATTTAAATGCATAATAATTTATTCAACATTACATTTAAATTTCTTCTATTATTTATTTAACATTTATTATGAATTCATTTTCAATTGATATAAAATAATTTATTTAAATATAAATGTATTTGTATAATTACCAGAGTGTTTGATGCTACTGATGGTCCAATTGGTGACTCGGTTGTAATACCAAATATCTGATCGAGTGGATCTTTCCATGGGAATCCAGGTGGTGCAGTGACCCGACCTTGATCTTGATCATTTGACAAAATATTCAAATTGGGTAATGAGCCTGGATTTGGTCCCACATCCAATGCATTCTACAATTGTTTAATTCAAATAAATAATTATATATACATATTTTGTTTTGAGTTATAGAAAATTTAGATAATATTATATTTACCGTCATTGAATTTATTTTCACACTGAGTACTTGTGAATTATTTTGGGATTCATTGTCGCTCCAGTAGTTGATGAACTTCTCCTAAAATAAAAGAAAGCGCCACCGCAGTGGCCGATTCACCAATGGCGATTTGCATCAACCGCATAAATCACACGACCACCGTTCTTGCTCTCTCTTTCTCTCTCACTTGTTTTCTTCAATTCTTTTATTTCATTTTATTTGGTTGTTCATTTTTTGCCATTTTTTTTTTTCTTCCTTCTACTTACCTGTCCAATGTACACGGTGCTGCGTTGACCTCCGGCCTCTTTAGTCCTGCTGGCCTTGTCTCTCTCAATGTCCTGAATAATACGACCACCCTGCGGATTGACGCTCGAGGGTGTTACGCCCGAAGGTGGTCCCGAAGTTTGCAATGGCATTGAATTGACATCAGTTATCTATACCACGTGTTAATAATAAAAGAAAAATATTAAAAAGGTTTGATTATAATTTTATTTTTTTTTTTATTGGAGATATTTTTTTTTTTCTTTTTCATTTATGATAGAGCAAATAAAATATCAATATCGAAATATGATGTTTCATATAAATTCGCTTGTGCATTCGTATGTATACTTTGTACAATTTTATGAAAGCAATAAAATCAACTGAATAAAATTGTGCAAACGTGCAAAACTTCACCGTGTTCGTGCAAATATGTATTTACAATTTGATAAATATAAAGAAAAAAAGAAAAAAATAATAATAAAACAACAAATGAATAAAACTAAAAGTCATTATTATAATATTTACAAGGCTAAGTGGATTGAATATCATGTTTCGATATTTTAATTGCTGCAATAATTATCCTGTGTTGAATTATTTAAATACTTCGAATGACGAGAAATTTGATCACTGTGATAAAACATTTAATTATTTTAGTGAACGTATCTTGAAATGCTAATAATTTTTATGCATTAATAAACATATATTATATAAACATCTGAAACATCTCACATTAAGAAACGGTGAGAAAGAAGGAGTGAAAGTAAACAGGAAAAAAAATTGAAGATTATATGAATACTTTTCTGTATATTAAAACGAACAAAGCGTTATAATGGCAAATATTAAAGATGATGAAATATTAAATAAATAGAAGAAAGAATTCGAAAAATAGAAAATAAATTATGCTCAAGACTATTTGTTTGCCGCAATAATATTGAAAATAGACGAGAATAAAGGTACCATTGTTGTAGCGGTAGTCTGGGAACCGGCATTACCCATGTCGGACATTAAATTGGGAGCAGCAATTTGATTGGGCCCATCTCCATTGGGACTCAGAGAATTACCAGATAATCCAATATTCAATTGGCTATGATAACCAAGATTTTTTTCGCCATCATTGAATATAATATCCAGTGGACGATTATTAATTGATGCGGCATTTTTATTATTATTATTGATTGTGCCTTGGTTAAACATATTATATTGTTGTGGAAATTGGGGCCTGTTAGTGGTAGTGCTCGTGCTAAGCGAAAAGACAATTTCTACCGGATTGCTTGGTGGGTCCGGTATTACCGTTCCATTTGGAAATTTCCGTACAAGCTTTCCATCTGGATAGATCCCAAATATCACATATGGACTGTCAACATTCCGTGCATCAATTAAATTGTCCTCAGGTCGTTTACGAACAATTGTTTTATTTGGATAGATGCCATAAATATGATAATCTCGTAATGGCATTCGTGTTGATGAACTTGAACTGAAACGCGGCGCTGGTGTTATTCTAGAACCACCAAAGCGTCCCAAATATGGAGTAGTTGATGATGGCGTTGGTGTTGGAGTAGTAGTTGATGTGGTGATCGTTGTTTCTGTTGCTGGTTGAGTTGTGGTAGTTGAAACAGTAGTAGATTCTATTCGTGTTGTCTCTGGTGCAGTTGTTGTTACGGATGCGGCGGCCAACTTGACAGTGGTCGTGGATGATGGTGGTGTTGGTGATGGTGATAATGATGATGATGATGATAATAAAGGTGATAAGGAGGATTGTGTGACAGTGGTGGCGTTAGTGATGGTTGATTGTGCAAGTGTCGTGAGTTCTGAAGTTGATGATGATGGGGAAGTAATGGTGGAAGAGGGTTGGGTTGTAACATCTGTACCTGCCGTCCTTTGGGCGGTTGATGGCGTTGTGTCCTGGAAACCGGCAATCAAATTAGGATCATTGGTTGTGGGGATTGTCGTGGGAATTGATGTGATTGTCGTTGAGTTAGTCATTATATCGGAATCATCTGCACGAATAGTTGTTACACTACTATTGTCTATCACTTCAGCGATTGGGGTCGTTGTTTCTATCATTTGTGTGGCTAAGGTTGTGGCAATTGCTTCAGTAATAGTATTAGTTGTAATGTTAGTGTCAATATTAATTGTGGTAGCATCGGTTTGTGTATCTGTGACAGTGGTAATTTCGCTTGTTGTCATTTCTAATTGCATTTCCATTGTGGTGGGTGTGAGTGTTGTCTCATCATTTAATTGACTGATTATATTTTCATCGAGAATTGTTGTTGATTCAACATTTGAAAAATTCGAGGGTGTAGTTACCTCAATGTCAAGTGATTGATCAATTGTTTGTGTTGTTTCTGAGTTTGTTGATGTGTTTTGTGGCGCATCAGTTTGTGTTATTGTTTCTGTTGTAGATAAAATATCATTTTGTTCAATTGAAAAATTTTCCAAACTGGTAATATTATCCTGAGATACTTGGGTAGTAACTGACATATTAAATTGTTGGGTAGTTTCGGTTGGAATCGATACTGTTGTAATCTCCATTGATATATTTCTATCACTGTTATCTAAAAATCCACCTAACATACGACCTAAATCGCTATTATTCTGCGATTGCGGGACAAAATCTTCCAGGGAAAATAGATCCATCAATCTTTTCATCATTTGTGTCATTAAAGCCTCATCTATTGATTCTGACACCTCTGTAACATTTCCCAAATTCACTTCGGTAGAATTTGAATCAACTAATAATGGAACAATTGTTGTTGTATCAGAAGCCATTGTCATTATTTGTGCAGTTGAATCATCTGTCTCATTAAGCGGAATCACAGTTGTTCCAATAATATCCTCAACCATTACCTGACTGGTAGTTGAATTTCCAAACTGTGCAAGAATTTCTAAACTCTTAGTCGTAGCAGGATTATCACCATCCGTAATAATCATTGGTGCCATTGAGGTGACAACTGATTCTGTAGTTACTGACATAATTTCGGGTGTCGTTGTCTCAGCAATCATTGTCGTAGTGTCCATGGACATCTCAAATTGTTTCGTAACATTCATTGGAATATTTTCCGTCATTGGCACAATTGTGGACGAGTCCATAGTTAAATTTTCCGCTCCGACTGTCGTAGATTCAAATGTTGTGGTCGAGTCAACAGCAACTGTAGTACTTTGAGTTGTAGTTGGCTCCACTAAATCGCCCATCATTATTTCCATTTCTGGTTTCGTGATAGATGAATCGTCCGTAGTTATTGAAAGGGCCATATCTGTCGTAGGAATTGTGCTTATGCTCTCGGTAGTAATTGCAACTGTCTCCATAATTAATTGTGGGGTAGTGGTAATGTCTGCGCTAGAATTGTTGATTGATTGGGGATTCATCGACTCTCGAATCATGTCAACAGGGCCATTGGTACTCGGCATATTGGTACTAATATCCGGGGTCTGTGTTAAATCTGATGATTGGGTACTCGCTGTGTCTGGGGTCTGGGAATCCATAACCATTGTTAAACTATTAACAGTAGTAATTACTGGCTCTAAATTTGTCAAAATATTTTCTGTGGTGGTGGTGGTGGTTGTTGTTGATGTAGTTGTGTCATTGTTAGCGTTACTTGAGCCGTTAAAGTTTAAATCAGTGACAACGCTACTGGTGTCTACCTGAGCACCAGCCAATTGTTGTTCCTGCTGTTGTTGCGATTGTTGTTGTTGAGTATTGCTATCAGTTTGTACCAATTCATTTCTTATACTCGCTGTTTCCAATGCTCGATAAAATGTTAAAACATTTGGTTCACCTGGACTCGAGACTGAAACTAGTGATGGTGATTTTTCATTCTGAGAACAAAAATTTTAAGTGCAACCGTGCTGTACACTCATTCACAAATGTGCATATAATTGTGAAACACAAGTGGAAGAAAAACAGGCACAAAAGAAAATAATAATACTATTACTAGAACCTTGAGTTAGCAATTTCAATTATTTTTGTACATCCCTTGTAATTGGTTTTCTAACATCCACCAGGCATATATATATATATATATATATTAATTAATTATTTATGATTATTTGTTTACAGTGATGAAGTCCTTGCAAGTCAGAAAATATTATTTTAACCAACAATTTATATGAATTTTTGATAATGAATAATATTGTGACATTTATTGCTGGTGTTTATCTACAAATTGAACGTTGAGAATTTCTTGGTTGCATGCACCTGCTGCATCGTTGCAGTGTCTACATGATATATATATATATATATTCGTACAATGTGAACAAGCATGAGGTCGTTATAGTTGTCCAACAACTTCAACTTAACCCGCTCCAGGCTTAGTTTAATCGTTTTTATTTTTTTCTTATTTTCATTTTTCATCAGCCATAATTCATCCACCCACACTGCTCCAGATCTCACGATCCAGGTGTGCTGTGGATGTGTAATATAAATGGATATATATATATATATTTTTTTATTTTCGTACACGGGCAATTGGGTGACTCTGAGGCGCGATATACACTTTCACTCCGATGTGATAAATCGTTCGCGAGTCCTTGTGGAGAATTTTAAATTGAGTTGGATAAAATGTTTTTTAAACGTCATTAATAGAGTTCGCGGTATTATTTGCAATGTATAATTGCGAATAGGAATATTCATTGTTAGTAGAAGTAAAAAATAAAAATGTGAAAAAAATAAATATAAGGAGGAAAAAAATATTATATTCCAAGAACGATTCCAGACATACAAGAGTTACCAACGTAATATATCGCACCTCGCCGATCGTAATTTCAAACGTAACACACACTATATACTCGTTCTCATCCTTTTTCACGATAAATTCTGCAATATTTCACAGTGACAATGAACGACAATTGTATGTGCTTTTGTGCTTTTTTTTTTATATTCTTTTTTCTTTTTTTTCTCAAATAGGCAACAACAAATATCGCCCCAACAATTGTGCAGTAACGCGTCAAAGCGGTTCGTGACTAAAATTTTTTTTTTTTTTTTCAATGTCCCCAAATAAATTTTACATGACATCGAAAAAAGAATAAATAAAAAATAGGAACAAAGACATTTTAACTATTAATATCATGCTTCAATGGTGCTTGGATGCTCGTTATATACACAAGGAATTGGAGAGAGGAATGCAATTAACTTTCATACATTAAATAAAAAATTTATATTACCTGAGTTGGTGTAAGTGGTGTCGTTTGAGATAATCCTGATGAATCAATGACATTGGGCTTTCTCACAAGCAATTCAGCGCCTCTGTATCTCGCACTGAATCTCGGGGGACTTCCACTCGGAGTCACTCTTTGTTCATTTGAACTCTATAAAAAAAATACAATTTTTTATCTAGTAATGGAACTGGAACCTTGGATGAAAGATAATATTGGAGATATAATTTTTACTCACTGAATTGATCAAATTCTGATAAACTCCTTTAAATACCGGTGATTTAGCGCCCAATACACCTAATAATGGCGCTACAGTACTTCTCAATTGTTCCAACAGACTGACATTTGAATTAATTAAAAATGTTGCTTTTGTAGGATTAAAAATATTTGAATCAGAATTGCCACTTTTGCCTCTGCTACTCAACGAAATACCCGTTGAGTTTGTTGAATTATTTATCATCGTTATATTCGTAATCTGTAATGCCAACGTTGGCTCCTGCCTTACCGATCGTTGTGTTGTATTCTCAGACTTGATTGAGGCATGATAACGTGGTGTGATGGCAATACTCGCAAATTCATCAGGACTTTGCTGTTGTGGCATAGCTATAGGTGATATCTCCGAATGACGACGATAGGTCGCTGTCCTCGGTCGGGAATTAGAGCGTTGTGGTAGGGCAATTGATAGCACCGACCTTTTTGTTGTTGTCGATAAAACAGATTTATCAGATTCCAAATGATCAATCATCTTTCTCGTATATTTATTCGTTGTATTTACAATTGTCTTAACAGTTGTCGACAATACTTTATCACTGCTTTCAGATTTTTTTGTTGGCTCCTGCCAATTTTTATCAATGTGTTTGACATTCCATACTCGTGAACGCTTTGTTGATGTCGATAAAACAACATTTTTATCGGTACTTGATACTGTTGTTGGCGCCTGCCAATTTTTATCAATGTGTTTGACATTCCACACTCGCGAACGCTTTGTTGATGTCGGTAAAACAACATTTTTATCGGTACTCGATACTGTCGTTGGCTCCTGCCAATTTTTATCGATATAAGCGGTATTCCAAGCACGCGATCTTCGAGTTGTAGTTGAAGTTAATTCATCAGTTGGATTTTTATTACGTGAAGATGCATCTCGAGATTTAATTGATTTACTTTTTACGTGTTCGGATGATGATTCTTGAATGGGATTAATGGTTGTCGACATTGAATCATTGACTACAGGATTTTTTATTGATGTTGTTGTAATTTCTTTTCGATTATGGCGCACATGAGACGTCTCACCAACTCTAACACTTCCTCGCTCAATACTCATACTTGTTCGCGCTATTTTCTTATCCACTTTTGGTAATGTCACGGTTTCAATAGCTCTCGGGGTTGTTGTTGGCGTCCTTGAGAAGGAACTTTGTCTCTTTGAGGCGCGCAATGATTTATATTCAATTGAATCATCAGGATTAACTGATAATATTGATGATGGCGATGTTGATGATATTCTCGTTGCATCCAATCGTCTGCCAGATGATATTTTTTGTATGGTCCTTGATGAATCATTTGAACCCAATGTGAATTTTTTCCGGCCCTGAAAATTCTTTTTGGTTTGGCTCTAAACGTCTGAATTTGTTGGCAAAACTTTTTAAAGCGCTTCAAAGCATTTCATTTTTATTTTATTTTCTCGCCTTATTAATTATTTTTTTATTTCAATTATTCATTCAATTAGCACCCCTCAAGCTCAATAATTGTTCATTTATCTCATGCTTACATGCACTTCCGCCGATTTTCACAGTGTCATAATTACTGTTTTGTTGCATTTTTATTTTATTATTAATTCGTTGTTGTTGTAACACATGATTTCGTGTTATTATAAATTAAAGCAGCATGCGATTGTCATGTGCATAAAGTTCTTCTCCTCGTCATTCACTCAGTAAAAAAAAAAAAAAATAAATAAATAAATAACACACCAAAATAATGAGTCAATATCTTTTATGATGATTTCACGCGATATAGAACAATTAAATAGAAAAATTAATTGTCAAGAATTGTTTTTAATCATAATGTCTCATCAGCACATTCACTAATGAGAGGGAATTTTTTAATTTTTCAATTTGTTTTTTGTTTTCGGTTTTGTTTCTGGTTAAAGTGAAATTTAATTGGGATAGACGAGGTCATGCGACGTCTCGCCACGAAAATATGAGACGATCCACGATATAAACGGCTGCACGAAGAGCGACCACATTGTCATGGTCGATGGTAGTAACTGAAATATATATTGATATCTATGCTTTAAACTATTTATCTATTAATAGATTCCAATTAAAAAAAAAGTTTCTACAATTTTCACATTTACTTTCAGCTTCAAAATTATTCAACGACTGCCTGAGGGAATTCATTGAATCATATTATAAAAATAGAAGAACAAGGACACATTAATTCACAACGTAAAAAAAAAAAGTGTCAAAAAAATATATAAATAATTAAATGGAATATATGCTGGCCAACCATATCGATTGCGCAATCATAAGCTCTCCCTCTCGATCGACCCAAATAGCATTCACCTCGTTGTCCAACTACATCTCAACACACTATCTCTCTATACCTCTCCTGCGTGTGCACTTCACTTTCTCCAACGAACGAAACAAAAAAATAAATAAAATAAAACAAACACACGCGCTCCAAGACAAACTGTAACATGGGCGAGTCCAAACATATTTAAATATGTGTTGACATTGGACAAACTATTTGATGATTGTTGATATTGACCGAAATATTTTTCGCCAACACTTTCGCATCAAAATAACAACTATTTTATCCAATGAATGAATAATACTTTTATGCCATTCAATAACATTCTATTAATCTTCACCTCAAAACAAAGCTTTTGATAAAAAATTTAGCCTTCTTTCCCACAAACAAACAAAGAAAAAATGAAAATATTGTACAGAAATGACAAATTCTCTCAATACACATTGAACCGTAGGAATAATTTAGAAACAAAAAAGACACCACCAATAAAATGAATTAATGTTCCTGATCTCCCAAGCAAAACGTCATTGCCCAGTCCCGAATGGATGTCAATGACATTCCAAAGCTAACAACAAAAAATTAAAAAAAAATACATATGTATGAAAAAATGAAAACCAACCAACTAAAATTAATGATCTACACTATGAAAAAAATTTTGTTTCTATCCCAGGGAGTACCCCGATTTTTTTTTTTCTCTCTTTTTTCCATTAAGGGGAGATTAATTTCTTACGTCCAACGTCTCCGAATTGTTTGGCTGCTCTGGGACTGGTGTTATTGGATTAATGGTATTAACTTCTGGATAATCGTGGCTTTCAGTTTCCTCTCGTTTGGCATTGTCAGTCGATCGCAATTGTCGACGATTAATGACGACCACCCGTCTCAATGGATCATCATCCTATTCATAGATTTAATTAACCAAAAAAAAAAAGAATTTTGTCTTTCGTTTTTCAAATAAATTTACTCTTGATTATACAATTTTTACTACGAATCAAATCTCATTTTCTTTTATTAATCTCGCCACAAGCCGCCGAAGCATTGAATATATTACACAGTTAGATGGAGATATATCCAGTTAAAATATAGAATCGCCGTAATAGGAAAAAAATAATATCGAAGGAGAGAGAGAGAGTGAGAGAGAGTGAGGAAAAAAAAAAAAGATTTATGTATAAATAATTATTCATGCTTTGAGATCGTTGCAATTCATTGCATGTAATTCAGGGATTACCGGCGTATTATAAAAAAAATCAAAGAGAAAGTTTTAACTCACCTTGCTGGCACCTGGAGGAGACTTTGACCCTCCATCTTTCACTCCAGTATTTTTCTAAAACAGTTGACACCATATTATATTAACCACATCAAATTGAATTTAAATATAATGAACATATCCCACAGTGAACAAAAAAATATTGGATGCTAAATTAAATATTATATATATATATTGAATGGACTCCTCCGGAACACATTAAGCGCGAAATTATTCATCAGTTGATTATACTCCTGTCAAGAGCGTGAGTATAATCAATAAATATAAAGACAGAACATTAAATGAACACATCAATTATTCGACAAAAATATTTAAAAATGCATCCAAAGTTTTTGTTCCTCTTTCCTGTTACATACTCACCAATTGTGCAATTTTGGCTTTGAATTCCGGGGGATAATTGTCACCCTCGTCAACCTCACGATCAATTTTCAATATTACTGATGCTTTATTGAATGTTTGATTACCCCTACGTCGACTACTATTAGCTAATGCCGTTTTCCCATCATTAGATGATGGGATTTCATTGCTAATAGTTGATACAGTTGATGAAGCATCAACGTTCTCTTCATTTTTATATGCTGGACGCCTTTGCAACGTCCAACCAGGATTCCCATGAGGTTTCGATGTTGTCTGTTGATTATTCCGTGCGTCAGGTGCAGCGGAAGATGTTTGCGGAATAGCTGTATTAAATTTTCTACCACGAAAACCAAGACCATGATTAAAAAAATCTTCTTTTGGCAATGTTTTAATTGACAATGATGAGGCTGCTGTTTTTCGAGAGATAGATGATGCTAGTGATATACGTGGTGATGATGAAGAGCTAATTGAAGATGTATTAACAGTCACCGGAACATTTGTTATCGTTTCAATTGTTTCTGACGGCGAAAATATAATTGTCGTATTTTCCGTATTAATTTCTGTTGTCATCAATGGTTTAACCGTCGTGGAATGCTGATTGGTTCGAGATTTAGCAGTGATATTGTTCGAAGTTGATGCAATACGTGTTCGCAAACGAGTTCGTGTCGATAAACTGGCAATATCATTATTCAACTGTGGCGTTTTTGATTTTTTAATTATTCTACTGAATTCTTCTTTGCGTTGCTTTTTATCGGTAATGGGTTCACCAACTGACAAACTCCTTCCACGATTTCGTGGTGGTGCATCAGTTTTGGATGAAGATTCCAATTCCCGACTTTTAAATTGCGATTCAGAATGGTTACGTAATTTTTTTCGACTCGTCTCATGATCTTCAATTATTTTGACAACACCACGTCTATTATTTCTCAAAGATGATGAACTTCCGTGTGATTTGTTTGATTTACGATTGTCCAAAATTTCCTTGGATCTTGATAAATTATTTTCTTGTGGATAATTAGTTGTGATTTCAGTTTGGAATTCATTGTCTGCATTAATTTTATCAGAACTCAATGAAACATCATGTCTTTGTGTGCTACGTTCAGTTATACGTCTCAATGGACGTTTAGACGTTGTTCGAGGTTGTTCTTTACTTTCAATTGATCCTCGGGCATTCTCAGTATCACTTGATCTCGTTGAATATTTATTAGAGACTGTAAAATTTCTCGGTGATAATGTTGGCTGAATTTTTCTACCAGTTCTAGATCTTGGTACATCACTGGCAGATACTGATGGAGCAGTGGTGTCAATTCTTTTTCCCGCAGCTCTGATTGCACTGCGAGATCTCAATGAACCATTTGATTGACGATCATTTGTATGTGATGATTCATGAGGTAATTGAAGATCAGTGTTATCATCAATTTGTTTATTTAATTTCCTTGATGAGGGCTCTGGTAAATATCTTCTGTCTTCAGTTGCTGCTCTAGTCAAGTCTGCATTATGATCAGAATGTTGACGTCTTGAAGTAACACCAGTACGACGACGAATTGGATTTGACAATTGTTGGATTGTCGATTTTTCACTGGTTGTATATGTAATTGTATCGCCATGTGATTTGGTATGACGAATTGTGCTGTCATTGACTCGGGTTGTAGCAGAATTACCTCGACGATTTGACCTCGATTGAGCAGTGAAAGGCTCAGGGGTCGTTTCCAATTTTTTTTCAACCTTCGCGGTGTTGAATCGTGAACCACCACGACTCCTGATTGTCGGTGTCTCTTGACCCACAATCTGAAAAACATGCGTTAAGGTCTGATTATACTGGTTGGTAATGATAAACTTCTTATTTAAATGTATTCTAAATAAATATGCACTGGTTATGACTTCTAATTCAATAGAAAATAGGTGAGATAAATATTTTTAAATAGAAATCAGATTGATGATTGGATCTAATCACGTTCATATGTGAAAATGATAATATTAATAATGATGATGATAATAAATGTGTGAATCTGTGTATTTTAATTTCGACAGTCTGCTGTTGATACTTTCTCTGTGAAAATAAAATAATTACGCACTCGCTAACAGTGACTATTCTGCAATACAACATTCAATAAACATTTTTGATTGGACATCAGATATCATTTCAGCAACCGCAAAAAATGAGGTCAATTGAAATTTCATGGACATTATTTATTAACGAATGAGTCCTTCAAAGCAATTGGCAAAATGATACATTTACGCAACCAATAATTGACATGCCATTATTCCCAAATTTGATTTGTATCAGTAACATACTTTCAATGAAAACTTTCATTTGCTATCAAATAATTAATCGCTAATATAAATGAGAACTCTCCCTGGACACTTATAAATATTATCAAACAACTCTGTGACGAAATCAAAATTCTAAAATTATTTACACCAACAATCAATGTTAAAAAATAATTATTAAAACAGTAATGCAGTTTAGAAATTAAACAAAAATCGATTATTGACTGATTATAATCATTGTAATTAAATTTCACCATGATTCCTGTGCTAAAAATATATAAAATTATATGTTGATACTATCACAATGTGCAATTGTTCAATATCTACGAAAAAATTAGCTCAAAAATTGTTTTCTTAACAAAGAAACTTTCAAATGTCTTTTATGTTGTAAGAAGTGCTGTGACGATTCCTTTTTTCAATTTACATAGACATTCTGAGTGTTAGTTAAACAATATTTCTAATAGCTTATTCGAAGAAAGTTTACAACCAGTAATTGGAAGGTTCCTCGTGTCAAATTCAAACAAAATTGATGCATCCTTTCTGACCCTCTGAAAATATAATTTTATGGTACGAATAGTAGCAACCAGAAAAAAAAAAGAAAAAAAGAATAACTCACAAATAACAGTGAAATTATCGCAACAACTCTTCATCCAGAAGTACAATTAGAGTATCAAATCCCACTAATCAATAACAGATTGATATCTAATCATTACATCCTAACAACAGGTTTCAATTTTTTTTTTTACACAAAGCAATTCTCATTGACTCAACATCACGAATTCACACAACATGGATAATCGTGTAGCAATTTTACTTTGGCATTTTACACCATGAAATTAACAACCGAACAATTGATACAAGTAAAATTTATACTGTGATTGTCCTTTGTATTTAATCACAGCAGTAGCAATAGCAGTAGCAACAGCAGTTTATCTTTCATTTCACAAGCTATACTGAAACATCACCACAGGTCAAATTGGAAATTTGCATTATAGCACGTCATTAAACCAATGGTTAAATCATACTTTTGATGGTCTTCTCACAGAGAAGCGCTCGTGCAAAGCAAAAATAATTGTACCATATCAATTTCCTGCAACAGAAGAAGCCATAAATATAAAGAAAAATGTGAAGGTGGTGAATAAGGAACTTGCAACGGTATTGCAACACTAACCGGTAATTCATTGATGACCAAATCGAGACAAGTAAACGCCAGTATCCAATATCATTATAATTAATCGATCATTAATAACGGATAACAAAAAAAAAAAAAAAAAACATGACACTATTTATATATTTTTATACTGATCATATCTGATGTCAATTCACACAACCAATATTTCAATTAATGTTCTTCCTTTCAATTGTGATGTTTTTCAACATTAAAATGTCCCTCCAATAATTTAAACTCAACTGCATAAAAACAAAAAATAAATCAAGAACATCTAGATAAATATTATATATATAAAACATTTAGCTTGGTAGAAATTATTCTGGTGGTAATAAAAAATATTTATGCCTGTATTATTGAGTGATAAAAGTGTTTGAATATCATTTATACTTAGAGATATAATTTTAATTGGTAAATATGAAGCAAGTCGGGAACAATTGAACTCCATAAATATTCTCAAAAACTGCTAGAGTAAAAAAAAACAAAAATTTATTCGTGTTTTCTCTTCGAGTAAGAAAAAAAAAAAAAAAAAAACGTATGTATATGTGGCAATGTATACACAGCTGTTAAATGTTCATGTCACAATATACTGTGCTTATGTTTCTAGTGAACATAAAATTACGTCTGTTATAAATATAAAAAAAAACATCAGCAATTGATCTCAATTTTAATAATAGCAAAATGAAAAAGGTTCATTGAACATTCCTTGGATAATACAATTTTCCATAACGGATATTGTTCTAAATGCACAAGCAATTTATAAATGTTGGGGGGACAAATGACTAAGAGAAAAAGTTTATTCACAATTGCTGTAATATATAATTATTACCAGAGTTTTATGAAATGACATTTTTATTGAGCCACACAAACAAATATCAATAATAGTTTTAAGTCGAATAATTTTCACATAATACAATTTCATATTATCGCTTTAAATATTTCACTCGAGTTATAATGTTTAGTTTTTTATGCACTTATGTTTGTAAACTGCGTTGTTATTTTTTTTTTTTCTACTTATCGCAAAAAAAATATTTGAATTTCTATTAGCAACAGCTAACGCAATTTTTTTTATACTATATCGATTTAATTGAAGGTGAAGATACATAATTATACAGGCAAGTGAATAGATGAGTGAAGAATCGTGCAAATAAATAGTTACTTTAATTATTAGTTGGATGATAAAAATAGAGTAAAAGAGGCGTGAGATGATCCAATCAATCTATTCACAGGGCGTGTGAAATAAAAATTGATAGAGCACTGAGAAATGGTGAGTATCTATCTAACTATAGTTTTACCAAATTCATAATATTTATTTTTATAACAAAACTTGTGGCAAAAGATTGCATTGCATACTCTATGACAGCGGTGAATAATCAAATGCTCATATCTCTGTTAAATATAAGGAAAAATGTGGCCGTGACAATGCCACGTATAGCGATAAATAATATCTACAAAGCACTAACTCAAATGCCAACAAACAAACATTAGACAGCTGTCAGTTAAACGTTATAATATTCGTTTGTTAATTTTTCTGTTTCAACAAGAAATAAAAATGCTATCAAGTGCAATAGCTCCTCTGCTCAAGCTACTTCTAACAATGAAAAGTAATAACATCTTTTTACAATTTAAATCATTTTATAATTTAAATATTGATTATCAATCAATCATTTTATAGCGGGTTCTGGCGTCGGAGATAGTAAATTTTTCGAAGTGATGAAACCACACGGTTCATGCCCCGAGTGTGTGCCCATTCAAATTGAACACGATATTACATTTCATCTTTACACCAAGTAAATCAATTTTATTTAACCAAAAGTTATTTTACAATATTAATCTAATATTTTGGCAGGAAAAATCCTACAGAATCGCATATTCTGCAATTGGAAAATGATGAAAGTGTTACTGCAAGTCATTTTGATCCTAAACATGAAACAATCATCATGATTCATGGTTTTGGTGGTTCAGCATCGGGTACATTTCCCAAAATACTTAGTGACGGTGAGTAAAGCAATTTTAATTTTCTTTAATCGAATTTATGATATTTATTATCATTTTGATCGGTAGCTTATCTCAACCACAGTGACTACAATATTATCCGAGTGGATTGGCAGAAACTGTCAGCAGGACCTTTCAAATTATACACTAATGCTGTTAGTAATGTTAGAATAGTTGGAAAACGCATAGCAAGTTTCATACAATGGTTTGCAAGCAAGAAATTACTACCAGTAACAAAACCGCATGTTATTGGATTTAGTTTGGGTGCGCATGTCGCTGGATTCATGGGAAAAGCACTTGCACCAAAGAAGGTTTGGACATTCGTAAAATTTCTAATAATTTATAAGTGAATAGAATTCCTAATTATTCTTAATAGGTTGCCAGGATAACTGGTCTAGATCCAGCTGGTCCTTCCTTCAATGTAGAAAATGCAAATGAACGTCTTGATAAATCGGATGCAAACTTTGTCGATATTATTCACTCTAATTCTGAAGCAGCTGGATTATTATCTCCCATTGGACATGCAGACTTTTATCCAAATCAAGGAACGTGGCAGCCAGGTTGTATTCATGAGAAAGCACATCTTGGATGTAGTCACCGGCGCGCTTGGAAATTGTACGCTGAGTCAATTTCAAACGAGCATGGATTCCCTGCTTTTAAATGCAAAACAGTATTACCAATTGTCGATGATTGCGATAGCAAATCAAAAGGTTATATGGGATTTGCTGCTAATCCAAAAAATAAGGGAATTTTTTTGGTACATACAAATGCAAAGTCCCCATATGCCAAAAGTTGTTGATAAAAAATTTTTATTACTGTTAAGTATGCAGAATTGCAATATAACACTCTTTTGTTCTTAGTGTCAAAAAAGTATATTGAATGTAACTATTATGGGACTGTAATAAAAATCTTGGAATTATAAAGTTGAATTGTTCTTTATCGAAACCCACGATACCCTTTTTATCAGTGTGGACTGTTCAGATTGATATCCGACAACACATGTATAAGATAGTGATAAAATATAAGATAATCATTTGATCCAAGATTACAGCGAATACCTCACATCTCCTTTCCACTTAATATTACAAACTCTACCCGGTAATTCCCAGTGCACTTCGGAGCATCAAACTGTATCGCTCACAATAAACATAATGTCACGTTACATCTCAATTATATTTGTGTGTCTGACGATATTCTTAAAGGGTAATATTCATTCTCACATTTCAAACAATTTCATACTTCAATTCACTACTTGGAAATTAAGCGAATTAATTAATTCAATGCATTGTTAATATTACAACGAAGATCCACATTATTTTCAATTAATTCTTTTATTATAGATGCCAGCACTGCTGCTATGAAGGAATCAAATGACTTGATCCCATGCCCAGATTGCCAATCTCTACAACTCAGTCGTGATATCCAGTTCCATCTCCACACCAGGTAGTACAACAATCAATATCACTATTAACAATATTATGTTCAATGATTTATACTCAATTCAGCCATAGATAAGCACAACTATATAATTTATAGGATGAATCCAAACCAACCATATATATTAGAATTCAAAGATGAAACCAGTCTTGCTGAAAGTCCTTTCAATTTCCAAAACCCAACAATCATTTTTATTCACGGTTTTGGCGAGTCTGCGCCAGGAATATCCTGTCGAACCATTTCTAACGGTGAGTACAAATAATTTCTGTATATCAGAGCAAATATATTTTAATTATTATCAACATCAATAGCTTATTTGTCTCGCGGTGAGTACAATGTTATTCGAGTGGATTGGGGCAAACTTGCTGCTACACCATCATACTTAACTGCTGCGCGCAATGTTAAGATAGTTGGACCTTACTTAGCCCAGATGGTACAATGGTTGCAAAAGCAAAATGCAATTTCCATGTCAGAACTTCATGTCATTGGATTCAGCTTGGGTGCGCATGTTGCTGGATTCATGGGCAAGAAACTAGCACCACAAAAGGTTTGGAATTGTATCAATACTTGTTAATTGAAAAGTTCAGGACGCAATTACTTTTATCGGAATGATTTCGATAACTATCAACAGGTTGGGAGGATAACAGGTTTGGATCCGGCTGGTCCTAAGTTTGAATACGGACCTGCAAGTGAACGTCTTGACAAATTCGATGCTACATTCATCGACATCATACATACTAACTCGAGGGCAATGGGCATGGAAGAGCCCATTGGTCATGTGGATTACTATCCGAATCACGGAGAATCTCAACCAGGTTGTAATTTCCCGGATTATGCATGCAGTCATCGTCGTTCATGGGCTTATTACGCTGAGTCAATTATCAATAAACGTGGTTTCCCAGCCTCCAAATGCCAAGAGAGAATGCCAATTGTAGATTGTGGTATAAATCCTGATGCTTTCATGGGATTAGTTGCTGAACCTCAGACTCAAGGAATACATTTTCTACAAACAAATTCACAGTCACCATTCGCTAGAAATATGACGGATTACGCTTGAATTTGAATGAGCACTGTCTAACCATTTTTATGTAAATTCTACCTACTGTACAAATTATATACAATAAATGATGGTTGATTTTTTGGAAAATAATTATAGATTTCCAGTTCCCAGCCACGAATTGATAGCGACAATGTATTTTTCAAAATTTATGAATCTCTAGATTCACCTGAATCAACAATAGCAATGATTTTGCATTAATTATCCTCATACGTGTGGCATTGCTCTTCACATGACATAAAAGTTAAAAGAAGATTAATGGTAATAGATAATCATTTTCAAGTTTACCATATCAATAAGTAAACAAACGAATATCATATATTCCTAAAATATTCTACGCCACCCGTGGATAAGACATGATGATACATTAGTGGGAGAAGTATTATAAATACTCTGTTGAGAATCAAAGAATTTGGATCATTTAAAGACATCGTCAGACATGACGTCGTGTCTCATAGCCGTTTTATTCTTCATTGCTGCGAATCTAAAAGGTAATATTCCATATTACAATTGATTCAACTTCATATAACATCAATCATCATCCTTTTGTTTCCCATAGACAATGATTAAATACAAAGTCTTTAAATTTCTGCAAATGTTTTTCTATGGAAAAATGTGCTAAAAACATTTTATTCTTCAGCTACCAGTGCTCACTGGGACAGTCGATTCGATGATATAGAATTTCATGTTTACACCAGGTGATAATTATTTTGTTATATCAATTACTCAGCGAATAATAACACTGGATAATTTATCCTCAGCGCCGAATATTGGCGGCCAAAAATTTTGAAACTCGGTGATGACGATGCGCTTGATGACTTTACTATGAGACCTGAAGATAAAACGATTGTATATATTCACGGCTGGTTAGAATCAGCAACGGCAGAGGCAGCCACCGAAATTCGCGACGGTCAGTAATGCAATTCTTTTTGTCAATTCATCAACTTAATTTCGTTTTCCAATATGTTTAGCATACCTCGAGTACATGGAGTGCAATGTTATTCTGGTAGATTGGAGCGAATTTGCCCAATCGTGGTATTTTATGGATGCTGGACCCAACACTATTGCAATTGGAAATCACATAGCAAAAATGTTAATTTGGTTGAAAGACAACAATTGTATTTATATATCAAATCTTCACATAATTGGTTTTAGTTTAGGTGCACACGTTGCTGGATTTGTGGGCAAAGCACTTGCACCACGAAAGGTGAGTAAAATTTCCATTACAAGTAATACATTAAATTCCAATTCAATTCTTAATAAAACAAAAAAAAAAAAAAAACCCTCGACAAAATAGGTTAGTAGGATAACTGGATTGGATCCAGCCGGACCTGGTTTTGAAGGAAACCCCAGGCATTACCGTCTTGATGAATCGGATGCACTTTTTGTCGATGTTATTCACACTAATGCAGGAGTTGCTGGTATTAGTTCACCTATTGGTCACGTAGACTTTTATCCACATGGTGGATCGTGGCAAAATGGTTGCGGACTAGATCTTGTTTGCCATCACAAGCGTGCATGGAGATATTACGTTAAATCAATTTCGAGTCGTATTCGATACCCAGCTATGGCGTGTGACTTTTATAACGAATATCCAAGGGGTTGTGATGGAAATAACGATTATCCTATGGGGTTTCCTGCTGAACCTAACAAATACGGAATATTCTATATATATCCAAGATAATTATCCAGAATAGCAGTTCTACTTTCAATTCGAAATCATAAATATACGTGTACTTTATGAGATTCGATACAACAAATACAATGAATTTTCATTCACATATGCAATGTGGAAACAAATTTGTTGAAATGCAGAATATATCAATCAATTATTTCCATATTCCAGCACCTAAATTGAACAATGTTTCTAAAGGACCACATTTGCTTCATCCCATTGTTGACCAAAAAGCAACACAAGTGTTGCTTTTACTACTAATGTCACAATGAAACAAGCATCAATTTTGTTTCTTCAAAAACAAACCCATATCTCTGTTCTGTTTTTGCTTTGGCGTTTCAAAAACAATGCTTTATATACAATGAAGATATTAATAAACTAACGACACTGTTACTTCAAGGCTCGTATTGAATATCAACTTAGACCCATTGAATCCTGACAGTTAATCAAATGAACTCGTCAAATATAACGAGAAAGAAAATATGTATCCCAACACAACTGCAAACAGACATCACAAATATATTTTATCATTATCAAGGGAGAATTTGGAACAAACTTGGAACATCTACCATGTAAATTTAATCATTAAACAGCTGTTAAAATTAGAATCGTCAATTGTAGACGCTCCACTCCAATACAATTGTGAGTAGGAGGACTTAATGTTTAAAAATCATTAAACGAACTATCTCAAAACATAATTTTTTAGCTGGAAGTTATTTATACAATGGTTAAACATTTGATACGATTTCACAACTCGATGAAGGGTACAGTTTTGTTTTATTCAGAACGACAACAAGGCTGCCATTGATTGTCTGGTCATTATTGTTGCGAAACATATCAGAGTGCAAATTCAAAACTTGTTTACGTGGTCCCAACAAAAAGGGCGTGGCTGGGCTAAAATGTGTTGCGAACTTCCTTTCACAAATTCCAAACATATGTCAGACACAAAAATAAAATTCTCACCCGAAAAAAAAAAACCAGCTTTCTCATAAAAGAAAATATATGAATTTATCCAATGTACTGAGCATAATTTCAATAATATAAAAATTATTCTTTTCACAAATTGTTATAGTTTTCATTTTTACATAATGACAATGTTCGATTCAATTCTATATATTTCATCGTGAAATATACATTTACGATAGCATTTCACAACGTCACGCTATGTTTTGTCCACATTGATCATAGTGAGAAATAAAATAGACATGTATTATTAGAAAAAAAAGAAAAGAAAAAAGAATACTCCTTGGACTTTTGTACCTCTATCACAACTCGTGATCACAATTCAATTTAAATCCTCATCCCAATCCACTCTCCACATTCACTTTCTATACTCAGAATCACACCATTAAATGCAGACAATTTTAACTCTCCCTATCAGATATATGAATATTTCCTTCATCAATTATATTACAACTTATAAGAAAGTAAAATTATTGAAAAAGAATGAACCTCACAACTATTTCTTTCCATCAAGTATTTTATTAGATATAAAAACTAATGTAAATTTTTTTGACATCAAGGGAAACCTCAATGATGTACGCCCAATCATTTCAATTCAAAATAACCATTAATTTTCCATCTCGTTACACTTCGATTAACGTTCAAACAGCTAACATCTAAGTTCTATCGATACGTGCAGAAATTTCTCATCCAATACCTTCATGCTGTTACACATCTCAATATACTTCTTATCTCTTTACTCCATTATATCCTTTCCAACATGAATGGTTAACATACAACATTATAAGTCGATTTAGATATTTTCTAATTACGAAAAAAAAAAAATAGATGATAAACTGACAGGAATTCCTGAGACGAGAGCAACTTTGGTTCCTCATAACTCATAATAACCTATAATCGGTTGCGTTGCCGCTCTTTTCTCATGATGCAAGGTGGATTGTGGCCCCGTCATTAAAATAACTCTGGAAAATATACCCACACACATTTATAACTACATTTATCTTCACGTCTTTCAATATTTGCCACTCATCTACATGACCACTCAAATATAATAGCACTCATAATTTTTATTTTATCGTCAAATTAACATTTTATTTTTCATTCAGTATCACTAATATTCTCTAACACTTGAAAATAAACTGACATAAGTGGCCCTGTAATACAGGAAAATGATAATTGCATCTCACTGATGACTATCTATATTTGCGTTCTAATATAAATATATGCAATAGTTAGGTAAAATAAAGAAATAGCGAGAAAAGAAGTCGATTAAATAGTAGGAATGAAGTGGACGTTTCGTAAGGAAGAGGCATCTGGTGCAAGGACTTAATAATAATTTATCATATTGGAAAGTATGTAGTTGCAATTGAATTTTTTATCCTATTTTTTCCTTTTTCTCTATTTTATTCGACAAATCGTCGATACATTCACACATGAACGAGATGAACGCGATATAGAGTGTTACAGAGTATGATAAAAAGAATTCACATCAAATGCTTCTAACAATATTAACAAATAATTATTTATATATTCAAGTATATAAAATATGTTTCTATATTTTAAATTTGTTAATAAGAATGAAATATAGAAACAAACATATTAAACAAAATTATTATTCTGATTGGTAAATTAGATTGTTGTCGATAATGCTTATTTATAAAAGTCACGTAAAAGTTGAAGAATTATATAATTCTAAATCACTTCACTTCCGCTTTCTCATGCAACACTGAACTGTGGAGTCCCGTTGATGATATAAAAATACGACAGAAAAACACAGAACTGACGTCAATAAAGTAACTAAATAAGAAAAAAAAAAAGTTGTTTGATCTATTATTCTGAATAAGTGAAAGAAAAATGAGTATTGAAGGACAACGAAGCGCAACGATAATGTCGCAATCAACGCAGTATTAAGGCGGTATATCATGAATATAATATTAAAAAAAACAAAAACAAGAGGAAAAAAAAAAATATGATTGAGTGAAAAATAAAAAATAAACTCAATTGCGTCCTTGCACTAATTAAAGAAAGTATAAAATTGTAACGAGAATGGCAAGCAGTATTATCACAAAGTTAAATCCCTCATCATTGATCTTATGAATATATAATAAAATAAAATATGTCGCTGTGGGTTTTCTTATACGTTACTGTATATGTACATTTCTGTGTGGGCTGATAAAAAGAGAGAGGATATTCAACTCATTTCACACAAGACAATTTTTCAATTGCCCATCGTATAATAAAATAAAATACCACAATAACTCTAAACGTCCATTATACATCAATCAATTATTGTCTTATGTATTATTGTCTTGTACAATAATAAATATAAATGATACGAAAAGTATTATGAACAAGGAAGTAATTCAAATCATCTGGAGCATTTCATTATTATATATACATACTCACATTTATTATTACAATTCGCATGCATCAAATTTACATATGAATTATTATATAAAAAAATCGCTAAATAACACGAAAAATAATATGTCAACACAATAATTATGATTTCATACAGGATATACATGATATGCTCCAGAATAATATGTGCAAACTCTCAAGTAAACCTGCTGCATAAAGGATCAACAAACGCCACATATAAATATAAACACACACACATCTACAATGTACAAGTATAACTCACAAATACACATACACATTCAAATACATAATCAGCCAACAATCTACTTTCCACAACGTGAATTGTGTTACACCTTCAACACACAAGAAAACATTTTTATCAAGGTGTTTCAAAGTATTTTGCAAATGAAATATATAAGCATTGAAGTGATATGATATTACTTATTGTAATTGTGAAAGAAGAATGAACATAATTACATATTAAATTAAATAAATTTATAAAATCAATTCACCAAAAACTTAATTTCACTATAATTCTACAGCATTAATGTATCGCGTGTGTGCACTCGGGTGTACACGGTGCCATGGGGTCAAGTCCTGGTTAGCATACAGCGTGACGGAGTGTCACGAGTGGTAGATACAATTCTTATATTACAACTCTGTATTAAATGTTTTCATAATGCAAGTGGCGCGCGCGCGCGCGACTAGGCGTGGAACATTATCGTTGCTTTAAGTATATATCAGTGTATATATACTGATATATATTGCCAACACATTTATGAATACTTTATAAATGTATTTAGTACACAAAGTACTCATAAAATACTTAACCCTTTGTATCATAAGTGTCCTTCCACAATAACCAACAATTATTATAACATTAATTTATTATTCCATGTGTTTATATTGTAACAAAGTTTTGCAGTAATTTTGCAACTCATTTTCCAGTTCCTAAAATATCACAATAAGAATAATTACTAATATATATATATATAACTTAATAATAATAATGAATCATTTAATTGCTCAATCAAATGTAAATTGTAGAAGAGTTTATGAAATATATTACCTGTCATTTCATGTATATATAATTCCATTTTGAGAATGTGAATATCACTTTGTCTCGGTAAATTAAATGAAATAACCTCCCTGTCTATTTTTTCTACAGTTGTCATATGCCATTTGAATTTTTCATATTGCAAATATCTTCATAATGGTAATGACGATAATAACGTGCGACTAGTAACCTTTATTGTATACCATATGTTTTTAGATCTCAGTTTAAAATCATCTATATCTTGTCATAAACTTTGCGTGAGTTGTATATTTAACATCGAACGTCAGTCGATAATTACAACTTGTATATAAGAAATATGAAGTGGGTAAAATAGAAAAAAATAAAAAAAAACAACACACGAAAGAAAAAGAAAAAATATAGAAATAAGAAAAAAATGAGAAAGGGACTGTTACAATCGATAGATTGTGTGTTTGCATATTGAAACACCTTTCAAATTCACATCATAAAGATGCGACAGAGATTGTATATATATATATATATATATAAATAAACATATATGACCTAATTTATAAATGGAGGGAAATTATTCATGACAGTGCATAAATATGTGTTATAAAACGCGGAAGAGGAAGAAAATAAAAACGATTAACAAAAGAAGGAACAAAGAGAAATGAAAAATTGTGTCATCATAAAATAAAACTGGAGACATATAATATTAGAGGAGAAAATGTTATAATAAATGAAGTACAAAGTGGAGAAAGCTCTTAACTCCTCTTTAGATTGTGAAGTTTCAGCACTAGTCCAGACTCGAGATGAGAAAAGTAAAAAATATAGAAGAGCGCAGTGGAATAAATAATGTGACAGGTTTTCATATATGTATACTTATATACACAAATGTATATAAGTGTAAGGTATAACAAGCAAATAAAGAAGACAATATTATTGCCTCAACTGACATCATAATTATAAAATATATTGCAAGCAATTTTCTATACTCAATAATAAAAATTTAACTTGACTGTATACTCATTCTTTCAATCATATTCAATATTTCCACTGTTCCTTTAATTAGACATACACATTTTATTTTTATATTACGTCAATTTTATACACATCTATTTATATTCACTTCCGGTTATAGATATCTAATTAAATTAATAAATGCAATCATGTTTATATATAATATATATATATTTTTTCATCACAATATTGAAAGAATAAAATAATTTCAAATTCATATCATAATTAATTTTTAGAACATCCGGTTGTTCACACCCAATTAATACAGTTAATCTTTCTTGTTTCTTTACCATTCACATCGTCAAAATATATTCATACATATGTATACTTTCAGTGTGTGTTTATATATATTTATTCAACGTGCACTTACATGAGTACTGGATCCGCGTAAGCAGTCACTTGTAACAAATAGTAGTGCCAATACGAGAGACGCCGCAAACCACGATGACCACCCTGCCATTCTGTAAATTATAAACATTTAATTTAATGTCACTTTCAAAATAAATGAGGCCAAAATGAAACTTGTTGGATACACGTAAACAAATTGATGATTGAAAAGGCAAAAGAAATTAATAATAATGTTAATAATGGGAATAATAATTAATAGATGATATTAGTTCAACTATGAAACCTTGGACTTGAGATAATGTAATTTGATTTGTATTCGTGACTTCAGTTTCTATTGAAATGATGAAGTGAAATGTAAATAGAGAATGGGATAAATAACAAACAGGAGTGAGGATTAAGATGAATGCAGAATATTATCTATATTATATTCAATGTATTATATACCCACTCTAGCAAACGTTATTGGAGAAGGTAATCGAATCGGAACTAGTTGTAAATCTTGCTATACAATTAGTCATCATTTCATTCAAGAAATGATTCCAACTTCTCTATATCATTTCGGATAAAATATCAAACCATCTAAATATATATAAACACGCACGATTTGTCACGCAATAAATGATTAATATTCAACTGAATATTTTTACTTTCAGATTTTTAATTGCACAAACAAATGTGAAAAAAAAAAATAAATAAATAAATAAATAATGATAATGAATTTAGCTTTCACGAAATGTTTATTGAATCAATTTCACTTGTGACAAAACACGAAAATTTCGTATGATGAAGAGATTTTGAATAATCAAAAAAATTGTATAAATTTACATTTCATGTAATATTATTATTAACAACATCTGGTTGAAACATATGTGTTTATACTTGTGAAAGTAGAGTATCGAGAGGCTAAAGAGAGGGAGAGAGAGAGAGACCAAGCCAACGGTCAGTTAATCTCATTCGCTCGTTTAATATTCTACAAACTCCATTCTGTCCTGGCAACAAACTCGTGAAACTAGCGGCACGTTTTTTTTTTTTTTCTCTTCTATCTCTTTTTTTCCCATTTCTTTTATCAACGTGCAAAATTATGGTTCACGACTAAAATTCCAGTGAGCGCTGAGAGACTGGCACTGGCGTTTCTAATAGACAATTTAAACGAGCGGACAAAATTATTTTTCCTTCTAAACCCGGTAATTTTACTTCGCAGCTCTTAATCACGCGCAGTAATGTATGAAGCAATCCTATTGTTACAATTTTTTATTTACAAATCTCACCTATAATACTGCACACCTTCTAATCCAGTCTTAACATATCACAATTAACGAAATTCATTCGTTAATTAAATAAAAAATAAAGAACGAAAGGATAATTATATAAACAAACAAATCACAGCACTGGAACAATTGAAAATTTCTGATTATCCATTAAAAATTCTTAATCACATTGAAAGAAATTAAATGGTAAGAAAATCGTTAAGTATTATGAAACAGAACAGTATGATAAACAAGTTTACTTGTTTAAAAACACACGCCACTGTGCATTGTTACCGGTCGCGAGTGAACAACTATCTGCGAAGTGTCGAAGACAAATGAAACTTGATCGTCGTTGGCTATGTCAAAAAATATATTAAAAGGAATAAAAAAAAAAAGAAAAAAAAACGGGGCTGGAACGAGTAAGGAACTGGCGAGGGAAAAGATAGAGTGTGAAACATAGATTGAGATAGAGGGAGGCCGAGAGAGTAAAAGCGAAGAAAAAAAAAAATTAACAAAAAGCGAATGTACACCAAACCGCAGTATTTTCCCTTTCGCTCGTATCGTATTTGCCCTACCAACGTGAGCCCCACTTGAGTCCCACCGCTTCCCCCACCAGTTTACATTGGAGCTTTGCGCGGTGGGGGTTGGGGACCACAGCGCGCGCGACAGACCCCTCGGGCGCCGAACATTCACGCACGGCCTTACCGAGTCCACTCGAGTCCGGTACTACTTATCCAATCGATTGACCAGTCTGTCTGGTCTACTGAGTGGCATACTAATTTTCTACCCAAGAGTGTTTAGATTAGATTTTGAGTTAACTCACCCGCAATCTATTAGAACTGTGTTCATAACAAAATCTTCTTGATAACATCTGTACACTTATGTATTAATACATACAGAATCAAGATTATGTTAATAATTTTATTAAAAAGTTGTGCGAATTTTTTTTTTTCATGTACGATCAAATGTTTTTAAATTTGAAAAGATATGATAAATATTTTCGAACGATAATTGTTCGTTTTTCTCAAAATAAAAATTCAATTGTATTCATATCACTGACTATCCACAGATATGTGTTTCATCCAAACAATTGGATCATTTATAATAAATAGTAAAAGGGAAATCAATCGATCGCACAATAGTTGCTGCCATCGCGATTACTTGTGGCAGAAGTTTTCCCCTATAGATAATTTGCATTGCACTCAAGCGTGTCCATGCTTGACGACGTTGAAAGGATCACGCAGATTATAACAATATCACAAAACATTCTTTATTATTTTCACTACTAACTTTTCTATATTCCTAGCAAATATAATTTATTCCAAAGTCCAACATTTATAGGTACACATAATGTAAGTACTTTCATTGCGGTGTAGTGACTTAAATTGAATTAATAGTTTGAAGGTTAAGCTTTATTCATATATGGAAATTAATATATTGAAATATTCTAATGGGATGTAGCGAAAAAAAATTTTTTTTTAAGTGACAGGTCATGCGCCGTTACGCGTCGACTTCACCGCTTTCCCCTGACATTGAGTGTTCACATAAATGCCGACAATATTATATTTGACAGGTATAATTGTACACGAATAACTCGGTCAGTGAAAAAAATAAATAAATATATATTCATCGTTTCCGATATATTTCTTCATTGGTGTCAACATTGACAAATCATAGAAAATATACAATTAATTATATCAAAGTGAAAGACGAGCTAAATGTTTAATAATAAAGGAAAAAAAAATTTTTTTATTTCAAATATGGAATATATAGATAAATAAATTTTCTTTTCCTGTCAATTAATATGACAATAATTGACAGTAAATGTTGGAAATGAAGTGAAGAGAAAAGAGTAATAAGAACATCTTCAATGTCTGACTTGTAACGAATATTTCCACTTGCACATTCAATTCTCGCATCGTTATATAGTAAAATTCACAGCAACTACCAATTATTAAAAATTCCTCTTTTGTTTGTTCCTCATCATTAATTTATATCAATTGAAACAGAGTATTATAAAATTATGAATCCCTCTTTAACAACAATACATTTGACCTACATGAATATGTATAGAATAATTTTTTTTGCGTTTCAATGATCATATAAAAACTGCAAGCTAATTGAAATCCACAGTAATAAACGTCATAATATATACACAAGTGAATAAATAAATGAAACCAATATGCTTTCAATACTGACCTACAAATATAAATATATAATATATTATAGGCATTTAGAGAAAAAGAAAATGGAAAAAGAAATATAAAGTAGAAACATATTCGCATGACAAAATATATATTCAAACAGAAAGCAATTCCCTTCACATCAATTCCACATAATCGAAATATCAAATTAAAAAATTATATATTTATATAATATCACATATCAAACGAATCAAAATTTAAGATAACTTATCAAACAATTAATCAAACATAATAAATTATGTTTTCAAGTAGAAATCTATTTTATCATCCACCAATTGTTGCGTACCTCGGTAATGGTCCACCATTATCGGTAACAAAGAAAGAGAGTTGAGGAAACGAAATAAAAAAAAAAATTAATCCCCTTACCTGTCATCTTGACAACAGAACTTAAACGTCAGATTTTTTTTTAGTATCTGTCTGTGTAGTAGTAGTAGTGGTAGTAGTACAAGTGCACTTATAATATTCCACAATGTGTCGTATCAGTCACCATGTGACTATTTGTGGCGATAATAAATTTAGTTTCCGAATGTCATAGTATCTAAATCCTATTCATCTATCAGTCAACACGGGCATTAAGAACAGTGCCGAAATAGATAAATTATTATGTGATTTTAACGACCCATGGAATATATAACCTCAAAAAAAAAGAAGAAAAAAAAAATCAAAATCATATTATTTTTTGTTTTCTTGTTTTTTCAAATAATATAAACATATTGTTTATACAGCAACGCAATCACGTCGAATCATCCAAAGTATGTATCCTTGAGTGTTGGAATTGCATTTAATTAATGTGTGTATTGTTTAATTAATTTTTTTTTTTTTTTGCAGTTATCATGATATAAAATAATATATTTCACGATAACGTGTGCCACCTCACGTCTCCTCTGGGAACATTAATTGTTCTTTCATCATCTACACATTGTTCGTACTAATTGTAATCATTTAATTATTGTTTTAATCTATCAACTTATGAGAATATTAATTATTATTTTTTTAACAATGGTTAATTTGATTTCAGATTATATTCCAGCGTTTTATTATTGTTTATTGTTTCATCATTTTCTTTCTGTTCGATCAAGTTTTACGATGCCAAACATTGATAACGAACCCGATAATGAAATGAACAATACTAATGACAATACAAATGATGAAAATGATGATGAACAGGGGGGAATGTCACACGATTCAGAATATGATGATGATCTCGGTGTACCAGATTCACTGGACATAGATTTAACAATAAATGATCATAATATAAATCATATTGACGAAAATTATGTAGAGAAAGATCAAAGTTGTGTTAAAATAATACCATTCTCGACAATTCATTCGCCAGCTGTAAAATTTAAGAGCCAAAAGTACAATGTATTCATTCCATGTGAAGATGTTGTAGTGAAAATAATTGATGTTGAGAGAAGTGTTACTACACATCCATTAAATCCAAATTTATATACAATACAATTTACACATGGTCCATTTATATGGACAATTAAAAAACGATATAAACATATACAAAATTTGCATAATGCATTGAAAATGTATCGAACAAGTTTGAATATTCCATTTCCAACAAAGGGACATCGAGAGAGACGAAATAGTTTGAAGAATTTGGATGAAATTAAAGTGAAAAAAAAATTACGAGGCGCTTTACCAAGGTATTAAAATATCAAATGCATTTTTATGGAAAGAATTAAATCTGTATTATTACTATTATTAAATCATTCGTATCTACTCTTTAGATTCCCAAACAAACCCGATGGCTTGGTAGGTTGTGAACAATTAAATCATCGAATGAAAGTGCTGGAGAATTATTTAAGTAATTTATTGAAGATTGATATCTATAAACGTCATCCAGAAACGGTGAGAATGAATTTTCCATCATCATTAAGAAGAATGAAATAATTTCAGTTGTTTTTTCTTCTTTATTTGCATATATAGATCAGTTTCATGGAATTATCACACTTATCATTCATTGAAGATCTCGGTGACAAAGGTAAAGAGGCGACAATTTTAAAAAGAACTGGTTCCAGTGCGCGACCAGGTTGCATTTTTTTTGGATTAGTCGAGAACATGTGTTGTATGCATTGTAATTATTTTTGTACATCATTGTGTGGTACATGGCATACACGACATCTCGTGGTCAAAGACACATTTGTTGCATATATTCGGCCAAAAGATGGTACGATAAAATCAGTAATATTAATGGACAATGGATTTGAAGTGAGTTCGGGAATGTATGCAACGGGTTTACGAAATGGTTTACAAATAATGAATTCGAGTCGACATATTGTTTTAAAATGTTGGACCAGAAGAAAAGCAAAAGAGTGGTTGGAGTTTATACAGAGGGTTGCCAACAATCAAGGTAGGAATGTGTTTCCAATTCATAAATAATCCCCATTCACAATTCAATCCATAAATGGAAGAAAATATATATATATATATATATTCTTTTGTTCTCAGGAAAACTTTTTATCCAAGAGAATCCTCATCATTCATTTGCTCCTTATCGTTCTTCAACACAAGCTACATGGTTTGTCGACGGTTCGAATTACATGTCTGCTATTGCTGACGCACTTGAGAATGCAAAAGAAGAAATATTTATTGCTGATTGGTGGCTATCACCTGAGATTTATATGAAACGTCCAATAATAAATGGTGATTATTGGCGTTTGGATAAAATTTTACAACGAAAAGCTCAAAGTGGTGTGAAAATATTTGTGATGATTTATAAAGAAGTCGAATTTGCATTAGGAATAAATAGTTATTACAGCAAGCAACAATTAGTTGCGGGCCATGCTGAAAATATCAAAGTCTTCCGACATCCCGATCATGCACGTGCCGGTGTATTTTTTTGGGCGCATCATGAAAAAATTGTCGTTGTCGATCAAACATTGGCATTTTTAGGTGGAATTGATTTGTGTTACGGTCGTTGGGACACCAATGAACATCGTTTAACTGATTTAGGATCAGTGCATCAATCAAGTATTTATATACCAACTAAAGGGAAAATAACGAGTACTAGTAGCAAACGAACTGTTCAAGTATGCGTTTCCGATCATGTTTTATTACCATTAGCAATTGCAACAAATACGATTGCAATGGCTACCACTGGATGTTTGCCAGTAATTCCAATACCCGGAAGAAGTTATTTGGCACCGACACCACAAGACGAAATAAGTGATCCATTTTTATTATTACCACTTCAAGAAAACAAAAATGTTAAGTGCAATACACCTGATATGCAGAGAAAAAATTTGTTTGATATGGCAATCACAACTGTTGAAAGAGTTAAGGAAAATGTTAAGTTGAAACGTCGAGAATTTATAAATATGGTTTATAATCCGCATGAAACTATTTTAACTGAGGATGAAGATGAAGTTGACAATGCGAGAATGCACGAACCAATCGACGTTGAGGATGTATTGAAAAATAATGCGAATATAATATCGGGTTTACCAGGTGCTGCTAAATTATGGTTAGGTAAAGATTATACAAATATTATTGTTAAAGATTTTATTGATCTCGAACGGCCGTATCAAGATCTTGTGGATCGTAGCACAACACCACGTATGCCATGGCATGATATAGGTGTAATGGTACAAGGTGCAACAGCCCGTGACGTTGCACGCCATTTTATTCAACGTTGGAATGCAATTAAGTTGGAAAAAGCAAAGATGAATTCGACTTATCCATTTTTATTACCAAAATCATATAAAAATTGTTCAAGTTATGCTCCATTTATACCATCAAACTCAATTCACAATGTCCGTTGTCAAGTGTTACGATCAGTGAGCTCTTGGTCTGCCGGATTTCTCGATTCCGATACCGTTGAACAAAGCATTCACGAAGCATATATCAATGCAATTACCAATTCCGAAAAATATATTTATATTGAAAATCAATTTTTTATTACATTGTCGACTATTGATCGCCACGGTGTGAGAAATCAAATTGGTGAAACATTATTGAAGAGAATTTTACGTGCGCACAAAGAAGGTGCAATATTTCGAGTTATTGTTGTAATGCCGTTGCTACCTGGTTTTGAAGGTGAAGTTGGCGGGCCAACAGGCACCACACTACATGCAATAGCGCATTGGAATTATACATCCATATCACGCGGCAGAGATGCAATATTAAATAGATTAATTGATGCGGGTATTGATGATCCAAGTGAATATATAACATTTCACGGTTTAAGAACACATTCATTATTAAATGGCACTATGGTTACTGAATTAATATATGTTCATAGTAAACTAATTATTGTTGATGATAAAATTGTTATTTGTGGATCGGCTAATATTAATGATAGAAGTATGATTGCTACGAGAGATAGTGAGATAGCAGTTATTATTCACGATCAAGAATTTGAAAATGGCACAATGAATTCTGTTTCATATCCATGTGGAAAATTTGCTGGTTCATTGCGGAAACAATTATTCCGTGAACATTTAGGATTGTTATGGTCGAAAGACAAAATTAATATCGACGATCCAATTAAACGATCATTTTATATGGGAGTATGGAAAAAACGTAGTAAACACAATACCGATATATTCGAAGAAGTGTTTCATTGTGTCCCGTCAGACGCGGCCACGAATTTCACAAAATTAAAATTATATCAGAATGCCGTGCCATTATGTCATTCTGATCCAGTTGCCGCACAAGAAATGTTAAAAAATATTAAAGGGCACTTGGTAGATTTACCATTGAAATTTTTATGTGATGAAAATTTAACACCGGCTGCCAGCACAGTCGAGGGAATGATGCCAACTTCTTTATGGACTTGACTGATATTTATTCGTATTTTCGTATTTGTTCTTTCAATAAGACACAGTATTACTTTTACTCATGAATTTTTTGTTTGGGTGCTGTAAAAGCACAATGAAATAGTTTTTTTGCATTTTATTCTGTGACACATTATTTAGCTGACTGGTGCATACATATACGGAGACTGAAATATTCTGTGCCTTTTGCCAATTTCTTATGCAATATATCCGTTAATATTACTGTGAATATTATTATGTGTACGAATTAATTTAGTTCTTCACTTCCTCGTCATTTTTAAAAGTGACAAAAAAGCACCAAATCCATTTGAACACCTATTATATCTTTTAATAAATCAAAATCAATTTTTCACATAAGAAAACAAAATTTACCTCATACGTTTTTGCTATTACAACATCACAATAATTTATCAGTTTTAAATATAGAGCGTTGAAATATTTTTTGAAACATTTATACATATTATACCTCAAATAAACAATGCTCAATATTTTTATCCATGTATGTATATATATATATATGTATATACATACATATTTACATCTCCAATAAATGGATTATCTGTAATTAAATGTTAATAATTCTGATAATTACTCACCACGTGATTTCGCCAAATATTTGTTACGTGACATCACAGCATTTTTTTCGCATAAATGAATCACTAAGTTGCTGAATCATAATTTGATAAATGTATTTATTGCAATAAATCATTGAAAATTTTTGTATTTGAAAGCGAAAAAAAAAAAAGTATAAATAAAATTTTGTCCATAGCGACAAATACCGATTGATTTCAAATTATCTATCTATATTATTATTATTTTTAAACACATTTGTTTACATACACTATTTTAAACGTTCGTCAGTGTAAAACTAAATATTTTGAATTAGAATCATCTTAATTTACTTCACTATTTTAAGAGGAATTTTTTTTTTTTCATCGGCGCGGAATATCAATATCCAGACATTTATTAATCAAATTTATAACCTATAAATTACACTAAATATATTCATATCACAATAAACTAATTTATTCCACGAATTATCACTTATTTTTCCAATAAAAACAATTTGTTATAACAATACTCGCGCAAACTACTTCGCCCAAACGATCATTGCAATATCCAAATAACTAATATGGATGAACGTTGCTACGCTTTTATGGCGCGCATTCAAATGCGCGCGAATTTTTCCTCAAATTACAGATGGCGCATCCATCATAATTTCACATTTTCCAGATACATAAAAGATAAATGAGGTTATGTGTAATGAGATTGTTTATGAAAATATATGGCAATCTAATTGAAAATTCACTATTTTCTAGCATAATTTATATCGCCAAATTCGCTCTGATAAGATTTCTATTTTATTTTTAAATTCCTGTTATAGTCCCGATTTTTTTCTATACCATAAACGCCATTTTTGTTTTTATTTTTTCTTACAACAGCGCATGCTCAAATCATCGAATTGTTGTGCGATTTAAAGTTGGCAATACTGCTACAGGTATTAAGGTTATATCCCCACCTTTCATACACCTTTCATGCTATATATAAACCAGTCTATATAGTAATAATGGTATTTAAAATTCGTAAAATTCAACGAAGAATTGTTTATTGATCGGAAATTTACAAGTGTCTATCGTCCATCAGCTGAGAGATATCATCAGTTTAAAGTTTGAGAGAATATGAGAACTAGAACACTAATATATAGAATTTAGCCAACCAATGAGGTGCTCAACATTCTAGTATTAATTTCATCCGTGTTTACCATGCCATGAAACAAAAATAATTCTGATATTTATAAATATACATGTGTGAGAGTATGTATATGTATATAAGTAGATATAACCGTCATCAGCCATGATGAAGATGGTGTCGCGAGAGGATTCAACAGACAATACTGATGATTAATTGTTGATTCAGGTTATTGCACAATTTGGAAGAGTAATTTCAAAAACAGTGTTCAATTTCTGGATATTACTATACTTGCATTAAATAATTCTTCGTAACATATAATTACATGTGTGTATTGACTATTTCAGTAAAAATATTTTTTGTAATAGATTCAATTGTAATTCCTTTATAAAAATTTTGTTTTTAAAGTGTACTTGAAAGTACATATTGGAGTTGATTCTATACTTATATCAATTCGTGGCAAACCTGCCCGTATATAATTCTAGTAAAATTTTTTTTCAAAATGGCAGCCACCAGAAGATTGCGAAAGGTAATTCAAAGTTTCTGTCAATATTTGCGGGAATAATAATACTTTTGGGACTATGTATGATGAAATTGGGGGTTGTATTGATGCTGTTTCATAATTTGTGTGTAAATATTTGTAATGTGGTGATGTAAATTCAATTAACAATGGATCAGTCGTAGCCGATACATGTAACCTTCATATTGTCTTTTTTTTTTTTTTTTTTTTTCCAGTATCATTATAATCGACGAATTCACTCATTTTTACTCGCAATTATTCAACAATACGTTCATTTAATTGCATCAATAAGTTTGGGGGTCATGTGGTGTTTTTTATTGTGTTGTTAATTAATTTTATCATGTGATAATTTCAGGAACTTGGTGACCTGAGAGCATCAGCCATGAAAAATTTCACAAACATTCAAGTAGACGAGACGAATATTCTCAATTGGCAGGGGCTCATTCTACCCGTAAGTTTCAAAAGGGAAGAGACGGATTAAAATGGCAACAAATTTTAACTAATGTAGCTTTAATTTTCGTTTGGATTTTAATTGATCACTTGAGTACTTATGACTCATGTCTGCAAGTATATGTATACTTGCCATTGGTATATTAATTTTTATTTTACTCTCAATGATAAATCAATATTTAATTCATTTGTAGGACAATCCACCATACAACAAAGGTGCATTCCGTATTGAGATCAATTTTCCAGCTGAGTATCCATTTAAACCACCAAGAATAACTTTCAAAACAAAAATATATCATCCAAATATTGATGAGAAAGGTCAAGTATGTTTACCCATTATCACAGCTGAGAATTGGAAACCGGCAACAAAAACAGATCAAGGTAACACAAATTTTGATCGACATGAATAGAATAAAATAATTTTCTCGAACTGTCTTGCTGGGATACATTTTTAATTTCATTTTCTGTATTGTTTGCAGTAATTCAAGCTTTAATTGCATTAGTTAATGATCCTGAGCCAGAGCATCCTTTAAGAGCGGATTTAGCTGAAGAATTTCTTAAAGACAGAAAGAAATATATAAAGAATGCGGAGGAATTCACAAAAAAACATGCGGAAAAAAGACGAGAACCCTCATCATCAGCGGAATAACATTGATTACCTGTAAATCACCGCGATGCCTACGACTCCGAACCCAAGAATGGAAATAACAACAGAAAACAAACTTGTTTTATCGTTGGAGATCGAAAACCAAATTGGCGATCATTATTTTGGATAGAGGCACAAGATCACCCCATCTCCCTCATTAATCTACTAAGAGTGTGTACAGTATTGGTTTTATCGACGATGAAGACATGCGAATTATAATAATTTATATATTAAAAAAAAAAATTGAATGAAATAACGAAAATGAACTTTTAAGATTTATCGTGGAAGTATAAGAAGAAAAAAAAAACAAATACTGTATAATAACTTCTATTCAAGCGAACGATAGTGAAAACAAATATTTCTATATAATCATTGAAATAATAATCTAACTCGTGTTTCGTTTTTTTCTTATTTGTTTGCAATCAAATGTTAAATTGTCAGATATTTTTTGTCATATATAAGAAGTTAATAAGTCGTGAAACGAAGAGAAAAAAAACAATAACGCATTTAAATGCTTTAATAATGTAGTGCTATTCTTGTACACATCAAAAATTATTTTTCACTTTTTTTTCATTTAGCAGCTAGCAATGAAAAAAAAAAAAAAATTCTAGTAAAATCGTGTGGATAAATCGATAATTACAATTTTTCACGTGTCTAACATGTGAAAAAAAATTGTCAACTACAAGTAATACGTCTGTTATTTCCCCCTGGTCCCCCGTTCTTTTCCTTTTTTTGGTGTAGGATTCAAGTAACAAATTTATGTTTCGTTGTTTTTTGTGTCGCAAACTTTTTCATATGAAAAAAATAAAAACGAAAATCATACTAGACGTGGTTGTGTGCCAAAAAAAAAAATTGTATAAATGCGCGCAGTTCATCAATGTCGATGCCAAAGACGATTGGTAATAAAAAAAAAATTAAAAAAATAATACCTATCCATGTGAATTTTGTAATTGAAAAAATAAAACGCCGATGTCGTTGTGCATAGCTTCGCTTTTTATCTTTACGCGCTTTCAATTGTATATCTATGCGGATGTGTGCGCGAGAGTGTCTCGTTAAACTAAACATGAAACTGCTTTTGCAAATAAAAAATAATACGAAACAAAAATGAAAAATATAAAAAACAGTATAATTCCATATTCCACTGACAAACCAACCAACAAACAACATAGTGAACCACAAAACTGAATAAAGGAGAGAAATTGGATAATATTGGAGCATATATATATATATATATATATATAATATTTCAAAATTTTGATTTATTTATTATAATGAAATTACGGGGTACAAAATCACATCAAAGCCATTAGAACGTAGTATCTATAATAATACTGGTAGTGATGTTAGCATAACAAACAAAGAATGTAAAAAAAAAAAACAGGCATAAATTTGGAAAAAAAAAATAGTTGATCAACTCTGAATCGTGATAACTTATGGCGATACATCTTCAATTTCATTATCCTTAATCAATTGAATGAGATTATGCCATGAAAAATCATCTATCTCCTCACACAAATTGATAATCTCATCGTCCAGAATATCAAATAATTTTTGAAACGGTGTAAATCTCAAAAGTGTAGCTTTATCACCGATAATAATGAGCTTGTGTTTTGCACGCGTTAATGCAACATTAAGACGTTTATGATCGCTGAGAATCTCATAATCATTTTTATTACGTTTTCGAAAATCACTTTCACCAGTGCGTGTACATGATAACAAAATAACGCTTTTATCACGTCCCTGAAATTGATCCACCGTATTGATTTCAACATCAACTGCTATCACACGTTTTAATAATTTAAGTTGCGCTTGATACGGTGCAATAACACCAATATCTTCTGTTTTTATTCCTGCCTCTATTAGTACATTCAATAATCGCAATATTATCGCTGCCTCAATATAATTACTGCAACGTGATGACTGATCATCTCTTTCAAGCATTCGGTTCGGTGTATTCAATGTTATGTGCATGTTGTGTGTTGTTTTTGTATTTATCATCACAACTGAATTTTCTAAATCACAGCACAATGTTTTGCTAACCCACTTCTCGCACGATAGGAACACCTACAAAACAAAGAGATTCATTATTAATTATTCTCAGCATTTTTACTTTTATTTACGTCATAAAATTACCTGTGGGTGTTTCCATTTCAATGTGGCGTTCGCAATTTCTTGATTCCCAGCCAAAAGTTCGCCTTTATAAGTTAATCGGTTCGCCAAATCCATTATTGGTTTATTCATACGATATTGTTGCTTCAACATACGAGTATTAATTCCTGTATCCAGTCGTGTAAATAGATCTTCATCCATACCTAATTTTCTACAGAACATTCAAAATCAATTCATCATTATTGTATTTAAAATATTTCCGTCATTTGTCTGTTATTCAGCGCTTACTTTAGTTGCTTCCTTGTGGCGCAGAAATAAAATTGTCATTTTTTTTAAGTTCACTTGAGGAAGATTAATGAAGAAAAATAAAAAATATTCACCTAGCTTCGGGGCATCTCACCACCGCTGGTAATTGTTCTGGATCACCAACAAGCACGAATTTAATGGCATTGTAGAGTGGCCGGAGTAAAATTGGTTGCATGGCTTGTGTACACTCATCAACAATACAATAATCGAATATACGTTTTGATAATAGTGCGTGATGAGAACCTAAGCAAGTGACAGCAACAATATTCTGGAAAAAGAAAAAACAAATTTAATTTATAAATAAAGCGAACACCAATAGAAAATAATTATCAAACCTTTTTCCTGTATTTTGCGTCCAATTGTTCTGGCGTTTCACACTCATCCATCAAAACACCATCGGTTTTGTAACGCAGAGATGGATGAACACGATTTTTCGATCCCAAACGTAAAAAGTCAATATTTTTTTCATTCAATTTTTGCAATACATTATCAACCGCCATGTGTGTATGAGCGGTAATTAATACAGAGCTTCCTAAATACGAGAGCATTTCAATTAAAGCAACGAGCGTTTGAGTTTTTCCCGTACCCGGCATTCCTTTTATTAAGACAAAATGTGTCGAAGTGATAACAGCCTTCAATGCTTCTTGCTGATAATAATTCAATTGATTCATAATTGTTTCACCGGTTCCTATTGTCAAATTATTCGGCAATGGATTTGTGAATGTTGCAGGTTCTTTATCTATAATAATACGTCTTAGTCGCCTGGTAATATCATTATCAGCAAGCATTGCAGCAATTCCACCTAATGCTCTGTATGGCAATGATGTCGATGGGAATTCATCAATATGATAATACGACATATTATTCCATTTTGATATATCTTTTTCGAATAAAACAGAAATTGAATTTCTAGCGATGATTGCAACAGATCCACTAACAATATTCATTCTTATATCTGTACTGATCATTACATAATCATCGACAGCAAAAACTTTACGAAAATCATCAATTGGAAATAGATGTTTCAATTTTTCTTTTGGATCACGAATAAATTTATGAAGATACATATCATTGCTTGGAACAATTGGCATTTCAAGAGTCATATAACTCAAACATGTTCGTCGTTGTTCACGTTTTGTTGGTGTTCGCGACCATATTGCACAATCTGCCTCAGCATTTTTTTGAAACGAACTCTCCATCTGAATTAATGATATCCAATTCACTACATAATCAATATGTTCTGATGTTAAATCACGTAAAATTGTTTTCTGTACTCTTGAATGTGGATGATTGTCCGGCAATATTAAATTTTCATCATCTCTTGCATAAACACAGCAAATTGTATTGTAGGAACATTGTTTACACACTGATTTATGATAAACCGGCTCAGGTAACGCTGGCAATTTCCATTTAACACATTTAGTCAGTGACGAATCATTCGATTGATCAATAATTCTTGGTTCACGTGATAAATGATACGCCATCATGTTTCTCAGCAATATTAAATCACGTTCTTCGTTTCGTGTACTTTTTATTTCTTGCATAATATTTTCTTTTATGTATAACAATAATCCAGATGATAAATCATAGCCCAACATTTGCATCATCATGATATACAGATAAACTTGGCCTTTATGTTCAGGTGAGAATGACGAACGACCAGTTTTTATTTCAAGTGGCATTATTCCACGACGTTTATGAAGAGTCACCTCAACTGTAGCATCAATTTTACCCTTCAAACCTAACTTTGGAAGCCAAACATTCTCTTCAATATCTCTTACGGATTCAATTTTACCAGCAAAATTGTCATCCCACTGTTCTGGTTTGTTTCCCTCAATAAAACGTGAAATAAATTCGAATATTTTTGGTATATATTCCGATATCATTTCCTTAAATTGTTTTATAGTTAAATCTGAAACATATAACAGTAGAATAGTTGATGGTAATTTGAGAATTCTATCAAGCAATTTCCATATTCCATCCAGACTATAAATTTTTTCTTGTAATGCAGTTTGTAGCAATTCATGAGTAATGCTACCGCATGTAAGAGCAGAATTATTTGGCTCCATATTAGGTAGGCAATCAATTCCTGTGTACATGTTCTGAAGAATTCCTCTACGATTACAGAATAAACCCGAAACAACTGCGGTACCTGGCACTAATGTGTCTGGTTGTGTAACACACATACCATAATCGTTATTTATTATCCACTTGTTTTCCAATTCGGAATATTTAGCTTTAATTATGACAAATTCACCAAGTTCAATTGTTATATCACGCCAATTTTCCGTACACAGAACCACAGAAGTGTTTGGTAATTCAGGATCACTCACAGTTAAATCAATATATCTTAATTTACGGTCTATTCCAATAATTTTGCAACGTGTAAAGTCAGTTAAATCTAAATTATTTACGATTTCAGTAGCACCAAAATCATCGTCATCCCAATCACCACACAATAAATCATCAATACCTTCCGAAACATGTATATCAGGAGAATTTAAGCCAGAATCAGTAGTGATTCCCGCAGAGTTTTGACTGATCACTTGTTCTTTTGATTGCAATGAATTGAGAGAAGTTTTATTTTTTTCTGGAGTTGATAAAATACTCTTCACACATGCAGACTTGTTTGTAGTTGACGTAGTATTATTTGTGTTGTCATCTTCGGCTTCATCCGAAGTATCAGATAATAAATCATGGATACTTTCAGAAAAATGCGTATTACATGAGTTTGATCCCGAATCGACAGTGACTTCCAAATTTTTACTGATAAGTGGTTTCTTCAATGATTTATCACCAATTGGTATTGAATTCAATGGATCTTTAATATTTTTTTCTTTTGTCTGATGGCTCTTCTTACATATTGAAATATCGCCAATCAAATCAGAATTGTTCTCAGCGCTATCGTTATCTGAATCCGTTAATAGATCATCGATACCTTCAGAAAAATGAATATCATTACTAGTTAATCCAGAATTGGCAGTGAATACCGCTGAATCTTGACTGACAACTTTTTCTTTTATTGGTAGAATTAGTTTTGTTGATGAATTCAATGAAGCTGCAGAATTTATTTGAATCAAATTATCCTCATCCTCCTGACTAAAATCAGTATCTAATTCTCTTATCAAAGCGCTATTATTAATGTCAATGGCTTCATCATAATCTTCATTGTTATGATTATTCATTTGTACTCGACATGATTCCTTCTCCGATTTTATTGCAATATTATTAGGATTTTTCTCTGCATTTTCTACACGGACGATCTTTGTTGTTGATTCTATGTACTTTTGTGAATCATTTGAATCATCACTTGTCAAATCAACACAATCATCAGTTATAAGAGGCATAATCTTTCTAACTTTCCTTTGAGATATTTCAATTATCTCACAATCGATAACTGGTGATGGTTCCCTTTGGCGTTTATTCATGATGTTATTTATGTAATTTGCATCATGATCATCTACACATTCCACTTCTGGCGGTTGTAAAACCTAAAAATCCTAAATAAATTCAATCATCTGGTGTTATTGTCAACTAACACGACATTGCATCACATAAAAATATATATTTCATATATTAATTTTGATTCAAGATATTAATAATATTGTATTTACCATTGATGATTCCGATACTTGAAAGCATGCAAATAATTGTGATTTTGTGTCTTGATAATAGCAATATTACATCAGTATTCTTCATCTATGTTCTCCATGTGTCCATTGAAACAAAGGAACGAAAATGTGCGCGAAAAACAACCAACGCATTTCATTTACTCCTTTCTACCAACAATAGGAAATGAAAACCACGGAGCGAGAATATTAGCTGCCATGGGACTGGCAATTGACCATAGAAAAAAGCAACTAATCTCGCAATCGAGTGTAATGAAAGGGCGCTGTTTGGCGCCGATTATGAAATAGAATTCTATCAGAAACGTGAAGACAAGACCACTTCTATTGCAAGACATGATGACAATGTAATGCGTACATAATCCCAAAATAGGTTTTATACAACAGTAAAAAAAAAATTGATATACCCAACGAGACACATGTACGAAAACTCAAAGTATTATTTATAAAAGTCAAAATTTTCTGGTTGCTACTGCTATGAGAATTCAACAATATCCAAATTGAGGAGATATATGAGCATATTCGGGTATCATCGACTATATCCGACTTTTTTTTCACCTGCTTCCACCTCTCAACTCCTTTCCACGACGCTTGACGTCACTCAAGTTCATAAACACGGCCGATTGTCTATTTAGTCATAGTGTTACAGTGGCAGCGGCAGGTACCGGTTCATTGGGGTAAGAAGGGTAAGAACGATAAGTTCATAAACATAACCTAACTTCTGTAAACAAAATTTGTGTGGAGGTAATTATAAAATGAATCAAGCATAATAACGTTAAGAACTATTTTTTTATTACTATAAATAATTCATTTTTTAGGTTCTGGTATCAATAAAAATGATGGACTAATATTGAATAAATAAATAATAATAATAATGGAACGTAATAAACCAGCAATTATTAGTCGTGCAAAGAGTAAAATCGCACAACATCCAGCGGATTTATTTGCATTAGGCTCGAAAAGTAGTCGTGGTGAATCTCTAGAATCAAAGAGACCTGGTGTGATTCATGGTAAACCAAGTCCATCATCGTCATCAAATTCAAGTTCAGAGAGGAAAAAGGAAGCGCCTGCCGGTTCTTTGCAATCTCTAATACCGCAGAAAAAACCAAAACTCGCTACACATGTTCCGCATACGAGACCACAAAATTCAAGTGCTGAAGCGTGGGAAGTTGTTGCACTTGATTGTGAGCCAGCTGATCTAGTTCCGATGGTACTTGAGGCTAATGATAATGATGAGGGTGATAAAGTAATTGGTGTGATTTGTGGAGCTATAAGAACATTGAAAAATCAACGATGGAAACCAGATACATTACTGTATATGGGTCTGATGTATTTGGCAAAGATTCGTCCATCAATATTCTCTAATGACTGTATATTGCATGCACTATCTTCATTATTAAAGCGTGATCAAGCACACAATTTCAAGAGCAAGGGTAACCCATTGGTTCCTGTATTGGCGGCAAATTTATTGATGCGCGGTTATCATGAGAAAAAAAATTGGCCCGATATTTTTGTTAAATTGTATGTTGAGGATGCGTTGGGCGAACGAGTTTGGGTAGATCATGAGGAGTGTAAAGGATTTACCGACAATATTTTGACAGGATTCAATACAAGACATCCACCAAAAAGTGCATTGCAACATGAATTATCTGTATTAGCACCGCGTGATTGTCACAGTCCATCGACGATGGAGGATGAGGATTCCGGCACATCTATAATTCAATTAACTGGTGATAAAGACAAATCTGAATTCAATGTAAGGCCACGGTACGCTCATTGTCCAGATAATGTTGAAACAATTGTTCTCGATGCAGTTAAAGAACAATTAAACCGTCGACAACCCGAAGCAATAACGAAAAATTTTTTAAAATTACTTTCATCTGCATGTGGTTTCGTTGAAATACGAAATATTTCGGTGCCACGATTGGAAATGTGGTTACACAATCCAAAATTAATGAAACCCGCTCAAGAATTATTGATATATATTTGTTACAATTGCACAACTCACACACAACGAGATGTTGAAGTTATAAGTCAATTGGTAAAAATGAGATTGAAAACCAAAACAGTTGTTAATTTATATTTAAGTGGCGTTAAAGAATTGATTGGTTTGCATCCAGAAAATTTATCAACGATACTTAAGCATACAATTTATAATGAATTATCTAATGCGAGAAATCCAAATAATATGGCGATATTGGCGGTTATATTTCAAAGTGCAGGCGAAGCATCAGCCAAATTATTGGCAGAAATATTTCAAGATTTATTGATGAATCGTGAGGATTTTTTGCGACCGTTGCGCGCATTATTCCGTGAAATTGTTCGTGTTTGTCGTCATGACATCAATATGATTACATTAGCACGCACTTTGATAGCCGAGCGGGCATTAATTTCTCAACAGCTATTAACATTTGAATTTAAAGAACGAATGTTTATGTCCGTCATAGATTTATTGTGTTTGTGTATGTTTTTGGCGATCAGTCCACAAGTAAAAGAGGCGGTACTATTAGCGCAAAGAAGTGACAAAAAAGATCTCGCACTTTTGAGACAATTTCAAACATTAGTGGCAACAATTCAATATGATACAACTGCATGGCTTCAAACTGCAGCGCAACAGACTTATGGGGTTGGTCGAAATGAAATTTTACATGCAACACAAAAAATAATGCTATTGGAATCGTCCGAACAATATTATAAACTTGATAATTGGCCACCGGAAACTGATCGTACATCGTTCATGCGAATTGTTTGTGAAGTTCCACTGCTACAGAGTACACTGCTACGAATACTTATGATGGGATTTTCTAAAGAAAATGGTATAACACATTTGGAAATTCTCGAAATCACTGATCAATTAATTCGTCGTGCGGCTGGTAATTCATCCGAAAGTTTCCCAATGTTGCAAGCCGATGAAATAAATATAATTGAACTTATTTTCAATCTCTGTGTTTATCAACCACCTGGTTCGATAAATATTCCATCGGGATATGTGCCACCAACATTGGCAATATCAAATCTTTATTGGAAAGGTTGGATCATGTTATTGACATTGGCTGCCCACAATCCATCGACAATTGGCGCGGTTGGTTGGAAACGTTATCCAATATTACGCACATTCATGGAAATGTGTATTACAAATCATTTCTCATATCCACCACCAACAATGGCGTTGCCGGAGGTGATTGAACAGGAGCGCGCCAAAGAAATGCAAATAGAAGTGTTGGAAAAACAAGATATTTTGGAGTATGAATCACATTTGGCTGCGGCTTCAACGCGCGTTCAAATATCTGAATCAAACAGTCTACTTTTATCACAATTAATCAATATGGATCCAACGGGAATTGCACGTAGACCACCCCCGGCAGTTCTTGAGCAAATTCAATCACTAAATATATCTCATCGGCTCGGCCATTTGCTCTGTCGCTCCAGAAAACCCGATTTTCTATTGGATATTATTCAAAGACAACAACAAAGTACATCGCAGAGTATGCCATGGTTAGCTGATCTCGTGCAAAACAGCGAAGGTTCATTGAGTCAATTACCCGTTCAATGTTTGTGTGAATTTTTATTATCAACAACTGCTCAAGCTGTTGAAAAACAACCGCGTCAACAGCAATTGTTGATTCATTTACAAAAATTACTAACCGATCCAAATGAAGATGAGCAGCACGCGTGTGAAGTACTGGAATATTTTCTACGAAGATTGAGTAGTCAACAGAGCAACAGTCGTCTGCAAGCGATCACTGGATTGAAATTAGTGTTGGAATCAATCCCAATTGAAGATGAAAATATGGAAGTTGATAATGATACTACTGATAGAGAAATTTGGTTGTTACGTAAATTACCATCGATACCACATTTTGTCGCAGTGCGTCCATTAGTATCAACTGCATTGCGTGGCGCTTGTCAAGTGGAAAATAATCCGGAATTAGTTCGTGCATATATAGCCTATCTCGCTGAACATACAGCGGATGATGATTTGCATGAGCTCACCAATCTCGCCAATGAAATATCACAATTGGTCGTCGAACGCAGTACAATAACTGCCGCTATTTTACCCGAACCTGACAACGATTGTCCTCAAGCTAAACAAACATTGCAAGCATTTAAAGCTATATTTTGTAATTATTTAGAAAAAGCACGTTTGCCACGCAGCGAAGAATACACATGGTCCGAGAGTCAAGATCAAATATTAGTACAATGGAGTAGCGGTGAAGAATGTACAATGCATATATTAGTTGTCCATGCAATGATTATTCTTTTAACTTATGATGTTATTGATGAACGTGGTTTATCAAACGAATTGTTAGAAACATGGTTCCCAGAGATAGGTGAACCACCAAAAGCATTTTTAGTTGATACCAGTGAAGAGGCATTACTCATTCCCGATTGGTTAAAATTAAGAATGATTCGTAGCAATGTACCACGATTGGTTGATGCGGCATTGAAAGATTTAGAACCACAGCAATTGGTATTATTTATCCAAAGTTTTGGAATACCTGTTACATCAATGAGTAAATTATTACATACATTGGATGTGGCAGTTCAGATTGATCCGAGTTCAGTTGGCGATGCAGTTCTCGATAAAACATACATGGCACAATTAGTTAAAGTTCAACATCGACGTGGTGCTACAGGTGGATTGGTATTTGTTCAAGTATTACAATTATTAGAGCCACAATTGCCTGATGGACCGATAGCAATTACTGAAACATTGCAGGAACCATTACCGCAAAGTGCAATGGCAAAAAAACAATCCGTTATCCAATGCTCAGTTAAAACAGATGTTCCGCATTTAATTAATAAATTGTTTATTGAAAATATACCAATTGCACACAAAGCTGAGGCGTATCATCGTTTGCACAAAACTCTCGCAAAGGACCTGCAAAAATCGACGAAAGAAAGTGGTGCTGTTGTTTTGGCAGTTCAACACATTTGCAGTGTATTGAGTTCAATGCAAGTAGAACAATTTTTAGCATCGCTCGTTCATATGCCACAATATTCATGTACACTTATGAGGATTATTTTATTACCATTGAAAAAACCAACGACAAGCAGTCATGTGATAGACTTGTGCCGCAGTATGTGTTTGAATCTTATATCATTGATTGGTGATGTTAAAGCGCCTATTCTTTCAATTTTACGTGATTTTGTGGATGTTCATAAATCTAAAATGGAGCGACGAAAGGAATTAATTATGTTTGCGCAAACTCATGAACCCAAAACTATTTTGGAGAATACTGATCCAATTAATTTGGAGAGCGTGGGTGGTACATTGTTGGATACTTGTTTGAAAGAACAAAAAAATGATGTTTTAGTTGAGGCAATGGCTGAATTACTGGTATCTGATAGCAAAGAGGGATTGGTCAAACCTAGGACTGGATTATTAATTGATTGGATGGCGTCAATAGAACCTGAACTTATTGGTGTTTGTCCTACTTTACAAATGAAATTGTTATTCGGTAAAACTCAAGTGCATATGAAAACGGACGATAGTATTTTTAACTCTCATGCATGTCGGCCATATTTACTGACATTGTTAACTCATCGTGCCAGTTGGGCGACTTTGTATAAGTGCGTTCAACATTTATTAGATAAATGTGACGAGGGTTATGATCCAACCGCTGTTCTGGATTTCTTGTGGGCTCTTACATGTAATCCAAAGTTATGGCAAGGTCGCGATAAATTTACTCCGAAGCACTATGTTCCTGAGAATATTTTGCTTTTAACAGAGAAACAGTTGCTTACATTGGTGGCTTATTTGGTTGCTGAAGCGGTCATTATACACGAGAGACAGAGTCGAAATATTGCATTGACACAAATGGAATCTCGTTTGGATTTGCTGCAACACTGCTTATCATCCGAGGAAAAATTTACCAGCAGTGTTGTTGAATATTTAGCTCAACGTATGATGAGTAATGAAAATACAATTGAATCAGATATGGCACATCAATTTCTTTTGCATATGTATATGAAGATACCTAAAGTGATTTGTTTTTTAAATCAATTTCAAGCAAAAAAATTTGTTCGAACTGCCAAAATTACTGATTGGACTGGATCAGTACTAGATTGTATGAGCCATTCATTATTGACTGCATTGGCTGCAACACCGAGGCAAAAATCCTGGGTCTCAAAGTCGCAAGAATTTGAATTGTGTGCAAGAAAAATGGCAGCCGTTCATCCAATTCTTGTTCTGCGACAATTACCAATGCTTGCATCGTCACTGATGGGACGATCATATTTAGATTTAAGTGAATTTCGTTCAGGACATCATCACAATTTATTCTTACAAGTTATGGGTATATTGGAACTATTACAACCGTATTTATTTAACGAGGAGCATCGTGAAGCACTTGAAGATACATTAGAAAATTATTTTCAATGTTTTCAAAATTATGGATTGGTAAAAGATCATCATCATTTAACACCGTTGTTAAGTAGATTCGTAACGTTGCTGCAAGCATACATTGCTTATGATGCTCAACGTGCTCTCAAATATTTGCATAACCATGTTCAAGTTCTTCGTGAAATTCATTCGGTTTATCCCAGTTTAATGAATTTGAGAACATTAATATCGACAATTCCTGGTCCGAGAGAGGGAACAAATGGCGAAGAAATATTTTTGAGTGGTCCACCACCAACAACGCAACTGGAACCCAACTTACCGCAACATTGGCCATCGCTTATAACAACGCTCAGTAAAATTCAAGGCGAAGGTATGACTATTTCGATTAAAATTTATTTTAAATTAAATACTTGACATACAATGATGAAATAATACTTTTCATTTGCAGATGTATTTTCGGCGTTGCAAGAAATTGAACATTTTTCTTCTCGCAAACCATCAGTACTCGAATTCGTTACTGATAGTATCACTGAACTCCTGGTATCGCCACAAGGTAATGTAAGATCGTTGGCGCATTCACTTCTGGCACGAGCATTAAAACATCGGCCAACACCAAATCCAAATATTCTTTCGGCATTTCAAAGATGTTTGGACAGTCCCAGATCGGATATTTTGATGTCTGCGTTAGATAGACTGCCAGATATTGTCCTCTGTATGCAAGGTGAATAATTAATATTCTAATTTTGATAATAGTTCAACCAAAGAAATTTAATTGGGTATTAAATTTGGTTTTTGTTAATTTTGCAGAACACGCTTTACCATTGATGCAAAAGGTATTTGAACTTGGTGTCAATTCAAATGTAAATACGATACCGTACATTAATAAGAGTATTGCGCTATTGAATATACAGCAGGGCTGCTGAAGAAAAATTGCAAAACAAATTGTTATATAAAATAATTAATATTTGAAAAAGAAAACATGATGGTAAAAAATATAAACGACTTTTTTTTATATTATAAATCTGTGTTGAAAATTACTTTATTAAAAAATGTCTATGTACAAAAAAAAAAAACGAGACGCCTCTCTCATTGAGTTGCAACATACTTCAGCCATGTGAATAATTCTGCATCACTTCTTTTCATCTCCTCGTGTCAGTCAATAGTAATTTCAAATGCTTTTGGTGGGATATCATTGACTGTATAAGCTTTCATGAAACTGCTAATTGCAGCACGCAAATCCCACGCAGATTTTATCAGAAATTCTTCACAAAAGCTTGAATTCATTGTTGTTACGTTGGACAAAAATTTTATTAAATCGTTTTTTTCACTCTCGCTCATAATAGTTGGTTCAAAATGAGGAATTTGTTTTAAACCAAGTTTCACATCATCGCCCTCCATCATCATCGCATAACCACTTTGAATATGACATTGATCATTCACAATACGATATTCATTGTCGTCTTTCTCAACAATAACAAAAGTACGATTAAACAGTAGTGATGTTGAGAATTCACGATAAAAAAAAGATCCCTGAACAGATATAGCTAAATGACTATTTCCCTCATGAATTAAATCAACAGTAAACTTTTTGTATTCATGAAATGTTGGTGGTATACGTCTCAGACAATCAATAATATCATTGGCACCATGAATAAGATATTTATGGCATCGCGAATAGTCAACAACTTTCAATAAATTTCGATTAATATTTATGAGTTTTGTCAATTGACGATGACGTGCGTTAGTAATATCGCCAACAGTTGCAGAAAAAAATGAATCTCTATCATAAAGACCATGTAAATTATTTCTGTCCTTTTGATCAAATAATGTAAAATAATGTTTGATAAATTGTTTGACCAAACTCATACGCGATCCATTACCCAAATAATACGGTTGTGTCATCGGCATACATTTCTGTTCGTGGTCAACAATTGCGCCATCCAATTTTTGTAGATATGGAAATATATGTTTAACAGCTTTAATATAGTCTTCAGCTTTGGTAAACTGTGTACAAATTGGATTTCCATCCAACCACAATTCCGTTATTTTGAAATCAGTGAAGTAACGTAAATAATCGAGATTTTCAATATTATTAAAACTCAAATCGAGTTTACTTAAATTATGATTCAGCAATTTTTCATATAACATTACACCTTGTAGTTTATTATTACGTAAATTCAATTCTTTTATTGGTATTTTATTGTCACGGGGATTACCAATTCGCATTTTGCAACATCTCAATACGAATACGAATACACCGGGCGATGATAGTGGACAATAAATTGGCTCTAGTGCTTTATTATGTTCAAAATCTTCAAGATTAAAACTCTTTTTCAATGGATCCCATCGTGATTGAAGTGCAACAGCAATCACACGATGTGGATTAATTTGTAATTCTTGCATATTTATAAAACCAAGCACAATATCCATTTTTATAACATGTCCCTCAGACAATGTTATTTGAAAACCCTGTCTCACCAGAGTTTCAATAGCTGCTATACTGCATTTTGCAAGAAAGGTACCTTTTTTTTCGCTATCGACATTGTACATTACTGGTAATAATACTTCTGGTTGACACATTGTCATAACAGCATCTAAAATTACTTCTTTTTCATAATCAGCAGCATCAAATATTATGAATTTATGCCATAGATCTTGTCTTGCTGCCAATGCGAGCTCATGATTGTTGAATGATGGTTTTGTGTGTGTTAATCGTAATGGCTCCCAAGTTGAATTAATTACTGATTTTGATGTTGAAGTCATCATTACAGTTTTTGAATTCTATTAAAAATCGTTTTATTATCCTTATTCGATAATTATGCAATGGTACATGATCACATTATAACTTTCTTTTTTTAGGTTAGGTTGCTTTGATTAATAATAAACATATCGCGCGCGCTGAATGCGACGCAATTTTGTAACTTAAACTTGGCGGAATTTCTCGAATGAAAATAATAAATTTAGGACAATTATCAGACATGAAAGTATTTTATTTGTATATAAAAAGTAAATCTACGAATTTTTCTTGTTTATTAACAGTCTTACCTTTCGAAAAGTATGTATGAGGTAATTTTTATATTGTTCGGGTCTTTGGGAATGGGTCGCTCATGAAAAATTATATAACACAATCCAGTGCAATAGTTTATATATATTTTGTTAATGTTTATTTGCTTGACAATAATTTGAAACAAAAAGTTTGGATCACACTGCTGTGGAAACATTGAGTTATGAAATAAGAATGATGATTTCAAATGAATCATTTTTGTTTATGAATTATCAACATCCAATTTCATTTATCTGATAAAAGCCAAACTGTATTTTCAATGATTTCCCTTTTTTTTTAATGAATTTATTCATAGTCATTACAATGTGTCTAATTCTGAGAATTTAGATCTAATTATGTGCTATATACAACTCTCTCATTACAATCCAGATTTTCATTACACTTTGGCGAAAAAAAAAATCATCTAATATGTAGATTTTACACGTATACGTAATTATCTCAAGGCAGTTGAAAGTTTTTATGATAGAACTACAGTTTATTAAAAATTAAATGAATATATGAATATATTATACTTAATAATTGATGACAACATTGATGATTAAGCTATTTTTTTTTATCCCAGACGAGTAAATTAAACAAATTATCATTGAAAAATTTAATACGAAGCACGACGATTTTTGGCAGTGTCTAGCAATTAAATAATTCATCGATTTGTCGTGGGAATTTATAATATCAATTTTGTTTTGTTTTTGCCAAGATATAAGTAAATAACTATTGGACAAAACTAACGGTCGAAATTATTATGCTATAAAAAATTTGCTACAAGAACAGAATGAATGTGAATACACAGTTAATCATTGAAAAGAAAATTCTATCTAATTGTGTGAGTGAGTATATGCAATTAATTTAATTAACCCAACATAATAATATCCTCATTTCATTGTCATATTCAAAATATGTCATGCTTCCTTTTCCCATACAATCGCATAATTTAAAAATATCGGTCGCATTTGTATATAGTTCAAGTTGCTATGAATGTAAACGAGAAAAATGATCCATGGGCTTGAAAGAATAATGAACACATCTGAAATCACCAATACAAGTGAAACGCAAAAAGAATACTTCGGAATAAAATATTTAACCCCACCCATAACAAGAAAAAAAATAGTTTGCGAATAATATGAATCTCCGTCATTATCGCATTAGTTCCAAACATTCATACAAATCTATTGATATAACATTACTACTTGTTTTGTTTTTGTTTTTTTTTGTTTGTTCTGACAATTGTCAATGGATTATCTTTACAGAATTACTCAGACTATATTTCTTTCATGTTTGTGATGAAAATTGCTTTATAAAATCAATTGCTCACCGGTTATGTAAAAATGTATGTGATAGTATATAATAAAAAAAAAACGGCGATCCATGATACGAAATATTGATTTAGACTCATATAACTTTTTTAAACGAAATTTTCTATCCCCAAATATTAAATATATGGTGAGGTTATAATGCGAGCCATGGATGATTACGAATAGACTCACGACTACGATCGCCATAATCGTAATTTAGCTCAATTCCAAATGGAATATCTTCTTTAGCTGTTAATACTAAATGCGGTGTATTACCAACTTCAACAACACGTGCTATTAAATTGCCATTGCGACAATGATTCACCAGTCTACCTAATTTATCAGTCTCAGCTGTGGCATCAATACTGAAACAAAATTCATATGAATAACCGCAAATAAAATCAAAACCAATGCGAAGATTTGTTCAAGTATAAAAAAAAATATATAACCTTACCAATATTGATGATTACGGTGTTGGAAATAATACATATAACAACCAGTATTTTGATCTTTTGCATATTCAGCTTCACGTTTTTTAGCCTCTATTTGATCGATTAAATCACCGGCATATTCGACAACAAATTCGCCTTTTTTAAATTCACGTGTTGTTATAACCCCACGACCTTTACCAACAAAATGCTTAACTTCCAATCCATCTTCAATCTCACACAATACTTTATTTTCAAGATCACGTTGTTTCTCTTCAAGCACAGTCTTTTTGCATTTTCTAACACTTCGTCGCACGGGAAAATATTCAGTCACTTTATGATTCAGATTAGCAATAGTACTTTCAGTTGAGGTTGTGTATTTCAATTTACCACGACCACGAAGTGGAATTTTCTTGTCGTTTGATTTAATGCTAATTTGGCCATTGTCAAATAGCTTTTTCTCCGCATCTTCTGTTGAACTTCTTGTATCTGAATCATCATTCTGAATATTTGGCATATTAATACGGTGCGGAGTTGGTGGATCATGATATGGTACAGCAACGGGAGTCTCTGTAGGGAATAAAAATGATTAAATCATTGATACAAGAAGCAAAATTGTTCTTCAAAATAGTTAATTCAATACCATCAGTTTTAAAAATTTCTTCCATTGGAGATGTGTCAAGCTCTTCAAGTTTTATTTTAGTATCACAATCGTTTTGGAATAATATATTTTCTGTCATGAAGCAATTGTTAATAGAGATTTGTTTACTCCGTAATGATTTACCATTCGAGTGACCATTCGTCTAAACAATCAAAAATTTAATTGGTGTTATTGATATTCTGACAATATTCATAGATAATAAAATATATATACCTGCGGTGAAAAATATGATGTGATGCATCCTGGTGATTTCACTGATTTTTTTATCGACGTTTTTGACCCTGGAGTTGAGTTTATTTTGTTATGTTCTATTTTTGTTGTATCAATCTCTAATTTCATTTCTTTTTTCAATGGTGACATGGTTGTACCATTGACACCATTTAATTTTGGTGCTCGTTTTCGTCTCCCTGGAAAATAAAAATAAAAAAAGGAATTATTTAAAATGTTTGATAATAAGCATTCAAAGATGGCGCGCATTTTCATCACAAGCTATGGCGTCCTCAACAATGTTATGCATATGAATTTTACAATAATGTACCTTAATTGCAATAATTATGTATTATTATATACAATAATTGATGATAACTCATATTTTTATGAATAAACGTGATCTTATTTCAATAGATATAAATGCAGAAAAATCAATTTTATTGTAAAATATGACGGAAAATGGTTAAGAACTGGAAATATTCCATGAAAATATTGGTCTGGATGGGACCAGACCAAATATAACCTGAATAATTTACCAAACACCTCATGATAGTTAACAATATTAATAAAACAGGAATATTCTCACCTTTCACCATGATTACTAATCCTCAACTTTATTTTATTCTATTAAACGTAAATTGTGCTTGTATACTGCACAAAATATTTTCCCTCAACTTTTGTTAGTTTTTTTTTTTTTTTTTTTTCATACACACAGTTCTCATATGTATATATATAGATTTGGGGGCGCGTTATTTTTTTCTCTAGTTTATGTACTTCACAGCAGAGAAATAAGCCGCACACACGCTCTCCAACTAAAAAATTTATAAGCGTTCATTGGTCGAGTATTGTCCACCATTTTGAATGTAAATACCAATGAATTTATAGGTTATGAGATAAGAAAAAAATTAATGAAATTACACCGCATTATTAATATAGCAATAAATTGAAGAATATTTATTGAATATTAATAAAGTTTGAGTTATTTACTATATGCCTTGTTATATAGTTTTTCTTTTTGGTTGTATTTCATTGAGTAATGAAAAAATAGCAACACGCCTCAGGCGCCATCTTTGTATTAGAATTATCACTTTATATCAATTGTTAAAATAAACAACATTAATTTAATGATAATGCAGAACCCATTGTACGTGTACATTACGTTGTGAGATTCCAATATCAGTGTGCTTTATACAACCTTAGGTTTCATGAAAAAGTAAATTTTTTTAGTAGCAATATCTGATTATTTATTAACAAATAAATGGCGAAAAAATCGGAAGCTGCAGGTTGGGAAGGTAACAATGATATTTAATTATTATATGCATTCATTGCTATATATTCAGTTCCACTATTTAAATCAACAGATATGATGACTAATATATACAATGAAATTATACAAAATTTAGAAACTACGTATATACATACGAGGTGCATTGAATTAATTGTGCGTCGGTGGCATAATGTCAAGATTTTGACATCGACGTTGGCAATTGTCATGAATCGTATATCAATTATTCTCCAGAAGGTCTATATTAATTAATACCCCTTAATTCATGAAAGAATGTCATAAATACAATTCATCATCTTCGTATATGTCATTTGTATAATGTGCATTTATCATATTTATTCTTGCTCTATTTATTTTTATAGACCTGAGAAAGCAGGCGAGACATTTAGAAAATGAGATTGATGCTAAATTGGTGGCATTCAGTAAACTTGGAGTTAATGCTGGCTCAAGTCATTCCAGTGCTGACACCGTACCACTTCTGGATGAGGATCATGTATTTGATAATATGACATCAGAGATTGAATCGCTTTTAGCTAAAGTATGCTAATTTTTTTTCTTCCATTCAACTCTAAATAAATTTGGTTGAATAATATTTTTTCTTACATTGGATTTAATTTTCAAGCTGATGGATATTAATGAACGAATGAGCGGGATTCAAGCAAATGGCGCAGCAATGTTGCACACAATGCAGAGACATAAAGAAATATTGAAAGATTATAAATTGGAGTTTAATAAAATACAAAATAATTTTACGAGCCGGAAAGATCGCGAGGATCTACTTGGTAGTGTTCGGAAGGACATCGAGTATGTATTTGATAAAATTTATTGATAATATGTGAATTGAATTTATGTTGATCGAATCAAATTTCTTTACCATATCTTGTATTGGATTATTTCAGCAATTATAAAAGTGGAACTGGCTTGAATCGACGTGACATGTATCTAAAAGAAAACCAACATATCCACAAGTAAGCAATGCATCAGAAGAAAAAAAAGAACTCGCATGTATTTTGAATTAACTGTAATATTTTATATCGCTTCTAATTTCCTTCCTACTTCTCTGCCCTGCAGCTCCGACCGATTAATCAATGACCAAATAAGCATTGCAATGGAAACCCGTGATCACTTGGTAACACAACGTCAAGCATTCAAAAAAATTCAAACACGATTTAATGATATCTCAAACAGATTTCCAGCTGTTAATAGTTTACTGCAAAGGATAAATTTACGTAAACGACGTGATTCATTAATTCTAGGTCTTGTCATTGGATTTTGTACATTTCTGATGTTACTTTATGCCTTTCATTGAACGCTTATTGATATATAATATATTTTGTTCTCTTTTCCCTTCGAAAAATGATTCGAGGTTGATATTTAAAATAATCAACGCAGATAAAATTCATTCCGTTTGCCAAAATTTTTCACAAAATACCGTCAATTGAATTTTAAGAATCACTGTGGAGAATAAAACAAAATTTATTGATAATTATACTTGCGAAGCATGTATTACTATTATACTGTTGAAGTCAAAATAGGAAATGAAAGAAAAATTGGCACCGAATTAGTACGATAAGAAGCGAAGTATGTACATATATTTTATACGATAAATATTTGAGTATACTATATGATAACTCATTTAGCATGGAATTGAAAGGAGCTATTATTGAAAAATGTCATAGACACCGTGTAGATGAATTTATAAAACAAAAAAATAATGAAATAAAATTATTTTAGAGAAATATTGTTTCCTTCGCCTTTTTTTCGTCACAAATCCAATAGAGCCGTTAAAAACATTATGGAGGTGTATCATCAGCTAAAAGATATATTGATATTCATATTCAACTGATACATTTATACATGTATATATATATATATATATATATACACACACATGCATGCATACATATCTTTTATTAATTTATAATTTAGGTTCTTTCTGTTTTTATTTTTGTTGCACATTCAACATGTGACGCGCTGTATAGATTAGGGTGATGTAAAAGCATTGAGGAGGATGACGAAGAGCAGTAGGTTAGAATTTTTTTCACAGATTTATGTGTGCGATTTTCTTTTATCTTTTTTTTTCTTTTTTTTCCTAACCAGATATGTACTACACCTTACAATTATCACCCTCATATCGCCACGCGTCATTAAAATGACGTTTAGGATTGACGCACAAATTGCGTTGCAATATATTAGACAATAATAATGACAATTATTGTTATTTTAATTATAATCATATCATTAAAATACGGGCGGGAAGTGGGATGGAGAGAATAAATTTTGAATGTCAAAATTATTTATAAGCTTCTGCAATTGCTTTTGAAAACATACTTTTTTTTTTTTTTTTTCACTTTGACGATAATTATTCGTGTACAGGAAAAAGAAACAAAAAAAAAAAATATCCGCAGAACGCGTTAATTGTATAAAGTACTCACAATCAGCATTTAAATTGAGAGAAAATAATTTGTTGAACATCAATACGAATAAAATAGAAACGATTAATGCATATATATCTACTCGTCTGAACATGAGAGGCGAGTTCGTCGTCTCTCCCTCTCTCTTCCTTTCTCGGTCACACTCTCGTTTACACTCACACTCATTCGCTACTGTTTGAATGTTGTTTTTTGTTTTTTGTTTTTTTAATATAAATATATCAGTATTTTATTATTGAATTATAATTTTCAACGCTAAAATTATTATTCATAGCAGTTAGATCGTCGGTTTTGATGAAATTCATGAAGATAATATTTAATAATTAGAATTATATATGTAAAGAGTAATAACATATATACTAATAATAATAATAATTAATAATAGTAATGGTGGGTTACTAGAATTCCGCCCTTGGTAGTCTAGTGTTGATTAAAAAAAAATGAATGATGAAAATTAAATTGAACAAATACTATCTTTGTCATCACCAGTCAAGAGCGCAAAAAGAAAAAACAGAAAAAAAAAAAAATATATATAGAAATAATGATATTGAGGGAAAAAACTTATGATGAATGATAAATTCATTCTGCTCCTTTTCAATTTATTTTACACCCTTGGGGTTCGTTCTTTTTTTCTTTTTTTTCCACTTTCTGTCTCGTTTTTCAATTAAATATTTTATAAATTTGTCATTTATATTATCATCGAGCAAAAGCATTAAATTTAATAATATTAAAAAAAAATTAATAGCAAATTGTGGGGGAAATATGGAACGTGTATTTTTGTTCTGCGGGAGCTCTCAATTTCAATCGTACACGCGCGCACCCTTTCGTTTTAAAATCGTATACAAATAAGAAAAGAGAAAAGGAAAGAAGAAGTGAGACCGGAAGAAAAAAAGGCTTCTATTTAATTACTTGTCAAAGACTATTCACGTGGGTGCGCACGGTTTTATTTTGAGTTCAAGGGGAAAAGCGGCGTCACAGGAAAACGTTTGTATCCATATTGGCTTCATTTTCTCGTGTTGTCTGTTCATGTGTATGTTTATATGCGTATTTGTGTGCAGACAATCGGGGATTTGTGCCGCAGATTCAGCTTCAATTCCAAATATATAAATTATTCGGGATAAAAATTGCACTAAATTTACGGCTCAATACCGCGACTTCACCATCTTTTTTTTTTCTCATCTCTCACTGCATCCTAACGTGACGGTGATCCAATACGTCGAATCTCTGTTCTATCACACACGCCAGACAGGCTCTTGATTCCTTTCTCGTCTAATTTGAAAGAAAGAAAAAACCAATAAAGAATTTCCAATCAAAGTTTTTCTAGAAAAAAGAAAATACTTGAATTTACTTACCTTTTGTGACGACAGAGGACGTTCAAAATGTCTGCTCCTCAGTTTTTTCAGCGTCAGCGCTGAGCGCCTCACGCAATGATTCCAAGCATGATTTAGGTATCAATGTGCCTACTATTTTCAAAGACTCATCTGTAAGAATTAAAGAAATAAAACTAATTGCGTTGAAACAAAACCAACAATAAACTTGAGTGTGTATAAATAATTTACCAGCGCGCAAGCGTACCACTTGCATCTTGGAATTGTGTCCTGAACGTGCAGCAAGCACTGTTTCAACTCGACTCCAAACACTCAGTACCGAACCCGCCAAAACATTGTACGAACGTCGTCGTAATCCTACCTCACAGTCAATACCGAGTGTAACATTTTTGCAATTACCACGCCAATATGCATGGGAGCACGTGTCCACAGATGCATCATACTGCTGTGTCCAATGTGGTTCAGCCTCCTCTGACGTAACTTTTTTATATTTCTTCTCTAATTCACCAAGCGACTCCTGTCGTAATTGTAGTCCGGTATTAGGTCGATAAACCATATACAATTGGTCCTTCTTACCCTCACCCTTTTTCTTTCCGTTCTCAACAGCAGCAGCAAGTATAGCTGTTTGTTTTCCATTTCGAACTTGATGGCTTAAATAATAACCATCCTTTGATCCAGTCAATTCAGCCCATTTATCTTGCGCTTCACTCCAGCTCATACCACGTTCAACATGAACAACATGCAATTCCGTTGGCGCTGTTCCCGTTGCATGTTTTCGCAAGAAACGATAAAGTTTAACACGTCTAACATTTTCACCTGACGTACCAAGATCAAGTATACCCATATCAAAACGTCCAGTTTTCTTTGCTTGTGTAACAATCGCATTTAATGTATCAGTGAAATATTTGAATAAACGATTTTGTAAATCGACTGGCATTCCCAATATTCGATTCAAAAACTTTGACATATTGTTGTAATCTTTATCAAGTGTTAATACACCTGGCATATTTTCACTATTACATATTAGACCAACGCCAACCAATGCATCGGCAACGTCTTTGAAAAAATCACCACGATAATCTTGTGGTGGTGGTACTAATGGCGCTTCGTAACCCATTATTGTTTTCATTGTGGCTTCAAGTGCCGAACGTCCATATTTATTATCAATATTAAATTGTGATAAATCACGGGTTTCAGTTGCACGACGATCCCCGTGTGTCAATGCACCCAAACTCTCAAGGCGTTTTGCAACCGTTGATGCAAATCGACGTTCACCTGCCAAATCTGAGATGAGGAAAATATATTCCGGTGCATTAACTTGATTTGAACGATGTGTACGACCAAATTGTTGAATAGCGCGATCAGCACTCCATGGTAATTCCAACGTAATATGCACTCGACGCATCTGATTGCGTGCGCGACGATCACTCTGTAATGAAATTCCACTGCTTGCTGCTTCTGATATAATAGCAACGGTTTTTTCTCCATCCATAAATCGCTGTTTTTCAGTAAGATTGAGCGTTTCAAGTGGTACATCAACTTCTGAACGTGACTCATATTGAATTGCACCATCTTCTGTTTGAACAACGCGACCTTTGCGTCCAGTCATCTCAGCAACATTTTCTGGTCCGCCGAGTTCGTCAATCAATTGATCGAGTGTATTAGGCGGTAAACGTTCACCTAAACTTTCAATTTGTGCCAATAATTCTTCTTTCATACTGCAAGCACGTTCAATTGCATCACGTGGCGGCGCGCCAATATTTGCTCCACCCTTACTACCCAAATTCACTCCTGTTACTTGTCCACCAGTATCGCCATTCCGTTTGTTATTTCTTTGCGTAGCAGTTTTGTGCGCTAACATTGATTGAATTTTGTCTTGAGTACTTAAACGTTTTTTCACTGGTTTCTTTGCTTTCTTTCCGCCCTTTTTCTTGCGCCGATCCCACGGATCAGCATCTGAATCGCTGTCACTGTAAAATGGATTAAAATCAGAGCTCTGATTACTCTCATTGTCCGAATGATTTTCCTCCTCACTTTCAGTTCCCGTCAGTTTAAACTCCGATCCTGAACTGTGACCATTTTTGTCTTCATCAGTTATTTCCTCTTCCGAAGACCAAGCGCGCACTTTTTTCGATGCTCTTTGTGCTGCCTGTCGAACTGGTTTGCGTTTGCTGCCGCCCGCAGCTGCGGCAGTATGTTCCTCGGGTGGTGGTGCAACACGCGGAGGCTCCAATCCTAATAATCGATGAATGCGATTTCGATCTGGTGCAGGGAAATGCTTTTCCACTAATGTTTGTAACACACCTTTAGCTGTCGATACAAAATCGCTTAATTCACCATCATCACGTTCAAGTTGTTCAAGTGTTCTTGCTTCACCAGTTGATTGTAAACCAATGACAACACATTTTCCACATTTAACTGCTTCGCGTGCCACTGACACAGCGTGTTTAACTTTTGCAGCTATACACAAATACTTGAAAAACCGTTGATGTGACGACCAAAATTGTCCCCACATTGTTTTCTTCATGCGATTTTCCGCGTCAATTAATTCAGCAGCTTCTTGAAATCGTTGCATAGCATCAACCCAAAGTCTCACTGAATGATCATATACTTTTGTAAATTCTTTCGACAATGGTACTTCTTCAATTTTAAACGCCACACCATGAAAGCTCAATTGACGTGCGATATACATTCCTCTCAATTTCATTTCCATTGCTACTATTTCCATCGCACCAACACCACGTTTTTCCACTGCCGCAATAAAATCACTAAATTCTGGAAATGGTGTTCCTTCACCCCACATACCTAATCGCACCATATACGCCATATTACGTGGTTCTGATGCTCCTGTTGCACTAGCATAAACAACACGTGCTTTTGGTAATTTATTTTGTAATTCCAATACAGTCAAACCAGTTTTTGTTGGCTTTGAACTACCAGTAGGACAGAGATTCTTCGCACGATGACACTCATCGTAAATAACTAAACCGTCAAAGTCTTCACCACACCATTGAAGTAATTGTTTCAGTCGACTCTTATATTTGCCACCACTTTGCGATGATTCACCAATTAATGCCGAATATGTACTGAATATAACCCCTTTTTTCACATTCCCATTCACTGCTGATGATATTTTAGCATATTTAAATTTATTCAATGGATGTACGTCTATTTTACCAGCGCCGATATCTTTTAAATCGCGTTCAGCGTCATATTTCAAATCATTTGAGACTGAAACCCAAATAGCACGTTTGCGTCCTTTCATATAATTTTCAAATATTATTCCAGCGATTGTTCTTCCCTTTCCAACACCAGCACCATCACCAATAAGAAATCCTGCGCGTGTTCCATCGGGTAATAAGTGCTCATGTTGTTGTGATGCGTATGTAATTGATTCAAGTTGGAGAGCAGAAAGTGCTCCGGATTTAATTGTCTCGTCAGGAACAGATAATTTGTACCAAACATCCGCTGGTTCGACACTCGATAATGATGCCGTTTCTACTACAGGATCAGGATGTTTTCGACCAAGTTTCAATTTTGTCGGCATATAATCTGCATAAGTTTCAGCTACTCCCATTTCTTCGTCTTCATTTTCTTCCTCTTCTGGAATCGTTGGTTGCATCATTTTTGATGGATCCGCAGCATTCATCCACAATTGTGATACAGTTTTTCCTGATAAAATGAAACTTATTGATAAACACCTTCATTGTTATAACATAAATAAAAGTATGAAAAGATTCTTTCTCTTCGTTTATCTTATTAGAGTTTTTTTTTTTTTTTTTGACTTATCAGTACAATGACGTGCAAATGAACACGCGCACACACACACACCTGGTAAACTAGCTGCCCAATTTCCGTGTAGACCACTTTGATTCAAAAATTGTACAAATGGATTGACAGCCATATTCCCCATATTGCCCATGCCAGCCATTCCCATGAAACCGCCCATTAAATTCCCCATGTCCATCGCTGAATAACAAACACACAAAGTTCCAACATAATATTACATAAAACACAAATAAAACATTATGAAAAATTATTTATAATAATTATGAGGACATACTGTAAAGAAACAACCGATAAGAAAACAAATATATATCCACTTACTTTGTTGTAAGAATGCAGCAGGATTAAATCCTGCGAGTGATGCGAGATTTTGTGGAAAGCCACCGTAAGGTCCACCGGCTCCCCCAAATTGTCCCATTTGATTCATTTGATTTACATTTGGAAAACCTTGAGGATTACCCTGGGATCCACCAACCCTGACCATTTCATAACCAGGCGTTGGAGCTTTTGTCACGAGGCCACCAGGAATTTTAGAATTTTTTAATAGAGCTGTAGAGAAAAAAAAAAAACAAGTAGAATATCCCGCGGAGTATTGATTTTTAATTCTGCTCTATGATTAATAATATAATATCAAAATCTGTCTCTCTTACAGTTACCAATTCCTGGTGTTTTAGTTGGTTGTGCTGGCGTTGGAATTGCAGTATTTTCATCTTTAATGTTCACAATGCCAGCTGCAGTAGCGAGATCTTTCCCACCGCCTGATAAATAATTTTAAGGTAGGAATGTTATTAAGAAAACATAGGAAAAATGGCGTGTGAATATTTGAGTGAGAACTTGATAAAAACAGAATAACAACTTACCGGGAACCTCGATCTTGTCAGGATCCTCATCATCGTCAAAATCACTTCCACTGCTTTCGTCACTCATTGCATCCTTGTACTTTTTCGCAGTCTAGATTGAGAAAATGACAGAAAAAAAACGAATATATATATATATATATATACACAAGGATGATCGATAAACCCTGTAATTATTAATCCTCAAAGGATATATAGGTAGATATGCGTGTTGAAAATCAATCTGAGCTAATGAAAATATTTCAGGATTTATCTCTGTTGATACGATGTCCGTGTGAACAAATGAAATCAATTATAATACAAATTCAACTGTTTATTTTTATTATATATATATTAATATAAAATTCTTCATTATTATAAATGCACGGATACAAAAAAAAATAAATTATTTTAAGGTTATGTGCCGAAAGTTTAACATCAAACCTGCATGAAAAACGTGCGTGAACGAAATGTAGATTAAATCTCACGTGGCACCAAACAAAAAGATTTATCAAACCGCCAAAAATAATTTACCCAAATTTAATCAATAACAAATATGTTTAACAATACAAAAATTATTTGTTCCTATAGACAATACGAATGTTAAATATTTTCTCCTATGTATGCATCGAACAAAAGAGATATGAGAACTGAGAGCGCACACAACTTCTGATACAAACCCGCACTGAGACGCTTTGCTAAATGATATCATACGCTACTTCAATATACAATGAACCATCGTCATTGCCATTCTCAAACCAAATACATTTACACAAATTGCATGTACAGCAAAAGTGCACAGGTAATGATTTGAGGAAATAAAATAATGCACAAGTGACATATACACATGAAGTAGAGTAAAAATATATGCAGTGTAGACCGTAGCGCTGATGCATTGAGGGGCGGGAACGGGGGTGTGATTCATTTTTTTTTTTTTAACATGCGTCCGCAGTGACTAGATATCGCATGAACACGACGCGCCGTTCCGGCTTTAAATTACCCACATACATAAACCATCACAATGTGTTTTGTCTACATATAAAAAATGAAAACTACCTGTAACAATCAATTTATTCAATTAATTGATTAGCATTGAATATATATATATATATATAAATGAACAAAATATCGTTGACGCTTTACAGAGTGCAAAAATAAAATAGCGAAAAAAAAAAAAAAAAAACAACATGAGCCCCACCATGACAATCACGTTTTTATGGAAGGTGCCGTACAAAAGACACAAATTGTGCATAAACTTTTATGTATTTGATAAATTTCAATTGTTGAGTACCACGCGAGTCTAAAAACCGCGAAAAGTACGCGTGTGGATAGAGATTGACAAGAGAGCGTGACTTCCGACATGAAGTATGTATTTTGTGAGTGTATATATGTATATATATATATTTTTTTACTTTGCTTTCCGGATGTCGGGGGCGCGGATTTTTTTTTTTTTTTTTTTTAATGCATAAAAATTATTAATAAATACAATTTTGATATGTATTTATTTATGATTTAATGTAATGTTAAACACTTGAATGATAAACTTACTGATCGTTTAGGCCGTGGCATTTTGCCGAATGTGATCTAACCAAGCCGTTCAGTTAAACGCGATTGCTGTGTTTGATCGACGCCATTTTAGCTCTTGCACGGACCCACGGTGCACCGCGATTGAGAATTACAAAAACACCCGCGTTGATTCTGATGAAAATCTGTCGCCGAAATCCATGAACTTGCAACGTTGCCAAATTTTGTCGCTATTTGGGTTGGTTTTTAATGCAGTAATTGTAACAAAATGAATTGTAATTAATCCATAATTTATTTATGATTTTGAGGTTAAAATTGATGTATTGATGTAGTGAAAATATTTATTTGTATATTGACGCGATAATTTCGTGCGTCGGATGATATTAATTGGATGAAGGGAGATGTGAATTTGGTATTGATGTGAACTGTACTTAATGCGAATGCGCAAATTTTGGCAACGTTGCAACTGCGCAGCGCAGATCGTTATATGATTTAAGTATTCGCGGCAAAAAGAAAAGAACGTTAAAACCTCATTCCGCGGTGAAGCAGGCGTTCAGTGCGAGTGAAAATAGTATGGATATGTTTTAAATTCAATATAATAACTGGGAAAATTATTTATGCTGCAAAATAATCACGGTATTTGCTGTATCAAATCATTGTGCTGATAAATATATTGAAAAAATAAGCGTCACATTGCAATACGATCGATCCGTGCTTCGCGCGCGCTCACAGCGCACTCTCATGGACATTCAAGGAAACAGAATTATTAATATTTTTTTTTTGCAATTATAAATTAGTAATAGCACGATTGCTGTTGAACATGAGCCTCATCCTTATTCAGTAATGTTTTATATGAAAGGAAAAACATTCGTTTTCAGAGAATCAATAAATGACTTTGTTAATTTACGAATAAAATGCTGCATTTATGTTTAATATCTTTTATTTATTAATGTGTGCGTTATGAAAAAAATTTATTACATTATTGTATTATTTAAATGGATGTAGTCTGTTCATTGAATGAAAAATTATCACATATCTGTATAATTCATAATAAAAAGCGTTGCATAAATAATGCCACAGTAGTTATTAATGTCCATGATTTTTTTTATAATTCAGATTTGAGTAAATGATTCAATTTCCGTCGTTTAACATTTGATCCATGATGAATTTTATCGTGACGATTCTCACACTTTCGTATGTAATCATTATATACTAAAATAGCAACATTTCTACCGCCAATTGCACTCATTTCCATAGCGCTTGCGGCCCATTCAATTGCATTAACATAATACAATGAATCGTAAAGTTTGAATTTATTTACATATACATCTGTAGAATATTTGGGATAAGCTTTCCATTCAATTTCTTTCACCTCATCTGCCTATAAATTGTGAGAAAAATGACGAATTTTAGTTAAAAATAATTATGGTGGCGAAAAAATAAATAAAAACAATTATTACGTACTCTTTCAAACATTTTGTTTATAATATCTCGTTCTAGAGGTGTTCGACTAAAAATTTTCCACACATCAGAATTTTTTCCCTGCACTGTAGACAATTTTCCCACTGAATTTAATATCGTTTTGTCTGGGTTACAACTTAAAATACCATTTATTGAATAATCTAATCCAAAATAGGTCATATTCAATTTTCCCTTCACAAATGTTGCATAGGTCGTTTGATAATTGCCAGGAAATTCAATATTTACATTATCGGGAAAACCTTCAAATTGTATTAACATTCTTTGATCCTGAGTGAGCGGTGTTGCAATTATTACAACGTCATAAATCTTGATCGTCGGTTCAGGATTCCCTGAAAATAAAATGTAACATATAATACATATTCATAATGATATAAAAAATAATTTTTATACCTTCCCCAGTATAATATACAGTATATTGCGATGATCCATCGTCTCCTGGTGAATAAACAATTTTTTCGACAACTGACGGTACCACACGAACATTTTTGTTTCGTGAAATCAAATGTACGGGTACCTGAAAATAATAAATTTCATATTCCATTGATAAGAACCATACAATCTAATAAAATACCGTTGAACTAATTATTCACCTCTTTGTTTCCGCCTTTAATTGACCACAACGATGAACCTGCGCCAGCGACAGATACAAAACCAACAAAGCTTTGAATATCAGTGCTTTGTCCATAATTTACAACTAACGTTGCCTTCACCAATTCATCAATTAACAGATGAGTGTATCCCAATCTTGTGAGATAATCGCTGATTGATTCTTGCAATACTTCTGGAAAATCTTTATTCATGGCAGATAATAAACTTGATACATTATCAAAACCTATACCGTTATCTTGCAGTTCGTAAATTTTATCAAAATCAGTAAGTACTGCATTTACATATCTGTTAAACAATGCATACTTGTAATAAATGAATTTGAATAAGAAACGTATGGGACAATAATTTAGAAAAATGATTAATTTCATACCGATCTAAATGAAATGGTTGCAATCCATAACGATAAATTAATTTAGCTAATGTTCCTATTTCGTATGAGCTCTCCTCGAATACAAATTCATCGCCATTCCATATTCCAAATCTCTCATCGCCCGCGGATGGTCGTTCTTCCAATCCTAAATTTCCGTCACGGGAAATTATTGATTAATATGATTGAAATTCTATACTAGAATAGACATACACACACACACATATATATATATATATATATATGTATAATATATTATTGGTATATGCTGACCCAAGTGCTTTACAAAATATTTCATAAGTTTATTTTTATCATGAATGACAGCACCACCGGCTTCATATTCATTTCCATTAATATTTATTGTTACCAATCTTCCACCAATTTCATTTGCCTCAAATAAATCTATTTCCAATGAATTATTGTCAAAATAATCGCTAAGAAAATGTGATGTTGACGCCCCACCAATTCCACCGCCAATTATTGCTGAGAAACATCAAAAATATTAACAAAACATCAACCATAATAATTAATTATCCAATTCTCTTAAAAAAATATGTACGCAAAAGTTGTGTATGTCTAGAAGTAAAAAACAAATATATATTTATATTTACCAATTTTAGGCATACAGTTTTTCAAACTAATTACACTCCTCAATATTAAACTCATCAATAAAAAAATTGTAGATTCGCTAATTTTCATTTTCGCAATATATATATATATATATCCTGACGAATTTTTTCGACAGCATTCAATACATATTTCTAAAGTTACGAAATATTATGAATGAGTATATAAGGCTTCATGGAGCCCGATTGTTTAAAATGTTGCTAAATAATGTATCCAATATTCCAATTCTAACCCCCCATCTGATTCATGCAAAACTTTTTATAAATACATTTCCCCTCCCTTTTCTCTCTTTTTATTCGAGTATAAATATAAATGGTCAAGAAAGTGGCGCCATCTTGATGAAAAATGAACTCTCGTAAAATGGCCGAACACAAAAGAGAGGGGGAAAAATTGAAAACATCGAATCAAAGTCGGTTAATCGACTTCTGCAATGATGCAGCATCGACTTTGAATTAATCGACACTCGAATTCATTTATGTATATGTACTACATATATGCAGAAGTCAAAATCTCCCTTGATATATAAAATGTAGTTCATCAATTCAATCAATTGTCACAAGGCCGTCGCGAAGCTCAAATGGAGTTTTTTAATAATAATTTGCGATGACAATCGCATCGATATTACTAATTGGTATAATGAGTACATGGAAATTGTTACAGCGACGCTGTTACGATCTCCTTTCACATAAATCATCATTACTTATAATACTCATTGCATTTACATGTATATTTGTTGGTATTATACACTTTGGAGAGGTTAGATTATTGTCATAAACACAATCAATATAATAATAGTAATAATAATAATAAGTAATGAAAATGATTCAATATTATTTATATTATTTATTACGATTTTTTAGGTTTGGTTAGCTTGGAGCAAGGAAAAATATCAGGCTGTGTTTCATTCATTCAATGACAATATTCTTGGTACATCATTTCAGAATAAATTGTGTCAACATGTCCCTATTGACGTTGTTTATACATGGGTTAATGGCAGTGATCCTGAATTCATAAAAAATTTACGAAAATATGTATCGATAAGTGATGTTAATGCTGCGGTCTCACGATTTAATGACAAAGATGAATTGAGATATTCATTACGTTCATTGGAGATGTATGCACCATGGGTTAGACATGTATACATAGTTACAAACGGACAGATACCTAATTGGTTGGATATGGATAATCAAAGAATGACATTGATAACACATGAAGATATATTCCCCGATAAGAATGATTTGCCAACATTTTCCAGTCCGGCAATTGAAAGCCATATCAATAAAATACCAGGGCTGTCTAATAAATTTTTATATTTAAATGATGATGTTTTTTTGGGACGGGAAGTTTGGCCCGAGGATTTTGTAACACAAACAGGCGGGCAAAAAGTTTATTTAGCGTGGTGGGTACCAGATTGTTCAGATATTTGTCCATGGGCGTGGGTTGGTGATGGCTCGTGTGATCCGGCGTGTAACACAACTATTTGTGAATTTGATGGCGGTGATTGTAATGCAACACCAACTCCGACTGACAGTGAAATGATGGAAGAAGACGGTGATTATCCGTATAAATTGTTGCAAATGAAGCACGATAATGATAGAGATGCAATGAAATTATTTGAAGTATTGAAGCAAAAGACTAGTGCACCACTGGCAGAACGAATAAATAATGTGACATTAAAAGCACCAGTAGCGGCATCAAACGGTTCGATGGATAATAAATCCACGGAGGACATTATTAAATTATTAACAGTGTTGCAGAATAGAAGTTTGAATGCTGAGTTAATGCCTTCGAAAAATAATTTTAAAACAAATAAGACTGGACAAGGTACGGAAAAATATTTAATGACAACAGAAACTAGTGGATATAAATATGAATTTGCTCATCCAAATAGACGGGCTAAACAGCCCGCACGTAATGACGATATCATTAATTTAGTTCATGTAAATGAAAAGGAAAAATCTGAACGTAGTAAATATCCGAGTCCCTTAAAAAGGAAAACTCGACGATTAGATACTTATGCCGAGTCACTTTTATATGTAAATAGAATTTACAATGCAGCATATGGATTCGAGAGACGTCGCGTGCCAGTACACATGCCACACTTACTCGATAAATGGATTGTTGATGATATGCAAGAAAAGTTCGAATTCGAATTTCGAAAAACTTCATCGCACAGAGTTCGAAGTTCGCAAGATATGCAATTTGCTTTTTCATATTTTTATTATTTAACCAGTGAAAAAAAACATGCATCAACTGGTGAAATATTTGATAAATTCGATACAGATAAATCTGGAACATGGTCAGATCGTGAGATAAGAACTCTTCTTTCACGTATGTATCACTTACCATTGGATTACAGTTTTGTAGTTGATTTTGAAAATGCAATCACAAACTGCTCAACTCGAATTGAATTAACGTCAACGCCTGTGCCACCATCCGGCGAACGTTATCTTGACTCAACATTACCAATTGTATCACGTGAATTAATAATTAAATGCAACGCAATTGCTAATAAAATTCAGTATGAATTTGGTGAAGGTAATCGATATCATCATGAAATAGTTAAAGCTGGTAAAAATGAAATATTCGAAATGCTAACCAGTAATGTGTCACAAACGGTTCAATTACTCGATGAAATTCGTCGGGAGCCAAAGAAATTTATTTGTCTGAATGATGATATGGATCCATCGAGAAAAAGTGAAAATGAAGTGATACGAGCATTGCTCAATGATTTTTATCGTTCGTTGTATCCCTTACGTAGTAATTTTGAATTACCAGCGCAGTATAGAAATCGTTTTTCACATCGTAATGAATTATATGAGTGGCGTGCTAGTCGTGCAAGAGCCAGAAATATTTTGTTACTTCTTGTCTCATTGCTAATGTTTTTCACTATTTATCATTTATTTTATAATCAAATACGTAGATTTTTGCGTACCAGATCTCTTCCAAATCTCCATGTTTAAAAAAAAAATATTGTGTACTTTTTTAAACATTTTTTTTTTAGCATCTGTGATAGATGTCTGCACTAACAACATCCATATTATAACTATGGGTGATTATCCAAATCAAATGATTGATCTCAAAATTCGATATGTCTATTTTTCATATTATTTTACTATTTCTATTTTCAAACTAAACATATATATATATATATATATATATGTGTGTATATCTTCGTGTCATTTAATTGTCACTACAATTCTCTATTACTTTGCTAATTAATAAATTCCATTTCTAGTCGCGTTATTCATTATGATAATGAAACATGATTATAAAAATTATAATTGATCGTTTTTCGGAAATATATATTGTACATTGCTGTTAAAACGTATACGTTATACTGCATAAATATAATTATTTATTAATTTGGAAAAAAGAAAAAAAAAATTGAACAATAAAAACTTCATTAGTGATGATGAACTATAAAATTAATCACGGAATTGTCTTAATTATTCTATTTTTTAACCGGTCTCATATCAAGATTTTAATGTTTTTTTTCTATCCAATGGTGGACATTGAAAATGTCGAATATTCCTGGGACCGACCATGCCTTCTTGAATTTTTGAACACTCTTTCATCCATTCTGCAACTGCTGCCACTTCTTCTGACGTTAACCGTGGACCAATTCCTATGAAAAAAGGTAAAAACACCATTAATCATCCGATTTTTTTCCCTTTCATCACAAATAAATCACCAATTTGTACCTGGTACAATTGGATAGTGCGTTAGCCAATGACGATTTATCATAAACTTTTTTTTAGCTCTATTTAATTCTCTTCTTCCTCCGCTCAATTCCAACTGTTCATCGCTAGTAATTGTTTTTTCATCATCACTCAGTGGAATTGTTGGTAATTTAATAGAATTTCCCTCAAAATTATCCGATACCGACTCGTTTCCATCCACTTCTGATTCAATAATTTCTCTACCATTCTCAATTCGAGATTTATCTTTAGAACCAATGCTTTCTCTATCATTGAATGAACTACCACTCTGCGAAAATTCTCTTCTATTGATATCTGCACAAGATCCATGTTTGGAAGCAAATTCAAAATCAATATTAGGATCTGTTTCGCTGATTTCTTGACTAGAAACCGAAACATTCTTATTATTCGATTCTTCTGATAATTCAGGTGTCATTTGTTCCGATGGATCCCGAATGAGAAATTCTGTAGGATCGTCATCAGGTTCTCGTCGTTCACCATCACAACGACGCCCGGCTAAATAACTGAAATCAATTCATTTTCATTATATTTATGTGACCTCATCGTTTATTTATACATCAGTATTCTAAATCACATAAAACAATTACCTATAAATCTCCATGAATAAATTCACAGGAATTAATGTTGAACCACCATCAGGTTCCATTGTAAATAAATCGCAAATCATCAACATTGTGTCAAAAAGACTAGAGCCCAAAAGACCAACAGCAATTGCAAGAAATTTTTTCACTTGACACTTTCGTCGAAACTTGCCAATTATCATAATCAAATTTAAATCACGCCGATTTAAACACAGGTCGTCCCATTGTCTCAGAATTGTTTCCACTGACAATACTTTGTTGTAATCTATTTTTATTCATTTTCAATAATTATACAGAGACATAGGAGAATGAAAACGAATAATAAATATTTCTTTTATTTACCGCCAAATTGCCGAAGGAGTACTTTTATGAATCCTAAAGTGAGCCCATCTGTAATGCCACCAACGAGTGGATATTCAAGACGAAATTTTGTTGGTGGTTCAGCGCCCTCAGCAAGTGCATGAAAATATGCACTGGACCATTTCAAAAGATCGTATGGTTGTGTTCTAATTGCAGCTTTACAAAATTGCTTAAGAATCAGTGGTAGTTTTGGTGGAACATTTAGCGGATCAGAGTTCAATTCATTATCAACTGATTCCATGTTGTGATGTTTTGTTTTATGATGAACGAATGCGAAATTGGATATTAAAAAAAAATACTATATAATATTTTACAACGGAAAACTGTGGATTTTATTTTTCAGGTCGTTTATTGATGAATCGATCCCCAAGGCAGTGTACGATAGACTGAATATACTTATTAGTATTTATGGTGTGGTTCCTGGTTGTCGTGACAACTAAGTCTATCGACCTCACTAGTCCATTAGGCAACTCAACTATTAATCTACTCATTTCCTTGCAATTAATTGTTACATGATATCATACGATTTCATTTCAGTACATTGAGCTGATTGCATCGAGTTCCACTATCATATATACTAAAATTTTAATAATTAACTGTTCGAATTTCGGTTAAGTTTTTTTTCAAATCTTCAGTGAATGACAAATACATTGTTTTAAATAATAATTCAATCATCGCGCGCCAAAGTACCTGAGTGACATCTACAAAATCGGGTTAGTGATTTCTAGGGACATAACATAACCTCTCTGATTCTTGAAGTGACTCGCTAGCGCAGCGTTGCGGTTGATTTTGGAGGGATTTAAAATTCAATATGGCGTCATAAAATTGGCATTGTGCATAAATGAATGTCAGTGTGCGTGCCCGGCGTGTTATCAATAAAAAATAATAAAACGCTTAGGTTAAATAAACAAAATTTTGAATAAAATTGAAGCATCGCAAAAGTGAGAATATTCTTGATTGAATAAATCTTAGCGAAAATGTCGACCAAGCCGGAGGAGGCTGCTGAAACAGCAGAGAACGCTGAAAATTCCAATGATTCGTCAGCTGAAACAACATCATCGCGCGGTGGCGACTTTGAGACAAAGTTAGAAACTGATCGCAGCAAAAGATTTGATTATTTATTGAAACAAACTGAAATATTTTCGCATTTTATGACTAATACTTCAAAAGACAAAGCTGGTAGTCCACTTAAGGTTAAACCAGGTAGACCAAGAAAACAACCATTACTTATAGAGAATAAATCATCATCGTCTGATCCATCAAGTGCCGATCATCGACATAGAAAAACTGAGCAGGAGGAGGATGAAGAACTTCTTGCTGAGTCTAATACTAATGTTGCACCAACAACACGCTTTGAATCATCACCACACTATATAAAGTCTGGTGAATTGCGTGATTATCAAATACGCGGTTTAAATTGGATGATATCACTTTATGAAAATGGTATTAATGGTATTTTGGCTGATGAAATGGGTTTGGGTAAAACATTACAGACAATATCGTTGCTTGGATATATGAAACATTTTCGTAGTATTCCTGGACCGCATATTGTCATTGTTCCAAAATCAACATTAGCCAATTGGATGAATGAATTTAAAAAATGGTGTCCATCATTGCGAGCTGTGTGTTTAATTGGTGACGCTGAAACACGTAATACATTTATTCGTGATGTCATGATGCCAGGTGAATGGGACGTTTGTGTGACATCATATGAAATGGTTATCAAAGAGAAATCGGTATTTAAAAAGTTCAATTGGCGTTATATGGTAATTGATGAAGCACACAGAATTAAGAATGAAAAATCTAAATTATCAGAAATTCTTCGTGAATTCAAAACAGCCAATAGATTGTTATTGACTGGTACACCATTGCAGAATAATTTACATGAACTTTGGTCATTGTTGAATTTTTTGTTGCCTGATGTATTTAATAGTTCTGACGATTTTGATTCGTGGTTTAATACAAACAGTTTTCTGGGCGATAATTCATTGGTTGAACGGCTCCATGCAGTATTGAGACCATTCTTATTGCGACGTTTGAAAGCCGAGGTGGAGAAAGGTTTGAAGCCGAAGAAAGAAATGAAAGTTTATATTGGACTTGGTAAAATGCAACGTGAATGGTATACCAAAGTATTGATGAAAGATATTGATATTGTGAATGGAGCGGGAAAAATTGAAAAAATGCGTTTACAGAATATTCTTATGCAATTGCGGAAGTGTTGTAACCATCCTTATCTGTTTGATGGTGCTGAGCCTGGACCACCATACACTACCGATGAACATTTAGTTTATAACTGTGGTAAGATGGTGATACTCGATAAATTACTGCCAAAATTACAGGAACAAGAGTCACGAGTATTGATATTCAGTCAAATGACAAGAATGTTGGATATATTGGAGGATTATTGTCACTGGCGTTGCTTTCAATATTGTCGTTTAGATGGTAATACAGCTCACGAAGATCGTCAGCGTCAGATAAATGAGTTCAATGCACCAGAAAGTGAAAAATTCATTTTTATGTTGTCAACACGCGCTGGTGGTCTTGGTATCAATTTAGCAACTGCCGACGTTGTTATTATTTATGATTCTGATTGGAATCCGCAGATGGATCTTCAGGCTATGGATCGTGCTCATCGTATTGGGCAGCAGAAACAAGTACGTGTATTCAGATTTATCACAGAAAATACTGTCGAAGAAAAAATTGTCGAGCGTGCCGAGGTTAAATTACGTTTGGACAAATTGGTAATACAACAAGGACGATTGGTTGATGCAAAACAAACTGCATTGAATAAAGATGAAATGCTGAATATGATCAGACACGGAGCTAATGAAGTGTTTGCTTCAAAAGACAGCGCAATTACGGATGAAGATATTGATACAATTTTACAAAAGGGTGAAACAAAAACTGAGGAAATGAAACAAAAGCTCGAAAGTCTTGGTGAATCTTCATTGAGAAATTTTACTGTTGATGCACCAACTGATTCAGTGTATCAATTTGAAGGTGAAGATTATCGTGAGAAACAAAAGGCTATGGGTTTGGGTAGTTGGATTGAACCACCAAAACGTGAACGCAAAGCTAACTATGCTGTTGACGCTTATTTCCGTGAAGCATTGAGAGTTTCTGAGCCAAAAGCACCGAAAGCCCCACGACCACCAAAACAACCAATTGTTCAAGATTTTCAATTCTTTCCACCACGATTGTTTGAACTATTGGATCAAGAGATTTATTATTTTCGTCAAACAGTGGGATATAAAGTTCCAAAAAATCCAGAATTGGGATCCGATGCAGCAAGAATGCAAAAAGAGGAGCAGCGAAAAATTGACGATGCTCAACCATTGACTGATGAAGAAGTAGTAGAAAAGGAGAAATTGCTCACTCAAGGATTTACCAATTGGACTAAGCGCGATTTCAATCAATTTATCAAGGCAAATGAAAAATATGGCCGTGACGATATTGAAAATATTGCTAAAGAAGTTGAAGGAAAAACTCCTGAGGATGTGATGGAATATTCCGCAGTTTTTTGGGAACGTTGTCATGAATTGCAGGACATTGATCGTGTAATGGCACAAATTGAACGTGGTGAGGCGAAAATTCAACGCCGCGCTGGAATAAAGAAAGCATTGGATGCAAAGATGGCAAGATATCGTGCGCCATTCCATCAATTAAGGATAGCATATGGAACAAATAAAGGTAAAAATTATACTGAGGAGGAGGATCGTTTCTTGGTGTGTATGCTGCACAAATTGGGATTTGATAAAGAGAATGTTTATGAAGAACTGCGAGCGACTGTTAGATCAGCGCCACAATTTCGTTTCGATTGGTTTGTTAAATCACGAACAGCATTGGAATTGCAACGTAGATGCAATACATTGATAACACTGATCGAACGTGAAAATCAGGAGTTGGAAGAACGTGAGAGACAGGAGAGGCGAAAGAAAGGTGGTAATGTTGGTACAAAACCGACAGGCAAGAGAAAGCAAGAGAACTTACCAGCGCCACAAGACAAATCGCGGAAGAAGAAAAAGTGAAATGTATTTGTAAATGACTTGTATTTTGCTGCGTTTTAATTCCTATTTCTTTTCTATGATTTTTTTTTTTTTTCCTTTTTTTATTCTACTTTAAATCAATAATCATCGAGTAAACGATTCTTCTATAAGATTGAAATCATCACTCAAACAATATGTCATTAGTGTATTTTGTTAAATTAATAACAGACACAAACAATGTCATCGAGTATTAAAAAAAAATCAATGATTAATCCAGTTGTCAACACTGAGTTATTTAAATATATTGGAATATGTAATTTTTGTATTTTTTTCCCAATAGCGGCATCGAAATTAACATTGATGAAACATAAAATAAATAAAATGACACATTTCCACAATATTACTCTATCTTTGTAACTACTGTTTATTTACTTCCTCAAAAACAAATCGCATTCCTGCAGATTTCTTTTTATTGGAAAACATTGAATGAAAATATACAATCGAGATAACAGAGATGTCATTATTTCGTGATTGGAGTTAGACGTTCGGTCATTTAACAAACAATTGTACAATGGATGAATCTCATCTGAACAATTCATAACATGCATTCATTGCAAGTCGTCTGAGTTAAATTATAATTAACACGATTTTTATGTTACCATTAGTTTTTGTTTCTCATCTAATTCAGTGCGAGGTATTTTCCACAATTTTTTTTTTTCGTCTTTCTCAATACTCTAAATCGTATTATTTTTACAAACTCCTAGCAGGCAGGCGCATTGCTTTCATTTAATTTTTTTCATTTTGTTTCAATATCTTTTTCTCTCATATCACTTCTTTCACACACCCTGTATATATATATATATATATATATTTTTTTTTTTCGTTTTCATTATATTGGCATCAAATACGTATAACAATATATGTTTCGCAGATTGTATTTCTCATGATTGATTTGTCCATTGATGAGAAAAAAAAATAATAAAAAAAGGATGGAGTTATTCTATTTTTGTATTTTTTTTTTCCTTTAATGAACATTCTTGAAATTAACAAAATATTTTTTTTTCTAAAACCACTCATTGCATTATATCATTAGCAATGTGTCGATTCTTCCAACTATCATTAAGCAAAAATATAAATAATTATGATAATTAATTATTATAATAAAAGTACAGTCACTATAAAGATATGAATGGGCGCGAATATATCATGCAGTTTGAGATCTATCGATCAATATCTGATCACAAAACAAAAATTTAACTCGTTCATTTTTTATACCTATTTTTCTGTTTTGTTTTTTTTGTTTTTTTTTTTTTTCGACATACCGAATTACTTCGGCAATCATTTTTCTTTATTTTTAGCGTTTGTGTTTTGCGCGTTTTTATTTTTCCATCAAACGTTCCGTTTTTTCACTTAATAATAGTAATCGTAATCTCGTCATTTTTTTTTTTTTTTTCAATTCATTTCGTTCTGTCCCTTATTACATATACATCATTTTCATATGTATGTTCATACATATGTATATATTTATATAGACTCTATGATACTTATTATTTGTAATTGGTATATAGTTTGTTTTGAATATACCCACTAAGCCTATGACAAGGACCGGCCCACTGTTGACACATCTACAACTATTCTCCCATTTCTATTTTTTATTAATGAATTATTAATTATTATTATTTTTCATTATTATCTAAGGAATATCACTGCACACTACACAAAGACTGTAATGATTACGTTAGTTATTTATATATTTATATATACCTAAAACACTGGGCGATTGCCAATAATTAATTATTTTTTTGTCAATTATTTTTCATTTCTTTTTCAATTCGTCAATATAATTATGTATACTGTCAGGAGAAGAAGAGAAATTCATGTATTCTGACAATAGCACGCAAATATCACGTATATCAAATTATTGGGATTGGAAAAAAAAAAAAAAGAAAAAAAAACCAAGTGAAACGTATCTTACGCATAAACTTATGAATACATGAAAAAAAATATTTAAATCAAATAATAAAAAAAATGCATCCACTGGATTTCAGTCGTGATAATATAAATGCGTTGCACGGAAGAAAGAAGATGTGTTGAATAAGATATTAATGATTGAATATAATGAAAGTTTTGCAGAGATGCATCGATTTCTTTTCTTTTCTTATTATTTGACTGTTTCGTTCGCGTAGTTTTCTCTCTATCATAATTTTTTTTATTCATAAAATTTATGTGCACACACACACACACACACACGTATACGCATGGAAAAAAAAGAATAAAAAAAAATGTTTTACATTTAATAATTGAATAATAATAGTAATACTGGTAAATAATATGGCGTGAGAAAGCGACAATTCCGCCAGGATAAAAATTGCTTTTTATGATTTTTTTTTTTTTTTTTTTTTCGTGTCTATAACTGAATAATAAGCCTTAACTTAATAATAATAATGCTCAGAGCAATTTGAAAGTAAAAATACATACAAGTTAAATATTAATAATAATCATAATTAATTGCTATGAGAACTTAGTAGATTGCTTCGAGAGAAATTTGATTATTTTTGATTGTTTAAACGTGCGCAATATATGCGATATATTATAATATTAATTATTAAAGAGTTGCGCTGATTGATGTTATCTAGATGACACGTAAAAAAGCAGTCATTTTTCTTCATGTTTTTTTTTTTTCCTTTTTTTGTATTTTTCGATTTTCATATTAGTTTTTTATTTTCTTGCTCTGCTTCTCATCTATATTACCTCAATATTCCAACCTCACTGTAATTTCAATCTCAATAATGCGTGAAAAAATGATTTTACGGCAAGTATAACTCCCCACATCAGTGCGTATTAAAAATGTGTTCTCAATACTCAATAAAAAAATTTGTTTTTCACGATTTACAATCGTAAAACTCGTCATTTTGTTATTTCATCATTTATATAAAATTCTAAAGTAATTTCCTGCCCACTGAGCTGCTGCAGACTAAATTGCATAGATGTGTATATTTATAATGTTGAATATGAGACAACTTTTGAATTACTTTCTGGTGCTAATGTTTGTGACTTATTCAATATAACTTTGTTCTTCTTATACGTTATATTGTTTTGTGTATTTTGTTCTTTCCCTCCAAATGATTAATATGACGCTCTCTCGAAATTGTTCAAATGATTAATTATTACTCATATATAATCGCATAATTAGGTGCAATGTTTAATATTAAATCTATATTTTTCTTTTCCTATTGGTAGTCAAAATGGAATACTTGTATGGTATAAGGGAAACAGACTATTGGTAAATGGAAACGTGCTTACTACAGATAACAATGATCCAAATCGAAGCGTTTCCGTATATCAATTTTCATTGATTAATGCAGAAAAAAAAATACACATATAAAAAAAAATCCCTGTGGAGACTCTTATTAGAATGAAAAATATATCAGCGAATAATTCATAGAAATTATATTATAAACGACTTAGATCGAAAAATTGAAGTGTAAAAAATTCCACGAGGAAAAAAATGTGTATAGAAAAATGCATTTGTGGCAACTAAACAAAAAAAAAAAAAAAAAGAAACAAAACTATAAGCAGAAAATCCATATTCACAGTCTACGTTCATACAATATTCCCGTATTGTTATGTCATTCACGATATAAAAAACAATAATTTACCCTCATTTCTTTTTTCTTTGTCCCACTCTTATCGTTGACGTTAATTCGCATATAATTTACCCGTCCTTGGCATTTCGCCGGTTCAGTGATATCTATCTTTCTTTTAGTGTGTGTACTCAACCCCTCAAAAATTCATTCGTTTCACGCTACGAATAATTAATTGACGTGCCACACGCTTTTATCATCGATCGGAAGAATTATAAAAAAATTTTAAAGATCATCAAATCACTCCAGCTCATGATGAAATAAAAATTCTCAAAAATTCTCTCTCACAAATTCAAATATACATGAGAAAATTCAAGATTTTATGAAAATAAATAATAAAAATATCACCAATCGTCGATTTCGTGAGATTCCGATCGCACACGTTACTATCTTCACTCCATACGAATTTTACCAATAAAAGATAAACTTTCTGATTTTTCCCTCATTTCGCATCAAAATGAAAAAATTATTTCTCATTTTGAAAAGTCAATTATCAATCAATGAATATTCTATGGAGGATATGGATTATCCATCCATTAATTTTCATTATAACCGAAGAAGTAAAAAAATTATGTATACATAACTCTTCCAAGACAACACGTTTGATCGAAAAAATCATATGTGCCTCCAAGGGGGTGGATCAGGGGGTGGAGGCATGGTTACTTGTTACAAGCGACAGTGGCCCCTCTTTCTGCTACCATCATTACCATCCTCATCCTCACCACCACGTCGTATTTCTGTGTATCTTTCACCCTTTACACTTACTATTTTATTGTCCAAATAACGTACCAATTTTTTTGGCTCACGTTTCGGCGTTACTGGACGATGTTCACGCGAATCATCGTCACGATCAACGTAACTATAACGTGCTATTATACGTGACTTGAGTTCCTCATCGTTGACACTAGCCTTTGAGCGCCGATTTGGCTGAAAATGAGCCAGAAAAAAAAAAACAACCATTAAAAACAGCAATTAATGAAGTTATTGTGAAAAAAATAAATGAGTTAATGTTTTTATTACCGTTAAATAAGTGAGATTACTCGTGATACTTTGACCAGCCTCCTGTCTGTGCAATGCAATCTGTGCAGCTTTCGCGATATCGCCACCAGCGATAGCAAGACAATGTCGTATTTCAGCCGGACTTGCAGCAGGAAACATTTCCTGCAATAATGCTACTTGATGCCAGGATGTCTCTTGTTGTTCTGGGAAATATTCACCACTTGAATCACTGCCAGCATCACTTGTCTCTGACAAATGGTGAACACGTATACGTTGTGAAGAATCTGGTGGTAACAATGCAGCCAAACTCAACTGACTTAACGGATCATTAACTTGGCCATCATCTGACGGACCTTTATTTCCTTGTTTCAATTTATTTTCAACATCCAACAGCCATTTGGATACAGCATCCTTTTCAATCGTTGAAAATTCAGGCAAACATGCCGACACCATTTCACACAATCCCTCGACATCAAGATCCTCTTCGAGTGCACTCTCCTCTACCATACTTACTACATAACTCAATACAATATCATCTATTAAGCTGAATAAAAAAAAGGAAAAGAAAATAGAAAATTATTTAGAGATTAAATAAAGAATGGTTCGAACTCTTTAGTTTTCATGAGGTTTCAGCGATCCAATTTATCAACAGTATATTAGGAAATTTTATTTGTACTATTCTTTAATTTCGTTGGTTCATAATTTCTTGTTTACCACAATAACAAAAACCAAAAAACTTTTATCATTGGCGATGAAACCAAGGAATGTTAATTGTTCATAAACTAATTTTGTCTCTCGCCTGTAGTTTTTGTACTCTACTAACTCTCACTCTCCTGTGATTAATTGGATCAAAGTGGCTATTTGAAAACTGAAGAGTTTTTAAATTAATTGAAACCATGTATGTACAAATTGGATATAAAACCCAGAACTACTTGAAATTGCTTGAAAAATAAATAAAAATAAAATAAAATCAATAAATAACAATGAGCACTAGCCTCTTATTTTTTTTGTTTTTTCATTACTACTATTTAATTAAACTCTTTCACAATTACCTCAATTGTGCAGTAGGAACTTGCTTACTAACGAAGCTAAAGAGTGATTTCTTCACCAACTCCTCTTTCTCATCCATAGTTTGCTGCATCCTGCAACCACATTTTCAAATTAAAACAAAAACCAAAAAAAAAAAAAACCGTAACAAAAAAATCCAAAATATTCTATTTTTATTCATATCATAATTTTCCGGACTTCTGATCTTGAGGTTAAGTAGAAAATAAAATAGAATAATAGTAAAAAAACAAAAGTTCCCCAATATTTCTCACAACGAAATTCACAATTGTCAATCGATTGCCAATAAACAAAATGGCATACCTTATTTATCGTGTAAATAAAATTGTAAAATCAATCACAAAACTGTGACTTAATTATGAGTGAGTAGAAAAAAAAAATAATAATTCATGAAAAGGCAGGAAATTGCAATGATTTTTTTCTTTCTCCCTTTCTCTCACTCTCGCGCTTTTGCGAAGCGCCGGTTTGTATGGATAAGAGAAAGGGGATAGTCTCTCTTCACTGTATGGTGTATATAGTTGTGTATCACTAGTCGCTCCGATGTTCCTTGCGTATGATAAAACACAACCTTACTATTTTCAAATATATAATACAATTTTTTTCATCTCTATTATTTCGCGCCAATAATTGATTAATTAATAAACTAACCTCGTAATATTTCAATGGACAATAATCGTCGGCGTTTCTATTTCCAATTATCTTACAAGCGGCAAGAGAATATTCTTTCGTTTACAAACAAGCCAGCTACTATACAATTTGACAGCTCCAACATTTGGGGGAGGGTATTTCTGTCCTGCTTACTCTCTTGAAAAAAGGAATTAAAGAAAAAAAACTACACTAACGCCATCTGGTGTATGATTTTGACGTCATTGCGTCGTCGGTTTTGTTCCCCTTTACTTCCTCGATAACCTCGCGCACAACAAAAATGATAATATATATGTATATTTATTTTATAAAAGGTTCCCTTGCGCTTTTGCCAGAGGAAAATTGAAAGAGAATGTGGCGATAGAAGCGAAAGAACGGAGAGAGGGATTATTTCAACCCTCGTAACGCGGCCACTCTGGGGTCACCAGCCTCTCTTTTTACCATCCCCACTTCCTCCTCGATGGATTGTGGATGATAATGAATCAATACGCGTGCGGTTACGTCGCGCAACACCTTGATAATGTTGAATATACGTTGTCGGGTGTATAAATAATAATGGATGGATTTTTTTTCTCAGGGTTTATGAGCCATTTAACATTGATTTGTAGATATGCGAGGGTTGTGGGTAAATAAAAGAAGAGTATTCAATAGTTGGGATTGTTTTAAGTATTATCAGGACAGTAGATTATCCCTTTAGAGTATTTTTTTTTTTCTGTTATGACTTAACAATCCCGAGGTAATTAATTTAGGGCCATACATTAAAATTCTTTTTGGGTATCAGGTGATGTTGAGGTGTTGAAAACTGAAAGATTAATAGCACTCCTTATTGAAGACTATTTCGATCGATCATTTTCCGACATTATAATTGCTTCATTTATTGGTTTAACAGGTTCTGTGTGTCAGCAAACACATTTCATATCACCCCACAGATTTATAAATATTTAGAATTTTATTGATATAGATATGAGGATGGGTACGACCTAGTTTATGTAAAGATAAATATCTATTTTTGAAGTTGTGTTCTGAAATCGATATAGAGATATATGTATATAAAACATACGTGTTCATAAAGAAAAAAAAAACACTATGCTTGGAACTTCAATGTTATTTTTTAATATGCCACCTTTTTATTCATTTTTAAGACAGGTCATTTGATGAATTACATTTTTTACAATTACTTTCATGCATTCATGCATATTGTTACTTTTATTTCTTAAACATAGACAATATACATTTATGTATATTTTCTGTTTATATATATATATGCGTATGTATATTAGTACAGCCTGTTCGAGGTCAATAGAAGAACAGTTCTTTAATAGTAGGATTTATAAAAAAAATCTGTTCTTATTAATTCAAAATTGAATCAATTATTTCAATCGTTCAATATTTCGATTCATTTTGGTAAGACGTGATTAATTTTTTAAATGCATGTTCAATTTTATCATTTCGATTAATAAATTTGACATGTTCATGATACGAATGGCAGATTTAAAATTGATTCGAATATTCTTTGATGACTGCATAAAGCGAACAAACATTCGTCTTCATATGTATACTTCTATATATCTTTGTTTTTTTTTTCTCTCAATTTCAAATATATTATTACATTAATAATGCTCGGAAGATTGATGCCCTTTTCGTACACGACGCACACACACACACACACACACAAACACAATATGAAACAATATTATCACCGAGATAATAAACTGTTTACATACTTAATTCCGATTATTATAACCTGAGACACTCCATTTGAATACAAATTAAAACGTAGATATCATATAATGAATAAAAAAAAAAATTTTTTAAACAAGGAAAATCCCCTAGTCATATAAATAATAATATTTTGGTCATGACTATATAACAAATGATGATTTGTTTTTCACTAGCGAATTATTTGTTTCTATTTATTACATGGCACCAATAATTAGACGTAAAGAAATGATTATGGAAAAAAAAAAAAAATGGATAGAAAATTGAATTGTTAATATTTAAATTTGTACCTGCGCATCGACTATAGAATAACGATAGAGAATTCATTCAAATTATCTTTCATTATCATCCAATATATTTTTTTCACTCACTTCATATTTTTCGTCTTCTTCATCAACATCATCATGGATTCTTAAATCTCTTCTTGATCTTGTATCAACAACACTACTACTTTTACTGCAGTCACCATCTGCTTCTTCAACAATATCCTGTTCCTGGTCTAAAAAATCTGTCGGTACGAATTCCATATTATCATCATTGTCATGAAGATCGGGTGGCCGAGGTAATGCAGAAAAATGTATATCACCATCAGCACTGTCTGGACGATCATCACCTCCTGGATCATCATCGTCATGCATGCTCATTAAATTATCATAATTGGTCGCAGAACTGTCGTCATTATTATCCGGAAATATATCATTTGGACTGAGGGGAATGTCAAGTGGTTCAAGTTTTATTGTTGTATTTGGTGAGGTAGGTGTTGATGGTCGTTGAAGACGAATTTTTGTAAATGGTCGATGTTCATTTATTGGCTCTGTCATTGTACGTTTTGGCACGCGCTTTGGACTAGTTGGAGTTAATACCGATGATACTGTTGTTGGCGTTGATGTTGATGTTGTTATTGATGCCCTTGTTTCTTTGGTTTCTGTTGGTGTGGCTCGTAAATTGGGCGTTGACGATTTAACCACTGGCTTTGGTTGCGGTATGAGCATTGGGGGTTTTGGATTCTGTGAATAAAAATCATAAGAATAAAATAATAAAGTCGAGATCCATAATTCTTTTTTATTATCGAAATGGTGAACAAACCTGTGACGAAGGATTAGGTCCCGCTAACCCCTTGACTTGAAGTGCTTCAGCAGCATTCAATAACTGCGGGAGTTTATCATGTGCAACATTAACTTCGCCCCGATACATAAATTTAACTAATGCCTCAACTTCCCAAAATTTCAAATCTTTCATCAATATAATAGGATGTTGGCACGGATTTTCACGCAATAATGTTGCAAGATAATCGCTACATGATGATAATATCATTTTATGACATTTTAGAGAGCGTCCTTCACATGCCAATGTAACATCAACGAATTGTTCGGCGTCAAGTAATGATGGAAAACTATTTTGCATATTGCTATGGTAACTGTTCCACCTCAAGCAAACCTGATAACACAACCAGATGGAATTAGTACAATTATAAATAGAATTATCGATTAATCTATTAAGGTAATCATACAATCATCATGAAACCAAATTGCCAATTATACCTCTTGCGATTGCTGTGGATGGACATTTTGATTGGTTTTAGTAGTCTGCTGTCGTGGTGGCATTTTAATCGTCGTTGACGCAACTTGCTTTACTTTCAGTGGTATTGTTTTGAGTACAAGTGTTTTTCGTTGTTGTTGGCTAGAGGCGCTTGAAGTTGGTGGAATATTTTTAACTTGTGGTCGGACTAATGATTGACTAGCTATCCTTATCGTTCTGCTAGCGGATGTGCTTTGAGAATTCGACTGCATAACTGAAATAAATGATAAGAAAACAGAGAATGAATGAATAATAATAGATACTATTATTTATGCAGGTGACTTTTATGAATAAGGTTTGGATGTCACAAAATTACCATGATATCGCCTGCCGATGAGTCTGCCGCCATGATGAACTCTGAGATGCCGATGAAGATTGGTTGTACCACATTGACGTGGATTAGCCCCACCACGAACAACCACAGATCCACAAATACGACATTGCGCTCTCAATGGATCATTCGCGCATAGATCAAAGTGTGCCCATACTGCACTAGGATTTGCCATTGCTCGAAGACTACGAGCATGTGATCGTACTCGTGTTGGATGTCCGGATGTTGGTGATGACATTACTTCATCCAGATAGCAATCGTCATCGTCATCGGGTTCTTGTTTCATTGTGCCCTCCAATCTTTCGTGAATTATATCGCGCGATGAACAACGTTCGGCAAAACGAATTGGTGGACGACCACGAATTGGTAATGTTGCTACGGGATCCGGCCCGCCAAATAGCAATCTATCACTTGACGCCGTTTTTAATTGTGGTTATATTATTTTGTGCTATTTGGTGTATCTGAAAAATATAAAGTGGTAGATTTTTAATACGGTAGTCATGACAGTGGACCAAATGGGCTAAGCTATTTATGATTCTAAATTGACTTGAATATTTAATTCGATGGTTAACCCATCTACAAAGTTTCAAATCAAAGGAAAAAAAAGGTCTATTGATGGAGAGAAAAAACCGGTTGTGATGAAAAATACGCTCAAAATATTTCATCATGATCAATGCCATATTCCATAATGAAGAATAAAAAAAAACAATATGTATAGTATTTTTTCCTCGGATTCCAACAGCTCCACATATTGCTCTGAATCGCATGTACTATTGGGTAGATTGATGAAGCCGAGGAGAGTGAACGTGATTGATAGAAGATATACGTGAAGAAAAAGTGGGAAAGGTAAAAGTAAGAGAAGAACGAGCGCAGTCGCATGTAGTCGCCAAACCAAATATTTCGTCTAACTATTATTATCAGCATGGCCAGCCGCTACAGAATCGTATGAATTCAACGACAACGACAACGAACGCCATTGCGCGCGTGCGTTTACATTCTATAAAAAGAAATTATAATGTTGCGCACGATGTGAAAATCACGCTAAAGCCACAACCACATATACAACTATTTCCCGGGAATAAAAATTCCACCGATTCTACACACGCAGGATATTCTAATAAATTTATAAATTGCGCGCGAATGAAGTTGGTAAAATAGACCTCTGTAATATCGTAACAATGAAAAAAGCGTGATAAATAATTGATCTCACAAATTCTATGCATACATTATATCGAAATGACAAGACACATTAAAATATAAAAGATTCAAGAAAGGAAAGTGTTTGTATATGTGTATCGAAGTGTGTTTGTGTGCAGATAAAATTTTCCCTCCACCCTTCCATCATACTGAGGGGGAGTGAAGTCTAACACACAATAGACAACACATCCCACATACACATACATAGTTTTATCCGCTTTCAAATTCACGCTCTCTATCCTTCTTTCTCACCCCTCACACAATCACTCTTATTCTTGCTCCCACTTACTAAACGTTACAATGACCATTGCGCCTCGCGCGTGTCATATCGACCGAAATGTTCCTTCACTTATACATATACACACCCATGTATAAAAGAAGACACGCGCAGTAATAATATAATATAGTATTAGTACTCGAAGTGAGTGGGTGAGACAAACATTGGGTGGCTTCCCGCGGACTCGCGAATTGACCGGCTAGATACAAATGGCGCCGATCGTTGCATTAATCGCCATTGTTCTCACTTATCACTTCATTAATAACTAAAAATTAAAATATAATTAATCTTGCACATTGTCACACTACAGTATATACACATCCAATACCAATACTTCACCTTCAATAACAGAGTTGATTTTTTCTTCGTTGTGTCCGTTATATATATATATATATATGTCTGTATATATGTAACTATATACGCCTCCGTTAATTCTCAAATATCATTTATAAGATCTCATGAGCCAGGTCCTTTCGTCTCTTGATTGAATAACGCCTTTTTTTGGTTATGATACAAATATTATTATTTTTGTTATTATTATCAATAATATATTATTATTTATGTATATGTATGTAGTAATAACAATGGCTCAATTTATAGACAAGATTCGTCCGCGTGGCCCCTGTACTCACCGAAGAACGAATCGCTAAAGCCGAACCCGGGGATGACTAAAATCGAAATCGGCTGGCTCTGATGCGGGGCGCAATGGAGACGCGCATGTGCGACGCCGCCGGTCTCTATTGCCTATTGCTCTCACTCTCTCTCTCGCATTGTCGACAACGTTGACGCTGCTCGACGTATTATTCTGAAGTATCGTATGTGTATGCCACCGATGTTTGTCCCCCTCATTGCCCTTTATCGATACTAGCATTTATCCTTGTCATGCTGGTGAGTGTGCGTGTGTTGGTTAGCTACTAACCAGTATGATCACGTTTGCTCTGGTTTTGCTCCTTGTCTTGCGCAAGTTCAAGCTTATTTCTTCTTGACCGTTCGGTACTATTAGATATGTATATTGTATGCGGCGCTTGTTTCTTATGTTAAGGAGGTTAATTTGTGCTCAGAGAAATGAAAATGAGAGAAAGAGAGAGAGTGAGAGAGAAATAGTTAGTTAACAAGTCATCGATCGAATCGGCCATAGTGCCATGAAGTTCGTTCGAAAGCTCGAAATCGAATGCAATTATTCACTTACTTCAAGACGCTGTTGATAATAGTTTTTTTTTTAAATCGAGATATTCACAATCGAAAATTTTTTAGAGAGATATATAGGTTAAATAATTGATAGAACTTTACTTTATATTTATGTTTATAGGTTGGAATATGGAATATTTAGCGAGTATGCAAAGTCCATAAGATATGAGGGGTGCATTATAAGAAGTCGGCAATGCAATATATGTGCATGTGAGTACGTGATGCAGCTGGGCTTCTATGTATACAACAACAGTCGCCTGCTGCCAGACATGTATGTTGGGGAGGAAAGAAAATCCGGTTGAAAAAGTTCTTTTGGAGTATGGCGACGGTAATGGCGAAGGTCGTTGAGATGTAACTTGAACTGTGTGTAGGTTGATCAAAAGCAAACATCAGTGAGCTGTATGAAAAACCAAGGTACACGTGAAGTGATAATAGGGCAGACCATATTTATTCGATCTTTCCTTTTTTATAGCTGAAGATTCACGGTAAATTCATACCTTGAAAAGTTTACAATATCTATTCTTCAATCTGTATGTAGGTTACCGTGCAGATACTAATTGAATCATCGAACTGATATTTCGAGACGTTCCTTTTTCCACATATCATTGTTCCCGTAATAATGATAATAATGATTGAGTGTTTCATCATTTTTCCCGCCAGTAAACTTTAAAAAATAATATAGGACTCTACTGTATCGACAATCGATACGCCAACACTCAAAAGCCTGTTGATAAAACAGAGAATTCACATCATTACCGACGTGGCGTGCATATAAAATTTCATGCGAATTTCACCACCATTTTCAAAATACAATCAGTAAAACAATTTCTAACATAAAAATAACTCATACCTCGAACCCTCGCAACGAAAATTAATAATAAAATCACAATGTCTTCTAGGTGTGCAATATTATATGGTAGCATGATTGATGACTGTCCAATGTCTCATAAGGATTATACAAATAACCTCAATTAGTCGGCGCATCAATACAACGAACATCATTAAAATGCATTTATAGATAATTATTGAAAATTATCATGGTCTGTATGTGTCTGTATATAAAAATTCCTATGTCTCTCTGTATCGATCGAACACACATTAAATATATAATAACTGCAGATGAATATACAGTGGCAGCAGTGGTGCTCTTCCATATCACCAACACCATTACAACCATCTTCTTTTTTCTCTATTCCCAACAACGTCATCCATTCCTTCTCCCTTCTCCTCCACCACCACCACCATTGCCTCCACCTCCTCCTCATTCTCCTCCTCCTCCTTTTGCTGCTGCTGCTACTGCAAACCATGCAAACTGTGTTGTTGCCCGCTATCTCTCTATGTAATGGTGGCGGTGGTGCTGCTGTTGCTCTGGCTGCTCGTGTTTGTCGAATAATAATCGACAAAAAGACGACCAACAAAACGGTATCAACAACTACACAATGACGAACGACACTAATCAACAATTGATTATAAATATATTGTGAATATTCAAATATTGAGTACAAATATTTATTAAACGAATGATAAACTTGACAGTGATTGTGTGTGAACATAAATACGAAGTAAAAGAAGGAAAGCGAGAAAGAACGAGAAAGAGGGAGTAAGAGTGTGGGAGAGAGAGAGTGAGAGTGCGAGAGAGGAGAAAAAGAGAATGAAAAGAACCCTTTGCATTGTAAGATGTGCGAACGCGAATATTCGTGGCCTATCGCGTTGCGCACGTACTCAGTAATACATGCCAAAGGCAATATATTGAGATGATCCTGGACGAGGATACGATTAAGGGACGATCAACCACAATTACACTGTGGTTTCTAGACAATTTGTTGCGATAGAATTTTTTTTTCATCACTCCGTATCTCTACTGCTTTAACCAAACCAAACCAATATATAAGTATATGTACTAGTGTTGTCGTATAACAATAATAATAATAATGATGATGATGATGATGGAGATGAGGATGATGATGATGATGAGGAGGTTGATGGTGGTTATATGCTAATGTGCTTTTCTCAGATAGAAAAAATAATTATTATATTTGTGAGCAGAGGAAGATGATATTGTGGATGGAAATTTGATTAACTTGGAAATTGTATCTTATTTATGAAAAATATTCTTTGTATATTTGTTGTATTACAAAAGTTACAAATGTTAGAATATACAACGATGCAATTGATAAATGATGGGATTATCGTCAATATTAAAAATGTGGATAAGGAGAGGAGGACAACGACGACCATAAGAAATAATCGTCGAAATTTGTTCATGGATATAGTTATCGTGAATTCACGCGTGCAATATTCCATGTTTGACGTGTGACAATACAATTACGGTGATATGTTTTCGACACCGGCGTCAGTTGTGGGCGAGCCGTCAGGCTATGACTTTGAAAAAGAGGAGAATGCTGCTAAATGGAAGGGTGTCTTTGTTAATTCATTGAGAAAAGTTTGTTTCATACTCTTGCGATAATGTATTAATTTATGGTTCGATTTTTTTATTGATGCTGTTTATTTATTTATAATTTCTAGGTTTTGGAGCAAGTTCATCCGAGTTTGGAGGCGAGACAAGATGCATTGGATTACGTTGAGAGTTTGATATTGAGAATGTTGGGAATGTTGTGTGGTCATCCACCACCTCATACACCACAAGACGTTGAGGAGAGAGTGAGAAAAACATTTCCAACACCAATCGACAGGTGGGCATTGAGAGATGCGAGAGATGCACTGGAGAAAGGAAAGAAAAAATCACCACTCGTTTTGCCAGTTGACAAGATACATCAACTATTGCAAAAAGTATATTCTTATAATTTGAATTAATTTATATAAATTGAAAATTTGTAGTTGAATATGATAACAAATATTTATTTGGATTTTTTTTTTTTACAGGAAGTATTACAGCACAAAATTGATTCTCAAGTCAGTTTGTTTGTTGTTGGAGTACTCGAATACATTTCTGCTGATATATTGAAGGTGGGTGTGAAGATACGAAAACAATTGAAAATTCTTTAACATTGTGCAACTCCTTATTATATTACTATTTCAATTCATTATCATTATTTTGCAGTTGGCTGGAAATTATGTCAAGAATATTCGTCACGTCGAGATCTCGTGTGAAGACATACGGGTTGCTATGTATGCAGACATGGTAACATATTCAATTTGTTTTGTTTGTTATTCTTTCTCGTCCAATTTTTTATTTATTTTTTTTTTTTTTCAATAATCATTTGAGCTTAAGTCTTCATTCATTGTTCGCAGTGCACATACTGGAAACGATTTTTTTATATGATACATAATATTCTTTCAATTTTTTTTATATATGGGAAATTTATTGGGACAGGAGGGAAAAATAATTTTAATAGAAAGGAAAATTTGCCTGCATATTTTCTCTGCTTGATTACATGCTTTCCACTAACATTTAAACAACACCAACCATGTTCGTTGTTCTCCGTTCATGCCGTTTACAGGTGGTACGTACTTGAGAACGACCCAAAACATCAATAATGATATCCATGAAAATATAATTATCTTCATTGCGTGATTTTATTTCTGGATTATCGCAATTTTCCCATCATTCGCTAGGTTTTGAGATACATTCGCAAACATGTACATCATACATCCACTCGATTTGTCATCATCCATCAAACTATCGGAAATTATCGAGTATTATTTAGCCACAACATAAGAAAACATTTATGTGGAATTAGATTTTTATTTCTATTTGGATAAGTATGATTGAACTTCATTTTGCGGTAATATTTGCAGTTATCTTCATTCTCATAATACTCCTTCACTCATCGCTTGTTCGTATTCAGAGCACTGTGTTACAAATATTTTACTCCAATAGACGAACAAAAAATGTGAAATATAACATCGCCAAATGTTTGAAAGTATTTTGAGGTTAATGTTTAAGCAATTTGAGGAATATTGTATTCAATTTTAATTCGATTATTACAGGTACTAATGGATATGTTCTATCAAGACGATTGTGCGGAAGGTCCACAGAGCAGTTTGGGTGCAGTTGTATCACAAACGTATGAAGAGTCTGTTCGAGACCTTATACACGATGAGCGACATTATTTGCGAGATCTCTATATGATAATTAAAGTGAGCAAACCATTAAATATATGAACAAAAAAATAAATAATAATCAATAATATTTATTCACACAATTTTTTATTCAATTTTTCAGGTGTTTAGAGAAGAAATAGCCAAGTTGACACAGGATCGATGTGAATTAGAGACATTATTCAGTAATATAATGGACATTTATGAAGTTACAGTGACATTGTTAGGCAGTTTGGAGGACATAATGGAAATAACTGAAGAGAAACAGACACCAACAGTTGGCTCGTGCTTCGAAGAGCTAGCTGAAGCCGCTGAATTTGACGTTTACATTAAGTTCGTGACTTCCACACTACTAATCGTTAATCATAAATTATTTATTGATCAAAAAATTGTATTGACCACCAAACATTTTCAGATATGCAAGGGACATGAATAGTCCACCTAGTCGTGAAGTTTTGACGAGGTTATTGTCAAGACCTGAGGCAAATGCAGCATTACGTGCTGCCGGTCACGGTCTTAAAGAAGCTGTCAAGTACTATTTGCCAAAATTATTGCTGCAACCCGTGTGGCATTGTTTTTTGTACTTCGACTATATTAAAGTATGCTCCGTACATATCAAGATAAATTCGTACAATCAATCCGAACAATCAATTCAATAAATCATATAAACAATTATTTTATAGGTATTACAAAAACGCACACCAAACACTGAAGACAGCGAGACGTTGGAGCAAGTACAAGGTCTACTGAGGCCATTGCAAATGGAATTATTGCAATCAGTTGCGAGTTTACCGAAGAAAGACACTGGATTACGTATGCAAAGCCGCGCACGAAGACACGCAGCATTGGAAAAAACGAATGAGTTACAGAAAACTGTTGATGGTTGGGATCAACGTGATATTGGACAGTGTTGCAATGAATTTATACGTGAAGATATGTTGGGAAAAGTTGGAAGTAATGGACGTAGATTGACGGAAAGGAGAGCATTGTTATTTGATGGATTATTAGTGCTTTGTAAACCGAGCAGTGGAAAACGTGTGAGTGTTAGTGTTGCGGCTGTGGGTGTTGGTGGTGGCCATCCAGCGCATCAAGGTGAACTACGGCTCAAAGAACGATTTTTTATCAGGAAAGTTGATATTATTGATCGTGAAGATACTGAGGGTAAGTTTGAAACGAAAAAACTTTGAATAAAAAAATGGTTATACGTGTTTTCTTTACATTACAATTGATTTTTATTCTTTTTTTTTTTCATCACGTTTAATGTTAGAATTGAAAAATGCCTTTGAAATTGCACCGAGAGATCATCCAAACGTTACACTGGTGGCTAAATCCGTTGAGGACAAAAACAGTTGGATGGCGGATCTCGTGATGTTGAATACAAAGAGTATGTTAGAAAGAACATTGGATAGTATATTATTGGATGAAGAGAGAAAACATCCATTGAGATTACCACCGCCGCATTTGTATAAATTTGCTGAACAAGACTGCGCGGAGAATGTGGTATTGGAAGCGAGGGAAAATGGCGGTGTGCCATTAATTAAAGGCGCGACGTTGGTTAAATTAGTTGAGAGGCTTACGTATCATATTTATGCCGATCCGGCATTTGTACGAACATTCCTTACTACTTATAGGTTAGTAATTGAAATAATTAATGGGGAAAAATTGATGTTTTTTTTTTTCCCCCATATATCTCTGATAAATACTTACATAATAAAATGTTTTGCAGGAGTTTTTGCTCACCTCAAGAGCTGCTTGCACTTTTAATTGAGCGTTTTGACATACCAGATCCATCGCTCGTTTATGGCGATGAAGAAAAGCCAACTGGTTGTAAAGCAACGGCGCGAGAAGATTGGAAACGATATCGCAAGGAATTCTGTCAGCCAGTTCAATTTCGTGTTCTTAATGTTTTAAGGCATTGGGTTGATCATCATTTTTATGATTTTGAACGTGACAGAAATCTTTTGGAGAGATTGCAATTATTTTTGGATACAGTTAGTGGAAAATCAATGAGAAAATGGGTGGACTCGGTAATTAAAATTGTACAAAGGAAATGTGAGCCATCAGAACAAAGACCTATAACATTTAGTTTCGAAAAATCGCCACCGCCAATTGAATGGCATCTGAAAGTTCCTGAGGAAGAATGGGGAATACTCACGGTATAATATTTAATATTACATCAATAAAATATTGGAAACAAATATACATTCGAGTAATGACCAAGTGATGTTATTTATTTTTTACTTTCGTTTAAAATTGACAGTTACATCCCATTGAATTGGCGAGGCAGTTAACATTGCTGGAATTCGAGTTATACAGAACGGTAAAACCATCCGAACTTGTTGGATCGGTATGGACGAAGAAAGATAAAGAAAAGACATCTCCAAATCTACTGAAGATGATCAAGCACACGACTAATGCAAGTTTATAAATTTATCTAATGGAAAAATTAATTCATGGAATACCTTCATTGAATTTCTATTAACATATATTGTTTTTCATTGCAGTTTACAAGATGGCTTGAAAAAACAATTGTAGAAGCAGAGAATCTTGAAGAGAGAGTAGCCATTGTGTCTCGTGCTATCGAAATAATGATGGTGCTGCAGGATCTCAATAATTTCAATGGCGTATTGGCAATTGTTAGTGCGATGGGATCTGCGTCAGTTTATAGATTGAAATTCACTTTTCAAGTATGATATATCACAAATATTTAACGTTTAGTCAATTTGAATAGTTAGTTTATTTTGAATTGAATATTACAGCAAATCCCAGCGCGATTGGAAAAATCACTGGAGGAAGCTCGCGAATTAAATAACGATCATTTTCGTAAATATCAAGAGAAATTACGCTCTATCAATCCACCATGTGTACCATTTTTCGGTAAATTGATGCTCTTACACTGATACATTTATACAAAAATTATTCTGCTTGGAACGTTGACACATTTATTCATTTATTAATTCACTTGTTCTTCTGAATAGGCATGTACCTGACCAATATACTACACATAGAGGAAGGTAATCCTGACTATCTTCCAAGCAGTCCTGAGTTAATAAATTTCAGTAAACGACGAAAAGTCGCTGAAATAACTGGCGAAATTCAACAATACCAAAATCAACCGTATTGTTTATCGATGGAACCGAGAATACGACATTTCATCGAAAACCTCTCGCCATTCGATCCCAATATGAAAGATGCTGACATCAGCAATTATCTTTATAATAAAAGTTTAGAAGTGGAACCACGAGGATGTCGACAACCACCGCGTGTTGCACGCAAATGGCCGGAATTGAATTTAAAATCACCGGGAATAAAAGCACGAAGTATGAGTGGAAAATTACCGGCGCCACTCCAAGCAGTGGCGTCTAGTGTTCGATTGCACGATCCAACTCCAGATATTATGCCACAACCGGAATTACCTGAGACACCGCCACACACATCGCAAAATATGATTCACTCGAGTGATCACAGTGTATTTGCGCCTGTCCTATTGGGTGGTGAGGAAATAAATCATAAAATCTATATTTCTTATGATGAAGTCGAGAATTAATTCTCGTTTTTAATTGCAATAAAGGTACAGGCCCGCCACCTGGTTCACCTGGGCCATTAAGCATGTCGGGATTGGCCTTGGGCTCTCCATGCAACAGTCCACAACTCGGTTCACCTGGACATTTGCCATCGTCGCATCATCAACCGCAAACGACTCATTTTGGTTTCAATTCCGGAACAATTGGTGTTATGGGAGCATTAGCCGGTCTCCCATCATCTGCAGGTAGTCCAGGTGCATTGCCAACACCACCTTCGCCAAGTCATTTGCCTATCGCTCAACCGCCACCACCATTGCCGCCACGGTGTCATAGGCGACGCGAAAGTTCTATCAGCGAGTCACCGCAACAGGTAAAATTATCATTTGATATCTCCCGTCATTGTATGTGATGTTTATTAATTTCTTTGCTTTTTCTTTTCTTATTCTACCAGGCAAGACAAGCACCTAATGCTCCAATGCTTCCACCACGCGAAGGAACATCCCCACCACCACCACTACCACCCCGCAGAGAAGGATCAGTCACTCTTCCACCACGACTGCCACCAACATTGAATACAAGTACGTCCGCGCTTTTGGCAAGACGTAATTCAACGCTTGAAGGTTCGTGCTCAAATACAACACATCCACGACGTTATGTTTCTTTTAATGGACCGAGTCCAACAAAATTACCACCAACCCAACCAAATGGCGCAATTACACCGCGTTTGCCGCCGAAACCCCTGCCAGGACGTCCGCCAACGACTATGTTTAATTTTAATGCGCCACCGGGTCCTAGTTAAATTGTTTTTTCTTTCTTTTTCGTTTTTATCTTTATTCAGTGTGTATTGTAATCAATGGTATGAATCAATTGGAGATTTTACGCGATGATAAAGTTCGGATTTTATGGTGATTTTATAAATATATATGTATATTAAAGTTGAAACATTTTTGCGGGTAGATAAAAGATAGTATTTGTTAAATGTGAACGGGGAAAAGAATAGATAATGGTTCATCAATGATAATGATGGTGATCAATTATGTTGATAATATGCTAGGTATATATACTCTATTAGACGTATTAAACCAGCGCACAATAAGAGATTTTCCATTTTGAAAGATTGAAATAAGAATGAAAAGTGACAAAAAAATTGTAATTCTACAACGACTTTGACGACAAACCTCAACAGGTTTAATTTACCTCTGACATTCCCTGCCCTGATGCTATATAATGATGCAGATGACCTCATAACTCATAGGTGATGAGCGATTTGTGAATGAGAAGAAATTTGAATATATAAGAATATTAACATTTATAATGTATGAAAACATCAGAGATTCGAAATTGCGATGCTTTTTATTTTATCAATTCTTTTTTTCTCCTTTGTTTTTGAATCGGAGACGATTTATTTTTCCGCGTGCCGACCGCAGACTGTTATAACTTGTACAATATATTTTTAGATATTTTTAATAATAAGTGGTAGATAAAATAGTCGATAGATTTTTAAGTAGAATATGCATATACATATGTATATGTATGAATATTTATATTTAAGCGTATATTGTATATGTAAACCCCATCCAAGCGCAGGAATACGCGTCAGTATGATATTCAATTTAAAAAAAAAAAAAAACAAAATAAAATATATTTGTAAAATTTGGGACATAAAAAAGAATAAATGTCTCTTGAATTTCAATAAAACATTCGTCGATTGTGTGGTGAACCGTGAGTGAGATTGAGAGCGAGTGAACAAAGTGGAACAAATAGAAAAACGGAAAGAAAAGAAAAAAAAATAACTTACTTGCAACATTCTTCCGTAATTAGTCGTCATTGTTTGAATTCCCATGAAGGAAAATACGAGAAAAGAAATAGATTTGTTACAAAGGAGGATTACAAAAACAAAAAATAATATTGTGTATATATGCGCGATTTTTTATCTCAGAGTGACAAGAGACGGTACGAAGAATTGATTTGCTGTAGTGGAAAATAAGGAAAACAGAAGAAAAGATAGAAGAGTGAAATTCACTTTCATTAATTAACGAACACTCCAAATATTGTTCTTAAAAATTTCTTCCTCTATTTTTATTTTTCTTCTTAAAATTCTCCGTTTTTTTTTTTTTTTTTTTCTCTATATTAATTTTTTTCTCCCACATCTTCGGGACCTTTGTCGACACCTCCTCCAATACAACTGTGATACACTATGAACGTGGGTACGTATGTTATGTAAACTATAGACATTTTAGATTTAAATATTGGAAAAAGAAAAGAAAAAAAAAACGAATCGTGGACAAAAAAATTAATATTAATTATAAATAAAAAAAGGTTACGAACAATGTGGCGTGGAAGATAGAGCAAGAACGAAAGAGGGAAAGAAAGTAATGTACGTGCACTCGTCACGGCTGCAAGTCGTATCATAGGCCAATATAATTATTATAATTAAACATATTAATAAAATTATTCGAGAGAAAAAAAACATGATCGAATATGTATATGTATATTATTATAAATATATGTTCTATCAAAAAATGAGTTATTGTAATAATATTGAATTGATATGATATCGTTGCAGCACAACGACGTGAAATATTTGAATCATGTAAAATAAAAATTATATTGTGTAGTATTTAACGAGTTGTTCATTTATAAATCCATGTATGTATATATACAAATTTTATTTGTTAGTCTATCGCGTTTGCCATCGTTATGTGACGGATATTAAAGTACACACTAAACGCATACATACGCAAAATATTTAACAATGAGTAAATGCACTGCTGGTGAGTAATAAAAAATAATCTGTCGTAATTATTCAACAAAATTATGCGCCACTAAAAATATTTATAGGGATTATAAATATGTATAACATTAATTACACCGCAATTAATATATTCACAACTATTTGTACTGGAAAATTATTTTCATATCCATGATTATAAGCCGCGACTTCCTTATTAATTACTTAATATTATTCATCATGACTAGCTTTCCTTCCATTCATTGCACATATAGCAGTCGTCAGACAATGAATGTTGAGACATTATTTTTGGCAACAGTGGGTATCACAATAGTACAATAATATTCATAATTATTTTACCCCACAACCTTAAAATCACATCATACATCATTTCAATAAAATGTATACATATATATAAATGTTAATTACTTGAGAGTTGCCATTTAGTCAAATTCGCGGACACACATATATTTACACAATTTAACCCAGTTCTTTTGAAAATTTATTACTCATTTACGATCTCACACTACGTGACTTCATGAGCAGTCGATGCGTCACTAGCTCTTTGTTGTCTACCACCAACGCTAATATGAGCGTCAAGGGTATCACTCAATTTGCTGAATCGCGTCGCCCAACTTCCACGACGTGCACCAGGTCTCGTACCGATTGAACCATTCTCTCGTAACATTAATATTAATTCATCATCGTCATCATAACCTTTCACACCTTTCTCATACTTTGCTTCTTGCGCCAGAACTTTTTCACGTGCTGTTTGGGTTGTCACAGCACTTGGTGTCTCTGGAATGATATAGCTCATTGCACCAGTTAATGCAAATACCTGAAAAAAATGTGTACATGAAAAATTTCGATGACGAACTAATAAAAAAGGGTAATAATAACGCGATTTTTTCGTCTTTTCAATCTTTAAGAATTATCCTGTTCCAGATATAATAAAATATCGTTATTCAGATTAATCTTCATCATTAATAGATTGCTAATCGCTTTTCTGCCAGAATTCATTGGTTAATGATTGAAATTTGTCTATTAAGTTGTGAGATAGGCGCGATCAAAGTGGCGAAAAGCGATTCAGCTACAGGGTAACTTTTAAAAATATTTCTACAACTCACAACATGCTCAAATACGACGACAAATGCAAGTCTAGCTGCGAATACATGCCAGTATTGTGGACTAAGACCATAAGGATCATTTCTGTGGTCAGGACCATTTCTGTAGCCTCTGTATTGACAAGTAGGAGGTTTCCAATCGGACGCCTGGCTCACCATGTCTTCTCGATAGTCAGAAGTGTTAAATTCCGAAAGTGAACTGTCGATATAACCGACCAAGTCATTTGTGGGTGAATAAACAAAGGTATAAACACATCGCGGAATAAAATCTGATGTATAAGCTATAACAAATGCATTGGAAACAACGGCAGCATAAGTAACACCTTTGAGTATTCCGTACCAAGCACCAATATCAGCGACACGTTCTGCCAACGGGCGTCGTGCCTCTTTTACCATTTTGTAAGCGTCTAATCGAATTTCACCGATATTATTGAGTAATGCGAATAATGGTGCTAGTGGAAATGCCGCGACGAATAATGTTACGAAACCGTATTGTAAAATCATTTCAAGATATTCATCGAATAGTGCAAGCTTTCCTGGATCCTGGAGTTGATAATCCTGTTCCCAATATGTATACGGTCTTTGGTGATCCTTTGTCGCTGCTTTATGTGTTCTCTTGCGCCACCAGTTCCACATTTTCGGTGATAGAATTTCCATAAAATTGTTAAACAACTGTTTGCCTATCATAATTATTGCTAATTGTATACAAAGCTCGGATAGACAACCGGCTGGATCACACACGTCTGTTTTTATTCGAAAGAATTCGGACGATCGAGCATCCACATCGCCCGGATGCACATAAAATCGTCCCTGTTAATAAATATTTTTGGTTTTAATACATGATCATGAAAAAAAAAAAACAAAGAAGAAAATATTGGGAAAATCATACCTTGAAGAATGCGATATAAATAAGTGAAGAATAAAAATTGACAAATTCAAAGAGAAATATTTTAAATGTGAAACTGTCTTCGTATTCCGTTTGTGTTCTTGGATTTTCCATGTTCACCATCCATTTTGCTAATCGCTGATATATTCGTGTGAGAATCATGATAATAACCAAGTTAAGAAGTGCAGCGGTCATTGAGGTAAATATTTTTGCATGATTTAAAAAAAATCCACCACCACCGTAAAACACTGCGACCAATGATATCCGATATATTATTGTGCCAAGAACTGCACCGAGTACAACGCAAATCTGTCATAAAAATCACAATTATGATAAGTTAATTATAATTGTGATCGAAACCGGTTGACAAAAACAATTCTTTTAAGTGAGTGCTACAATCGAGTGACATGAACGAATATAACAATTGAAATATTTACCATAAAGAAGACTAGTGAACCAGTGACCATGTACCTCCATGTACGAGATAATGCAGGCATATAAGGCTCACGTTCTCTTGTCACTGGATTAACTCTAAATGTTTTCACCGATGTTTCGAATTCCGGTCTAGGCTCTTCATCTCCATCAGCAGTTTGTAAGTCCCATTCCCAAACTATAACTGCTTGTCGGCGTTTCCACAGCTCGAGAAAACTCGTCGCTATTTTTTCACATACAAATAATCGACACTTGAATTTGTTAGAAGTAAAAATGATAAACAAATATATTTATTTATTTTCTTACCCCAAAATGACATGAAAATTGCGAAGAAAACAGTCGAAGGATTATCAAATAGATATGAAAGTCTGGAGAATAAGCACGAGTCACCTAATTTACGATAACGACATGCTCTATCGCACAATGGACACAAAGTTATATTTCCTGCTGATGATGGATCACAAATCTCCTTGCTTGGTATATTGTCCGGTCCCTCCATACTTATGAGTCCGTAGAAAAAACACAACAATCCAACTACAGCTGGTAGATATAGCGCACGTGTATAAAAACCCAACCAAGCATAGTAAAGCGCCACTTTTTCACCAAAGTATCGTCTTATAAGCCACAATGGTTGTTTTTTATACCTGAAACACAAACATCAATATTGTATTCAATCAAATATTTGTTCACTTAACCTTTTGTTTCTAGTATGATATACACATTAACATGAATTCTTTATTTCTTCAATATGTTCTTACAAATTCTTTTTGATAAAAAAAACTTTAGTAGTAGAGACTATAATGTGGTCAGACGTGCCTTGAGTACCTCAATAAAGAGATATATATGAAGAGATTATTGTTATTATATTCTCTGTCATACGTATGTGTAATGTATATTGATTGTGACACAAATAGAATAACTCCAATGACAGAAATAAAAGGTTCTTTCATAATATTAGATTGATTCCAAACGAGACGAAAAAGTACACGACATTTATCATTGAATAAAGAATGTCTTATTGGATTTAAAGTTTGAATTATTAAGTATTTAAATTTACCATTGTGATGGTCGTGCCCATATAAGATAAAGAAGATGACGGTCCAATGGAACACCGTCGGGTCCTGGGCGATCATATGGTCCCTCATGTAATGGAAAACAGTCAATAAAAGTTCCATCAGCAATTAATCTTCTTATTCCAGCTTTTTCATGTACGCCATCGTATCTTGTTCGTGATAATATTTGCATAACAATGAGAGACCTTTGTGCCGGTGAATAAGCGGTTTCACGATCTTTCACCAGAAATCTGAAGAATAGACAAGAATATACATGGAAATAGTGTTTAATAAAATAAGAAAAATTGTATATTAAAGATTCAATACGTGAACAAAAATTCTATAAGATATATGAATGTGGGCGTAATCGAACATATGACAGTATACAGTTTCTAATTATGTATATGATTCTGAAATAGCCAATAGGTCAAGTATAGGTACAATGAAATTGCTGTCTTCTTCATATGTAAAACCCGATAAGAATATTACTACAATCGTTGTATTATGAGAAAGTTAAACGTTTAAAGTTAATATATAGATTTTGAAGACGGCGGTATTGCACGAAGGTCAACGAAAATATTGTTATGTATATTATCCAATATCTCATAGAATATTTATCAAATGGTGAAAACATATTTTTTGCGCATCTATATTAAGAGCAATTCAATTTCATATCTCGGAATGAATAAATAATCTATTTTGGTTATCCATTTTTGCTCACCTCTCTTCATTCTCATCCGAATTTCGACTCGCATAGAAACTCGGTTCTTCTGGATGAAGATTTAAATCCCATGAGTGAATTTTTTTTATCCAATCCAACCAAGTCGACCATTTTTCCAAAAATTTTTTTTTACTTTTTTTTCCATCATCACTCTTTGAAAAAAAAAATAAACAGATGAAGATAAATAATCCAAAGTGAAACAATACTGATTCATTATTACCTCTTTATTTTAAATAAAGTTAAAGAATGAAATTGGTTCAAGGCTTACCCAAGCTTTCACTGAAATAGTTATAAGTCTCTTGGTTATCAGTTTAAGATTCATAACTTCAGCATATTGAATTTTAACTTTCCAAGGTATATGAAGTTTTAAAAAATAAGTTTTGCCGTCAAATGAATTTTCTTTTGGTTCCAATTCCATTTGTAAACCCTCCTTGAGCAAATTCTCTTGGAATATACGACGCTGCTCTCTTTGCTTTGCTTCTAATTCAGTCATAACACCTGTATTGTCCTCCTGATAAACTAGCACCATGTCAATACGTCTTCGTCCGTCCCTAAAAATAGAGAGAAAAAAAAATGGCGAAAATATAAAAACATTGTTACTGTGTACTCGTATGAGCTGTCTATCATCACAGTCACTCCGACTATATCGTATATATGTCTATTCTATATATGCGTAGGCAATGTCACACTATTTAATGTCAATGAAAAGAAACAAAAAATACCAATTAATATTTCATAGACTGCTACGGACAATAACGTAGTTTTTAGATTGGAATCGCCGATATGACGTCATTCACGACACTTTTATTTTTATTGTAGTGAAAGTTCAACTATCTATAGAATAATTGTATAATTAAATATTAATGTCGAGTGAAAATATGGTTTTAATCGAGTTAATACACCCAATAACGGAAATAGATAAACTAATAAATGAATAAATGAGAAAAATAATGCGAATAATAATAATGATGATTTCTATAAAAAGATTCTGGTATCATTTTTTACATTTTCATTTACTATAATTGTCACGATATGTTAGATAGAATTGTGCGATAAAACATTTTTATATCTAATTATCTTCTACTAATTAGAGGGTCAATAAAGGTGCCACGACCACCCTTGTGCTTTTTCCTGTCGTGTGTACAAATAATTTGTCTATTATCCATCACATCATCAAAAAATAGTGCTAATAAAATGATGAAAATAAATTATTTACTGCTATCATGACGGGAAAAAAATGACAGAAAAAATGCGTAGTCATGTGGTGCAACAAAAATGAAAAATACAATGTCCAAAACGGTTTACCGGAAGAAAAGTGTTTCAGGATCCAGTTCAGTATCATTAGAGCCTGCACCCGCACCGCCATTCAGCATACCCAAATTTTTTGCTGCCAATTCATCACCATGAGGACCATCACCCAACGTTGGTGTAGCTGCCAATGAATTTGTTTCTGACATGGCTGGTGTTAATTTCGGACCTATTGATGGAAGAAAAAAAATTATTACCAATAATAAATTAATTAATGAATAAAACAGTTACAGGTATAACATATTGATTCACATAAGAAATAATGCTGTGTAGTTATGTGATTTGAGAAGTCTTCCGTAACTTTTTTGTTTTTTTCTACTTTCCCCTCCTGATTATATTGTCAATCTGTTCAATTATTATTAGCTTAAGGCAAATAAATTATTTTTGAATCCCCTCATGATAAATGAGTTCATTGACAATTAATTACTACCTATAACAAGCATAATCATTCGTCCTATGATAAAACGAACATTTAGTACATATGTATCCAAGAAAAAATATCGTTTGCGTGACTATAAATTATTAAAGAAATACTATTTCCTGTGGAAAAATGATGCCACAATAATATAATGAATATAGTGTTATGAAAATTCTATGCTATCGTTCTATTATAAACATTTATCGCTATCATTTTTTGCCATGTAATAATTTATATGCGTGTTTTACCATAAATCTTATGCTCTGTCATCATATCAACGATCTCTAATCGCTTCAGCCGTGTGGATATGTATAATATACCATTCGATTAAATGGGAAAAAATATAATGTATTTTATATCATATCAATCGAAATTTATTGATAGAAATATTAATGGCATAAAACTTGGAACTTGTTCTGCAGAATTAGAAATGATACACATTTATTATAAAATAAAACAAAAAATTAAAATTACCAAAGGCCTCACGAACCACTGCCAGACTGGTAGCCAATGGAAAAACCGATGCTGCTGATATTTTTCTATTTTTTGGACTTGACTCTTTAATATCCTCATTCACCATTTTTGATCCAATATTGTTATCAGCTGTATAAAGAATTTCACGACCTCCATAACCACTCAACTCTCCGCACTCCAAACGATCTATCGCCGGCATTATAAAGTTTTTTAATCGACGACTAACTTCGTCTCCAAGAATTGGTGGAAGTCGCGTTGGTGATGATGTGACCGATGACGCTGATGTTGATGCTTGTGACACGTCCGGAGTACCAATTGAACGTACAAGATCGCTTAATTGTGATTTTGATGGGCTTGGATATTGTATTTCTGGAATTTGTAAATTATTACTTGAGCGACGACTGCGTTTGGCCTAGAACAAAATAGTAAAATGACTTACAACTTTATTTAACTGAACTTTGATACATATAGTTAAAAAATAATCGCTGGCTATTCATTTTAAACTTCATGCAAAATGATTGGAAAAAAAAAAAGACATAAATTAAAGTTAGTTAATAGAGAAGGTATAAGACATCCGAAGTTAAATTTACAAACATTAACTATCTACAAACTGGAAAACACATTGAAAAAAATAAAATATGTATTTATGAATTTTTTTCTCGCGATAATTACCTCAATTTCGTTTTCAATTGAAATACTATTGTCCATTAATCCAGAGGCGTCGTGAAATGGGAATGCTGGTGATGTGCATGTTAAGTAACTCGGACTGCAACCAGCCAGATCGCCCAACAGTGGCGGAAGTGGCAGAGGGATAGTATCGTCCCTGATGGCAAGTTGCAGTTGTAGGACGTTGTCCTCCTGCTCCTCCTCCCTTAAAACTACGACGCTCTCGTCGAAACCCTCGTCGTGGGAAATCGACATCGATCAATGACGATATAAACGGGGCAATAGAGTAAAAAGTGAGAAAATTATATAAAGAGTGAGGGAAACAATTGTACACCCACACTCGCATATATAAATACAAAAGCACAATGTGAAAGTCCCACACGTTGTCTCTTATGGAATTATTGATGGATATAAAACGAGGTAACTTTACTGCGGCACATCAAATAAATATGCTTTGTCACTCGACCTTGATGCACTTGATACTCAACTTTATATTCTCGGTCTCTTTCCATTAATCAAATGAAAATATAAATCACCTCGCTACTATAACATCATTTAACGTTTACTGCTCGATAACGCTTCAATAAATTTCGGCTAAATTATGTTAATATTTCTTCTCACCAAACACACGGTCAATTACTGATAATCGTCGAATACAGAATATTTGTGCTCCGATTAGAAATAAATTTGTTTGATAAAAATATTGAACACATAATAATTTACACATTGGTGCGCGGTAAATCTAAATCCATGCCGTTATGTTATATCAATTGGTACAATGAAAGTGAATGTCGCTTCGTGAATGTGTAAATCAATTTGAATGGCATCACTATTTATTAGCACATCGTTTATTTAGTGAATTTAAAATTAACAATTTGGCCCTATCCCAAATTTCTTTTTTCACTGTAAATAAACAAATTGTCCCGTACTATCAAGAAACATTTTCTTTTCTGTTGGACGCGCGAATGTAATAAGCATGTCATACGAATAAGTCCACTGACAATGTGATACTAAATTGACCACGGGCTGGCGCACCAGGTTCCACTGTGGACTTGGATAGTCGATGAAACACACAAGTGTTGTGTGTGTCTAGTCTGTACACGTTGTCATTGGCATGCGATGTACATCAAGTTGTAAATTGTTGTTGGTGTATACCGTTCAAGGTATATATTCATTTTATTTTACACACAGATACACTTCCATAGGAAAAGAAGGTATATGTATTGGGTATCATCGTGTATACTTTATTATAATAGTTTATGGGTAATAATACTGATGTGACTTTGTTGAATCTTTTTGCAATTAATCGACACCAAATCATTTGATATATAGTACTAAAGTTTTTATTCAAATGAATACGCAAGTGATGCTTTCAAATTGCTATGGTTACCGCGCGCAACAACATGTTGAACTATTTCAGATATATATCGGTTTGTGGTTTGCGGTGGTAGATAATATCGTTAGGAGATATTGCTGCATTCCCAAGTGATGACCCCGAGCACTCTGTAAAATTAATAATATACATCAATTATATTCATGATAAATATTGTCAATACATATTTTTTCCAAATAGTCTAATAACTATATTCATGAAAATATAATGATAGAAACATTATTATACAAAATCCTTATTAAAAGACAAGTTTTTGTTGAATACGATCACCGAGTTCGAATTAATAAGTGATGCCCCTCACTACAGAATAGATTGCAGTTTGACGCAAATAGTTTGTAATTATGTTATCAATTCGATATAATTGATTCAGCTGACCGACAAAGCGGCGAGTGTAATTGTCTGATGGCTGATTGTTCAGTTTGAAAATAGCCATCAGGAAAAGCAAAGATATATAGAAAGACTCAAACTTTTTTTTTGTATGCACATGTATTGAATTTTCATATGTCCTTATATCGCGTCATTTCTATAGCTATATGACGTCATGATAAAGTGGTTCAAGAAATGTCGATAATGAATTATTAATAGATAATATATAACATCATTGAATTATAATGGTCCTCACTCGCTACATTGTTGATACGATATTTTGACACTTATAAGAATTGTAGTCTTAAAATTTCTCGCAAATTATTCCTTCGTGATTTTGTAAATTAGTATTGATGACATATAAGAAGTTGATACAGGAAACAAATAATATTTGTCTTTAAACTCATACTAATTTGTTCTTTAGGTCAATGATCGAAAATTAATGAGTCGCCACAATAAAATTTTCCAGTAGACACAAGTTGGTTACGTTAGCAATGATGACATGGCCACATTTATTGCAGGATCAACCTTGCCATATTTATCGCATATCAGCTGTAAATATCTTCGGTTATTTCCATCTGATAAATCATTCAGGTTGATCGAATCATATTGACACCATCGTGCTGAATGGCTATATTTAGATAGAAAATATAGATAAATAGCACAAATGCGAGAACGATACGTTCTATTTTATTCATTATACTTTGTTCTCGTATTTACAGTGTCAAGAGGAGTTTGACAATCCCAGTGCTATAGGTCAACATAAAGCATACATTGTAATTCCTCTGTCTGATATACTGACAGTGACACAAATTATACACACAATCGATTGATAGTCATTTAGTTTTGATGAGATGTTGATGTGCGCACGTTTCATAACAGTCGAGACATCAAATTGAAACACCAGTCCCTCATTGGCCGAAGTAATGAAATGAAACATTGATCTTGGGTATATGAGCCCCTGAATTTCAGCTGTACAACCATTCACGATCTCGCTTCTCCAAGCAGTAACAACAACAAGCCGAGAAAACAAACATCCAAAGACGAAGGTGAATAATTTATTCAATTCCAAACCAACTATATTTGCTTAGAGGGATTTTTAAAGGTCGCTCACTTCCTTTTCAGTGAGCTCGACAGATTTTTACCTATTCACTTCAAGAATTTATAGCTGACAATCCTTGCATTCTACTTCCGGCCATGAGATCATAAAACTTCTCATTGTATATATTTCCTTTACGATATGATCCTTCCGGCTGTTGATCGTCCGAAATATATTGGTGAATGGCGAAGGGGATTATACTCTCATCGTCTTTTTTTTACAGTTATTCGTCCTCATCGTTTATATCTTTCCGTTTTCGGTTTGACTGTAAGCAATGAATGTGCGTAAGCGTGAATTAATTTCAGATAAGAGTCAAAGAAATTGTGGTAAAGCGTTCGACCATATTTGAATTCTTTATGAGAAGCAAATAGAAAAAACTTTCAATTTACTCCCATCCACGATTTTTTTATTCATATTCTCCATTTTTCAATAATTGAAAATGCGCGCTGAAAGAATCACAGGTTCATTGTGCCCCTACAGTTGGTGGCAGTTAAAATTTCGTGCGTTCTCAACCAATCCTGTTAGAGTATTCCCCTGTATCCACAATAAGATTGGTTATACTATTACAACCCGACATATCGCATATCGATAATAAAGGTGGTATAATGAAAATTCAGTTGTTCATTTAACCGATCTTGTGGCGTATTCCCCTGTATCTACAACGAGATTGGTTATAACTGTTACAACCCGACATATTTTCATATCGATAATGAAGGTGGCCTAATGAGAATTCAGTTGTTCATTTGACCAAGCCGTATGGCGTCGCTTCTTGGCCGCCATATTTGTCTCAGCGTCAGCACACCACAGTCATCATATATTCGCATACCAATCAACAGTCTGTGTGTAAAGAACTATACACGCACGAGCAAATATCATCAACGATGCGTTCTTTGATAACAAACAATCCGAATTACTTTATCACACTTTGATTAATGTCACGTGAGAACACGCGGGAAAAGCGGTATTTTGTATGATTAATTAAGGGAAGAAAAAAAAAACAATAAATATAATACGTTACATTTTTTTTATTGTAACGATAATTATATAAAAATAAATTATTCAACGTTGTTGATTGAACTGCTATTGGGTGTGTCACAATGACGATGTATTCAATGGGTTCTATAGGAATAATAATTGCTATTGCATTATTACACACAGGTAATTCATGAAGAATTTTTGAAATTTTGTGAGCATACATTAGTCATCAGTCAATAGATATTCATTAATTATTTCAAGAGTAATGAGTTATTACGAAATTTTTGAATTTAATTAATGGCCTGAGTCAGCGAGAGGATAATGGGATGATTGAAATTGTTTGTAGATTATGTATGCATGAATATTTTATTATGAATATATATTTGAACGTTGATTGGATGATTGAGCTGTTGTGATTTAATTGAGCCATTGAGAAGATGCGAGCGGGTGATGAGTTCAAATTTTATTGATGATAACCTAATTGATGTAATCATTGTTTGCGTATAAATATGTTTATTCTATTATACGATATATTTATGTGTGAATGTATTATAATTTTATTCAATATGATTGTTAATTTTTTTTTAGTGTTTGCTCAACGAACTCCAACAATATCGTTTATATCACAGGAACAAATAAAGGATATTGGGAGCAATGTTGATTTGCAATGTTCAGTCCAATACGCGCAGGATTATGCAGTTGTGTGGGCCAAAGTTAATAAGGATGGAAACAAATTGCCATTGGCATCAAAAACATCTTTGATTCTCAAAGATAGTCGATTCAGTCTTAGATACGATGACGCCACTTCTACTTATACTCTTCAGGTGAATAAATACATTTCTGCGTGTTTGAGAGGACTTTCTTAATTACTTATAGTCTAAATAAATGTCGGATAATAATATTTAATTTGCAGATCAAAGATATTCAAGAGACTGATGCTGGTTTCTATATTTGTGAAGTCCTTATTTCGTTGAATAATCAGGTAAAAGCTGATGTTGAACTTCAAGTTCGTCGTGCACCGTATATCAGTGATAATTCAACACGTTCACGAGTCGTTAGCGAGGGTGAATCGGTAACGCTTGATTGTTATGCTGGTGGTTTTCCCACCCCAAAAATTTCATGGCGTCGTCAAAACAATGCCATTTTGCCTTCAGGCGGTTCAAGCTTCCGGTGAGTCAATAAAAATTGATGAAATAACAGATAAATATTCGAAACTGAACATATTATTTTTTCCATTGCAGAGGAAATGTACTGAAAATACCTTCAGTGCATAAAGAAGATCGTGGAACGTATTATTGCATTGCTGATAATGGTGTTGGTCGTGGTGCAAAACGACACGTTAATTTGGAGGTGGAGTTTGCACCAGTTGTAACAGCACCACGGCCACGCTTGGCCCAAGCATTGCAATTCGATATGGATTTAGAATGTCATGTTGAGGCGTATCCACCACCTGCTGTTACTTGGTTGAAGAATGATGTGCAATTATCGAATAATCAGCATCAAACAATATCAATTTTTGCTACTGCCGATGAATTTACAGATTCAACAATTCGTATATTGACAATTGAGAAGAGGCAGTATGGAGAATATGTTTGCAAAGCGGCTAATAAACTTGGTACTGATGAAACAATTGTTGAACTGACTGGTAAGCAATGAGTAAATTAATTTCTATGCAATGCATCACATTAATGCACATTTATTCTTGCTCGTTTATTATAGTTGTATATTTAATTTGATAAGTAGAGCGAGTAACATGATCCCTGAATTTTTGCACGAGATATTTCCTTAGTGTTACAGTAGAAGATATAAATTGCAGAATTATTTTTGTGTATTGGGCATGTTTATTAGATTTTTGTTTTTACATTCATTTTCACAGAATCAATTATTCCGGTATGTCCGCCTGCTTGCGGTCAAGCTCAATATGGAGCTGGTGCTATTGCAACTTCATCCGGACCCGTGGTAGCTCTTGTTTTATTGTTGACTGCGTTGTTTAAGTAAGTATTGAATGTTTTTTTATTATCTTGTTTATCTTCCTTGATTTATTAATATTTGAACGCTTATGAATTTCAGTCGTGATGTTTTTATTATCAACTATCTGGTCTTTTATCATGCAATATTTATATAGAATGAATTTTTTGTATATTTACAGAAACTTCAGTACCAAATATTAATTATGCGGGATTGTTACGTGCGACAGGACAACGGGGTGATGCATCGACATGGCTTGTGACAGCGTCCGGTATTGTCGCATTGATATCGTATAACGTGAGAGGGGAATCAACAGTGTAAATATACGTTGCATTTACTCCTCATTGTTCACGACACAAAAGATATATGTATATTAGATACATGATGCAATGAATATAATTGCATTTAGATTAATAATTCCATGCGACAGATAAATCATAAGATCAAGTATATAGAACGAGAAAAAAATTTCGTATGACAGTTCTTTTTCAATTTTATATGACTGTTCTTTTTTTAGAACTTTTATACATGTATAGCGGTAGTATTTTACCGTGCAATTTGTTTCAATTGCGATCTGTTTTTTATGAACCTTTTTAACCTTTGAATTCGAAACATCGACTATCTAACATATCATAAATGTAGATATAGTGTATAGAATTGCGTATATGAGAAAAATAAAGTGGAAATTAATGAAAACAAATTTTTCCCAATATAATCTCAATTCCTTTATTTTAAAACCCAACATTATTTCGTTCGTTACTTATCATTTTCTCCCTTTAATCACATTTGAATATAGCTTTGCTGATATCACCCTGACGTAGTGCTTCTAACGCTGCTTTATATTCAGATAATTTATAAATTCGAATACCCAAACGTTCAAAATTAAGATATCGATCGACCATGGCACGAACCAAACTCAAGGCTTTGGGAAATGTGAATGGATTAATATTCACGCCCACAACAGTCAATTCCTTCATATAAATCTATAAAACAGACACAACAATTTCATTAAAAGATTATAAAACAATGTCATCCTTATCATGTTGAAAATTATTATTAACCTGGAAAGGATTAATGGTTAATGTTGCATTAGGATTAGCAACCCCAAATACACATAACCGTCCACCCCGTTCCAGCAATGGTATGGCACTCTCCATAGCTGGTCCAGACCCACTACAATCCACAGCCAAATCGAATTTCTTATCTCTTGTTTCAGCCGGACTATTTGTATCATAGCCCAAATCTTTAACAGGATGAAGCAAAAAAAAATCAATTATTACCATCGAGATATATCATTTTTCATATCTCAAATTATGATGTAAGTTACTGAGTAACACTTAAGTAACTTAAGATAATGGATATGACCTCAAGAAGGTCGATTGAATGAAGTCAAGTTATTTATATAAAACGAGTCAAAGCCTATGACTTTCGTTATCACAATTGCGTCAATGTATTCATAAGAACTGATGCTTCAATTACAAATGATAGAACGCAGTTGTTGACATTTAAATATGAATATATTATTACCAAGTTTGGTAACAGCCAAACGTCTTCGAGGCTGTGGCTCAGTAACTGTTACAGTCTTTCTGAGTCCGTGTAAATGAAAAAGACAAGCCCATAATAATCCAATTATACCAGCGCCAATTATTAAAACTTTATCACCAACGTGAACAGGATTTATTTTGTCCCAACCGTGCGCGAGACAAGACAAAGGTTCAGTCAAAGCTGCATGATGTAATTCTACTCCTTCCGGCACCAAGTAAACCTTTATCAATGCCGTTATCATTCAATTATTAATTTTAGTACACAGTTTCTCTTTATGATTTTATTGATTGAGAATATTACCTGAGTGTCTGGAACAACAGCGTGAGTTGCCCATCCACCGTTTCTAAAGATTCCAATTGTACTCTTGATACCACCATGATTGCAAAAATGATATGAACCACCGTGACAAAAGTCACATTTGTTGCAACCGCTGTTGGGATCCACCGTAACTCTATCACCTATTTTAAATGTTGTTACGTCGCTTCCTAAACCTTCGATTGTACCTGCGAATTCATGACCCAGCGTCAATGCACCATCAGTTTTAGCTGGAAAAGTACCCTGGAAATGTGAATTCTCATTTCAGTAAACGTCATAAATCATTAACTAATTCAATTATAAACATTTATGCATATTTCTTACGGCCAGTATATGAAGATCAGTTCCGCATATCCCTGAATATGCGACTTTTATTAATATCTCATTACTTTTTGGCTTTGGTATAGGACCACTGTCTAATGATAATTTTTTGGAAATGGGATCCAAGCTTAAAAATTCCATCACGACAATAGTTATGTAGCGAGATAGTAATGAATTATTTTACTGAAATATGAATATGAAATTTTTCTGTCTTCTATCTACTATATTTTATCCACCAAAATTTTTATAATTTGTTCACTATTCTAAAAATATTGCAGCATCAATTGTCAATGAACAACAAACTGTTATGACAACCCCAAATAATCACTTCAATTATATTTGAACTATACTGTAGTCTTGTCACGACTCTACTGCGTCTGGCATCAAACATAACACGCAATAGCTCCTAGTACGTTCTTTTATATTATGTTGGGAGCGCGTCATCGTTCGAAGCGCTCTAGATAACAGTACGAAAATAAGCTGCAATTTACAATTTATTTACTATTGTTTAGAATTTCAAATCCAGATATGAAATATTAATTTTATTATTATAAAATGGTGGCTCTTAACGCACACAGCTATTAATTTTTATTATAGAACATTGTTTAAACCGTACTCGGTTGGAGTTGATGACGAATCAATTATTAATATTGAACTCGTTTTCAGTAGACCACTGAATATTCGAACTCGATATAATAACAAACATAATTAATTGATGGTAGATACAGAATGTTATTGTTTTATCATTCATGTAGATAATTTGATTGCCTTATCTATATAATTTAACTGAAACAATAATAAAATTCAATTAAATATTATTCGATCCACTTTCAAGATAAAAATCAGCAATTTTTTAAAATAATTGGTTCCAGACAGAGATTGGTGTGTCGTTGTTGACAATAATAACTGCACTAATGACATTGACGAGTAATAATATTTGTAGAAAGCGCGAAGTATGCATGATGATTTGTTGTGTAAGAGATAATTTTCATGTTATGAAATTGTAGATATGGTAATTATTATCAGAGCTACCAGAACGCTGGATGTGTGGAGAAGATTTTTAACTTTTGAAGATTCGTCTGTGGTTTTTTTCAGATATTACATCTTGGCCTAATTGGCCGAACACCAAACTCGTCTGTTTCGTGAACGTTCTCGATATACCATTAAGAAAGGAAAAAGTAGATTATATAATGAATCATATATGCAAGTGTAAGACAAGGAACTGTGTGAATCACAAGGTTAGGAGAATAATATTAAAGTTCTTCTCGAATAACACGATTTACTTTATTTCGAAAATATGAGAATCAATTTTTATTTTCTCTTTTAACATTTAAATATGGCTTTAGTAATTTCACCCAAGCGTAATGCTTCCAATGCTTCTTTATATTCCGACAATTTATAAATTCGTATTCCCAATCGTTCAAAGTCCAGATATCGATCCACCATGGCATGAACTAGGCACAATGCTTTGGGAAATGTAAACGGATTAATCTTCACGCCCACGATAGTTAGTTCCTTCATGTAAATCTAAATAGCAAACACAATATAATTATCAGAAAATTATCATACATCATTATTAACATGTAGGAAGTATTTATTAACCTGAAAAGGGTTGACAGCTAATGTTGCTTTGGGATTAGCAACGCCAAAAACACATAAACGCCCACCATGTTTCAACAATGGTACAGCACTTTCCATTGCTGATGCAGAACCGCTGCAATCCACAACCAAATCGAATTCTTTATCGTTAATCTCAGCTGGACTATCCACTTCGTAGTCCAAATCTTGAAAAGAATCAAGGCGAGCGGAAATAATTATTTTCATAAATAAATAATATTTCTCTATCGGAGTTATACTCCAATAGTTAAAGATAATATGGCATGACCCTGACAAGATAAAATTGAAGCAATAAAATAACAGAGTGAATCAATCAGCACTTTTGACCTTTGTTATTGTAATACCGTCAATAAATTTGGGAGTATTCATGATTCAATTAAATTATGATAGAATTCAGTTAATTATACATATATATTATTACCGAGTTTTTTAATAGCTAAACGTTTTCGAGGCTGACGTGAAATTACTGTCACAGTTTTTCTGAGTCCATGTAAATGCAGAAGACATGCCCATAATAATCCAATTATACCAGCGCCTATGATCAAAACTTTTTCACCAACATGAACAGGATGTATTTTTTCCCAACCATGAGCAAGACAGGACAAAGGCTCAGTGAGTGCAGCTTGATGTAGCTCTACGCCTTCTGGCACTATATAAACCTTTATTACCGTCACTATATTAGTCATTTATTTTGGTGTCACTCACACTATTTTTCTTTTAACTAGATACAAAATGATCCATTTTGTGAATATTTCACTGTTCAATGTCTGAAAACGATACCTGAGTGTCCGGAACAATGGCATGGGTTGCCCATCCACCATTTTTAAAGATGCCAATAGTCTTATGGACGTTAACATTTTCGCAGAAATGATACGATCCACCGTGACAATAATCACATTTGTCACAACCGCTGTTAGGATCTACCGCAACTTTGTCACCAATTTTAAATGTTGTTACATCATTTCCCAAAGCCTCAACTGTTCCTGAAAATTCATGACCCAGTGTCAATACACCATCAATTTTAGCCGGGAATGATCCCTAAAAAAATTAATTTTTTATCATTAAACACTGTAATTATTAATTATTTTCAATGCAATTGTACCTAATTATTCCTTACATCTAATATATGCAGATCAGTTCCACAGATTCCCGAATATGCAACTCTCACTAACACTTCATCGCCTTTTGGTTTCGGTATAGGACCACGATCAAGTGTTAATTGTTTTGAGATTGGATCCATGCTCAGAAATTCCATTGCAATTATTAATATATCAGATGTATACTGCACCTTCACTGTAGTCTCGTCGGGACTTAACTGCGTCTGAAGACGGGCACGTAATAACTTTATGCATGATCGTTTCCATTATATTTATGGATTACAAGTCTCATTAGTCATTATCGGTATATGTTCAAATAGAGACACAAGGCGCAAAACAACAATCGTCATACTTGAATTATACACAGATACATGGGTGGGTAAGCGATTGGTGTCTTGTGATTACATTGATTGATAGCCTGATGAATTATTCATGGCTGTATGGAATGGATCCTCAAGAGATATAAACAGAAAAAGAAAAATTGTCGTCTTAAAAAAAATAATATCATATGAATGACCATATATACACAGATTATGGCTACGTTAATTGAATGCGGAAAAAAATATGTTTTTCAAGAGATAAATTCATGATTGAAGTCCAACTAAACAGAAAAGGAAAAAACAAATATATATTTATTCACTTAGTTGACTGAGAAAAATAATTTCTCTTCCACAGAACTATAATCAAAGGCGAGTCACCAAATCTCATCTCGATGAACAATGCTGATTCTTTGTGAATCTTTTCATAATCTGAAATAAATATATGATAAAACGAAAAATATAATTCAAATATACATATTAGAAAACGTTTGATGATCAACCAGTATTATTATTAACAGTGGTTATGGTGATATAAGAACGTCTCAACTCGACATTTCATTCAAGAAAAAGAGAATTTTTCTCAATAAAGTAACTATTTTTAAATTTGAAACGAGGATAAATGTAATCTATAATTCACATGTACTTTCTAAGACTCCCACAGTGGAACCATTAGAATTCAAATGTCTTTCTCTGAAATACTAATAGCACATAAAATATGTGATTGCACTATTAATTTTTAATAATGTATGAAGACAAATCAAATAAACATGTTAAAACTAAAATCAACCAACCGCGATAATTCAATAATATATAAAATCGCATTGATATCTCGAGAACATATTATTTTTTTCAATAAGGATATAAATGTGTCTGAAGCAAGAATATCGATTCTTGATATAAGAATGTGAGTTTCAAGAATATAATTATCCTTGATTTAATAATACTTTTCTTTCCAGTTTTTTTTCTTTATGCACTTTGTGTATAGACTAGACACCTCAGTAGAAACTACCATAAGAAATACCCGCATATGTACAACTTAAACATATATACATACACAGTCTCTTTACAAATTCGAAAAAGGTATATAACTATACCCGTCGCAAATTCATGGGCGTAGTAAATTTCGGCACAACAATTGCGTTCGTTAAGAAAGGTTAGAAAGTATTTGTGGCCTCTGACATCGACACTGTGAATGAAAAGGAACTTGTATATGCATTGAACATCAGCTATTATGTTCGTGTCATTATTTTTTTCCCTCCACTTATTGATGCTTCAGCTTCTCAACTACACTAAACAACAAAAATATATATAAGAATTAAGGAGAGAGTAGTGATGTGAGCGTGAGGTTAGTATATTATATATAAAAATAGCCAGAAGTCTTGTATAAATCATCGTTGTTGAACAATGGGCATCGCGTTACATTACAATATCCTGTCGGGTCGTCTTCATAGTTGTAAGTGAAGGTATATTTCACAGGAAGATTTACCGAGTCATAAACTGAAAGGGATATATGTGCTTATATATATTCTTATTTCAAAAGTTTGCTCGGTTGTTTCGTGACGAACAAAAGGCTGCCAAGAAAACGATTCCAGTAAGAAATATATTAAATTTATATATACCTTATGAGCTTACAAAAACAAACAAAAAAACTATCGAAACAGATAAAAAACTTTCTGCAATGCATCAAATGAAGAGGCTCAATCAAAATGCCAATTCTAATGGAAAAATAATATATCCATATCGGATAAAATGCCCACGTCAATTAAATTTTTACATTCACGTATCATCATAAATCAACATTATTCTCACCATCATTGTTTTATTCATTGTATTTCCGTCAAAATTCCCTACTCAATGATAAAAATTGGTCAGTCAAGTTACAAGATATATTTCAACAGACTTATAGAAATTAATTTTAGCAAACGCTGACTTTCGTAAATTTCAACTCAAGAATGACCTTTTACGGGGTTAATAATAAAAATTAATTCTTCTCATCTACGAGTCATTTTAACAATACACTCAGCTTTGTATAAATATCCTTATATCATTATTATTATTGATATATATAAAATGCATTATATTTAGGTCGCAGTCGACGAGGGTAGGAGCAAAAAAAAAAATTCATTCATGCCAGTCGTCTGTTCTAACGCGAACGTGCGTTGCGCAGGTCGAGGCCGAATGAACCAACTCTCGGGTCATGCAGGCTTTGCTTGGTATCAACGAGCGCTATGCCGAGGTATCAACGAGAATGGCATGTGATTGAGATATTATGTGAACATACAAACACCGACACACATTCATATATATCGAAGGACAAATATGAGAGTGTCAGGGCAAATGGATACAGAACTGAACGCACTGTGCACGAGTGAAAGAAAAATTCTATTGGGCGAAATGGAAAAAGAACAAGAAGGACAAAACCAGAACAAGGGAAAGCTTTGAATAGCGGCCAACTGCAACAGGAAAACTGAAAATGGGGTCGCTAATGACGTCACTGTCGATGGAAAGCCAGGCACATTGACGTTCATTCAACCCCCGGGAACAAACTAGGTCAGATTGTGAGAGCAAACCCCCCATTGACCGATCTCTCACTACATAACTAAACTCCCTCGCTCTTTATCCCGCATTCTCTCTTTGGTGGTGCATTTCTATTTACCGAGCCCTTCGATTCACACGCACGTTCCATCTATATACACATTTATATGTCACCATCAATTTTAATAATGCTGCGCGACAATTTGAATTTATTTATTTATATATTTTTTATCATGTTTTTCTTCATTAAGTCCATTTATTTTTATATATCTATTTATATTATCCATTTATTTATCAATTCAGTGGAGAACTCGAAGCTGGTACGAGTAAACACATAAATAACTGAATGAACAAACAGATAATTTATTTAAAATTAAAATAACAGCAATAATTAAATCAATAGTGATAATTATAAAGGAAAAATTGTGAGAGGTGAGCCGATAAAAATTGACACAAATAAAGTATTATGTATCTGCTTGTTCATTCATTTATTATTTAATTTCTTTTTTCTGTCTGGGTGAAAATGAAAACGTTTAGCGCGAAAGAAAGTTGTATTCCATTTGTGTTATATAAATTCATGAGATGAGAGTGTAATAAGTATTAAAAGATTATGGATAGCCAGGTGTTTGGAATTAGTGTGCGGAAACGTGACTCTCTTTCTTATTCAGTAACTTCATATCATCGTTAAGTTACCATTCGTCAGTTGTATATAAGGAAAACCTAAGTGTTGAGCTGTTTGAGCCTATACGCCTTTGTCCTCCCTTGTCCAATTTTAGTTCCTGTCTCCCTATAGGAATTCTGTATTCATATAGATATATTTGGGACCCTCTCAATCATAGACACGCAGAGCGAAAAATCCATCCGGAGTTACGTTAGAGCATACTGGTGCATAGAAAGATAAAACGGAAATAAGAGGAAGAAGAGAGAAAGAGAGGAAGAAAGTGAGACAGGGCGTTAAGGCCGACCCTTATTTCCTTCTTCGTCCATTAATATATACATATATATGTGGATATGTATGAATATATTTCGTAGCGAACGGAAGTACAGTCTTGTGAGTCACAGAAAGAGCGGAAGTTAGAAGGAAATAAAAGGACGGGCATTTCGCATCTGCCTTATAGGAAACACAAAACAATTGATTCAAATTTACAGATATACATCCATACTTATATTTCATATGTATATATAAAGAACATAATCGTCATTATGTGTAAACGAGGTAGGGAAAAAAAAAAGAAACAGTATGAATGAAATATTTACGTTTGAATTATAAATTAATTCCTTTTTTCCGGGGTTCAATTCAAATATTTTTTTCTCACGAAATAGCTCAAGCGGAAAAGGACAGTTACATCCTGTTAATTTTGTGTGAGAACATGTTGGAATAATGGAATACGAAAAGACGGAGGACGCGACAAATATTCTGCACATATACATAACAATAATGACAATAATAAGCAGTCATTATTCTTTACACTGACAACTATTGAAATTCTTGCAAACATTTCTTCTGCATTCAAATTTCAATTCTATTTCCGAATTAGTTTATATCATTCCAATATTTTCATTGTTTATCAATTCATATATGCAAAATATGGATATGTATTTGAGCAAATAGAATATGAAAATAATTCACCATTAATTTAGCGAAACATATGTGATATTGAACTCTGCATGACATTAATGAATCTAAAATAAATTACGATTGATGATTTTATTTTTGTGATAAAAGTATTCACGGAATATATTGCACTGATGCAAATAGAGTGAAAATTTATTCAATTGAAGTGATAACTACATATACAATCTGTATACGTATTCGCTAATCATAGTGTGAAACTTGAGTTTGTTATATACTCTAATAGATGTAACAACGTGTTTCACATTTTCGCGGGAAATGTCAACAGGATAAAATAACGTGGTGGAGGGTATTTCATTGCAACAAACTAAATAACCCAATTTGTATTGAGGATAAATCATATATAGTGCAGCAAGGGTGAATGATGTACAGATATATGATAAACAAAACTAACCATACTCGTTTACTCTGAATGATCTTTGGGTGAATGGTCGCAACTTGGTACACACATACACACTTTTACCCGCTTCGATTCTATATCGTTCGCCCACGTCACTGTTCGCAAACTAGGTCATCGCGACCTGGTTTCCTCATCCCCATGGCATCCGTGCCAACCACCGACAATTCAAATCAACCTACATCAACAGTCTGCATATAGGTAATATACACGCATATATATATATATATATATGTCCTATATATATACAAATATCGTCTGTGACGTCTTCATTGACCTACAACATTCAAATACATGATAGAAATTAATACAATTATCAGACTCCAAGGAAAATGATTTTATCATGATTGAATGTAATGTATAAAAAGTTTGAGTTTGAAGAAATAAATAATTAGTCAATTTATTTCGGTGACTCTTTCTATTTCTGATTGCAAATCTGGCGTATTATTGGGTGCAGTATTTATGTGACTGTATAGCAATCTAGATCAAGAGCTGCTGCCTTCAAAGTTTGTGCCCATTTCAAGGTCTCTCTGTTAACTTTTACATCCTTCATTTTTTTCCGAACCTACGAAATTAAAATATCATGATTATTCTTTTATGAACAATTTAACTGTCCAATATTGGTGTTGTAGATTTTATATACAGAAAGAATTCTAAAAAATGGATATAAAAAGCCTCATGATATATTTAATTATTAAATTCATTTTTTCTCATTCGCAATCATATTAACAATATATTAGCAAAATTTTTATGTCTGCACACGATTTAAAAACACGGCTGAGCTGAAATAAAATACGAACGGATTGTGAAAGAAGCGCACGAATATAAAAAGGGAGAACGAGGGTGAGAATTGAGGGATGGAGAGGAGTGAAGTGAGTGAGCTGTTGGCATAGTATGAACGGAGAGCGGAAGTATAAACGGAGAATCGCTCAATGAAAGAGCTATACTACCCCCTGTAGCGGATACGAATGGCTGGCGCAACCCCATTGAAGAGAAAGCAAGAGAGAGATAGACATAGTGGCGCTTATATATGTATATATACCTACCCAGTTGAACGCGTGCGCAAGCTCGAATGTGTACCGAGCAACAATACACAATTCGCATGTATACATAACCTATCTTTTTATAGTTGTAGTTTTTTTTTTTACTTAATTTTACAAATTATCAATGTATAACCCAGAAATAATCCACAACGTGATATTACGCCAATTAATTACAACAAAACGAAACAATTAATTGATATAATCATTGAATAGATACATATATATATATATATATGTAGATAGTAATGAAATAAAAATTATGCTTTTGAGGTTAGGGATGTTGAAATAATTTCTCTAAGGATAGTTTCAACAATATGAGAGGAAGTAACGTGAATCACGCGGGATTTCTTGATACACATCCGGTGAATTTCTCACAGTGTGTCTTTTTGTTGCTATCCCTCTCTCCCTCTCTCTCTCTTTCCCGTTGCTTATTTATTCATACCGGATGCAAGAGGCGTTTTACCTTTTGCATTGTATATAAACATAATAGTTATATTTCTTTACGATTAGATGCACAAGTGTTTTATACATGTATGTATAAAGACACAGATTATCGTGGTTAATTTGAATTTAATCTGCATGCCTTGATGCACCCAATAAATTTTGATGTACATACCTATATATCCTGTTGGATGTTTGCTTCACTGCTTCATTCATTAATAACATCTGTAAAGTATATATGTATATTGTATATTGACCCTGATCGTGATTGCTGCGGAATTTCATCATTGATGAATGTAATCATATTGTGAATGAGAAAATTCATTCATGATTTATAATGTCTAAATCGGTAGGGGATTTTTTTTGATTATTTATAGGATATTGTCAATCGTTGTTTGCTCCAATTAAATTAATTAGTCCATGAATTGTATCGATAAATTACTTATTCGGGACATGGTATTGTCGATGGATTTTATTTAAGTATTCTATGTTACATGAAATGATTTTTCTATTAATTTTTTAGTGCAGAGTATTTATCATGTACATCTCATTCGTATGGTGAATGCTGATGTATTTATTTATTTATTTATGCAGCTCATATCGATTTAGTTAATTCTCATTCAATGAATGTGTTTCACGTTCCAATGAACGAGCAAAAACAATTAGACCTGGCTTCATTCTCCAACGAATTTTTGTTTATCATATCCATATGTGATAGTAAAAAATGTGAGAATTGAGTAACAAAAACACAATAATAATATAAAAATAAATGACTTGTATTAATTTTCTTTTATAGTGTCATAAATGGAAACAGATGAAGCTTCATATACTTCAAGGCTGAAGGTATGATTAGAAAGTTTCCAAATGTCCGTCATGGGTATTCGCTACTGTTACGAGATTTTTAATGCGAAGAAAATGGATAATATAGGAGGGTGTCAAAAATTGCTGTTGTCACTGTATACGTATATATGGGACAGAAGTACGTATACTAAAAGTAAACATAGACACAACACATAACATCAGAAGCGGGAAGTTATATTTTACATTGGCACTAGTCCAAAAATGGAAAAACCGGATGAAGTCGTAAATGCGTCATTAAATTGGCCCGGAAGTACCTATACATCAATATATAAGGGAATAGATTCCATAAAGAGATAAAAGTGTCCTTCGATCTTTTACATTTGGCATTTGGTGGTCTGTTCATTTCAATAGAGCGAACAGTACTAGAATACAATTCTAAATAATAACAACTACTGCAGCAAAAAATAAAAATGGAAATAAATGTCCATTCAGTGCAGCCAGTACAGGCTTATTCTCCATCACAATATTGTTTCGTGCACTGTTTTATTCATGGAAGAAAGATTCGAAGATTGGAAGCTAAAAAAAAATACATTTTTTTCGGTGCTTTTCGAATATATAAATTTCAAAATGTTATGTAGAAAAAATATATTATGATTGACATTTGTTCATATTGTATCATGTTTCTTTTTATTACACAGGCAAAATATGCATTATCTTCAACGATCAATCAAGATTCATCAAATGAATTGACCATTGACTCGAAATAAGTGGTAAGTAACAAATAAACTTTTATTTACATTATACATATTCAATTGTGCAGTCAAAAAAGTTTTTACATGACTGTTAGCCATTGATTGTGTATAATATAGCACACACGTTGCATTTATGCATTTGTGTCAGGTCGTGTCGCTGTATAGAAAGGCAAAATAGCAGTGACAGAGAGAGTGTAGTATGTATAAAGTATAAGCATAGACAGCGAGATACATGTAAGAATAGTTTTGTATTTGTGTTGATATTGTATATATATAGATAAAGAGCGAGAAAGAAAAAAAAAAGATTGATTGACTGACTGACTGGGACAGTTTACACACAACGTTTTGCCTCGAAGGCCGCACGCTCGGCCTTTCCGTCGGCACCGGCCCGGAACCGGACGTGACGTCCGGTGTCGATCGGTTAATAAAAACGTCAAACCGTTAAATATATATATATATATAAGATAAAAAATAAAAAAGGCGTGAAAATTTCAAAGGATACATATGTGTAGGTATAAGAATAAAAAGGAAAAGAGAAGAGCATGCAAAATACATTGAGAAAAGGAGGCCGGGAAATAAAGAAATAAAAATTCTAAATATATTATTGAATACAGTTTAATGTGCGGATGTAAGTATATAACAAATTTCAAAAGCACACGTGTATAGAAAAGATATAAAAGCTAGGGTGTAAATATACATAAATTTGTGTGGTATATATTTCCGGTGTTTGTAGAATTTTTTTCCAATTTTTTCTAAACAATTTTTCATTATGTGAATAATGTTTGAATTCTCTAATTGAAGACATTTTAATTTTCACTTTAATCCAAGGTTAATTTGTGGGTTATCTGTAATAGGAAATAGTGTACAGCTGTATAAATTCTATTTATAAAAATATTCACTCGGCAAACATATATTTTTTTACTTAAGGTCGTATTTTTTTTATCTTCACAGACGTGTTTAAATATATCTATACTCGTTGATGTTGAATATGTAATTCATGATTCATGGTAGTATATTGATTGAAAAAGTCTCTTGAAGTAGATTATGATCTTGAGTTTATGAATGTATATAAAACGGATATGTTGCACTCGAAGAAAGACAAAATTAGATATGTAAAGAACAGAAATGTCGGATATATACGATTCATTTCTTTCATCCTCTGTTGAACATTGGAGTTTATTTTTTATAACGGAGATGATAGTGCCATCAGCGTATCTCTCAAATCCTCAACCGTTCTCCTACCCTTCCTCATATCATTCTCACCCTTTGTTCTCCTATCGTATACCCACACGCTCGCATGTCATCCATTGTCCACCCCAAAACAATGACAGTAAAAATATAAATAAATCAGGTTAACGTATAGTTGATGACAAAGAACAAAATATATAACAGTTGTAAATACTTTTTTCCATACTATTTTTATAATCCACCACTTTATTGGAAATTACAAAAATAGTTTTAAATGGTGAATCGTCTTTCATATTCACTGTGAATAATTAAGTTTTAAATATGTCAACATAAATAATATATTCTAACGAACACATATTTTTATCTGTTTATCTACAGCCAACAGTTGTGGCTGCATGTTCTAGAAAAAGTCTGGATGGAAAAAATTTGAAACTTGGTACATTTTTAGCTCGGATACCAAGAATGAAAAATTGCTATCAATTATTTCAATCCAACTTTCAATTTAATCCGGAAGTATCATTCTTATACATATTTAGACCTTCCACCCGAGTAATCTAAGGAACGGCTTGATGGATGGATCTGATATTCAGTAGGTTTTCACGTGAGAACCCAAAGAGAGACAACAGCTCGGTATAGAAATATCTAAAAATTGCTAGGTCTTCATGTGAGAACCTGAGATTTAAAAATATGGAATTTCTACATGATTCTATTTTGGTATGTAACCTTCACTAAATATAAAAATTGATAAATTGTCATAATCTAATTAAATACGTAATCATGTTCATTTCAGGTATTTTAATCATGTAATTCAAGAAGATCTATACCAATGAAGATTAAATATTTAAAGTCAATATTGAATAATTTCGAAATGTACGAGGGTGTCATAATTAACGACATGAAAATTATTCAACTACAATTCTTCCAGAAATATTTCCAATACATTACAGGTTGAAAACATTTAAAAAACCAGTGTGTCCCCCATTGAGCTTTATGTTAGCTCTTGATGTATATATATATATATACAAAACGGCTGTGTGTATCGATTGGGGAAGCACTCCGCCAGCTAGACTAGCCTCCATTCGTATATGTACCCCTTTTCCATGTTAGTTCTCCCTTCTGAGTCGTCCTCATCGCCTTCACTCCCTCTCTCTTTTTCTCACCCTCTTTTCCCAATTCCCCTACAGTCACGAAGTGCTCAAGCTCTCATTCACTATTCGCCCCTTCCTTTCCTCATTCTCCATTCTCCTTTTCCTCATATCTACACTTTTTTATGCTTTAAACTTTTTTTTCTTTACTCCTCACTCACATCTCTATCATGCTTAAGGGGCTATTCGCTTCTAAAAGCCCCGAAAAAATATACACATTTTTTTATTCACGTTTCAGTTAATGGCAGAAAAAATATTACTCCAATTTTTCAAACTTATATTTATTATTTCTTGGACGTGTTATTGGTGAAATATCGTTTGAGGAAAAAATTAATAATACAGTTGATGTATTGGTATGATGTGAAAGGCTGTCTATAAAACAAAAAAATTTCTCTCCATTTTTTTCTCAAGAGAAATTAATGAGAAATAAAATGCAAAGCAAAATCATTTTTTTGTGAGCAAGAAAATTTCTTTATATTTTTTTTCAATATTACTCATAGATACAATTTAAATAAAACTAATTAATAGTTCATCATGCCAAACAATTATCAAGTGGTATGAAGGAATATCTTTACGTGTGGATTTTGGAGGTAAAATTAATTGTTATGCATAAGGAGAGAGTGAGGGTAAAAAAGAAAACAGTGTATGAGGTATCTGCACATTGAACGGAGGTACAAGAGGGTGGTTAGGTGATATTCACTCAGTGGTGGTGGTGGTGGTGCTGCTGAATTCATGTCACGAATGCGCGCGTCTATTCCTCTGGGTTTCTCACTCACTCTCCAACTCAGTGTCTTGTTACAATCCAACTCGCTCTCTCTCTTACTCTTTCACCCTGTCCCCCAAGCGCAAAACTGAATGCAGTTTGCTATCACTTTGCAAACCGTACAGACGCCATTCAGATGCCATCGATGCAACACACCGGTTGTTTAGTTGTGCCACTATTAGTCATGTTTTATCGGTAGCACTTTAGTATTATTCTTGTTCTTATTATAATCATCGAGGGCTGAAGTGAATTCTTCATTTAATATTTTTTTTTCGCCACTCACATGTACATTCATCCACACCGTGGTGAGTTGTATATGTATGTCACATAAAAAAGAAAAAAGGAGAATGAATCCTATCAAGTTCGTGTTCCAAATAAAAAATTATGACATAAAGATTTTCCATAAAATTCGCAATAGAAAACAATTTTTTCATTTATCCCATTAAATCTTCTGGACATTATCTCAATGGATGGAAACTCATTAAAATATTTAGAACCAAATGAAAAAAAAAAAAATCTGTTCATTTCTCCAATGTCATTAACCATGTATTAAATTATTTATTCATTATAGGCGCCACGAGAATTCATCGTATTACGAAAGTGAATTGAGAGAAACTGCATCGCATGGTAGAGGCTCATATATAATTAAACCATAATCGTCGAGGCCTTGGTGACTTTCATCGTAACATTGTTATACAACTTAACATCATCAGAGAGAGGGACGGAGACTTTCGAAGCGTCGTATAATTCAACTATTAGCATTGCAGAATAATATATACGAAGTCAAGGTATCATAATCACTTTCAAATATTCATTCATTTATCCATCAATAAAAAAAAAAAAAAAACGCTCGTATTTTTGTGTTGAGTGAAATCAATTTTTATTTCTCTCCATATTTAGTTTTCTATTTTTCTTTTTTAGATGCAAATAAGTACAGAGTCAAAAAAAATTCATAACCATATATTTTTCTCCTGCTTACACGCTACGTGCTTCATACACTGATGAATGAGAATATATATTCGTAAGCTTTAATCGCTGTTCACCGCGCAAGCTTTTGACAGATAAAAAGCGCGCGAATGCATATCCAGTGGTCCGCGTGAATGGTGAGAGGCTATACACCACTATACCACCCTCTACCCTCTCACTCACTCCCTCATTGTTCCTTTCTATTCATCGTGTGCGAAGAGACCGTGGTGGATAGTCGCCAGGTTATTCGTGCGCGCGTTCTAGCAAAGCAGTGAGCGAACCAACAGTAGGAACAGAGAGAGAGAGAAAGAGAGGGAAAATCAAAGAGGTAGAGCGAAACAGCGTCACTCATTCACGATATCTTTATCTTGCTCCCACTCTCTCGTCTTCTTCTGTGAATGATGTTACCATCCCAACGGCTTCGTATTTAATTCCACAACAAAATTCTCACATTAATGAATCAATGAAGTCATCACTTGGAGAAAAAAAAATAAAGAATTATTGATATTAATCAAATGAGTGTATATAAAAATAGTTGAATGGACGAGAAAGATGTTTAGGGCTTATAGAAATAGATAATTGTTCTAGAGTTACTTTTTGACTAAAGAAATTAACTAGTACAAGGTGTTTTTTGGTATATTTTCATTCATCATTCAACAGATTATGTATAAAATTTTTGGGATAAGTTTTAATTTTTTTTTCTGTTACAGTATTTAAATTACAAACGAATGAAATAATATTTGGGGGTGATGGCTGACATAATTATACCCTCTGTGAGCACTTGGAATGGGAAAAATTCCAATTACTGTAATGAAAAAGTTTGTCATTATATGCGAATGTGTGTGGGCGGCGAACATAAATTTTCGATATCTCAATGAATTATTTAAATTAAATTTGTTGAATAGCGATTTATCGAAAATAATCTTCATTTATTTTTATTTATTTTCATGATGTGATTGCAAGTGAAAAATAAATTATACAGATCGATAATAAGCACTTCGTGTATATTTACTTTGAAAGCTGTTTATTACTTTCCATTTATTTATTTTTTTTCATGCATTTTTTTAACATACCAAAAAAAAAAAAAGGAAAAAACGTTTAAATGTGAGGATTGAGTAACACGAAAGTATAACGCCCACGCATTTATTCTCTATAGCCAATCACAGCACGTACTTTGCACGTTACAGTATAGCAGACGTAAAAGTGTGAGGGAGTCTACGTAAAAGCTCGAAAGCATTGCTGTATAATATTATTGCGAGAGAAATAGGGATAAAAGAGAATGGGAATGGGGAAAATCGAGAGTGAAAGTAAGCGGGAGACACAGAGGGATAGGACGAGCCGAAACGAACGATGAATGTTTTGAGAGGGGGATAGGGGAAGGTGAATAAAGGGGGTTCTCTCTTTCGACTTTAGTACGTCGCTGTAGGTTACCATAGTCGGCAGTGGCATGACAGTGGCCCTTCAATTCGTGACAAGTTCAAACTAATTTTCAGGGTTAAAACTTATTTAAATCGTGATTGAATGAAAAAAAAAAAAAAAAAAAGAAATTGAGTTTAAAAATAATTTTTTTTTTTTTTTACAATTGTGACATTGAATCAATTGTTTGTTTTTTGATAAGCCATGACTTTGATCTCACATTCAAAAATGTGTGTTTCGCGGTAGAGAATTTCTTTAAATGTTCGTGATGGAAATGAGCTTATATATGCATACACAAATGTATTTAATTTATTTTTACGACAAGATGGGTGTATGTAGTCTAGCGGAAGACGTGGGCGCACGTGAAACAGTATAACGTCGCTTGCAAAAGCTGTTGATCTATTATATATATATATGTATATACAGATAAGAGAGCAGACGAGTGACGAGACGAGTGTAAATGGAGGACGTTCAGTGAAACTGTATATACTGAATGGAATTTTTTTATTTTTTTGCTCCAATGAATAACGTAACAATGAAACGACATTGTGAATGAGACAATTTTATTTTATTTCGTGGAATAACTTCACAGTGAAATGCATTAATGAAATATTTGGTACTTGATAAAATTGACTTTGAGTTGAGAAATTTATAGTGATAAATTTGTGTGTGTGTGTGTGTGTGTTATAATTTATCTATGAAAGATGAGAGACAAATTTTCAAATTATTTATATATTCGTCCAATTGAAAATCGAACGGCCATGAAACAGTGCAATCTTCATCACGGTACTAATAACTATTTAATTATTATCATAAAACTGAGATTAATTATTTCATATTTGTTTCATAGTTTAACTGTTTTATCATATAATAACAAAATTTAGTTGCGTGACTTTTAATGAGCATATTTCCTAATCTATTCAGCCTACTATAACCGTCAACCAGTAAATTCTGGATAAAAAGCGATAACTAATTGAATAATTATGAAGAGAATTTTGAATTTTGTTATTATATCATCAGTAAATTAAATTCAATAGAGATACTGCTCCTGAAATTATCACAAAACATTTTATACAAGTGCTAACTCTCGGAATACCAATCTCTTATTTGGAATATCATATCAAAGTCATATATGCAGTGCTGTTAGACATCATCAATGGAAAAATACATTCATTGTGCGTAATCACACTGCACATTAACACAAAAAAAAATAACACGTGTCTATTCACAAACATATCTCTATTTTCACCCGCCAAATTCAATAACTACCCGCGCACTCACATTTACACTATTGGCCATTCACAATTTCATACAGTGCTCCAATTGGCTCAATCCTAACCCCACTCCAAATTTAACTCACGACAAAACTATCCCCCGTGCATTGATGCCGCCACATAACAGTGAAACATATATTCCGCGCCGTAAAACACTTTCAACCAGTTTGAATGTGGAGCTTGCGCAGGCAACTTCATCCACTCTCTCGTTAACGTTTCGTTGTGTGTGAAATTTTTTTTTTTTTTTTCCTTTTATCACGATAAAAATATGGCGATCATCACGATGGATATATCACAGTCGTACGGCATTTTACAACGCGATTTTATATTTAAATTGTTTGTTATTCAATCAATAATACTTTTATCATATACATCAACAGTTACAGGTATGAAATAATTTATGCAAATATTCCAAATGTATACATAACCTCAAAATAATTATCACATCAAATTGATGTAATAAATATTGAGATATATATTATTATACGACACACACTCAATTCGTCGTTATTTTCTTTCATTCATTAAATTCAGTACCGTTCATAATTATATTTTACAGGACGCGAAATAAATAGCGGCAGGATGTGTGCACCAATTATTCAGAATAATTACTCACAAATGAGGCAATTGAAAAATAAAAAGCATCGTTGTACATACAAACACATACACACATATATATATATCATCGTCATCATACATATCACATATAAAAAGAATGGAAACAGAAGGCGGAAGAATTATGAGTGTGTGTTATTTCTATATATACATACATAACCTATGAACATATGTGGGAGTATAAGTGCATGTGTATATTTCGCGTATCCGTCGGCAACTTCAATTTATCAACGAAGCGTGTACCACACACAGCCATACTCGGCTGCTGCTCATTTCCCGATTGGTGCACTCTGCATCTGCTCGTTTCCGTCTTTCTTCTGCCTCCACCAACCCCCTGACCACCCCTTAGAGACCTTTCATTCGTTACGTTCATAAAATTAGCCCAATGTTTACTTCCTGTTGAGCGATAGGAAGCCGCCGATTTTGTTGTTTTTTTTTTTTTTGTTTGTGTTGGAAGCAAATATATATACTTGCATACACATGATTTTAAGTATGTAATGAAAGCTGAGAATTTTTAATGGGTTTTGGGTTATCAGTATGTTCTGTTATACACTTCCGCTGCAATAGAATATTTATTTTTCTCATCACTGTATTTTAAATCACACAATGTTTCAATATATATTTATAATGTGTAGTATATTTATTCCCATGACTCCGATGACTTCAGTGTGTGATTCATGCGGGCCTTTGTGTTAGAATAGGCCAACTAATTACCAACAGCTCTCATAAATCCCAGTGATGAGTCGTGTGTCTTATGTATGTGTATATGTGTGAACTAACCTTGGTCACCAATCAATATCACAAAGAGAATTTAATAAATATAATTTTGTGTTTGAAACATAATTTCCGAAATTTGGTCCAACGATGTTATGGATTATTATTAAATTAATTCTGTATTTAATTCAATTATTACCAATTGTGTTTAATTTACAGGGAGTACTGGACCATCATTATCACAACGTTATATAAATAATGTCAATCAATACGGAATCATTAACGATGACAATGAAGCAAATGCATTGGAAAGAATCTACTTAATCACTGAAGAGAAGTGGCAAGCTGATTCTGTGCTGCCAGTCTCCTTACTGCCGATTACTGAGGGAATGTCTGCACGGTCTCATCATAGGTAAAATAATTACTGAAATTAAATATTTGAGAAAATAATTGGATCTAATTTTGTTTGGTGCATTGAAATAATTGTTATTTTTTTTGGGAATTTTATAGAATCAGACAGTCCGCTTCGGGACTGGATGATGCTGGAATGGAACTACAAGCCACACAGCTCGGTAATCGTGCTGGTCAGGAGGTTAGCTCCACCACAACAGTATCATGGATAGACTGGAAATGGCAATTTTCAACTGTTGTTTGTGTATTTGCCGGCGGAATTATATTTACATTGTTATTTCTCTTATGGCTCCGAAAACAAATGTCGAGTGAAAAGAAAAGTGGCGATTGTGATAGGCGTGGATTGGTGGAGGAAGGTGCTGTTGGTTTACCAGAAGAAAATATATCAAAAATGACAAAAGGACAAGAATACAAAGAATCCACGATGGAGGCACAATGGGTACATCAACCATTTGCAAAAATGCCTATTCAAGCAATTTGTACAAGTGAGAATACCAGTGGTTTACCTGAAGTGATATCTGTACCAACACCTGAACGACGCATTGAACCCATTCGTGTTAAAGCTAGAGGTTTACTTGAACGTCGTGGTTCAAGTGCAAGTTTGACTATTGAACTAGCACCAGCACCTGACAGTCCACCGCATATGGTAACACCCACGCGTGAATGTACATCTGAAGAATTTTTATTGAGCGCTGGCAATGTATTGTCTCGTGGACAATTAAGGAAAGTTATAAGAGATCCGAATTCACTGCATAAAGAATTTTGGGAGGTACCATTAAATGTGCCGGAGAAAGTTGATATCTTTGGTGCGGGAATCAAAAATCGCTATTCCAGTGTGTTACCCAATGCACAATCAAGAGTTGTATTGAGAGGAATTGACGACCCAGTTGGTAGTTACATCAACGCAAATTATATACGGGTTAGTATTTCATTAATTAAATTATTGTCGAACAATCAAAAGAATGGACGAATGATTGATAAATTATTTTTTCCGGATTCAATTAGGGATATGACGGCGAGGAAAATCGTTATGTCGCAACGCAAGGCCCATTGGCCAATACAGTGACGGACTTTTGGCGGATGGTATGGATGGACAAAGTTTCAGCTGTTGTAATGATGACCCGTCTACAAGAAGCAACTAAAACCAAATGTGACGTCTATTTTCCGCTTGATATCAACAATAGAATTCAAAGTGGTTCATTTACAATTTTAGTCACGTCCATTTTGAGCAGAGATGGTTTTACAATTCGTGATATAGAACTGATAAATGACGGTGAACGACGTCGCGTTACGCATTATTGGTATGACTCATGGCCGGATCATGCTGTTCCACATGCGGCCGATTCACTAGTCAGCTTGGCGGCGGAAATTAATACATTGCCAGGGCCAGTAGTTGTTCATTGTAGCGCGGGAATCGGACGGACTGGATGTTTTATTGCGCTCGCGACAGGAATGACTCAACTTGCGCGCGATGGTAATGTCGACGTGTTGGGGATTCTCTGTCAAATGCGGTAAGTAAATAATTTATTTTTATATATTTATATTTCGTTTATTATTTCTTTTTAATTATTTCAATGAAAAAAAATAAAAAAATACCGCATTTCAATTTCCTTATTTTTCTTTCGTTGGTTTTTTTTTAGATATGACAGAGGTGGAATGATACAAACAGCGGAGCAGTATGAATTCGTACATAAAGCTTTGTGTCTGTTTGAACAGGCGTTGGATGGCAAAACGCCAACGTCCGGCGACTGAGGCGTGAAGCCAGGATTGCGAAAAAAGAGAAAATAAAATTGAACAAAAAGATGGAATTTTTGTTTAGTCTCGTCGAGATTAAACTCCGTGTACACATGAATTATATAATGCAGGTAACAGAGAATATTCCGCTATACTATATAGCGATGAAACTGTGTATGTAAGTGTGTTTGCAAGCGTGCATGTGTGTCTGTCTGTTTCTCATTGATGTTTTAAGTGCAAAACAAAAAACAAAACAAAACGAAATGAAAAAAAATCTTCGTTTTCCAATCGCGTTTCTTGCAATGGTCGGAAATCTTGAAAAAAAAATATGAAAACTAATTTTTTTTTCTTCTCCGTTAACTGACATTATAAGCGAGCTATCGTCACATCAAGCTGCCATTGACTATACTGCCACAAAAAAAAATATACATAATATATTATACATATATAAGAATATTGTACAATAATTTATTGACGGTTGACGATCAATGAAAGAATGTACACACAAAAAATAACAAAAGGCTCAAAAGCGCGAATATTATGATGAGATTAATTGATTCACAATTGATTTTGCACGCCGTGTATAATCTGCTTGACAATATACATTTTATTTCGCCACTGATGATGAAATTAAATGCTTGACATTCCTTTGAGTATTTCAAATAACCACGAGGGAAAGAAACACGCTCACATGCCCGGATTCTAAAATATAAAAAATATTATTTATTTGAAAATGATCTTGCACATCGGCTTGATGAAAGAAACAATACATATAAACAATCTGAACGTCAGCTAATTCTTTAACTAACTTCCAGTTCCTCAATACAAAGAAACAACAGTAACTTATAACAGATAAAGTATCAATTAATTTTTCTTCGCCATCCACGCTGGAAAAAAACAAATTCTGACTTGCAAACAAAAACAATCTCTTGACTCCATACCACTATATATATATATATATTGTATGTTGAATTTATTTATTGACAAAGACTGAATGCGATTAGTACAATATATTTATATATATATTCGTTTCAATTAATCGTTATACTAACGTGAGAGGTTCTATGAATGTTAGGAGTGTACTGAAAGTGATAGGAACGAAAAGAGATGAAAAATATGGCAAATAGGAAATTGAATTCAAACAAAAATAATGATTTCGTCGTAGACAGAGTGCTAACTGCAATAGTGACAACTGAAATAATTATGATTATTCAGTGTTGAATTTGCTGCGAGCTTAACTCGCTTGATACAAACAATTGCAAAATGAAAAAAATCTCAGAACTAAAATATATAATTAATAGTAATAAATAAAAATAATATATACGTAATCGAGAATACATGACATGAAGACGCGGGAAAAATTCCTCAAGTATGCTGATACATTTGATGCTTGATGGGAAATAAAACTCCACAAAATCACACTAAAATTCTGCAATAGCTTCCAAAGTGTAGATAAATTCATGTTCAATCTCACAATGATCACTGTGATTGGCGTAAGAACATTATTTATGATGTTCATGATAATTAAAATTGTAGGAAAATATCATTCATATCCCTACGTGCCTAACGATACTGAAAAAAAAAAAAAAAAACCAAAAACAAAAAGCAAAAACACCGATATAACCTTACATGGCTTCACAGTGATCATAAAAATTCTGTTCAATGTTTTATCGTGAGGAAAATGTCTAAAGAATTTTGGCAGATTATCTAATTTGAATCCTCGCTACTGAAAAAAAAAAAAATCATATAAGCAAGCAATTGATCAGCACATATGCATTTTATGTTCTTTTTTTTCCCGATGAACGCCAAGTATGTGATATAAATGTGTATAAATAATAAATTGTACAGAGAACGAAATATATTTGTGACTGCGTGTGTATGAAATAGAGAAAAAGATAATGATCTATATATAATATACATAATATAACTGTGGATAAAATTGTAAAGTTGGAGGGAACTAAAAAGAAAATTATTTATGAATGCGTCATGTTGAAATATGCATATCGCATTTTAATTGTAATTATTAATTATAGTGATGTTAATGGATTATTCTAGCGACCCCTTGGTGTTCAATTGTACTTATGTGACACATATAAATGTTTATAGCATCCAATTATGACGTAGTATTTATTATTCCCCTACACGCAAATAAAGTCCTCCATCTAGAAAAAAAAAAGTAAATAAATAAAAATTAAATACATCCAAAATGTTTGCAGATATTACGTGACATTACCAATCCAACAATTAATTCAACAAAGAAATATACGTCTTCATTATAATTACATTTTTACTTACTGCTAATTTAAATAAAATACGAAAAAAAAAAACAGAAAAAACAAAATCTCCATGTCCCTAACATGTCGATAAAACAGATCTATCATCACCCATTCAGTGGAGCCATCTTAATCTCCAAAATCCAACTCCAAATACAAATAATTGCGCGCGTAAAACATCAGACCGGTTTTCCACTTCGACATAATACACACATACATATAATGGACTATAAAATAATTTGTTCCCCACTCATCCTTCATTTCATACCACAAACCAACGATACTCCGGGGGCCATTATCAAACGCACGGGGGCCCCGAACAACGCGCATATCTCCATACACACAATACACAATCGCAAGTGACAAGTACCATCCAACATTACATATACATACATTATATATTCAGTTATATATAACGATAAACATCGTGTGATCACACTAGTGGAGACTGGTGTACAATATAATCACGTGACCATGTCTCTCTCACTGGTCTCACTGTGACAGACACATAAATATATATACATATATATATATATACATTGCATGGAATTGTATATGTATTGGCAGTAAAGCCGCCGAAGGAGAGTGTCGTACAAACGTGTGCAGCAGCCTGTTCGATGGGCGCATTATAAAACGTCAGAAAACGACCAGAGAAAAAAAAAGGAAAAATAGAAATAAAAGAAAACACCAGTTTTCTCCCTCATCATTATTTTTAACAACTATTTCCTCGGTCTTCTACGTAATTAGTGTTATTTTCTTAGCCAAAAAGGACGAAAAAAGAAGTATTCGTTTCCTTTCTATACAATGTGCAACGAAATTATTTGAAATTGTGCATACAGGATTATACAGGGAGAGAAATTGAATAAACAAAGAAAAAAAAACGAAATATTCATATGGATATATTGGAAACGAGTTCATGCAAGTATCCAGTAATTGAACGAGTGTGATTTTTATATATATGTATATTGTGTAGTTGTATATGTAAAGTTGCATTTGGCGAGTGTGTGGACGGTTGAATTCAATGTTTGCATCCGGTCTCCAATTTGTCTTGGAGAACTTCTAAATTGGTATCCAGTGACAAATACTTCAATGGTGAACTATATTTATTTATTTTGTCACACGTATGAGAACGGCAAAAAAAAAAAATGATAATATAAACACGGAAATAGTGGAAAAGAGTTGGAGGAGATATAGAAACAATCTTTGAGACCTGGAGTGACAAAAGTTGTAGAACAACGGTGAGAAATAGAAAAAAAAAACCAGGAAGCAATTGTACACGGGTGTGAATGAATAATAAACGAAAATATTCATTGTAGTTTTGATATTGTTGGAGTTGCAGTATAAAAATTAAATAGTAGTGATAATTTAAGAAGAGAAGGAGAAGTATAAAATTTTCATTTGTATTTATATTGTGAGTTTGTTTGTATGTGAGTGTTTGTGTGTAAAGAGAACTTAGAAAGGCGAATGGATTATTATTATTTTAACCACGTTTGTGGTATCTATAAGATGTTGAACGTGTTGAGATGTGTTGACAAGCTACAAAATGGGACTCGCTGAGACCCGAAAGGGATCCTGGGTGCCATTGAAGGAGGTATGGATGTTATCGGGGACGGTGATGAGCAAACCCTCCAGGCCATCCTCGGTACGTCTCATTTTGCAGTATATTAAATTTTAATTTAAAATGTTTATTATATGTCGAAAGATATATGTGAATGATATAATTGTAAAAAAAAAAAAAGAATTTTAATTTTAATGGAAAACATTGAAATGTTTTGTGCAGAGATAGTGAAGGATTTTTTTATTCAATATATCGGAATTATTTTATCTACAAAGAATTATCCTCGAATTTAAATTGCGCACCCCCACTTGCACCCAAATAGTTCCACAACTTCTTAATTATTTTATCTTACAAGTAATTAAAATTCGAATTTTTCTAGAGAAATGGAGTAATAAATAGAAATGAATTTTCAATCCAGAAATATTTCTAAATAAATGAAAGTCACAATTTTTAATTATTATTCATGTTTGTGCTATATATTATATATGTATTTATACGCACACATTAAAAATGTCATCTTCAACATTATTCTTAAAAATTATTAACTTTACGATACAAATTGTATCATTCCTTTTTCTCTAATCTCATATTTATATTTAATTCGTATTCGCGAGAGTCCTTGGCATCGTTCTTATCACGTTCCATTCGTGCAGGACAAGGTTTCCTTTTTGCATTTAAAATCAGCTATATACTATACATATATATCTACACACATAGATACACTCGCTGATATATAAATTCTGTGTGACCAAGTCCACGGACATTTTCCCTCAGTCATTGACCTTTTTTTTTTTTTTTTTTCTACACTGATACAACAAAACGATGTACAATGAAATCGATGAACTAAAAATAACCAGAGTGGAAAAGAAATGATTTTTTTTTTGTTGCAATTGTTACGTTTTAAAATCAATGATTTTCTTTTTCTCCATTCCATTCGCGGAAGTCAAATACAACGATAAGAATCAGGAAGATAAGCAATGTGGATATGCATATACATATACACTTAGAGAGAGAGAGAGTAACAAAGAATCTGTCGTGAGAGCATGTAGGTACATATATATTTATGTAGAGAGGTAGAATTATTTATGTAGAGGTAGGATTCTTTCAAGTAACCTCGAGAGTGTTGGAAACGTCTCTCGTGTGTACGGTTGCGTTTCACTATAGACAAAACACCAGAAAAAAAAAATGTTGCGTCAACAAAATGAAAAATAATACGCAGTGTTACAAATCATATTGAAAAAACATTTAATTTTTGTTATATATATATGTTACACCGGATATTAGTGGAAAAGGTTCTAGATGAAGATACAGTAACATAAATATACACCTGCAGACATACCCAGCGTAAAATCAAAATTGAAATGATTCTGTACAATGTGTGTGTGTGTGTGTTTTGTTTTTTTTTTTTTCAACTCATTTCATTGACCCTGTATGAAACCAACGAAAGTTCTCATATAACATACGTGTATGTGTGATTTATTTATCTATACACAGGTATATCGACTTCCTGTTGATGCCCAGAATTTTTGTTTCATTCTCCACGAAAGCGATTTTAATGTCTGTCTATTATACTTATTTTTGTAACTGTTATCATTATATTTATTTGTTTCATGCCTCAGGTCTGTTAAAAAAAAGTCTAGTTCATAATTTTTTATGATATTAATATACACGGATAGAAATATATATACATATATAAATACACACATTACCCTACTTTTTCTCATGAATTATCTTCCTTGTCGGTTGTTTCATCAGTAAAGGAAAAAAAAAAAAAAAAAAAGTAAAAGAAATGAGAAAAATTCTCAACTGAAATACCTGTTACGCTGTCGTTGCTGCTATGTCCCAGTGTGTCTCCATGCCACAGAGTCTGCGATGCGCAACGAGCCGCGATTATATATATATATATATATATATATATATATATATATATATATATATATATATATATATATATATATATATAATATATACATATATATTATGTCGCTTCCCTTTAATCTCCTCTCATTACACGAATTTTCGGCTGTTGTATATATTCATATCTATTGTTTAAACATCATAAGAAAAAAAAAAAAGCAAAATAAATCATATTCATTTTACGTCCATTCGCTCTCGTGTGAAATCATAATACCACATCAGTTCATTCAATTTCTTATGTATCAAAAGCGAAAGAAAAAAAAAAATAATAAAACACCAAAGCGAATGACTCATTGAATATTTAAATAGAAAATAAAAATTAAGACTATATTATTTATTTTGTTTGTCAATTCGTGATTAATTCTTGAATAAAATTTGTTTGAATAATCGTGAGATGTTATACGTCATGATGATATTAATTTACTGCGTAAAAATAATAACCGTGTGACGATGGTTGATTATTGTATATATATGTATGTATATTTTATATGGAAATGGAAGGAACAGAGTGTGGTAAGGGGGGAAAAAAAAAAAAAAAGCGAGAAAGATGATTATAAAAGAGTGAGAGGCTGATGGAATGGAAAGGCGGTGATCTGGGAATCGCATTCGTTCATGTCTCGACGGAGCCTTTCGCGCACCCAAGCAACGATACCACCAACACACATGACGTTTCACGTATATGTATATACGTATGTACGTATTTATATGTACACCTTGCGCGTTCATATAGTGACGTCATGATGCTGCGTACATTCACCTCATTAAGTACCATGGCCCCCATTATCGGGGACAAAGGTTAGAGCGTTGTCGAATAGCATGAAAAGAAGAGTTAGATGACCCCAACTCAAGATGATCGATACATTGAATGAATTTATTTCTATTTATATATATATATATATATATATATATTCTTTTATTTGTGATAATGTCATGAAGATTTTTTATTTGTTGCATTTAGTTGTAATAACATTTTACTATTGAATATTATTCTTTTCCTTTTTCTTTTGAACTAGGAAATATAATAATGCTGACATTAAATTATTTAATGTTAGATATTAATTGGATATTTAGTTGATGAAAGAGATGTAGAAGAAAATAAAGATGAAATGTAAGATTAAGTTTATCATAGTTGTGAATGGTATAGTTACATACGTTTGGCGTTACGAATTTTGTGAATCTATTGTTTAAGATTTTATGACGTTTGTCGTTGAGGAGAGAAAGGGAATAGAAGAAAGAATATTATTCATCGTCGTCATTGTTATTGTTCTCGTCGTATAACTCTATTGTGTATGACAAATTGACTTGTGTGAATGTGAAATAAAAAACAAAAAGTATTTCAGTAGTATTGCATTGTTAATTAATTGATCATTTGATTGTATTAAGTGGAATTAAAGAAGTTGTGCGACTATATATATGTAGATAATTCGTTGGTGGTCGAGTTGTTTTCCGTTATATTAATTTTTATAATTCAAAATTGAATTGTTATTTTTAAAAGTGTATTAGTGATTGATCAAATAATTCTAGCGTTATCGAGATTTTTTATACAACTATTATTTTCTATTGAACATGACAAATCGCGTGTCCTTGCAATGTTTACAAATGATATTTATATATATCAGGTATATATATATGTGTGTAATTATATTATTTAACTTCGTCACGTGAATCGTGATAAATTACGTAATTTCACGATGTAATAACCCTGATTTTGGGTGCGACTATAATCAAGGACATTGATTGCGATTGAATCAAATATTCGCAGCATAAAAATATTGATATAATATAAATGGGTGGGTGGGTGGGGAAGGGGGAGGGGACAATCAATGTAAGAAAAAAAAATATAGATAAAGTATATTTATTTTTTTCTTGGTTAACAATAGAATATTTTATGCACGTGAAAATATTTCTACAAATTATATTTTCATGCCTCGTCATACGCCACACCCATGTATGTTTCAAATTAGAATAAATTATTTAGGCGAACTGGAGAAGAAAAAAAAATACAAAGTGAAAAAAAAAAATAACATTCGTTTGAATAATGAAATCAGCTAAATTCATTCATACACACACACACACACACACACTTGCACGTACACACTATGTTCCGGGAGATATTTCGACGTTTGAATGGAAGATGAATTAATACGGAAAAAAACCTGCAGCTCACCACCACCACCACCACATGTATAACAGTGCAAGTAAAGCTTGTGAATAGTTTAAAGAATCAATGGAGAATGGCGTGAAAGGAACTCCATAAATGATTGCAAACTGTGTTGTACATAGTATAGTGAGGTTCATATATGTACGTTTGCATGAATACATATATAATTAGCCTTGAATAAATAAATTTTGGTTGGTATGTAGCATCACTAAAATCAAATGGAAACAAGAAATAAAATGATAAACAAGAGATAATACAATCGTATAAGAAAAATAAAGGGAGGAAAATTATATCCCCCTTATTTTGACGTGTAAAAATAAATGAAAACAATATTTGATACTAATTGTAACTGTTTGGTAGATAAAATATAAATGTAAATATATCCCTCGTCAAATAATTTATATTCCAAATGAAATTTATCACAAACAAAAATAATAATAAATATATAAACGAAATATAAAAACATTAATGAGAATAATAAGAAGAAAAATAAAATATCTAATCACTTTTATTTTAACAATTACAAATGAATAATAAAAATATTTGACACTAATTGCAACTATTTGACAGATAAAATACAAATATAAATACATCCGTTGACAGTTGATTTATATTTTAAATGAATTATATTATAAGAAATAATTTTATTCACTGAAATATGGAGGTAGAAGTGAAAAAAAAAAATTAAAGAATAATGGCGCGCGCTTTAAATGATAATAAGAACAAAAAGCACATACACAAAACGTAAGTCGTTGCAAGCTCTCATAGAAACTCCACCCCTTTGAATCTTCCATTGGACGTTGTCACGACGCCAAGTTCCGCCCCCTAAAAATCGACCACTATTAAAATAAAAAATAAAAAAAAGCTTGCACATGCGCCGCATAAAGCTCAATAATATAATCCATCTAATCACACATTCATCCACACACACATATATATACATATTATATGCGTAAAATTTATTACCCATGTGTATGCAACACACAATTTGTTAATGTATTTTTTTTTCTGTCAAATCTTTCGATTTTTACTGTCATGCATAGTCATAAATATCACGACAATGATTTATTGTCATCACTCAACTCTTTTTCATATTCAAAAATGTTTTTTTCAATGACTGAAGTCATTAAATGAAGAGAGAGAGAGAGACAAATTGAAAATGTCGTGTATACAATTTTCACAGAAGCAATAATCATACATATATATATATATATGTGAGAAAGAGAAGCAAATGAAGTAATTCAATTCTTGATGAGTGAGGAAATGTTCGCCTACGCGACGCATTAGCAAGTAATATAACTACATTGAAGGTGCACATACAGATACATATAATGCATAGACAAGCGAAAATTCCAATCATTTTTAATTTAATAGCTCTTATACACTGAGATAATTGTGCACATGTCATTAAAAGTGAAGGAAACCTCGAGATTAAATATATAATAATAATAGAGGGAATTTCCAATACTTTGACGGGAACAGAAGACTTCATGCATATGTACGATTATATATAAATATATGTATGTGTGTCTGTATCGAATGCAATTATAAAATCAAATTAATGTATCAATTTCGACTTCTGCTTAAGTATTTTACGATATGTGTAAATTATCTCTCCTTGTAAATTGTTGTGTATATATTTGACAAGGATTTTTCCTTTGTTTGTTTGTTGGGTAGAGAAAGAAAAATAATTTAATTTTACGTGTAAATATTTTTTCTTTTTCATTTGCATTGTCAAGTTTTTGATTTGACACTTTGATGGTGTATAGAAAAATATTTATATAGATAATTATTAGGTGCACGCAATAGCACCTGATGTACAAGAACCACATTAGGGTGTTCAAATATAAATATATATCATGGGGCAGAAGACATTTTTTCAACCCTCTTCAAAATGAGTTTGTGAATTGTGTGTGGATAAATATGTTTATGGTTGCACGTCATCTGCCTATTTATTCATTCGTGTTATTTTGTTGTTTTCTTGCTACTGTGTAATAGAATAAAATAAAAAAATTATTGTCATGCCTTAAAAAGAATATTGTGAAACAAAAATTATTATATATTCTTTATTGTCAGTGAATGTGTAAAAATAGAAAAGCAATAAATATTGTGAATGTTCTGAGCATTGTCAAAGTCAGATTGTTAATCAACTGACATGAAAGTAATATTTATATTTATTTTTTTTTCTTTACACACCTGAAATTTACTTAATTGGCAAATATAATATGATGGATGTACGTGTGTACAAGTTGTATTATTACATTCAATGCATGGTCTCATTATTTATATTATATATAATACACTTACATATCTGTAGATTGTATTTTATGCGTATATGTATATGCTTAAGGTGAACGGAGAGAGGGTTCGAAGGTCGAGGATATTTTGAGAGGGGATGGTTTTGTTTAATCGATGCTTGCGACCCTCCGATATTCCTCCTCGGTGTGTCCATCTGCATATATAATCAAAATCCTTTCCGAAATTTCTTACTCAATGCTTTGCTTTAGCAATTAAAAAATTTTATCTCAGAGTTTCAATTCAATATTTTGGTTTTTCATCACAAATTGGATGTCTTTTTTTTTTTTTTTCAATCATCCATAAATCGGAAACTATCAGCCATCCATGAAAAGTGCTGCGTTCATTCTGCAAATTACCGCTTGTACGTTTTCAGGAAAAAAAAGTTTTCAAAAAAATATTGATTTCTCGAAAAGTTATTGAGAGTCAAAGACATTTGTACAAGGAGCTTTTTTTTCGGTTATATTCTTCAGGTTCACATAATTATTTATCACATTATATTCCATATAATTATTTCACGTTCATTCTCATGTCTTCATATATATATACACACTCAATTTGTTTACAGTTTCTCTATAATGAATGAGTGTTTCGTAAAGTAACCAAGTTTGGGCATACAAAGTTTGACGACTTTACCATTCTCTAGTTACCTTTTTCAGACTCTTTCCAATGAATGTTGCTATTCAGTGTACTTTAAAATGACATTAAAATTCTGTAGACTAGATTTTCAAATGGAAAACTAAATTAAAGAGATCATGAAGACAGAATTAAAAATATCTTCTGTAATAAATCCATAAAAAAAAAAAAAAAAACGTTTTTACTGTATCAAACAATGAAATGATTATTGATCACACAGAGTAATCGAGTCTAGTCAATAGATATCGAAATAGTCATTAATATATACCAAGATATTGAATATTTATTTCTATATTTATATAAATATATATGAGTAAAGGCAGTCAGTTGAATGTATACATGTACATAGATAGTGGTCGGCTCTGTTACACGCCCCGACGTTCCAGATTTTCCATCGAGATTGTTTATACGCGACGAAGGCAATGGAGAAAGATGGAGGATAGTATAACAACGTGAACTAGTTGCAAGAACGCCACATGTCTGTATCATATATGTATATATATATATATATATATAAGCGAATGTGGTGCAAGTATAATGAATAACTACGAACCGAAACGTTCCATATGTGGAGAGCACCAGTTAGAAGATATATATATATATATCTGTATATATGTATCCAATAAATGTCAATATATCTATATGTAAAAGATGATCATAAACCTCAAAGGAAATGCTTTAATTACAATTATTTCTTTTCGAAACAAATAATTGTAATACTCTTCCTCTCCTTCACCCCGTTTCATTAATTAATTATTCAATTAATTAGTATCTTCTATTTCATCATTCTATAATTTAATACGCTTTTATGTTGCTAATTTAATTCTTGAATCATCTGGAAATTTTTATTCCCCCATTTACAATAAAAAAGAATAATAGAATAGTGAAAATTATACGATTGTAAATATGCTTTTGTCACAATTAGTATACAGTGCATATCTTTTGTCAATAAATCTGTAAAATTTTATTATAAAGATAGAAAAAATGTATTGATAAAAAATATTTCTTCTCTGAACAACAATTATAAAACTCTAATTTATTGTTTCAAACTTTTATATAATCTAATATTGCTAATAAAGATTTATGAATCGTTCAAACAATTATTCTTCCGTGTGAGAAAAAAAAAAAAGAAAGAAAAGATAATAATAAAAAATAGAAAAATAATATAATTATAAATCTTTTCTTCGACACAATTAATATTGTGCATATCAGTTGCAATCATAGCGATTAGCTGTTCTAGTCTATAGATTTTTATATATTAGATGTATGTGTACAGGTATGAATTCAAATCGTTTTCATCCGGCTTCCTATGATGTTCGTATTTATCAGACGAACAAGAAATATTATTGCAACTCGTGAAGAGGAACGGACAGAACATGGGAGGAAAAGAGATGATGTGTGAGTGTGTGTATGCGGGTGTAGTGATTCTTATCGTGCATGTCATCGCGATCTTCCTTTAACTTCAACATCTCTCTATCTCTCGCTCTCTGTCTTTGGTCACCGGGGCCGGACGTGTGACGCAACAGTGCTGCGTGTTTTCCCAATAGAGAATACATACAGACAAAAACACTACCGTATAGAGAGAAAGAAAAAAAAAAACAAATTTTAAACAAACAAATAAAATGAATAGAAAATCAGAGAGAAAGAAATAATGATAAGAGGATTCATATTCGATATAATTTTAACAAAACTCAATTTATATCTGTATACTATATTAATTAATTATTTTATTATTCATAAATATGCACGAGGTCAAGTGAACTTTGGTATAATTTATGCTGATAATTAATCATTTGCCCTTGAATAATTTTTTTTTCTATTGTGAAGTATAAAAAAATTGTAGAGAAAATAAAGTGTAATAAATATTCTTCACACTATTTATCAAATCTTTGAGATAGCTTTCATTATTTTCCGATATGCAAAATCAGAATTTATCGTTTATCCTCTTGATAATTAATGCAAAATATTAATTATAAACAATTCAATTGTTTAGATTGGATTTATTGACGAACAGTTGGAGATATACGAAAAGTTTTCAGACAAAAAATTATTGTCTTTTTCAGAAGAAAATTTTTTTGCATTGTTTATTCAGATTCTGCATGTAAATATACATATAAAAATTAAAAGATATCGAGTGAACTTCGAGATAAATACACGTCTCTTGTGCATTGTGATGAATTAAAATTATTGAAAAATACTTGCACACAAATATCTACATATGTCAATGAAAAGTCAGGATAATAGTCGCTTATGAGCAATGGAAGAAGTGAAGTATAAATGAAAGAGAATGATAGTGCCAGTATATATACATATAATAAAAGTTTAAACAGTGGCGCGGGGTTGAGTTATATGATGGCCAGAAATATATAAACGTCGACTATTACAGAAAGAATCATAGCTATAATATGCCTTCACTTCTTCTTCTTCATGTCCTGATGTCGTGTTTTACTGCATGGTCACGCTATATTCGTTCCTCTATCCATAGAGCCCTCTCCACCTCCTTCACAATTCCTAAAGCTATTTTTCTTTTACCATTGTCTCTTTGTCTTTTGCTATATATATAGTTAATCTTTATATGTATATATGAATTATACATATAAACGTGACTGTCGTGCAAACTCTTTTCACATGTGTCAAAAAATTTGAACATTGATTTATGAATATATGAAAAAAAATTTTATTATATATTGACAGATATACCTTGACAAAAACAATTATTTAAATGGTAGAAAAAAATATAATTTCAATTCAAATGTTAATTTGAAGAACCAGAAATATTTGAAACTGGTGTATTTTTTTTTAGATCTAAATCAAAATTGTTTTTCATTTCACTTTATATGTTTAAATTATTTTAAATCGAATCTATTAAATATAATTCTTTTTTGTTTCTTCCTTGAGTGTATGTATTCATGTCAATATTGAAGTTTGAACTCCATTTTGTTCTAGATATATATTTATATTTATTGAGAGAATTATAAAGTTGTCGATTTCATCATTGGAAAAACGCCCACATAAAGGCCATTAGCATGTTCACTATGTATTGATATATATTTGCATATATATGTATATATTTTTCGAATATACATAGCTATATTTTTTTTGCTATTTGTTACTATTTTGACAATAGAGTGTTACGTCATTGAAGTACATTTACGAAAAGCCATTTTCGTGTTGAATTAAATTAATACTTGAATGAATCAACTGTTAATAATTTTTTTATTTACTGTCGAATCATTATTATTCAGTGCTTATGGGATTGTATAATAAACATGTTTGCATAGATTATTTTTTTTCTATTAGAAGGTAAAGTAGGTTGATAAGAAGTCGGAACATTTAAATATATACATAATAAAACTGAATGAGAAATGATGAAGAGAAAGAAAGGAAAAAAAAAGTGACTGAGAGCTGAGTAAATACTTGAAGAATTCGCGCGCAATCTTGAAGGCTGGTTTATTGTTATTGCTGCCGCTGCTGTTGCTGCAATTGATAATTATAAACTCAATATATATACATTCCTCCTGCATGTATATTCCCATGTATCTCAATAATTCCTTATCTTTAGCACGCGCGTGCTCAATCATAAATTTTCAAATTTGTCACAAATTCAGCAGATAAAAAAAAAAAAAAAGACAAAGAAATGATAGATGAAATAAAAAAATGGAATTTTTTATTTTTTTTTCATTTCACTAATTTGGTTGTTTGATTTTAAGATATGTTGAGGACTTTTTCAATATTCTTTTCCTTCTTTGTATAAATCTGTTCATTGTGTTGAAGAATGTAATGGAAAAAATTCGTATGGAATATAATTATTGTTTAAAGTTGATACATTTTAAAAGTACAAAAACTGTATATACATGTATATAAATATGTCTATGCTGTATGCATATATCTCACTATGTGTAACATAATCTGACCTCTGAAAGCTGATCGTCATAGTGCCATGCTCCAATGAGTGATAACTGCTCGAACGTCGCGCGCGTTGTAATCTTTCACGGAAATTACACTCTTGGGAATACATTCAGTATTGATTAGTACCATATTCTAATTTCCTTTGACGTTTATTTTCTAATTTATTTAACATTTTTTAATCTTCAAATGCGTAAATTACAACGTATCGTTATTTAATGCAGTTGATGGGAAATAAAATCAACATTATTTTACCATTGCATCAACAAAATTCACTCAATAAATAATTATTAATCATAAAGATCTAACGTTCATTTGTGTACTGTGGAAGTTTTTTTTTATTCTATAATTTATTTTTCATTTTTTTTTTCGTTTTGTTTTTAAATTAATGAATTTAAAGATAAATATTCTGATTGGATATTTTATATTATTTATTCACGTTGATCTTTTTTTTTGTTTTAATCAGTGAATATTGCAGAGACAAGACAGGTTTGTCAATAAATACGATGACGCCAATTTAATCTTTACAATTATTAATATTCATCTTTAGATAATGTAAATACGTCATAAAAATTAATACGTCAATTGTCCAGCTGGGAAATCCCACTAAATAATAAACTTGTTTTATTATAATAAATATAACCATGAAAGAAAAAACTACATTATTAATTTTTATTGTCAGTATTTTTAAATGCAGTGATTATTATGAGATTCAACAATTAAATAAATTATTGTGGACATTTATATTATATATAGTATATATAAACATGTTAGACAGATGTAAATAGTGGCCGTTTAATGCCGGATAAACATTTACATATCATGTGTAAATGCAATCGTGACATTGGGGTGTTATTGCATATGTAAAACGTATATATAAATATATGTGTTTAAAATAGGGTGAATGATGACATCAGGATCGTGTGTGGGTGATCTTTGACGCGTGGCGGCCCTCAAATTACACGCATGATAAAATCTATATCGACCCTTTACCGATAACCTGCATGGGGTTAAATAGCCGTTTATGATGATAGCAATCTAACCCTTATGCTGTATTTTATATATATGGAATTTTTACTTTCAGTAATATTTTTTTCTTTCAGTTTTTATGAGTATTTATTCATTTTTTTTTAATATAAAAATTCACGTTAATAATTTTAGAATGATATTTTTAATTATTTTGTTGAAGAAAATATTTTGTTGTAATTTTTTTTTTTTCTGTTTATAAAAAATTTGGAGACATTTGTTCTTGTAGTCAAAATTTACTGTTTAAATTCAGCATTTTTATGGCAAATATTTCATTCATTTATTTTATCTACTCGCAAGAAAATTTATTGTGATTTTTTTTTAACTTTATTTGATACCGGAATGAAACATGAAAATAGAAAGTTTACGTCAACAATATTCCAAATTTATCATTTGAATATAAAGCATTGATAGAAATATTACATTCATTGTTATATTTATTCACGAAAAATTCATAGAGACAGTGATAAATTACAATTGATCATTGTCGCAAATATATATATATATATATATATACATGACCCTATAAATATATGTATACATATCTGTAATGCGAAAATCGCGTCAAACAATGTGCTGCCCTGAAATGAAATTTATTCGATTCTCTCGTGACGTTGAACCATTTACAAGATCGTTTATATATCGCACGGACAGAAAACTAAAACGTAGATTATTAATTCGATAATCGATGTCTCTACAATTCAACTTTATTATACATAATATCTATATTTATATCATCTTCCATCTGTATCATTATACTTAAATTAAAAACAACAAATATTTCCCAAAGAGAAAGAGAAAATAAATATTAATTCATAATATATTAAAGCCGAAAAAATCGCAATAATATATCGATTATAATTTTCACTCTCAACAAAATTCATGAGGAAATAATAAATATTATTAATTTTTTTTTCTTTATCTACCTGTGACAATTTTAACCACATGTATATATTTGTTCAAATCAACATTGAATGTATGTATAATAAATGTGTATAAATATATACCTATATGTTTACTGAGGGAAAAGGGTTGGTTTGCCAATACAGAATTGGAGGGTTGAATTCTACTGCGCATTAGACAAACGATATATATTCCAACCCCTAAGTTCCTTTCAGCCTATCAAGCGCCGCCTCTCTGAGTCCTCGTTGGAAACGTCGTTCTACCATTCGCTGCTAAAGCCATTTCATTTATAAATATATACATACAGATTGTTATGTATTCTGTTTGACCCCGCATATTCGCTTGTGGATGGACGTCGAAGTTGTGTCCACGAGTCTCCCACCAACAAAAGATGTATCCTATACTTTCCACGGGTCAATCTACCGTCTGTAAATTCACGACGTAGTCGTACGTCAATTGAACAACGTGATTAACGTAAAAACAAAAATTTGTGCTCGTGATAAAAAATTAATAAATAATAATTATTATCTGCTACTCATGTTTTATTTCAATTTTCGTCAAATCACAAGAATATAAATACATTTAATCATTTTTAAAAACATCTTTAGGTGTAATTGGTGATAAAAAAATAATTGGTGAAACAAAAAGTGAATTGAAAAATAAAATAGACAATGTTTTATTCGCATATATGAAAAAATGTTTTTACACAAACAATGGACAACATTATTATTTTGATTATCGTGAAATGTTTATGGTGAAATTGAAGATGTAGTGGACAATTATATTTAGACTAAATAATTTGCAAATGTGTCGATAAGTGTATGAAATTTTTTTAAGTGATTTGTTTTTTTTTTTTCTCAACTTAAAACATACAAAAGATATATAAAAAGATTCTATTTATTATTTTCTCCTTTTTTTTTGTTTCTTCGTCTTCTCTTTCATTTTGTCGTATTTCTATTATTATCATTTATCTATTGACAATGGAATTTACGTGGGCAGTGCAACATCAGCCGAATGATGTGATTCAGGGAAATAGAAATCACACTAGTGATCATGAGGATTCATCTGTTATTGGTCACTCTGCTGCCCGAAGACTTTTAGCTATTGCAGGTGATAAATTTATTCTTCCTCCATTGTTTGATCAAAGCGAAGAAAACAAGAAAAATAATAATAATTAAATACCAATTCTTCAAAAATAATTAAAACATTGAATACAAAGTGAAAAAAAAAAGAAAAAAAAAAGAAATAAACAAAAATATTGAAAGAATTTTTCTTCCATATTTATATTCTATTTCTTTTATTTCTTTTTTCCTCAACACATTATTCCACTTGATGACAGCTAACTAAAGTGCATAGTCAGCACTATTGCATATAAATATATATATATAAACATTCACTGTATTTTTTCACACACGAGGAGACGCAACACCTGACGCATAAGCCCCATGAAAACTACCGGGCAATTATCATAATCGTTTTGTTCACGATCAGCCTAATCGTTTAGGGATACCAGACTAAAACACCCTGTATTAAAGCGAGGGAGCTGCATAAAAAAAAAAAAAAACAGCTGCTACCCTCTCATGTAATACCAGCAAAAATAAAAAATTACCTTGTGAACAAGGGTATATTATTGCTCGATTAACTTGGGCATTTAAATTCACTTCCGGCATATTTCAATCACCCATTTTAACCTTTAGACCATGAAAAATAGAATGAATAAATATACAATTGAAAATATATAATTTTTTTAGTAAATTATTATTTTTTGTATTATTCTAGAGTTAAATATAATTCATGGAAAATTTAGTTTGTTGCTCTATATAATATAATAAATAAGAATTAACATAAAAGAAAGTTATAAATATTATTCTTAAATTTTTTTTTTCCACATTTTTAATGCACCATAGCGAAATTATTATTACAGTTCCCATCAGTTGGAAGTATCTTACTGTTTATGGCTAATAATAAAAGAAAAAGAACCATAAATATATAAAGACTTCTTTTCGTGTCATTTACTTTTGCTATATAAAATACACACAAGTTATTCTATTCAAAGTAAACGTATTACTTTCATGTATAGATGTATTATTGAAAAAAAAAAAAAAGAAAAAAATTACCCTTTTACAATCTATTATTTATATACAGTGTTGTATACAATTTCAAACGTGTTTAATCGCTTTTTAGCAATTTAGAACGTGCTCGATCGTTGGCGTGTCTTCAATTGTATGAAGTTGAGTTTATTTATTTATTTCAAAACTACCGACTGAAATGACTATGTGTAGAGAAGTCAACTATTCACATAGAAGTATAGAGGGCAAAGGGGTATGCACATACATATTTGCACCAGGTAGAGAAAGTCTGCGAGAGTCGTCACCTTTTTTTATTTTTTTTTTTTCTCTTCTATTCTTTCTTTCTCACTGTGTTGCACATTATACACAAATAATATCCGGAGAACAATTGTGTCTGGATGAAAAAATAAACCTAATAAGAATCCATAAAATGAAAAATAGTAGAAAAATAATAAAATTACATAAATAAATATTGCAGCAAATTTTTTTTTATTTCATTCCAGAACATTCCATTTTTGTAAATAATATTTATGTATATACAAAATACATTAATTACATATGACAATTGATCTAGTGAATTACATTGTTCATTTTATTTTTCTCACTTTCCATTCGTTCATTTTCATTGTCACTAAATAAATTAATGGCACACACCTGTTACGCAAATGTCGCGAAAAAACGATAAATACAAAATTATCATCGAATTGATATGTGTCCGTGGTTATGTGTATATTTCATTTATGTATATGTGTGTGTGTGTGTGTACTTTGCCACATTTACAGTGGGAAAGTTGCGAATATTTTCATAGTACAACCGTATCCCCTCTGGAAAGTCGCTGACATTTTTTGTTATAAGACGAAGACAAGTCAATTTAAATTCCCGGACGTGACTTTACACGATCGAATGACAAATTATTAAATATATATACATATATATTATTAATTAATATTTCTATATAATTCATATCATTGTTATTAAAATGATTATTACTATTTACCAACGTGTGAAATAATTTCGTGTATGACAATAGTATTATGTATGAAATGAAAAAAAAATAATAAGGTATTTATTTTTGTGTACAGACATGTTTTAAAAAAATATTCATTGGAACTCTTGGACGAATCTGTATACAAGAACGTTTGTTTGGTCGATAAGACCACGGATAAAATTGGCAACGCCCCTTACAAACCCAACCCCTTACATACATATATATATATTTGTAGCAATTCATCCCCACTGTCTTAAAGACAATTCACTTCCCCTATACGACCTCAGACATTCGTCGTGAATATGACAACTGTCGAAAATGGAAAAAAATTTATTGTTTTCTATTTATATAAAATTTATATCAGTGTCATCCAATAGAGAAATATTTTTTTATTTTATTATTTATTATTTTGAACTATGGTTTTATTGTATTATTTCATCATCCTAAATTGTGCGGAAACTAAAAAAAAATAATTACAATAGTTAACTGAAGTTGAACACTTTTCATGTAATATTCCACCCCTCATATACATGAAATTATCTTCTTTTTGTATTGTGACGAGACACTACATTAGACATGATATAAGTTCTTGTCCTATTGGACAAAACGACTCGAGAGACTCTCTCGTCACACCGGAAACTACGAGTTATGACACTTGAATCGCTCGATTAAACTCTTTAAGAGGGGTCCAAGGTGCGCGGAGAATAAACTTTTTGTTATTTTGTTACTCTCACTCAGTTCTTCTCAATGACTGATAGAAAAAGAAAATAAATAAATAAGTAAAATATTTATTATACATCAAGTTGGTGCAAATCGAGAGCAAATTATTTAGAGCAAAAAGTAATAAAAGAAAAATTACTCATTCAGTTTTCTCATTAGACTTTTTTACGTATTTATTATTATATTTCATTTATTCTTGTCAAATTATTACAACTCTTTCACCAATATATAAATACAACTATTCGTCAACCAATTTATATTTCATTCATGCCTGAATACTTTTTATTTCACACCTTTCCTAACCAAAGTTGTATAATTATATTTTCTTGTACAATCAATATTTATATATTTCACTTGAACCATTACGAAAATTTACTAAAAATAGATAAATAATTAAATAACTAGTTAAACATATTTAACATACATAAATAAACACACATCAAAAATATATTCAAATATGTTTCTTTAATTTTATTGAGTTGAATAAATTTTGCCAAAAATAATACATCTAAATATTCTTTCAAATGTTATCGTGATAAATAAATTCCAATAAAAATTACAGTCTTGAGATGAGATCTATTATCTCACAGGATCTAGTACCATAGACACCAGCCACCACGCGCGTGTGTTTGAAAACATTATTTTTTCCACACATACTATTTTATATACATGCGCACACATAAATGTATATATATATATTAATTTACATAAGTGCAGTTGCGCACCAATATGCGGGAGTAAATTCTCTCAAGTTCTTACCGTTCACAAGACCTTTAAAATCGCGCACGAGCAAGTGAGGGAACAAGAGAAAAGAATGAACGAGAGAGAACAACACACAGCACATATACACAAATCTACGACGCTTGGCAATCAACTCTCCGTCCCCTTGGTTGCACTCTCGCTGCTGCCGGCAAAGTTACATCTCTCCCACGCGCCTAAATGCGAATTACTCTGTAGAGAACAAAAAGAAGAAAAAAGAAAAATTATTGAAAGACATAAGACTGCGGCAGCATCTTTACTATTGAAATAAATTATTTATATATTATGTGTTTGTATATATATATATATATATAAATATTTATGTTTATATTTTTTTAATAATAAATAGCGCAGTGAATTGAAGATTCACTGATTCAATATATATATATATATATATACGTTTGAATATGTAGAATGAATATTGCCAGCGTGACCTGGATGAGTTTCAACTTTTATTTGGAATAGAAACTTTGTGCAAAGTAATCAGAAATTTACTTGGAAAGTTTGAACATATACATATATATTTTCTTTGTTTTGATATATTTTATTTTATCAGTTTAAAATTGTATTTTGAAATTAATTAAAATTCTTGTATTGATATATATTTGCACACGTGAATATTTTGTATATTACTTTTGTTATTTCAATTGAAATCTCACATGTGTTTACGAATTGTTATGAAAATGAAACAACAATTTTGCGTCAAATAAAAATTCTATATGCATGTTAACATTTATTTGTTTCCTCATTGTCAAATTTAAAATAATAAAAGAAAAAATATTCGTATACATTTGTTCAGTAAATTTCCATCTTTTGGAAAACTTTGTGTACGATTTGATTATTCGAATTGTGTAAATGAATCCAATATTTCTATGTAAAAAAAAAAAAAAAATACGAGATTTCATATAGTTGTTATACCACTTTTATTTCTACTATTTTTTTTTTTTATTAAAAAATGATCAAATCTTCAATGAAAGGAACTTCTTTTATTGCTATTTCTTTATAAATTCTCACTCAAATGCGAGTGTGAATAATGCATTCTCTCGTCAATCTCGAGGACGAGACGATTTATCCTTGCATAAAACATGGAATCTTGATGAGGCGCCGCTATGTATCAGTATATAAAAATATATAATTAAATATAAGTGTGCGAACTACGTGCCACGTTAATCGATTTTATTGAAAGAGAAAAATGATCAAACAAAATACAAAAAAAAAATAAAAACGGAAAAAAATAAACAATATTAATTAATTGAACATTATTATTTTTCCATTTTTAATTTGGTATTTTTCCATTGATATTATTTCAGGACGGGGCGATTTTGTAGGTGGAATCGATAACGAAGCATTGGATTTTTCCCAACTTGAGGATTTTATCAACAGCGATAGTCCACAATCTGCAACGTAAGTATTTAAAAACAAAATTTATTCCGACCCCAACAGAAAAAGAAAAAAAACATATGTACAATTTCAAACAAGTTATTCAATGATGATAAAAATACTGAAAATAAATAATAAAATATATTCCGGTCAATGAATGCACCATGGAAAATTTAACTTCCTCTATATATTCATTGGAGCAAATCCCTAAATCCAAAGTGTCTAGTTGAGCAACAAATTTAATCGTGACGGATTGTGTAGTGTCGCGTGAAATGAACCATAACTAGGTATATATGTAATGTAATTGATATCCATATCTAACATAAAAAGAGAGAAAGAGCAATAAATAGCAATTGAATTTTAAAAGAGGGAAAGAGGACGATAATAACAGATAGATAGATAGATAGATAAATGTAGAGAAGTAGAGAAATGACAAACTCAATTGTAAATGCAATTGTAATACATATAGTTGTATACATATATATATATAAATTCAAGTCATGCAGTAATAACGTAATGACACAAGTGTAGACTGGACAAAATTGATGGAATCACTGCTATGGTTGCATTAGCGATCATGGTAATTTAGTCACGGCTCTACTTAAGGGTTACACATTCACATATTAAATATACATATCAGTATATTTATACATATATTTAACAACTTTGAAAACGAGGGCTCGTGCCCGTGGCCGGAACCATTTTCCCATTGAGCCATATCGTTTGCTTTCATAAATGTCTGTATAGTCAATTTGCCTCTCTGCCCTTTTATCACCTGTTGTTAATGTTGCTATGAAAAAAAAAAAACAAAAATTATTATTATCTACCTAATAATAAATATACAGCATAAATTTCTTTATCAGGAATTCAATTATGTTAATACATAATGGAAAATATAATTATAGTTTATATATTAATGAAGTACAACATGTGCGATAAGTGTTTGAACAAATATTGCTTCCATGCTCTTTCACCTACTAAGCCTTCTCTTTGTCATTCATTTGAAATGCTACCATTATGCATGGAACCAATATAGCGTTCATTAGACTTGGTACACTATATATGTATACACGTGTTTTTATATGCATATATATACTCATAAATACCAAGCGCAGAATAGCGATAGCGATATCTCTGTTTTATAAATGCTGGCATGCCAGCTACACCTATCAGGAACTTTTATTGCTGGTACGAATGAGCGAGAACGAAAAAAGAAAAAAAAAAGAAGAAAAAATTTTTAAAAACAACACTAACATATCGTGTTTAAGATCATAAAGTAACATTAACCAAAAGGTCAATTCGATTTTCATTTAACCCGGCAATTATCATCTCTTCAAATCTGTAAGAAAAATAGAAAATAAAACTTTCTCCTGATCATGTTTGAGGAAAAACAAATCGTAATTGAGTGTCTTGAATATTTTATTATTTTATTACTAATTATATTTCTGATGCTATTTTTATTTTGGTTTCAGATATTTCGCAGATACTCTAGCGCATAATGAAACAAATGGACCGACGACAAATCACAATGGTAGAGTTGAGACAACGAGTCAACAGCAGCAGCAACCAGCGCGATTGCCCTCGCCGATCACCCAGAATCATCCGGTACAACCCGCTTGTCCAACTTCTACCACTACCATACCATCATCAACGACATACAAGGACCCTCAAGCCTACGTTCATCCGTGAGTGGCCTATTTAGTTTATAAATTATAATGAGTATTAAAATGCCACATTTTACATTACAAAATTCAAAATGATAGAGATAATAAAAAAGACAATGTTTATTTTAATTTATTTAGACATGCATTGCCGGAAAGTCCACCGGACAGTGGAAGTGAACCGCCATATTCCCCGCCAGGACATCACGAATCATCGCAACACGTTCATTCACCACGTATGAGCTTATATTGTTAAAAACTAAAATATTGATCAATTTTTTTTCCATCCGTGTTTTTATATTTATTCATTATTCTATCATCACCACCATTACCATATGTATAATATTTTAAAGTACTTTCCATTTAGACAAAGATTATTTCAACATTATTGATAAATAATTCGACATCGAATTTTAAAATCAAATTTATTGACTTTTTTTTTTTTTTTTTTACATATTCTTGTTCGTATACATAAATTTGTATCTTATTTACAGATCAAAAGGTCGCGTTACAAGAAATACTTCTTCATCATCCCGGAAATACAACAAATTACACATCAAATTTATTGCCACCATCGCCAAGAGCATTGGCAACATCAGCCGATCCACTTTTGTTGAGTCATCCTGTTTTAACACCACTTCTAACCCCAGCAACGTCAAATATATCAACTCAACAGCCACTTGGATCAGCACATGTTCCTTTACCACATGATCATAGTCCCACTGGAATCACAACACTTTATTCATCGTTGCAATCAGTATCTAAAAAACGTAAACACAGTCAAGAGGGTTTAATTCACGTGAAACAAGAGCCAGAATTGGGCAATGTTGAACACAGTTGTAGTAGTAGTAGTGCAGTACTCGATGGTGATGAAGTTAATGGTGACAATTCTTATATTGACGCAAGCTATCAATGCATCCGGTTTCATCCATTCCAACAGACATCTTGGCATGCATTGTGCGATCACAATCTCAAAGAGTTACCAACGCCACATTATCGTGTTGATGCTGATAAAGGATTTAATTTTAGTAATTCGGACGATGCCTTCGTCTGCCAAAAAAAGAATCATTTTCAAGTAAAAATAAAATACATTTCCTCAAAGAATTATATTGCCGCGGCCGCATTAGCAGCAATAATATAATTTTATTTCCCGTCTGCTTGTTTCAGATCACGTGTCATGCGCAGCTCCAAGGCGAAGCGGTGTTTGTACGAACTGGCGAGGGTTTGAAGAAGATCAGTAGCTTTCAATTACATTTTTATGGCGTTAAAGTGGAATCGCCTACACAAACAATACGAGTGGAACAAAGTCAGAGTGATAGAAGCAAAAAACCATTTCATCCAGTTGTGTAAGTATAAAAGGAATAACAAAACAATTGAATTAGTTTGATTTGTTTGAAATTATTATTACTACTTCTTTTCTTTTTTGTTTCATCAAATTATTTGATTTGTTTTATTATTCCATTGTCAATTCGCTCGGCATTCCCATTACACTAAAATAGAGCGTGTTTCAGGGTGGAGCTGGGTGGCGAGCGAGTGACAAAAGTGACTGTTGGGCGTTTACACTTCAGTGAAACAACGAGCAACAATATGCGTAAAAAAGGCAAACCAAATCCAGATCAAAGGTACTTTCATCTGGTTGTTGGACTTCATGCACACACCGCGGATCAATCAAGTTATCAAGTTGTCGCGCATGCATCCGAGAGAATAATTGTGAGGGCTAGTAATCCTGGACAATTTGAATCTGAAGGAACAGGTGTGGGAACTGAGGGTGGTTGGCAGCGTGGCGCAGCTCCTGATAGCGTTTATCACGCTGGAAGAGTTGGAATCAACACTGACAGACCCGACGAAGCTTTAGTTGTTCATGGGAATATGAAAGTGACAGGACACATTGTACAACCGAGCGACGCGCGAGCGAAACAAAATGTTCATGAGGTTGATACGCGAGAACAACTGAGAAATGTTCAGCAGTTACGGGTTGTACGATACAGATATGCTCCGGAATTTGCTTTACATTCAGGCCTTGGAATTAAAGGGACACAGGAAGACACAGGTGTTATTGCTCAAGAGGTTCAGCAAATTTTACCCGAAGCAGTTTTACCAGCAGGTGACATTGTTTTACCCAATGGCCAGCGTATTGAAAATTTTCTCGTTGTCAATAAAGAGAGAATATTCATGGAAAATGTTGGTGCTGTGAAAGAATTATGCAAAGTCACTGACAGTCTTGAAACTCGCATTGATCAATTAGAAAGAATCAATAAACGTTTGGCGAAGCTTAAACGCGGTGACAGTTTGAAAAGCTCAGTTAGTACGGTTTCAAGTATCGCAAGCAGTAAATATTCATCATCAACAAAAACGAAAAATCCAATTGGTAACAATAATAGTAAAAAAGATAAAGACGATGATGATTTATTGTGCAGCAATAAATTTATACAGATAATAATTGTTATTCTTATTTTGATAATGGCATTTTGTCTTGTTGCAATGGCAACACTATATTTTCTGGAATATCAAAAGCGAAACCATCCAGAGTGGTCGGCTGTCGCTGGAGGTGGTATGTGGGCAATTGGTACAGCACCAACAATACCAACGACGCCAAATTACAACTCCCGATTTGATCCAATGCTTCACACGACAATATCACCTCTTTATACACGACAAGGATTATTTTCGAAGGATTCAAATGTTCAATCAACAATTAAAGATAATACATTGTCAACGCAAGCGCCCAATACAAAACAACAAATATATTCTCAGGAAATGTCATCGTGGTATCCGTTTGGACATTCTGCAGGACAACCAAAACTGGAGAAAAACACTGATGTCCAAAGTAATTTGTTGGGTAGAAATAACGCAGGGGCTGTACCGAGTATTGTCGAGAGTAATGAACAAATAGCTGATGTTGATCCACCAATATCAAACAAAGGACCAATACCATTGGGTAAACCGATTGATTGTCCAGTGCATTTCACCGAATTGGAGACTTCATGTCAAATTTATTGTTGTACGTCGGAAATCCATCAATTGGAAGAACCCCATCCTGAACATCCACCAGAAAAAAAATCATTGGCTGATAATTTGGAACAACCATTAGCGACTCATGAAGAAAAACGTAAATTGAGCAAGGGATTGCAGAATGGTATAAGCCCATCGGATCCAAGTACACAAACACTCGTTAAAGAGAACAATTTTAAATATTTGCATAAGAGAAATCGGCGTGAGGCGGGTGGTGGTGGTGATTGGGGTGAAGTTGCAAGCAATGCTGCAGGTTCATTACCACCAGAACCCAAACCGCAATTACACATTGTCGCAAAGAGTTTCAATGCCACATTGGACTCTAGATATTGCTCAGTGATGTCCACAAGTGCGCCAAATAATTTCAGTTGTATTATACCGTTATCAAAACATATGCCGGATACAAATTTAATTTTACATTTTGTCGGTATGCCATGGTATTGGCAAATTGTACAGTGTCCAACTGCCACTGATAATGCAATGATTGACGATACTCTAGTCTGCGGATGGGGTTATACAAAACAACAAATATCACAGTCACACTTTACTGAGACGACAAACCAACCGCGTGTACAGTCATTTGCATTGGACGTTGCATTTTATTTAAGAAAGACGCTGCGATTCCGTGTGCCCACTGCACAACCACAAGAGGTAAGATAATAAATAGCAATCGAGAGTATAAATTTTTTTATTTTTTCTCTTAATACTAATTCTTTATCTGCTTTTATTATAGAATGTTTGTAAAAATAGGCATGGCGGTGATTATCTTGAATTCACGCTACATTTCTATCGTGATTGTGATGGATGAAGAATTTTTTGTGGCCTATTATCCACAATTTTTACACATATCAACCGCAGGATTTAAAAGAATATATCCACTACTTGTAACCCGATAATAATAAGAATACTGATAGTTATTCTTTGAAATAGATTGGTGTTTACGAAAAGAGAATAAAAAAAGTCACGCGGTGCCTTCGTTGAAAATATTACTCAGCAGTAAAATTCAAACGTTAAAGTAACACATACGATGCGATATTAAATGATTTTTTTTTTAGAGGTCATTGCATACATACTGAAGAAATGTGTGCAAAATGGCTTTTGGTGATAAGACGCGAAAAAACAGTTGCGCATTTTCGCAATCTTGTATTTGTTATTATTATACATGTGCATTGACCGATTATGCGCAGTTGTGATCCTGCAATATATATTTCGACTCCCGATATTAGAGATTGAAAAATTACGTAATTAATTTCATTCGTTCGCATTTGCGTGTTCGGGGACAATTTTCTTGATACAATTAAATTTGTTATGATGTATTGAATGAAAGATAAATCTACATATTATCATGCTGGAAATAATTGTTAGTAATAATTTTTTTTTTGTCGGTATGATCATAATTGCAAGAATTACTATGTATAGAAATATATATAATATTTGGCAGCTAATTATTAAACAAATCTTTAAAATGTGCCCACATAGAATGCCCGACGATTAATAATGAAATAATTTTGTAATTACTATACTAATACTGTATTTACTTATTTTCGACATAGTTTTTATTTTTATTCAGAATAACCAGAGACATTTGTATATTTTTCATGACTATACATTCTTTCGTTTTTTTTTTTTTTTTGTTCGTTGGAGCGCACAAATATTTGTAAGTTGTTACGTTTTATTTTATTATTGACTTTTTTTTAATGATCGCAGTTAATTGCTTCACTATTTTGTTTTTTTTTTCTACTTCAACAAAATGTGCTCTATATTTTATCTCATTATTTAAATATTTACAAAAGGAGACATTCCAGTGCGATCTAAAATTTAACTATAAAAAGAAATTTTCGCCGCTTCTCAATAAGTATTAATTAAATTGTAGATATTTGACAAAATTTATTTGTAAACATATATTAAATAGAAGTGAATATCAATGTGCGTAATTGAAATTAAGGAGTGAAAACAGATCATTGAAAGATAAGAATGTTTGAGCGGATAAGGAATAAGTTAAAATTGAGTTCTATGACAAAAGAAAAAAATCTATTGAGAATGACACAGTTTTAATCGTATAATTGTGCACGTTGTCATCATGTGAATATGAAACAATTTTACCTTAAATAAACAAAAATACCAATTACGCAAAATGTATCGAACGTAAATTAATTTTATGATCATACTCAAATTGATCCTATTCTAGTTAAAGTAAAAAAAAAAAAAAATACAATAAATGCGTAATTTCTTATGCGATATAAGTCATAGAATTATTATATAGTAATTTGTACATACACACCCTAATGATATTCGTACTACAAAGTATTGTATTAGCATATGGAAAAAAAAAAAAAAAAATTGCAACATATGTGAAATGAAATAATAATTCAAAAATTATATTCATTTTGAAAAACAAAAAAAAAATGCAGTTGGGTAAAAAACACAACAAATATTTACAGTAATATGATTACTCAAACCTTTTCCATTATATTGATAAATATAAATTCAATGCAACTCTACACTGCATGAAGATGATACTATAAATCTTTCTATTGAAATCATTTATGTATTTAATTTTGCAAGGCAAAAAAAAAAAAAGAAAAGAGATGAAACAAGATAATTCAATTAAAATGGTGCAATAATTGATAATAGAGAGGAAAAAACTTAATAAAATGACAACAGACTATATACATGTATGTCAAAATTGATTGCATCAACTAATAGGTATTGTAATAATGTTGCACTAGATATGATTGTAAATTAATTATCGATTATTAAAATTATTATTAAATATCGTGCAACGAACCGTTGATTACGACGTTTGAACGCATTGGCAGATTTTATTGGACGGACAAAAGAAAACATATTTAAACATTGTTCCATTTTTCATTTCTACATCTGCATTTTTGTGCTGTTAAAAACAGTTACACACAATATAAAGCATCATTATTTCTAGATTAATGAACAAATGTTGATATTTTTTTTTCTCATAGTTACTACTCACCGCACTATTTTCTTTTTATATTTATAACCATTGATAATTTTTCTTTTGCAGTGATATAAAATCTTTTTGTTTCGTCCATTGCACAAGTATGACGTAACAAAACGTGTAGAGAATTCTTTTCAGGCCACTAACCCCTGTTTGTCTCTCTCATTCTCTTACTAGTCCCCTTATTTCCCTTTACTCATATATAGATATAGATATATATATATATATATATATATATTCTTAATTTTTGCTTCGAGGCAAAATGCAAAGTGACCTTTTGATGATCAACGATTTACTGTACTACGTACGTCCCAATGTTACATTGCAGTGCCTTGTGGATCCAATTCTACCCATAATTATAAAATGTATATTTGATTACAAAATCCCATGATGTAAATGTATTATTGTATGGCATATTTATTATAATGTATCATGATAGAATGAAAAAAAAAAAAAAACAAAATCACTATACATATAATACTATGAACTAAAAAAAAAAAAGGAACAAGAAAAAAGTAGAATTAAAGCATTGGCCCTGTGATTTTCATGTTTATTATTATTATCACTTACCTCTTAATCAACATATCCTCACATGCGAACAATATTCTCTTCTCTTCATGCTAACAAAGATTTGGATGAATTAAATCAAATAAAATTAATAAATAAATAGTATTCATTTTTCGATTCGAATATTTATTAACAAAGTTCTCTCTATTACATCATCATTATTAGTTTTGTTATTATTAGTATTATCGTTATTATTATCACTTAATCGTAATTTCGATCACAGAAATAAATAAGAAACATTCATACAAACAGCGCATTTTTGATCTAACAATTATAATAAAATTACGATTTTATTCTGTATTTATTTTTTATACTCTTTTTCTTATTTTCTTTTTTTTTCTTTACATCGTTTGGTTTTAATAGCGACGGAGCTTTTCATGCGAACAATATCATCGCCCTAGATGATAAATTGAAGTCATTGTTACCATCATCATATATTTTTAATTATCTATAATTTTTTTGTTTTTAATTTATTGACATTGTCACTTGGGAAATCATATATAGACGGAAATTATTTATATGATGATGAAAGAAAAATGACGATAAACAAAAAATACTACCTAAACAATTAAGCAAGCGAGGCAGATATATACAAACACACACACATGTACGTATATATATATGTATAAAAAACCGGTAGGAAAACATTAAAAAAGAAAAATGAATAATAATATTAATAATGATGATATTTGACCAAACATCGGTGGGAGCCAAAGCCTAATGTACAATCGAAAAAAAATACTATATACGAAAAATATAATATACGTATTAATTATGCAATGTCAATGAGAGTTTGATGCATGTGAAATGTGAATATTATGGATAAACAAAACAGAAAAAATAATACATCTATACGAGAATTTTTTGGGATAATTTCACGAAACAAAAGTAAAAAAAAAAATGGAGTAATTATATATAGATTTATACTACACAACTGTACAACGTCCAATCCACAATTACAGTATTTGGTTTTTTTTTGTTATATTTTTCATTCCAGAATATATATATATATATATATATATATATATTTTATGGGTTCATGTATATTTTTTTGTATGAGGTGCAGAACGGAACGACTGGACGAATTATCTACCAATGATGAGTCGCTCATTGATTATTTTACTATCTTTCATCTATATATTTATCCATCTAATTATTTATAATTAGAAAGTAGCTGTATCACTCACGAGTATGAAATTTGCCTAATACGCATTTACTCACTCCTTTATTTTTTTTTTATTCTTCCAAATATTTATACGTTCTCTATATCCCATTTTCGCGAACGAAAAAATTCTCAATCATTTATAATTCACGTTCCAACATAAATATATATTCATTTATATATATATATATATATATATAAATATGTATAATTGTACCTAAATTCATTCGAAAGATGATAAATATGAACATCCTATACTCATGTATTAGTCGTTGCTCGTAAAATTGCTACAATATGTTTTTCAATTTTAATTTAATTTTATCGAACGAATTTCTTTACATTGCTCGTCAATAAAGAAAAGACACGGAATGAATGAAAAAGAAAATTATAATGTCACGTGTGTAGTAGCACTTACGGAATTTCGGCCTCACTTATTTTCTCTCTTATTTTCTTTATCATCATGTGTATCTTCACGGACTGCCATTACCATCCTTAACATAAGAACAGCAAGAACTTTGTCCAAAGGATCCATAAATCCGCGTTGAATCCATTTCGGTATTGTTGTACGTGCATGAGAGAATCCTAATTTTTGCAATATATAATCAATCCCGTATGGTTCAATACTTTTACCGGCCCAAGAGAGCAATCTATTTCAATACAAACAATAAAGATGAATAAATTGACTATTGGATTACAATTATTTGCTTGATAGATTATGCATTATAAATTTATTCTCAATTTGCTGTAATACTTACCTCACAGTTGGTTCTAAATGCCATGTTTTGCAACGATACGATCGCCAGTCCTTTATAAACATTTCAGCTGGATCAAATTGTTTTCGCTTTCTCTCATCCTCTGTCATCATTGATGCAGTTGTCGATGCACTTGACGTACTTGAGTTGGCATTTTTGCGCTCTTGAGGATCAGGACTGTGTGCTCTCGCGCCTGTGCTCTGCATCGCGTGCTAAAAAAATTTATCTTTCATGGTAACAATATTAAACATTGAGTAATTTTAATGATGTATTACTCACAACCCGTTCTTTTTCGCTGACATAAGAAGTAATGAGATCGTGTAAGAAGAAAAATGCTTCTGCGTCGACAGTGACAAATATATGGTCTTCAAATTCGGTGATAAAACTGCATTCTACCAGTGGCTTTTCACCTAATTCGATAAAAAGAAAAGAAGGCATCATTACAATAACAATTTAACATTGCAGTCCAGTTATGATGAAAAAACTAGTTGCACTTTCATTATAAATTTCAACAACAAATCTATCGGAATTTTTCTGTATGTTATTCATATTTATTTATGCCTACATCAAGACCTTGGCTACACCATGCAGCGACTACAAATCCAATATGAGCAGGAGGAACAATTACTGATTGAAAGTGATGATAATTTATAATTAATTCCTACTGAATATATTTCAAAAAAATCAATTGTTTTTCTCTTTTTTTTTTGTCTTTTTTCGATTGCCATTTGTTGGCTTTTTGTACTTACTATATAAAATATGTTTAGGCAGTCCTAAAAAATACATAGAGAAAAAAGAATTGCAGTGTAACTATAAAGAAATTTGAAAAAGAAATATGAAAAAGTACCACACACTATGAGAGACAATGAGAAGCGATTTTATTTCCTCCAATATCACACACGCAAACACACGACAAAAATTACCAAAAAAATAAATGTATATATGTATTTTGGATAAATTTTGAGGTCACACAACAGACAAACAAATGAAATATAAATAAATTTTCCCCGTTGTGAGACTTCAAATAAAATACGATTATTGGCAAAGATGCATTACAGTAATAGATGAGTCGAATGAACGCACATTTGTATATTGTATACATAAATATAAAGTAAATAAAACGTACTTATCACATCTGGCGTCTTTGCTGTTTGGAGATGTTCCGTTTTCAAATGTAATTGCAGTGAGGGCAATGAAAAAATCACTTCTCGGGTATGAGAATGATCTTGTAGTTTTCCAGAAGCTGATGATGTGCTCCTACCACGACTCGTGTTATTTCCATCACACTGAGTCTCAGTACGTTCCCTCTCAACACACGGAAACCGATCAACAGCTATACAAAATAAAATAGAATTCATTAAGAAAAATTTAATTTCTCCTTTACATCTGCATTTTATAAAAATAAAATTAACCATTTTTACTACCATCAATTTCGCTATTAGCAAATGCATAATGAAACCATTCCTGCAATGATTTGAATTGTGGAGGAAAAAGAACACTACGACTTAAACGACAAACAGTTGCCATTGAGTGATGTCTCGCATGTTGTTCCTGTTGTTGACCAAGACTAATTGTCAATGTCTGCACCACATGAACGTCGCATGTATTTGGCGATTCGACACTTGGAATTTCCTGTGCTTCAGTGGCAAAACTAATACATGGCTCCTTCAAAGAAAATAATGCCCAGCTTTTACTTTTAAAATTAATGCCATGGAAGCACGCGAGACTGATGTTGCATCCGTGCAATTCCATCGTGCCACCGAGAACTGTTCCATTGGTAGGTAATGAAAATCTCAAGCTGCCTAATTGCAATCCTGCAACTTGTGCCAATACTCTTTGCCAATGGCGATGATGTCGCGCGTCCGATATCGCTGTCTGATTTATTGCTGTCCAGGGACCATCCATTGTCGATTTTTTCTTTTGATGCCGTCTCTTGAAACTATTACTAGTTACTCGTTGATTTCGCGGTTGCAATGCACTGAATACTCTCTTACTACTTTTGAATTGTTGACTGAAAAATTCATCTAATTTGTAAAACATTTTCAATAAATCCGCGGTGGTCGATTTGCTTATCATTATTTGTAGTTGATCCCAACCAAGATCACCATGCATAAATATTATCGCTGGTCTTCGAGTTGGTATAAATGCATCGCCACTGTTTGTTCTATTTATTTTCCATTCATCTCTCAAGGTTACGTCCAATGATGATACACGTGACATCAAAATACTCGTGCCCATATAATCGAGTCGCAACTCCAATGCAAATAATTTTAAACCAAGAGTATGATCAGGTTCTGTTCCCGGTTCTTCACGAATGTGAATATACGTGTCAATTTTACTCAATTCAATTGTACCACCAACAAATCCACCCTTGGCATCAAGACTTGAACCACCAAGGCCAATTCCAATATACAAATTTTTATGTCCTGTGCTGCCTATTGATAATCTACCGTCAGAACAAAAGTCTTTTGTCATCCAACTAACATTCCCCATAACATTTCCCATATTCATGTGAACATTTAATCGCGTAAAGTTAACAGCAAATAGCACCAATGTTTCCCATGCTGAACCACGTTTTTTCATCTCCGATGTTGATTGTAATTTTTCAGACGTAAAACTCCAACCACGACCAATATCCTTCAATCGCATTTGCCTCGGCATATCACTATCAAAACTCAATCGTAATTTGTCTTTGGTAAGTGTGGGACTGCGTTCAGGTGCACTTTTAGATAACATCTCGCCACCATGTCTGCTATCATAGTGTTTCAAAAGAGAACTACCCATCACTGCCTCTTCTTGATTCATTTGCGATTGAAAATCGCCTTCAGTATAAGCGAAACCCGAATTTAAATCACCGAGGAATAATCGGCGTACAATACTGCGACGATACCAAGCCTTGGGAAATGCGAGAATCTCTGTTAATCTTCGCATATCATATTTAAATGATGCTGAACCAATATCAACAATTGTTGAAAATCTTATTACTGCGCGACTTGTGTCTGGTCCCTTATTCAAATGTTCACTCTGAAAATCTAATTTTCTACTACGATATAAATGAAATTTAACAAATTCAACATTGATACTGAGCGAATCTTTGCGTTCGCTGTCGGATAACGGTGACCATTGTGCTTCCTTGGGCCCGGATTTTTTTCCACCACCATAGGGATGAAAAATATAAACGGAAAAATCAGCGAGACATCCAGTAACGGATAAACCACCAATAGCCGTGCCGCTTTCTTTTCCAGTGCTCGTTGACGCACTTGTTGCACCACCGGTTGTTCTGGAATCACGAAATTCCGTGAGTTCCTCCTCCGCACGTTTGGATGAAAAGACAATGTCCAACGATGGCAATTGTAACAAACACTCCACACGAGATACAGGTAAACAGGAGAATCTAAATGTGGACGGTTGCATGTGAAAATATACAATGACATCAACGGGGAAACTGGCATAAACATAATTGCCATTGGCAGCAGTTGCGGCCCACGATGTGCTCTCTGAACTATCTGGAACTGAATTTGTTTGACCACCGCTGCCACCACTGCTATGTATAATAGTTTTACTAGGAATGGGTTCCAACGTTTGTTCCAAAAATTCAAGAATATGTGGACTAATAATCGTCTCCTCTGGTATACTCTGAAATGTCATCCATGCAAATAAACTTGCTTTTTTCGTGCTTGATTTTTTCATACTCGTCATTGACATTGGATTCAATAAATGATTTTCTACTGATGTTCGCGGTGATATTAATTCTTCCGGCATTGTTTTTGATTCATAATGAACTTTAACATCCATGCCAGGAATATGAAAAATTGTTAAATCAACTAAAGGCACACTCGGATGTTGCAAATAACGTAATCTAGAAGCGCTTGTTGACGATGATTTTTCTTTACTACCAACGTGCTTTCGACTACTACTCGGACTGCTTGGTTGAAATTCGAAATTTCCACCCGAGCAAGACCGTTCTTTTTTCATTCGGCTGAGCAATTTCAATTCGTCCTCGCGCGCCAAATCTTTCGTATGTAAAACACATTTTCCACTATTAATCATAACTTTTACATCGAGTTCGAAGTCAATATTGGGCTCTTGTGGTTTTTGAAGAATAATGTGCGGTGATGAAGTGGTGGACGTTTGTTCACGTCCGTATGAATCGAGTAATGGTTCATTACCCTCCATACTGTCATAACTCGATGTACAACTTATGTCCCGGTGTTTTTTTCTCAACTCTACTTGTTCACCTTCAATATCAATTGTTTCTGGCCATTCCAATTCACCTTCGGGTAAACTTAAATCTGAACTTGCACTTGGTAATGATGATTGACGACACATTGCTTGCGTATCGCTGAAAGTTACTCGTGGTCCGCTAAGTCCACGTATTCGCAATGATGTAGAACGACTTGGACCACTGCGAGGACTGCTCTCATAACTCGCCGAATTCGCTGAAACTACATCGGCATTCAGATCCTCCGGACTTTCCAATTGATGCTCAGGCGTGGGTGAAGGTACGATGAATGATCTTGAACGATAAGCATTTGCTTTACTACCGAGTCCAAGTTTTCCCTTTATTCCCGATGCTTTTACCGATTGTCTGCGTAATTTTTGGATCATGTCACGACGGAAATCCTTAAATACCACAGCTTCTAACTCATGCAGTCGCTTCATTTCATGCTCAATTGTCCCATGTGATGCGCCCAATGACCGTAAATCATTTATTATCTTTGCTTGTTCATTCATTTCTTTTTCTATTAATTTTGATCTTTTTTTCGCGTCCAGCGATGGATCGAAGACAAATGCAGGAAGGCTGTCGGTCCAATTTTTTGATTTCTTAATTAAAATACTTTCCTGAAAGAAGAGAAAAAAATTATTTCATATTACCAGAAAGTGTTTGAACTACCAAACAAAAAATTTGAATAAGAATGAATGATGTATGGCACATTCTTCAGTTTGAAGAAATGTAAATAAAAATAATAAGCTACGCATTACTTTTCTCTTAACCTGGCTAGTGCTATTTTCAGGTTGATCGCCGTCATCACTGTCGTAATCAGCAGATATATTTGCGTCGTCTTCTTCAGAGCCTGTAAGCATTGTCAATGTGTGTCCAAGTGCCGAAAGCTGTTGGCCAACGCTCACGTCCAAATGAATATCAACACCTTCCATTTGCCATTGAACATTGAGTAACCATTTTGCGTTATCTGAAACCAACCGATATCCATCAATTTTTAATTTCCCTACAGAATTTCATTAAATATTAGTCATACTATTAGTTCCATGCAACTCACCAGACTTATCCGGTTTTTGTGCAACTGTTCTGCTGCAAACTTCATAAGTTCCCTCAGACACAACACAAAGATTCATGATGCTGCTGTCATTCATATCCGGTTTCCAATCATCAAGTGAGGTTTCGAAATCTTCAGCAAATCTCAAACACAATCCAACAAATCTGCCTTTGCTAACTAAACTTCCGCTACTGCATGCGGAGACACTTGTATTTTCTAATGTTACAACAACAGCACCTCTCGATTCACCATCATATAAACCTCTTGTCATTCCCCAATTATTCGGTGGCAGTGGATTTAATGGCACACAAATACCCATATCGTCAACGGTCAATTGCAAAAAAAGTGTTCCTAAATTTGGTGAACTCAATTGGCCAAATGGAACTTTCTCAAACACCTGTTGTGTCGCTGTCAACACTTCTTTATTCAAATTTGCACGTTTTTCACTCCAATATTCATATGCATTTTTATAATTCAACCATACGAGAATAGCTTTATCAACTGCCATCGGTTGGATATAAATTAATGGACGTTTAAGGGTTATCAATACAACTTCTTTATCCGCGCCTTGCGCCATCTCCTCTTGGAATGCGTTTCTTAAGCCCACACGTGTATTGAAAAATGCAAACTGTTGAAATTCCGGTTCAGCCTCCTCAAACATAACATTTTTCAATAATTGTCCAAGTGATAGATTTATGTCAACTTGTGCTTTGCCAAATAATTTCATGTATGGATTGGGTTGAGCACCACCCGAAACATTTTGGACACGATTAGATAGTTGCAATTCAACAGCACCTGTTTCTAAACGTACTGCAGAATTTGTTGGCGTTGTTGCAGTCAATTGTATTCTTTTAATACGTATAATCAACGAAAATAATATTCTCTTCAGACTAGATGACGTCGGCTCTTCATCCTCCAACCAAAGTGGCACAGGTTTTTCACCGCCATATACTTTTTGCACAACTTCATTCACTTCTTTCATGAATACTTTTTGTACAAATACCAAATGATTCAATAAATCCGTCGTCAAAGAATGTTCGAAAATTCCAATGTCTGCAGTTGCGCTCAAGTAACTTCCCTGACGTAACACAACCCCATCAGCAATTTTACTCTCATTTAAACTATTACTTCCATCCTGAATATATTCAGCAGACACGTGAACTTTTGGTAGTTCAATACTCGCTTCTGATGGTAAATTTGCTTCAGTTACTTGGAGTTTGGTTGTAAAACTCAGACTATGATGCGGTAAATCGATTGTAAATTTAGCTTTACTACCAGTTATACCCGAACTATTAACTTGATCCATTTTATATTGTGCTTGTAGCGACGGTAGAAGTGCTGCAGTGATACTGAGACTCTGTAGAATGATGTGAAATTGCATTACTATTGGTTCTAACAAGCTCGGACCGGGTTCGGATTGTTCAACATCTGATGATGGCGCAGGTGGATATTGATGCGGACTTCCTGGCGCACCATCAGCCTCCTCTTGCTGTTGACCACGCGACAATCTTGATGATGTACGGGTCACTCTTAATTCTTGCAGTGTCGATGATAATTGTTTACTACCGCGTGTCATCATTCCATGTAGTGCAACCGGATGCTGTGGTATATCAATATTCACCGCGCCAACAGTTAACAATCCACTGTTCTTATCCTTTTGTCTCCGTGTAACACTTGAATAAAGCGCCTGAGATTTACCAACAGTTACTTTTACAACTGTTTGTTGATTTGGTGCGACGCCCTCGAGTAAAACAATCATTGTTCTTCCAATCTGTCCGGTTAAACTACATTCAAGACTGGCGGGTTTGGATTTTTTCCTACACGTTAAACTTGCATGGAGACTCGTTATCTCAGCTTCCAATTTTAATCCACTTAATGTTGCTAATAATCGTGTCCGATGTATTTTTGCAACGCCGAATATTATTAAACGTGTACGTTCGCCAGTTACAAAACTCATTTCTCTTGCTTGTGGTGGCGGTGGTGGTGGTATAGGTGTCGAACTCGATTCACCATTCATACCTTTTTCAATGTCTGGCTCTTTCGTTTCATCAATTTTACGACGACCTTTGTATGGATCCGCCGAGTCAGCTGGTAACGAAAAACGATGAGTAATTGTTTTCGTTTCCGGGCGCGTAGCATATAAATCTAAAAGATAATAAATTGTTTTCCAACATCGGGGTGTTAAATTCGAGCTGTCTTTACACTTGTCAGATATCACGCTGAATTTATCGAGACCAGATCCACTTGGACTTGCGCCAAAACTTGGTGTAATAACACCTTCGCTCAAGTTAATGTAACCTTTGACGCTTTTACCGGTACTGCGAAATTTTTGGGCGAAACTTTGAGGTCGTGATCTAATACTTGATGATGGAGAAATGACTTTTGGTTGATTAGGATCGAAACTAGTTCGTAGTAAAGGTTCCTCCATTTTTTTCCCACCCAGAAGCAATTGGTCTTGAAGATCAGAAGTGGACGACGATCCATTTTTGTTAATATTACTGTCGTTTACAGTGAGATTAATGTTTCTTTTCACTTCTGGCGGTTGTTCTTTTAATTCCATTTGTGTTTCCTTAACATTTTGATACATATTACTTATTTGATGGAGTAATCGTAGCAATGGCATATTAACTTGTTGGCTAATGTAGCGCACATTCAAGCTAAAATTAACAACAGTACTCGTATGTTTTTTTAATTGTCCACGTGAAATATATAAAATATTCTGACGCTGTATCATATCGTCCACTGTCATGTCTGCCATTTTTTTTATATCAATGTCAATACCAATTTTTTCACACAAAAATGCCGGTGTTTCGGGTGGTATATCCAAAAAAAATTTTGATCCCTTACGCTGTGGATGTTTATTGGTTTTCTTCTTCTCGGAAACTTTTCCAAATTCACTTACGACAATGTCACTTCGCATTGTGTCCATTGTTCCGACTAATGAGAGATTTGAGCCAAGTGAATCCAGTGACGATACATTGTTGAGATTACCGGAGCCAATTGCCGATAACATCTGTTGTGGCATCACCGAGAGAGAAGAGAGCAATGGTTCGAATATCAGGTGTGCGTCCAGTAAACGCAGTGAATCTTTCATTGGGTAGAGATAAGTACCACTTTGGATGTCCGAATCCTCTGTGTCCTCTGTTGTCATAGTATTAATTTTAGAATCCTGGAATTCACAAGCGTATTTATAATTTTTTCATAGCAACATAGATAAAAATATCAATATATTTTCTTTCGCTAAACTAATTTTTTTTTTATTTCTACACGCATAAAAATGCAATACCTTTGTAGTCTTTTGCTCGGAACGAAAGACCTGGCAAAGCACACCGTAAATTATCAGAACAATAACTGAATAGATTTGAAAATTAATCGTTGAATGTGATTATCAATAACTATAAATAATTGTTTATTTACCCAATTGCCTTTGAGATTCCCTTTGTCATTATCTTTAATGAATTCCTGCTGTTTCGCCATCCAACTGTACAAATCTTCGCCAGCATTAACTTGTCCCCTTGGCTGATGTGCTGCAGGTGACGTTACTTGATCTAAACTTCCAGTACTGTGTTGACTATCATGTCCACCGCCACCCGAATAAATACTCGGATTGGATCCCAAATTATGTGAATGAGAAACATGAACTTGCGGTGTTTTCTCTTCTCGTAACGTTCCATAACCTAATGGAAAATAAATGCATAATAATATTATTATAATATACTCAATACAAATAATCAATAATAAATTGATAGGAAAAAAAAATTTATTCTTTTTATTCACTTCTTATCACGGCGAAAAAAAAAATAGTGCAAGTGTAACACTGCAATTTATTCCTGATGTAGTTATCAATATAAAAGCGATTTGGAAGCGACAAATAATATTCCAAATTGATTTTAAGACATCACATTGTCGAACAAATACCACCCCCAAAGTCGTATTTATAATGAATGAAAAAAAAATATGCAAAAACAAGAATCAGTATTCTGATTTAAATACTCAAATGAATCAAACCGGATATGAAGAATAAATTCCCAATCAATATTTCATGCAACCTTTTGTCCAAATGGAAAAATTCAACGTAAAACATTTATCGATGTATAATGAAACCGTTTTCTTTTGTTTTTTCCAATAAAGTAATAACTTACTTATATTATTGGGATCCCGTGGCTGATTGAATAATCCACCGCCGGCAAGCAATGGAAAAACAATACTTGCCCGCGAACTAACGGGGACTTGTGTCGGTTGCAGTGATCTCCCTCCTCTCTTGTTTTGCGCAACAGGTGGAGAGGGAGATGTCAATGAGTCTGGACCTGGTACCGGTGTGGATAAGGGGGTGGTTTCACGACCACGCGGTGAACTCACTGGTACGGTTAATCCATCACCACACACACCTGGTTTTTATTATCCAGATCAAGCCAATACTTTATTTTTGAAAAGGTTAGCATTTATACAAGGACATTTTATAATTACAGGATTGTTTGTGCAGACAAAAGTTAGTATGTGCACTCATAGCAGAAGAAGAAAAAAAATTACCAAGTTTGTTTACAAGATTACAACTCAAGGTGGACTGTTATCATAAGTCATTGTGTACAAGCTTTGATTGTTAATTATTTAAATAGTTAGAACAAATATACGAGGAAAAAATTTCATATGTAGAAATTTTATAATCCAACTACAATATAGATACAACGCCCACAAAAAAATGCACCAAAGCAAAAGCATCATGTTTGATTATAATTAATGAATTATAATGTCGACAATATTTTATGGATGAATTCCGACGCGAATAAATTTCTCTTCTGGTAGTTGTCCAATTTTTGATTACGCAGTGATGATTTGAATTTGAATATTGTTTTGGTATACCTGTACTTTTTTCCTGTCCAGTCTTCACCTGGGCATGTTTGTAAATATGGTCCGTATGGATGAGCATTGCACACTCATCAGTGACTTCTTGATCGTCGCCCGCACTACCCTCGCCATCCGTCAGCACATTTTCCTGTTTAACGAAAGCAGAAGCCAAAAAAATTCTAATGTGTTTGTTACTAATGAAATGAAAAAAAAAAAAGAAGAAAAAAAGCTACTAATTTTTGTGATTTCTACAATTAAGAATTGAGTGTATACTCCGTGATAACACTCAACATTCGGCAACTATTATTTTCACTGCTGAATCGCATTGTCGCAATGACGAACAGTTGATTAATTAGTCGTGACAAACCGATGATTGAATTTTTTTTTCCTTATGAAAATGAAAATTTATATGAATGATTTAAGTGATGGAGCCGGAAGCGTTTCTGTTTTTTAATTCTGATTGCTCCGCATTGAGTAAATCTATTTTTCACTACCCAGCAATGATTTGATGACATTGAACACAGACTGAAATAATAGTCAGTGATGATATCAAAAAAAAAAAAATAAAAATGATTAACCAAATTGAAAAAACATCTATCTATCCCTAAAAAAAAAAAATGAAGAAACAAATTTTGCACAGGCCCCGTTATATTGTGCAGAGGCGCACAGCTTGTATTTCAAGCGGAGTAATAGACACCCTCAAATATTGTGTGGCAAACAATAGGTGTATGTAAACCAATTTTTTCGTAAATGAATACGAAAAAAAAAAAAAAAACCACAAAAAAATTTGATAATCCTTACGCCTTTTTTTATCGTACGCAATATCTTCCTGCACATCTGCCTTTTTCACGTACGGCACCGAGTATTCCTACGAATATTTCGTCATTCAATTATTTTATATGTAATTGTTAATTAATTTCATTCCGTGACCTTTAATTCGATTGAAAGTACTAACACACAAATCATTCAGATTTTAACCCGAGTGAAAATACGAATGAAAAAATCTCATCGAATTATTCTGTAGATTTTTTTTAAACTTACATCTTCTGGATCAGAGACTGCGAATGTCACGTTCAATGGTTTCACATGCTTCGTTTTATAATTGTGTTCCAATAATAGTGGGGTGTACAAAACATTTTTCCATTGCCTGCTAAGTACAATAACGCCCTGCAAAGAAAAAATACGACGAAACCAGATGTAAAAAAAATTATTTCAATCACATTGTATTATAAAACTCACTTGACGTAACGTGGACAGAAGTGGGAGATCTGCTTCACGAAAATTATCACCGATAGTTACTAAATCCGATAGTAAAACATAATTCTGAAGAATACTGCACAATTGACAGGACGGATCTTCTTGGAGTGTTTTGGCTAATGGTGTTAGTCTACCATAACGACTTTTACCTGGCATATGAATGCCCTGAACATCCAACGCCTCTGCCATAAGACAAGCAACAATTGCCGTTGATCTACGATACATAATTCTAAACATATGTACAATACGAATGGCAAATCTATTGCTGGGATTCATCCATGCATTGATTGCTGGTGAAGCTGTACTCAATAAATTCCAATCCAATCGTGTGTAATCAATTTTTCGTGTGATTGGCGTACGTGGTGGTGCAGCAAAATTAAACCACACAGTTTTCAATTCTATTATACATGAAACTGTATTTCCATTTGTCATTCGTGGCATAAGACTTGTGCACGTGGCGTTAGAATTTATTTGTGCACTATTCGATGGATTATTGGCAGTGGTCAATTCTGGTTCAGTTCCGGTTGTTGATGCTGCCGGTGCATTATCCAAATCATTGTGACTCTTCACTGAATCCGTATAAAATATTTCAGTCTCAACTTTTTTTTCATCATTACCATTTTCTCCCTTTTCAAATTGCGATCGTTTAACAATTTTCAATTTAATTCCCTCGAGACCGCACTCGAACATAATAAAACCCAAACGATCTTCACCACTGCCGACTGTGAATTCTTCGGTCGCCTGCGGTGGTCCAGTTTGTTTGCTCTGTTTTTCCTTATCATCTGTGGGCTGATGTAAATAATAATCCGTGCACTTCAATGGTGATGTTATTCGTGTGCATGTAAATAAAACACGTGAATAATGCGCAGGTATAGCAGTAATTACTGCATCTTTCAATATAGAAGATTCATTTCGCAAACGACGCAATTGCGAATGGACTTTTCCAATATTTAATGTAACAATTATTTCTTCTTGTTGTTTTTCCGATGTTTCTAAATAAACTGTCTCACCACCACCAATATCAGCAACAACAGCTGCACTCTGATGACCCGGTAAAAATGCTTTACTCAATTTATTAACTTTCTTTTGATTGGGCAACACAGCGGGTTTGTGAAATGTTTGCACCACTTCACGCGCCTGTTTACCGAGATAGAATCTTGCTGTTACCTCGTCAAAACAAATTGCGAATAGTGAAACACACGTAAGATCATGAATATTTTCTAACGCTGAAAATGATATGATTTCTTCTACCACAGACGCTTGGAGCAACGTTATATTAATCTTCGGCAAAATTATAGTCCCTTGCATTTGAGTAGTAATACTTTCTTCATACACGTTTGTCTGCAATGCAATTTTACCTGAAAAAAAAAATAACATTTAGAATAATTTGAATTCTACAATAATTAATTTTTTTCATTCATTTATCACTAACTTTTCTCATCACCTTGACCACTTTTGATATTCCTCTCTGCCGTCGATCGTTTCGAACTCGTTTGTACTTGACTCCAATACGACAAACTCTGATCCTGCTTCAAAATATTAGCGTCTTCAACTCGTGAAATGCATTCGCTATGAAGATGATTCAAAATAGTTAATGGATGTAATGTTGCAAGCATTGGAGTTATTACATCAATAAAACGTTGTAGAGACTCCAGTACCATTGGACTTATCATAATATCAACATCACCCTTTAATTTAATAATAACTGTTGTACGAGATCCAGTTTCATGTTGGACAGCCAACAGTTCTTCCTCATCACGTGGAGTATTTTCATCTTCACCCTCGGATTGAATCAACGTGGCGTTATCCCACAAGTACGGATGCGTCGGTGTTTTATTTGATGAACTCGCCATTGGTGAACCATCATTGCGCGTGATCATTTTCAATGACGTAAAGCCTTCAGTAATTGTTTCGAATTTTGGTACAAAACGTCCACCAACGTAAACTAAGCGACCATCATCAGCACGTCGAAACATCGGGGTGGTAAATGCATTACTAGCAGATGGCAATGACGATTGGCTCCAATTCAAACATTTAACTTGTGTCAAATGACTGATATAACTTGACATTAGTAATGGCGAATCGATAATCGGTCTATTAACTTGCATATGTAAATTAACTAGTGCCATATCTTCTTGTGATGAGACAGCGGATATAAAGCTTGTTGATGACAGTGAGTGACTATCCGATGAATCATTTAGAACAGCAACACCACTACCACTAGTATCCAAACGCGCTTTACTCTCAGCCCGATCACGAAAATTACAGTCGCGAATTATTCGTGGACTTCGACGTGTCGATTGTTGTGTTTTTGCGCGCTCCAAAGTGTGAGCTTTTTCACCAATAGGGATATTAGTGGTTGTTGTTGTTGTCTCAACAATTGACAGATCCGATGAATATTTTTTCTTCATACTATCATTACGAATTAAAGCTGGTCCAGCGCTAGCAATTGATTGTCGAAGACTTGATGTACGACTACCACCCAATCCATGACTTGTGTCTTCATCCGCCGAATAAAATGCTTCAGAGTGATTTTCTGAAGACATTGAAACTGTTCGCTCGACTTCTTGCTTTAATCGTTCTTCAGAATCCGATCGAACATATAGTGAGTGATGAGAATCAGAAATATTGACACCATCAGTACTTCTTGCTGCGCTCGGTGGTTTTGATGAACGTAATTCGGCTGTTGTCACTGTTGGTAATGATTGAGGACTGCTGCTCTGTTGTAATATCTCTGATTCTGTCGCATTAAAATAATCTACCGCAAGTTTGGAATCTGATGCACTGCTCTTTGGTGCACTTTCAATTTCCGGCACATTTAAAATTGATTTACTTCGTTCACTATTCAATTTGGAGTCTGAATCGAGTTTTTGCGATAGATGATTTACTGGACTGGCATCGACTAATCGTGAATAAGGTACATCCTTCATATTAGCACCCCGCATCGAAGTATACGAGAAACGTCGACCAAGGAATTTTCTATCGCCTGCCACAGGACTCTCCGATGTCGTACTCAACTTTGTGCTGCCATTTTCATCCACATTTGAATCAATTGCAGAACGTGATCGTTCGACATTTGGTTTCGACATTTGCGCTGTATCTTGTGAGACTGCTACTTTCAAAACTGCACCAGGACAACATACATCTTGCAAAGACACATCCTGCAAACTGTATGGCGGCGTATGGAAAACTAATTGACCGTCGTGTAATATTGATTGACCGAATCCTTTCTCCTTACCGGATTCGTGAATTCTGAAAAATTAAATATGAAAAAAATGACTAAATAAAATGAACCATGGTACATTGTGGGAAAAAAATGATTGATTGATTTATTCACCTATACGCCGCGATATTTATTCCGTCTTGGAGATCATGATAGCTGGGTTTGAAAAATTTCGGACCATTTCTATTATTACCAAAAAACGCACAACCACCGATACATCCACATTTAGTTGGTTTAACACCACTCTCTTGTGGCCAGAGAAACCACAATCGTTTTGTCGTTTCATCATGCGTTTTCAAATATTTATTTTGTACTAGGTGAAGATTGTGCTCAGGTGTAGGTAATGATATCGCTGCTTCAATAACAACTGGACCCATTGACACTGATCCAACCTCCAACCATACATCTGAACCATCACCAGACATGCGACTACTGGCATTTGTATGCGATCGCGCACTACCTGTTGTATTTGTATTACTCGCGTTGGAAAAATGACTAGCAGCCGAAACAAATTGTCGGGTTAATATGGTTGGCATTACACCTGTGACACCTGATTTCACTTGTTGACCGTGAAGATTGCATGTTGACACACGTATCGGTGAGATCCACAATTGAGTTGCAGTGCCAGCTTCTTGCAAATACAAATCAATTGCGTCAATTGCTACTCGTGTCATTCGATATTTAATATCTTCCGAGCTGGGACAACGATAATGATTATCTGGATTGCTATCGGCACATTGAAGCGGAGGTAAACCATGATGACAGTGATGTGGTAGACCAGGTGGACGTAATGTGTTTTCCGTATCCTTTGCCATTAATAAGAAGGTCTCCAGCGATGTAATAAGATGATGAAGTTGTGGTGAAGTAATTTTCCCGCTCAATTTTCCCAATTGAATTTCAATTAGCCACGCATACTCGAGTGTTTCTTGATCTAAAGTACGACCCTCACTGCTGAACATCGCGTGCCCACGTACTTGAAGTGCACTGAGCATTAGGTGGCCCTGACTGAGATGTCGCTCTTTACTCGATCGTGTAACATTATCGGTGAGCAACATTATTGCTGGCGATAAAAGAAGTTGTAACTCAGTTTCTTTGAAAGCCTTGCGCATCTCGAAACCAAAACGTTCGAGTAAAATTACAGGACACGGTGGATCATCATCGTTACAATTTTTAACAAGATGCGCTTGAATGTCATGCATTGTGATACCCACGGTAACTTCAATTGGACGATAATATCGTGGATCAAATGTTTTGGATCGTGCTTCTTCATCTTCAACTGACGCCTCAACGCTACTATTTTGCGTATCGCGATCTTTTCTGTCTGCTGCATTTGAAACCGTTGGACGACTTTGTTGCATCTCCGTAAATGATTGATAATCACCAAAAATATTTTCTTTAAGATGAAGGAAATTTTTTATCAATGATCCATATAAAATTAATATAGATGGACCAATTTCTAATTCAAGACTGACTTTATCGGCGGCAATTGATTGTGGATCGAATTTTTGATTCCCATCCTGAGTCCAATGAAGACCTGGTGATTTTCTACATCGTGGTATTCGCATGGGTGAGAGTAATATTTCTTCTTTCTCGGGTGTTGTTATATTTGCTTGCGGTACAGGACCCAATGGAGGACACGGATGATATGTGTAATTGATACTGAGTGCAACAATTGGTACAGACCAACAGTCAATCCATCCCGCATTTTTTTGACAAACATTTCGCCATTTTTTTTGCTTTGTTAAATCGGATAATTGTTTACACGTACCATCACGATTAATTATCTTTGCATTTTTATCTAATGCCAATAGGATTATTCGATTGGTATTCACTTCAGGTAAATAGATGGAGAGATCGACGCTTTCACCCTGTATCCAAAACAGCAATGGTATTGTTACTGGTAAAAAATCAGTAAATGGTAAATTGAATGATAAATCAAAGACATCGCCGCAAAATGCGATGTGTGCGTTCTCTTGATTTTGCGATGAACAATCAACCCAATTATATTCATTACAAATTGTAATAAGTTCAAACTCTTTCAGTAATAAACTAAATTTCCATGTGTATGGAACAAAATGGAGAATATCAGGTCGTGCTTTACTCGCCCAATCATTAATCATATCTTGAAAAAAATCTTTGTGTGAATATACAAGATTTGCGGTGGCTTTACATCCAGTAAGATTCAACGTCCACTCTTGATGATCATTCCATCTTATTGGATAATGGCATTTAACTCCAAACTCAAGTGTTTCACTTTCCACTAAACTTCGATATTGTAAACTTGTCGTAGCTTCTAAATGTAACAATTGTCCAGTTATCTTTGTCGTATAACCATCTTGAAGTACAATCCATGGCATTGTTATTTCCAAATATGATCCGGCGCCAACATTAACATGAACTGCATTCGTTTCACGATTTTTAGTAAACAAAATATCAATCGTCGCCTCATTAAGTGTGGATAAACGTATATCAAATGATTGCACTTGTCTTTTGTCACCAGGTATTGGTGACTTAGTTATTTTCATTGGCTGATAATCATTAGGAAAAAAAAATTTGAATAAGTGTTCGCGTTGCCGATCAGCCCATGGCCCATAACTGAAATCAGTTCCCTTACCACACTTTACATCAATACCCCAAATCGGTGGCATAGCCTCTACTATATCACCATTCGCCAATCTAATCATTTCCGGATGTTCTGGTACAACACCTGGTTCATCCATATAATAATAAACCTCCATATTATTGGAACTCAATACAACAAAACCTTCACCCATATATCGCGGTGGATCATCCACCATTCCCGTATATTTTGGACTTGGTGCGAGTATAACTTTGAAATTTTCAGCTTTACATTTGGTAAAATGCATAAAATGATCGTGTCTAGATGCCGCTGGTTTTGTCGAATAAACAAAATGTGCTTCTTCAACTGTTATTGATAATGTTGTTGGTACTAGACGATTACCAAATACTACTCGTCCAGTACAAACGTCCAATTTTATTACTGGTATTAAATCACGCCATGTTCTCGCTAAAACATGTGCTTCCTGTTTTCTAATATTCTCCATATGTCGCGATACATCCATTGAATTAATTTGCTGCCTTACTTCATTCGCGGCGTTACTCATCGAATCAACATCTTTATCGTCAATATTCACAGTATGGTTCTCTTCATCAGGAAACATTTGCGACGATAGGCCAAATGCCTTTTCTAAATGTGCATAAAGATCGCAGCGATCGTAAAGATGAAGCTCAAAGCCGTTCAACATTACCGACAAACGAGTATCCGAATGTGAGAGATCTTAAAATTGATAAACATACATATGATTTACGTAAAAAAAAAAAAAAATAGTTGATAATTAAATATAAATATTTATTTCATTACCTTCAGATACGTCTTTGGGTACGTAACTTCTCCACCATCTGAATATTAGCCACCCATCTTGAATTCTTAAACTGTAATCAGTCGTGATATAAACTATGTCTCTAAACATTATTTTCCCACTCAAAGCACACAATGTTAACGATCCTGAAACAAATAAGAAAGAAAAGTGAAACAATAATTCGAAAACAGTTGAATAGTTGTAAATATTCATATATCTTGTTTGTTTTACTTACCAACTTTTACATATCCATCTCTTATCACAAATCGATTCAATAGCCTTGTTGCAATATAACCAATGACTCTGCTATTGTAGTAAGCTATATATATTACCCAAGATATTGCTGATACCAATGAACACAGCAACCATATAAAGTTGCTGTCCATCTTAAGATCATCCAGGATGACATGGTCGGAATAATTCCAGTATGCCGGCTCAATCCGTGAAAAGGATGGGGCTGTGGTGTTGTACAACTCTGCATCAGCCATTATTGATGATGGATTTTGATTGCAGTTTTCAATAACAATTTAATGTAAAACTGTTTTCCATCCTCTTAGAGTGAGCCTGAAACAACAAATGCATTATGAGCGACATTAATTCAATGAATCAATTGACATCCATTAATATCAATTGATAAATCATATTATACATAAGAGAATGCAAAAAAAAACCCTCATACACAAATAAACAGACTTGTACATTAAAAAATAAACATAACCTTCTCTTCATATGATATAAATGTTCAATACGAGAATAAAAAAAAGGGATAGATATGCCGAAGAAAAATCATGACTCAATAAATGATTAGATGTTATTATCTATCAATAGCACTGTGTTATCAATCAATTCAACAGTGTACAATGTTATATTACTCCCATAGTGCATGCAATCAATTCGAATCATGATAAACAATTATATATTCATCCAATAAATTTCTTTGATGTTGATGATAAATAAAATACCATATCATTTCATTTATTAGAAAGTCATTGTCATGATACGATTATTTTGCATAGGAATAATATCGACGCATGACAGTGGTTGATAATGATAAGGTTTGTGTATATATACATGCATGTAAGCAATATTATATATATATGTTGTCAAAGTGAAGTATGTTCCATATATAATTTTTTATTCAAAATCATTAATGACATTTATTTGTTGTTCATTTACCTGTAAATGCGTCACATTACATTTTGAACGCATATTATCTTTTGACTATAATCGGTACACGAAAATTTATTATTTAACATCATGTCATATCACTGTCATGATGAATAAACACAGCTGTATATCACACGTTCATACATCTTTAAATGCCTGCGATACACAGCGATACACAGCTAGTTTATACACAAACATATGTAGATATGCGAATTTCCAAAATAAAGCGCTATGTAGAATTGAAAAAGAACAAGCGTTTCTGGCCAATCATAAGCAGAGAATGCACTCACGCAGTAATGGGATTGGTCGAGAGTGTTGGTTTCTACTAGTCCCTATGCTTGTTCCTCCTCATTGTGCATAGAGCTTTATATATGTGCGGTCATTTCTTTGGTTATGTTACCAGATATGAATAAATGACCGGAAGGAGTGTTGAAGCAGAACCAATCGACGAAATCCTTTAATTTCAAAAATGTATAAAATCTTAAGTAACAATGATGATAAATGAACTAATACCTTTCTTGCATAATAAGAATGTATAAATGAAAGACAATTGAATGAAGTCATGAATTAGTTGAAATGATTTCTTCTATATCCGACAAAATAGCTAATGTTTTGTTGACTAATTGGTACAGTCGGTAATACAGATCGTTAAGAAAAAGTAGAATGGAAGTAGTCGGTAATACTGTTTTTTAGGTAGAATTAATGTTATCTTAGAAGTGAAACAACGCGCATGAGTTCTACAATGGTGTAACAAGGAGGTTGAATATGAAACGCGCGAAATGTATATTTTAAATTAATTAATTAAACATTCTTAAATATGTTAGGACATTGGGAAAAAACGATATTGTTGATGTATAGAAGATATTTTTGTTTTTTCAATTTTTTTATTCAGGTTAGATTGTTGTGGAAATGAAAAGAAGGATTTTGATTAAATATTAAAGGCTCAATTGTTATTTGGTACAAATATCTTATGGTTGAAATACATGTAAGATATAAAGTTGATACAAAGAGACACACTACTACGACGAAAACTACTTCTTGGCGGATCACCTGTATTAATAATCGGCAAATAAGCCTGCCATTATCAGCCCCGAGATATTTTTCCTTTGTTTTTTCCGGACTTTATGATCCAATGGTTGTTTATTATGACCATTCGATTAACAATAATTATTGATGAGAAGAGAATGAATATAAAAAAAAATATAAACACAGGTCACATATCCGCTGATTAAATAATTGTGTTCATGAACATTTTATCACTATCACACTGTCTTTCAGTATGTTTCATGGCATTGGCAAATAAAATATAAATTACGCCAATTGATAATATCGTGAGGTTCAAAAAATGCAAAAGGTAGAAAAATAACTGATGAGTTGATTCATTCGTTAATTGTAATTATCATCGACACTACGATCATTGGTTTGCAAAAAATTCTGTTAAATAACCTGCGTAAAAAGTATAATATAAATTTCGGAACACTATCGAACAGATATTGTTTATTATTTTTTTTTGCCTAAATATAAAATTGTTCTACGTGCTTGTTATATATTGCTCTATATTGTAATGGAATGCTCTTGGGAATGGTCGAGGCATAGGCCTAAAATGAGCTTTTTTCTTTGTTTTCGAATGAAAATGGAAAAAAAATGTCATGAGTTTCTTTTTGGCACCTCGTTGTTAAATGTCTTCTTTATCTTTTTTTTTTTTTTGGAAATAGGTGTTACTGTCTGCTTGTTATGATTGATATCAAGATCATTATTATTTTCAATAATGCCATTTGTCAATCATATGAAAGCTCCCAGTATATAGGTCGTAGCACCATTATTTAAATTACGTTATTTGTTTTACATACATTTGATAAATTTACGAACATTGAAAAAATTGGTAGAAAGTTTTACATATGTTACGAAATTAATTAATTGTTTATCATTTTTTGTTTTTCTTTTCGTTTTCATACTAAAAAATATACCGCGTAGCAAAAATTGTTAAGTTTTCACTTGCGAGTGCACCTCAAAAATAATCTCGTTTCATCAATGTACTAATGTAAAAAGTGTGTAAAATTGGAAAAATTGGATTTATCGAATGTTCTTGATATTATTTTGAAACGATGTATCGCTATTGTGCCGTGAAAAATGGCCAATAATTCCCGAATCCACGACATATTTATCATTGTTGTCCAATGAATATTATAAACATTCCAATAAGACATATTCAGAAATTATAACACCATGACTCAAATCAGATCATGATTATTCAAATAATCGATATGAACTATGTATTATTTTATTTTTTCAATGTTGTCCCACGAAAGTATTATCAGCGTGTTAACTTACATTATTGTATTAATGTATATAATCTCAACCCGCCACAATTTCAATAATTTTTCGAATTACAAATTAGTCAGCGTTAAACGACTTTTCAAATAGAGAAAAGAAATTCATTGATGATACCGACACATGCGCATACAGCAATTGTGATATCAATAGATTATTTCTCTTTTTTTTTTGTTGCCATTAATATCAATGATCTTCTTAATTATAAATATTTGTCATAATTTTTTTTCTTTCAATTATCGTCTCTATGAAGAGAATCGAGTATTATTTGGTCACCGCTTGGGGAATCAACAGAATTAGCCTCTTGACATAATTTTCTTTCTTTTGCTGCATATTGCAACAATACGCGATAGTGCAAAACGTTATTTTAATCTCAGCATGAAATGTAATTAGAACATTAACGTCCGCATCGATTGAAATAATAGATGACGATGATCATGAAGAAGATGAAGAAGAAGAATATATTCACTTTTGCAAAAATTATTTAGCAAAAGTAGATTAATCACTCTATACATCAATGTATAGCCTATATGACTCTACATTTACTATTATAATACTAAGCCATTAGCATTATTATTCATGCATGTTTATGAGACAAATAGTATCTAAATAAAGGAATTAATTCATTCTAGACTAGAGCTATCACACGCCAATGTAAAAAGGAAAAAAAAAAGTTAGACAAATCGAAAAACATGATTCAGAAAAAAATGATACAAAATAAGACAGGCACGCACAACTAATTTCGATGACAAGAAAAAATAGAAGAAATTTACAATTGTGAAATAAAACTTATTAGCCTTCGTGATTGCGCTGCCAATTACAAAAACTAAATAAATATCACCAGACAAGAAATAATAAATAAATTACTATCATAAAAATGTAACGAAAAATGATCATAATTAATAAACAATCATTATATAATTATGTGTGTAAATGGTGGTTAGTTTGTTCACACTCATACATATATGCATATGTATACTTGTGGCACGCGAGGGAAGCGAACAATTCGAAATTAAATTGGATGGCAAGGCGAAATTAAATATATCAATATCAAATCACGGGATTATAAAGCAATATACGATTGAGGAGGAAAAAAAAAGAAAACAAAATGAGATAAAATAAATAATCAATAAAAAAACAAGCGACATTTGAGAGTTATGGCTGGGCTCTGCGATGGGGAGCCGAATGGCTTTGAGATATTTTATCGTACGCGAAGTTAATTATCCTCTGTTACTTCTCAAAAATGGTTGGCGTTCCGCTCGGAGCAGTTGATTGATTTAGTCGTCCTAAAAACCAAAAAAATCACATAAGACGACAATTAAATTCATATTCTTGTCACATTGTTCAGCTATGATGTCTATAAAACGTTTGACATGCAAAAATCAATGAGAAAATCCATTGAAAAAAGACCAGAAATATTTTGCGGGTAATTATTTGTATGGGACATTAGAATTCAATGGTTCTTTTCGAAATTGTCATATATTAAACCTACCCATTCATCTTCATCCACTCCCTCCATGTGGTCCTGTTCCAAGGAGGATTGTATCACATCGCCAACAATGTTGCTCATATTCTTTTGGATCTACCACACACAACCATAGCACACAAGATACATTCATGGCAACCATGAAATTTCAAATGGAAAATAAAATAATATTCACCCTTAATAACGTAAAATTGTATTTTTTTTCAATCTCTTGAATACAATGAAAATAAATCGTGCAAAATGAAATGATAAAGAAGCAAGAGTAGAGTGATTGAATTATTGACAAATGAAATGTAATATTTTGAGCGGTGTCGTGAGAAATAATGCAATCATGCATTCGAAAGCAATAATCGTGAGCGGTTACCTCATCTTGTTTGGCTTTCAGTAAACCAGACATATCCGAATTCCATCCAATTCTACCAAATGATTGTGCGGATACTGAAAATTGTGCTGATTGTTTTGCTGATACAGGCGCTGTTACAATTCCTTGTCCTTGATTTTCTGTCACTGTGGAAATGAATAAAAGAAAACATGTTCAATACAAATTAATTATTCTGGTTCTAATTGAAACTTACATGAATCCATTCCAGGTGGCTTCAAAGTTATCCTCGCCGCATGTTTATTAACTCCATTGAACCATTCTGTTGACGTGAGTGTCGATTTCCAAGTGACTCTAGTCGGTGGGAAAAGATCATCTTGAAATAGTTCACTTTTGATTCGTGGCACCGTAAAGCTCAACGGTTCAATTGTATTATTTGTAAGTCTCAAAGCTGATGCGAATTCCACACTAGCAACATCGCACTTATTTTTTGGTAAAAATGACAATCCCTGATGTAAACTTGCGCAACGATGATGGCTGAGTGGACAACAATACGGTGCTTCTTCCGTAACTTCATAAGCATATATTGTCGAGTCACCCCTACCAGTCAGAAAAAGAGTTGAGCTATCTTCATCGTAGAATGGCATTAAAATAGCCGGCGATACATCCAAACCTACAGTATTCAGTGGTGAATTTAATTTATCAGCTTTGAATACCATTATTTGACGCTCGGAGACTTTATCAAAACCCATAACAACTAGATAACGACCATCCAGTGCCCAAACAACTCTTGCACCACGTGTGCCAACTGGTCCTTTTCCTTCATTCACCGGCAATTCATTATGTCTTGGCTTATACACCCTCAATCTACCATCTTTGCATGCGGTAGCAAGATATTGACCACATGGTGACCAAGCAAGACTAAAAATTTGATCTGTATGCCCATTTAATGTTATTTTAGCTATTGCTGAATTACTAGAATTCAATGGTGCCAAATCCCAAATTTTAACTGTTGTATCGTAAGACGCTGATGCAAGTACATCTGCGGCTAATGGATGAAATTTTATTAAATAGATTTTATCTGTGTGTGCTTCAATATTGTATTTGGGTTCATTTGTCGGTTCAATTAATCCACCAACTGGGATTTCCCAAAGTCGAATCATTCCATCATCGCACGCAACAGCCAATCGTTGATTATCGAATGGATCCCATTGGAAATCCATAATGCTCGCACCATGTACTAATGCTGGCATGACACCATCGGGCAATCGTCCAGTTTTTTTCAACTCCAATACAGCTATTTTACCACCAGGTCCACTCAATGGCACAGCAACACGATCAGAATTAGCATGGAAGCCATCACATTCACCTGAAATTTGTCGACTGATATTTCGAATATTTTCAATGTGCGTTGATTTATGGCCTGGAGTTCCTTTTAAATGGCGAAATTTCGATACACGGCCAAATACAGTTGATGTTCTTTTTGGTGTTGGAGTTGTTATTGGTTCAGGTTTTTCCAAACGTGGATCCATACTTTGTTGCCGTATCATGGGAACAATTTTTTTTGTATCGTCTTCTTTGATTACTTCACTTTTCGTTTTGAATGAATCGCGTCGACGTAATGCAGTTGGTGAACCCATTGCTTTTTCCGCGAGATTACCATCAGTCACGGAAACTGAACGACTCTCGTATAATCTTCGTCGTTCAGCAATTGAATTTCTGTTAAGACCACCACGCTCCAAATTTCCTGGTTCTTCATTCTCTGGCGATTCATCTTTCACTTTTATTTCAAATAATTTACGCCGTTCGGCGGTACTTGGTGTTTTGGGCTTGTAACCAGAATCACTGGAATTAGCGTCTTCCTCCATTGAACTGGAATCACTCTTGCCATTTTCTGCTTCTTTCATTCGTTCAACGTCAAATGTTGGTGATTTATCCGAATCTGTGATGACATTATCAGTTATAACGTTATTATCACCGGTATAACCATTGCTTTCGTTATTTGGTGCCACGGGAACAGAGAAAACTTTATCGAAAGAAAATTCTTGACTGCCCGATTTTGGTTGAAATGGTTTTGGCCCAAGTCTTGGCTGCAATAAAAATGAACCTAATTAACGCCTCTGCATTCCGTTTTGCAACTCTAATTTGCATTTGAAATATATATATATATATCTACTAATAAGAAACGAACATAAATTTATCTAAGTTTAGTGTTTTTGTAAGATCATAAAATAAATTATAAAATTATCGCTTTATTTAATCCTAGCAATTTTATTTTGCGCTTCCTGTCTATTCCAAACCTTGTAACCGCCGACCACATTGGGATTGACAGAAGTGACGACTGCTCCCGGGCTCGGTGATGTTCTTGGACGTGCCACAGGTTTGGGCTCCTCTTCGGAGATGCTATTGGCTCGTGATGACCTTGGCAATGGTTTTGGTGGCATTGATTGTCCGCCATTTTGCACCTTTGACTTGATATCTTCATCAGTGTCTGATCGCGGTAGTTCGTCAATTTTCTCTGGTTGTTCGATTTCAATTCTTTTTTCCCATTTTTCCTCTTTATCTTGAATCATTGATTGTACTTTTGATGGTGGTGGTTGCTGCTGCTGTTGTTGTTGTACGAATCCTTTAGGGGTTGAGTGTAAACTCTTGGCGGCCTTGGCATTTTCAAATTTTATCTCTTGCTGTGTCTCTTTCAACGACGCCAAATTTCCTTTGTGTATCTGAAGGTTAGGTGAAGCATTTTTTTTTCTTCGTTATATTCGTGTTCCACAATGATGAATACTTCAATAATAAAAGCGTCTACCAAACTTGCACGAAACTCGAAATGAACAAAAAATAAAAACACAAAAAAAGAATAAAAAAAAAGCTTCATCCACCCGTTTGTTCATAATTTTAAGGAGCGCTATTAACTATTGAATTCATCTGATGAAAGAAATTATTCTATCGCTGAACTTAAAATTAGAACGCTGGGTCGTGTGCCTATTCTTAAAATTTATACATACACAACGAAAAAAGAAAAGAACACAAAACTTCACATCGTAATAATTACAGTCAAAAGGACTCACTAAAATTGCACGTGCCAGGAATCTTTTATTAATCCACTATTCGGTACTGAACACTCTCATAAAGTAATAATATTTTTTATTGACGAGCTCTGAAATGTGAAATAGAACAGAAAAAAACAAAAATAGCATATACATAGAATCGACTGCATAATAAACTACAAATAGTACACTCAAAATCATTAAAATAATCAATATTAACGCAGCAATGTCAAATGTATGAATAACTCGTGCATAAAATATGCATTTATACTATATAAATATGCTGATTGACGATAACAATACAGTGTCACTCATCGCAAATAACTTATTAAAGAATATGTAGACGCAGTGCGATTTATTGAACAACAAACGACAAAATTTTTAGGTCAGTATTGTACTACAAATAGCATGAGATAAATAAATTACTTACCATTATTGGTTCCTCGCCTTTGGTACGCTTGGCAGGATCAAGAGATATTTTTGGCACGGGCGCATTGTGACCTTTTATCCATGCTTCAGCGGTATTTTGTGCAATACAGCCGGTGGTATCAGGATAAATATCTCCATGAAAATCTCTATAAGTCTGTGATGAGAAAAAAAAAAACGAAGAAACGAATTAATTCCTTCGATGGAGAATCCAATGGAAAAATATTGATAAGGCTATACGCTCATCCTCTTTCCATCTCCAAGCATTATATAAAATAATAAAAATGTTGTTCGATAGCACTGACCTTTCTCGGCACTTGATACATAATTGGGATGACCATATTCGATGTCAATTGCAAAAGTCTGTTGACTTCGGCCTGCATTACATTGAGCGCTCTCTTTGGAACTAAACAAACGCCCTTTGTCTGTTCGCCACTATGACGAATACCCTCGACTAAATACGGATCTTTGTCCGTGACTTCCATATATAAAATTGTTGTGTCACCTTTGCCAGCCAAAAACAACATATTGGTGTCGGAATCGAATAACGGCATCAATATACCCGTGCTGCAATCCAACTCCATTGTTTTGATTGGATCACTCAAATTTCTCAAATCACGAATAAAAACTTGACGAAGACGTGCAGAGTCAAATCCAGTTGTTAAAATCCTATCGGTACTGCCCAACCACACAGTTCTGGAGTCTTTAATACTTTGATGGCTTGAGCAAGAATTTACAACTGATTTTGTCGCTCTTGGATCAATGATACGGAGTTGTTTATCTTTACATGATGTTGATAATAAATTTCCATCAGCCTTCCAACTGAGTGATTGGATCACGTCCGCATGTTCATTATTCGCTGAAAAAATAAACATTGCACAAATTAATTAGTAATGAATATCGAACGAAATTTCTTATACGAAATAAAATGAATGGTAGAAAAAATTACAGAAAAGTTCTTGTTGCGATACAACGTCCCACAGCGATAAATTGGTGTAAGAAACCGTTGTTAAAAGATGTTCAGCAGTTGGATGCCAACGTACAGCCTCAACTCGTCTTTGTCTATGTGAGAATGTACACTCGGGATTACAAAGAGACTCCTCCAAGCCCACTTCAGGTATATGCCACAATTTTACAAGACAATCTTGTGATCCTGTGGCTAGAAGACCGTCATGAAATGGCGAAAAATCCATATCAGTGACTGTGTCCGCATGAGCATGAAGAAGTGGCATAGTTTTACTTTTTCTGCCGCAATCCTCGAGTGGCAGAACTGCCAAACTAGATCCTAAAATTCATCACCAATAAACATCCATCAATTAATCAATACAAAAATAATAAATAACATGATTTCAATGGATAGCTTATATTTACCATTATGATCAACATTGAATGCCATGAAAGCAGCTGAGGCTGCAATATTATTCCCGTATGTTTGATAAGAACCAACGCAAATATCTCTGATACATGCCTCGGGTTTTGGAACAATTGGTGTGGCATTTTTGTACTTGGAAGCCTTAAATCTCCAAGCCATTTTGCATCAGCAAACCCGATTCTCCACTCTGTAGATCACGCTTTAACTCATGTAATCTGCAAGGAAATAAATAATAATGTATTCAGTTGAATTGAAAGTAATTGCGTCTATTTCTACCATTCAGAAGTCTAGACATATCATTGCTGATATATCTGCTCTGAAATATATACTTGAAATAATGACATATACTTTTTCAATGTTAAATCCCGGCAAATCCAATTGGAGGGAATTTAAATTACCTAACAATGATTAAATCAGACGTGTCAGGAAGCACTTAAAAGATAAGGACAAGCATTAAAAAAGAGATAATGACGCACGCCAGCTGGAAAATTGTAAGACACAACAAAATGACCGAACAGAATAGAATACGTATGTGACGATCCCGCAGCTTGTATAACAATATACGATAGCGTGAAGCTGATGTGTATGACTAATAAATTTGGGGGTGAGGTTTGTGGGGTTCACCCCACCCCTCGTGCACCCCACTCGAGGAGGTTACAACAAAAAAAAAAAATTGGTTACATACTGAAGAGAGATATAAGTTATAGAGTAAGGCTATTTTGTCATATTCAAAATAAATTCTTTTTCTCTTATTCTATTATATGCAATGCTCATACTCACATCACGATTTTAATTGTCAATAAGTTTTCTTTGTGTTGTTGTCTGCACACAGATTGGTCGATGTTGTTTTGGCAACTCACCGCAATATATTGTATTAAAAAATATTAATATAAACACGAAGAGGCAAAGTGACAGGCGTCTAGTCGCGAATGATAGCCGGAAACGGAAAACTCCCCTTTCACTGTGCTTATCTCACAGCGTCATTCTCACTCTCGCCCCACCCTCGTAGCATAGATTCACACCACAAATTTGTCGATAACTTACCGACAGACGGGTTGTCGATTAATAATGACGAAATATACCGATTATTCCCGAATGATCTAATTATTTTTGGCGCGCTTCTTACAATTATTATTCAAAATTGAATTCGATTTGAGGTTATGGCATTTTTTCTTCATCATTTTTTAGTTTGATAGAATAATTCTGAGAGCATATTGGAGTTCGTTAATAATAATGGTTTATTCGAAATTTACAATGTACTTGTGTAAATTATTTCGTTTTTATTCTTTTAGCAACGCCAGTTGGAGTAATGGCATAACCTTCAGAGAAGACAAATCAGCCAGAACAGCCTGAAAAATAAATGAATGAATGGAAAGAATTATAAAATATATATATATCATGATTAAATGATCCTGAAGCTTTGTCGATTATATATTTTCTAAATAATTATTTCACTGTAAATTTTATTCTTCTATACTTCTCTTCCCATTGTCACTCATTCAAATAGAACCGCATAACAGTATTTATTGATGCAGGGTCATTGTCCGCAATTGAATCGAGTGGAATGGGTTAATTGAGAAGGTCAAATATCTTTGATGATTGGTACGACTAACAGACTATGCTGTTTGATTTATAGAGATGATCAAACGTCTACGTTTGAGAATGTGTCTCATTACTCTTATAGAACAGAATGATTTGACAAATGAATACCTCGACATTATGTAAATTATTGATTTGTAGCAAATTTTCCTTCCTGAAGCTCAAAATCGTTACGGCAAGGAGTGGAATAATTTCTAATGAATCATATCCCAGGATAAGATCCCAAAGATAGAGCAATTGTTCAGGAGGTAAATGTCCACTGAATCCTCTCATCAACCATTTGAAAACGATTTTAATACTGCAGAAAGAAACTGAATGAATTAACGAAACATTGTGGATTGCAATTGTGCATTCAATATACTTACGGATAAATTTGCATATTCCTGAAGTGCGCCCATAATTGTGGCTCATGACATTGCAATAGTCTCTCAAAAAGCAAACACAATGCGACAATACCTTGCTCGTGATTGGATACTGTATGAAGTCTCAACCAATATCGCAAATAGAAAGCACGAAATGTATAATACATTGTGCATGGATCGTCATACAAATAACAAAAGGGTGTAGCATACATTGTGAAACCATGAAATGGAATAACACCACTTGGTGGAAATACTAGAGTGTTTTCTAATGCTGCTGGTTTGCCTTGGAGAACAGCATGAATGACCTGACCTCCAGCACTTCTGTCCGTACTAACTGATGCCAGAATTTCCGAATCACGTGAAAAACACAACATTGTTTTATAAAGGACATCCTCAAAGACAAAATACTGATCATCATTGCTTGCAGTCAATTGGACATCTTTAATTATCAATTTGTCCACCATTATATCATATTGTAGTACCATACTCTTCAATTCCTCGTAGTAATTCCGATCCTTATGAATAAATCAATTTGTATCACATAAATTAAGAAAAATAATTGTTGAATATGTTAATATTATATAATCATATTTATATTATACAGTTTCATTGACGACTGAACCGAGAACCAATGACCAGAGACGACCTCGGAGTGCTCTAGGAGCACCTCGTTTCAAAAATTCTTGTGCTATTGGTGCATGATTGGATTTGAGAACCTTTTCACCTAAATCTGTACGTTCTGCTTCTAAATTTGGAAAATTTCCAATAGCTGGCATATCATTGTTGACACCTAATAGGGTGACACCCTGTGCTAGTTCAGCGTAAGTTGTTCTCTGAAAAATATTTGTTCAAAAATATGATTAAACAATTGTAATGAATAATTTTAGGGAATGAACTTGTGATGTACCAGTTGGGCGAGTGTCTTAACACAAATTTGAATATGACTGAAATCCCAATTTGGTTCGTTCATTTGTTTTTTAAATGTTGGATCTCGAACGGAAAAAAGAACTTCCAGAAAATCCTTCGGAGCATAGAGAGGCCTGTATTGAGACAGATCTTAAGGATTTTGTGTTAATGAGATTTTTTTTCCAGCTGGTATTCAAAACACAAAATATTCGGGGAGAAATCTCACGAGTTAGGTATTGATATTTATGCCTACCAACATCATAAGTGCTCAACTCATTCCATCTCTCTGAGAGTTCCTCTTTGTCAGTATTTGGACGTATCCGTGCCAAAGGTACATTTAATTCGTTACACATTGAATTTAATGATTTTTGAATTCTTCTTTCCCATTGGATTTGGGCTTTCTTCAAATAATTCAGCTCGACATTGGATGGTTGAATTTCGGTTTTGGGTTGAAGGGGACCCTGAAAATATTAGTATAATGATCGCAATGAGCGGAATACAATTAACAAACGTCTCGTAATCAGATTAATTCAACACTCACTTGAGCACGTGCCCAGTGAAAAACTGTGTTTCTTATTTCAGTTTCCACACCATTCTTCTTCAAAGCGTCAACCAAAGTCGTTTTAAAATTGTCTTTCTTCACCGCAGAAGTAGCAACAAGTCGCTGTAATACAAAATTACGTCAATAAGTACGAAAGAACAAATAAAAATCACAGCAATGATAACATATTATATAAAATGATTCCACCTGAATTTCATTAAACAAATTCTTGTAATGAGTCATACATTGTATTTCATTAGTTAATTTCTGTGCAGCTTTATCAACATCCCATTTGCCACCAGAATTCGTCATTATCTCTGGCCAAAAATGATAATCAACTTTTGTATACAGACAAATAATTTCCTTTATTTAATATCACGGAATTTGTGCAGTACACCAAAGCACTGACGCCATTTGTAAATAAACAATTCTATATCTCCCTGTCATATCACACGCGTGTGCCGTAAATTTAAATTTTGTGAAGCGCAGCGGGTTTCACTACTCTCTAGTCAACATGTGTGTTGTGTGTGTTTCCGGTATCAATTATTTTATATATTACACCCTTAAATAAGTAACAAGTAATCATGAAACATCATTCGTGAAATACGCAATTCAATATCAAAAACATACACGAACATTTACAATCAATATAATTGATATTATAATTAATATACGAAATTCATCGCAATTTTAATGTCCACCATATTGGACCCGATAATTCCCGCCAAAAATTCAAATAGAAGTTGCATATATACATATATATATATGTGTAAATCTTGTCGAAATTGTGTGGGATATATGTACACACTTCCCCGAACGGAAACGGCCGTGGCCGCTGCCAATTTGAGGGTTACAGAGACTTTATTCACTTAATGGAACATAAAAGGAAGATAGTTCACTATTATTTTCGTGTAAAATTCTCAATAAACAATTTCAAGTTGAGAGTGTTAAGTGTTTGATAAAAGCAAACAAATGGGCCTATGTTGTCGTGGGCCCGTTCAATCAAAAATGGAGGTGATGATGCATACACAGAGGTTAGTGCTTTAAAGCAATTTTCGGTGAAAGAAAGAGAGGACAAAAAATTCCATCTACGTGAGACTCTTGCGAGTCTCTTTAATTCCAACCGGGATGGATATCGCAAGTTTACTTGAAGTAGAAGTGAATGAGATACAACCCAGAGAAACTACAGAAACAGGTTAACTCTCTAAATTTTTTCATTAATTGCATGAAAACAATTGTGCATTATATTTTGGTAAACTAACCTCACTTTTTGCGTTTCAGATATCACGAACAATAAAGATGTAGTTGTATCTCTGAAACCTGCACAATTAGTCAGTAATGATGAGATGTTATATTATCGACGCATGTTCGGCAACGGTAAGAATCGGTTCCTTTTTCAATGCATATATATATATATTGTTTTGTATATAAATAATGAATCGTGTGATATTCATTTTACGGTGAGATTTACGTTAGTTGCAGCCTAATCAGTAAATTTGATGTTCGATACGTCATTATAATTTAGCAGCGGGTCGTGTATTTGTTTTTTTTTTTTTTTCAATTTCTCTCATTGATTACAATATTTTGTTGTTTGTGAAAAAGCGAAATCGGTAATTACTACCTCATTTCAGACATTGCTCAGGTGCGATTCAAACGTCTTCATTGTACAGCCTGCGATGGACACATCGGCTCAGCTCCTTCAGAAGCCCCAAATATGCAGGAGCATCCGATACTGAAGACACTACTATGCTCGTCATGTCGTGATTTCTATGGTGATGGGAATTTCGAGCAAGGTACGTTCCCAATTACAGTGTAAAAAAAAAAAAACAAACGAATCATCACAAATATATTTGCGAAGATTACACGACAATTATTTAACATCAGGGGACGATGCTACCGATATGTTTTGTCGTTGGTGCGCCAATGGTGGAAATCTTTATTGCTGTTCATACTGCAGTAATACATTTTGTGACAAATGTATAAAACGTAATTTTGAATCTGTTGTGCGTAATAAAATTGAAGCTGATGAAAAATGGAAATGTTTTGTATGTGATCCGACAGATTTGTACACACTGAGATCTCTGTGTCGAGCATTACTACATCACGTGAAAACTTTGTCCAGGTATAAAACATTTGTTTATAATTAAATATGAAGTTCCTTTTTCTTCTTCTTCAGCTAAGAAGTCTCATCATTAATTTATTTTCAACATTTTAGGATATTAATGGCAGATCGCACAATGAGTGCTAGAGAAATAGAAACAAAGATGGAACTGGATGATTCAAAATGTTGCCTTGGTCGACGTTCCAGACGTAGGCGGCGTGAATCAAGTTCAGATGATGAATCGTCACAGCGTTCACGATCGCCGTCACAAAAGCGAAATCGTAAAAATCACCACTGGTCCAGTAACAAACGTCGAAAATCGTCGTCGCAGAATGACCGACCCAATTTGACAGTTCTTAACGGTACATCGCGTTTCATACCAATAGCACCGCGTTTTGTGTTGCAAGAAATGGTTCCAAGTACAACAAAATATCGTAACGATGACGACGATATACCACCGCCATTACTACATTGTGAACAAACAATGATTGAAGGTGAAAATGAAACAGTTACACCCCAAGGTGTGATACTTTCTGGCAACTCACAATCAAAAATACCCGATTCAATTCTATATAACAGCGCGATATCACTGAATCCCTTACCGTCACAAAATATTGTCCGGGGACCAATAACGCGCGGTGGTAAAATGATTCCAATGCGTCCACTGCGTAAAATTGATACGTTACCACCTGGAAAAACGCCACAAGTTATTCGTCGATTAACAACTTACCCAGTACGACCCAGTGCACCAATGGTTACAATTCCATCGGTTGCTAAATCGAAAACGGATACCAGTACACCACCACCACCACCACCACCAGCTACACCGACAACAGACACTACGTCCGCACAGCGATCGAAATATTTAAGATGCAAAAGTAATTTAACAACAGAACCTAATGTCATAGATCTCGAAAGTGATACGGAAGAGTTAATCATTGTAGAGAGTAAATCAACTTCAAATGAAACAGCAGACGATCGTGAAAATGGAACAGAAGAAGCGTCAACTCAATGGGAAGACATAACGCCACCACCATTACCAATGCATTTACGGAGAAAAGATTTTGAGGAAACAGTGGATAATCCACTTATAGCTATTGACAAATTACTCGAAAAATTGAGAGAGAGACTAAAATATGATTTAGACAGTGTGATAGACATGCCGGACAACAATGAAATTCATAATTGTCGAGTGAAGATTAAAATTATTAATCGTAATATCGACAAAATTGTGAATGAATTGGCGGCATTCAATAATTCAATAATAAGACAATATCAACCGTGGAAAGAGTTTAAAATTACGTCTGAAATGAAAAACGATAATATCGCAAAGCCTATTGTATTGAAGAGAGGTGAACGTAGCAGTAAATATGTACCACTTCATATGGAGTGTGTTCGAGATTCCGGATCGGATATGGAAGATGATGATGATGACGATGTCGACATCGAATATGTGTTAAGTTTTTCTAAACGACTTACAAAATTCGATGAGAAGGGTATGGTAAACAAAGAAACAAATACTCGAGTTGATACTGCGGATAAAGCAGTACAAGCATACGACACAGTCACGATGGACTACGATAAAGCAATTGGATATTCGTTGTTGATGCGGGCTGATTACGATTTTGCACGTAAACGAGAAGTTTTTAAACCCGTTGTAATACACGATAGATTTTTTGGTAAATATGAGGAGCAATTTATTTCGTATTTGCAAAGTTTCGAAGATAGCAGAGGTTCCGTAAACGAAAAGGACTATATTAAAAAAACTAGTCCAGATGATATGACATTGACTGAAATTATTGACGCCGATATTGCAGCGCAAAAAGCTGCTGAATCATTTAGCGAAATTTGTGTTGATCCTGGTGATGGGAAATGTGCAGAAGTGTCAAAAAAATTGCATAAAAAAGAAGAGGATGAAGATAAAAAAAAAGATAAGGTGATGCCAATTATCGAGGTCCATGATGCTCCGCCAAAAAAATTAATAAAATCACCGGCCAATATTATTTGTAATCAACAAAACAGTGATACTAATAGTTCGCCAGTTAAAATGACGTCAAGTCAAGAAGCCAAACATGAGGAGACTGTGATTGCAGTGAGAGCATTGATTGAAGAAGAAAATAATGATGCTAATGTGATTGATAAATGGAAAAACACTGAGGATGATGACGAGTGTACGATATTAGAATAAACAATATTCATAACAATAAGTTATGTTCCGTTATACACATTAATCATTGTTTATTTTTTTTCTGCCCGGTGCGAGTAATAATATTATTAAATTCAAGTTCATTTGCAAAAAAAAAAAACACTGTTAATTCCGATATAGTCATAATGTTTCAATTCAACAAATTAGCTAATTTGTTAATCGTTTTTCTTTTGCTATGCTATGATGCATTTTTTCCACTTTTATATACTCCAAAAAAAAAAGAAAAAGAAAAATTTATAAGGAGGGAGGAACAACGACGAATCACTACGTCACGCTGTAAATATTATCTCTAATATTATTATTATTTTTTTTCATTTTTCCGCACGTTGCTTAGAGCGAGTGTCAAAGATGACTTGTAATTAGGAAAAGGAAATAAAGAAAGAATAAAAAATACTCGCAATTATGCAGAAACAGTGTTACTATCATTATTTCAAGATGTCAAGAGGAATTAATAGAAAGAAAAAAAACACCAAATGAATAAAAATTACGAAATGAAAATCAATATTTTTCCAAACGAGTTAATAATTGACTTGGCTCGTTCTCATCAATATCATATCATGTCGACGAACAAGAGTGTTGAATTTTGAGTGTTGAACATCTTTGTTTGATAATAAAAAAAAAAAGTGAAATAGAAAGAAGTGTTGTGAGTGTACGTGTGATGTTCTATAGGACAGTGCTGGATGGTTGTGTGAGTAAAATTGATATTAATTAATTACCTATTAAGACAAATTGTCAATTCCGTACATGTATGTATTTTTTTTTATTTCACTTCTATATCCCATCGTCACAATACTCTTTTTGATCTCGCTATATATTCAGACACCAAATCTTACAGATGTCCAAATTACCATAGGAATATATTGTGATAAATAAATAGTATTATTTATTTTTTCGACTTCACGTTAAAAGGCAGAGATATGTCATTTTGACGTACAAAAAAAAATATTAATATAAATTACATAGTTACATTTCAAAAATTGACTGAACGTAGACAATGCATCAATTTTCAGTAGAGTATAAAAAATAATGTATATCCGAAAATGCACGGAAATATAAGAATGAAAATTCTAGGAAAGAAGAATCTCAAATAAATGCATTTCGAACTGAGAATCTTCAACATTAATAAATTCGAAATAATGCAGTGATAAGCTCTAATAAAATTGTGCTCGGTCCACAATGGTATGAGCAACCATGGATGAGCTATACATATAAAGTAAGAGGAAATGCGTTTGCCCGCGTTGAAAATATTCCTCTCAGGGGGGCTGTGGGAGCTTCGCACTCAAATCGATCCAATCTTGCGCATTGATTGCAAGAGGAGAACATTCGTCGAGCGAAGCCTCGAGGGATCTGTCATTTTGACATTCCTAGTACCGGAATTGTCCCTTCCTACCCATTCCATTGTGGTAAACTCTCAGTGGTGCGTAATTACCATTGCCATTCATACCTGTCAATGAAAAAAAAATAAATAAAATTGAGAATACAAGAATTGATTTATCTACCTCATTGACATAAAATTCATCTCAATAATAATTAATGAATTTGCATTTCATATATAAATCTGAACTCACTATTTGCTTCCTGATTCTCTTGCAAAGCAACTTTGCGCAAAAAAATTACACATAATAATAACATATCGTACTGAATTCATGAAAAATATTGATAGAATATGAAGAAAAAAAATACCTTGCACTATCGATGGAGCTCCACCTCTCGAATTTTGTATCGTTTGTGCGTGACATCGTGGCTTAAGAATTCCATGATATAGAATGAAATAAACACTTGCAACAATTGCAGCAGCAAACGCCATATATCGATAGATGAGTTTGATTGAAGCCACATCGTTATCGCCACCATGAACGAAAGCACCAATTACAGCTCCCAAACAACGACCAATGCAAAAATGTGCAATGACAGGTAGTGCTTGTGCCGTCACTGTTAAATGACGTGGTATGAGATGTCGAAGATAAAGAATAGCAGTCACCCACATAATACCAAGAGTAAATAATTCCAATAATTCAGAAATGAGGGCCCACCATGGCGCCCACACGACGAATAATCCAGTAAATCTCACGATGTACATTGTAAAAGCGACAATAAGTAAATTACTGTGGCCACAATAATCAACAAAATGTTCAGACTTCCACAAGAAGAAGATTGCTGGTAAAGCACCAATAGTAAGGAGTACACCGATTGCGAAAGAGTTTCCTGTAAGATTAGCCAAGTGTATTGGCAAATAACTGTCCATTGCACTCCAGAATGTTCCGAGAACAAGTAAAACCAAGACAAGAGCAACTGTTTCACTTCCATATCGTTTGACAGCGCTCATTGGTACAGCCAACATTCCTGAACGTGTGTGCCACCACCATTCGGGTGGTGTTAGTGGCATTCCATTGGCACACAATGCAACAATTGAAGCCACAATCATCAGAATCACATGGAGGACAATTGGCAATAGATATGCCGGTTGTGCTTGAGAGTGGATGGCAATATTTAAGTATCCAGCGAGTGGACCAAAAATTGCAAAACCCAAAGAGCCAAATGCCAATTGACGACCAACATCGCCACGACCACATGACGTTTCACGAGTTGCTATTACAATTGCTGCGTCTACGAGTGCCACAGCGGCTGTTGGAAAAATATCAGCTATAGAACGGATGGTTATATACATCCAAAACGTCATGTCTGGGTCGCCCGCGACTTGACTACATTGATTTTCGCTATGAACACTACCTGAAAAAAAGAGGAGTAAAAATCAAAACTCATCACTTCAATTTTAATTGACAAATACTCATTAAATTATCAACAGACCTGGAAACATAAATGGGTCAAGAATTTCGCACTCTACAGAACAACTTTGATTCACTTCTGCCATTCTGAGTTCTATTTCTCGTGGGATACGACATTTAAAATCTTCAGCTATTGGATAAGCGCACCATTCTTGTTTTTGTCTGGCATTACTCGCTTCACGGAAGCTTGCATTCACTGGTAGACTGCCCGAATTATTTGTATACGCATGACAAACCCGATTTGCACCCTCATTGAAACACAAATGTGGTGGTTCACTTTCAGCAACCACATAACGTTTGTGTTTACGTCTCAATGGCTCTCTAGTTCGCCATTCAATTTCATCATGTTTAATGTCTGTATCGAGTGGACTGACTTTCATATCATCGCTATTATCATCATCTGTCAGAATTTTCGTATCACTTGGTAGCGGATCCATCGGTATTTTTGATTCATTATCCAAACCAGATCGATGTTGCGCTCGTGGAACAATTGGATGATAAGCATAATTGCAATTTCTCAGCAAAATTGCGCATACTCTACTTTCGCTTGTCCAATTGTAGCATGTGGAGAATTCATTGTTACGTTCTTGAAGTACCGTTGCGCCATCGCGATTGCACGAAAATTTAAGAGTAGGTCTGTGCTCTCGTGGGAGTTCAATTCGTTGTACAACGGGCACTAATAGCAATAATGAATAGAATACAGCTGATAAAAAACATGCCAGTGCAATCATAACTCTTAAATAACGACCATTGGATGATTTTGATCCTTGACGCGTTGCCAATTTGTCTGCCAGTGGTGCTGCTATGAGTGGTCCTATCATTGCTATTAATGGTGAAATCATTGAAACTAAACGAGCCTCTTCAATAGTCAATCCCACAGCGAGCATGTGAAGCGGCAAAAAAGGAAATAGACAGCCCATCCCTGTTGTACATAAATATGTGTTTAATAAAATTTTTTTCAATCTTTCAAAATCTGATAACTATTAATTTTTTTTAACCCTTTGAAGCATAGTGGCATCTACGGATATTCATGGGTTTCAAATTAGCATTATATTTTTTACGTTTACATGATAAATTTTGATAAGAATAATCATGCTGCTAGGAAACGATTACACCCTATTTTCAACGACCCCTTTAAACTGTTCTCCTCCAAATTTCAATCAATCTGGCTAACAGGAGAATTATATGCTTCAAAGAGTTAATTGCAACATTTTCCATTGTACCTCCGAAGAACAGAAAGAGAAGGCACTTGAGAGATATGAGATTTGGATTAATGAATTTCCGCTTTGGAACATTTCCATCTTTTGTTGCTGTCCCCATTGTCTCTATTGACGCCATCGACATATTGATGCTGAATATTTATTAAATATTTCTTCACGATGATAAATTCAAAATAATTATATATATGAGTGTTTCCGCTTTGGATTCATTATAACAACCCTCTTGGGGCTCTGAAACAGAAGATAAAAACAACAATAAAAATAAAAACTTGCCGTTGGCATTTTTGTATGTGAAGGGGAAAAGAAATGAAATAAAAAGGTCGGTTGAAAGAGATAATGATCTTGAAACGGAAGTTCCCGACATGTCTTATTCCATTGACTGAGACAATTAACGAGGCCTCGCGCACTCTCATCGCCTTAATAAACACGTCCTGTGACCCCATACAAATGTTTAAGAAATATATACATATATACACATACGTTAATTTATGATAAATGCGATGGTGATTTTAAGAACAGAAATTGCAGACTGACGTAATTTCCGCTAAGATTATAAAATTTATAATTATACATTTACTTAACAATCTTTATAATGACACTTGAAAATTAATTTTTAACAATTTTTTGTACAATATATTCATTGCATTTATTTTTATTCATGGGTGTAATATAAAATTGAAAAGAGTTCATATATACATTATATATCAAATTATTTTGCTCATGGTTGCTCTAGATATCATCTCATGTTGAAAATAATTGTCTCCACTTCTCAACTTTATACTTGAAGCGTAAAAAACCAGAGTCGAACACACCACCACGTAAAAGTGCGAAAGAGTGGAAGGAGCATGAAGAGCATGAGGTTAACGAACCGCACGCGATGTCACCATTACTGCATGTTCGTGATCATACAGGTGCAAACAATCTTTACGGAAGCCGACATCGGAACTACTCAATCATAACAACGCCCGCGACATCAGGATATATCGTCCAATGCATACGGAACATTCTGATATAATACTGCCATTAATCGCTACTACTTTGTTGAATAAACAATTATTTTTTCATCCATGATATTCGTCACTGTTTGTGGTGACTGAAGAAATACGAGATTAGTAAATAAAAATATGTAATTGGAGATATTGTCGAACTAAAATAATTAAAATAACATTGCTAATGTGATAATAATGAATTTAGTTGGAAAATAATTTTTATTTCTCGTATACTCAATTTCAAACAATGTTAATAGTATTCTTATCGCACTATGTGACTGTGGCAACGAATTTGAATTTTATGTTTTAGCAGATAAACATCGTTCATAAAATTACAGAGGGCAATACCTCGCTGGTATTTTGCTATTTTCGTATTGCCCCTCATAACTTATTTGTACAATGTACATAAACACGAACTACTGTTACGTGTAAAATTAACTACACACTCACACATGCAGTCAACATTATCACAACAATTCGGTCACCTCACACACTTACTACAATTGCTATTTCATCCGTATACAATTCTTGTTTCTCGTAAAAAGCATATACGTGTTTGAATAATTTTAATATATTTTTTCTTTCAATCAGGTTTCATTCGCAGAATTGAATACGTTCATTTGCAGTGCAAACAAGCGACACACTTGGCGCACATCAAAGCATCAAGTCATAACGAATATCTATTCTCAACATTCCATTTCAACTATATTGATAAAATATGAGTCAAAGAATTGGAGAAATGAATTTTTCACAGTGGTAATAAAAAATACAAGAGTTATCTCTAATGAAATTTTCATTCGTCACCGATTGTAAATATGTAGTTATATATAGAAACGTATAATGTACATGTGTATACGTATAAAATATCTATCATCAAAACTAGGTTACTAAGCGCAATAAATTCCTTGAATTAGATTCAATCAGGACTTTGATGAATGATGGATTGGAAGCATATATTGCAAATGACGTTTTTAAACACCGGTATGTATCTACGCCTAATAAATATAATGAAAAAAATAAAATAATATTTAAAATTAACGCCGAAACAATTCTTCATATAATATTTCGAAACCATGTTCGTTCATTTCTCCTTCTTTTTTTTTGTAATTTATCAAATAAGTTAAATCTGTATAATGCGTGGTATTTTATCATTCACATAGCCTACGGGTTCCATTAAATATCCATTCCCTAAATTAGGAAAAACTGAGAAAAAAAAAGAAAAGAAAAAATAATCAAGATAAAATAAAAAAATGAATTTCATTTATTTCAATGGAATTTTTCTATTTCTATATGCTTGAAAAAGAAATGACATCAACCATAATCAAATCTATTCCTTATAATGAGTACACACGTGTGTACGTATTAGTATAAATTACGCCATCGTGCCATTACTTGAACTGTACTGTCAGAAAGAATCTACATATGAATAAATACAAACGTCCTCGAATTCTAAAAATAAATATGAGATACTAAAAAGCGCAATGAAGAGTAGGAAAAAAAAATTAAGAGAAAGTCAAAAATCGGAAACTGTTGTTCAAGCGCGATGGCACCCGCATCATCTGCGTGCTTTAAAAGAGCACAAAATATGAATAAATGATTCTTCCATTGTGAAGAATTTCAATTTCTACACCTGCGAAAATTCACTTTCTTCTTGTAAATAATTCAACATCACTATTAATAATTATATACTGATATATAATAAAAGGTGTGAATATATAATTAATTTAAGTGGTGAATGGTATTTGAATAAGTAAGTGAGTGTGTAACTAAGCGAGTAATTACATTAATTATTATCAAATGCATCTGCTGTGTTATATAGGATCGGAGGAAGACTGAGACCGGAGGAAGAGGGAGAGTCAAATCACCAGAAAATTGGGTTAACGATGTCGACGTCATGTATGTTATGAGGGGAACGGGGTTGAATATTATTTCTCGTGACATTATTTGAAGATTTGATTTATATTGAGAGTTAGAATATGGCACGATAAAAAAAAATTATAATAATGCTTTAATATAATTCGTGTGACTTGTCATAGATTTTTATGGGCTCCGTATCTTCACTCTCATGTAGTCTCAGGGTCAGTTTATACAGCAACACTATTTCGGTCGATGGCGTTGTATCACACACATATATATGTGTACATATAAGAAGATATACCGCCATACAATTTGAAAAAAATAATGCAAAGCAAACAAATGGCAGCCGGTGACATTTAGAAGAATAGAATATATAATTTAAGATAGTTCAAGAGCATGCAAACGAGCGAGCAAGTTCTTTTATAGAAATGAAATATAAAAATCTAGGGAAAAGAATGATATAAATGAAAAAAAGTGCAATAAAGTTTTTTTCAATTCATCTCTAGAAGAGAAAAGTCTCCAGAAAAATAATCTAAAATTTATATGTGCATGAACACAAATAAAAAGTTATTTTCGCCCGCAGCAGTTCATACAAATCCAATACATGTATGGTATAAAAAAAAAAATTCATAATGTATTTACTTTTTCCCACATTTTCATTTTTCCTTTCTCCTACCAGTCCCCGTCATTTTTTTTTACTCAACGAGATATTTCATTTACAAAACCGGTCTGAGCACAATTATATATATCCGTTGAGAAAAATAAATATACGTATACAGATAAATTCAAATTATTATTATTTTGTTTTTTCGACATCTCACAATGGTCATCAACAATAAAAAAAAATATTCAAATCACTCACCGTGACAGTGAAGTATTGTGATTTCCCCTATTTTTGTACAGTAATCACTAGTGAAAGAAATGAAACTGTTCAAAGAATCGAAGCTATCAGTTCACAAATGATGACTACACTTATAATGATTATAATAAAAATTAAAGAAATAGTTTGACATGAACAGATACGTGTAGAATAATACATGAACAAATTCCGGACAACTAATGAGAATAATTAAAATTAGTGCCCGCCACTATTTTTGTACTGTTAAAAAAATATAGAAATATAAAGCACATGTAGAAATTTCTCGACGAAGGTCTATTCAATTAAATACAACGCCATTAATGAACAGATATTGATTCATTCATATATAAATATCGTACTTCTTCGAATTCACTTCTTCAACCATTCTTCCAATAACATTTATACTAAGTCTACAATTTTCTAACAATGCTAATTATTCTTGCATATTATAATGGGAAAACTTTCCGAATTTAATTCCAAAGCATTTGTAACAGGAACGTCAGTTATAAAAGTTATACCTTACTCCAATCTCCAGAGTGAATTTAAATCAGTGTTTTTGATAGTTTCTATTCTACAATACCTCTATACGTATTTATATGTATGCATTTGCATTCATTTTTACGTTTATGCATCATGTTGACTGCAAGAGTGACTTCACACGACCGAAACTAAATTAATGGTGTCACAATGTGTCCGCCACATGCATATACATATACATTATCCCATTAAAACTATCACCATGACTCTTTGTCATCCTCATCCTCCCTTTGTCACCCCTAAACTCCTCTGTTCCTCTACCAATGCGTACAAACAGTTAACTCTCATCGTGCACAATCAACGCAACAACTATGCTTTTGTTACATATGTACAATATGTACTCGTGTTGAATTAATGATTTGATGACAAATTTAATTTAATCGTGACTTAAAACATCAATCACAACAGACATGTTATTGATACGAAAAGAAAAAAGGAATTAATTAATTAAATGGATAAAAAATAATCATGCCAGTTATCTTAATTCATTTTTTATTCGAGTCTTTGATATGAAATTGGCAGAAAATGAGATACGAAAATAAATGTCTAAAAAATTCTTTAATTTATATTTTCAAAATCACTCAATGAGTTCTTGAAATAATTGAAATAAAAATATTGACATCTTCAATTTTATATGTCTAAAATAAAAACAATTACGATCATGAAAGTTATCGAGGAGACCTTGAACTGGACACAGACTTTATTGGCATCGAATGAACTAAGAGACGTGAAATGATTGAAGACATCGAACTTCACAGATATGATGCAAGGGAGTGTGGAAGCTGATGAGATACATAAGTATATATAGTGAAGAGAAGGATAAGAGCGAGACAAAATGAATGTTTACTGCGAAATAACGGGAAGATTTGATGCTCATACTGTAGAGACATACATTCATATAGAAGTTTATACACGCAGAAGCAGGAGAGAAGAAAGGATATAAAGAAAAAATGGACAAAAGAATCGTGTATGTATGTGTGCTGATGATTATTATATAGGAAAGAGAGAGCTGAAGAGAAAAAATGAAATAAGAGAAGTTGCATCACACACATACAAGTGGGAAGAAAAGATATAAGAGAGGGATTCTATATGGCCTATACGTTCATCTCGGTCAATTGAGATCATCAGAAGAGATATATACCTATACTACCTGAAAGCACAGAGGGGAAGTTAAACCGTTATACAGTATGTATAGATATAAATCAAGCAATAGCGCCAGCAATTTATCTCAGTGAAAAAAGAAAAAATTTATAATTAATTCCTTTATTTGTTTACTTTTATGAACTGAAATCTTTGTCATAATTACCCGATTTATTTTTATGTGTCTTTCTTCCTGACTTCTTGTGAGTGTAAAGATGATTTATATTTTATTTCCGAATTTTATCTTTTTATTATTTGTTGTTATTTCATCCACTCATGCGTTTGCCCACCGACTATTCTTCAGGAAAACTAAGAAGATATCCTTAGTTGCCTAATAAAAGGAGGAGAAGAATTGCAGATACATCGTTTCCTCTTGCTCTCAAGAGGCAGAGTAAATTAGAGAGGAAGAGTTAGAGAGGGAACACTGTGTACATATATTGAGAGCGAGTTTATGTTATGCATATGTAAATAATGTGTAGAGCTGAAGTAAGAGGAGTAATACGAGATTTGCATAAATTGTCTGTTGTGGGACATGATGACGACAGTAATTTCTTTATGTATTTATTCATAAATGTTTGTTTGTTTCTCGTGCATTACTGGTTATTTTTCTATTTTTCTTTCTTACTCAACTAGAAATGTAGACGAAATGGAAACAAACAAAATACAACTGGTGGAAAAAGATAAGCCCGTAAGTGTATATACTTGGCAAGTAAAATCGATAGATCTTGTGCAATGATAAATGTTGAAAAAGGTATACACAATAAGGTATATATCCAATTTAATTCTCTCAACGAATCCAGGGCGGATATTATCGATTAAATATATAAGATAAAAGAACACAAAAAACTTTCTCAATTACAAATCATTCAAATAAAAAAGTGAAGAACTAAAATACAAATAAAAAACAAGAAAGAACTAAAAATATAAATTCTCTCGTCTATATTTGATGAAACAAAATCAATTACAATATTTCATCAACTATTGTAATAAATCAATTCTAATGAGAAGGAAAAACATACTCAATATGATAATTAAACTGTGATAAAAAACCAAAAAAAGAAACATAGAAGAAAAAAAAAGAAGAAAACAAGTAAAAAAGAAGAAAATAAATAAAAAGTAGGACAGGTTAAGAGGATTGAGTGATTAAAGAGAGCTCTTGCAGTGTTAAAAACATGTCACGACTTGAAAATAAAATATATGAATAATGTTGATATACGCACTCAACATATACCGCCATTTCGACAAAATCCAAAGAGACAAAAGCAGAAACCAAAAGTAGTTATATGCACAAAAATTCAACGTCAGTGTCAGAAATATTCTGGATCGTGAGGGCTGCAATGTAATTACATTTTTCTCACCCTCGTATCCAATTTTAGTCGTCACAACCAACTATCTATCTATATATATATATACCCACTATACAATCCAAGAAAATCCCCTGAGGGACTTCTGTGAGGGAGCGACTAAAACGAGGGAATATTGCGCCGTAAAATCTCGTTTGACACATCAATCGCATGATCTATTTCGCTTCATTGTCTCTCTGTTCTTATCCGTTGATGTGACGAATAATGAAAATCTCTATAGATTATATGAAGTGTCGGAAGTGTAATCGGGGAATGGATGATGGTTGACAGGATATTAACGAGATGAATCTGAAGTGATACACATATACATACACATAAATATACAGGTGATATTATTATTCTAATAACAACTATATTATTAATAAATTAAATGATAAAATATAATATGCAATGAGTTCATAGATACAAACCTTGGTACTTGACAACCTAATAAATTAATAAAATTAATAATAAAGTGAAATCCAATTATCATCAGAGAATTCACTTCACTCATCGGCACATTGCTTAATTTAAATTTAATAATTTAAAAATATTAACAGGGGCTTTTTTTTTTATTCAATTAATAAACTGAATATGTTATGTGTACATATATATGTTTGTACTTGTAATATAAATTATTAGACACTAACAGCACGATGTCTGTCGCGCGACTGTTGCGTCTTGTGTCCCGGCGGGAAAACGTTCGTTGGGTGGCCGAGAGTGGTGTTCTTACTTCAGCAATATATACACATGCGGCGCATCTCTACGCGCATGAACGCCGTTATGCACGCATATGTGTAGGGATGGTTAAAACATGTACGTTATGTATATGTAGTAGCCAGTGGTAGTCTATAATATATATATATATGGGATTAATGATAGGGTATATACATCCCCTGCGGTGATACGAAAGAATATGTTTTTTTTTTTTTTTTTCAGAATGTAAAAAGGTGCAGCGGATATACACAATTATAGAATTTGTTATGAAGCATGTATGTAATTTTGATCTGCATTTAATATATGACTCATGCGTATTTTATGATACAGATATTCACCTGGCCTACGAGGGTAGTGTGCCACGATCGATGAAATGTAGTTCTAGTTATGGGGGTTAGTATATTTTATATATATTTTCTTTTTTTTTTTCGAATTATTATTGATGCGCGCAGTGGTGTATATTGTCGATAAATGCTCAGTCGGTAAGAGTAGCTGTAATTTGGCTCGCGGTGAAAACAAGGGAATATTTTGTATTTTCTGGGAAGCTTAAGTGTTTTAACAAAAGTTGGGAGTTTGTATGAAAGATATGAGAAAACTTCTCTTTTTTTAATCGAAAAATTGTTAGGTTTGGAACATTTGCGTTTAGTTGGTTCAGCACTTGGTAGGTTGGTCGATGGTAATATAGGGCGCTACTATATCGACATGAGATCAATCATTAAATTTTTTTTCTTTCCGGTTTGGACAACTAGATGCCGCACGAACATTCTGGAGTGTTGTGTCGCATCATTTATATTGGCGTTTACGAATTATTTCGTGCACAGTATATTGTTTGCAGTTGTAAAGTGAACTCAACATTTGTTATTTCGGTCTACATCAACGGTTGACTTGTGTGTGTGTGTGTGTTTTATGAGATCTTCAAGGATTTTCTATAAAAGTACAATTAAACGGTGACAGTATGTGATTCATTATGATAATTCGTTTCATAAATCTCAATGTTATCTATGTGTCTCAATCCACTTTGGGAATGTCCTCCAGTTTATTTTTATTTCCAATGTTACACTTATACAGAGACAAATGTTCGAATATTGAATGGGTCTAACACATTCACGTAAACTAAACAATCAAATGAATAGGTAGAAATTTTGAATATGAATTGTGATAGAATTTAACGAGAATAGAAAAAAAAATTAAAATTGTTTTCATCAATTTTCTAGAATAGAGAGATCTTAACCTCAAATTATCCCAATAAAAAAGTAACCAAACAAATGTTGTGGATTTATTATAATTTACAATGGTATCAATTGACTAAATAATCAATATTGGGTATTATAAAATATTTATTTCAGGAAAGACAAAATGGAGAATGATAAATCGAAAAGTGGGAATGCCAGTAGCAGCAATAGACCATTATCAATTCAAGCACCACCACCTAATGTTTCACAGCCACCAACACTCAATCAACCACGACAACCTGCAGATCTTCAAGGTCTTCTCAGATTTGCTATGGAAGCTACGAAGACTGAAGATGCTCCAAGTCATTCAACTGTTCAGACTTTAGATCAGGAGGTAAAAATCATAATAATTAATATACACTTCATTCCATCCTTTTTTGAATTGCCTTAAACATGATTTTTATTTTTTTTTTTTTCAGAGAAAACAATTTCTAACGAATGCCCTGAATTCTTTGACTGTTAATGTTGTTGATGAGCTTCAAAAAGCCTTGCAAATTTTGTCTAATGTGATGGAATTGAGGGCTGATGATGATCCATCAGAATATGAAGGAGCGCTGGAAGTTGTAGGTGATTATGTTGGTAGTATGGATGTTGCCAATGATTTTTATAAAATTGGTGGGTTTGCTGTACTTGGACCGTGCTTGAATTCGCCTCACGAAAGTATCAGATGGCGAGCAGCGGATGTTATCGCCGAATTGACTCAAAATAATTTGTATTGTCAGGACAAAATATTGGAAATGGGTTTGATACCGATTTTATTGTCCATGGTTGACACTGATCCATCGCAGCAAGCGAAAATTAAATCACTCTACGCTGTGTCCTGTACGTAAAACATTTGTCTTTTCGTTTCTCAAACACTTGAACAATGTATAATTTTATTATTTAATTTCCAGGTATTGTCAGGGGAAACCCTTTGGCGTTGAAGTATATGGACATTAATGATGGTTATTCTGTGTTAATAAGAGCGATGCAAACATCAATTGAAAAGTTACAAGTTAAATCGGCCTTTTTACTCTCGGCATTGTGTAACAAAGACAATGCTCATGGGTTGAGATCAACTTTGATTAAAATGGGACTCATAGAGCAAGCTGCTGGATTGTTGGCTATGGGCAATATTATGCCTGACACTAGGTGAATAGAAACTTTATCATTTAATATTATCCTTCCTTCCATGAACTATCCTAATATTTTTTTTATTGTTCATTACAGGGATTGTTTATTGAGTATTTTAAATAGTCTTTCAGCAAATAATAATCTGCAAGCATTACGGGAATGCCGACGACCTGAATTATGTTTAGATGAAACCTTGAAACGCCATTTGAAAGATTTGAAGGCTGAAGAAGCCGTAGATGAGGTCGAACTTTGTAACAATCTTCTTGATCGGATATTTGCCGATAATTCAAATGAACAAGATAGATAGCGCTTGTATTAGTTGAACGTGTTTATAACCTCAGCTGAATGGATGTGATTTATTTTTACTCCTCATTTCTCTTTGTCACAATATTCACAAATGTAATAAATCAATTCCCTCTTTTTTTTTTTCATATAGTACTTTGTATTACTGCGATATGATTTAGACGTGAAGGAAAAAATTACTGGAATGTATAATATATCTTTAATTCCACATTATTGTACAGCATAAACTTGAAATGTAACAAATTTTTTAATTTTTTCAATTGGAAAGTTTATTATATCTTGTAATAAATATAAATTCATCTGCAACCAACTCGATCCCTGGGTATCAACCTAAGCTCAGTACCATGCTTTAGAAAGACATTACCTGAAAGTCAAATGACAATTTATATCAATTATCATCCCAAAGGTAATTTTCTATAAATATTATATTAATTCTTTTATAGTATTTCATACCAGCAGTTTGTTGTGGATTAATACCAACACCATCGTCCGTTATAATCGCTGAAGTTGCCGGCGTTACACGAAATTCTTCAGCGGCGAATTTCAAAACTGCTGTGAATGGTGTATTTTCTGGCACACTCAATCTAAAGAAAATTTAGTATCGATATGATTTTGATTAAAAAAAAAAAATCACACAAAATTTGTACAAAAAAAAAATTTCCTATTGTAATTAATTCAATCTTCATCTCTCAATTTATCCTATACAGTCTTTTTCTACATCCAACCAAATCGCACCCCCAACCTGGGCTTTTGCCAAATTCAATCGTTGATTTGTCAATGCACCAATTTTATCTGTGATTGTTAATAAATCGTTTATTATTTTTAAAAGTTGTCGATACGTAAATGAATCATGAGATTTCCAACTGTTCTCATATCGATGCATGTTACGACCGAAATAAAACACAGCGTCCATAAAGCTTATCAAAAAATCCATATCTTCCAATAATCGGCGCAATATTTTCCGTTTGACTTCAATGATTGCCAAACAAATTGGAGCTTCGTAAGCGTTCGTGCGTCGTATTAAATTTTTGATTATTAATTTTTCTGCTGCACTATCTTTATCCAGATGCAATAAATACTCCAATATTTTTTTCACATGTCCATTATCAATCATTTGACTTATTGCTTGATCTATTTCATCCACTTGACCACACGATGCCATATCTTCCCACGCAATTATTCTCGCCTCGTTCTCTATGATTGAATTTGGTAATCCAAGTTCAACCATTGAATTTATTAAAGTATTTGCGGATAATGTGTTGGTTAACATATTGTCGAAAAATGTATTTAATCTTTTTCGACCGCAATTTTGTACGTACAGTTGAAGAAATTTATCAATCACTTCAGTAGGAACTCCCGGACTTTTCATATACACTTCGAGTAAATTATCACACGCTAACAATAATTCTGAACACGTATACATACGAGTTCGATTCATTTCTTTCCAATGACCACACAAATGACTCTCAAAATTTTGCATTTGATTTTCTTCATTAGCTCGTGCAACTGCAGTTTCTACAAACATACCGCAATTGAATGCTTTCGTAATATTCTCACATGTAAGACTTTGAATTGTTGATGGATTTTCAATTAATTTCAAATACAGATCGAATGTTTGTAGGATTTGTGCTAAATCCCCCTCAGCCATTTTTCTATTCTTTCAAATAGTAATATTCTGGTTTGGATTTAATGTTCGTTTATATATGACAATGTCGACTCCCTTCATCTTCTGGCAATAAGTAATCGACAACTTGGACTATTCATCTGTTAAAAAAAAAGATAACAAAGTATGAGCGCCATTGTTGCCAGAAGAATCCAGGATTTAATTCAAATTATAATTTGAAATTTATAATCCAAAATACATTAAACTCTACCAAGCCAAACGATAAAGAATTAATGCCAGTACTGCAGATTGGATCTGTAAAATCCATCTGTTATCAATTCCTACTACTCACTAGAAAAATCAATAAGATTAAAATATAATATCAATATCGCCATATGAGCAACTTTTGATGAGAGAAACGAATTTCTTATAAAGTTTTGAAGACCTACGTCTGTCTTGCTAGAGTAAAATAAATATTTGTACACTTACACTTTGAATGGGAGCTTTGGATCTGATGTGAGAGTAATTTTGAAAGTCACTTTCGATCTACAAGAAAATAAAAAATTAATACAATACTGTCATCAACATACAGAACCATATGTTTCACAACATGCAAACACATTTGAGGTTATGGAAGACACCTCATTTGTGTTCAATTATGCGAAAAAAATAATCAAAAATAGTGAAATGAATTAAACTAACGTCATGATTTCCGCAGGTTTTTTTTTCTTACGTCGGGAATAATAATAAACTTTTGTGATAAAAAATTAACCTCACTCGACTGCTTCTTACAGGAGAATATCCGCCATATTGGTGCTCTATCTCGAAGTAATTTGAAATTATTGCTCAGTCGGTAAAGTAAATTTCTACTGCGATTATCAAAGTGCGAAAAAATTTCAAATTGCTACAACTATTAATACGAACTCAGAGAAATGTTTGTGTGTATAAAGTTTCTCAATAATGCGATCGTACAATGATTTTTATTCCAATAATAAGATACGTATTGTTCATGATCATCATTTATAATTATTATTGTGTAATAATTCAATAAATGTGTGTTTACACCCACCAGATACGATTGAATTATCTGCCTATATTGTCTAAAGCATTATTTTAATATCGAAGATCCTTTTCATTTATGTACTGTTTTCATTTATTAAATGTGATGCCATTGTAATTTCTTTTGATTTCTCCCAAGTTGACCCAAATGAACTTTAATAAATAAATTAATCAATCTCCTATAATATTTTTTGTTGCATTTTTTTTTCAGTCATAATGACACGTACCCTGTCTTTTTCTTAAGTGTTTGGGATCGTATTGGGACAGTATTGGTCTTCTGTTTATCTATTTGTGTTTTATATATGGATGTACAAGTTTAATTTTATATAAACTCTCACTAAATAGAGTTGTCTAATTATACTCAGCATATACTCTTAATATACGTTTTTTTACCATCTTTTTTCTTTTTTTGGGTTATATACTTTATAGACTATCTATAAAATATTGTTTTTGTTTATTAAATGATGTATATTGCTGTGGTAACTCTTTTTTTTTTCTTAGGTCCGATCGACGACCGGCGTCGCATATCATTTTTTTAATTATTTCAAGGTGAAAGTCACACGAACATTTTCCTAATGGTTTTATTGCATGTTTCTAAATGAGCTCAATTGCTTTTTCCTTGTTCCAAGTGTGATCACATTTACCAGTGTATAGAAATTGGATGTGAAGATTTCCTTGACACACAGTCTTCTCATCTTGTTTTGTTGTTTGTTGATTTTCTCTCGCACTCTTTCTTTTTTCTGGTGATAAGTCAATCGTGTTATTATATCGTTTGATTTATCTTCAATGACTGCAGTGTGTAGTCATAAAAATTAATTATAAATACCAGTATACAATGTTGCAATTATTTCTTAATTATATAATATATGATTTGATGTTGATATGAAATTGAAAATAAGAAATGCATAATCGAAACACAGCAATGAATTATGCAGAAATAAAGATATAAATAATTCAACGTCGGAATAAATTTGAGAAAACTAAATCAAGTTTTTTTTTTTATTTTAGGTGTTTTTTTTATTTTTATAAAAAAAGAAAATTTAATGTACACAATTATGTGGAAGGGGTGGATGAGGATTTTATATTTGTTTATGGAGAAATAGGTGATGAAAATAGAAAGGAGAAAGAAGGTGCAAAAATGGGCGGAGTGAATGGAAGAGTGAAGGGCATGTGACATAATATTAATCTTGATTTAGTGCATTGATTTTTCTTGTTTTCCTTTATGACAATTGCCTTCATTATTATGCTCCTGTTTTTCTTCTCTTTTCCATCATTTACCCTCGATTACATGTTACATGTTGTTGACAACAAAAAATTAACGACAGCAATTTCATCTACATTCTACAGGGGTTGGTGCATTATTCATTTATATCATCAATCTTTTTTGATTGTTATTCCCCCCCAATTTGTTTTTTTTTCTCCTTACTTTACATTACGTATTCATGAAGAAAAAAGATTGATTATATGTGCTGCAGGGGGAGGTAATAAAAATCGATGAAAAAAGAAAATAGAATTTCATGATGATTATGAGACAATGGAGATGATTTTTTATGGCAGTTGTTGACGACGCGGATGAAACAAAAAAAAAGAAAGTAATAACGCATGTGTATAATTAATCGATGCCTTAATCAATACAATAATTTCGCGCGTGTGTTCATGACTCCCGAAATGGGACAAGTTCCGAGATCTTATCCATTAATTTTATTTTTTTTTTGCCATTCTCCGTTTTTCTCACATTTTCATCCAATGGGATTTTTTTGTTTTCTTTTTCATGTAAACAGTAAGATATGCGTCGTTATATTTTCCGCATTTAATGTTATTGGTAGCATTAACGTTATTTGTATGATTTTTTCATAATTAATCATCTGTCCCGGAAGGAAGTGATATTTTTTTTCTTTTTGTGGAAAAAAAATTTTTGTCGATGACGTAAAAATCCTTATAAACAATGATCGGAAGACGAAACCCGGAGAAGTTTCTCGCTTGGCCATTTACATTTGCTTTGCCTTTCACAATTTTTTTTTAATACTGTGATGCTCTAGAAATAGAGTTTCTCTTCGAAGATTTCTCCATTATATGGTGGTGTCTAGCGATCTCGACAAATTGTATGTCACATCGTTTTCAAAACACAATTCACACAAATTAAATTTTCTTTTATCTTTTTCAGTATTATTAATTTGTTCACGACATTTTCTATTCATTATTTTAAATAGTGCCGAAGTATCATTGAATAGGGGATCACGTATGTGGGAACAATCTTCAGACGTTGTTAGTTCAAATTTACCATCTCGTATATACGCACACGAGAAGATTTTTTGTTTTTATATTCTTTATTTTCCGACGATCATAGAAATCGCGTGTATCGAATTCACATTTGGATGTCCACCAGGAAAACATTTTAATGCTGTTGATTATAATTCAATGTTAATTTGATTATTCTGTTGTTATTCGATACATGGAAAATTATGAATTTATAATTATAGGGACGTGATTTATTTTTGCAATTGATTTTACTATTGTATTGTGTAAGTGTGTGTGTGTGTGAGTGTGTGTGCGCATACGCATGATGAATTCACGATGTGTGTCATCTCTAGGTTCAGTTATAAACCGAATGCGTGGGTTGAACTGAGAAAACGAGGTTGAAATTGTCTAAAAATGACGTAACGCACACATTAAAATTTGTTCTTCCATGACATTTTTATAAATGTTTCGGTAGAATGTCATTATTTTGTTATACACACATACATATACACAGACACACACTAAAAGACAAACACAAAAATAATTTACAATTGTGTCAAATAAATTTATATCAATGTTTCCATTTTTTTTTTTTCTTCGTCCTCACTCATTGTTTATTTTACAAATGTTTTTTTTTTTCTTCGACTATAACCACAAAACCGCCGACCAATTGTGGCAAATCAAAAAGAGTGAAATTAAAATAAGTCAATTGGACCTTACCAATCTATATAGTGTACGTAAACAGAAAGCAAAAAAAAAATATAACAAAAAAATGTTAATTACTCAACGATCGACACTTACATACACAAATTCTCGCAACATTTTTTTTTTTGTAGTTACTGTTTTTTATTATTATCATTAATATTATTTCTTTCCGTAACTCTGAATATGTCTTCTTATCAATCAGCTTGAAAGTGATTATTTAATCAACATTTCGACTTGTTTGGATATTTGTTGTGTCTGTATATACGTGGGTGCAAAAAAATGCACGTTTCATTTATACGTTTTGCTGTTCAGTTTTCATTTATTGATTCAATTTTTGTCTTTAACTTATCATTTGTTTTTTTTTATTCTTCTGAATCTCGCAATATTTTTCCCGAGCTTCAGTTTCGTCTTTACTAAATACCTTAATAACCTTTTTGTCACACATTTGAGGCAATATTAGATTAATTAATTTTTGTTGATAATTATGTTGGATGCTCGTGATCTATTCGAAAAACAAACAGAAACCAATTTTTTGATCAGAATGGAAAGCTAATTAATCGCACAAATTGCGTGCGCGCTCCGGAAAGATAATCATTCTTTCTTGTCTTCATACCGTACTTATAAATCATTGTGCTCGCTCGTATGTATCGAAAAAATTTCTATGATAATGACGTCGCGATTCGTTTTGTTTGTTGTTTTACTTTTTTTTTTTTTCGTAATAATCGAACGATTTGCGTCGACAATTTTCGTTTCTTACTTAATGTTGCGGGGAAACGGGGGGGAGACAATAGAAGGTGTGGGTGGATGTTTTTGTATCGGTTTAGGTGGAATTGGAAATGGTGTTTTTTTTTTCTTCGTCTTCTTCTTCACAGTTTGTTTATTTGTATTTTGTCAGGCGGGTTCCAAGTTAAGTGATCGCAAGGTCCTAATAGCTCCGCGTCGTAATTACGCCCAAAAAATTCATTATTCACTTCTTTTTGGGTTTATTATTGCCACCTCGGGGCGGCGTCACCGGCCTGCCGGAATTGAGGCCACCATAAGTAAACTTCCTCTTGTCTGCCGGCTTCAATATTTGAAAGCTACACATTAGCGTGTCATCAACGGACATCATGGCACCGGCATTATCGAATTCGCCACAATAATTCGGCGCCGAAAATAATGTTACCAATTGTCGTTTTGCAAAGAATTCATATCCGTCCTCCACAACCTAAAAATAAACAGATAAAATAAAACAAAACAAATAAATTTCAATGTCACATTAATAATACACCTACACAACCGCACGTTCACATATACACATACATGACGTGAAACATGAATGACACATCAATTGAGAAATCTTTTTAAAAGTCACGGTCATACATGATGAAATTCAATTTCTGATAACACAATAATTAATTTCCAATTTGCAAAGTTCAAATGTAGTGGAATTGAACATTGAAATGTGCGAAATGAATAATTGAAAACGGAAAGACAAAGAAGAGAAAATTAATGAATATTTTATAGTTGAATATTATGTATTTACCTGATGCGCGCGACATATGAGGTCAAAGTCGTGCTTATGTAAAAATTTGGCAACAACTTCGGCACCAAATGTAAATGATACGCCACGATCATTTTCACCCCAGCCCATTGTATCTTTATCTGGATCTGACCAAAGAAGATCACAAAGTAAACCCTGATCGGGTACATCAGTTGGTCGCATGATACGCCTTATCTGCTCCATACTCTGTAAATCAGGACTTAATCCGCCATGACAGCAAAATATCTTTTCATCAACAATTGCAGCAACTGGCAAACAGTTGAAACAATCCGTGAATGTTTTCCACAGCTTAATATTGTATCGACGTTTACCTATTTAATTTAAAAATACCCGAAAAATCAATATTTAACTTTACACATATCTGATAACTTGTCATGTACCTCGCCATTTTCAATATATGAATAAATGTATAAATAAACAACTCACATTCATCATAAAAGCCATATATCCTGTTAATAGAGGCACATTCGTGATTGCCACGTAGAAGGAAAAAATTTTCAGGATATTTAATCTTGTATGCGAGCAAAAGGCATATTGTCTCTAACGACTGCTTCCCTCTGTCAACATAGTCGCCTAGGAAGAGGTAATTGCTCTCTGGTGGAAAACCACCATACTCAAAGAGTCGTAGCAAATCGTAGTACTGCCCATGAATATCACCTAAATGATAATAAAACATAAACAAAAAAGAAAAAATGAATATAAAAGCCAGATTGATAATCAATTTGAATTATTCTTTTCTTTCTCATGTTACGATAGAAATTGGCATAGCCCAATAGATGTTATTGAAACGAGTATGCTAATTTTATTAATCGCATTCGATAATAGCGATTGAATAATTGTGTCTCTTTACGCGTTCATTCTTGTCGCAGTAATTTTGTTTTCCACTCAACTATCATGCACAATATTATGTAAGTTGTTGCAGATGAATGCGGAGTATTATTGTATAAATGAAGTAAAGAAATGAAAAAAAATACTCACCGCATATTTTCAACGGCGCCTCCAACTCGAGCAAAATCGGTTGCGATAGAAAAATTTCGCGGGACTTGAGACACAGTCCCCGAATCTCACCCTCGGTCAACTGAACATTCTTTCCTGGTCTGGATCCTCGTACTAAATGTCAACAAACAAAAAATGATAAACATGATTTATCATTTTCGATTCAACAATAACAATACGTGTGACATTGTATATATGTATGTGAATGTTACGCGGGCGATCGATTCGCAAGCCAAGAGAGCAAGTTATGTCTATACCAAATAAAATAGTCGAGTGCCAAGGTCAACGGACGATTATTTCCAATCGATGCCTTATTTTTATAATTATATTTTTCTTCTACTGCGTCAAATGATAAAACTATCATTGACACATCAAATTCTCTTCTTCACTGTCTAGCAAATTGGATCACTCACACAATATTAATAATTACAATAAATTTTTATTTAATAATACGACTATATATGTATTTGAATTTTCCCGCCTTAATTCTTATTAACGGACCTCGCCCAAAAATGCGATACGAGTAATATTCCAACTGTAGTTGTCAATGATGTTTTCAATATAAACACACACTCACCGCGCCCACGATGTCAATTTTAATTCATATACTAAATTTAATTCACAATGTTGCGTAATTGAATCGTTATATCAAAAATCATCATGTTGAGTTGTGAAAAATTCAACAGAAAGACCAACTACATCCCTCATAACACAACGTATATCAGCAAATCAACGAATATATAAAAAGTAAAAATAAACCATGAACGTATTTTTCTTACCAAACAACCAAAAAAGAAAAAAAAAAGGGACAGAGGAAAATTCATCGGTGTTGATCGGGTGCATTTATCATAAGATGAACAAGGAGAGATCATACATTTGTTGGAAAAGAGTTTATATACACTACCGCTACTACTACTACTACTACAAGTCGACAGACATGAAAGTCGCGAAAGGGGGAGTAAAAAGACATAGGTGGGGGAGCAGAGCAATTCTACAGAAAAAGAGAATAAATAGAAAAAAATAAAAACGACTGTTACGAGTATGACTGTAAAGGAATATTGAATTATTGAAGGATATTGAATTGATATTAAATGTACAAATGACGATAATTCAGTAGTCTCTCAGTGGCGTCACCCCTCCCTTTCACTCTTTTCTCTACTTTCAATTTGCAGTTGTATCGTGTGTGTATAGTATGTATCCCAATCAGGGGATTGGTGTGCTTTTACCTTCCAAGAGTCGAGCGATGATGTTGTCAATATTCAATTTATCAGTTTCAGCCATCGGGCCGGGTTTTCTTGCGCGTCCCGGGCTTCACACGGAGCACCTCGTAATTAGGATGGCGTTTGATTTTTGTGGATTCCAGTTGCTTGTACGTCACACTGTGACACAAGGTACGCTTACGCGGCTTATGAACAAGGTACTCGCAATGGCTGCCCGGACACACAAACCAACCGCCGCACTCCCTTCTTTCTTCTTCGTCGTATCGTCACTCTCTCGTCTTTTCACCCTGCGCAGCGACTACCGCGACTCCTCTTCGTTGAAACTACGGCACGACCAACCGACACACGATACTGTGTGTTTGTCGTGTGTCTGTGTCTGTATATTATATATATAGATATATTTATGAATATATATATTTTTGTATATAGATCGAAAATTAATACACAGAACTATATTTTATGACGATGTAGTGATTATTTGTGGGGTATGTTGTCTTCTCGACTTCTACAATCATTATCAACTGATCATGAGGCACATCGACTGCCGATATTGCGCTTCTTCATTTCTGTATTAGACTTCCTCGTGTCATCATCTACGGAAATTCACGCATTGCTGCCAATTGCTTTCTTATTTAATTTTTGTCAAATATTCTACACAATTCTAGTGATTTAGGCTACTGTATTTCTATTAACACATAATTTTAATATATTTTTCGATTGTTTTATCACATTTTTTGGGGTTATTACAGTGGAAATGACGAATTATTTAGTAATTGTATTTTGAATGATGGGATGATGATTTGTGAAGGCGCCATAATTGTTGCCAACTGTGTGTGCACCGACAAAATGGCAGTTTCGCATTAGGGTTGGTGCGCAATTAAATGGAAGAAGGGAGATAGATATAACAGGAGTATTTGGCCAATCAGATTGCCCTGATAATACCTATCGAGTAATAAACAAAAGATGTAAATATGCCGAATTTCTTGCTTGTGCAGCCCTAAGTTGTCAAATTATAGAGCTTTGGTTGTATATATATATTTATTCGTGTTGTTTATAAGGAATGACAGCATTGTCAAATTAATTGATAGAAAAGCTGCGTGCCCTTTAACGAATTGATTGAAAAAAAAAATCGAGTTTCGATTAAATTCATGTTCTCCTTTGTAAACACGCCATTACGAACATTTTGCGTCGCAAGTTGAGGTTCTCAACACATCTAAACCACTGGCGTAAGCGGTTTATCACACATACAACGCTTTTCGCCGGTTTTTAACAAGTAAAAATAATTATTCAAACAACATGCCAGAAAACGTGGTGAGTATCAAAGCTTTTGATTATTTATGTCTATATTTTTCGCTTCATCGTAATATCATATACCAAATACTGAACTATATCTGTGGCCGCGTAGAGGTTACATTTTTTTCCTTCCCTTTTGATTGATGAAGTCATTGATAAAATGCCATGATATAGTTTATTTGATTTTTCATCTTTGTTCTAACAGGCAAATGGTGAGCACCATGAAAAAACCAACGGCGAACCACATCAAGAAAACGAAGAAGAAGTTGATCCTCATTTTGAGCCCATTATTACATTACCGCTAATCGAAGTGTCAAGTAATGAGGAAGAGGAAGTAGAAATGCTCAAATTGTGAGTATATATATATATATATATACGTATGCGAATAATTGCACCGGGGAGTTTCAGCCTTGCTAATTATCAGTCAATATTTAATCTATTCTCATGTTTTACAGGCGAGCTAAACTTTATCGTTACGACACATCGAATGATCCAGCTGAATGGAAAGAACGTGGTACTGGTGATGTTAAATTATTGAGACACAAAACAAAGCACACTGTAAGAGTTGTAATGCGTCGTGACAAAACATTGAAAATATGCGCCAATCATTTTGTCACACCATGGATGGAATTGAAGCCTAATTGCGGTAGTGATCGTGCATGGGTATGGAGTGTTCTAGCTGATTATGCTGATGAACAATTGAAACCCGAATTGCTCGCTATCAGATTTGCTAATGCAGAGAGTAAGTTTATTATCAATTAGATTTTTCAATATTTGTCAATTGGTTTTATTTACTTTACTATTTTATCTTGTATTCACAGATGCCTCATTGTGGAAAGAGACATTTGAAAAGGCGAAGAAAATTGTTGGAACTGAATGCGCGATATATGCTGGAAAAACAAATCCAGATGAAGTAGGTGATGATAGTCACAGTGACTCGTGCAGTTATGAGACAGAGAGTGAAGAGAGTGACGGCGAAACTGAAACTAAATCAGGGGATACAGAACAAAAGTTATTGAAAGACGGTGATAATGATAAGAAGAATACTGAGGACAATTCCAAAGAGAAAATCAATGCAACGAAGGACACGTCTACTGATGATGTGGTTGTGGAGCTTGAGAAACTTGAAGTAAAGGACAAAGAGCAAGAAATATAGCTAATGCTCTGCGATAATGTGAATAATGAAATCCATGAAAACGAGAAGAACATTCCGATAGTCATTCTTGGAGAGATGCCCGTGTCCCAACGACTAGCGAATATATATTCTTCGGGTCTAATGTGCGTAAGGCATACATTTCATTTGTCAGCATTATATACGTTATATCAACTTTATAATGATTCATCACAATCACAGGAAAAAAAATTTATAATCAATTTTTAATTCATTTGTACCATGATATTTATACATACTAATGTTGCGTGTTTATCTGTGATTCTTCAGTTTTTTAATTATACATACACAACAAATCATCGTCGCACCATTGATTGGTAGTAAAAATTATAATAAAACGAATTAAAAAGAATGAATTATCTCAATTATATGTTGAATTCGAATCAAACTTCTTATTAACAAAATCGGGTTCGTGGACAAAGGAAAAAAAGTAAAACGATTGGTTTTTTGTACAAGTATAGAGTATATTCAACAAAGTGATTGTAAAATTATCAATTCAATTTTGTAGATATAATGGAATGTATTTATAGAATGCAGTGAGATGCTGTCTGAAAATACACACTTGCCTGCGGAACGATATGCTATTTTGTTATTCTTCCTATTGTGCTTTGTAAATGCGGGATTCATAAGTAGAAATTCGTTCAGTCATTCCCTCAGTTACTCATTTATCCATTTTTTTTTCAGTCAACTGGTATGAATCCCTGTTAAAGTCAGACAGATGCACTAAGAAATATCCCGTACGATTATGTGTGTATATTTTATAAACTAGTCTGGAATCCCTTGGAAAGTGTTCCCTAAAAGTTTTCATCACAAGAATTGTAGGATCATCACGATCTTAACAGTATGAACTATATATTGATATACAGTCTCAGATATAAATTGCAATCAATAGTGCTCTTGTGTTTCAAGAATATTTTCATTAATTGTTTATAGTTCATCTCTGTGTGTAAATGAATGTAAAATATTTATTTTTTCTTCCATTGAGCGTTTTTTCACTTCGGATAATTTCCCTCTTAATAATCCTTCGAGACGTGTTTGTTCAGTTTGAACAAAAACATCACCACGATCGAATATTTTCTCCATCATCTTTACATAAACTTTTGCCGTAGATCGATCTTTTTCTGGAAGAGTTTCTACAAGTTCTTTTGCTTTCTGAAAAATTTCCTGTCTCTTTTTTTCACCGCTATTTTTAAACTCTTCAGCCAACTTGTCAAGTTGTTCAATGCATCCAGCTAAACCCAAATAAATTCCTGTCTTAGATCTCATCAATCGTTTCAAATTATCCGCCGTAAAGTCATCACTGTGAGCCGTGAGAAGTTTCTCAGGTTCAGATTGTCCTTCAGTAAATAGAAGAATTACTGGATAATCAGCTTTAACAATATCATATCGTTTCGCCAGATCTGCATTGTCCTTATTGCCAAAATCTTTGATCCCAACTTCAGCCACTAGCAAGTCTGAAGCATCTTTTGTCGCTTCAGCAAGTTTAGAAAATTCATCGTGTTTTTCACCGTACGGAAAAGCCACATCAAACTTCACCACTGCAGCCTTGAATTTACCTATGACCTAAACAGATAAAATATACATATACAATACTGCAATATTGATAGATGTATATGAGATAATTAAATGCAGAAATGAAATAAATATAGAGCAGAATGTAAAAAATAATACGACAATTTACAAAATTGCATGATAATTATTATATTATGTTTGTACATTCAATTTTCCACCTGTCGAATTAAATCTTATTTCTATATAATCCATGATTCACAATCTTTAATTTTACGCGCGTATCGCAACGTGAGAGAAAAACGCGCCACAAAAAAAATTAATGTTGCTATGACAACTCTCTGATCTCCACAACAACATGGAAAACGTGTGGTGTCCAATCAAAGTACAGTCGGGCATGAAAATACAGATAATAACACTCCCATATTAAAGTATCTCGATTAAGATATGGAAGAAAATAGAACCATTAATATAACACCTCATCAATATATCATGATGCAAGCTATATTATTAATTTAATAAATTAACATGTATTATTTTACCTTATCAAATGTTGCAGAAGTCAGACTAACGCAACCTTTACAATCTTCAGCAACAATTAAACCTACTGCCAGCGTGGCAACAATAAACACCGGCAAAAATAGATGCATGTTCAATTATGATATAAAAAAAAAAACACTACCAATATAACCTCTCTTTTTCTCTTATCTATAATCAATGAAATCGAATAATATATATTTGAAACTTTCCAAAAGATATTTATTAATTATTTACGATTCGAAACGTTTCGTCAATGATTTATATATGTATATATATTTTTATGAAAATGCTGACAAATATATTTCAATGGATACTTTGCAAATGGTGTGCAGTGAGCTACTTTTTATGTCTATGCTCTAGAATGAGGTGGCGCGATAACGAAAAAAAAAAAGAAAAAGAACGGCTATTATCACAAAACCATTTTTGCTGACGATTACGAAATAAATACGCAGACACACACGACTATACGTGGTGCGAACACTTGCGAAGTCGTCGAATCAGCGTCCACCACGAAGTGTGACTTTTTTTGAAGTAAATGGTAAATGTTGGGATATGGATATCGAGTGTACGGATGTAGTGGGGTCCACCCTACCAATCCTTTTTGGTCCTTGGTATGATGCTGATGCGCATGTCCGCATTTGTAACTTGATGTACAAGTTGGTGAGAGGAATGTTGTAGTATACATTACAGTTCGCTATCTCAGTTGCTCAATATATATGTGGGTAATGTGAACAAATATAAGAGAGAAAGGGAAAATGAACATACATGTACTACTCTATATGTTGGAGAACTAAACACACCAATGTGGGTGGTTAATACATATGATGTACACGGTCTTCAGGGTATACATCGTGTACTGCCTGTCTTGTTTACTATTACGGTATATATGAAGTGGCAGAGCCAGACCGAGCACAACGACCCATACAAACTTGGGATAATCCAATTGCAAACGGGATTGCTCTTTTTCCCCTACTTTTTCTTCTCTTATTTTTTTAATTTTTCTTTTTCCGCTTGCTTGTTTTTTTCTTTCGATATATGTCTGGTTGAGTTTGAGTAGTTGCTTGTGCGTAAGATGAATTCTTTATTTCATACAATACCCCTACATCCAAATAGTATTTAACAATTCAGACCAACTTTCTTTGTTTGTCTCGCATAAAAAGTTATTTGTTATATTTTATCATTTTTATATTGTCTTATTTTAGGTTTCACGTTGCGTTTATTTCGTTCTCGACAATTTCATCTTCACCATTGTGAACGGAGGACAATGTTTTTTTTTCTGGTGAAGACCAACCACGGAATAAACGTTCCTCTGCCAAAAAATATTCTCGCAAGTTGTCCAACTTGCGACAATGTTCCTCTAAAAAAAAAGAAAAGAGGGAATATGAATAGTTGATGATTTTGTATATGTAATTATGGATTGAACTTCAGATGTATATAAGCTCTCTTCTATATATACCGTGAAGAGTTTCCACGCAATCCAGTTCTCCTCCAAAGTCTTTCGGTAGGCATTCAGGCGGGATATGGTCATAAACTTCCATCACTTCGCCGGAATAAAGATGAAGCTGTGTGTAAAATATAATAATTATCATCATCAAAGGCAAAGTGTGGTATAGAAATTCCTCTCAAGTATAATTAAAATACGGTATTTTATGATACACACCATCTCGAATAATTCACGTTTCATGAATGGCCTGATTAATGTCAAAATTTTATCCATAAACCACACGGCATTGAGAACATGAATGGCTTTTAGTCGAACTGGAAGACCATCTTGGAGATATTCAAAGAATCGGCGAATACTGATGATGGATAGGCGTGTTAGATGACCCAATCGTACCCCTTGCATATCAAATAAAAAAACATAACCGGGTGTACATCCCTCAGTGTAAAGACTTGCGTCTACAGACATTTGTAAAAGTTTTATTCCATCATTAAGATTATATTGACTTGGTCTAGTGTCAGCCAGCCGATGAAAAATAATACGGTAACCATTTTTATCTGGTTTTGGCAGCCCGACAAATTGTCTGAAATAAATGGAAATAATTAATTTTAACATCAGAGTTCAATTTATTATAGAGAAGAAAATTGACATTATAGAAAGAAGAAAAAATGTTAGATAAGCTGATGTGAAAGTTGAACGATCGGAAGCCACAAACACAGTCGAGATATTGGAAACGATACAGAAGTATTAAGAAATAAGTGTTATTGACAACTTAGTAAATTGCCAGAGCGAGTTGCAATCACACTCATAGGGAGCGAATTCTTTTTCTCAGGGTTTTTGTATCCCTCTTTTTCACGTCGAATTAACGAGAATTTAATGTCCATGTATAACGTTTACCCAACTCAAAGATATATCTAATTATTTTTTACGAGACAAACTTTAGTTCCGAAGAAAAACAATAATTTTCTTCTGGCTTAAAACAGTGATAAATATGAAATTTGAATAATTTTTGTATACAATGAATATGTATTTGGTTGCAGGCTGGAGACGGAACAGGGAGCAAACCAACGACGAGGTAATTTTGCAAACAACGTTATTTATTTATGTATTTATTTATTCAGTTTTCCAAGTATGTAATTTATCGGCTCGTTAATATCAACGCCCAGTTTAATTCACACCCATGAATCCGTGACGAATGGCATTGTGTGTGTGTGTGTGTTTTTTTTTGTTCCCATTTTCACGCGCGAGAGACATGCAAAATCGCATTGCAAATTGAAGCTGTAACTCTCGTGTCAAATATACCCAAAGTACGAAAAAAAAATTTGTTCTCGTATACACACATATATTTATATATATATGCAACTATAAAATATATAGACATATACATACAGAGCACGAAGTGAGTGCTGAAGGTAATCCGCTCGTGGATCACGATTGCTAAAAAATTCTGGTACAGTTGCACGGAGTTTGTAATAAATTTTCATACATCGTTTGGCATCGTCCAAGTTGAAGTAGCAGCTGTGGGCAAAGAGGGCGAGCTTTTCATCTGGTATTTGTGATAAACCCCTTTCTTCAGCCCATTCTCGTAATTCCGTCAGAATTTCATCGGTAATCTCCGGGTAATTCTTTTTCGAATCGACAATTGTGTGACCGAGCTCCATTGTTTTATTAGAATCTATCGAGAAAAAAAAATAAAAGGAAAGAAAAAAAAAAAATTCACTGCAACAATAAAGATTTTATCCTCAATTGTTCAAATTAATTTCTATTTTCAATTGCACAATACGTATAATTTTCTTTTTCTTCTATTGATTTCAGATGATAACTCTTCTGTCTGGTGAAAAAGCAAATGAACTCACTCATACACACACTATGCACATAAACTCTTGAATACCATTTAATTGGCAGTGCAATTTAAGTGGCTCATTGTGATTTAATGAAGCAGGGTAGACAATTCAGAATCAATGACACGGCAACTGCATATTGTTGAGTGTGTGTTCGTAAGTGTGTTGTGTGTTGACTTATATTGATAGTTGAAATACTATTGAAAACTTTTTTTTTTTTTATGATGAAAAAAATATATGAAGCAATGAGTATCACACAATGGACGGTACTGATATTTATTCAAATTAATCATCCATTGTCTACTTTATGTGTTAATTTGCGCTTGATGAGTATAAATACTTCCAATGCCATCACGAATCAAGTTGTATTCTCATATAAATACACTGACGTATATTTGGTTCAAAGGCCAATTTTCTATCCAACAAATTTCGCAATAAATCTGACTACTATATATCGATTTATCGATTTGCTAACATGATAGGTAGCTTTAGCTATGAACATGTGATACATATACGTACCAAGATGCAATCTAAATAAAATATCAAAATCCAAAGCGAGGATACATGCCCATAATGTTTTCTAAAGCTATTTCCAATTCTTCATAAACTATTCATTGAATTCTCAGTCGAAAGTTCGCTTTCTTTTATACACGTATATGATAATTCTTTTAACACTCGATTTCGTATTTACAATTTTGTCTAATCACTGAAACTCTATCGACAATAATATAACCTCAATCCCATGTTTATCACAACAAACAAACAAACAAACATGAAAAACAAAAACTGCTGGCAAACACACAAGATTTCGGATTAAAGTTGTCGAACAGATAAATTGTGAAAGTTTACTATATATAGTTGGTATATATCATTTCACTTCGGCTTACCACGAGGAAGTGAATCCAAGTGCGAAATATCTCTGATGCAAAAACCGGTTATCTATTTTTCAAACACACACGCGCAATCGCGCGCATTTTACATAATCGGTGAAAATACCGCAGTCACTTATACACCAGAGTATAATATCCATAAATATATATATATATCGCCGTCATAATCGCATACGGGTGAGGGGCAACTTGGAAGAGGATTACTTGTATATAGAAACAAAACTTGTATAGAGAGAGGGACAATTATAGAAGGGAAAGCGGAATAAAATTAATCATATACTTTGGTTCATTCATTGCTGTAATATACACAAAAACACCAATGAACATAACTAATTCATATATAGATCGACTTTCACTACATTAATAACTTTCATCATCATCATCATCATCATCATCATCATCATCATCATCATCATCATCATCATCACCATTCGTATATGTATTTCATATAATCCAATTCATCTTGCCTTCTTTTTTTTATCCACAGCTGCCGCCTATCACATTCTGTATATCATCGTCATTATCGAACTCCATGTCGATTCATCAATCTCTTTCGTTTCTCATCTGGATGCCAGGATGAGGATCAAATAAATTTGGCTGGCAGTTCAATCGGACATGGTACAGTGAAACATGGCAAAAGCAGACAAAAGTTTATATGCCGCGCAAGGATATACGTATCTATATATATACATGGGAGGTAAAGCAAGATAGATAGAGATGAAAGAGTATATACCTACCACTACCACCGGCGTCGGAAGCTCTCCGTACGTTCATTGATAAGCCCCAAGCCCCCGTACGACCCACGGGCAAATGCAGCAATATAGCAATAGCTGGTAGAAAGAGAACACTGTACTGGTGTCGTCCACGATATGACGTCATGTCGGGGGGGTACGTTGGTGTGAAAAGGGAATAGAGAGGACAAGAGAGAGACAGAGAGAGACAGAGAGAGAGAGAGAGGGAGAAGGCCAGTAATGAGGATGATTTTACCACCTACTCGCGTGCCCCTTGATTTCAACCAATCATCAAGTCCGGGCCCGCGCATACGCATTACAACCAATTTATTTGTGGAATTTCAGCTGAGAGGGAGCTTTTTACTTCGTGTCTATACATACCGTGACACCCCCGCATATACGACGTGGCCGAGGGATGATTTAAAATGGTACGCACGCGCTTTATATTTCCATTTTACTATACACCTCTCTCGTTCTCACTTCATTTTTTTTTTTTTCCAGGAATGTCCAAGTGAGATGAAAAATGACGACAAAATCAATTTCCATTTTTTTCTTTAGATCCACATGAAACATTTGTTTTTATTTTTCCAAATTTTTTTGGAACTAACTGTTGGATAACTGGCGTAACTTTTCATTGCACTTGATGAAGTCTGGTAAAGTATTTTCGTTTGTTATGTATCACTAATCCGAACAATTGTATAGAGAAATTTAATCCCAGTATGCTTTTAACAATTGTCATGGTCATATGATACAACGATGTTTTTATTTTTTTATCCACAGATAAACGAAACGAGTGGGTTGTGAGATAGGGCCCGAGATATATTGGAGATTGCTACGGCATCGTTATTGATTGGTCTTTTGTGATAGGTAGTATGTGAAAGAGAAAGGGAGAGAAAAGTCGAGAGGAGAAGTGAGAGAGAGAGAAGCGTTGGTGGTGGGTGTATATGTGCACGTCCCTCTTTTATCGATCCACGAGTGACCCATATCCGGCGAGTGGTATATACACTGTTAAAAGTGAGAGAGAGAGAGAGAGCAAGAGAAATTGGTGGGTGCCACTCGCTGTCTTGTGTCCCCTCTTGCGCAAGCTTACGAAGCCTTTGCGCGCACTCGCTTCATCATCCCCTACGTTTATATGGCAGGGACGTGTAATGTTGGGTGGTATAGTGATGGTTGATGGTAGCGGTGTCGCGCGCGTGCGACCAGACTCTCTCTTCTTTCGTATGACTCTCGCGCGGGGGCCTCGGGTCTGGCTCTTGTCCTCATCCTCGCCCTCGTCGTCGTCGTCATCTTCGTCGTCGTCGTTATTCTCGCACGCGCCCGACCTCACCGTGCCGAATCTAACATCATCGGCCCTGCCTTACCGTGGTCGCGGCTAGAGATCACGGATTGACTCGGATGAAATCGAGAATGGTAGTCAAGTGAAACGATAAAAGAAATAGGAAAAAAATAAAAAGAAAAAAAAGAAGGAAGGGACAAAATATAATAGACACGGGCTTTCATTTCCTCCACGTGAAACGAGAGTGTGAAAAAGAGGAAAAATTAAATTAAAAATAATAATTACTTGTGGACTATCACAATAAGGGATTATATGTATAAGTGATACGAAGTGGAGTGAAGAAAAAATACTTGAGGAAAAGTGGTTGATATATATTGAAAAAAAAAATAAGTTCGTAGAAAAAAAACGAGGATAAATAAATAGAGGAGGCAAAGAAATTGACAGAGGTCTATTCGACACAATAAGAGAAGATAAGAAGAACATACTTAGAGATATCCTTATAGATCATCAAATACATATTTGGTCTCTCTCATCTATAATTCGCCACTCGCGAAACGTTCTTTATCACCAGCAGCAGCCCTGGCCTGCCACAATCCTTTCGACTCGGTCATTGTGAGTGTTTCAACTCTACAATTTTTTCATTTTTCTACTAATTATTTTTCTGCATTCAGTTATTCACTTATTTTTTATTTCAAAAATCTCCTCGTCTCAGTGTTATCTTATTCTGTGTTTGTGTGCCAGCTCAAATTAAATATGAACAAAAGAAAAAAAAAACGTGGTCAGAGCAGCATTAATACTTGTGTTCTCTTGTTCCATTGAGTATTTAAATAAAACCGATGATAAAAATTAGTTAACAAAGTATAATACACAACGATGGCGGATTGTTCAGTGGGAATTATTGTTTCATTATTCAATTTTTCCAACGTTTATATTCGCATTGTACACGCTTGTGCTACATGTAATAGAAAGAAAGTATATACGTTAGGGGATAGATTATGTGTGGAAGAAAAAGAGATAAATACATGTATATACATACACATATATTAGGTTTTATACATATATATAGGTATGTATGTGTGGGTGTGAGTTTTGTCGTGGCCGGTGGTAGCATGCAGAGTGGTGTGTGACGCCCGGTGAGTTTCGTATATGTATACTACGTATCTTTGGTGGTGAGATCAATAAGCAGTGCTGTGCCAATCCAATGGGGCCACCCTGATCCGGATTGGAACCATTCCCCTGGAACCCACACCCTCTCTCATCATCTTTATTCCATCTGGATCAATTCCAAAAAAAGGACGAAAAAAAAAAAAAAGAAATCCACAACAAGAAAAATCAACAGACAAAAATAATCAATTCTTCTGCACTGTTAAATTCATACCAATTGTCAAAAACACCAGATTTGTCCATTGATTTTTATTTTATATTCTTCTTTTCAAATCAGAGTCAACTTGACCTCGCTCACATCACTGAGAATATAATTCATCTTTATATATTACACTTCAGCGTTTGCACATAAATCTGATTTTCTCACGAGTTTGGTTTCAGTTTAGTTAGTTATTTATAGTGTACGTTGGGTCACTATTTTCACCGGTCGACAAGACACATTTTGAGAGAGATGAATTTTATGATTTAGAATACGCCAAGATTTCCAGATATATTTCTACAATAGGTAGAGTTTCATATTTTCCAAATCATCACGTTTGGGAATTTATTATACATAGGGTGTGTCATTCTACTCTTTTTTTTTTTTTTTTTCCTTCAAGTATATGAACATATAGTGGAATTTTGTTGATTCAGTTTTTTTTTTCTCCATTTTTGAGATATGTATCGTCTCGAGGGGGCACTTTATCATTCGATGAGTCGATTAATGTCTTATTTCACTGCATGACGTGAGGGCTCTGAGCTTTTTTATATATTTCTTTACCCTCGCCCTGCAGAGAATCGTAAAAGTATATAGAAGATCTCTGGGCATATGTGAGACTGGACCACTTCATACCCAAGTGGAGGAAAAAAGAAAGAATTCATTTTTCTTCTGTTTTTATTCAAACAATGGAGAGTATGATATCTGTATTTGTTGTTTATTCTTCATTCATCTTGCAGTTAAATATAATATATAATTCAAATGGAATAAGCGGATGAAATTTGAATTGATTCATTTATATATACATTTTATATGAAACAATATCAGATTGGAATAAAATTTAATTGTTACGTCTATTTCAAACGCTACATGACAATGTAAATATGAAACAAAAGGAATACGACAATATTATATACTTATATGCGTGGGTGGATGTGTGTGTGCCTGTATTTTTTGTTTGTTAGTTTTGTAACACGTATACCTACGTATCTAGGGAGTAATTACGGTGATGGATGGTTTGTTGGTCGCAGTAGTAGTAGCAAGAGACTCGATGAGCACAGACCAAGTGGTAACAGCTCACATTAATCCAAAATTTATACTTTATTACAGATTTCATTTCTCACTTACCATTGAATGTTTTTCTACGTTCTTTCTCTGTAAAATATCTTCTATTCATTCACTCCTCGACAATTCTATTCAATCTATCACGCGCCAAATCTAATAATCTTCAAAATCAATATCTAAAATCAATGAAAAAAAAAAAAAAAACAAAATGAAAATGAAAGAGACAAAGTTCTCTCCGCCCCATTTTGCTTATCTCATTCCAGCCCAAAGGTGCAATTAAAAGCGCGCGAACGACGTTCATCACAATCCGAGGACTGACACGCGCTGTTCGAAATGTCGTTTGGCACTTCATATACCTACAAAGTGTACAAGGTCAGGCATGATCATAATTGATCATCTAAAAAAAAAGCAAACAATCAAAAAGAGTAAAAAAAAAAAAAATGAAAGCAACATGTTATCATTCAGTACTGTTTGATTATCATCATCAAGTTGTTTATCATCGGCCTCTGTTTGTTTTTTTTTTCTTCCAATAAATAATAGCATTCACTAGATCATTGTATCTCAATTCAGCAAACAAAATTAAAACAGATCATGAGAATATAATTCACGTAGATGAAGATGATAAGAATTTTAAATTAGTGTATATATACTTACTTACTAATTAGTGAATATATACCTACATTAGATAGGTATATTTTCAAAAAGCTCCAGAAAAAAAAAATCATTTTTCTCTGTATTTCAAATATGAAACCATCGCCGATTGCTTGGATTTATCTTGGAGCCATCCCAAGGGCCCATTGCATCAGTTTCTTAAAGGGGCTCTTGGATGTCTCGCGCTAGTCAGTATGAATGTGTGGACAACGACGCGAGTTTAGTGCCAAGTTTTGCTCATTCTCTATCTTTCTCTCACTCACTTACACTCCACATTTTCCGGAAGCCCGTTGGAGTATCGATTAGTCCTTCAAGAAGACTTTCAGACAAATTTTCACATTACATATTACTTTTATTCTTGTATCTATATAGAAATTAGTGAGAGTTGATAGTAGTGCAAGCTTTGATATAGGGAAAGTTGGGTGTGTGACTTAAAACTATATATAATATATGTAAATTAATTTTAAAATGGGTAATTGTTACAGTGCTGTGGCATTGGAGGTGGCGGGTCCACGGCACCTCCGGGCACACAGCTCCTGGGTAGCGGAACTGTTGTCGGTGCCACCTCCGGACGAAGCGTCATCATGCAGGACCCAGTACTGGAATCCATTTTGGAGGTATGTGAATATATATAAAGAGAACATTATGCATTTTATGAAGTTTACCATACTTTCCGGTAATTTTTTCTCTATCTTTTTTTGCTCGGTATTTTTTTTTTTTTCCTCTACCGGGTTAAATTAGGTAAGACCATGGTTGGCATTTTATTCAATGAGAGTGCCGAGAATATGAGAAATTCGCGGCGCCCACACGAAACTGCTCCCGGCAATTTTCAACACACAATGGAAATGCTCCTCCCACAAGTTCCCTCCTCTTCCTCGTTTCTCGCTAGGTTATTCGCTCTCTCTCTTAATACCGCAGTTATTAATGCCACGCAAACGATTTCTGTCGTGAAGTCTGTCAAAAAATCAACTAAATGTCATTCATGACTTATTAAAATCGTTATAAAAAAAAAAAGAGAGACAAAAATATGGAAGAAAAATAATGGTGATAAAGAAAGATACACAGTGTAAAATTAATTTTGTATTTTGAATTTTGTTTATATATCTTTTTTTTCGTTTACATTATTCAGCAAATGCGGGAGACAGAAGCTCGCAGGGCTGATTTGGAGCGTCAGCACGCAGAGGCACAGAACCAGTTACGCGAGAAGATAGCAGGCAGATATCAGGGACCAGAGTCTGTTGAAGCCTTGCAATCGAAAATTCGCGAATTGGAGAAAAAAACTGAATTGCAAATGGTGCGACATGAAGAATTATCATTGGAATTAACGAGTTTAAGACGTGCGCGTAGTCGTGGTCCAGGTTCGATAGTTTCCACGAGTGTAACAGGAACTACGTGGCCACCAGCTGGATCGGAAATTGATAGAATAATAGCTAAAATCGAGCACGACAATAGGTAACTATTGAATTGGTTTGAAAAAAAAATATAAAAATAGATTGTAACATTTTTTTCACATCAAACTTCACAGCGGGAGAATATTGCATGAATTGGATCATGCTCGGAGTAATGTAACGACGCAGCAGCCATCATCAGCTCAGGGAATCCTTCGATCTAGTGCTGAAAATTTATCAAATCTTGGTCAACATCAACATCCACCGCATCCACACGCCTTGAATCTTGGAATACCATCGCAAGGATCGCATTATGCCGGTTCACCAATGCCATTAACACCGCTGATGCCGGGTTGTCCGCCATTGACACCAAATGGTCCACCGTATCATTATAGCGAGCCAATACCACCCGCGCCATCACTCTCAACTAGTCAATCGCAACCAGCCTTCCAGCAGAAGCTCCAGCAATATCATCATCAACATCAAACGCACGTTGATATGACCAGTTCACATTCTCAAGGCACATTGCCATCACAACAGCAACAACAGAAGCAACAAGCGCACACGCATTATTCGAGTAATCAATATCAAGAAAGTTATCCACATACACACACGCAATCTTATCAGCAGCCAATGCAGCAACAATTGACACAACAGAGTCAACAGCAACAACTGCCTGCATCAAGTTCTTATCTTGGTTCTGCCAGTCAAACTGCAATGCCACATTACAGCCAAACAACGCAAAATACGCAGGGATATCAATTGAATGGCACTCAACAGGTCAGTACAAAATCCAGTATAACAAAACTTATTCGTTGACTATCGAGTATTTGAGAATAGTATATGATCGATTCATTTACATTTTCGTTTCAGAATACTAATTATCCAAATTTATCTCTAACTTCTCATCCAAACGGAACATATTCATCAGCAGTTGCGAGTAGTTATGGAACGACACATCAACTTGGACCGTTAAACTACTCTGTGCCACAAACAAATTTAACACAAACAACACTTGCATCATTACCACCATATTCATCATCGTCCTATCATTCAGCTCTTGGTGTGTTAACAAGCGCGCCACAATCCGTTCTTCCTTACTCTAGTGTACCGAGCAGTTATTCTAGCACTGGATCAACTTATTCGACAGTGGGGACCAATGCCTTTGGCACGCCTGGCGTTAGTTCAGGTATTTTAATTAGAGATTAGAGTGGATTAATATGCACAATTCCTCCCACAATGTACGCTGTCATGTTTTCCGCATATCAATGTCACTTTGCATAGTTGAAAGTTAAATTCTGTGGCAGGTTCGTCATCAGGCGGATTGCTACAGACTCTTAGTGATCCACTGCAAGCAATGCAACAATTGTCAGCTCAGTCACAAGCTAATCAACTTCATCAGCAAGCAATTATTCAACAAATTCAACAGAGTTTGCGAGCAAGTTCACCTCCTGCCACATCAGCATCCGGTCATCATTTTTTGGGGCCACGACAAATGCCTAAAATTCCAACCGGCATACTCACAAATCCATTGGACCGTCTAACCAACGAAAATCTTGTTACTGAGGGTCAAGTTGATATGTTGGATATACCTGGAAAAGGCCGCTGTTATGTTTATATAGCGCGTTTTAGTTATGAACCATTTCAACATTCACCAAATGAAAATCCTGAGGCTGAACTGCCTGTTCAAGGTGGTGATTATTTACTTGTGTGGGGACAACCGGATGAAGACAATTTTTTGGATGCCGAAACATTGGATGGGCGTAGAGGACTTGTACCGGCAAATTTTGTTCAAAAATTGGTCGGCGATGATTTATTAGAGTTTCATCAGGCTGTGCTGGGACTTCGGGATGTGGACGACGCGGCATCGACAAATATTCCACAAGTGAGAAATGAAAAAGCACACGCGATTCCTTGATTTCCCCGAGTTTTTTATTGTTGTTATATTATTGGTTCGGTTCTTCTTTCAATTTTGAACCTAAATTCTCCACGTGATCTGAATAAATTTTTATTCTATCATTAATATTTTGTCTGATTTTTCAGTGTTATCTGCAAGATATCGATTTGGAGCTCGCGCTTTATGAAGAAGGTAACAGAAATCGTCAAGCTGAACTATCAGCGTATGCAGAGCTAGATAATATCGCTGATGAGGATGAACATGAGCCACCAGGTTGGTTTACCATCGAATTGTGTGACCGACCGATGTTGAGTAAAAAAAAACAACAAATACAACGAGTTAAATCATTTTTTATATTTATCGCGAACATCAACCATAGATATACATGTTTTTTTTATCCTACCCCTTCTCTTATTTGACGATTTGTTAATTTATTGGGGAAAATTCGTCAATAAGAACAATAATGATCCAGGCAAATCGGGTACTCCATTTATGAATATATATCTTGGTTGTAAAATGGTTTTTGTTCGACTATCATGATTGCACGCATTTCAGGGTAATTAGATTCAAATTTATATAAATATGAGAAATATTTCCATTATAAATAGTCAGATGTTAGATAAGAATATAAGTTGAGTGTTTTTATTAGACAGGTTTACTTAATCAATTAATTGATCGGAGTTGAAACTACAGAAAAAAGTCGATGACCGGTTTTTACTCAAGAAAATTAATTGGCATGAATTCAGAAATTGGGTGTTGCACTGCTTGTACATGAAACAATTTATAGGTATAATTCAATTTAGTTAATTAATATTTTCCACTCTCACTTCTAACATACATCTCACACAAATTGAAGCAACAATATCACACATGATTAGATATTACACAGACATCCATAGAAAGGAGTTGTTGTAAAAATTAAATGAAATTATTGGCAAATACTAAATGTTGATCGTTCAGTGTTGAGTGTGTTTGGATTATTTGGTGGCTCGTAGGCTCGCTTGAAAAAAAAAAAGACAATTAGCATAGAGAGAGATATTTAGCTACAGCTAGGCTTGTCTTGTCTTTTTCCTCCTGAAGAAGTCTACCTGTTTTCGGACCTAGTTCCGGCGCCACAGCATCTCACCCTCGAGCGTCAACTGAACAAGAGTGTACTAATTGGTTGGACTGCACCGGATAATCAACACCAGCTCGAGTGCTATCACGTTTACGTTGATGGAAATCTTAAGGTGACGGTGAAAGCGACAGATAGAACGAGGGCACTGGTCGAAGGCGTCGATTCAACTCGGGTATTTAATTTATTTTATTAATTAAACATTTCCTGATTGAACTCTCACTAAATCCATTGATAAGATAAATTGGAGAATAAATTAATTTTCGATTTTTGAAGCCACATCGAATAAGTGTCCGTTCCGTGACGCACTCGAGACGAACATCCCGTGACGCAGCGTGCACAATGGTGATTGGGAAAGACGCGGCAGTTGGACCAACTGGCGTTAAAGCGTTAAGTGTCACGGCAACAAGCGCAGTGATAACGTGGCTACCGAGTAACAGCAATCATCAGCATGTGGTGTGCGTCAATAATGTTGAAGTGCGAACAGTTAAACCTGGAGTTTATCGTCATACAATAACTGGATTGGCGCCAGCAACTGTCTACCGTGTTACTGTCAAAGCTAAAAATCTTCGTGCCACACATTTCGAGGATCCAAATGCTCAATCGGCCAATAATATTGCCTGTCACATCCATTTCAAGACGTTGCAAAAAGGTCTACCAGATCCACCGGTCGATATCCAGGTTGAGTTTTGAATTATATTTATGGAAAAATCGTGAATATAGAAACAAAAAAAAAAGGAAAAGAGCTTGTCAATGTTTTTTGTTCATTAAATTTTTTCGTCATGTAGTTTCTGTAATTATTAACGCTTGTATGTTCGGGTCTTGTGAATTTTTAAACGCTGAGTGGATGAATATCCGGAGGTCCAAAGATATTGGTGATAACCGTATCGTGTCAAAGTTTCAAATCAACAGATCCAGTAAATTAACATTAAATGTGAATATGTTCTATATATTATATATAGGTGGAGGCTGGACCGCAGGACGGCACTTTGCTAGTGACCTGGCAGCCTGTTGCCCTAAACGGTTCGGCCGTCACCGGTTACGCGGTATACGCGGACGGCAAAAAGGTCACCGACGTTGACAGTCCAACTGGAGATCATGCGCTAGTTGATATTCATAAATTAATGGGCCTCAATCCAAAAGCGATCACAGTGAGAACAAAAAGTCGTGAGAGTCAATCGAGTGACAGTTGCGCTACGGCAATACCGTGCAGTGTTTTACATGGCGGTGGTGGACATCTTAAACATCTCGATCAACAACAGCAACAACAACTTGCAATGTCACAGCAAGACGAAATTAATCGTCAACGTATGGGTGGACAGAGATATGCGGGTGCGCCTGTTCCATCACATATGAGACGTCATGGCGCAACGAGAATTGACGCACATGGTCAAGTTATTATTGAAACTGACGAGAATTTATCAGACAAGGAAATTTATCCTGGACAAACCATGTCCCAAATGGGTAAATTTATAAACTAATTCATTGTGTGATAAAAATGGAATTGATGACCATTATATTGATGTTATTATTTAAGGTATTCCAGAAATTACGAAAGACTCAGCTAGTGAAGCAAATTATAGCGAAGAAGATGATCCAACGAGAAGAGCAAGAGGAATGCAACAACATCATGGTGGACATCATCGATATGGACCGCAATCAGGAGCACCGCAAGGTCCACCAGGAACACACAGGCAACCTGGTCGTGGTGCAACACGCGGTCCTGATCCGTATTACGGTCAGGAACAATCGGGTAAACTTGAAAACAATTTATTTTTCTCAATTAAATGATTGTTTTTTTTTTATTTCCATGGTGATTTATGTGTTCGATTGACTCATGGATTAGGCGGACAAAGAGGTAGAGGTCCGGTATATCGTGGTGGTCGTGGAAATCAAGCGCAAGGTGGTCCACATCATCCTGGCGCTCAGCAAATGAATAAGAGGCCGCGCTGGTTCGTTGCACTCTTTGACTATGACCCTACGACAATGTCACCCAATCCCGACGCTTGTGAAATCGAATTACCATTCTCTGAAGGCGACACCATTAAGGTATTCACTTTTTTTCCTTTTCTAGTGCAGCAAAAATTGAAATGTGATCCGATAATGTGTTTTACATTATTTTCTGGTTTTATTTTCAAGGTTTACGGTGACAAAGACGATGATGGATTTTATTGGGGGGAGTGTCATGGTAGACAGGGCTTTGTGCCGCATAATATGGTAGAAGAACTAAAAAATCCACCGCCTGGTGCACAGGGTCAAGGACAACCCGCTGGTAGACGTGGCCAAAATGATAGGTGGGGTGATATTTATACAAATATGCCAGTGAGAAAGATGATAGCACTTTATGATTACGATCCTCAAGTACTCTCGCCCAATGTTGACGCTGAGGTAATGTGTTATAATTATTTTACGTCAATATTTCAGTAGGAGAAAATTTTTACATCTATAAAATTTATAATGTCTTTAATTTCTTTTTTATTTTTTTTTCCATGAATCACGGCAGCAAGTGGAATTACGCTTTCAAACTGGCAACGAAATTTATGTTTACGGTGAGATGGACGATGATGGTTTTTACATGGGCGAATTGGATGGTGTTCGTGGTTTAGTTCCGAGCAATTTCCTCACGGATGCTGGACCGAATAAAGGTCAACCACCCCAAGGCAGTAGAAGACCACCGGGCCAGGGTCAAGGTCCTGGTGCGCGTGGTCCACCACCTCCACCAAGAGAACCGCCACCGCCTGGACATCGGCGTAACAAAGGTAAAATAATTAGACGAAATTTGATATCATTTTCTACCCCCGGAAAAATAATTTCCACGCGTTCATATTGATCATCGGGAAATTTTTGGATACATTCAATCTTTATTTCCAATTCAGTTAGGTATTTGGATATACACTTGAAGGGTGGAATTTACGTTGAGTCTTTTTGTATTTTAAATTACTATTCACATGATTTTATTCTGTTTGTTTTTGTTTTGTGTTGTATCGAGATCGATTCACGGTGGAATAAAAATTGGGATATGACCAATAAAAAGAAAATAATATAAACAACTAAATAAATAAAAATAAAGATGGCAAGCAACACAAGACACGAGACTCTATATGTGCCAGGCGACAGGCATAAGCAAACACAGGATTATTCCACGTCCATAAATGAATTTAATATATTTTATTTGTTGTGATGCTATTGTGTGTATATGTGGTTTGATTTAATTCTTCGATGTATTATAACTAAGGAAAGAACCCGTCACACGAAATATATTTTTCTACAGTTCGGACGGATGCACCACCATGAAGACAAACAATACCGCTCTCATAACCAAAATACAATAAAATAAAAAAATGAAGAAAAATAAAGAAGAAACAATTCCTAAAAAATATTCAGCTGCAAAGTATTCGTTAAAAAAATGTACTCATGCAGTTATTGAATTAACACGCGCTGTCCAACACATGACAAATGCAAATGAACACCTCGCTGCTTTCAATGTATTTTTTATTAAGTATCTGCTAAAAATAAATATATACACATACGTATAGACTTGTTACTAAAAATACATGTATGTGTATGTCTTTATCTCTTTTTTGTCTATCTATTTGCGAGAATTTTCTGGCTCTGTTCTATACTCTTCTATACATATCTGTCTTCTGTCTGTGTTTCTCTGTATAAAAACGAACATATGCATACTATGTAAGTATATAATAATAATGAATATATTAATTACTATCATTATCATTTCTATTATCATCCAATGAATAATATAAAATTTGCGAATGTCTCAGCAATGAAAATTTCACTATTATTATACATATATGCGATCGTGTTGCTACATATAATATATTCACATACACTGCAAATCTACAATTATATTTAATATGTGTGTATATATAAAAGTATGAGTATATATTTTGAAATTTATCAATATATATATATATTTATGTACAATACAATTTTCTTTCTGTGTGCCTGAACTGGTCGATGGTCGTCGTGTCACATGATTGTCGTTCGTGTCGTGTTGTCATGCTGGCTATTTTAACGATTTTGTTTATTCTGCCATTTCACGGTGACGATAACAAGTTTATAATTATATATACATATATATACATATATATATTTATATATGTATATATAACCTGTCGATAACAAAAAATGAAACCAGGAAATACCGATGCATAAATTTTTTTATGCCATGAATATCTTTATCGCTTTATGTTGTTGGCTTCTTGTTTAATATTTTTCCTATATGTATATATATACACTTAACACCGTTTTCGTGAAATGGATTTTTTCTTTCTGTGTCTCTATGTATGTATATATATATATCAATTATATATATATATATAAAGCTTCTTTGCTAATCTTCTATAATCCTTAAAATCTCTCTATTATCATTTATCGCTTTGTTCTGTCGTTTATAAAGAGAAAAGAATAATACTTTTATATCTCTAAATAACTCATGGAAATAAATTTTTCACTTGGAATTAATATGAAAAAAATTGAATGAATAAAAGAAAAAAAGAAAGCATAATGAAAAAGACAAGTCAATAATTTTTTTAATGAAGAAATATAATTCTGAATTATTTTATTGGTACTTGATGATAAATAGTAATAATTAGATGAAGAGAATAAAGAAAAAGAAAAAGAAAAGAAACGACAAAAACAAAGTGTAAAATCAAAAAGAAAAAAAGACAAGAAAAAATGAGCCATGAATGACAACACGGTTCTGTTCTCTTCTCTGTTGCTAGATGCCTGCATTGTGCCTGTGTCTGTCCCTGTCTGTCACTTAGACTCTAGACAACCACAACAACAACAACAACAATCATCACAACAACAACAACAACTAATGAACAACCAACAACAACAACAACAACAAAACAATCCACCGCATCTAGCGTACCAACAAGCGAACCATCACAGCTACACGACTGTAACAACATCGAATCAGCATGGTGGGCCAGGTGTTGGCGTTATGGCATCCCATAACGCCCATCAGCAGGGTACTGTACCACCTCACCTACAACAACAGGTGAGTGTGTATTCACCTGCAACCTGTAAACGCGCCTACACCCATTGTCGCTATATACATTTTTTTATAATTATATTTTATTCTTTGTAATATCATTTTTCTCAATATTTGTTATTTTATATAGCGACTTTGTGGCGCAAGTGAAACAAGCTTCTTCTAATGCGCCTAACTCCTTTATCACGCTGCTATGAATGTCGACGAGAGTCTATTATATTTATATATAAATATATTGTAATCTTGTTCTATGACACATGTGTGTGGATGTGTATGAGTGTGTGGTGTTATGATGTAGATAAATAATTGTGACACCTGGTAACCAGGAAAATGGACAAAATTTGATGAAGAATCCAAATGCAGAGAATGTTTTTTTGATTAATTTTTATTATCAATAACTCTCTGCGTTTGTGTGTTTCTCATGAGAAAAAAATTTCTTCGAAGATGATATATGTATGTATATGTATAATTTATTTATTTATTTTTTTTTTTCACTCAAAAGAAATTTATCTGATTAATAAGAAGGACGACAAAGCACGGCATGTTGCACCCTGATCTGCCTGCTTCGTGGGAATATTATATATATATATCCACTCTATTTTTCTGGATTAATAATATGGAGAAAAGAAAAAAAATGAAGAAAATACGGGCAGTAAAAGTAAAGATTGAAAAATGTAGTGAGAAAATTCAACACGATCGCCAAGTAATATTCTTCATTGCTACATCTATATCTTCGGTCTTGGGACCATACTTCTTTCAAATTATATATGTGCAAAAATTATTTTTATCTCTCGGTGGTGATATGTTCTTTTTTTTTTTTTATAATTTTTATTTGGCTTTGAACGTAACCCAAAGAATATACAACACTTACATACACACGCAATAATCCTCAACACCGAATGCATATAATCCACAATAGATAGAAATAACTGGATAAACGAATAAATGAATCAAATTCGCCATTAAACAGAAAAATAAATATATATATGATAACATAATATATAATATTTTTTTCCCAACAGCACGTTAGGCAAACAATATATCAATTTTTTTTTATTACAGAGTGTAAACGACAAAGACGGTTTAATTCTTCTTCAAATTGTTCCGTTCCGCCATTTACACTTGACATCATAAACAATAATTTATTCATTTGGTAAATTAAAATTTTTCAGGGGAGGGGGAGAGGCGCGGCCAATCGGGGCGTTGGTAGTAACATGCCTGGACATCCGGGTGGTCCCCAAACATTTCAACCGCAACAACAACAACAACAACAGCAACAAGATTATCAGCAGCAAAATCAACAGCAGCAAAATCAACAGGGTTATAATCAACAACAAAATCCTGGTGGTTATCAGCAGCAACAACCTGGTCTATCGCAGGGCTATCAGCAACAAAATTTTCAACAGCAACAACAACCCCAACAGGGACAGCAACAATATGGCCAGCAAAATCAGGGGCCGTCGTTGCAGGGCCCGCAAACGAGTAAACCTATGCGTGGTATACCTGCAGTTATTCCAAATGCTCAAACGAAACCACCTGATCAACAAGGTCAACAACAACAACAACAGCAGCAACAACAGCAACCGAGTACGGGTCCGAATTTAATGCAAAAATTCACGGAAATGGCGGGCGCCAGTGCTGGCGGTGACATTTTATCTAAGGGAAAGGAGCTTATATTTATGAAATTTGGACTGGGAAAGTGAGTTCGTGTTAATAATGTTGTTGACTTTATGATAGTATTCATAATCGCCAAGAGCAATATTTGTGAGAATGATTGTATGGTTGTTATTGAAACTAGCGTGGGTTCGTGACGACGGTTTATATGAGCATGTTCCTGTTATTTATGTATAAAGGAATGTTGCCAATGAGGAAATAAAATGTCATTGAGGATTTATAATGAATAATAATGTGGTCAATGGGACGAAATTGTTTCTCTATGAATAATTCGTTAATGATTCAATGCTCGAAGCCGCTGCAATATAAATATATGAGTATATAATAATATATATTATCATATATTATTATATAAATATATTTATATACGATATTATATATATATATATATATACGTGTTATATAATTGATTATTGACGCTGCTGCCGTTGCTGTTGATCTTGTCGCTGCCTGGATTAAAATGTAATCATACGCGCCTATGTAATCAGATGTGAATGTAATGAGAAATGAAAAAATAATGCTCATCATGATGCGATGAAAGAAAAAAGAATAATATTAATAACAAAAGAATAAAAATTGAATGAGCGGAATTTTTTTCGTTTCTTTGCTGATTTAAATATTAAAAATATATAATAGTGAAAGGAAGTATTGAGCATATGGTATTTAAAGTAAAAAAGAAGTTGAAGAGTGATAGGGAATGAGGGAAATGAAAGACGAGCGGGAGAGAGAAAGAGAGTCTTCTTCTTTATCATCTTTTTCATTAATTGTTCGACTTCTTTAAATTATTTATCTATAAAAACAAACCAAAAATATTGTGCTCTGATTACTTATTATAAATACTTCCTCGATGGAAATGAGGTAGATAGATGCAATGTTATTGAAGAATGGTGAATTATATAAACGAGAAACAATACAAAAATAATTAATTAATTAAACTAATTAAATGAAAAAAAAAATCGCGCACAACGGGTTGACTCTGAGTCGCGAGAGGAAGATGCTGCCACCTCATATATAGTTATTATATTGATGTAGTTCTTTGGAGGTTGATGTGAAAATAATGAGAGTTTCAGTTTAGATTAAATTCGTAGTGAGAAAGAATGAAAGAGCGAGCGATAAAGAAATAGGAAGCGATAAAAGAAAGTTAGGTGAAAAAAAGTGAAGATAAAAAGAATGGAAGAAAGTGAAACAGGAGGCGGGCGTGCCTTGAGATGCCTCACCCTCACACAAAACAATAATCATATCTTATAAACGATAATGTTGGTGTAATCAATAATTTATGAAGTGATCCCTTTTTATTATTATTGATATATTAAGGTGCGAATTTTATCAAGGTGGTGGCGATTCGCCAAAAGAAAATAAAATACAAAAATAAAAGACATTATTCCTCACTCAACACTATTTCCATTGAGTCAACGCATCTACGTACACACATACACACATATACATAAACAAACATACACATTTTATCTATTTCCGATTTAGTAAAAGAAAAAAAAAAATTTATCTTCATTCACGGAGTGTGCAACGATCGTTTTCGTGTCATCAATTGTTACTTCATGTGAACTATATTTATTTTAATGAAGTGTGGTGGATGTATTTAATTAGAAAAAAAAAATATTAATAAATGACGAAGTAAAGAGAAGATAATGTATTATTAAATTTTTTATAAATATTATATGATTTAAATGACGAGGACGAAGACGATCGTGAGGGCTTGATTACACGCGCGTTAATTGCATTATGAGAAAAAAATGACGTATAAATAATATACATATTATAAATAAAATACATATACATAATATACATATTATATTTAACTATTGCAAATTGTTGTTACAACGCTACTTGTATCGTATTTTGTACAAAGTATCCGACCTTTATTTTTCTTTCGCCAGAGAATCAGAGTATTTAATAAATGATGCAAAAGGAGAAACAAAAAAAAATGGGGGGGAAAAAAAAAATAATAACAAAATAATTAATTGAATGATTAACGCGTGGGCTTGATTGATTATGCGAGCGAGAGCGAAAGAAAGTGCGAATAAGAATGAACGAACGGTGTGATGACTATAATTGATTGTTCGTTGCTATAGACAGGAAGAATTTAATAAACGGATTCGTTGAATTAACACAAAAGATATAGAAACCAAAGAAAGAAAAAAAAAAAAAAGAAAAAAAATTAAAAATATAGTTAGACGTGGATTTTATCGCAAATCACGACTGTATACCGGCTCTTGACAATTCATCAATTTCTGTATTATAAAAATATCGTGTTTGAATGTTCGCCCAAGAAAAAAGAAAGAATAAATACATAATTTTATTTGTAAACGTTATAGTGATTATCGAGGAGTGTGTATAATAAAAATATATCATGTGACACACCGAAATGACAACGTCGATCTCGATAAATAAATATTAACTTAAAAAATAAAAGAAACAATTCCTCGATTTCATATTAAAAAAAAAAAAAAAGAAAAAGACAACTGTGAGTGTTGTACGTGCCATTTTTTTGAAGTAAGAAAATAAAATATAGAGAAAAAATTAATCATGATGAGTAAAAAGGAACAAACTTTTAGGAATGAAAAAAAAATTTAGTTGAATGAGATAAAATGAAGGATAATTGAATAATATATATGTTTATATATATATATATACACACCTATATTGGTGGGTATACATATATTTCTTCTTCTGAGGCGATTGGGCGTGCCTGCTCTATCCCTTAAAAATGATTGCCCAAAGAGACTGAAAAGATTAGGAGAAAAAAAATAAAAAATAAAACAAACAAACAAAAAAATAATAATGATGATCGTACCGAGCCTGGCATGAATTTAAAAAAAAAAAAAAATAATAATTGATATGGTCAGCGTGGACCTATTGAAAAATATTTGTCCAACTCTAATATTAAAAAACAAAATATGAAAAAAAAACAAAAAAAATGTCGCGATGTGGAATACAAAATGGAACAATTAATGATTAAGGCGACTATGATAGTCTGTAATATATATTTAATCGCATTGGATATCATGGACAAAGTCGGAAAGGACAAAAAAGAAAAGTGTTTGAGAATACGAAAGCAAAAAATAACTAATATGAGCGCTTGACTTTTCAATCTCAATTATTCATTTTCAAAAAAATGTATACAAACAATTCTTAACATATAATTTTCAATGCAATTATCATAGTCAGCCTCGGCTACATATCAAACAAATTATATGTTTGAGGATTGAAATATAATTACAAACAATGAAAAAGAAATAAAAAAGAACAATGATAACAACGAGGACGTTAGAGAAAGAGAAAAAATTCACTGACCAGTTAAACACAATCTTTCAATCGTCCCCAGTATTTCAATAAATTTTTTTGTATTGGTGCTCGACGATAATAGGAAAAAAAAAAATGCAGAGCCGAATATTTTTCTGTTTTTTAGTATTAAAAATCGTTACCCAAAAATAAAAATTGGCTTACATAAAATTCATTGCTTGGAATATTGGGGTGATCGCATATTATATTATGCATCCTACATTCTCTCATTAGACGTATATTCGATCGAAGGCACTTTGATATAAAATAGTATCTTCTCGTAGTAATTCATTAAACGGAAAAAAAAAAAAATGATAAAATAAAGATAAAAAAAAATTAAAATATTAATAAAGACAAAAAAACTAACTACTTATATAGCTGTTAGTGAAATCCGAGCACCCACGTCTAATTAGTAATTTACATTAGACAATAATTCTCTAAACCAAAAAAATGAAAAATATAATAAAACAAAAAATTTTGACTCGTGCAAGAAACAATAAGAATCACCTCTGGTTCTTTTGAATAAAAACAAAAAAAACGAAAATTAATGCGTGAGCTTTTTTGTTCTTCGCGTCCATTATATTGAAGTACATAAAATACATATGAATGTCACATATTAACGCTGATATTGCTTTTGGAAGAAAAACAAAACCACACTAAAAAAAAAAAAAAAAACATTTTCAGCTCTCGTTTTTTCGTCCCATCCACCCCAAAAGCTCGTTAACTATCGTCATTAATTGTTGTTGATGTTGTTGTTGTTACGCGTACTACGTACCTATGGGAAGAATTAAAAAGAAGGAATCCAAAAAAGTCTGTTGCAATTATACTGAATTGATCAGGAGGATAAACAAGTAAAGACAGGGCAAAACTGAAAGAGTGAAAAAAAAACAAAAGTTATAATCACGAGTCATAAAAATTTTTGTAAATTCTTCAAATAATTAATATCTCCTTAGCAAAACGCTCATGAATGAAAGAAAAATATTTATGATTTAATCATTCAATGTATGATTCTCCACGCGTAATAAGACAATTTAATCATGAAACAGAAGAAAAAAAAAATGAAATGCTGGCAAATCATATAATGAAAATAAATCATTTCACCCTTCGAACGCGATTGTGTAGCACTTAAAACAATTTCAAACTTCAGTAGATTATCACTGAATGAATACAAAAAAAAATTGAGTATGGAAGGGCGAGTACATTAAAAAAAAAATGGAGCAATGAGGTTGATGTTGATGCGTATAAAGAAAGTCATTAGTCATTATATAATTCCATTTACCATATTGACATAAAAATGACAATATATATGTATGAAAAAATAATCATTGAATCATATATGCCAAATTAATTAAATATAAACATATATATATATTGTCCATAATTAAACAATATTGCCACGCTGACGTATGTCTTGAATTAAACCTTTCGCTTTGTTTTTATTTTCTTTTTCAACACATATACGAATCGTGTGTGCACGTTCAACTGATTATTCATTACCCTGATTATACATATACTAGATTGAAAGAAAAAAAATGTCTTCTAAAGTTCCAACAAAACAAAATATATTGAGTGAAAAGTCAAAGTTGACAGAGTACGACGACGAACGCAAAAAAAAATAGAGAATAGAGAACGAGAGTGCAATGCGAGCGAACGAGAGGGAGAGTGTGCGCGATAGATAAATATCGTAAAACAAAAAATACGATGTTATTATATAAACAATTAATTAATAAAAAAACGAATCTTGTTTCTTGTTACTTCTGATACTCCATGCATGTTAATCATTTCGCTATGATAAATAATAATAATAATAATAATAATAATGATATCAACAATAGTGAAATATTTTTATATATTGGACAAAATGAAATTGGTAGTTAATGACATACTCAGGATATTTCATTGAGGATAATTGCGTTATTCGTTTTTATTTCATCTCATTTACTTCGTTGAGTGAGTGAAGTCGTTTCGATTAAATAGTTTATATGTGTATATATTTGTATCTAATATCAATGACGAGCATAAACATGGAATTTAATTTATGGATCTTCATCCCAAACGGTTTCAGTAAGAATCGCAATATTATCTAAGCCCCTCATCGGTGCATATTCGAGATTCCAAATCATATTGGTAAATACCACTGCAAAAATTGAAGTCAAATTAGAAATTCTATATTTCGATTCAGGTGAATCAATAAATTCTCTCTCATTTAAAATCATCGTATATTCTATTCAATTCAATTTATTTTTGGTTTTACTTACACATTTCACCACGATGTAAATCAGCAATGAGCTCTGGACACGAACTATTGCACGGATTTACTGGTGTCAATCGTAATTGGGTTGCACCACGCAATTGTGCGAGTGCAATAAGACCCGAATCAAGCTCCACTCTTTTATAGCTTGGACTATTATAATCCGAAGACATCAATACCCAATTAAAATGTGCTGGTGATACAGTACTCGATAGAAAATATGGACGTTGATAGTATTTTCTCAGTACTTTCACTGCATTTATGTCACAATTTTGCCAATGAACAAACCATTTAGCAACTTCTGGTGAATGAACACGACGCAAAAATGCTGCGAGATCAGACGAACCTGTACGAAGGTTTGAAGTCAATGAACATGGAACGGTTTCCATTAAACGTTCATTTCCCAAATAAAGCTATAGGTAATGAAAAAAAAAAAAGAAAAAAAAATGAATTGAGTGAAATAAGATTGGATTAATAAGAATTGGTTCAATGACTAGGTGTACAGAATTTTTTTTAAATACTAACATGAGTAATATTATCAAACCAAAAATAATCTGTATTCATGGCTGTCCATGAATCCATGGCATCTGTAATAATTGCTGGTGCATCACGGTTCAAATAATTATCAACCAATTGCCGATATCTCACATCAGACAAGCGATCAATAGTTTCCACAGCTTCACAAGTCTTGAAAATAAAATTTAACAATTAAATTCCATCAATCAATTCCATGGAAAATTTAATTTTGAGTTAAATTTCTTTTTTTCGCATTTATATTACTCGATAGCTTACGATGCAATCTTCTTCAGTAATTGGATATTCATTGTAAAATGGATTATTTATCATACAATTTTCACGATAGAGATGTTGCCAATTCCACAGTGGCAATATTTTCACTGCAAGCAATCGAGTGATTGTTGAAAAATGTGTTCCAACAAAATCTAATTGTATAGCGGCACAAGCGATCGTTCCAATTACAACTAAAATAACAGTTGCTCGTAAAACCAATTGTAACCATGAACGTCTCATTGCAGCTACCAATGGTTGGCATATTATGTCCATTTCTTCTTCAGTGAAACCGGCTTGCTGACAGTACCTGAGGAAAAGAAAGAAAATTTAACAAATAAATAAATATTCCAATAAATCAGAACAATCCATTTATTATTCATTTAATCAATTCGAACGAAGATTATTCAATAAGTGAAACGGTTCACCATTTCACTTATGTATAGATCATAGTAGATTACAATAAATAAAAATATAATTAATTTAATTGATTGATTTTCAAATAGTTACTTGTAGAATGAATTCAATTCATCATCAATGAGACGTAATTTCTCCTGGTGGTTCATTTCATGTGGTTCTTTTATATACGCTCTTCTTGGCGCTTTAACACATTTATTATTCGACATTATTACTTTCCGTTGAAGAATATTTGCGAATTTTTTTCTGAGAACAGATAGTTTTAATATCGAGAGAAAATCACTCGCGGCTTGTTTGAATCGGGGCGGAACAGATAGACTGACAGGGTCACTGCAACACGGAGGAATACATTTGTCGATAAAAGCACAGAACCGGGGGAACTTGACCCGAAGATAATAAAAGGCCTGAGAAGGCCCACGGTGTAAACGAAAATTTTTTCTTCACAGTGGCTCCCTCTTACACAAGTACAATTGTGAAATAAAAGTAATGGTGGCGATACGAACCCAAATAACGATAAGGAGTGAAATTTTAGACAATCTAACCTCACTTTCACTAATAATAAAGAATATATAAGCGACACATCTTCGATGATTGAATGAATAAAAGCAACATCAAGATTTAATAATCAAATGATAAATGTGGAATAGAGCGCATATTGCGTGTGTATATGGATATACGTATTACATTTCTCCATGAGTTTATCAGTTTATGAAAAAAATATATGTATGAGGTCGGTCATGCAGGCTCCCTATTCATCATCAGTCTACTCATCGTAACCTATCTGTCGGTAAATCAGTTGTATTATTACTCAGAGGATGTGACAAAATTAATTTACTGTCGCAGCACACTGTGCATGAAATGGCGCCTTTATCGCAGCTTCCACTCTATCTAATCGTCTTCGGTAACAACGCGTACCACAGTCTGTCAAAATAATATCTTAGCAAGAATTTGCTATAACGTTCTATTACATTGGATTAAATAATTACAAAGTACAAATAGCACATTGTCAATATTTACAATAAATCACAATCTCTGAAACGTTGTTTTCGCAATACAAATAAATTCATATGAACACGTAATAATATCAAAGATATCCTATAAATGTAAGCAATTAATTGTGCTAGATAAAATAATGTGATATATCATTTAAATGACGATTAATTTTATGGATCAATTATGAATTATGTATTAAATAAGGAGAATCGTGTTTTGTTTACATTTGTTAATTAATTTGTATTTCAGATATTTACATATTTTGTGGTCCAATGGTTAGGATGGCACGAAAACCAAGCAGCGCAACAGCGCGATTAAAACAAGATTATTTACGATTAAAGAAAGATCCTGTGCCATATGTTGTGGCTGAACCAGTTCCCTCCAACATTCTTGAATGGTATGGAGATTGAATATCAAGGGAATTTATATTAATTAGGCTATTGAGTGTATCATTTTTTTTTTTGTATGTATTTGTTTGATACAATGTGTGTTTGAAGGCCATTGTCATTAGATATGGCCTCATTACAGTTTCAATATTTTGATTTGGAAATTATTTGTTCATTTTGTTAGGCACTATGTAGTGAAAGGTCCAGAAAATACACCATATGAGGGTGGTTTTTATCACGGTAAATTAGTATTTCCATGTGAATTTCCATTCCAACCACCAAGTATTTATATGACAACGCCAAATGGTAGATTCAGAGTTGACACAAGATTGTGTTTATCAATCTCGGATTTTCATCCCGACACATGGAATCCAGCATGGAGTGTATCAACAATTCTTACTGGCCTTTTAAGTTTTATGGTGAGTCGTAGGTCTTTCTTCTTTATGTGGTTTTTGATTCAATGTTAACATTATTAATTGATTGCATTCAATGTTGCAGATTGAAAAAAGTCCTACGCTTGGAAGTATTAACACAACTGATTGGGAAAAAAAACAATGGGCACAGCAGAGTTTAGAATTCAATTTAAAGGACAAATTATTTTGTGAATTATTTCCCGACACAGTTGAAGTAGTTATCATATTAATTTTTTTTTTCTACATTGTCTGGATATATTATAATGAATATGGATGTAATTGAATTAATATAATTATTTAGGAAATCAATGCAGAGTTGGAGCAACGAAAAGAACGTGAAATGCAATCGAGACCTCAAATAACCACACCAGAAGTCACATCAGTTAGTCATGATCAGTTACAAAGAGATCAAAATCCGATTCACAGTGCACTGACAAATTTAGGAATAATCGTAGGTGTTGCTGCATTTGCGTATACAGTCAAATACGTATTACGCAATATTGCAATGGAGTGAAGTAGATATAGATAATACGGTGCATATTGAACGTGACGCGTTTTTATGCATTTTTGTTTAGCGAAATTGAAATCGATTGGTTTTTATTTGGATTGTTTTGGCGTCGCTTTCCCGCGAATACAAAATGTATGTGTGTGTGTGTGTGGGTGTGTATGTGTGTGTGAGAGAGAGAGAAGGGAAGCGAGAGAGTGTTTGTTTGACGCCAATTGGATTTGAATCCAATTTTGTTTAACGGTAGCCGAGCAGGAATTAATATTGTTATGTTCTTTCTCCATTGATTGTTTTCGTTGTCTTCTTTTTATCAATCTCTTCTCAAACCAAACTCCACATAAGGAGAATAATCCTGCGGGCTTCCGAATATTGGTAGAAATTGACTTTGAAATAAAAAATTTTAAGACTCATTCTGACAGTGTTTGGCTATTTAGTTTCAATTCACTTCAGTTCATTTTTATTTTTCATCCGAATCTTAATGGTATCATTAACAGGAACATATTGTAAATACGTAGTTGTTTGCTGTGAGAAAGTTTATTTCGCCACTGTATACATAACAAATTTCTATTTGAATTTGAAATAATTTCCCAGCCGATCTGTTTGTAGTATTATATACATCAGTCACCAAAAAGAGTATATATATATGTTTAAATAAAAATATAAATAATACATATTCCGAGAATTACATATTTATTCCTTATCATTTTAAGTATATACATTTTCAGTGAAGCAGTCAGCCCGAAAAAAAAAATGACAAGACTTAAATTTTATTATGAAGAATGCACAGCGACAGAAGAAATCGATTGTTTTATGGATAATCACTATGAAGAAAGGACAAATAGTCAAGTTAGCAGTGTGACTATTTTTTTTTTCACTGAAAAATCGCATTATTACGTGACCGAATTCGATCAACGTTGAGTTTTATATCGAAGAAAATTGCGAGGCGATATATGTTGCAATGAAAACTATAAACTATTCTCAGACAACACAGCGCAATTGGAAAAAATACGACATGGTGTTTATGCAAATGCACCGAGGCCGTTATAAACTGTTTGAATTTCCACTGAATGCCACGTTGTTCGTGTGCACTCTAGAGGAAGGATGTCCATCCTGTGAATTAGCGAACTAAACGATCAAAAACATAAATTTCATCAGACTTGTATATATTAAATAATTTTTCTCCCAAATATTTTTTATTGAATTGAGATACGCATTAGTGAGTACTAAAAATAGATGAGCCACGATGATTTTCCTTATCGAATTTGAAATTATCATATTAGATTTTTATATCATTCAACTTCCTGGAGAAACATTTCACACGTTCAGACTCTAAAATAATTACAGGAAAATAAAACAAAAAAGTGGATTATCTACATCTAAAACACTATGATAGTACTTTAAACAAAACATTCATCAATATATCTTAATTTTATTTTTAATTACATCTGTATCCTGGTGGTTTCAACGCACCGCATCCTGTCATCCAGATAAATATATACATCAAACCTTAATCCACAATAACATCCCACTAAAGAAGCAAATAGCAATTTATTCAAGCGCAAAATAACAAGGAAGTTTGGTCCTCACAAAATTAAGAATAAGAGAGTAGTGTATAGCTATATATTTTAGACACCCCCGACTTGGTCACAGCTCAAAATGTTTCACCACCCCTTCGTCATAATTTTGTCACGCCTACACCCTTCGAAATAAATCAGTGAAACGCACAGGCGCCACGTTATATAGCCACATCCTAGAAAATCAGGATCTAACGACTATATTGCCACCCTCCTCAAAACTATATACTGATATCCTGACCAAATAAGTTGCACATGTGTCTGTCGGCATCAATACAAAGTTTCCTTTGATTATTTATTCTTTTATTTTCCATTTTTCATTTATCTATTTTTTGTACAATAAAATATCATTCTTATTTAGCTCAAGGGTGTATCTGAAATCTCATAATATCATCACCAAATGCACGAGAATTCGTAGAAATAATTGGTGACTGTTATCTATCAATTTGGGAAAAAAAAAAAAAAAAAATTCTTTGAACTTGTAAATTTCAATCTTCAAGTTCATCACAAATCTGAAAGAGAAGCTACATAACTATCACTTCAATTCACCAAAAAAAAATTGCCAGATTCGACTTGAGAAGAAGAGAAAATAATAATAAAAATAATGTACCAATTTAATTAGTGTTAAAATGTTTGAAAAAAAAGTATATAATGCTTCCATGATGTTGTCATATATAAAGTGTGTCCATTCCTTACGCGTCCAAGTCCTGGTATGGCATTCTAGTATATAATTAACTGCGACACAAGCTCATTATTGAATTTAATGAGTATCCACATTTGAATTTATAATACTACAGTCTAGACATTTTGAAATAAAGTAGAGAAAAAAAAATTTGTGACAAATACATATTGGAGTTCAAAAGGCTGAGAAAAAAAAAGAAAAAAAAAACGAAACCATTTCAAATCTCCTCTCTCATGCAATAGATTTATTGGGACAATAAATTAAAAAAAAAAGAAAAAAAGGAAGAGAAAAAATCAAGATTCAAAAGAACGTTACGGACGTTGTTTAGAGTATACGCCAAGTTGTTATATTTTAGTAAAAATAAACCGTCGAACGTCGTTGAGATTCTGAATTACATACAGTAGGGGATCTATGTTTAGTTTTAGTTGGTTTTCTCAGAGTTTTCATGTATATAGTAAAAGAGGGTGAAAGAGTAAAAGAGAAATACTATCACTATAGATATATAACACTAATGCAAGAGTATAAAACCAAAAGAATAAAGAGGAAGAAGTTGAAGTGTGGGCAAGCGAAACAGGTCTCTCCATAGTTATACTGTGAAGGACCGTTTTACGATCGAAGTCTGGAGTTGTATAGTGATGACGAGAGCAAGTGTGGAGAGATCCAGCTAGAGCGGGTGCAAAAATTTGCAACCCGTATAAACGCGTGGTAGCGCGATGAAACCAACATAGTATTCACGATTTACGTGACTGCTTTGAATGCTTTTGTAAAAGCCACACACCGAAGAGATGAAGTTAACGACGAATTTGTAGCAGCCGAAAGTAAAGAGCCAGAGAGAGAGAGACATCATTCTCATGTCGATTTTGGCAACTACACCACTAAAACATATATGCCAAAACGTATATATTATTAAGTTAGTACTCAATGTCTGACATTTATGATAAAACAAATAATAATGTATGGATAAATTGTTTTGAGGAATTAGAACGAGGAAGACATTAAATAAAATAAAAGAAATAAATTACCATAGCTATGATGGGTTGTTATGTTGGAAACTTCCTCCTCCATTTGCCAGCCAGTAACAAAAGAAACAAGGAAGTAAGGGAGTGGATGATGGGACCCAGAAACTGGGATGATGAGAGAGGAGAAAAAGGCACAAGGGCGCAAGGCAGTGGACCGAGGGACTGGGATGAGAAGAAAAAAAAAAAAGAGCGAATTGGTTACTGGTACATCTGCCTCAACAAAGGGAGGCTGAACCATTGGCCAGAAACTTCATGCATTTGACAGCGTTCAAACCAATTGCACTCCGAACTGGGCGGAGACACTGTATAGTCCAAGTTTTATTCAAAATATATATTTTTTTTCAATTATTTAACGATGCACATTCATTTATGAAAGGACGCATCTTTGTAAATTGTTTACCGTACCGCAATTCATGCGAGTAATAATATTTGTAGATGAAGAAAAAAAATATCAATATTGTAGGATTTAATGTATCGCTATTCATAAAAGACATAGTTAATTATTTTCATGGTTTTTTTGTTTATTAAAAGTCTTTGATTGACATATAAAAATACTGTACACTGTATATACGATTAAATCTCATGATGCAAACATATACATATTTATGTGTATGAATGTATTACATGAATTGAATTGTGCGCTTGACTGCAACAAGCGTTAACTCACTTTTTCTCTCTGAGGAATGGAATAATATTTAATTTTTCCTTATAAATTACGTATAATATATTATTTACAATATCTGAAGAAGCATTTATATAACTGATTTGAGTTTTGATGTTTCATTACTCTTGGTTTCAATTATCGTCCTATCTCAATAGCTAATAAATTATTGCATCAACCGGCCACACACATTCTGATATAATAAGATTGTGTGATCCATGTAAGCCGACGGATGTAAAATAACAAATATTTATGTATACTATGTACATATTAAATAGAAAAAAATAGAAACTATACATTGAAAATAAAAAAGAAATTATTGATACTATCTATTCTCTACTATCTAGTCACTGAAATAATTGATTGACATTATTTTTCACATATCAGCTTTACACTAAAAAAATAATATTATTTGCGTCTAGTTACATTTAAGTGTGTCTGTATGTTTGTTCATGTGATGATGGTTATTGATTTTATACAGTTTATAGAATCTTTGGCGTTATTCACTGCATGATCGAGGCATTGAATGAATCCACACTCGAAAATGTATAGCTAAACGAATATTTATCTGAATATTATTAAAAAAAAAAAAAAAAAATGGAAAAAGCGAAGGGAAGAAAATAAAGAATTATACATTAGCAAATATAAATATACTTAACTAATTAAATTAAAAATATACAAGATTATATTAGAATTAAATTTTATATATCACACTTGCGGAGAATAACTGGTGATGGAATAATTAATATAAGACATAAAATGAAATAATAAAACGAGAAAAGAAATTAAAAGTGCTGTATCGAATAATATATACACAAAAATTTGAATCCCTCAATCTGGCAGCCATAAGGTCGCACAGCCACCACCAATCAGCAAATATATACACACCAGACCAGTGCGGCATAACAAAAAAAAAAAAATGAAAGAAAGAACAACAGAGAAAAAATAAGAATGAAAAAAGGACGATATTAGTTTGTTTTTGTAACTTTTGCGACTCCCCCGAAATCGTCACCGTGCATTACTCCACACACCACCACCACAGTCCATCAGGAACATCGGCACTGTCCTCTATTCACATACAGTTGTCTCTCCTTTAATTGAATTCAAGAAGATTTACGACCAACAACCAGTATTCATCCGGACCTAACAAAAAATCCCGACGCACATATACATATAATTTTTTGTCATAACTCCCTCCTGGATCGTCTCAACTAATTATGATCTGTCAAATAATTATGAAGAAAAAAAAAAAAAAAGCATTTCAATGTCTACGACAATAAAAAGAATTCATATATCATATGTACATATGTAAAATATATGAATATATGTATATATATATGTGCAGTTTCATTGGTTTTGCTCCGACAAAACCGACGTAAAGTTTGCTTTGGTCGTGGTTTTAAAATAACCCGTACACGAAAGCCATTCGAAATATTCACACGGTGTGCGGCGGGGTCGCATTCGGGTTGCTCTTGTCACGCGGGCCCCCCGAGAGATTGACGCGCGACTCTGTCGTATATATGAAAGAAGAGACTCGCGAGAGAAAGAGATCCATGTACCAGCTATACCGCCACCACCAACAAGTAACCGTAGGAAAAAAAAAATATATATATATATATTTATACATGTATAATGTATGCATGTAGATCAGTTGAACGGCGGCTGCCTACTCGACGCCACCGTCCCATCTATCCACACTCATCTTGGGGGAAAAAATAATATTTTCCCAAAGGCAGAATAGCAGCCAACTACGACGACAGCTACAATATATATACCAAAACTCATAAACGATAATTTCCCCTCACGCTATATATTTACAAATTTTTTTTTCTCTGTTACTTTGTTTAGATTTTACGTTCTGTAAAACAAAAGTCGAAGTTTTCATAATAAAAAAATCCGAGAGACCCATTCGTCTTTTCTCATGCTATCCTAAAATCTCTTTCTCTAGTCTTGCTCCTTTTTTTCTTTTATTCTTCCTCATATTTCTCACTTGCACTCATGCCCCTATCTTCTATCTTCTATCTCTATTCATTATTTTCGCTTTCACTCATCTTTTCAAGTCCTCAACTCGGTAGCAGTATTCGATCTTGGAAAGTCCAAGAGTAGTAATCGGCTATTGTATAAAGTGAATAAGGGACTTGTGCCCTTGAGAGGCCAATTGGAAATCCCAAATTTTACCCCGCCGGTATTCAGCTTACTTTTATGTCTATATATATACCTGCGTATATATAAATGACCTTTCGGAATTTCCCATTTTCGATCCAGCGAAAATGGAGAATACGCATACACCGAAATTATTTCAAAATGACATTTCCTCTTAATTCAATTTTAATTTCTTTCTTTTTGTTGTTCCTTTTTCTTTTCATTTCTTAATTTCTGTCCGTTTTTTTTAAAGCTCTATATAACATTAACGATAATTTTATAATTATTGTTTCATCATTTTGTTATGTATTTGAATTCCAATCGCTATCCATTCGCCAAACACTAAATGCATACGATAATTTTTCATGTGCCACATAACTGCACGATGATGAAGCTGCGATTTCACGTGCAGCTAAAACTGCACTTCTTGGACTCGTTTGACCTGCAAACAAATTAAAATAATAATATGTAAAATGAAAATAAAATTAAAAAGAGGAAATTAATGTCATATTTGACTTGTATCAATCATAAACAAACGACGCAAAAAGTCATTGCACACACAAGTGAAATTATACTCGTTAACACCAACCATAAATGTCTTCGCTCGGTTACCATATACACACGTAAGAAATCTACTCGATATCGTTAGTCACGTGGAGTTACGACGACGTTTGCTATGGCATTTGGCGCCTCTGGCTGTTGATGCTGGTATGCTTCATATCTTCCGCTATCCTATATAACATACGTGCGTTCACGCGCATCAACCCAAGCGCGCGTCGTCTGACTCATATATATTGCTTGGCAAAGCCAAGCCACGAGGGATGATTTAATAACCCATACCAGAAATCCTTTCCCCCATTTATGCCCAAGGTAAACAATTCTCAACGCATTCAGATTCCAAACTTCTTTTTTTTTTCTCCGCCCCCATTTGTTTTTGTTATAATTTTGTTTAATATCTTCCACACTATCTGATGTTATTACAACTTGACTACTACTTAATCTTCTTATATTTATAAAATAAAAATATTAAATAAATCATACCATTACTGTCTTCAGGACTGGTGCCACTATTCTCCGCATTTTCTGCATTAGATTGCAACACATGATATAAAAAGTCAATGTAGCGCGTTGCAAGTTTGAGAGTTTGAATTTTGCTTAATTTATCACTTGGTAACGTTGGAATTATTTTTCTCAATGATGTAAATGCTTCATTTAAACTTTGTGTCCTTTGTCGTTCTCTAACATTGGCCATTACCCTTTGATTTTGTATGTCTTCGTATGATGCACCACTTTTACGCCGTATTTTCGATTTTGAGCCTGATGAAGATGCGATGCTTTCATTTTCAGATTCATCATTAACGCTTATTTTACGTTTTCGTTTACCGTATGTTATTTTTTTACTTTGATCATTATTATCGTAATTGCGACCTGATGAAGATGAAGACGGTGATGTTTCTTCATTGATGATTGTCGATGGTAAATCATTGTTACCATCTGCAATATCCGAAATTATTTTATCTTGATTGCGCTCATAATTTGGTGATAATGTCATTGATTTATATTGATCAATTTCATTGTTCAATGTTGGACGATAGTCACTCAAACGATTTGTAGTGTCATTGGCGGGAATATCATCGCCACCGGCGCCGTCGGGTGAATGATAAATTTGCAATGGCGACGTTGATGATGATAAATAAATAGTTTGATCTTGTTCACGACTGTGGTCTGACATAAAACCGGGTGAATCGTGTCTTTCATAATCCAATTGTGGATCGCGATCAAAAGCCGATATTTTTCCGGGCTGTTGTTCAACATCTTGATACCTCTTATTGTCCTCAAATGATTCATAATAAATGTGCTGATAATTGGGTGGCGATGTTTGATATACCTGATGATGTGTAAGATGCGTTGGATGATGGAGATGATGATGATGATGATGAAATCCGGGTAAATTACGATGCTCTAGTGGACTACTCAAATCAACGAGATGAACTTGCGGTGAAAAACGGCCATAATGATCCGGTGAATTACTCGCTGAACTTCCCGCGCTATTTGGAATACCCGAACTGTCACCAATAAGAAAAAGTTCTGGAACTGATCGTTGTGGCTGCAAAGCCACCAGTGGTAGCTGCGCTTGCATCATTGGTAAAATATGATGAGACTTTTTCTTTTCGTTGTCTCACAATAAAATAATTGGAAGCACTATTTAATTGATACACTAGTTCACAATTTTACGCACGCGAATGCACAATAGTTTCTCTTCTTCAAAATCAATGATGAATACAATCAAAATGTATGTGAAAGAAAAAGAACAGAGTTATGGATAACCGAAGCAAATATTATATCGAGTGCGTTTGAATGAAAAAGGTAAGACGGTATACAACGCTACGTCTGTTACGAGCTAGATCCTTGACTCATCTGTCGGTTAGAATTTTAGCGTGAGGCTTCGGGCATTGGGATTTTACAGGGTGTCGCACAAGAGACCAACCAAACCCGCCTCCATCCTCATATACTGTTTCTGTTTTACCAATATGTACTGGCATCATTTTGTTACTCTCTTTCACTCGATCGCGTATACTCGTCGACCATTGGCCCCACCCCGACATTTTCTTTTATCCCCCGTTGCTGTCAGTCGTTCCCACCCACCCACGCCAGTTTGGAGCCACGAGACGAGTCAAGTGAGACAGGAAGATTCTGCTTCTCTTTTCTGCCCGCATACAAATACAAACATCGAGATTGTGTCTATGAAAAGGCACATGCATACACACACACACAAGAGAGACTGAATATTTATATTTGTAAATGCATTTTCACCGTCAGCTAATTCGTCCTGCAAAATTATGGTAGAAATTATTTTATTTATTATTCTTATTTTCGTGACATAAATGTCGATTTTTTTTCCTGGTTGAATCGTTTGTCTATATAGATATAATTACCATTCGCATTTAACTTTGATCAAGGCAATAATAATGATCGTTATTTATCTCCTGAATGATTAAAGATTCAATATTGGAATACCGCCAAGAGTGGCTTGGATTCGTCTCATTTGCCCATCATCGTCGCATCATCTCATCCTCGCAACTATATACCAAGATTATATTTATAGAGTTTCAACCAACATGCAACGCGTACTTGTCACGTTGATATCATAATGAAGATGACTGATGATTTCTTTTGATTTATATATTTAATGTGACTTAAATCGATTAGATATTTTTTATTCTCTTTTGCCTTTTGATTTTCATTTCATATTTGCATATATGCTGGTGGCAGTGGTACTGCGGGTGGTCCTTGAATATTCGTCGCGTAATATTGAGTATAAGGTGGGTGAAAATTCGACGACGTGGTGCAAGATTTGTATGAAGCACCAGTAAATGCCATCAGCAATTAGTACCTGCGTACAAGAGTACTAGAGGAAAGGTACATGCCATCAATTGTTGTTAAATGAGTGAAAGAGAGGTGTTGAAATTAAATTCTATTGGTGCATGCTTGCCCTTTTGCTGGTAAAGGTCCTTTTATTGCCCCGGGGAAAAACCCAGAACATACTCAGGCATTATTCATCATATTTATCTATCATCCACAATGGTCTGGCGATATAATAAAAATTAATCAACTGTCAAATCCAAATGTATATAAAAAAATTTTCAATTAATTATTTTGTCAGTATATTTGATGAATAATATTGATGAATAATAACAAAGATTGTTTACCAGTGTTGGCTTTATGATCCTCGTCTCAGAGACACCGTAGTTTGCACAGCCGTGAGAAAAGAAAAAAAATATCTTTACCTTTCGCCATGTGTCGAACACACGGCAGTGATGGCCCCACTATATGGGGACTATATATATAAAGTATGAAGGTATGGATCCATTCTAGGTGCATATACACTATGTATACTTGAAGACTCTCTGTATAGACTCATCGTTGCAATGTGTCGGCCACTTGTGAACTTATTTGCCACTTTCCAAACATGTGTTTCATACTGTATACCTCACAACGTATATATACCTACTACACACGGCTATTTTATTGCTTTGAAGAGACCCTCACTTGCCTATTACCATTTTACCATTCTCAAAACGTAGTTTGTCATGCACTTTTTTTTTTCATTTTTTTTTTTCTATCAATGCACATCTGGAATTATATGGTATATTACGCACCCGTTCGTTCAAAATTTTTATTGGCTGCATTGTATGAGTCAGTTGTCTCCATCACGACAATTTTAAGAATCATATTTTTCAATTGTCAAATATATTTAATCTGTTTATACTTTTTATTAATGTCAATATTATTCCAAATTGGATTAGTAAGTTTGCAAAAGTTTTCATAACGACTGACTGAGTCACACATTGATGTGTATTTAAGAATGGATTATCCACATGATGGCAAACTGATCTCATACAGACATCGAATCATTTTTGGAATGTATCTGAAATAATGATTGACAAAAAATTAATTAAATGGTGAAATTGAAAAATTTAATTCATAGTAGTATAAAGAAATATTGATTTGTAATATGTTAAAGAAGTAAATAAAATAAAATGGTAATTCATATATGCTGAGAGTGAGCATGCGGCACGCGTGTGCTACCTGCTGTTTGCATGAGTACTTACCTATCTATCCCACTTGAGTTGACTTTCGGGCGGACCAAGACCTTTTCTCTCACGTCACGGTACTCTTCTGGTTGACACATGTGTCCGCCATGCGTTTTTGGTCGTCTCTTTCACAACTATGTATGATACTTTGACTGTATACCTATACACCCGTGAAAAAATTTGGCATACACGTGCTAACACTGCCACCTTATTTCACCATATGTTCGAGAGTAAAGTGTAAACTTGTGGACCTTTAATGAGATTCCAGTCACGTTGTCTATATCCAATTGATGGACAATTTGGGGACCTTAAAATGGATGATTAAAAACTGTTTTTTTTTCTTCAATCATCTCTCGCCAACGTTAATTAATTGAATTACAATAACTTGAATAAAATTTCCATATATTATATTAAATTAGTATATATTACAAATTTGCAGATCAAGGGAGATTGAAAACGTATTTAAAATGTTTGATTTCATATTCTTATTGTAATAAAATGATAAAAAAGAATAAACAAAAGAAAAAAAATTACTAAAATTCGCGACAAAAAAAATAAATGAACGGGTACTTGAGGGATTTGAATAGTATACGATTTGGGGAAAACCACTGGTTTATGTTCATGTACTTGACAATACCGAGCGTGTCAAGACGACCGTACCTGGTCACTCGCCGGAAATTTATGGACCTTAGAAGTGGATTATGAGGATTTTATTGGCTAGGTAATCCAAAGACCGGTACCATGCGGGACGTATTTCCCCGTGGTCGCGCAGGGTCACCTCTAATTTGACTATTCATATACATATATATATATATATATATATATATATATAATAATTTTCCACCAGTCTATAGAACACTGAGTTATTCCCAATTTCAGGCATTTATGTTCCAGCATTGATTCTACTTCATCTAAATGTAAAATTTTGTTTTTAACGCTATTATAATTTTTGAACTCGGACAATTGTTACTTCAACAATGAAGACTATATTCTGATATAAAATTCAAATTCATTCATTTATAGCTAGCTGTATACTATTTTTTTTTTCTTCCAAACTTTTATTATTCGTTTACATCTGTAATTTCTATTGAGGAATTGTCAGGTAAAATTTCACTGGGGAATTCCCAGATTCAAATAGTCGGGTCATATAATCCCTACACAACATCCATATAGTCAAAATGACCGTAAAATTGTTGTTCATCAACGGTGCTATGGGTGGTACCCGTCATTATTCTATTGCTGGTGGTTTCACACCAAGCACAACGGGCGTGCATTCATGTACACAATAATTATGAAAAAGATGGAAAAATAATTTGCTGTAGTTTAATTGTATCAATGAATCTCATATGAGTGAATAAAAAAATATGCGAAAAAAAAAGAACTATTTTACATCAACTTGTTGCACAAATTTAAATGTGCAACAAGTTAATGCTCATATACAATTACCAAATGAAAATTGAAAATATATTTTTTTCCACCTCGCCAGTGGTAAAACTCCCTTGATCCAAATATAATTTTTATCGCTGTGTAATGAGGGCTGAAACAAAAATGATATTAATAGAACTCAATCGAATTGATACTAAATTTTGTTGTAAACTATTGTACATAGGATAAATATTTTATATTTTTATAACATCAACCAATGGACCGATGAGGGTGGTCTTCTTCCCTCTCTATATTTTTTCATTTCATTTTTTTCCTTATTTTTCTTTATTTTTTCTTGGCATCAATCAGAGAGAATGAAAGAGTGAAAGACGAGACGACACAAAATGAAACAAACATTGGTGCTGGTGGCTTTTCAGTTATAAAGCTTTCTCTGACTACGACATCCGTTGTCGCGTGATTTGTATATTGTTTCAATGCATACTACCATATACCTATACATTATCAACCATATACCTAACGGATACATACAAGTATTTGCATATATAGACAGAGTGTATCAGGTACGTGTAAACAATTTGCGAAAATCTTTGTACAAACATGCGATAAACTAAAATGAAATGATCCATTGAGATGAGTTTCAGGTAAGTATAAGTATTTCAGCATTTATTTAACCACCAGGCAACTAATCTCATTCAAACGTAATCAACAGATCAATGATGTGCATATAGATGAAGATGAAAAGACACTGTGCATATATTTACGTAGATACAACTTTGTACGTGACGGTAAAGTGGATTTGTAACGGAAGTTACAGATTCTTCTTCTGCATACCTAAGGCTTTCGGTGTTATTCGTTTATTACTTTAACATGTGGACATACCTTTTCGTTTCAGTTTATACTATCAAACGACACGTGTTGGCCATACCAGGTTTGCAAATGGTACAGTAAACACGTTCGTTGTTTTCACTATCGTCCTTTTGCCTTCCCCTCTTGGACAATCCTACAAACTGTCGTTTATTACCTGTAAAACTCAACTATGGAAAATACATGATTTCTCAGTTCGAAGAAACTCCATACAACACATATATTTATATATATATATTTATATCAAGACGAAAAATGAATGCAGGAAGCAAAAAAAAAAGATCAAACACAGTGGGTCGCAAAAAAAAAAATATTAAAAATAACAGTCGGTGCTTCAGAGTATGGAGAGCAGAGAAAAAAAAAACAATTTGAAGATGTGTATGTTCAAAGCGGATGACCGGAAAGAACAACGTTCAATGTGAAAAACAATAGTCGCCACTTCAGTAAGTAGAAGAAAAGAAACATATGTGTTTGCATAGTGAGATATGGAAAAACTTTTAAGAATTGACCTGAACTTTAGTGTGAATATAAATCGTATCGACGGTCAATAAGTATCTTATTTATTGTTATCATAACCTCAACCGCATCGTATAAGTTATTTCCTAGATATCTTTTAATTTTTAGGTTGCACATAACCTCTCTAAAATGGCGGTACAAGGACGAGAATGCATAATATACCAAGCATTCACTGCATAATACAAGAGTACTATCAGAATTGATAAATACCGGTAGTTCATGTATGTGAGTATATATATATACATATATATGTACATCAGGGCCGAGAGGCCCCCGCTGAGTCGTGGGGCCTCATACGACGATCTGTGAGGCCCTTTTTTTTCCTTACAACAGTTGGCGCACTGCGTCATCTCTCAGTAGCCCCCATAGCATCAGCAATACATCTTTTGCTGTTTTTTTTCCCTCTCGACCCTCGTCCAATTGAATATTTATTTCGTCCTTAAAAAAATATATATATATATGTGTGTGCTTGGTTGAATCTATAGATAACCTCACACATCGGTATTTTTCAATGTAATGTCCGTCGTCTTAGTCTACATTTCTCAAGAGTGGTGAAATATGAGCAATATAGAAGAGAGGAAGATATTCCCCGGGGAAGCACACGGGTTACTGAGGTAATAGTTATAACTGGATTCTTATTTGGCTTCTGGAAACCCCGCGGATCCAAAAAATTTCGTCGTCACATGAGCAACGCATTCCCCCCCTTCGTATTCACGTCGAGAGATTCATTGCTGTCTTATATATTTCATGCAATGGAATCTGGCTCATTATATCGACTGCCAACTGTATGTGTATATACTCCATTATTATTCTACCGTGATAGTTCATTCCTTTTTGTTTCTCCTTGAAATATCGTTCGACGATATATTATGCATTCATTCTTTGCTGAAATGGTTTTATTGCTTTTATCGTTGAAGTTGCTGGGTTTTTTTTTTTAAAACTGTGATGCCAATTTTTGATGCAGCAATTATGATTTTATACTATTTTATTGAAACATTTTAATGAAATTTTTCGTTTGATTTTAGTGTCATGGAGTTCAAAAAAATAATACATGGATTGTAGATTAATTGAATATGATACATTTTATCGCGAAGATGTTTGGCAAATCAGCTAGCTGTGTTGTATCATCTCAGTTGCTATTGGTTGATTGTGAAATTCAGGTAGAGAAAACGCAGGTGTGGACTCTTCGCGCTCCGCCCATCGTGAAGTCGTCTATGTATATATATCTACTGGATTGAAGACGTGGGTTTGCCCCACGTGTAAGTATCATTCATTCCAACCACAAAGAAGCGAATGAGATCCGGAGCCACAACTAAACTATCAATGGATACTGGTATCCAATCAGAATCTCGGTGAAGCAATATAATACTTCAAACAACAGAATATAAAAGCTTGAAGTTCAAGATGTTCAATCGATTTCCATTGCAGGATAGGAACCACAAATATGTAATTCAATTTCGGCGCAGCAGCTTTAGATCAAAGTATAATTGAATGATGACTTTGACAAGCAATCAGACTCTTGGGAAAGTGGCAACAAATTAGAATTCGAAACTTGTTTTTTAGGATAGGAAAAAAACTCATCTATGATACAAAAGCATCGGCTTTTTTTTTTCCTTTTCCAATCTTTCGTTCTTTCGAATTTACAAGTTTGAAAAAAAGGGGCGTATATAACATTGGAGTTGAGAGTTAAACTCTGGCGCTTCTTTTTCATCAAATGCCGACGACTCATATATACGCATCTCGCGCATAGCGTGTTTCCGGCATAACTCCCTTGGCTCTCTATAATGTTCTCTCTTTCTTCCTTGTATCATTATTCACTATAGACCACAGAGCAATTTTTAAGAGCATCCTAAGCGTGACAAACATCATATACATCATCGTGTTCCACTTTAACATCATCAGAGTTTTCACACTCTACTCATATGATTTACAATTAGATATCTTTTGAATTTATTGACTCTTGCAAGCTCTTTGTTTTATAGTCTCTAATTTCCATTTCTTTGTCAATTTTTATTTTAAAAAAACCATTCACAACTTCATATGCGCAAATACATAGACATGAGTGGCCGTACTAAAATGATTGATAGATTTAGCAGTGACACGTACACTAGTCACTTGTCGTAATTAACGAGCTTGCGGGCAGTTCTTAAGCGTATATGTGCGAGTGTCTCTACTGCAGCACATTTCTGTTCCCAAACTCTTAACTGCCAACAAAAAGATTAAATGAAAAATTAAAACCCAAGAAAAGGAAAAAAAAAAAAGTAAAGAAACAATAAAGCAGAGACTTGTTTTTCAATTTGAACCATTCACCCACGCACAATTTATAATAACAGTCATCAGTCTCAAATACAATTTTCAAAATGGTGAGATAATTCTGCATTTATTGACTATATATAATGATATATTTCAGCAATAGAGAAGCCGTGAAAAAAATTGTTGGAATAAATTTTCATATGACAGAACATTTTTTTTTTATCGCACAATTTAATATTGCTTTGTATTTTTTAAATATTTCTCAATTGATCGCAAATATCCAACAAGATATTCGAACTGAAATAAACTTGTGTAGATTTTTATTGAGAATTGTTTGAATATACCGAAAATTTTTGGTTTGGAGTAGAGCAAATATAGCAAAGGGGTATCCAACATAGGAGGACGGGGGGGAAAAAAAAAAGGTTTTCACGAACGATTGAAGGTTAATGGGGTTATTGTGGCAATGGAAGGAATAAGGAGCGTGTGGAGTAGGTGTAAGAGAAAAAGGAGAGTATATATACATGGTGCTATGCGCGAAAACGAGGCGAAAAAAGTGAAAATAAAAAATAGGTACCTCTTGTATTCTTCCGTTCATAAATCTCTCCTTACGCATGGCGCGACGGTGAAACGTGTTCAGAAATAGATTTTTTTTATCCCACAAAACACTCACTGGTATATACACATATATAAATACATATATATATATATATATATATATATATATATATATGTGCATAGATTCACTCGTCATCGGGAGAGTGGCTATAATTTTTTATTGACTATATATGTAATATAAATCGAGTGAATTGTGAGCTGCTGCTCCTTCTGCATATCTATAAAATCTACTACCGTTGATGGACGTGCACTCTGGAAAGAAAAATAAATTTATCTATACATACACACTTACACATATACCTTTGTGTATACTGTACTTGAAAAGTTTTTATTCCTCTTTTAACAACATTCACAATTTGGGATTATAATTTTTTTTTTGTTGCAGAATTGGAGTCAGACAAATATTAAGTGGAAAGGAATAAATATGTATGCAATAATACAGATGAAAAATGAGTGTGAAGTAATTAGATATAGAACCTAGAACTAGATTCAACTATACGTAAGGAATATTAATGGGATTTGTATACGATCATGCTGCAGCCTGTCGAAGTAGAGATAAAGATGCGAAGGCAAAAAATGGTTTTAAAAAAATACAAGTTTGAATCCTTACATACATATTGTATATATGTCCTTCAATTCAAACGCGTTAATGGAAATATGGTCTCCACCTTCTTTCTACTCTCTTTCTTCTTTATCTCTTTTCACTTTTACTTTACTTATATTCTTCAATGTTTCATATCGTTAATGGGAAAAATGAACTCACACCCATATAAATCGGACAGCTGTCTCATGATTGATGTTGAGTAGGCGTTGTCGTATGCAAGCTCTTGACTGGTTTCAAAATTTTAACTTTTTACTCAATCTTCATATATATAATATTATATGTACGAATAGATAGAAAGCGTGAACACTATAACGATGTCATAGAGGTCACAAAGTTATGTACTAGCTATAAAACTGCTGAGAGTAGCACCAAGGGTACAAGAATATGGTGATCCTTGAAAGAAAAAAAAATGGAGAAACGATGTATGTATTATATGTTGGGTCACAAAACGGAAATTGACTGGCGACAGGCGGCTCACGAATTTTTTAATTACTCAGGAGAGGAAGTACGAATCGTTGAGTTTAACTTCCGGATGCAAAAATCGTCTCTGCAGTTGAACCCAGTTCTAAATAAGAAAAAAAAGGCGAATATAACACGAATTCGTAATTAGGAAGTTGAAATTAATTGGGCAGAATTTAGCCAGACTTGATTTAGGTGAAGGACGGAAGAAACAATGAAATATGCCATAGATAATTATAGTAGAAAAATCCTATTAATCTGATAAATATAATTGGTCTAGCACTAAGTTAGACAATGTCTGTAATTGATTTTTCTTTTTCTGTAATTTTATTCCATCTTTATTCATTTATTTTAATGGCTTTTATATTTTTGGATGAAAAGTTCTCATGAATTTATAAAACAACATGTAATATAAATTATAAATAAAAAATGAAAATCTATCCATCCATGTTCTTTCATTTACAAGCAAGTCCAAAGTTTTTTAGTTTATTTATGAACTTTTTTCATCTTTATTTTGAGAAGAATATGAAAAATGACGATTCTCTCGGGACACGAGACCAAAAAGTATCTCTTGGTGGTCGGTACCAAGCGTGAAATCGTCAATGACATTTCCTTTCCGGTACGTGTCCCTTGTTCGTAGAATAATTTTTGAGGGAAACTTTTTTTTCTTCTGCTATGTGTATTATAAATATTGGATACGAAAGAAGAATATAAAAAAGAAGTACAAGAAATAGAAAAAAACCTTTAATTAATACATGTGTTGATGTGAAACCTATATCTTGGGGGAAAAAATTGTTTTGAAAAATTGTGATGACACTGCTTTCAAGTGTCGACATTTTGACATTATATATATCCGAAAACTGAACGATTATTATGACTTTCCTTGTATATAAGATCAAGTGTGTGTTGGATCACCGTGTTTTGGTCATGCAACGAAATAATATATGATATTGTGCAGCTGCTGTTGTTACTTCTTCTGCTTCTACTTATGAGGTAAAATCCGGTTCACATGGTTGTCTTGGGTCGCTTCTCTCTACTCCCATATACTTCTTCGACTTTTTCGCGCTTTAGCTGACGATATTCGCGCGATTTTTTTATAATCACTCAAAGTCCCACGCTTTATGTTCCACACATAAAAAACAAAAAGGAATTAATAAACAAAAATCACCAGGCTAGTTTGCTTTTTTTTTTCCATGTCAAACTGTCGGACGAAATCAATCGTGTCTTTAAAATTTACAAAACGATTGAAGAATTAGGAAAAAAAAGTTACTAATGATTTATATATACATACATATAGATATAACAGTTTGAACATGTAACATTTAGCGAACATAGTTAAAGAGAAAAACACTGGTTTCATTCATTGCCTTTTACCTACTCAACTGACCCACATTCGCAGAATTGATTCCTCTTTCTCTCTGTAACTCGTCTGCTGCCCTGGCCCATGTCTTATATTTTTATTCAATTTTTTTTTCTGTTTTTTTCTTACGTATTCCTCCTCTTTCACGCACTCCATGTCTATACTCCTTCTCAAGTTGTTGCCGAAAGATTGCTGACTATCTCACATTTGGTTGAGCCTGTGTGTACGAGTTTCGAAGTTACGCCGACAAAGAAACCGGGTGTCAAGTACATTAGCTATCGATAACTCAGAAATTTAACATTAATCGCAATTAAATCCGAAGTAACTGTAAATCATATGAATTAATAAATATGAGTAGTGATGGGAATTGAATGTGAAGTTTACAGATATTTCATGGGAATATTTGATAAATTTCTTTGTTATAGATATTCATGTTCAACTTGAGGATAAAAATAGATCATATGCAGTTGGATATATAGATATATGGAAGAGAGAAAGGGGGTAAGAAAAAATAAATAAAGAAAGGAAGAAAGAAAGAAGGGAAACTGAAGAAGTAGCGTGACGACGTGTGACGGAACGACAAACCACTACTCACTGCTGTATTATATATCTATATACTGATGTTGACTGGTTTTCTCATATAACCGAAGAGACGAGTTCAACTCTTTCTTCTTTCCTATGCGCGCCACCATCACACAAAGATCATGTAAAGATCATTCGCTCTCTAAATTTGTTTTTTTATTTTGTTTTCAGTTTGCCATCTCATATTCAAAGACTGACAGGCTTCTTGACAGCTTCTCTCTCTCTTCTCTACTTCTACCAACGTCCGTTTTACTTTGTGTACATTTACTAAAATGCAATGCACTTTATATAGGTGCAACATTATGAACAACGCAATGAAAGATGAGGATAAACTCTCCGTTTAGGATCACAAAGTTTAATGGCATATTCAGCTGACAGCAAACATCTTTCGTCAATTCTGATATAGTACAAATGATTCGTGTATTTATAATAACACGTGAGTTATGGTAAGTCGAAGGATCACACGAAGAAATTAACGCGCAGAGTAAAAATAAAACGGATACGTTAAAATTTATTCAATTGTTATTTCACATCGATGATTTCAATTTAGAAAATTATTAATTCATATTTAATTGGAAAATTAATTAGTTGTTATTTTTTTTATTTAAGTATCTGATTTCAATGAATAATTGATGACACTGCGATTGGTTGTATTAGTTGAAAATAAATATTCGTGTTTGATAATAAAAGAACTACAAATACAAAGAAACAAATGTGAGCCATCAGTTTCTCTTCTTTTTAAAACATAATATGAATAAATTAAGTCAGAAATTCGATTTTACGCTGATATAGCTAATGACTATCATTATTTATGAACTATATGAGTATATGTAAATATATATATGCTAGTTGTCATGTACGTAATTATACAGCTGAAAAATATTTAATCGCCTAAAATGGATGAGCCTTGACTGTGTCGACTGCAAAAATATCGGCCGTGTTGAGCGCGTGAACGACATTTTGTTCCATTTTTTGTGAACGCTGCACACAACATTCTCAATTGTGTCACGTTGTTAGGTGAAACACTTGAAAAGCATATGAAGAATGATTAAAAAATGAATGATCAAATTTGTTATATAATATCATGAAGCAATTTTTTCTTTCCACGCGTCAGTATTCATGTTATCTACCTTCTTGATTGTGCTGTACGTTGTGTATAAGCATTTATTGGTGCCTGTGGACCATCCCAACGGTGTCGTAAACCATCATTAGTGTCTCCTATGGTTTCGGATTCACTCATTTCACCAAACTTTTCATATCCATTCTCGGAATCCTCAAATTCCGTGCCGTCTTCCGATAACAGACTTGGATAATCGTTATCAAAGTCATTGATAACATCATCACGATGTTTTTTTGATGGCATATATGAACACGATAATTCCTCAACTTGCCCATCATTCTGTCGACACCATAGCGTAGCTGACTGTACGATTGATTTAATTTTATCTGATATTAGGAGCAAAAGTATAATTAATTAGCCCAAAATTAATGTGGATATATATATTTATCTTTTTTCTTCACCTTTGCATTTGATCAATTGCTGACTAATGAATCTATACAAGTCGTCGAATGTATTCATCATCCGAATTCTCAAAGGTGTTACCAGTGGCTTTGGTCTTTGTGGTGTTGAAGAATGCTCTGACAAATGTCCATTAATTGATGCTTGATTGTTACGAGAAATTTTATCGTCTGTATCATCAGTTATTTTTGCTTTCTTTTGACCAACTCCAAACATATAATGAACGCCAACCATTAAGAAATGCACTGCAATACCATTGATACAGTGAATAATAAAAGAAATATTGACCGGATCAGATAGAGAAAAAAAAATTAATTGAAATTACTCACTTCCTGTTATCAAAAATAATAGAAATGTGAGAGAAGTAAAGTCTAAACAAGCATTCATTCCATGTTTCAAATATGTCACAAGATTCAATGGAATCATTCCCATAATTGTCGCTCGTGTTAAAAATGGAGCATTCAAAAATGCAGCAATTATCATTGCACCTAATAAGTAAACAATGTGCATAGATACACGATATACCTTCTGAAGATGTTCACCTGAAATACAATAACATTGTCTAACGTTTCAGAATATGATTCAGAGAAAAAAATATCGATAACAAAGTACCTGTATTTCCGATATAATCAGTGATCCATCCTAATTTTTGATCCACTTCTGCGCGCATTGTTTCAGTCACATTCCATATATAATGAATTGTATCATTGATTTTTTCTAATTTCTTCAACGTCCGTTCATATTGCTCTGCAGCTTCAGCATTTTGCATCACTATACGATTTGTACTCGTTTCTATTTTATTCCAAATTGCTTGAGCTTGTTCCTGAATATTCAACAAATCACTCAATAATTCTTGATGATTATTATGACTCTCAGACGTTTGTGACATTAACAATTCACTGGCTGTTTCTGTGAATACCAGCGGAAAAAGAAAACGATAAGAGGATCCTAAATCATTCAATAATTCATACGATTATTTCTGTGAACAATATTACAATTTACCTAGACGTTTTTTTATATCTTCCGTCATCATTGACAATTGTGCGTGGCCGGTACGAATAAGTGCTTTCTCGTTGTTCAATTCTCTGAGATTGCTCGCTACTAATTTATGCGCTGTTGTTTGAGCGTCCTTAAGATATTGCTGTTGCTCTAATAAAACTTTATTTCCGTTGGACAATGATGATAAAGCCTCTAATGTTTGATCTTCCAAACGCTCATGACTTTCCTGCAATCAAATACCAATACTAAATCATTGCCTTTTGTCATTATCATTCAAATTTATTCTCATGTTGTATATAATTTACCTTCAATGAACTTAATGTGTCGATTTGTAAACGTGCACTTTGCATTAGTTTATTAACAGTTAATTCAGTTAATGCACGAAATTGTGTACTACGCGCTGAATAGCAAACAGCTCTTGCACGATTACTCATCAAATGATAAGCATTCCACATATCTGCGTCCATATCGGTCGTACATTGTTTCAATGACTGAAATGACAATAAAATTGTCCATAATGAAATTGAATCAATATAATATTCACAAATAAAATTACTAAATCACATTAAAAAAATCATTTATGTTTTTATAAATATTTTTTTCCAATAATTATATGAAATTTTCATTGATTAAATTATAGAAGATTAACATCGTGAGGACGCGGTGCACAAACTTTATATTCTTTGAGGGGGTCCCAACAAAACAGGAAGATAAGAGGGGAATTCATGCAAGTTTGAACATGCACAGAATCACCCCACTCCAAACCTAAAAAACCCCTTCTACCCTTCACAAATACTCGGCATGAGGTTTTACAATGTGACCAAAGTTCTACATCATTATTATGACTGACAATATTCTCATTGAAATTATTGTTCAATCAGATAGTAAGCCACTTCATTGAAAAAAAAATGACTGCATTTTAAGTTACAATAATTGTGATGTGGCAATGTATATTCGACATTATAAATATTCAATGTTCGGTATGAACTAATGATACAGATATAACTGAGTTTATATACCAAGTATATCTATTACAAGTGAAGTTCTTTTACCATTTCTGCAGTACATGGAAATATTTTTCTGCCTTCAACAGCTGATTGACAGTTTAATAAATTAACACTGAGTTTTGCCAATTCCTCTTCAGTCATTGCACTGCATGATGTACGAATTTTCATCACTACTTTATGTTGGCATGTTTCAAGTGGTGATGAAATTTGTATATCAGTAATTTTCGCAGCCTCTTGAAGGAATTTTTCATCATCTGTCATTGCTTCATATGGAATTGATATTAATGGTATTCCATCAGCCATCAATACATTTGTGTCCTCCTCCGGTTTGCTCCATAACCAATTCATCAATGATGAAGATTGGACACATGTTAGAAGCAAAGGTATTATAACTATAGATCCTTTCATGTTTTTTTTTTTTTTTACTTTTATTGTCTATTATCTATATTTTATTATGTCATTCCAAACGATTCTGAAAAAAAAAATATATGTATATATTAACGAAGATAAACAAAGTAGTAAATAGTAAACAAAAAAAAATTGTTTACATAACACAACAGTGTTTACATGAAATCTTTCATTTTTTTTATTTTTGTGCATCAGGTGTTGATGCAGGTCACAAATAATAGAGTTTATTTCACAATCACAGGAAATTTGGCAACACAAATAGGTGTTGAAATTCAAGGTAATAGTCGACATTCGTTTAACCAATAATTTTTTATATACTCACGTAAAAGTCTACGATAATTCTGGGTATTTTGATATTTCTTGATATTCCAGAATTTGAATTTATCCCGTAATTTATTTAATAATTATTATAAACAGTATTTGATACTGTAACGTGAATTTTGTAACAGTAATGATGACCTTGTGCAAGTTTGAACCTGTTGATAGACGCATAATAATTATACATGTACATAATGTTCAATATTTGAAGGATTCAACGGCTGCTGGCGCGAACGCGAATGGCTAAAAATGTAAGGTTAGGTTTTGGTCATATAACCAATCATAAATAGCTCTTTAAAAATGGCGGGAGTTGACAGTGCCATCATACGAAAATGGAATATTCAGGAAATGTACTTTGGAAATATTATATGTCTACATTATTTAAATATTTTGGATTATTTATTTAAAAAAGATGTTCTAGATATTTTGTACAAGAATTATTTATTTTTTTTCGGGAACTACTTCACTTATACCGTACATTCCGGCTAACAATCGTCCATGAGTAATTGGGACTGGTTCTTTTGGTGCCAAATATGGACCCTTTTCACTCATATAAACGTAACTGTACATTATTATTAAGGACATAATTGAATGAATGTGAGAATGCGAAGAATAGAAATTCTCTGTCTGGTGAAACAATTCATATGAACATTCATAAATAAAAATTGTTATTATCCCTATGAATATAACATTAAATTGAAAAGGATACGGCAATCGTAATACCCAATATGCACTCTGTGACAATTTAATTGGCTCTTCGCATCCTGTAACAAATATTGGACACGGTGCTGGTCCAGGTTGTACTCTTGGATTGAGCGTAACATGAACTGGTGCTTTTGGAGTGACAACGTGAATTCTCATTAATTGCGCCATCAGCGGTTTTGGTTGTCTGAATAAATGAAAAAAAAGATAATGATTAATGTTGTAAATCCTGAACTATTTTCCATACTGCAATCATCAATGAAAGAGAAATTACCTGCAAGGACACGGAAAGTATAGTGGCATATCAGCTGTGCTTGATGTAACTTTATTTCCACTGTCTTTGACAATACCATTGCCAGTGGCTTTTAAAACTTTGTCAGGTGCTGCAGCCATGAAACGATGACCTCTCGGACACTCGTATTCAACACCCACAAATATTTTCACAACAAATTCTTTACCACCCTTTGACTTTCGACATTTTAATGCATTCGAATTTTGGAAACTCTTTCCACGCGCATTGTAACCATGTGCTGAATGATCACCAACCATTGGCCAAAATGATCCGCGATCTTTTTGATGCTCCAGTCGTACTGTAACATCCCATGGTAATAAAAATGCCGAAGTTGATAGAACGCCGGTTTGATGTTGAAGACCTAAATTGTGTGAATATAAACTGCTTGGACCCAAACATACAAGTGACCAACTTGAGAATTGAGGTAAAAGTCCGGTTGGTGATTCAGTATGAAACATTCCTGGTAAATATTCCGTTGTTGAAGGTTGTCTTATCAATGCCTTCTCTGAATATAAAATTGAAAAAATGAAGATCCAATTATATAAAGAGTTATTGAAGCATAATCATTTGTATTCTGTATTCTACCTTTTGCATTCTCCAAGTCTGTATCTGAAACTTGAATAACGACTTTGTGTGCGTCACTAGGCGTGAGGCTTGTTTTATTTGCCAATCTTTGGGCTTCAGCCCCAGCTGGATCACTTCCTGATTGTGATTGTCCGCCACTACCATATCCCTCGATATTATCTACAGTAATTGATTGCGTTCAAGGAGGTAAATTAGATATTCACGGCTTCGCCAGTTATGATTATGCATAAATAAATAACTCTACCCTGCAATGGACTGTCAGTTGGACTGCAAGCTTGTGTCTGTCCTTGAGGAGTTGAAAAATCAACACGAGTACACGAATCTTTTCTACTTCCGGCTGAAAACAATTGTGCTGCCCTAAAATATATATATTCATTCAATAAGATATTCATCTTCTCAATGAAAAATATTAACCAAAAATATTTAGATTACTTGAAATTGTGCGTGCTAGGCTGAAATACTGGAAATTCAATATTTTCCAATTGGGAACATCCACATTGTTTCGCCATTAATTGAAACCAATCATAGTTTGCGTGTCTCAAATTGAACGGATCTTCTCTGGGACCCTGACATCGGCCACAATTACATGCACAAACATATCTCACACCACTACAATGCTCCATTACTGGTAATTCACTGTCGTCGTCACGCGTTTCACCAGGTCCACCACCTGAACCTTCACCACCGCCTTTATGCAGAGGATTTGTACAAGGATTACCAGTGAGCGATAATACTTCACACATCTGTCTTCCAGCTCGCCAATGTTTGTCACATTCTAATTGTAATTTCTCACTAAATTCATCAAATAATGGTCCGCGTGCGTGCATCTCAAATACAGCCATTGCATGAGCGAGTTTGCTTTCATGATATGCTCTGAAAACAAGACATGAATTGAATTGGGATGGATTGAATATTTATAATTTGAACAGATGATTGTTAATGTATTTAAATGATGCAAGAGTAAATATACCTTCCATAATGTTGGGGTAAATTTTCTCGATACGTTGACAATGCTCGTGGAAGTACTTCGTTGCATCTGCTTTTGCTAAATTTCACATCTGTATTCAATAGACCATGCAGTGCTGATAAATTTTTATCCGTACCATGAATAAAAAACTCATATACAGCATTAGCAACTTCAAAAAACGTTGATACTGATGGTATCTGTCCAATTAATTAAATTTTTCGATACACTGTTAGTTTTCAATATTTTATTGATTGATAAAATTAATTCTCACCTCGAAATGAGACGCAATTGAGTGACGTCCAATCTTGCCATTATCATCGAAACCTTTAGAGAATGCTAAATTAATATGCTGTTGTAAGAACAATCGAAATGATCGTGTCTCTTTTATTGGTTTCATTGTGTTGAAATTTTGTTCAGGATTAACTAAACTTCGTGATGCAGCACCATTTGAACTCACTTTACAACTTTCAATCAATTTTCTCAGCATGTAGCCATATATATCTCGTGATTCTGTAGAACCTGTGTGAATGTAGACGAATTCTTGATTCGCAGGAATGGCAAATAAGCAATATGAACTATAAAGAGATAAATAAGACAAATTATTCTCTATAATATGATAATAATGATGAGCATTATTATCATTATGATATATAATTGTAATTAAATTATTAATTTTACCTTATATTGTGTACTATATGATTTTCTTTCAAAACATGATAGATTTGATCCTCCAACGAATGTTCTAGCATTTTTATATTGGCCAAATTTTCACCCACATCTTTGAACATTGTCGGACATGTTTCGAAATAAAATAATACACGTGGTGAACATGGACGACTATTTGTCAACCAACTCTTGGGTAAACCTGGAATTGATCCAAGAACACTTGATAATGCTCCAGATGTTTTTTGCCTGAAACAAGAATAATGCATTGACAAATAAATTATATATGTGAAGAAGGGCAGATAAATTTTCGTTTGAATTATTAACTAAATTAATAATACCTAATTTGGTCGAGTGCTTTGAATAAACGCACATAACTAACGTCAAATGTGTGAGTGGGATGACTAACAACAACAATATGTGATATATGAAAGAGAACCAATAACGCTTTTGCATATTTTTCGCGCATATATGCCCAAGCACCGAGGAAATCTTTGCATTTTAATTTTTCCATGAAATTATCATATTGTGTGACTAAAGTTTGACTATCCATGAATCCTCTCAGATGCAAATAAATAACTCGTTCTTTTGCATTGTGGCAGCCCTCAATTGTACACTATAAAAACATAAATTCATATATTTATGAATGAATCTTGTATTAAATTAAAGTAGAGAGTTTAGAAAATATATTTTTTTCACCTACAAATGTGTTATTGTTGACAGTGGGGTGATCAAGTAGATCCATTAAAAGATCTGTACCAATCATCTCGGTTTTGCAACCTTTTGCACGGAAATTCGATTTTCCAATTACCGATATTACTATGACTTTTCCATCGTTGTTTGTTAAACCCTCTTCGGTAATACATGGTAATAAAAATTTTCTTGGTCGCATGAAAACACAATATTTATTGAATATAGGTTATGTTATTGTTATACATTCATGTCCTATAGCGTTCAGTTTCCAACATTGCCAAAGTTTATTTCAAGAGTTCGGATTCGATATAGATGTCGGTCTATGTAGTTCTCGAAGTAGGTTATGTTCGCACATATTTGTTATCTACGATATTATATTATTATATATGAAATATTGATAACATTTATCAGCGAATGTAACTTCTTCTTTTGTAAAAATGATTCTCATCATTCTAATTTAATTAGTAGTGATATTAATGAAACAATAAATTTTTTTGAAAATGTTCCATATTCCACTGTTTCATTTCCCAATAAATTTTTTTTTCTAAATCTTTTGCTAACTTCACATCGATGTTTTTTCATAACACATTGCCCACATTGCAAATGTTTACATTTTATTGCAGTACAGTCCAAGCATTGCTCTGATTCTGTCTTATCCACAAATAGAAATTTTGTTCTCGATGTTTATATTGCTGTAGCAAGAAAATCGAATATATAATAAATATCACATCTCAAAATGTCTTCGACATTGGGACGGCAAATTTTGATAAATGGTTGTAATATTATCCGAAGAAAATCGAATTTTGCTGTTAATATTTCTAAATTCAGTGGAGCTGCAGCACATGCAGTAACATCAGCTGATGATACTAATAAGTTGGTGATACCGGCTCCTGTGCCAGGGATGATTCAAGCAGCTATATTGAAACAAATATCTGAACCTCTTGTAGTGGAGAATATTGAGCCTCCCAATACATTGGATTCTGATGAGGTATAATCATTAAATATTGTCTGCAACAATTTATAATTATTGTTAATATTTCAGTGTGAATGTAAATTCAATTTCTGCTATAGGTGTTAATTGATGTTCATTATTGCGCACTCAATGGATCTGACGTGTTGTTGATGACGGAATCTCAATCGACACAATTGACGTTGCCAAAAATATTAGGCTATGAAATTGCTGGTAAAATTTCACGAGTTGGTGATGATGCCGCTAAAAAAGGATTCAAAGTTGGCGATAAAGTAGTAGCACTAAATAAAAGTAATTATGGTGGATTGGCACAACAATGTAAAGCAGAAATTACCGTGAGTATTTTAAGATATCAGACAAAATATTTCTGTGATTATAATAATTAATTACATGATAAATTCTATGTTTAGGATGTTTGGAAAATACCATCGACAATTAAAACAATGGACACAGTATGTTTACTGAATAATTATTTAATAGCACTGTTTGGTCTTGAAAAAAAAGCTGAATTGGAAGAAGATGAATTGGTATTAATTAATGTTGGAATGGGAGGAATTGGTTTGGCTGCTGTTGACATTGCGGCCAATGTTTTTCGGGCGCAGGTAATTGGAATAAAAAACTGCTTATTTGATTGGTAAGATTAAATTTTTTTTTTACTGTAATTAAATCAGGTTATCGGAGTTAGTTTATCTGAAGATCGAACCACATTGGTTCGTGAAAGAGGTGCCTTCGCTTCTCTAAGATACAAGGATACAAAATTAATTAAAAAAATTGAAGAATTCGCTGCTGAACGAAACATCAAAGATGTATTCGAAGGGGTTGAGGGTGAAAAGTTCAAGAAAATGTTGGATTCGTGAGTTGATTACTCCAAATTGAATTACACTTAACCAAATTTTCCCTGATAATTGTTGAAATTTTCTTCTTTAGTTTCACGAATATCTACCAGAAAGAGCACCGAAGAAATTTATTACGCGACGACAATTTTGCTGTACTAGTGGAACACTTATCTCGGGAAGGTAATGAGAACAATAAATAAAAATAATGCAACTCAATATTCGGTTTTTAATATCGTTAATAATTATGTTTTTTCTAAAGGTCGTTTAATTGTGGCTGGATTTGCAATGACCAAGTCAGATAATAATGAAGTAGAATCAAATGAATCACCGTTCACCATTACGGGTATTAACTTAGAAGAATATAGGAGAAAACATCCTGAATCCTATCGGTAATTAGCAATCAAATAAGCCGCGACCTGCATTTGCACAACTCTTATTCAACTACTATATGAACCGTTAATAATTTTTTTTGTTCAATTTTTTTTAAATAACATCTTGTGCACATTATCATATTTATTTGCTTGTCATGCAGGGAAGCGGGCAATGATGTGTTGCAATACCACGAAGAGGGTCTTATAAAACCGTCATATTCTCTTATTGCGGGCCTCTACAGAATAAACGATGCAGTTAAATTTATTTCTGATTTAAAATCATCGGAAAAGGTTAGTGTGCAATAATTTCATCATTAACACGAATTTATTGACCAAAAAATAATTACGTTTAAATATATACAGATAATATAATAGTATTTTTATTTATTTCGTAGGTTATAATTGATATAAAAAATCCAAATGCCGAAACAATCTTCAGAGAAAAAGAAAATTAAATAATTATGTAATTATATTTTTTTCGGAACTCACTAATTTTATTGCTCATAATCGATATGAAAAAAATTTTAAACCAAGATAGCTTACAGATAAAGACAAAATTAAACAATTATGTGTAATTATATTGACTTTTTCCTTTTCGAAACCACTGCGAATTTTGTAAAAAATAAAAAAAAAAGATAGAAATATTCATTATTATTGATAAAATAATAGATTGTTCATGCATAACATAATATTTATATGAGAATAACTCAAAAAGCAAATATGCATCAAGTCAATTACAGTCTCGAGGTCGCGTACTTAGATCCTGATTACGCTTATAAACTCTAATGCAATCATTATTTCATTACACAATGGCCTTTTATCGAAATTAGAGCAATTTATCCGGGACAATGTGATAAAGAGAAAGAAAAAGAGTACACGTTGCCGGATCGACTCACGCCAAAGTCCTTGTCATTATTCTTTTTTTGCTTTACCTGCGCAAATTCTCCCACTTCATATCATATGTCTACACCGGTCTACACATTCAAACCCCGTATGATTACGGTATTTCGAGAACAAACGCGATGACAACGCACCAATGGAGAGAAAGGATAATTTCATATATGGACTTAATAAAATCCAGCGGCAAGAAATGTAAATTCTATCCATAATCTATAAAGATTATACAAAGAAAAGCCAAATTATAAAAAGGAAAAGACATTCACTCTATAAATATTTGCAGGTATGTGGCGATAGCCTCTGAGAAAATATCGTAATATCTTATAACGATGGAATAATGCGAGATATGTAACGCTTATGATATTTACATTTTTTTTCATGGTTTTCTTTTTTTCCCCGATTATTACGTGCTATTTCACAGCTTAAATTATCTCCAGAATAGTTCCGTGATAAATCACAACTGCTGACACAGTCAATTTCTTTTTTTCGCTATAATTTTTTGTTTGCCTGTTGTTTTTTTTTCTTTCTTTTTTCATCCATTTTGTCAATTTCCCAACTGCATATAATTTCGATGCCTTTGCAAACTTATTTTACCGTTGTTTTACAGTTGTGCCCCGATTGATTTACGATGTAATTAAAATGTAAACGTATATATAAATACAAAAGGTTGAGTGCTGGACATGAACATAAAGCCAAAACGAGCAGAAAAAAACAACATAAAAACCATCTCAAAAACGACACTCGAAGTTTGAAACAAAAGAAAAAAGCAAGGATTAATTCTTTTTTTTTTTCTGCTATTCATTATCATTAAAACTGCCGCAATAAAATGTTTCAGAATTAAATTGACTCACGCTGTCAATCGTAATTATTGTCCTGTTGTTGGGGCAAATGTTGCAAATTTCTTTTTATACGCCCCCGCTTGCGTTCTCGTACTGATTTGTATCGTCAGGGCTATCAGAGTTCAAGGAGAGAACCCTCGGGCATGGGCGTGGTATATAAATGCATTTACTCGATGACAGCTTACGTCCACCATAAATATGCATATATATATATATATATATAATTTTTTCCTGTTGTTTATATTCTTTTTTCCAATTTTTTTTTTCTTTTCCAAATCCAGGACCTATATGCACTTATCAACAAATTTTATCGACTGTGTGGGAGCACAAACAATATGTTACACAATCGTTAATGCAAAAAAATAATATAGCGTACTTCAACGGAACTTTAACTTACCGGGATGTATAAATATATGAGTTTTTATATGTATACGTACACGTATGTGTGTACTTTAAGACTGTCAGTTGGAGAAAGGCGGCCACCCACCATATTACGCAACGTCGTTTGCTCCAGTTATCAGTGTACAATTCTTTTTAATCCCAGCAAAACCTACCGGTAAGTATATGTATAGAAGTTGCACTGTTCAATGAACAAACGAGTCTGTTGTATCTTGTAATTATATATTATATAGTTATACACGTATATTTATACGTGTAGTTCATAGACTGCACATTTATCACGTATAAATTTAGTCATTCAATGAATAAAATTTATGCACTATTCATGAATATATATTTTTATTTCAGATACTCAACGACATGTACAAGGAAAATTATTTATGAATTATTGTTTCATATCATTCTCGATGAACTGAAGAGAGAAAGTGAAAAAAAATTTTTTATACCGCTAAATAAATTTTTTTTATTCAACATTAGGGTTTTTATATCCATGTTCAATAACAATATGTGAGTGTGCAGTATCATGAAGGCCACCCGGATTACTTTTCCTTCATTCCCTTCAACTGCCCCTGTCGTAAATATTCCTCGTTGCCTTCTCCAATTTCTCAGGATATGTTTGCAATTTTTTTTTTTTTTTCATCGCTCTCAAAGTTCACATAAAGTAAAGTAATTTAACTCCAAACATTTATTTTGTATTTGATCTTTTGATCAGGTAAGGAGGATATATTGATTTTTATTTCGTGATAATTTACTGTTAGTTGGAAATAAATGAAACAAGAAACAAAATAGGTGATGAATCAAAATGTATATTGATAGCTTATGGTGCAGGAAAATATTTTATGAGTGCGTGTGTGAAATACCTGATTAAGTTACCCAAAGAAGTTTCTTTATTTCTATCTACAATTCAGCATGAATTCGCAACACGTAAATCATAGATATGTGAGGATTAAAAATTCGAGCGTTATTCTTCTCTCTATATGACCATAATTGAGCGGGTATTTTTAATCATGATTTATCTCGCTAAAATTATTGATAACTCAGTAAATAAAAATTTTCTTTCTTTATGAAATTTATTTTAAGATATGTTATATTAAAAATTCAACTTAATATCCAATTTTTCGTTTGTTGATAGAGCTACTTTTAATAGCGAGTATAGTAGATAGATTTAAAGCATTAAATAGAAATAGTGACGGGAGCGACATGTACCGGCAAATACATATTTTGTATCTACTTATTTATTACAGCTACTTACAGACTCCAACGTCCGCGTGAGAGGTTTTTTTTTTTTTTTCGGAGACACACCGCTCACAGTAGGGATAAGAAAACGCGTGGACGTTGCAGTCAAACACCATTCGCGCCGTGACTTAGTCTACCGATTGCGTTCTTGCAGCGAACGCGCGTGTACGATCTGCCGTCTGCTCATGGTTACCTCTTCTACTTAAAAATACACGTCAAGCACACTCCGTATCTACTTAATATTTAATTAATCAATATATCTAAATCTGTGAATTATTTTATAGTGAATGAGAAAAAAGTTGAAACAAAATTTTATTTCTAAAATTATCGTGTAAATAAAATGTCAAATTAAATTGAATTGATAACTTATTTTAATTTTAAAGAAGAGAGAATGTGCATCCAAAATTATACAACAACTTGAATAGCATTAATCGAAGAGAAGAAATAAAAAAATTCTTTTTAAACCAAAAAAAAACAAAAAAAAATGTTTACAATAAAGAAAACAGTGATGTTAAATCGAACCTGCGTGACAAATAAAAATCATCGAAGGATCAGTTGATTTGTATTACAAAACTTGAATATACATTTATCAATAATAAAATTAATTGAAAAATATTATTTAATTGAAATTTTTTAATTCATAATTTTCAATTGATTAATACGAGGAAGTGAAGGCCGTTATAGGCCAACAGCTGTTTGTGTTGCTTGGTCGAGAAACACGCCCACAGTATTTTGCGCTCACCTCGTCGACTTTCGATGAAAGAAAGTTATAAGAGTCGAAATAAAAATAAAGAATTAATAATAAAAGAATCTGTGATTAAGCAAAACGATTAATGTCATAAATAATATATTGTAAATATATATATATAAACTCTGAATGATTATATGTATCGTGCGCTCATGAATTTTCTCTGCGAGCACAAATCAATCCAATTTTCCATAGGTAGCAGTGATTGAGCACAGCAATTGGAAATTATCCCAAGGAAAATAATAAGAAATCGATCCACACTATTTAAATCACTTCACAGTTAAAAAATAAAAATAACTGCATAATATTATTTGTTCACATGATAAATTCCCTAACCACATCATATTACATAAAATTTCAATGGATCGAAGAATACTGATTTAAATAGTTGTGTAATAAAAAACGAAATGAACCCAAAAAAAAGACGATGAATCAGTTTGTGTGAGTGTGTTCACCTTGGCGGATTAATTCAATTAGATAAATATAACTAAACGAAAGACATTGGATTATTAAACTCTATACTAAAAAAAAAAAAAAAAAAAAATAGGAAAACAAGATAAACTATTAAAAGTCGCAGTGGGACGTCAAAATTCTTTGGATTCACTTCAAGAACAGGTTTGTATGTCAATTTCAACTACACACATATATATCTCCAATCAATATAACGATACCTTTACAAACACAGATAAAAAAATATTTGAATGATTGCGGGGACAATCAAAAGTGAGAAATATACAAACAAGCCTTAAAGATATTCAAGTTAGATAATTTCTAATGATTAATCATTCCCTACATTCATAATACAATGATTATAAATAATAATACATTGGCGCATCTCATATACTTATAATCATTATTCAGTATTATCAATAAATCAAAAAAAAAAATCTCTTTATCTTCTGGTAAAAGAAAGTTTTGTTATTTTTTTTTTTTTTTCCATTTAAAGATCGGTTATCTATTACATACAACAACCGGCATAAGATCACGCATGGTATTTGACTTTTTCGATGTATACGTACATTTATATCCCATATATATGCATATATATATATATATATATATATATGTATAAATATATTTAACGTAGTTTCGTGATGTATATTCGCGCACGTCAGCTGGTGTTCCATGAGGGAAAGTCGCGGAATCGTTTGTCTTCTTTGATAGTTCAACACGTCAAGAAATTTTAACATGGATATACAATGCAATCAATTGTGCCTGTTTTTTTTCTTTTTTTTTTCAATGCAATTAAACCGCAATGATGACATTCATTATGGGACAGTATATATGTACAGATATAAAGAAAAAGAAATATATATATATTGTATTTTACAAGGTCATCCCGTTCCTTTTGATTTTTTTTTTTTTTTCGTTGTACAATTCAACACGCACTCATGCTCATGAACATGCGTCTCATCATAACGGTACTGTGACAGTGCTCCGCTACTGATGTTACTTGTACCCATTATACCACTACAATAATATATATGTATACACATATATATGCACAAATAAAAGTGTATAATTTTAAATATATATATATATATATCTGTGTATACACAATATATAAAATAATTTCGACATGAAGAATTCCAAATAGACATATTGATCTGCTGAAAGCTTACAAGATAGACATTTCAACGTTTCTCTCTTGTTCTTTTTTTTTTTTTTCTTATTATTATTTCATTTCATTAATCTTTCGACATCGTTGTATATAATAATAACACATATTTATGTAGAATAATAATAATATCGTTGAGCATTCACGCTTGTCAATTGATCGACAAAAGTATATGGCTAATACAACTTTTCATTTTAAGTGTCCATCAGACAAAATGCGCGTGTGCGAAATAAAATAAAAAAATAAATATGTTGCATATGAATGCAGAAGTATATATTATTGTATATGTATATATCTTTGTGCAATAAATGAAACGAGGAGAGAATAAGAAATGCATATATATATATATATGTATACAAGAGTGGGATAGAAATATTTATCACATCAAATGTAATCGGTTTTAGTAGAAGTTAAATTTATTACATTTAATGATAGTTAATCGGCTGTTACCGACAATAGCTAAATTTATTACGATGAAAAAAAAGTTACCCCGGGCATTATATATTTGTAATATACCCTTATATATATATATATAAATCTATGTGGTGGGCGTAACAAATTTCTTTCTCCTTTTAAATAAATTATTTATAAATTATTTATATAGTATTAGCAATTAGATAAGAAATGAAAAATAATCCATAGCTTGTGACCCTTTTTTTTCTTTCTTTTATCTTTGATTCGCAAACTGCGTTCGATATATATATATATATATAATAAATATATAAAATTGTGCTTGGACCTGATTCGATTTATCTCCGCCGCAATTATAATTTCCCAGCCGATGCCGTGAACCGGCTTCACGCAACTTTCACAAATGGCGACTATGTCAGTGGTCTTTCTCACTCTTTTACTCTTGCTAATATTCTCCACCCTTCTCTTCATTTATAATATGTATCGCACTCACTCATTCACTCAATAGTGGGACAAAATTTGCCTGTTTCCTCCTCTTGTATTGCTCTTGCCACCGTGTAAGTATACAATTTCTCGCGCCCCAAACATTTACATAATCGTATGACAGAGGCCTGCGCGCCCGCGAAGGAGATCGAGAAATCCACCTACAAATTCTATATATATATATGTATTTGTGAATATACGCAAATTTTATATGCCTTTTTTTTTCTTTCTTCAATTATTTAAGCATTGACCACGTCAGCGAGTTTATTTTTCATTGGCAAATTAATTGTCAGGAAAAACTTCGTTCTCTTCTGAAAAAAATAAAATCAATATAAATAATTATTTAACATACGGTTTTTTTATTTCTTCATAATAATACATAAGAGTATTAAATGATACATCCATAAAGATGCAAACAAGCACCTACATACCTTGTATATATTATGCATAAGTAGATACATATATACATATAAAATATTGTTGTTTGAAGACACGTGTTTCATGTACATTCAAAGTACCACCACGAAGTTTTATAGTATCCATATATAAAGGAGCCATCTTGAAATACCAACAAGGATATCGACTCGTGTGTCTCCTCTGCACTTTTTATTTAGTGTTCGAGCTCACGAATATAACTTGTTGTGCTGTATATCATCCACTCCTTCGCTTCTTCTTTTTATCTTGTGTTTTTTCATCTTTTATTTATTTCTTTTTTTTTTCTATTAGCTCCTTTTCTTTTCTTCAACACTGTTATTCGTGTACCTTCACTGCATTCTTTCTTCCTTTCTTCACTCGTTGTCTATATCTGAACGAGTGAAAGTTCTTCAACGAAACCTCACATAACCTTAGTCGTTACCATTCCAAATAATCGAAATTTCATCACAAATATTATTGTGATTGAATTTTATTGTATTGAAGAAGTGTTGAGTTGAATCGTTATTAATCATTTATGGTATGGCAACACACGTTATTTTCCAATTTCCTTCAGGATTGAACTATGCAAGAAGCATCTATTAAAGTTGACGTTATCAAGAAATAGATAAATCAAATATTAGTTACTTGTATAGTCAATATGTGTATTCAAGATCACAAGTTGAAGGATCATTCCGTGATGAAATGCTGTAAAATAACAATATAGAATATTAATAACTTATTCAATTATAACCATCAAATGCTTTAGAAAAATTAGAATTTCACCTGTGTAAATGATGGGATAGAAAATTCCATCGTGTTGGGTTGATTGCAATTCTTTCAATATATATAAAAAATATTAATTATTGGTCACAAATGTGAAGAGATATTGATGAGAGTATTCCAACTGATGTGCAAGAAGTAATATACATATTTATATATATATATTCAAAACAAGAATTGTGTAGTTTTCTCCACACTAAGATGATGCATAAGTGTCACGCTTGAATAAACGACAAAATTAGTTACAAGTATACGCGAGTGTTAAAATTGACCACGCGCAACGAGATATCACTTTCTCTATGTTTTCGATCACTATCACATTAAAATTATACATATCCACATATATATTCGAATATAATTCATATAAATATACACGAGAAAAAGTAAATGTTTATTCATATATCATACACTTATATATATATATATATATATATATATGTAAATATAAATATATTCTCTAAAAGGCCGCGAACATTAAATTGGAGGATGAAGCATTTAAATTATTTTCCACGGTCAAGGAGGAAGTTATATTCCATTACTTAGGCGTGGCCAAAATAATACATAGTCCATTTTATATCAGTCAATTTATACATACACGTAAATATAAAATATATATGTATACATAGTCATATGTGTGTACATATAGGAACCAGGGAAAGCAGACTACCATAAACTTTATGTAAGGTGAAAAGACCATTTACAGAAAATTCTCTACATTTTATCTGAAGCAATGCAATTTTCATTAAAAAAAAAAAAACCCATATACTTTTTATTCCATTCAACGAATTAATTAAATTAAATTATATATTCTAATGGAATAATATTTCTTATTAATTTTTTTTATCTGTATTTTTACAGAATCAAAACGATTGGAATATACTGCACGTAGCCATGAACCTCGCGCTGCATGGATTCCTGCTGCAGGGTAAGCAAAAGAAATTGAAAATAAAAAATTAAAGAAATAAAAGATGATGATAATAATGATAATAAAAAATAGTGTGAGCTAATATATATTTCTCTCGTACTTCATGATTTATATATATGGAATGTGCGTTTTGTTCGCGATGTGAATTTAAAATATTATTTCATATACATATCTTTATACATACGTATAGTATATATATATAATGCAATGCGGTCGAAAAGCGTAGGTAGCATTGTAACCATTGACCATTATTATAATTACGACGACTCACACACTTACATATATAATATAAATATATACGCATTGTATATATATGTATAAATATGAACTCCTCAAGTTGCAGGATGTGCGGAGGATTCTTCCGGCAATTATAGAAAGAAACCTAATCTTAAATATAAAACACATCTCATCATTATTTTCAATGCTAGACAATATCAAATGTATTACCAAGAACCAAAAAAAAAAAAAAAATACTTACTGTTTATGTAGGCATTAATATGAATAATAATAATATTCATATAGACATAACGTCAACGTGAGATTCTTGTGACTCATCATTGGAGAATCACCGATGTCGTAGGCGCTATTTTATCGCCGTGCATGGTGATGATCAACTGAAAAAAAAAAAAATGAAAGAGAAAAATAAGAATAAGCAACATGTAATGATTACTCTAACATGAATAATCACAATTATTTATATATCGAGTAAATTCCAGTTGGGTATATATATATACATGTATATAAATATGTGGGCAAGGCCGCGAGAAGGTCGTAAGTGAAACTTGTGAAAAAAAAAAAAGAGAAAGAAACTGATGACGAAAATCATTTGTAAAATAGCTCATCAGCCATTTTTGTTAATTAGTGTATGGACTTCTGTGCTCTGCTTTTGTTTTTATTTCTTTTCTTGTTCGTTGAAAAACACTACTCAACTGAATCTGAACGGGTCACCTTCTCTCTTCCCAAGAGCGTGTACACTGTTTGTGTGTTGTGCAATCGCTGTAACATCCATGTTTATATATATATATATATATATACAGTGTCAGGACGTGCTGCTTTGAGACCTTTACTTTCCAACCCGAGCAATATAAAACCTGAAGACTTGAGAGAATATATCACGCGAGAATTGAGAGAGTAAAAAAGATGCTTCACATATAAATTAAAAGATTTTATTATCGTATTTTTTTATAATTAAAAATTAAAAGAAGATAAAAAAAAATAATAATCTATTAACAGAAATTATTTTGTCCAATTTACTTTCATTTAAAATTACTTCAAGTTATTTGTTGGAGGATATAAAGGTATACATACATATCTAAGTGTTATTTATTTTTGTATTGTTTTTCCTGTCATCTACCTCTCGAGAGAAAAAAAAATAAAATTGAACAAATAATAGAGGCTTTCCGTTTCCGCTTTGTACTCTCAGGGGCCGGCCACAAAAGTGAATAGCAATGACTTCGTTTTCGCGCGAGCGCTATACGAGGTTTACGGGTCGGATGTTGGAGATGCGATTCTCTATTACCTTTGTACATGAAATAAAATTGCTATTAGTATTCATGTATATATGTATTATATACTTAGATACTTTTGTTTATGTATATTGGTAATGCGTAGCTCTTCGTATAACCCTGAGGATTCTTTCTCTAATGGGATATATACATAACATGATGATCCTTTCTTCGATGCGGAACAAAATTATACACACCGGCTTCTCGGTCGAACGACGACCTCTCCACCATTGGGTGCGCGCACGTTCCTTTAAACTCCACAACGTTGTGCAATTTAGATTATGTATTTGTTGTTCATAATGTTTATTGTTTTTGTATTATTTTTAAAGTAGAAAATCAATCGTTGTTGTGTGGCCAAAGTAATATGGCAATTATTCAATGTTTCTTTTTTTTTTTGGTTATGTTCTTTTGAGGATAGTTGTAGAATCTGATAAATGTTGCGATGAAGTCGAAGAAATTAGGATAATTTTTATTGACGATTAAATACTCTTGAAAAATATGCAGCAATTAAAATAATAGTAGGGTAAAGGTTATTTTTTTTTTCGCAATGTCCAAAATATCATCTTGATATTGGATTAATTTTTGCATGTGTTTAAAAATGTTGTAGATTGATTCAGTAATGTTTACCATAAATGGTATACAACGTCAGCTGAAAGTTAAATTCACATTAATTCAGTCTGGTTGAGAGTCTATTGTGGAACATGGTCACCAATATTTATGAAGCCATTGTTAAAATGGAGAAATTGTTATTTTTACACGTTGCACATCTTGATCAAGTTTCATCAGTTTCACATGTCATCTGATCAACACAGTTCGATTGAATAAAAATGAGATTGGAGAAAAAAAAATGTAGTGAAAGGTTGCTTCAGGTCTCATCTTCTTACGTGATTCGACAATAATATTATAAATAAATACATATATATTATTGAAATTCAATACAACATATGCCCTTTTGAAGTCTGATAAACTTCAATCGACTCTTCGTTGAATATATATTCTCATTACAAATATACATAAAGAAAAATAGAAATGTGACTGTATAATATACAAGAAAAGTTCCATTAATAATGAGCAACTCGAAGCAATAGTCAATTTATTTATCATTCAATGAGGATATATAAAGTGAAGAGTGAATAAAAAAAAAATGAATAAATAAATAAAAGTTGGCAATAGAGCATCGATGCAGCTTGAGATACTTCAAATCATCATTCAAGGACGCGAGTACCAGGAATATCCTTCACAATATATATTTATTTTATGTGAATACAAGAGGGATTTATCGATCAAGTGGCTGTCAAGATCGATGGCTCGTTTATTTGTCTTGAAATATATATCTATACCTAGAAAACGAAGACGAGTTTCGATACTGAACCTCTTTACTGCCAATCGTCTGCCACACGACCAAGCAGAGCTCTCTGGTAAATGTCATGAGATTCACACAGCCATTACTTGAAGGATGTTATATCATTCGATGCTGCTGCTGATAATGATGATAATGATGATGCTTCTCTTCTTCTTTTTCTTTCTTTCATACCTTTGGCTATCAATTGAATTAAATAGACTATCTTAATTTCTTTTTTACTTGAAATTATTGCATTACTTATATATAAGTGGAAATTTATTTATATATATATTCTGTAATAGTTGTAAATTGAAATAACTTATATTTAATTAACGTGAAGAATCTAAATTAGTCATTTAAAAAAATTAATTTCACGAGATGTGTGTTAAAAGAAAACAAATAATTGTGCCGTTGGTGGGTATAGATCGTACACGAAGAATTCTGGGCCGAGGTCATTCGGAATATTAAAGCTAGAGACCTATTAAACCAATTTCGTAATTCAACATTTATAATTTATATATTATATATATATAAATTTTTTTTTTTGCTTCATTTTTTGTTCGATTTTTTCTGTCGTTTTTTTTTTTACTAGACTACATAACCATCACTTCCGAGCGCTGACATTTTGGGCAAGGATGTTGATTATGTAATTCAAAGTGGGTATCGCTCGCACGCAACGTGAAAGTTGTGCGGGCAAAATAATAATCAATTGGGTATATCATATTTGATATGTATAACTTCTATTTTACTTTATTTATTTATTTATTTATCGTTTCTTCGACGAGTATTTATCAAAGTATATATTCAATTATATATCAGATAAAATATAATTGGTGTGGATATAAATAGAAATACTATGTAGCGAATTGTGTGTCATGATATATATTTTGTTTTTATATGAAATTGTCAAAATATGAATGAGAGGAAAAAAATGGGGAAAAAAAAATTTGTTACACTCGACGAGACACATATACAAACGCTTGGAGAATTATTTATGAAATTTTTGGTTTCTACGTGCGGAATTCCCTATATAGTATATATACTTGTGGCTCTTCTCTCACTTTCTATTTCTTCCCTACCTTTCTCTTTTCACATTTTTTCAATTTTTTTTTTTTTTATTGTTATTCCTTTATTTTTTTTTTTCTCTCCCTTCTTTTTACTTTTAATTTTCAATTCACAATTTATTTAAATTTGTGTTATGAATTTTCTGTAACAATTTTCAATTATGTATTATCATTGAAATAAATAGGGAAATATTTGAACGAGTATTTATATAAATATAAATGTATGTATGTATGTGTATATTCTTATTATATATTCATATATATATTTATATGTATATATTACTACTCATTACGTTTTCGATTACACAATTAAGATTGATGCGCGGATCACGAATGAAGAGATCGCGTGCGGTGAAAGGTTCCGCGGTAGTGCGTATAGAATAATCTAATAAGTCATCGGTATATTGCAGTAACCGCATACTCTCTGCGTCCGGATATTTCTTGAGACTTAATATATACATAAAATGAATACATATATAGAGAGAGGTATCTATTGTCGGTACGTTATAATAAACAATTGCAATTCGCAGGTGTTAGATCGAGGTTAACGTTAACTGATCCAGCTGTAGTATCATGTTCATTATATATATTAATATTCCATATACAATTTCATTTGAGGTAAACGTAAAAATTTGTGCACGATATTTCGATTTGTCAATTGTGTAATTTTATTAAAATTTGAATTTATGAAAAGACGATGAAAAAATTATGATCGAGTAACAGTGAGATTATATTTAATATTTATTATGTTACATTTGTATGTGAAATTTATCATAATATTTAATACAAGATATAGATATTTATGATTATTTCATATAGATAGAAATTGAAGTGCGAATACTTCTTTTATTTAATGGTAAAATTAAAATTTTTTTTTTATTTGTAAATTTTTATTAACTATTCAATTAATTTATTAATACTCTCATTGCAGTTATCTTGTCGATCTTCAACTATCAATATGGCTTTCAATTGTGCAGCGCGGGGGAACCTGGTGTAAGTATTTACAAATAATTTTTGTTTCATAAATAAGAATGAATTTGATTCACATCAGAATTTATTTGATCTATTAATAATATTTATATTTATTCATTTTTTATGTTGTTCAATTTGAAAACAAAAAAAAAAATGAAATTATTTCAGTATCTGGACTTCGACAATTTGCCAGAGACGAATTTTTCGTGCCAGGGAAAAGTGATTGGTGGATATTATGCTGATGTTGAAGCCGGATGTCAAATGTTTCATGTGTGTACCATTGGTCAGAAAGGTAATTCGGTCTCTTGAACATAAATATATATTGTTAATACTGTGAATATATACAGTATACATATATGGTTTATAATACTTTAAACGATGACTGAAGCATATATAATATATGCATATAGATTTATAAGTTATAAAGCTTGCATAATTCATTACATAAATTACCATGACCGGCTCGTGCCGTTGACATTTTTCATCTAAATTTTTTATTTATTTATTTATTCATTTTATTTTTTTTTTTTTTGTCTCTTACGATTTCCCACTATTATAACGATCATATATCTATATATATATGCATATAATACATACTTCCAGCCGTTCATTCGTGCGGCAAGGCGAGAAAGTCACTCGATTTTCTGTCGCATGATAAACAAGACCACTCTATGAATTCTTATAAATGGAATAAATTTTTGCACATCGAATACAAATGAAAATGGATATTTACGATGCATACTTTTTTTTTTCCTAGAAACTATTGCATGATTAAATATTTATTTAATTTTTATTTCTCCCCATTGCGTCTTCGATCGATCAAGCAGTGATTTTTTTTTATTATTTCAATTATTAAATATCACTGTGAGTTAAAATAATTTTATTCAAATTAATATTTGAATGTAAAATAAATTTTTATTATTAACTTTGAATGGTGTAATAATAAGAATCTCACGTTTACCGTGAGATGACGTTTCAGATGAGATAATGGACATAAAGTTCCTCTGCCTCAATGGAACTGTGTTCGATCAGGAAACGAGAGTTTGCGAGCGTGTGGACGAGGTCGACTGCAGCAAGAGCGAACGCTTCTACAACCTCAATCTCGAGCTCTATGGCAACAATGCCGTGACACTCAGGTAAATGTCATGAACGCCATGAGTATTAATCTATACGAGAAAACAAAAAAAAAAAGGCCCGAACAAATTGAAATCTCAAAACTAACTATCCAATATAAATGCAAAAAATAAATAACATAAAATAGACAAGACTGTAATCACGCAATGTTGCCACACTATTTTGTTTTCATTTATTTATTCTTATCTCTATTTTTTTTTTTTTTTCCAGTTGTTTTTTATTATATTTTTATATTGTAGTTGTTCTGATACACGCAAGTACATTCACCCTGTCGCAGTAACGACGACGGTGCGCGCGTGTATACATACTTTCGCAAGGACCAACGATACCAAATGCCTTTCATTTGGCATACCTTCGCGTGTTACACTTAATTTTTTTGCCTACTTTTGTTTTTTCCCTTTTTTTCTTCCTACTTTATATCATTGGATATTCTGTAATAATAATGCACGACTTGTCAACTCATTTTTCATCATTCAATTTATTGTAAATTTCGTTTAATTTCTTTGTCGCTTTTATATTTGCAGTTTGCATGAGGGTGAAGACGATGGAGATGAATCATCAATATTAATTGAAGATCATCAAGGTACAATGTCCACACGACCAAGTACGACAACAACAACAACAACCCAACGACCCGCGGTTGTATCATCAACCACTGCAGCAAGTGGACCATACCAACATCCAAGTGGTTATCCACAACATTATCAACCGCAACCGCCATTTCCGTCCATTCAAACTAGTCAATCAAAGTCTCTATATGACGATAAAAATGGCGGTTATCATCGTCAATATATTTATCATATTGAAAACAATGATGAACAAAATAATGCTAATCAGAATGATAATCGTGCGACGTCTTATCAAATTTTTAGTAATCAAGGACAAAGTTCTACAACTGGTGCACCACAAATTCATCAGATTCATTATAGCTCAACGTCAAATCCATCAACAGTGTCGCCAATATTTCACGCTACATCATCAACAATCCAAACATTATTGTCAGCAAATAATCCAACGTTGATTAATCCTATTTTTCATAATAATGGAATATCCAGTACAACCGAACACTACAATGTTCACAGCAATACACCACGTGAAACGACAAATTATCAACAACATCATAATGCTGATGATGGAATGCATCATCATACTGATAATCATCAGAATGAGCGGCAATTTTTGACGCCAATTCAAGCAGCAAGTCAGGGAAAAGTATCAAAATTGACACTGTCACCTGTACCAAGTCAACATGAAATTGAACGCACAAAGCAACAGTCAAAAGACAATGTTCAATCAGTTTCACAATCTCAACAACAGCAACAGCAGCAACACCGAATAACCGGAAGTTTTTTAACTATTGCTTCAGCGGGAAATGGATCGCCCACTGTTAGATCATTTTATCCAACGCCAAAAGCATCATCCAAGTCTCAATCATCGACGACTACGCATATTACACAACATATACATATAATTCCACCATTCACGATACCACAATTGAAACCGCATCAAGTTACAATCAATTTACCGCCGCCTGACATTCAGAGAATTGTTCAAAATCCATCGCCATTGTTGCCCACACAATCGCGTGTTATTGTTACAGCTAAAGCAAGTGTTAGTGATGAGTCTGGTAGACCATTAAATTCAACTCAACTTGTAACACTTCCATTACCAACTGTTCCAGCTAGTTATGACGATTATAAAGAGGGTGATGAATCATTTGATCCATTTTATCGTGATGTACCGAAAATACGCAATACACGACGTTCTTACGGTGGTGGTCTTTCATTTTTGGGTGAACCAAGGAAAAAAAGATCGATACGTAATCGAAGAAATGTCGATGTGAATGCGGAGATGGATGTAGAGTCTGTTGAAGAAATCGATGATGATGAAGATTTTCATGCAATGTCAGCGACAACTGCGGACAATAGTGAAGAAATTGTTTTAGATTTCACTACTGATGAAGGCAAAATTGCGTCTTATGAAACGACAACACAGATTCCTGATGACAAAGCGCAATATGATAATAGTGACGGTGTGACTGAAACAGAAATTTTAGATGATAATGTTACAGAAATTCATACCAACGAACATGATAATACTCCAAGTGATGAACATTCGTTAGAAGACAAAAATTTTGATTATCAAATTGATAGTGGTGAATTTAAAAATAATTATGACGACAATGATTATATTAATTACGATGAATATTCAGAGGCACCTACAGAAATTAATGATTCATCGGGGATAGAAACGAGTACACAATCAGTTGATAACAATGAAACAACACAAGCTACAATTGTTAGTTATGATCAATATAGTGAATCATTGGAAGATAATTCTGACAATGTTACGACAGAAATTCCAATGACATCACAAATCCCGAGTACAACTCTATCAGAGAATATAACAGATAATTATTATGAAGATAATGATAACAATAATAATGGTGGATTGACCGAAGGAATTTTGATATTTACTGATGAAATTCCACAGACGGAGGTGAAAGATGAATCTCAGGAGAACGAAAAGGATGATGATGCTGATGAAAGAATTGAAAGTATGTCGGCTTATCCAATTCCACTCGATTACGTTGATGATAATTATGAACCGGAAAATTATCATGAGGAAAAATCTGTTGAATCTGTTGAAACAGATAATGAGAAAAAAATGGAATTGAATAATCGAATGAATGGATCTTTGGCTGATGAAGAAAATTATACTGCTACAACAGTAGTCGACACCACTCCCGTCATTACATCGACATCTACAAGTTCTACTACTCTTAGCACAACTTTAAGTACTACTATTCCAACCACACAGAGTACAACTACATCTTCCACAACAACCACAACATCTACAACGACCCCAAGAACAAAACCAACTTCCATCAAATTATTTAAATCCATGACAACCCGAAGAAATTATGTTTACATACCACCAACGACAACATCTGTGCCAGTTAAAATTAAATCACGACACTCATTGTACAATCCAAAACCTGCAAAGCCACCAAAATCCTACAATGAATTGGCACCAAAACCAGTGATTAGAAAAATTTCTCTCAATGCACGGAGAGTACCTTCTACGGCTCCAATTCGGAATAGTTTGAATGATATTTCGGAATTCACTACTCGTTATATAACTGAAACAACACTTGCAGATAATAAAATTCCGGATACTACTACACCGGAATCATCAATAATTGCACCAAGCTCCGAAGCAAATGTGGAGAGATCAACGGAGAAGAATTCTGATGCTTCTAATGATACGACTACGGTGAATGAAGTTGATGATTTTGATGAGAAAACAACTACTAATCAGAGTCCAAGCACAGAAAAAATGATTGACTTGGTAATTGTCACTCCAGAAACACCACATTCAACAACAACCAATGTCTATGATAAAGGAGAAATTGGGTCTACAACATTCGCATCTATGCAACCGATTCATCGAAAATCCATTTCTATTCTCAAACGTAATAATGCATTTGTTTGTCCGAAAAATTTAGAATCAAAGCGATTTTATGCTGACCAACGTGATTGCCGATTAATTCATTATTGCTCATATGGTTATTCGACTTATCAAATTCTTGATTTTCGATTTGTTTGCGTGGAAGGCACAGTATTTGATGAAGAAACGCAGAGTTGTGTTCAAGATAATGAAAATTCTAATTGTATTAAACGAATATGGTGAATAATGGTGTGTACAATCCACAGTTAAAATGTCATGAATATTTGTCAGAACTTTCTTTTAACTTTTTTTTTATCATTCGTTCTTCGAAATATGCCTCCTTGATTTTGGTAATTCGTGAATCCACAATTTTAATATTCGAGAGTGAGTTTATAATTTATATAATGTCTTATAGAGTTTTGAAGGGCCGCATCATTTTTAATTCTCTTGACTCATTACTTTTTTTTTTTCTCCCTTTTTTTTTTTAATTATTATATACGCGACAAATACATTGTTGTCACGAATTTATCTGCCATAAAATGGACGAATGAATGGTATGAGTGAATGTTTTGAATGATATATGAATGTGTGGATTCACACTTATTAAAATTAATGCCATTTGGAGAACGAAATTATATATTATACACATTGAACTTGAATTAATGTGTGTATCAGAAAGGACAAATAACTAATTTTATTCATGCATTTTATTTGTGTGTATATAAATATAGTTAAATACATTTTTAATTGCGAAGGAAATGAATAGTGGAATTATTTAGCGACTCTAAGTATCGGTGGATTTATCCAACGATACAAAAGACGTAGTCTGCATTGAATCTGTTTTTCTTATTTCTTCATTTGCTCAACTGCCAGATTCTTATTATTGTTTATAAGCAAAAGATGAACAGAAAAAGTAGAAAAGAAAAATAACCTAAATACTTTTGTAATTAGGGAAAGATTTATATTTCGAATATTTTAATTCAGTTATATATCGTTGCAATGTATATGTGTGTGCTGAAGCAATATAAAATTTATTCGTATCCCAGTGATTAATTTGTGTGCGATCAAATATATATATATACATTATACACATATACGTAGTAAATGAACATACATGATTCTTTCCATGAACATTTTGTATTTTGTATTATTTGTTATTTGAGAAAAGGGAATAAGTCGTTTTGTACTGCATCGATATAAAAAAGAAGACTTTCGAGATGACTTTCGAAAGTATATACAATGTAATTATAAGGAATAAGATTTTGAAGCACATTGACGACCGCAAATTCATTTTTATTCCGTTTTCAGAAGCAGGATGTATATTTTTTGAGAAAAAAAATTTTTATGGAAAAAAAAAAGAAAGTAGAGCACTGCAAAAATGGTATATAAAAGGATATATATATATATAAATGTAATATTATACCTCTCTCTTGTCATTCAGTACATACGTACCTCAATGAATAAAATATAATGATAATTCTGGGTATGATTTTTATTACTATTTTATTGTAACAATAAAAAATATAGAAGAAACTTATTAATTTTTCTGCAAAAAAACTGGAAATAATCTCTGAACATCCACTCACCATGAATATTTCTCCATTCTCATTAAGTTATAACAATTGCGAATAACCCGGATTTCTATTAATTTAATGTTAAAAACGGTATCACAATTGTCTTGGATATTCGAATTAGCATCGATTTGTATGTAATCCTTTTTCACCCCTGATTAATAATTACGAAGATTTATTAATATCGAAGAAATTTATGGTGCAATGATGGGGATCGATCAAAAACACTCCGATTCATATCATGTAGTGTTTGGTGGGGATGTGCCATACCGTACCTTTAAACTGTTTGGAGTAGTTGAAGTGAGGTTATGTTCGTTCATCAGACCACATGGAACAGCTGTAAATTTTATACAATCAATTAACTTTTTGCTTGCATTCATCCGTACAGTTATCCTTTTGTTATATATGGGATTGAACAAATTGCTTAAAGGATTTATCAGAAATTATTCGAAGATGTCATCTCAGGTTAAAATTGGTACACACAATGGTGCTTTCCATTGCGATGAAGCATTGGCATGTTTTATGTTGAAACAGTTACCTACTTATAAGGATGCTCAAATAATCCGGTAAATATTCAATTAATTATGTATTATTAATGGGTGCATTATATTATAAAGATTTGTTGATAATATGCGATTGATTGGGCGATATTACTTTTGGAAATATTAGTATTCAAGTGTTGATTTATTATTCTGTGAATAATTTTATATAGAGGAATTGTGAATGAAAATATTTATGCTAAAACTTTTGATGCAGTTCCAGAGATATCAAAGTACTGGATACTTGTGACATGGTCGTGGATGTTGGCGGCGAATATAATCCTTCGAAAAAACGTTACGATCATCATATGAGAGATTTCAACGAGACTGTGAGTTCTGTATTGAAACGTGATGATTGTAGTTGTAATATAAAATTGAGCAGTGCTGGTTTAATTTACTGTCATTATGGTCACAAAGTCATTAAACAACTTGTACCTGAATTGATAGATGAGGATGATATACACAGTATTTTCAAACATGTCTATGATATATTTATAAAAGAAATTGACGCTATCGACAATGGCGTGCCAATGTTCCCCGGAGAACCTAAGTATGTTTAGGTTAATGATTCATTTATTGTTATCTCTTGTCATTTTGAATATTTTTCGAGAATTAATTACTGAATACAGAATTATTTTCTTGCAGGTACAGAATTTCTACGCATCTCAGTGCAAGAGTTTCACGATTAAATCCACAATGGAATAGTTTAGATATGGATGCTGATGCACAATTTTTGAAAGCCGTAGAATTATGCGGTGAAGAATTACGTTATTTTGTCAGTAATGCGGCGCAAGTGTGGTTACCAGCTCGCACAATTGTTCGTGAAGCAATTGAGAGAAGATTTGAAGTGAGTATACAGAAAATATCAGCATAAAAACTTTTAATTGTACAATCAATATTCGAACGATAAAATTCTAATTCAAGGTTGATCCAAGTGGTGAGATTTTTGAACTTGAACAGTCTTTGCCATGGAAAGAATGCTTTTTCGAATGGGAAAAAGTTTTAAATATCGATCTACCAATTAAGTATGTTATATTCAAGGATAATAATTGGCGTGTTCAATGTGTACCAGTTGCTCCCGGTGACTTCATGTGTCGGTGAGTGTCCTGTATTAAATTCACTGCTTTATCCACCTCACAGAAATTAATTGGAAACAATAACGTTGACATAAATAATTTCAGGGCATTTTTGCCGGAAGCATGGGCAGGTTTACGAGACGATGAATTGTGCCGTGTTGCTGGTATTGATGGATGTATTTTCGTACATTCTGTTCGTTTTATCGGTGGACATGAGACGCGCGAAGGTGCATTGGCTATGGCGCGTAAATCATTGGAAATGATTAAATCAATCACATAATAGTATAATTGTAGGAAATATAAAACAATTTTAATAAAATTTCTGTTCAGTTGTATACCGAATTGTCATAATTTTTTCGACGCTCTGCTATGAAGAACCACTCAACGCCACATTTAATGAATAAAAACACTTTGAAATATATTTTTATCTTTTTGTTTATTCATTCGGAATATAAAAAATGTGATACTTTGATTTTACACAACCGCATTTGAAGAAGAAAAATGGGGAGAGAAAAAGAATAATCAAATAAGAGTATTCAATAATGATGACTGGCAACTGCTGCGGCATGATGCGCGGCCAAATGTTCAGCTTTAGCATGAGCAACTTCTGGTGTGTCTACAACGCGACCATCAGTTCCCAATGGTGCTGGTCCATAACCGTATGCATACAGGGGTGAGTAAGAATAGGCTGCAGAACCGTAATAACCATGAGAATGGCCACCAACTTTAGCTGCCTCCTAATAAAAATCAATTAACATTAATACAGTATTATATAATATAATAATTATTTCATCATTCTAGGTCAATGTGTATGCACAAAAAACTGTTATATAATACAATTAATTCACCTGTGCGTGAGCAGCAAGATGGGCGGCTTTAGCATGAGCTACCTCAGGGGTGTCGATTACACGACCATCAGCGGCAAGTGGCGCAGGTGGTCCGTGAGCGATTAACGGGGCATAAACATGTTCTACGTGAGGAATTGCAGCAGAGTAACCAGAGTAACCACTTGCAGGAGCATAACCGTGTCCATATGAATTTCTCGCGGCTTCGTGTGCGTGATTGGCTAAATGAGCGGCTTTAGCATGAGCCACTTCCGGGGTGTCCACTACTCTACCATCATGGCCCAATGGTGCACCATGTTGATAACCATAGAGATAACCAGGTGAAGCTGTGGCTGCCGCAACGAACGCACACAAAACAATCTGCCGAATTTTTAAATAAAAATATTTATATTAATAAACTATTGCTGAATAGAATTCTATGATTTAATATATCAGAATATTTAACACACTAAAGGCAACAAAAAAATTTATGCACGCGTATGTTTACAAAGTGCGTGTAGCAGACACGAATTTAAAATACTTTTCCCTTTTTTTTTCTCATTGTTACGTCTTGGAGTTAGTTTCATGGTGAATTTTTTTTTCCCATAAATATATAAACATATACATTATCACTATATATGGAACTGTTCACACTTCAATATCACAAATTGTACTACAGCTAGCAGTGTTTTCGTAATTATACTTACAAAGGCCTTCATTTTTTTTGTTTCAAGATTTAATTGAAGTAAATAAATGTTTTATTTTTCTTCAAACTTTTAATTGATAAACTGGCGCTGCTGGGATTTGATAATTCCAGTACTCGCTGACAGCTGTTGGACTGTTATGCTGTACCAAGTTGGCGTGTACCCTTTTATATGTATATGGGTAATCTGGTAGGGAGCCATAAATCCATCAGGTGGGGAACAAAATTATTCAGATTGCAAGTGTTCTATCCCGAGGATAATGACATTGACATTACATTTACATGAGCCCTTGCAATCTATTTAGGCAGTTTTGTAGCAGGTGCCTTTCTCCAACTATCGCGCTCACATCATTGTAAACATCGTTCTCGTCGTCTTTGTCATCGTTGTCACAACTAACATTACGTTGTTGATGCTTTCGCTCTTTGATTTCATATTATAAATTTATTTGTATATGGACACACGCGGTCACTGGGTGAAGTTACAGCTTAGAACGCACGCAACTATAACACGAGCGAAAGGATTCGATGGTGTGTGCACATATTATAATTCGTCATGTAATAATTATTACGAAATTTTATATTCAACTGATCTATTTCGTATTATGTGTATGTATGAAATCAATTCACATTTCAAATGTTTGGCGTTGGCATTTATTACGTTGATTTCTATAAAAAAGAGAAAACAAAACGTTAAATATATACAACCACGTATCATGATTGACGTATTGTGTTACACCGCTTTGATGATATAATTGGTCAGGATAAAAAAAAATATATATATATACAAGTTTGATATCAGATAACAAGGTCGTGTGTAAGTGGGTTTATACGTCATGAGAATAAATCTAAGGGTCAATAATTGATGATTACAATTAATCACCTTGATCCTTTTGTCATTGTCATCTCATTAACTGTCAGTGTATTTAATTTCATCGTGGATGAAGATAAAGATTACTGGTTGACCCTGGTTCATCGTCTCTATTCTCAGTAAACATTCACAATTAAATCCTGCTATTCAATTTTATTGAACAATATATATTTATAATAAAAATACTATAAATAATACTGAAGATAATTCAGTCCGTCATTTGGAATGAGAGTGATCTGATGAGGGTCTTGATGAAAAAAAAAAAAAAAAAAAAACCAAAGATAATACAATAAAATTAACTACGGTGTTGGATATCCTTTCTTGGGTAAAAGATGATAACGAAAAATATAGTCAATACATTTATAAGTGCAGAGTAACAAGCGAAGGCCACAATGAATAAGAGTGCACGTCCTCGTGATGAATATCAACTTTTTTTTTCATTTACTTATCTTTTATTCTATTTTTTTTTTCAATTCTCGTGAAATAATACCGTGCACTGTCGAATCATTATGCTCTCAATACCATCACATCTGTGTATATACATTCAGATGGATACCTATAAATGTTCACACAAACTCGTGAGATTTTATTGCCGAACATTTCTTTTTATTTTCCTCACCGTGATATTGTGAATTACGAGCAGATGTTGCTCCAGAGTTGCCTTCTCACAACTAAATTGGTATGAGTGTATATAAATATTATATTATTAAATGAAACAAATGGTATTGTTATTGTAAAATTAATTGAATTACGTGCTATCAATTCAAATCTTGAATTACACGTTTGGCATTGTTCGTTATTCGCAAACGTGCATCAATGCATTATATTTTTCAATACATGTATATAAAAAATAATGTTACACACTGACACGTCATCCAATAACATCAATCCTACATATAAATAAAAGAAAAAAAAAAAAAGGGCCGTCTATTATTTCATTTACAATTGAATAAATACGTAAATTAATTTTAGTATATCTATATAGAAAGAGAAAAGAAAATTCTTATAATAATGACATATATAGCAAGACATAATGCAACTATATAGCGCGTAGGATCGCTGCCTTTCCTTCTGGGCGAGTCTTTTGTGGGCGTAATAATGGAACCACAGTTTTTATACATATTATACGATGAGGTAATCACGCGACCTACCCGCAACGTTCAACGTCGAGAGTATACGACGTAACAAGGAATCTCGTGTGATATTTTTTCTTTTTATTTCATATTTTGTTTCCACTTTTTATTATTATATACTCTCTATTTCTTTTATATACATCGTCTTCAATTATTTATATGTAATAATTATCGGCACATAGCTACTGGTCTTGAGAAATGTTTCATACGCCCAAATGCTTGCACGCGATAAATAGTTGTATGCTGAATACATGATATGGAATATTAAGTTTACCTTTGAATATTAATGTATTTGCAGTGGAACCTTGTTATACGCAATTTGAGTATGAATTAAATGGAAATTGTTCATTTTAATTATTACATACAAAAAGATTTAACTGGAGATTAAATGGAGTGTATAGATGAATAATAAATTGATGGGTTTTGAAAAAAGGGGATGAGAAATCAGTTGGGCAGGATATTTCGAATCTTCCTCCACAATTAAAACATATCAGGGATTTATATACAAAAAAAAAAAAAAAGCAAAATAAATGATGAAGATATTCAGTAGAGTGTATGTATAAAAATAAAACAAAATTATTATCAAAAATAAAATTGAAATGTCAGTCAAAAATAAAGAAATCAATATTAAATTTAAAAAATTGGAAATCAAAGTAACTGTAGGATTAATAATAAAGATAATAATATTAAATATTTAATAAATCATTGACAAATGTCAGCACTATGATTTTTATAAAGTCTTCATTTACATTTAGGTATCAAAAAAAAAAAAAAAAATAATAATTTGTGAACATGACAATTTTTCATAGTTTATCACATTGATTATTTATCTTCAATCTAACTATCAACTATAAGTCCAGAGACAATGTATAAAAATAAAACATTCAATTTTTCAATTTCATTAATGATGATATTTGAAGCAATTTATGTGTCGTCTTTTAAATCACTTTTTTTTATAGATATTACAACGAGATTATATATCTCATACTGAATTTTAAAATTAATTTTAGTTGTTGCCACTGGCGGTTGATGTTAGTTGCAAAATTTCAACATACAAACACTGTTAGGGTGTGTCTCATTTGGCTTGACACATTCATATATATTTATGTTTCATATATGCATAATACATGCATGAAAAAAATGTAAATAAATAATTTTGCTCGTGCGATCCTCGTTGCGTGTGTACAATCCATGCGTCGTTGCATGGATATTTTTAATGATAGATTAGATGATATGGCAATGGCAAGTAATGCAGTGCTTCAGTGTGTTGTATATGGAATACATATATATGTACTGATGATGGTGAAATAGAGCTCGTATCTTTGGATAACTCTTGTGTTATTATTTATACAGAGCTTTTTTTTATCTTTATTATTATTATAATGGTAACGCCCGATTCACCATTATTTATCGTAGATACGATGCGAAAGATTCGTCGCACCTATCGTTGTTAATCGTGATGAATGTAGATAGAATAAATTATTGAAGAAGATAAAAATTAAAGAGTCGAGATAAAAGAAAACAAAAAAAAATAGATAAATGATTGAACGAGAGCGAAAGTGGTAGACAATGGCAGTGAGGCGGGCAACTTCGACATATGCATATACACATAGTTGAGATAATAAGTTCATTCATAAAAGCTATGTAAGAATTTGATAGAGGTGTGACATACTGGTTATGGCGGCATCATATGAAAGCGGATATGCTGCATCGTAATATTTTATTTATTATATCATTGATATAAGCAGACAGAACAGAAAGTAAATTTGCAGTATATAAATATTAATTTTTTGTTATTTGAGATATAAAATTAGCAGATGAACACACAAACTGTTTCATCTCTTTAAACATTTTTGAATCATATTTATAAAAGTGTATTGACATTTAATTTTATTTCTTATTAATTTACATTCAATTATTAACACAAACAAATCATAAGTTGTTCCAGGCAATTTAGCATAATGATTGCTGTGTAGTGTGTATTAATATTTATTTAAATTGTTAATCTTTGTTGCATCCTTGAGTCGATCGGGCCATTTCAATCAAAGCACTGATTGATTCTAGTCTGTTACAACTCATAAACTCTTCAAGCTCATATGAGGATGGTTTTTGTATTACTCTTCGACCAGTTGCACGAGAATAGATTGACGGTGGATGTGAATAATCTGGTTTACGGTGTCCCACAGATGGTTTATATATTACTGGTGATTCAGTTGAAGCAGTGGATGGAAGACTTGGGACATGATTTCGAGATCCAGGTCCACACATGTCATAGTACTCCCAGAATCAATGACATGTTTCAGAATTCCATGATACCATACCACCAGCAGTGAATGATTCTGGTACTATATTGAATTTATATATGTACAAATTCAATTTACTTATGGATAAATGCATTGTGCTCGTTGTTAAGTGATTCCAAATACTGTGATGAGGGGTTAAAGAAAAATTGTTCATATGCTGTTGATGTTGATGACATCTCAGGCTAAATTCCAACGTAATATTCCAAAAAGGTTTATGGCAACGTATTAATTTTTGTCAGTTTTTCATGTGACTTGTGAAATTACTACGAATATTTTAACTGATTATATTGCGATTATAATAGTAAGATAGAATATCATGCATGATCGGAATTTTTTTCCTGACTACTTTCGTTTATGATATCGGCAATGATGTGGTGAAAGAGATAATGGGTAATTTTGTTTTTCGAAATTGTGATTGGGAAATACATGTAGTGAGCGCAGTAAGTAAAGAATATGAATTGTGATATAATAAATGGAGAATTTAATTTTCGCTGGTGCAATTGTGGTTATTAACAATATAATAACTCAATATGTTGCTTCATTCAGCAGAGTCTATGATGATGTTGAAGCCGAAGGGATCTGGAGTACATGATGGATACATAAATTTATATTTCATTTTATATATAATTATTTTCTAAAAATCCAGAAAATACTAAGTTACGGTTTGATTTTTTTATAATTTTATTTACTACAAATGTTCATTTGTTGTTGATCGATAATGTTGTCAACATGAATTAGATTCGTTGATTAAATTAATTTCTTTAATAATTGATTTAAATATATCACGGTTCGCACATCCATTTGTGTTGAATTCTTTTAGCATCAGACTGAACTCTTTCAGGGTTTTTAGATATTCTTCTCCAAGTTCGTTTACACGCAAATGCAATGTGGGGTCCCACTCTTTTGTTACCGTTTCCCATTCTGAATTAGTACTGATGAAAATATTATCGTCTGGACACTTTGGAACCGAATTATATTTGAACAATTTCCAAAATTCACACCAAAGCTCCATTAAACGATTTGTGTAAATGACTTCTTCATCAATACAGTTTGAGGTCCTAGCCGATTGTGCAGGCGTATAGAGTGCACATGCCATCAAGCACACAACGACTATCTAGATAATTTCAATTTTTCAGTTATTATAAATATTATGAATGTAAAAAAATTTTTTTGTAATATATTCTAAGAGATATTTTTATATTCTGAGTGAAAATCTATTTTTTCCAATAGTTTTTCACAAGTTAATAAATGAACAAAATTTCAGTTTATTGAAACGTTAAATAGAAAAATTGTATTTCTTAATAATAGATTAAAATTAGAGAGATACAGTGGAGAATCTCGACTGTATTATTACCAAGTGAATGAAAAATGTTTATCATATTTAACTATTAAAAACACTATTGTCAAATAATTTGTGGTTTTGTCTCATGAGAATGCAATATCATAATAATCAATTTCGTTTGAAAACTCAGAATGGAAGTATCACTTAGAGAATAAAATATTTCCCGTTCAGTTTACTTACAGATAAATTCAGCTTCATCATCGTTGCACTGACTTCAAAACAGTGGGAAAGGTTATGAAGAAGCTCCGTCATATATCGTATTGACAACCCCTTGGGGTAATATACGATAACAATCTGGAATTATTATGATGCATCCACTTTCGATTATTGTTATCGATCATTAATGACATTCATGAGAGCTCTGAGGAGATTCTGATGATTGATATAAAACGATTTCATATCGTAAACCGAAATGCTAATATATCTTAGAAGTTTTCTTCACTTTCATTTAATTCCGTAACATCAGTGATAATATTATGAAAACGATAACAGAACATTACAATGATATTTATTTTTATATCATTCGGTTTTCAAAATTAATATTGCTCAATATGTAGATATTAACAGATGTCCAATAATGTGAATGGAAAATTTAATATTTACTGTAGTACATTAAATATTCAAGAACAGTATGATATATCAATTCGTCATTTTGTTCTAAAAAATGCACGATGATTTTTTTTTTCTCTCAATTCATTATAACAATTTCTAAATGAATATATATTCATTTCAAAACCCAATCACAAATTTCTCTTTAATAAAACAACTAACATTTTTTAAATGTTTATGTGTATTTGCAATATTTTTGCTAATCAACTACAACATTTCAGTAAAATATTGTACCAAAGTTGTTGAAGAAACGTTGTCATGATGTTCAAGTGCAATATTGTGCAAACAATATTGACGCAATGTATACACAATATATCACTGCACGTGCAATGTTGTAGCAATGTTATGTCCTGTAGGGGATCCATTTTCTAATTCCTCAGCCATGGAATTTTCTTCTCGCTTAGTTTCTTTCGTGTTACTATTATCATTCTCAATTGTGAGATGTGATTCCAAAACAGTTGAAGATTTAGAGCAGGCCCGTTTAATTGCTTCGCAGTTTGTAGATAGCCGCCCATGTTCCGATTCGTCACGTCGACAGGACCGCATCAAATTCGGACAACTCCCTCCGAAAATGTTCAATCCATCTTGACTGTCATAATTGCAGACTCCATTGATACACACGACATTATCGTGATAAGTTATGACCCGTTGATTTTGGTCTTTTTTCAATTCATCTTGACTGTCATAATTGCAGGCTCCATTAATACACAGGACAGTTCCTTGATGATTTTGGTCTCGTGCTTCAGTCGATGCAATTGCCATCAGGCAAACTGCCATAACCTAAAAATTTAAACGTTCATATGTGAATAGATTTGAGAGGGAATATGAAGGTGAACAGTTGAAAAGAAATAGATTTCCTTTAAATGATAAACGAAGTCTTTAAACATCATCAAAATTTCACTTATTTCTACGTATTCAATTGAGTCTTTGATCAGGGAAGAAATAGGTTATTAATTCAGAATTTACTTACAGGGAATAATATCGTGTTCATCGTACTGTTCAGTTCAAACTATTGAAGAATTATTGGACGAAGTGACAATTGATAAATTGTTTTGATATTACCTGAGGCGAATAACTACGTGTATTTGGTAAGGGGAGCTATTCAGGGTCATTAATTGATTCATCTTTATTTCATTGCTGATTAGAACACTTATATTTAAACATAGAGATGAGGAGGAATAAGCATTTGATTTTGTGATAGTTTTCGGTGCTGACAGTGATTTTTCATGCTTTGATGACAGTAAACCATTGATAATACTGAAAAAATGAAACTTTATTATATATTGTTAAGTACTTCGTATTGAGTTATAAATTGCGTATATAAGAAAAAAAAAACATATGTGCAGTTTTATAATTTTTTTTATTCATTATAACCTTGATTTTTATTGTTCCACATTTTCATTCAAAACATCCACGATTAATCTTTGTCGTGATAAAGATAAAATGAATGAATGTTTTATTAAAATTTATATATACATATATATTAATCTACAAATAATATTTGCATTTATAGCACGAGAAAAGAATACACGAATTAACATTCACATTCAAAAGTGTACAATAATAAAATTGAACACTTGAAGAAAATATATCAAGATACGATTTATTCTGAGATCAAAACCTATAAAATAAATATTACTATTTTTTAATCAAATTAATTACACACACTTCTGAAGTATTTTGTTAATACGAACTTTGGATTAGAGACTATTATGATATTGCCACAACATAAGTATATTAACTGGTCCTATCATATGTGGTGAACAATAATTAGCCTCAATAGATTGATTCAGTGGAAATGTTTCCACATCATTTTAGCTAACAAATACTTCATGCACTTATGACGTCGATGAAGTGCATTTAGTTTCCTTCTGTTTCTTCCATGTTATCAATAAAATCCTCATCTACAAAATTGTCATCTATATTATTTTCATCATAATGTATGGCTTCAGTTGGAATTAATGTTGGATCCTGAGTTGTTTCTCCTACAGGTTTGATATTGGATTCATCCAATTCTGATTCTGGTTCTACAATTTCAATCATTTCTGGTTTATTGGTAGGTTTGTTTAATACAATAAGTGATGTAAGATCAGTTGGCATTGGAGAACAGGCACGTTCAATTGATTCACAGGTCAAAATTGCATGCTGAAATCTTCCTCCTTCTTTACATATCTGTAACGCACGTGGACAATACCATGCTGGAATTTTCATGCTGTCTTTATTGTAAGAACTGGGACGGTTTTCTACATATACAATTTCTCCGTGATTATTTATATATATATTTTGTCCTGGATAATACATATACCATCTTGGATATTGTCCTGCATTATATATCTGCCCACTTGGGTATTGGTATGCTGCATCAGTTGATGCAAATGCCATCAGGCAAACAGCCATAAGCTAAAAATTCAACGGTTTATATTAGAATTGATTTAAGAGGTAATATGAAGGTGAACAGTTGATAAAAATAGTTTTTCTTCAAATGATAAACACAGTCTATCAATATGATTAGAATGTTATTTATTTCTGCGTTATTCAATTGAATATTTCATCAGGAAAAAAACTGGTTATTGTTTCAGAATTTACTTACCGAGAATAATATCGTGTTCATCGTAATGTTAAGTTCAAACTACTGATAAATTGTTGGACGAATCGACCCTTTATATATCGTACTGATGACACATCAAATGAATAACTGATTATATCTGATGGGGTAAGCTAGTTCGAGTTATTTAGGGATTTATCTTTATTTCATTACCAATTTCAACATTTACATTCCAATATAGAGATAAGTAGAAATGAATATTTGAATTCGTAATAATTTTTGGCGTTATCAGTGATTTTCCATACTTTCAAAAGATTCAACTATTGATACCACTGAAAAGCAATTACATATCAGTTTAAATTTAATTTAGAAATAAATTTTCTCTCCATATTTTCATCTAATGGAATTTGAAGCAAATTTTAATTTCTCATAAGTTTGCTACATTCTCAATTTCTCTGAGATATTTCATCATGTATATTTTATTTGTAGATTTACAAGAGGTTGTTAAATTTCTGAAGCAGAAGATCAATTGCAATTCAAATTAAATTAAATATTATTCAATTGTAATCAAATTTATTTGATTTAATATTTAGTTATATGTATTTCGAAATTGTGGTTGTTGATAAATAAGAAATAGCGAGTGGTAAATAAATTATTGTGGAATTGTAATATAAAAGAGCATTTCCTTTTAGTAAAGAGCACGTCCACTGAAGATATAATAATAAAACCCACTCACTGTTTCGTCGATCGAATATTGTATAACGAAATTTGTGTTTCTTTTTATTCCAAGTTTGACAATACTAACAGATTATTTCACAATAACGAAATCCCATTCATTGACGCTCCAGACATATTTTTTTTTTTCCTCTCATTTTTTTATATTACGACATATTATGTTGAGAGATTGAAATAAAATCCTGCGTAATTCAATGATCTAGATTGGTAAACAAATATGTGTATAATTTATTTATGAAATTTAATAATTAAACCAAAAATATATTTGACGTAATTTTTTTTTTTTTTTTTCATGCTACAACATAGATATAAATTATGCAAATAAATTATCTTTCCTCCTTACAATACATCTAACGCAATTCTCTCATCGATCAATGAACCAGGACGCAAGTTACATTGATTTGCATTTCGTCATTATGACAATTGCGACAATTTCTCGGGTCGTGATCTCGGTTTTGTTATTTATTTAGCCATTAACATAGTAGTAAAGAAAAAAAGAGAAAAAAAAAAAGAGGAAATAATAAAAACAATGTAAAATTGTAAATATACTCAGTTCCTATATATACTTTACATATTAAATATGTTCATGTTTATATTTTACTCTTTCTTTTCCACTTACTCTCATGCCACTTTTACTCTTATTCTCAATGTCAACCTGACCATGATCACTATCCATGATTAATAAGCTATCACATTCATCGCTCTAACTGTTTAACATGTCTCGATGAAAAAGAAAGGAATAATTAATTGTCACAGTGAATATAATAATAATACAATAATACATTAATTTATTGTTTCTGTATTTTTGTTCTTATTTTTTTATTTTCTTATCCAGCAATTAAAAGAAGAATACCAAAGAGAGAAAGTTGAAAGAGATAATTTAACTTTGTTATTTTTATTATTAACAATAATTTATTTCTAAGAATATGTGATGAAAAATTTTATATCAAAATTGGAACAAATTCACTAAGACGTATATTTTATATTAATTTCCCCACTGTATTTTTAAACGCTTCAGCTATGTCTGTATCCAAATATGATTATTGATAATAAATAAATGGTCATGGGGATGAATAAAAAAATTTCAGGGGGTAAATTTAATTGTGGATAATAAACAATGTGTTTAAAAAACGCGACACTAAATAAATGGGGGAGAAAAAAAAAAACGAAAATGATATCTTTAGACATTAATGTACTGCAAACGATCAAGTTGTAGTTATACACCTGTGAATTATGATACGAATTAAATTCATTGATTTTGTGGGCTCACATGACACATGCTTAAGTATGAAAAAAAATTAAAAAAAAATAAAATAAATAATCACTGTTGTATATCAATGCAATTGTCATACAACATTATGATATAGGCGGATTACCAGTAGTGTCCGCCAAGGCGTTGCAATAAAACGCCGATGGCCACGCGAGGTTACCTACGTGCATAGCGCGTTAAATGTTAACGGGGTAGGGCTGAAAAGAAAGAGAGCACATTGCAATCTGGGTGTGTCGCAGTATGAAATCGGGTGGGGCAACTTGGATAGGGAAGCGAATCTCTATAAATTCACCGATCATAGCTGAGTGAAGGTATGCGAACGCAGTTGCAGTAGTAGATAGAGAAGTTTGCTCCTCAACTTTCTGTATACTTTCATTATTGTTTCAAAATGTTTCAACTTGTAAGTGATATAAAATTCTAAAGATAATTATTATCAATTAATATATAATTGAAACAACACGTTGCAGTTTAATTTACATTTGAAAATAAGAATACTATTTTCAATACGGATAGATGATAAATAATACTGGAAAAAAATTATTATCATTGAAATATTGAGAAAAAAATTTAGTTTTTATCATTTATTTATTCATTTTTTTTTTTACATTGCCGAAAATTATTGTTAAATAATTATTATCAATTGTTATAATGACGGAAAATGTTTTGTAGTAATTGAATTTATTTGTTTCTTTCGATTCTTGAGTAAAAAATAATTTTTCATCAAATATTTATCATCAATTGATTGTAAAAAAAAATTCAAAAAAATGTTTCATTTATAATGAAAAATCACAGTTACAATTAAAAATAATTATCTAACTCCCTAGATGATAAATAATGTTGAGAATAATTCTCATCAACTGTTATTATCCAAGAAAAAAAATGTTCATATAATTAAACTTGTGATAAAAAAAAAATTACAATAAAATTTATACATGAACATTTGTCATTACAGATAATTTTCATTGGTGGATTGGTGAGCTTCACTCTTGCATCACCTCAATGGTACGGAGGTTCAGGAGCTCATTCAGGTTTTGGTGGACATTTTGGTAGTGGTCATCATGTAGGTGGAGCTGCACCATTAGGACCAGACGGTCGTGTAGTTGATACACCTGAAGTTCAACATTTAAAATCAGCGCATTTAGCAACATTAGCTGAAGCTGCAGCACGTGCACCAAAAGGACCATCATATGACGTTCATGATGGTGGCTACAATGACATTTACAATAGTCCAAATCATGAAAGTTATGAGCACTCAGGCTCATATGATGGACCACGGTACTAGTACGCTAACAATAATCATATTCATCATTGCTTCTAGATAATATTAATATCGTGGATTGTCAACTGAAACAGACCTCAACGATTTTTTATAGTGCCACCATTCAACACCATTTTATAATTGATAATAATAATTTTTTTTTTCTCTATATATAAAATATTAAAAATTACATACTAAATGTATTTAAAAATATTTTTAGTGGACCACCAGCACCATTAGGACCAGATGGACGTGTAGTGGACACACCTGAAGTTGAAGCAGCCAAAGCACATCACTTTTCATTGTTTAATGCAGCAGCACAACAAGCACCAGCTTCTCATCATTCTCCATCACCATCTGCCTATCCAAATTCTCATTCTAATTATGACTCAGGTGAATACAATCCAGCGTGGGATTCACCGGCCTACAATAGTCATTATTGATCATGATGATTGACAAGCAAGAAAGAATAATATATATTCAAATTGCATCATTGTTATTTTTTTTTTATTACTTTTTTTTTTATTTTACGGGGAGAACATATATATTTTTATTGCATTGACTCTACCTCAATGAGATGGCTTAACATAAAAAAGAAATGTGCGCCTATTTTAATAAGCACATTGCATACAGCACTTAAAGCTCAATCATTTATTTTTTATCTTTTATTTTATATACTCGTCTTTTGAAATTGCATTTAACTGATAATAGTTTGTTGATTGTTTTTTTTTTATTTTTCTTTCTAAATATATATATATATATATCAAATAAATCAGTGATAAAATGAATATAAAATTGTTGTTGTCATTTTATTTTGTTAATTGTTTAAAATAATATTTATATAAATATAAATTATGTATGGTGTTATGGGGTGATAAATTTGTTGCGGCATTCGCATCAGTTAATTATAATTTTCATGTCATGTACTCTTTTCTCTTTTTTTGAATCACAATAAAAATAAAATTGATGATAAAAGAAACAAAAAAAAAAAAAAAGAAAAAAGACTGGTTAACTTATCGCGTCAGGCAGTAGTTGTCACGTTGACAAGGACGTGATCATTCAGGTGTAACGAAGAATTTCTATATACCTAACACGAAGTGGGTAAAGAGTAAGAGGAAAGAAACACTTATATCGATAATAGCTGTCTGAACATTACTGAACGTTACTCCTTCCGTGATCTCTTTCCGTCACGCATAAATAATCAAATCTATCGAATGAAGGAAATAAATATAAATCATTTAAATAATTATCATCGATAAATATAATATTATATTTAAGTATTATTATTTACATATCTTTCAATTATAATAATAATTATATGTGTGTTCAATCCTCATTTCAAATTAATAACAGGTTGATTGATTAGTTCAATTAATTTTCAAATTATATGTAAAGAGAAAAAGTAAGTGCGTTATTTATTGAAATATAAATTTACAAAATGTCAATTTAATGATGACAATTTTCATAATGATTCTTCTGTGTTGATGCAGCAGCAGCAGCAATAGCTGCTGCATGTGCATGAGCACGTAGATGATCAACACGTGCTTGTGCAACTTCTGGTGTTTCAATGACACTTCCATCAGGTGCAAGTGGTGCTGGTGGACCATGATAAATTGTTGGAAAATGATAAGAAGTGTATGCAACATTAGCTGGAACTGTATAAACATGATCAGATTGATCATAGTTCCAATCGTTGGTTGTAGTAGCATGAATTTGTGCTGCATGTGCAGCTAAATGTGCAGCCTTTGCACTGGCAACCTTCCATTAAAACATTGCCATTCAACAGAACAATAAATAAATGAACAAATAATAATAAATGATGAATTTTTATCATTGATGGTAAACAAAACTAACCTCAGGTGTATCAATAACTCTGCCTTCTACATCCAATGGTGCTAATGGTCCTCGATAAACATGTCGTGGTCCATTTCGATCAGGTAATTGATTATATTGCATTGTACTTTCATCACCATTATTTTCACCAGTAGAATCTTCATCATAAATATCACGCCACTTTTGTTTTGGGCTATTAGCAACTCTTGCTGCTGCTGCAGCATAGGCAGCTAAATGAGCAGCACGTGCATGCGCCACTTCTTGTGTATCAATAACTTTTCCATCACTTGATAGTGGTGCTGGTGGTCCACGATAATTGTACACCAAATTGTATCCACTCTCGCCAGTTGATAGACTTATCATCAATGCCAAAATAATCTGATATAATTAAATAGAAGTATATTAATTATTGATTAATAATACAGATGAAATAAAATATATCTAAATTATATATTGTCTAATTGGTGTTGAGAATTCACTTACAAATTTTCTCATGGCTAATTGTATTTATTAACTATTATTTTTTTTTTCCAAGTCTTCTATTTGCAGGAACGATAGTTGTGACAATAGAAACGTCTTGGATAAGAGTGCACGTCTCCAGTTGCTTCAGGACTTATTTATATAAGAGTGTGGCTGATGTTTACAATACAGTGGTATAGTATTGGTTTGTCATTGGTCATCTGTATGGTTCATGTGCAATGCCGCACCCGACACAACTACTCTAATTACTTCTTGTCTCGTCTCATTACCATATACTATTCACTTACGTGCATAGTCATTGAGCACGTCAATAATTATTGGGACAACGTGTCCTTAAAATTCCTTTATCTCTCGCAACCAATTGGTACGATTGTTGAACAGGTAACTTTGGTATGTGAATGTTTTTGCTTATTTTTTTATTTTTTTTCAATTGTCATGTTTGTTTAGATATTTAATTTTTTAAAGCAGTGGTAGAGTTGATGTTTGATTATTTTTCACAGTGTTTCTTTATCGCTATTGTTCTGCGGTAATAATTAATATAAACTAGTGAATAAATATTTTTTTTTATGTGGTTACGTGGTTTATGAAGATTATACTTATATTGGTTTGATTCACGGACGAGTGGATGTATTTAATCTCTCATAGACTCAAGGTAGATTCTCTCTCTACAGCGAGATTTGTGATTGATTTATAAATTTGCTAATAGATATAGAAAAGGAAGAGAGAAGTTATAATTAAATGCAACAATTAATTGTTGTGGTGAATTATGATTTATACTTTCAATCAATTCAACTTTTTACTTGGGAATAATTCAAAGTAGAATTGTTACTTGATTGTTGAAATTTGATTTTTTATTTTCCAACATTGATATCATTAATTGTACATATTTTTTATATAATTATTTATCTGACAAATATAATCTCTAGCAGGATACCTTATTCATAAACAAATGTGTTCAAATTAATATTATTAGTACACTATTTATATATCAGGTTATTTTTACTTTTATTTTTATTTCCAATTTGATTATATATGATTTATTGGTATTATTGATGTTTGAGTTGAATTTATTATTACATATATGCATTTATACAGCTCTACTGGCGGAGGTTTCCGACCTTTTCGTGGTGTGCTATCCACAAAGCGGCAAATCATGATGCTCGAATTCCCTCTTGCTCTGTTCCGCTTTTGCGCCGTGGCGTACCTTCTCACGTCCTCACGAGAGTGACCTATGTCGCAATATTTCCATATATACAATTCACTATATTTTCTTTTGCGTAGGTATATAACGCGATCGCATTCAGTTTAACCCGTCATAACCAATTTTATAAATACATTGTTATTACAATTTTTTATTCTTTTCATTTTTTTTTTATTTCAATAGAAAAAAAAAAGAAAAAAAAATAATTATGTAAACATAGACATTTAACAATTTAACAAGAGTAAACATTTGAGAGATAAATAGAGAGTTCATGTGGCAAAGAAATTAATCATATAGGCACAAATATGTTGGTAAAAAAATAAAAAAATATTTCAATGAAAGAAAATATGGAGGAAAAAAAAAAAAGAAACATATGAATAAAAAAGTGTTTATCGAGCAAGTTACGCGATTATTGTTGCGGTTTATGCTAGAGTTCACATTGTCTACCACTGAGACCGCAATGGGCGGGTGAGGGCGAAGACTTTCTTGTCGATTATTATACATACATACAAATAGATGCATACACGCAATCAATTTCAATAGATATTTATTTAGCTTTCGCATTCTTACAATATTATTTATATTTTCAATTTTTTTATTTTTGATATCATTGCAAAAATGTGAATACGAATGAAGGAGAATAAGAAACAATTAAGTGAGAAAAAAGAGGAAAATTATTTCAAGAGGATTGCACAGTCGATTTAATTCTCTAATAAATAATATGCCTTCAAGATCATTTAAAAGTGAATCCATATACACAATATTACTTCATTTCTAATCTCTCATCATTGTACTTTTCGCAATGAGTTGTTTGTATAAAAGTGGGTCAAACTGCGGTTTTAAAACGTTGTAAAGCAATCAACCAACAAAACATGAATAATAATTTGTTCATCGATGACAAAAGTTTGGCATTGACAAATTAATTTTGGTACAAAAACATGTCAAATAATTTAAAAATGAATAAAAAACATTTTTTTTTATATATGTTTATCACACTGGTAGCAAAAAAAAATGTGAAATTTATTCGTCTAAATTATGTACAGAAAGTAATATCTGAATAAACAATTTTGAAATATTTATAATTGGAAGACACAGAAGTAGTAGTACGAATTTAATTAGTACTGTCCTAAGAGTTGTTGAGTGTGATAAAGTTTCGATTGGTAAACTGGGGCTGGTTGTTGATAAGACGCACTTTTTCCATAATGTCCATATGATTGAGGAGCATTGTAAGCAGCTTGATTATATTGAACTGGTGCTGGTCCACCACCACCATTGTATCCTAAAAAAACAATTTTAAAATCATGAAATAATTCACATTTGCACAAAATAATTATTATATTAACCCTTTGTCCCAATGAATTATTTTATTACTGACAATTTCTTAATCCACAAATATGAAATGCTTTGTTTGGATAATCAAAGCTTCAACCAGAAGAAAAAAAAACATGTGGTCTAGTGAAATGCATAATCATCAATACTAAAATGTAATTTTTCTAATCCCACATTTGAAACAAGAATGAATTTTTCAATCATGATTTTAAAGCAAATTTTGAAGTTTCATTCTAGATTAAAATATCCTCAATTGGATTCTATTGCCAAGATAATGATTATAAATTCAATATCTAGATCCATTGATTATGATTAAACGAAAATAAATGAGAGAAAAAATTACAGAATATTTATTCTTGATGTAAAATTAAGATGTTCAAGAATAATATAATCCTGCAATATTTTAAATTCATAAATAAAATATTTATGAATTCACATATATGACTTGGTATACACAATGAAGACATAAACAATTTAATCACCTTGTTCTTCAGGATAAGCTTCCTGTCCACCATTTTTATATGCTCTTGCTTCAGCATCAGCAAGTTCTGCTAATCGAGCAGCTTTCAAAGCAGCCACTTCAGGTGTATCAATAACAGTACCATCTTCAGCTAGTGGTGCAGGTTGGAATGGCACTTTGTTGACAAGTTGTGGACTTGAATATTGAGAATGTTGAAGTGCTGGTTGATGAACATAATTGGATGGCGTAGGTTGTGGTGAATAATGTTGTGCTTGTGGAATTTGATAAGTTTGCTGATGATGATGGGGAATTGGTGCTGGTGAAGCAATTTGTGGTACTTGAGCTGGTTGTGAGTATGCTTGACGAATTGGATAAGATTGAGGTGGACCAACGTCATCACGTTCCTTTTGTGCAGCTGCACGTGCTGCTGCCCGAGCAAATTCAGCAAAATGTGCAGCTTTAGCTTGTGCCACTTCCGGTGTATCAATTACATTTCCATCATGACCAACAGGAGCTGGTGGTGAATATCGCACTTGATTAACTTGCTGATGTGGTTGAATGTACTCTTGAGATCCATGATATTGATTGTTGGCAGCATTGGCAGTTGCCACAATAGCGAAAATAAACATCTGATGATATTTAAAATTAATAAATTATTAACAATATTTGATAATTGCTCAAGGATTTATTTATACATAAATATTTTTTTTTTATCATCTCAAAATTTTCAATACTTACCAAATATTTCATCTTGATGATTGATTATTATTTATTTTTTAATTGATGTTTATATATGTTTGTTTGAGAAAGCGCTGCTGGTTCACCAGTACTCGCTGTCCTTTCGCTTGGGCTGCGTTGGTTTTCCTGGGTAAAGGAGTCTTGTCTACCGTCTTATATAGTTGTCTCTCGTGTGGGCTCCCCGCTCTCGTCATTTTCTCCTCCGGAACCACTCCACTCTAGTGGTTGCAATGTTGGGAATATGTATAGGAGCAGGGCAATCTCAAGTATAGAGGCCGAGGGATCGGCAAACTCATGGTTTATATGTTACAATATGTATATATATATATATAAATACATACAAATACATATCCATGAATATATATGTTGTTAGATATACATTGATGGCCACGCCCGCTCTCTTCTGTTGGCTTTTGTCTGATGGTAGTATATATTTTTATATGACCTTGACATTTTACTTGTACGAACCCACGTTAAACTTATATTGTATAAATAATTCCATCAATTTAATTGACAGTTATTGATAATCAAACATTTTTTTTTATCCTTTTTTGTCTTCTTTTTTCCATTGTCATGATGATGATGATGATGATGATGGACATATCTTGATACAGGGTAGAATTTTTGTGTTTGCGATTGATGTGTTTAGATATCAGTGGTGGATAATATTCAAGTTATGAAGCATAATTTAGGGGATATTTTTATGGTTTGATTAAAACAAAATATTTTCTGTCACATTTTATTTACCAATTATTTTTTCTTTGCTATAGGAAATAGTGGAAAAATTGCATGGAGGGGTAAACAAATATGAAAGTTTCAAGAGTTGATGGTATTTTTTGAAAAAATGTATCTAAAGACATTTTTTTGTTCATTCGTCACTTTCATTAACATTTTTTTTTTTTTTTTTCACTCCTGATACATTTAAAAAAATAACTCAATATATGAATTATAAATAATCAATCAATATTCCACTATTTATATCTCTCATCAGTTTAAATGAAAAAAAAAAAAAAATTCATTGAGATGATATTAAATAGATTGTGATAAAAAAGAAAAAGAATTGTGAATTAGAAAAATATGAAATATTATACTATTTATATTGCTATTTAAAATGTTTTTAATTCATGTTGAAATGCTTGATCTTGTCTCGTCCAGCACGTCACTATGTTGGAAGTTGAAATAGCTTGTATATACTGACGATATAGCGTGCTGTTTGATAATCTATCGATGACCTGAACTAGCCTGACAAATGGATCATGACACTGTGAAAGCCACGGCTACCGTGTCTTGCACCACACGCATTAAATATATTTATATATATATATATATATATATATCTACAAGAGTCAACTGGGTCGCGATCTTATGCAGATCCGTTGTCCTTGGTTGAAAAACCATGTCTGGTATTTGACTCTCGATGTTTTCTACCATTTTTTCTTTTTCACACTTTTATATAAAATTTATATACTCAAATCTCAATTGGATTTCGCCAAATATGTCTTCAATACCACTACGTATCTCTGAGAAAGTTCGGTGTTTTTTTTTTTCTTTTCATCGTTATTCATTCGACACAACAATAGTATCAATGACGAAAAAAAAAAAAAAAGGTAACACTGTCTGGTATTTCAGAGATAATTGAATTTCATTGTATCGACAATATGGTGTGTAGCAAATATAAAGAGCAAAAGAAAAATATACCACATAAATTTGTTTGATTGCAATTATATTTTCAGTGAAACAAAACAAAATGTAACAATTGTCGTGACACTATTTCAGGTAAAGTGATAATTACTAATGAATTTTTGTTTAAATATAATAATGAACAATTGGTGATGATGCAATGTAAGTTGAGTAGGCAGGAATAGCTGAATATTGAATTGGTTCTGCATTTAATTTAGCATTAATATGAGCTGCTGCATGTTCAGCCCGTGCAAATGCAACCTCGGGTGTATCAATGACACGACCATCAAGACCAATTGGTGCACCAGGTTGATGTTTAGCCAATTGATAAGTGATAATATTTGAATCTTGAGCACCAGCAGTGAGTTGTTCATTTAAATGTGCAGCAGCATGTTCAGCTTTAGCGAAAGCTACTTCTGGAGTGTCAACAACACGTCCATCAACACCAATTGGTGCTCCACTTGTCAATGATTCGATTTTTGCTGGTACAACAACATTAGATTGTTTAGATACATGATTTAAATGTTCATTGATGTGTGCTGCTGCATGTTCAGCTTTTGCATACGCAACTTCAGGTGTGTCAACGACTTTTCCATCAATTCCAATTGGTGCACCGGGTTGTAATTGAGCATAAATAATTGGTGATGATAGAAGAATAGATGGTTTGGCCAAAGACACTGCGACCAAGCAGGTAACAATGCAAATCTGCAATAGATAAAAATTAATATAAAATCCAAAGTAATCATAAAATTGAAGAGAACAAAATATTTATAAATTGAATTAATAAATTATTTAATACTCACAATTGACCTCATATTGATTAATAAAGTGATATTAGCTACTCTTTAACGCTGCTGATAATTCAGTACTCGTCAAGACAACTGGTTAATACTCCTTTCGTTCACAGCTCTTTATATAGGAAAACAAACGTGGATATAATGAACAAAATGATTGCACCAATACCACCACGCCCATGTCCGATTAAAACCTGATACTTCGACATTGAAACAATTCAGCACCATCCTGGGGACTTCATTATACCAATATACACATACACTCTTGCTAATAATATAAAAAAAAGTGTCCTTGATAAAATTCCATATGACTTTCCGTAAATGGTAAATGGTAACACACAAAGAAAGGCAATCTCGTTAATTTTATTTATAATATATATTCAAATTCTGAAACTCGAAACCAATTCAATCCCACACTACTTGCTTATAACATTTTTATAGAAATAAATATATATATATATTTTTATCTCATAAATTTCTAGCAATGATGATTACCTTGAATTATGTCGTGGAAAAATCATCTTTATACAGAATAAGATACTTAAGTATTATTTTTCATAAATAATAATACTTGGAATTGGATAACAAGGAAGTGTACAAGTGAATAGCGACTGGGTATATAAGGCAAATGAAAACGTGAAAACTATGCAGATAAAATTCATCATAACGACAATAATGAATAACAAATTAATTGTAAGTGTGGCCATTGTGCTTGGTCTTGTAAATGTCATATTGGCACAACCAAGACGTGTTGTCCAATTGATTGATAGTCGTCCAACACTCGTTAATGATGAACGTGTGTTGGATGCTTCAGTGGAACGGCATTCAACAACAAGGGCAGATCAACGTCAACCATCAAGTCCAAATGGACATCAAGATCGTGATGTGAAATTGTCGATGGTCAATGAGAATGAACAACAGCAACAAGAGCAACAGCAACAACAACAACAGCAACAACATCATCATCATCAACGTCAGCAGCTGAATGATTTGAATGCTGATAATATCCTTCCACTTGGTGCGCCAATTGGTCCCGATGGACGGGTTATCGACACGCCCGCTGTTGCCATTGCCAAGGCTGAGCATGCTGCTGCTCATGCAAATCAGAAGGTCAACTTGGCGAAAGAATCAGCGCGAAATGCCGCTGCCACTGCCGCCACTTCTACTTCAGGCACAATTTTCGTAGCCATTGCACCAACACCAGGTCTCACTTATGACACTATATATTATTGATAAAAAATTTAATTTATCATTCATGAATTATTTTATAATCAGACCTATAATGCAGATTTAATTGAATTTCCTTTATCTTGTTGAATCAATAAACTTAATGAGCATCAGTGAAGCTGCTTCATTTATTTTATTCCATCAGTTATTTGTTTATCTATGTTTTTTATTATTTTTTTTCAATTCCGCTTCCTTTCATTTGCAATTTGCGTCCTTTAATTTGTAAAAATACTAAATACCGACGACAATAATGACCTTGTGAATATTGCAAATTGCTTAACCAGTTTCTGCAGCTCTGGTTTAATTCTTGTTTGCAAACAAGAAGAAGCATCGCATTTAGAACTTGCGGGTATATAAACCTCACGTGGGATCAAGTTCGAGGGCATTCGTGAGTCAGTTATTGCAGCAGTCGTTAGAAGAGATTTACGTTGAATAAAAAACCACATAGATATCAATATATCAAATATATAAAATGTATATTCATCTTGCAATATTGTGTTTTATTATTTCTAGTTGTTTTGGAAAGCCAATGGCAAATCCAATTTTATTAGAGTATCAAGATAGCACTGGTCAATATAGTTTTGGTTACAGTTCACCTGAATCAGCACGATCAGAAATAAGATCAGCTGATGGATTTACACGTGGTGCATTTAGCTATGTTGATGACGCTGGAGTAATTCAAACTGCTAAATATACTGCTGATAGTGTTAATGGATTCAGAATTGAAGCAAGCAATTTACCTGAATCACCCAGTCCTGTCCAAGACACACCAGAAGTTATTGCAGCACGTTTGGAACATTTGCATGCATACAATGAAGCATTAAAAAATTATGGTGTAAAAAATTTGCAAGGGGATAAATTGATTGGTGAAATGTTGAGTGATAAAGTTGCAGCATTCAAAGTAGCATCAAATAGTCAAAAAGAAATGAATGATACAATTACTAAAAAACATTCGTCCATTTCTCAATTGATTGGATCAATACCAAATCAACTTTCACATCAGGTTTCTACATGTTTCCATTATTTCTATCGATATATATATATATATTATTAAATTGAAACGATTTTTTAATCAAGTGATCACTCGTTGACAGATGGAATTGAAAGAAAAGCCTGAGATGAAACTGGAGATGCCAATGGTTGAAGTTTCTTCTGCTTTACTCAAAACTAATATTAATGTCAATGGCATTAAAATTGATGCAACCAATTTACCTTTACCACCGAGTTCTATTGAAGAAATTCCAGAAGTAATACCTGCACGTACTGATCATTTGCGTGCCCACGAAGCAGCATTGAAAAATATTGGAGAAAAAAATTCGCAAGGGAGTGGATTGATTGGCGAAACGTTGAGTGATAAAATGGTGGCATTTAAGACACCATCGAGTAATCAAAATAAAATTGATGATGCAATTACTGAAAAACATTCGACCATTTCTCAATCGATTGATCCAATATCAAATCAACTTACAAATCAGGTTTTTTTTTTTTTTTCTCTTTCCTTTATTTCCTAACTCATTAATTCAATCTGTGTAATTTTAATTCAGAACGATATGTTAAGACAGTGATTGCTTGTCGATAGATGGAATTGATGGAGGAGGCTGAGGTGAGACAGGAAATACCAGTGGTTAAAACATCTTTTGTCTTACCAAAAAGTAATGTTAACATTCAGAACCGGATCGAGTTGAGGGCAATGGATTTATCGACCTTTGGAGCACCCTTGCATTCAATGTCTCAAGGTAAAATATATAGGATATAAGTTTTGTATTTCAGTTTATATTTGTTTTTGTTTTTTTTTTTTTTTTAGTTTTCTTATTTGGTATGTAGTCGCTTGGCAACTTGCCAGTAAATTTAGGGCCCTTTCCCTTTTACCAATCGTAATCATTCAACGTGGATGCATTCAAGGTCCCAAGATTATTTATATTATGTATATGTAACATTGCTGGAGTAGCTTTCACCATTTCTCAGACACTCCCTGAGGACGACTGCTTTATATTGTCCTCGAACATTTAGTAGGGAGCAATGTCCAAGTTGGTATTAAATAATAAAAATGATTCTGACAATTTCAGACAAAGTTGAAATCCCAATGGAGACGATGTTGCAATCAGGAATGATGAATTATGATCCAAAGACCGTTATTTTACGTTCAGTCCAAAGAATTCCAACGGTTTATTCACATACGCAATATATTCATTTTGTCCCAACATATTATTTTTAGTTAATAATATGTATCATCAGAAAATAATTTTATACTTAATATGTCTCATTGTATTGTTCACTGATATTTTATTATGAATCATAAATTCTGCACTTATTACGCAATTACTTTTTTTTCTTCTTCTTTATGTTGAAGTATTTTTTCGTGGAGACAAAAAAAAAAAAATAAGAATAGTAGTGATCTACTTTTTGATTATCTACAAAACGCTTGAGGTTTTGTGCTGTTGCTTCATATAATTCTTCATGAAATTTCTTTCTTTTCATCTATTGTACATTTCTAATATTACTACCAGAGAGATTTTTTTAATGGTATCAAATTCATATAATGAATAAAACTGCATTTATCACACGATAATTTTTTTGTTATTTCATTTCTATTTTTTTTTTTTTTCTTTCTTCATGTTTTCGTTCGCTCCATCATACAAAAACGAATGACTGCGTTAGTTTTTTTTTTTTTTTTTTTCATTATTCTCTTTCACAAAATTAACGCAATATATATTTATATATACTTGGAACTATAATAATATAATTTATAAATCATTTACGTTGTTACCTTATCAATTAAAAATTTGTCAGATCATAATCTACAAAATAATGAAAAATTAATACGAATATTGATCATGGTGATCGATCATGTAGTGAAAGCATTCAATATATATTTCAACAGCCTATTACGTTTAAAAAAAAATGTATATTCATATATATGTATTTAATTCGCAGCAGGATTTTAAATTAGAAATGAATGATAGAGACGATTATGTTTGTTGTGAATTGTGTAAAAAAAAAAGAATGTGGAAACAAATAAAAAATAATAATTTCGTGAGCGTCAAATTTTGTTATCCTCTTGCATATTATCCAAGTCATTGGGTTGCACCAACACCAACTTGGATTGGAATGACTCTTGATCGTTACATTATACGCTATATGGAGCGCCTGTTCACTCAACTATAACGGTGTATATATATATATATATATATGTATATGCGATAAACATATACGTAACCCGCGTAATGATCACTTGACTCACTTATTTATTTTGAATATTGTACTAATTAATAATAAAATAATATCAAATTGCAGTTGCTTTATGAAATATTAATGATTTTTTTTTTATCGCTAGTAATTCATGTATTAATTAACCCTACTCCAATCGTGATATAATAATTAACAATCACGATTTCTTCTTTGCTAATATAATATTTCAATATTTTGTTTTTTTCCTTTTTTTTTTTTCACAATACTCTTTCTTGTCAAATTTTTTTTTTATGCGTTATACACAATTTTTCACTATTATTCATATCATATATTTAATTATGCATTATATAGAAATTTAAACATGTATTTTTTTTTTTATATTGTTATTATTTTTTTTTTTTGTATTATAATTATGATTTTAACACAGTCCTGTATAACATTCAGCATGGATAAATTCAAAAAATTTTGTTTTCATCAATCACTTTGTTTTGCGTTTCATTTTCTATATGTTCCTTTTCCTATCATAATTTATCACTCAATGCTATTATAAATAGTAATATTTTATATTGGGAATAATTATGATGTGTATTTTTAGTTCATAGTTTTGAGTGAATATTGGACAAAATAAATAGATTCAACCTAATTAATTCGGGAATATATTCAACCGCAATTCTGTATTAAAATTTTTTTTTTTTTCGGGCGGTTTATATTTTTTTCTCATCTGTTTCATGTAAAATACCAAGCAAATGATCATTATGTATTTGTTTCGCGTCGACTTGAAAATAAAAAAAAAAAAAAAATATATATATCCAGACTTATATATATTTTTTTATTCACTTTCAACTTATTCCATTAAATTTATTAACATTTTGTATTACTATTTATATTCCATTTTAATTCATTATTGGTATGTTTGTTTGTTTTCACCATCGGATGATGACTCTATGTATAATAGGTGAGCACTCCATTAATCCATAATATTTTATTTCAATAGATATATATTTTTATCATTGCGCCGGAAAAAAAAAAAACGAAAAAAAAAAAACAATCATAAAAACGAAAATTTATTTGCAAATTGACGCGATCTATATTAATATAATTATTTTACATAATACTTGTGAATATTTTTTTTTTTTTCCCTCTTCTCCTCTCATCTCACAATTTATCTACCGACTTCAATTTCACTATTTAAATTATTTCCTCAATAAATTGAAATCATGTATATTCATTTGTTTATCATCCAGTTGCCACATTCAATCACACTCATTCCCCCTCAATACAGATTAATTTTTTTTGTTTTCTATCTTCCTCATCGAAATCGTACTATATGTATATATGAGATTGCAATAAAATTCTGATTGTTTATCTCTTATACAAATGCATCGGGAAAGAAAAAAAAAAAACAAAAAACACATTGATAAATAAATGAATAAAAGATGCATTCAATATAGAACTGATGACAATAATAAATTCCATATAGGCTGCTTTTCTCTTCTCTCGATTACCAATATCGAATTTCAATAGTTAATCTATCCCTACCAATATTTCATAATTGCACGACAGATAAAAGGTTTTTATCATATACATATACACATAAATTTATGTATATATACATGGCCTTTCTATACACTTTTTAATTATACTTAATTTAAGGACTTTTATTATTCTATTTCACTTTACTTTTTGTTTAGTATGCTAATTAAATTGGATTCCAATATTGATGCTCATGATGGATTGCAAAAAAATAGTATATCATGTATATATGTATATATATACATATAGATATATATTGCGTCCTGATTGCGGTGGAAATTTTATTTATTTTTTATCTTCCTTCTCCTTTCGTCAAAACGACTTAAAAACGACTCGACCAATGTGAATACATATATATTTATTCAATTCATTTATCTATTAATTTTTTTTTCCCAATTGTTTTTGTTGTTACTCTTTTTATTCACCTTAATTCTACATTTAAAATTGACTGTTTGGAACTTTGACATTTGATGAATTCGGATACGCTCACGCTTTTACCCCAAGTGTGTGTATAATTAATAAGAATTATTATTTATATTCCCGTGAATTTTTTCTGTTTATACACATACATAATCGCTTACTTCACTTTGTTATAAGTCCTATGATAATATTATGTATTATTATTATTTTTTTTTTTCTTTTAATTTAAATAGACCAAAATCAATCAATCTATTTCTCTCTGTCTTTTTCAAATTATTTATGATATATTCTCATATGTATTTATCAACGAACATACGAGATTTTTTTTTTTTTTTTTCACACGAATCTATTGTGTGATTAATATTAATATTGATAAATGTATTATAAGGCGCACGCGTCCACGCATGTCACTATTTTCATCCATTCCTTTTTTTTTTCTCAAATATTGTGTATAAATGTGCGTGTTACATTTTAAAATTGAACTGTGAGAAGTAAAGCATAGTTGAGTTAACTTTTTATTTTTTTTTTTTTCATATGAATATGCATCGCACTGTTTTTTGGCTGCAATTAATTCCAGGTTGATATATAAAATAGGCCGTTGGCAGTTGATAAAGAACAATTACATACGTATGTATAGATAAATGAATATATATATATATATATCTATGCAGTAGAAGAATTTTGCAACGAAAAAAATGAAACACATCTTTGGAATAAAAAATAATGACTAAAATTTCGTAAAAAATCATTTTCAAATTAAAAAATACAGAGAGGCGAAGAAGAGTCTTGCAGATGGTTATTTTTCTCTCTTTTTTCTTTTTTTTTAGTCGAGGATGAAATAGATCGTTGATAATAGTATAGAGAGATTGAAGGATGTACAGGAAAAATATGAAAATATTGATAGCTTACGTATATATATATATATATACATATAAGGATGTATGTATACATATATCTACTATTGTGTTATTAATACAGACAGATAAATAGAGAACAGGTCTACAAATAGTATAGGTACATTTTGGATTTGATAATAGAGGTACAGAGTTATAATAATAATTATCGTTCATGTTTTTTGAGTGTGAATGATAGCAAGTAATAGATATGATATATATATTTATAGAGCATGAGGGATAACGCTTTATATGATCGAATTGTAAAAATTCTATTCAATTGCCGGATGACTTTATTGTTGTCAAGCTCAGCAGGATTGTCATATTTTTCATTCTTCATTTTATTTTGTTTGTTTTCCTTTTTTTTTCTTTTTTTTTTTGGCATGTTTATTTATTTATATTTTTATTCATTTATATTTTTTATATATGCCGATCATATTCAGCTATACACAGATGCATTATCCCAAAATGCTGAAAGTATGAAATATAGAGATAAAGTATTTGGATGTAGAGAGTTTGTGTTTTTTTTTTTTTCCTTCTTTTTCAAATATGATACACATATAAATTATATTGATGAATCGATAATTTCGATCCGACTCTTTATTTCATTTTTTTTCTCTCATGTCGTTCAGTTTCTCTCTCTCTCTCTTTCTCTCTCTCTCTCTCCCACACTGACTTTTTATTCAAATTTTATTTTTTCGTGACACAAATATATATAATGATGTTGATCCCATAGAATACATGTGTTTACATATTTAGGCACAATTCGTAACGATTGTTTCCGTCGTGAACGTGTGCGTGAAAACATGTTTGTTTTTTTTTTTTTTTCCTAATTAATTTATTTTTTCTATGACACCATTCTGAATTTTTTTTGTCTGATAGAGTTCAGACGGTTATTTCTTTTCACATTGATTGGTTAATAATGAAATTGAAAGGATAAAGGTGACGGGCAATGAAATGTAATTTTAAGATAAGATATATGTATGTATAAATAGTTGCGTTGAGAGAAAAAGAAATTTGGTATTAGTAGGGTAGATGGAAGAACACAATATACATAGATATGTTTGTAAAAAAAATGAAAAACTGATTTTCACAAATTGAATAGATATATTTTTTGTCCTTTTTTTTTTCTTTTTTATGTCAATGTTTTTTTTTTTTTGCATCAATAATTATTTTTGAACAGTAAAACAATGTGAAATTAATTGAAAACAGAAGAAATATGAACGCAAAAATGCCCTGACAACATTTTATGTGCACATATATATGTTTATATATATATATATATATGTATGTATAAATACATAAATTATTGTTATAAAGTGGTGAAAAAGTATGAAGAGACAGAACAATTTAATACTTAATAATGAGACAAAAGAATAAAAGAAAGAAAACGGAAATCCAAAACAATTCACATTGGACAAGCATTAAACGGACATTGATAAAACATTAATGATAAATAGTAAATAGTCGATACAAGTATAGATTATAGATGGAATAATTTTCGTAGTAATTATAAGTATAGTATAGAAGAAGAAGACGTGATAGTCGTAGTAGCATTAGCAATAAGAATAATTTTTTTTTGTAACATTTTCTTGTTTCAAGTTTTTTCAAATAATATAGATACTAGAATATAATAATAATAATAATAATAATAATGATAGTTTTGTTTCAAATATTGTATAGTAAGAGAGAAGGGCAATTTGGCAAATTACAAAAAAGAAATATAATTAAAGCTTTTGTTTACAAACGCTTTTTGTTACACAAATCAATTATAATTTGTTGAACAGAAACAGTTCAAATCCTAATGGCTAGTGATAACATAGAGAGAAAAAAAGGTGACAATAATTATAACAACAATAATGATAATATTAGTTATAATAACAATTATAATGGTAATAATAATAATAATAATAATGAATGGAGCCGCAATAGCTTATACGTTTTACAAATTCAAGCAAAAACACATGAATATTGAGGAGAAACAAAAATTGATGATTGATAAAGCCTAGTGATAAAATAATAATGCTAATTTTCTTAATAATACTAATGATTAATTATGAGGGAATAATTATAATAATAATAATAAATGGAAATAATAATAGTAATTAACGGTATGTTGAAAAATTATACTGACAAATTGGTTGAGATAGTTGGTGGTAAAAATAATGGCGCAAGAAAATATTCATTAGCAAGATAGGAAAGTTTTGAATAGAGAATAGATAAGTGAACAAAATTGAATATAGCGATGACGATAATTTAAATACGTCCTTTTGTCCTCACTTGTTGTTACATGGACTTTTGTCGGCTATTTTTTCCCACACACCCCATCGGAGTTTTTTTTTTTTTTTTTACTATGAATTGGTAATTAGTTTTACTTTTGGCCAGATCCGCATTGAACTTAAGGAATAATATGATGAATATGTTGAGGAATATAAACACACACACAATGGGATTAAATTCATATAATGGTTTTCGTAGTAATTGATAATTGTATTTACAAAAAAAAAAAGAACAAAAAAATCGAAAACAATGAAGGATATAGAATTACTAGACGTGCAGAGTTCAACGATAAATTTTCTCAATGAGTGCAGCAACAGCAGCATGATTATTGTAAGGAAGAACAATTGTAGAGGTGAAAATTAGTTATCTGTTTTATATATATTCGTATATGTCTGTACGCGTACGCCTGTTTATGTATATAAGGTGTAAAAAAAATGACGCAGTCTCTCACGTATATTGTAAAATAATAAATGTCGGCATTCATTTTCTATTCATATTTATTTATTCACTACTTGACTCAATAGAAAATGAAAAAAAAAGAAAGGAAAACATGATTTTACCGCATTTGATATCGTAAAATTTATACTTTTCCATTTTTTCCTTTAATGTTAATCTTATTTTTTCTCTGTCACGCACCTCGATTGCATAAATAATGCAGACGCGCAATCATCTGGAGATTTCATATATCTCGTGGTGTGTGTAATTCAAATACTTTAAATGGTCCCCCCTTTGTTTTTATATTCAATGGTTGTTTATGCCAATTTTTTTTTTTCATTTTTTCCATTTTTTCTTCAGTTTTGAAATATTTAAAACTTACTCTTTGTCTCCCATTCACTTTATTCATTTATTTAATTTGTTTTTGTTCATTTTTTTTTTTTTTACATGATAACACTTTGATCACGGGAGAGATTACACTTTTTTGTTTTTTTCTCGGTTTTGCCTCGAATGAAATGCGCGTTTGGTTTTTGGGGTGGTTTTTTTTTTTTTTTCAATTGTTTTCTTCTTATTTTCCCTCTCATTCTAACTCTAATAAACTTACTAAGAGCTTAACCGTAAAATGCCCGCTCTGACAATTGTTCTCTTTTTAAAAAATGATTTGTCTTGCCGGAGCTGAGCTGATTGTGATTTGCAACGCAATTCCTGGCCCAATAATGGTTTTCAACATATTTTTATTTATTTATTTTTTTTTTTTTAGTCTCTCTTTATTTATTGATCCAATGGGCAAAGCCGATAGCTATCATTCCCTTGAAGTAATTGCTGACAAACGTACGCAATGAATGAATGAGGGGAAAAAAAAAATATTTATATAATGTACAATATGTAGAAATAAATTTGTTATTAAAAATTCTTTCCTTTTCTTTTTTTTTTTTTTGCATTCATGCAAGTGTAATAGCACACACACGCATACAATTGACTAGTGAAAAATATTCATTCTGTATATTTCTCAAATATACAGTGAGAATAGGATCATTTATTTTATTTGTCGATTTATATTTTTGTTTAATTTTATTTTCTTTATTGGCGCGTCAGCAAATAAACTTCGAGGGCAAGATTTTGAAGCTATCGGGGCACGATAGAACAGAAAGGCAACAGGACGAGAGGAAAATGTGTTGCGAAAAGAGACGGCGCATGTGAATTCATGAAAGACTAAAAATTATTTTACAACATTATGTTTTTGTTCGCTTCACGCATAATTCGAATTCTAACGATAAATATATCTATAACTCATAATAAAGAAGAGAAAACAAAAGGGATCGCAAAAACGCCGTCGAAATTTGTTACAACATGATAATGTATAGAGGGACAAGAATTGATATTGTAGTGAGAGTAAGTGCGTGGCAGCATTAAACAGCTTCTCGTGTATTGTTTTTTATCTTGTGTTTCGGATTCTCTTTTCAAATTTGTCAATAGAGATTGTGATTGTCATTCAACTATGCACGTTAATTTTTATTTCTTTTTTGTTCATCTTTGAGCTTAAAAAGAAGCTACGTCACTCTAATAAATCTTACTAATAAGTTATACAATTTTATCATTTCCTTTTGTTGTTCTCTAATTATTTTAAAACACTATTCTCGTGTTTCATCATTTCATTATAATTAACGTTGACGCTATCAAAAGATGCATGAAGATATCGCCGCGAAAATCTAGAAGTGATGGTGAGGGAAAGATTGTGAGGGCGATGAATTGGGCGAAGAATTTCGAAAATTTAATGTACAATATTAATATTCACGTAATTGAAAAGAAAAGTCTCTAGGCTATCTACGTCTCCTCATATTTCTTCTTCTTCTTCTTCTTTAAGAATTTATCTTTCATCATTTCTTTCTTTGTTCATCCCCTTTTTAAACAGCGATGAGAAAGATGATAATTAATACTATGTCGTAGCATAGAATAATACCAGTATTAATGAGTTACAGCATTTTTCCTTATGGTTAAATACCATGAACTCCCAATTCATAATTTTTTTTTCCTTTTCTTTTTTACATAATAACGGGGATAAATTTCTCAATCATCTGAACTGAAATATATGGACGTCCCGACGTCGTCGTAATCATCCCCGTAAAACATAATGTGGATCATGTTGCGCGTATATTTTATACAATTATATCTCTTATCATTACCATTATTTTTTTTTTTATCATCATTATTTTATTAATATTATTATTCATTATCATTTATTTCCTTATTTTGTTTCCGAGTAAAATAATAAATCTTAGTGTCTATCCGTTCCTACTTCCAACTATGATTTTTATTTTCCCCCAAGTGATTATTCATTTGGTCAACGTACCCGCATTGCGAGTAAATAATTTCATTTATTTATTCATTCATCATTTAAATTCACCATCGCAACATAGCTATGAAAACCTGCATACTTCCGATTTGATTTTGCGAATCGATTATTTTATTCTATTCAATCTAATAAGCGCATTGTAGCGCAATTATTTTTCGCGTTAGATAATATACATATGTGTATGTATATCACTTTTAATTTAATTGTACACGTGTGGACGTGTGTGTGTGTGTGTGTGTGTGTGTGTCAGTGAAAATCCATCATTAGTGTAAATTACATCTCCGATGATAAAAAAAATGGTGGTTTTTTTATTTCTTTCCTTTCTCATCTTTCCGTGTACCCTGCGATATATTTTTACACATGATATCAACGACATGAGGGACAATTGTGTATGTTTTTTCAGTCAGATAAACATATACTTTGGCGATAAGTGTGAATATACGAGCAAATCTCATATACAATATAGTCCGTAATTGATTTATATAATTTCTTGTTGCTTGTAATGATGGCGTTGCTGTGTTATTATTACTCATTTCTTTTTCCTTTTATTTAATTGTAATAGCTCCCAGTGTAATTCCTAATACCTTATTATCTTATTAATAAAATATATATAATATAGAAATGCAGCCGTTTTGCACCTGAGACATGCACCCTTGCTGTTCGTCACAATTCAATATATCAAATATTAATGTATTACATGTTTTTTGATCAAACATATATCTACATATGTATTGTTGGGGTCGTACGCGCGTGACTTTTATCCGATTAATGTTTGACACACATCAAGATATCGTCAATGTGGAGGAAGAAAATAAATTTTATTTCATTATGTATGCATAAGCGGCCAGCAAATGAATTGTCAATTTTTTCTTATTCTATCCTCTTTTTTTTTTTTTTTTCTTCTTTCGTTATCTATTAAATATGCGGCTTTGTAGTCATCTATGCCGCGCACCTTTCAGTCTAGATAAAAATCATTTCTTTGAGATATTTCCCCGTTTCAATAACACCGTAATAATTTATTTTTGCATTTTATTTCATTCCATTTGATCGAATTTTTTTCTCATTATTTTTTTCTTTATAGAGACAATTTATTTCCACCGGCGTGTTGCGGTGACACTGAAAATTTGTTTCCACCTTGTACACATCTATATATATGTATATATGGAGACATAAATATATATATATATGTGACACACCAATTAGCGAGTGCTGGCTATTCCAACTGCTCATCTCGGCCCCCCTCAATCCAGCTAGATTAATTTTATCAATATTACAGCGCGTCAACATATTTACAACGATTGGCAACTGTTTTCAGATAGATAAAAAAAATGAAATTAATTCCATCCACGGAATACCGGGAAGAGTAAAAAAGAAAACAGAAAAGGAAAAATGAAATAATAGCAATTTGTCTCTGTGTAGGTGCACTGTACATCACCTTGTAATTTGCGAACGCTAAATCGTGACTTTATATACACATTTGATATATGATAGGAATATCCATTCATTTATTCCTCGGTCGCCGTTCTGCTTTACAGAACAATGAATTATTTTTTTTCTTCTCAAAATCAATTTGTGTTCTCATTTTTTGTATTATTTCTTCTCTACGTATTCAAATATATTATCTATCGATCCGGGATATTTTGAATTTATGACAAGAATATTTATTATCTAATTTTTCCATCAACACACAACTAATTTAATTATTATATTCCGATAATGTGAAAAATATTGATAATTAGCTGGAGGCAATATAATATGTGTATTGAATTCAGGGATTATCACTCAAAACTTTGTAGGAAGCACCGAAAATTACTGAAACGGTAATGATTGTTGTTATTACGATTATTTGTTAGCATTATCCATTATTATTACTATTATTATTATTATTAATATTAGTTCATTAATTCTCTTCATCAAGTTGTAAAGTGGTGGAATAATCTAACAAACAAAAAATCGTCATAAAAATTGTAGTCAATGATTTTGAAATTACAATGCAGTGTTCTGAATATTGATTAAACAAAAAAAAGGAATAATAATAGAGAAATGATGAAAAAAAGCATGTATATTTATAATAATAGCGGCAAAAAAAAAAAAAAAAACATTAATTTTAAGCCGAAGCGATTGACGTTCACTTTAGTAAAAAAAGAAAAAAAAAGAAAAGACAAATTATATTCGTTCTCGGTATATTATTAATACTAGAAACGTTTACTTTTCTCTGTTTTCTTTTTTGTGCGAGTGCAAGTGATAATATGTGCTCATTCATTATTTTTTCTTTCTCATTGGATGTGAGAGTTATACACAATACATACATGCATAGTACACTACAAGTGCAATTTTTTTTTATCGGATTAAAACGACAAATGTGTGTTTGTGTTTATGTATGATAATTTTCATTAACACCACTTGTGTTTAATTCGTTTCCTTTTTACCGATGCATTTAGTAACTGGCAATAATTTTAATAATTTAAAATGGTTATATCATCGGAGATTCTTTAAGACGTGAAAAATAAAGAATGGAGAAAAACAAAATGAAATACAGATCATAACATTGAAAGACTGGCCCCCATTCGCTCATGCCGGCTGACGTTTAAAGACACGCATTTTTTTTTTTTTTTTTTGCAACCATTGCGGCACAATTAATAATTACATTTGTTTATTCATTTTTATTTTTTTTTGTTTCCTTCCTTTTGTGTTCCTTTGTTACCCGGATTTTTGCAAATATTTATCAGTTCGCTGGGCAATCACCACAAAGGTTATCATCCCATTTTAAAATTAATATTTAGCCTAGTTTGGCACAAACACTACACTTGCCCGGGGCCGGCACTCGCTTATTTATATATATATATTTTTTTTATCTTCTTATTCATTTTGTCCATTTATTTTTCTCTTTTATCATTTTTTTGTTTTTTTTTTTCTTATTGCTCAAACATTCGAATTCCACTTTCAATCGTTATTCTTCTATAATTCACGCGCCCAATTTTTGACTTACAAGTATGTATTGGATATATAATTTATGTAGTGTAATGGATTTATCTTGAAACTCTATTTTATACTGTTGTTTATTTTTTTATTATTATTTATTTATAACCTCAGACTCTGCAGATTTGCATTCAACAATTTTCGAGCATTTAGTGTCAATGTTCAATGTTAAAATTCCTCTTGATTCTGTTTTACCTATATTCATTCATTTTACTCAAACATCATCAATACTTTTTTTTTTTATTTTCTTTATAATATAATTCATCATTTTATTCCCGTTCCTTATTATCATTTTAAACTATTTATCGATACTTTGATTTTTTTTTAATGAAAATGAAAAGAAAAAAAAAAAGAAATTCTGGAAAATCATTGTAGGACTATGGTTATAGGCCGGCTGATTATTGATTACAATGAAATTGAATCAGCATTCATTGCCGAAGCGCCTATTGCTTTTCTTATTTCTCTTTCTTTTTTTTTTATTTATCACGAACGGTCATCAGTATGTTTGTCTCACTTTCTTCCTCGATTTCGGGCATGTCTTCAACAAGTACACATTATTTTTTAACTAACGTTCAACTATCAATAATGCATCTATCCATGCATTTTATTTATATCTTACACGAACATATAACACTTAATGATTTTTCTTTTTTTTTTTTTTTTCGTAGCTACCACGCTTTCATTTATAATTAGTTTAATTTAAAAAATAATCGACATTAGAGGATTCAGTGCGCGAGCACAGACTGAAGGAAGAGAACAAAAGTAACGCGAGCCCACACGAGCTGTTGATGGAAGACATCGTTCACGAAATGTGCCGTTTTTTTTAAATCTTTTTTTTTTTTTCAAGGGGGATGAGTGTGAGTGTGAGTTAGTTAGTTGAGATAATTCAATCACTCATGCAATAGATAGTATTGAACCCAAATTAATTATACTTTATTCTTCCATTCTTTCTCCGTCAGTGTCATCGGCACGATCAATAAAAAATAATAATAATAATAATAATAATAATAATAATAGTAATAATAATAAAAGTGGAAACTTGACAATTTTGCGCGTTTGTAGACTCAAACTTGGAACGGCGATATGTTAAATGGATCAATATTCTCATTAACCGGTGACACTTGATTAATTAAACAATAAAAATTAAAAGTCTAAATATTATTCAAGATTAAAAATTAAAATTAAGGTAGAAAGAAAAAAATGAAGCGCAAAAAAAAAAACAAACAGTGAAAAATCGCAATGTGTGTATGGTTTCTTTTTTCTGTATATATGAATATGTGTGCTTCGTAGTATGTGCGTGATAATACTTATCATTGAGAAAAAGAAGAGAAAATTATTACAAGATAAAATTACGGATAATAATTAACAAAAATTGGATGATCTTAAATAACTATAGTCAGAATCGTGCTTTTATTGTTGACAGCGAAAGAAAATTACGAAAAATTTATGATAATGAACGGGAAAAAACGGACAATCATAGAAACTGATAATCCATTTTGTACCACACAGATGTGCTGATTTGTAGCTATAAAATCCGCACGATTGTCTTGCAATGGTTCTTTTTATTATTATTATTGTTATCATTATTATTATTATTATTATTATTATTTCATTTAATGTTTTTTCTTCTAATCTCACGTCAATAAATTTATTTCGCTGTCAACATGCTGCGGGGCGGGGGATTGATGATGCTACGACCGACTAGGAAATACTTTCCGCTGGACATACGACAATGACATGCCAGGAATCAAAAGAAATAAAAAAAAAAAAAAAAAAAAATTGAAAAAAGAATTAATCGCATGCGCCGCACAATCAGTTTTTCATCCGCAATTTTTTTCATTCATATCGAACATTATCCAATTATCGGATTCTTGATACTAAACTATCATCTGTATTCTTTCAACATTTTTTTTTTTTTTTTTTTTTTTCCGCCCTTTTGAAATACAACACATATTTTTGTTTCCATGATAAAATTGTGAGTGTAGCACCTTCGGAAGGAAGAAAAATGTATAAAACAAAAAAGAACGAGATTGTTATTGGAGAGAATCCAGTTGACAATTTGTAAATTGTTTTGTTGTTATCAATAATTAATTAATTTTCATTTTTTTTTTTTCTTCACGTTATTTAATCTAAATCGTAAAGATGCAAAGATTCACTCATTTTGTCTCGTGTTATTAATCTTAAAAATTGTTTCTTATATTTCTATAATAATAATTAATTATATATGGATCACCAGCAATCTGCGGACCGGCTAAATGCGGTCTCGGGCTAATTTGTAAAATATACGTATCTTACGTTATACACATTGAACTCTGTACAAGAATTAAAAGCACTCGCTTAATTTCGGCAAGCACTCGGGTTTTTTTTTTCTTTTTTTTTCTCTCGCTCTCTCTCTCGCGCGCGTGCATTCTTCTTTTCTCTCGCTCGTACACTCATTCATTTCTGTAATTTGTTATATATTTCAAGTCTTCTATCAGATCTTTTAAACAGGAGATAATTGTTGGCCTTTCGAAAAAAAAAAATTAAATAAAAAAAGAATCATCCCTCAGATTGAACCGTCGGATTAATTTAATTTCATTTTGTACGAGAAAAAAGAAGGAAACAGAATTGAGTTCAAGGAGACGCCCGCAAGAACTGCTACGACAATTGCAACAGATTCGTGATAAAAGCTTTTGCATAAAAGACCTTAGGGCGAAGCGGAATTTTTTTCGTTCCTCTCAACAGAATAAATTCTGCACCAAAAATCCAGACAACAATCCACCGCACATTGTTTCATGCATGAACAATTAAAAATGCGTAGCGCCAATGATTATCATTAAACTGTCCACAATTAAATTAAACATTAAAAAATTACGAAAAAAAAAAAAAGAAAATTGCGAGAAAAAATTGATAATTAACCGATGAGAACCATTCAGTTTTTTTTTTTTTCTTGTCCAGACGGCGATACACGCATCAGTATTTTTCATTCTGTTTTGGAATGTGATAATCTAACCAACGAAAAAATAAATATTGCAGAGCAACAAGGAGAGAATAAAAACTTTACCCTAGACACATTTTAACGGTGCAAAAAGGACATTGACGAATGAGGCGCGAGGAGTTTGCTTTAACTTCCGTTGAGTTGGCGGTGAAAAGGGTTGAGGGTTGTGGTGATGATAGCGATGGTATTGGGCGACGGCCATCGACGAAAATACATGGACAAACTAGTTGTTGAAGTCAGTTGCATCGATCAGTCATACAGGGCACTAGAATACCAGTAATGGACAAGGGCATATGGCTGAAACCACTGTGACTCGTTGTACAATCTCTCTTGTTAGATGTTGCTCTTTGAGAATGATACTCGCAAGTGATTGGACTCGCTTAATTGATAATTGTGCATTTTCTGAAAGGAAAAATAAAAAAATAGATAAATAAAAAAATTCATCATGATAAATCTTGCAATATAAATTACTGAATAAAATTAATTGAATACATACGATAAGCGCCGCGACCGCATCGTCCATACTTGGCATTTGAATAAGCGCCATTTTTCTATCTTTTGGGAAAAATTTAAATGCCTTGACTGTGAAACCATTTTGCGTGAAGGCATCCTTGATTTCGTCCTCAGTCACTGTTGCTCTGTTAACAAAATAAAAATTATTATTGATGGATTGACGTTTGGAAGCCCTTAGGAATACGATGTAGAATAATAAAACAAAAGAGGGTGTAAATTAAAAGTTTATATAAAATTATAAATCTTACGGAATGTTTGATAAATGCAGTGTTGCACTTGGTGGATAAATATTTTGATAATTTTTCGAGCCGGGTTTTTTGAATCGATGAAGAGTACTATTGGTGTAATCCTTAGTTAAGCCTGCATCAGGTTGACCTTCCTTAGGCAATTGAACAGTTTGGTGTTTGCTCACCATAACTCTGATTTGCTTTCCAAACACTTTGAGCTTGTCCATGTGAGTCATGGCTAATGAGGTAAATAAATGAATAAATAAATAAATAATTATTTAAAATGTTGATGATCGTATACCAATATTGTTTGTGATGAATATCGATTGATATAATTTACCTAAATGACCCTGATGTGGCTCCGCCATTTGGATGAGGGCAGAGTCTTTTTTGTTGTACAAAATTTTCACGCGCTGTACATCCCCATAAACGCCTACATGAGCAACACGAAATGGCATAAAAAAAGAAGAAAAAAATTCATTAGTTTTGTTTCAATGGGGTACTCAATTCTTTGTTTTTTCTTTTTCCGCCTCAAAATGACATTTAGAAATATTTAACTTGGGATTTATTGAAATAAATACAAAAATTTAACTATATAAAAATAAATGAATTAATTATAATAATGTGCGAATTATCAAGGGGAGGTGATACGATCGGACCGAGGTCTAGATCATGCAAGAGGCACTCGGCTACTAAATATCAATTATCAATTCGAATTTAATTATTATTTGTTCATATTTTGGCATGATAGTTATATGTCAAGTCGTTATCTATCTATCTATATGAACATAAAAATTTATAAACATATATACATTATTTTAGCCGAGCACCTCGTAGTAATTTGACGTTTCCTATGGAATTACGTATGAAATTATTAAGCAAAAGCTTATGTCAATGATGAAGGCGACGAAAACTGATATTTATTAATTAAAAATCACTGATGAAGAATTTCGAATGGAAAAATATGTTTTGAGAAATAGAGAGATATAATTGTGAATGTAAAAGTGTTGTTTTATTATGACAATGAAAAAAATAAACAGTATTGATAGAATATTAGGAATATTTTTGTTGTTTTCTTTTTTCCATTTTGGTAATAAACAGCAATGAGTAATTAATTGAATTTTATATAAAATGAAAATCAGATAAATGGTAATATAATTAATGAAATATAAAAACTTTTTATATTATGTAAATTAAGGATGAATTAACGGAAATCACACACAGCAACTTTAGAATCAGTTATAGAGGTGAAAAAATATCGAAGAGTATCAACAATTGAGTTAAAAATATTATTTGATTGACTTTTTTTTTTTTTTATATTTCAATCAATCAATCAAGAAATGAACAAAAAAATTAATTGAAATGGAATAAATATATATATATTTTTTTTTTTCGATTCATACTTGTGGGGCTCATATGAATATAATTGAAGAATTATCCAGGTGGATTTGACATTAGTGAGTGAGTGTTTATTTATAATAATTAATAATGTAATATAATTAATAATATAAATGTGGAGACGTACCAAACAGGGTAAAGAGAGCGTCAGGCGTGACCATCTACACAGAGAACAGACAGAGTCCAGTCAGTAGTCAGCGAGTACATAGAATTCGATGTATAGTATTTGAATATAGCGCACAAGTTTCTCGAATGATTTTCAATTGTATTATTGTGTTATTAACTTTCTTTTTTTCTTTTTTTTTTTTCTCCAATAAGTGAATGAATAAATGTTGTTGAGAATAAATATAAAATAAAATAGTATAAAGTTTGAGTGAAGGTATGATAGCGTTCATAAAGATGAATTACAATAATAAAAATATGAAAACAAAAATTAGAAAATGATCGCGAAGCTTGTGCGCAAACACAACGAATAGTAGTACACACAGTTACAGTAAAATAGTATAGTGACAAGTTGCAGCTGCGAGATTATAAACGACGGCATTCTAAATCGAGATGCCCGGTGTAATTATTGAATTTTTCTTTTCAACTATTTTCATTTAACTTCGAATTACAAATACTTTTTCTTTTGAAATGAAAATATTTATTTTGTCCGGGCATCGCGAAAAATCAATTCGTCATGTATGGAAAATTACGATTAATATTTGGGAATATCTAGTGGGTGGAGAGAAACATAGTTGTGATGAATCGGATGATTCATATATAATGCATGTTTTCACAATCAGATTTTTCATTTTTTTTTTCTGGTGTTCTTGACATACATATACGGGGGATAAAAAAATAATGCAAGTCGCAATTTTCTCGTCAATCATTTTGCCATTCAATTTAAAATAATAAAAATGCAAGGCTATTATATATTCCTGATAATATTCGATTATTAATTCGAAATGTTTGACGAAAAAAAAAAGAAAAAAAGGGAGATAACCTATTTAGCTTGAATAAATTTGCAGGATAATTTTCTACTTGAGCTTCTACATTCATTTATATTATAACTATATAATTCATTTATAGAATCATACATACGTACCGGGCAACTTGTATTTTAATTTTAGCAGGGAGAATGATTGAGATACACTAGATGACATAGGCGACAGAGTGGGACAAAGACAAAAAAAAAAATGAAAAACAAAAACAAATTGTATAAGAAAGAAAAAAAAAAATAAATAAAAGAAGTTACTAGAACAAGAACGATTATTTCATTGACTTCTAAAAAGCAAAAATCATCTATAGGTGATTGAAACAAAAACGCGTTGATATATTTGCTTTGTTCCAGGAATATTTATTTGATAAATTAAAAAAAAATAAATAAAATAATAAAAAAAAAGACCAATAAAAATAAAATAAATGCAGCGATTGTGTAGAGCATTAGATCGATTGACTCACCTCTTCATTGAGATTGGTGACAAGCAATACCGATGACATTTGTGGACTGCCTTGCACTCTAACACCAAGTGCACCAGCGCCAATACTAAAGCCACCTAGGCCAGCTATTCCTCCACCTGGTGCCACGCCATTACCATAAGGTCCACCAAGTGGCGATGGTAATCCGTGCATTGCGGCAAATGGTGATGCCAGTACGCTAGGCGCCCCTGTAATTGACTCTACTTCAGGTAATTCATGAGATCACATTAATAAAATGAGGAATAATTCCACTTGATTGATCGTGGTAAATAATAAATGCGTTCGGAGAAGTGGCAGGATGTGAGTGGATGAAGGTAGTGAAGGAGGAATAAAAAAAAAAAGAAGTAATAAAACGAAACTAAAAGAAAAAATAAATGAAAAAAAAAAAAAATTTACTCACCGGGTAAACGTGCCCTTGGCTGCGTGCCAGCTGCGCCAAGAAGTAACTGGGGAAGCAATTCGCCTCCAAGTGCAAGTGATGCCGCATCCAAGTTTGGATCACCTGTCGGTAGCGTTGGATTTGTGTAGTCCCGTGACTTGTCGTTGTTGTATTTTACATTCAAACTCTGCATCTTGCTGAAGTCAATGCGGAGTGTACAACAAGAATTGTAGATATTTTGACCGTCGAGGGACTGTAAGAATAGCAGAACGAAAAGGATGTTAATAAAATACAAATAGTAAAAATACATACAGTAAAAGAAAAAAGGGAAACCAAAAATTCAGTAATTTATTGTAAATGTCAGGTCAAAATTCAACGAACTGTAAAATTGATATATGAAATTTTCTAACATAAAAATAAATTTCTTTTGCTTTCACATCGCTAACTGCATCCCTGATTGAACATAGGGGCCACGAAACAATTCTACAACTTTTTCCAACATGGCACTGTGATTACAAATATTAACTAACAAACAAAAATTTTAATTAAATGAAAAAATTGGAGTAACATTTTTTTTTTTTGCAAAATGTACGTTGCTTCATTCATGGTGTATGAACCCAGCATCATCTCGGTGCTTGCCGCGTATATTTGATTTTCATTAATAACCCAGTGACACACGACGTCAAACCGCATAATGGTGAGAGGCGATGCGTGGCCAACTCGTGCTTTTAACGTGAAACGACAAAACGTTGTAGCGTTTTGCTTTGTTTGACTTATGCTCTCTGTTACGTGTAGAATATAAAGGTGTATATGTATCGCTTGGTGTGGTGGTTATATAACTACACTGCACATTGGTCCACGGTCATTCTCTCGAGTACCAGTCGTGTACGAATTGCTGCACCTGGACGTGTGTGCATATTTGCACGTGCTAATGAATATCGTACATAATTACAGGGGGATAGTTATGATAAATTTTACATTAGCCTCAACGAGTCCAATTGACCATGCTCATTACATTCACATATATGAATTTATTGCTGTGTGTGTATTTGCATGTACCAACATATGGCAATTGTTACAATTATTCCATCTAAATTGTTCTCACTTGTAATTTAATTCACATTATTTTATGTTTAAATATTTCCATTTTTCGTAATCATTCAATGTAAAGAAAAATATGAACCACAGTCATCTGCTGCATGAGAATATGATTATTATTGTGATTTTGTTATTTATCTAGATAATAAGAGACAAAGTGTAGCGACTCGAAGAATCTTAGCCTCAGGCCAATTCGCAACGAGCTACATTGCAAGTTGGTTTAACAAAAAGAGAATGATGGGAAGAGTAAGTGAGAGGAGAAGAAGGAAAATTTCAATCGCGAAATGACTTTGAGACTATTAAAATCTTTGAACAAGAGAATTTTGCCACAGGCAGCATATACTACTTTTCTTTTCTTTATTTTTTTTTTTTTCCTCATATAATTTGTGAGCTACGAAGGGACAATAATTTTCCATTTTCTATGGTTGAAACTATGAGAATAAATGGAAGATAGAGAAATGAAATAATAATACATAACATAAAACGAACGATGGAAAGAAGTAATGGAAACGTTGAAATGGAAGAAAAATTTTTGTGTTGAAATTGAACGGGTAAATATTAATCAGATAATTTCAGTTGGCGATTGGCGGAAGTAAGGCCCCGAAAATGTGGGTTACTGAATAATTCACATCACACAAGTAGATGTGGGTTGGATGGTGGAGGGTTTGTAGGAGTAACCGAGCCGGAAGAATATTCCCCAAGCTGATCTATCTTTCCCAAAGGATTCGTGGAGGCTGCAAGCTCAACTTATATATATATATATATATATAAATATATATATGTGCGTGTGCAAGCCGGAAATTTAAGGGGGGTAACTCCGGAATGGTGAAGCCAAAACCGTAACCGTAGCAAATGGAATATACTTACCAATTTAGCAGTCTGCGCCGACATTGTATCCGAGTATTGTATGAGAGCCTGGAACGTGCCTACAAGGGGGAAAAAAAAAGAAATACAATAAAAAAATGGATATAAAAAAAAAAATACAGTGAATAAAACACAGCCGAAAAAATGAACATTTTAAATTATTTTTATTAATTTAATATGCTAACGTTATATGAATCAATTGTTCCTCAACTATATATAAATATTAAATTTAATAATGTACTCACTATTTTTTGTGAATGTTACGATTTTTAAAACTTTTCCAAAACGAGTGAATATCTGAAACAGACAAATGAAAATGAAAAATAATAGAATTTATTAAAATAAAATATTTAAGAGTAAATGTGAAAAAAAAAAAAAACATTTCCTGTTCAATACTTATAATTCATGAAACAATTTGAGAGGATTATTCGTGGAGATACATGTTGTGTTGATGTGGAAATAGAGTTGATTATGCATGACGGACGAGAGTGGAAATGACGTACACATACACGTTAATAAATATATAGATATATATTTGTATGTTGTGTGTGAACACTGGAAATGGTCGAATGGATCAACCTAAACAAAGAGAGAACGGGAGGAAGAGAGACGTGTAATACCGCAGAGGCCTCAAACCTGCTGGTTGCATTTCTATCTCTCTTCGTACTATATCTCTTTGTCTCGCTGATGTCTCTTCGTACGATCATGAGAGATGGCTAGTGATGTGCGGTGCCCGGGCGAGACAGGAAACAGAGGATTGTGTTCATTTATATATATCTATCGAGCTCACACTCTCTCTCTCTCATTCATTCGCATCCATTCTCTATTCTCTGCTGCGTTCGACACAAAATTAATAAACGTATCGCTTATCATATCCACAGAATGTCGACATCATGACCCACACTATTGCTCATACGCATAATTGTTATATTTATACACAACTGATATGATGACGTAACTACTCTATGGGTTAATGTAAAGGTTTGAGGTCATCACTATTAATTTATAACAGTAAACATTATGGTGGAATAATAATGTACTGGTGAAATAATAATATATGAATAAAATTGGCAAATTGTGGAAATTTAGTAAATTGATAATGAATAATTAAGAAGGAACATGCAAAATAAAAATGCAGGCATTATCTGGATACATTGGTTTGCTTCACAGAGTTTTCATTTTCCAGTTTGCATAAAAAAAAAAAATTCGCGAATGGAGATAGAGCGTGAAAAAATAAAAGGAATAACAACGAAAAATTCCATTTTTTTTTGTTTTCATCACACTTTGATTGTTTTTAATGTACAGTATATGAATAATTAAATTACGTAAGTGAATTTTCAATGGTTTACAATATCCGTTGAAAAATGTTCAATTACTGAACACAATCACAAAGTATAAGCGTGCGTGAAAACAAAATAAAATACCCAAAAAATGATATCATGTGATTGCCAATATACCGCGAAGAGTTGATCGTTTAAATTCCTACATTGTGTTGAAAAAAAAAAAATTGGATAAATAAAATCTGTAGGTTGTTGAAGAGTGTGAATGATGTGAATGGAAAGTTTATTCCTTTTTTTTTATTTTGTTTTTTTAATACGACAGCGCTTTTCATGAATGTTATCCAATCATTTTCCAATTTTCCATTATTTAGTTCATTCCAATTTTCACTCATATCTACACATACATGTATATATAAATTGAGTGAGTATTTTTGATTGACGCAGCAAGCAAATCGAGCCAGGTCATTAGTGATATTGCATCGTTATTATCACAAACATTATATCTGATGTATCAGCTTATTGAAAATATTCATCTCTATCTATATCAATTCATCCTAGGATCACGTGCATTTTTGTTTTACCATCATCCAAACGCTGTCAAATACTATTATGATAAATATTACCAATGAACAAAACAATGTTCAGCAATATTATCAGTTAATTACCCCAACAATACTGTAAAGCGAAAGCTTTTGTCTTCATTTATGTAACAACAACAACAAAAAAAAAGGAAAAAAAAATTGAATGAAAATAATCCGCCTTTTCACGATTATTTTTCATTTACATCACGATAATAAATTTTGCCGCAGTATTGTATTAAATTTACATGCGGGCAAATCAAAATACCATCATCGTATTTAGTCGTGTGTGTGTGTGTGTGTCTGTATATGTATTAGAGTATACACAGCACAAACATGATAGCCCAAATGGAATATATGCACAGGGAAGGTGAAAAGAGGTGATGACAGGTGAAGGACTCGATAATAATTTTCAATCAACCACGTCCAAACCTATATTAAAATCAAGTGATTCTATATACATTTATAAATAAATAAATTCTCACGTTTAAATAAAATAAAATATTACTCGAGTGTTGAAAAATTTTTTTTTCACTTTCCTCTTCACTTTCTTTTTTTTTTGTTTTTTTTTTTTCTTTATATACAAACCGATGTAAATATTTGTGTTGGGCTTTTACGCGAATTGCTGTTGAAAATCCCAGTATGTAGTGGCAGCATATACACAACATACACAACAAACACCTATACCAAAATCCCAATAAAATTGGCTCTCGCAAAATTGAGTAACACAGTCGAGGAGCCTGGCTCGCGCATTCCCTGCACACATTGCCCTTTCTCTCTCGCTTCCAATCTTTATCTATTTGTATAAGTGTGTTAGTGATGTAAATATATATATATACATATATATAAATATATGTGTGGGTGTGTTCATATATGTCTAGGTACTTTTACGTTCTCTTTTCAACTTGCGCGTTGTATACTTGTGCACAAAATCCCGTGGGAAATCATCTTGGCACGGCGAAAAACGTATACACCAAACTCTCACACGTATATACACGTATAACAAAGAACGTTGGACATCACTCGCGTGATCCTGCCTTTGCGGTCGTTTGGCGAGTGCACGAAGAAAAAAAAAAACAAACATATATATATATATATATATATATATCACCATTCTTACATCGAATACAAACTTATATATGTTTGTACACAATCCGTCCATATATGTCATGTGAATAAGTGTATATTTTTATTTTTCTATCTAATATTTTATTTTTTCAACATCATTTCATCGTGTCATTTTGTTTCCACTTGATCTCACGTCACTATACATATAACCTACGTTATGTTTGCTTGGACGTTTCTCGCATGAACCGTCCAATCGGTGGATGTAAGGGTCCAATGTAAGGCGCATGGAAAAAAAAAAAAAAAGAAGAATGATGAAAAAATCGAAGGAAAAAAAAAATACACCATCAGATGTGAGCTTAAGAATTTTTCACTCGACCCTTTCGTGAAATCGAAGGAAAGCCAACGGCACGCGAGCAATCTTCTCCAGACTCGATAGCTTCCTGCCACCACGTTCATCTACCTCACTCTCTTCCTTTCTTTTCTCTCTACCTTCATCGTTTCCCCTTCATCTTTTTTATATATTTTTTTTTTTTCTTCTCTCTCTCTCTCCTTCTTTATTCTCACAAACTCTTGATATTTTCATTCAACCGTACGCGGCTATCGTCCGGATAGGAAATTCACCATTTCAATATATACAACCTACATCAAATAAATATATATATATATATATGAAAAAGCATTGTATCATCACGAGTATATCCTGCTCATCCCATTTTACTCAACCGAAAATATTAATTTCACAATTTTATTTATAAAGTTTATTTTTATCGCTGATAGATAAATGATATTTTACTTTATATTGAGAAAATAGATTGAAAACAAAAAGTTCTCCACTCATAAAAACCTAATATCAAACTTTTATAAATAGATACATATAAAAATGATTAATAAATAGACCAAAAAATATCTTTCAGTTACAATTCATTGGGGTATTTTTTTACTTTTTTTTTTTTTCGTTCAATGAAAAATTAGATAAAGCATTTTTAGAATAAATTCTTTCTAGATCACATGTAAATATATTTATATAATGTACGCATTGCACGTATGCATCATGAATTTACGTCAATGTCGTTCGTTATTGATTGCAGCAACAGTTATTAATTCGTCTATACACATTTACGTATATATATATATGGGTGTTCAATTATCGACATAGCACTCACGGGCCATCAAGTACTCGGGGCCTCTAATGCAATAACGTGGTGATGTACAATAATAATGTCAATGCAATTCCAAATGGTTTACCGCCATTGCGGATACGTGTATGAACATAACGAAAAAAAAAAAAAAAAACAAAAACAAAAATCTAATATACAAAGAGAAGAAAAAAAATAAATAAATGGAAATACAAGTTTGTAAATACAAAAACAAAACGGATAAAAGAAAATATTTATTCATTGCTTGCATATCAAATCGATCGTTGATCCTCTCTATATGACAATGAATGAACAAAGTACATTTGTTTTGGCATGCTTTTATATATATCAACATGTAGATGTGTATATATGTATATACAAAGAGAAGGTGAAAGGGAGAGATGTTCGACGATAATTGTGTGTTCTGTATGTGTATCGCGGGAATACGAGCAACTGGAATAATCGAGGTGGAACATCAGTGGTGGTTCACGATGGGCCGATGTGTTTGCGTCTATATAACATACCATCATCGTTATATAGCGATCCTCGACATCAATCCATTAATCATAGCGCATGAGTAACGTGTGATTAATGCTTTTGTATTACATATATGTATATATATTTAATGGATATTATATTTTTTTTTTCCCTGTGTAACACGCTGGACAATCATTTTTTTCATGCTCCTTACGCCTTTGACGTTTTGAATTATCCACGCTTTTTTTTTTTTCTCACACTTCTTGATCTTCTCATACGAGCAATTTTGCTAATTTTTTTTTCTTTCCTCTCTTGAGTTATTATTTTTTTTTTATTATATACAAATTACTCACTGGGGGAATTATTTATATAAAATACTGTGACGAATAAAAGAGAGAATTTTTGATGGATAAATTAATTTTCTAGTTCATGAAATAATTGATATTCTCGAATTTTTTTACACAAGCAATTTTGTTAATTGATTTTTTGTTCTTCTAGTGGATTATTGTTATTGCTATTTTTTTGTTTTGTTAATATATATGAATGATATTTGGGGTGGAGAAAATTATATAGAGTACAATGACGAAGCTTAAAGTGAATATATATATATAATAATAAATTATTTGTCTCCCCCAAATTGTTGAATTATTTGGCACGATTTGTGTGTAATCAATAATTACGAAAATGGTGAATTGAGAGGCAATGCGTTACCACAAAACGGGCGTTAATGATTGCTGCGAGTAATGTCTCATCGTAAATTGTACCACACGGAAAGCCACGATATATATATACACGCGTTCTCCCTCATTCTATTTATCTCTACTACTCAATCCATTTCTCCGACTCATCCCTTTGTAATATCGATTAAATATTATTATATATTATCGTTCGTGATGTTTGTACTTATACAGATAATGTGATGACTGTGCAAGATATATATTATATACAATTGGGATGAGATCGGTGAGAAATAAAAGTAGAAAGAAGAAAAAAAATAATAAAGAAAGAAAGACACAGACATGAAAGTAAATTTATTTATACGTATATCTTTTCTCCCTTTAATGAGATGAGATTTATTGTGTCCCAGGTGGTGTGGTCACAGACTCTCATCTTTCCTTGTTTATGTCACTGATGCCTATACCATAGTCGGAGCACCACCTGTCATATATCTATATACGTAACACGACTTCACTCATAACTTTCCTATAAATGTTAAAAGCCGGCGTATTCTTTTATGTTCACATTTCTCGCTGTCAACGTCATAACATCAGCGCGACCCCTCGGCCACCTGGGGAATGGAAAAAAAACCAAAAAATAGTAGGGAAGGGTGAAAGAGTGAAAGAGAGAGAGAGAGAGTGAGAGGAGGAAACAAAAAATTTTTCCTGTATTTCACTCTATCACTTTATCCACATTTTCAGCGGATGAAGGCCACCGAAAAATGAAATAAAGCCTGAGGAAAAAAATGAAAAAAAACAAAACAAAAAAATAACAGTCAAACTTACTTTCAACTCCTCGCTTTTTGTTTGTTTTTTTTTTTTTTATCTTTTTATTTTTAGTTTGTTACCGTTATTGTCAAGTTTTTTGGATTGAGTGAAAAAGCTGATCGTGGCTTCGCGCCTCACCACCTTCAATAGTTGACTTGCCCCGAAAGAGAGAAGCCCACTTTCAAGAGTACACTCCCAACATTCACTTACTCACTCATTCTCGCTCTCGTTTCCTTCTTTTTTTTTTTATATTTTTTCTTTTTTTCTCACTCCTTCCATCATTCATTCACTCTCAGTCTATATTATGTACTTGACGTTCTTTTGGTTCTCTACCGAGTGGCAGCCCAAGTGTGCAATGAAGCACAAAGTGATCGTAAAAGTTGGTTATCGAAGATTCGAAAAGCAAATAATAAAGCGAGAGAGAGAGAGAGAGAGAGAGAGTTACCACAAAACTCAATATGAATTGCACTTGAGTCAAGTGAGAATAAAAAATATAGGAGTGAAAAAAAAAAAAAGAGAACAGAAGAACAAAAAACTGTATAAATGAATACATGATTTTATTTTTGAATAAAAAATATCTAAAGTGCTGAAGAAAATTAAAAATGTGAAAGTTTTGATTTATCTATTCAACTATGTTTTCTTTCAATTTGACGTGAAAAAAATATTGTAATAATAATAATAATAATAATAATAACAATAATAATGGGAGATAAAAATAAAATGTTGTTATTCAACATAAATTTCTACTAGCATCAAAGTTATATTTACCAACATATACACACTGATACTGAGACAATGTCGACATATATTATAAACGAGAGAGGCTTTCTCGTAGTTTGCCTTGTCTGAAGGCGCTTTAGTGTACGACAAGTTTAAGTGGGATTAGAAATTGCCGTCGATATTAGCGTACCACAGCTGCGGACCTTTGCCAAGCTCAGTCATACCCAGTAGTGCTCGCAGTAATAGTAAGTACTAGTCGGGCTTCTTAAGTAGAGTGAGTATCGTTGTGGTCAGACAAGCTCCCCCTTGCTATATTCAATTATATATATATATCTATATGTAGCTTTAACCTTATATGTTTTTACTTCTTACTAATATTTTATGTATCACCTGAACAATTTAACTATAGATGGACACTGATGGAGAATCAAAAAGAATAAAAATAATATATATATTTTTTTCACAAGTAAAACCACTCACTAAAACCATCTTACAGAAACATTTTTCCATGCTTGGTTAAGCTTGCTTAGCTAAGCTTATCTTTACATCCTTCTGTCTCTCTTTATTTTCTGTTCTCTCTTTTTTTTATCTTCTTTCCGGCGTTCTCATCCTCATTGATGGTTAAGAGAAAATACTGTAGAGAAACGACTGTACACTAGGGAATAGTACTTTCGATGTTGCTATTAATGTTGGATGATCCTTCATTCCCCCGAAGAATTAACTTGTCGTATATATATATATATATATATGTATTAAATGTTTTTGTGCATGGATGTGATTTAAAAATTAATTTTAATGATACTTAAAAGGGTCACGCGGAAGACACAGGAAATTAAATAACTTCGAGTCATAAATTATTCGAATTTGTATGAGTACTTGGCTATCCATATCAATGAGTATTCACCATCATCATGATGAACTTATTTGATATACCAAAAGTTTAATTCTATTATAAATTCAATTCTATTGCATTGTAATTCTATCAAGTATTTGGTTTTCATTCAGAAATGTATTATTTTGTATTCATTATTTCATGAAGATTCTGTCATTTAATAATTCCCGGTATGCAAATCCGATTTTTTTTTCATAATTCTGCAATGACAATATAAAGAAAAATGGAATCATTTGACATTTTGCCAATGTTTAAACACTTGTCTATTCAGTACAATTTACATCATATTAAATGACATACATTTAAAAACTATCAAATGCTCATTTAGCTTTAATAATTAACCACTCAAACGGTTTTCAAATTAATATTATCGCAAACGCTGCAATATTTAATCACAGTGTCCAATTAATTAATTATAAATATTTCTGAATATTCGTTTGTAAGTGCCTTCCACTTCACTCTACTTAAAACATTTCAGTTAAATTTATAATTACACCATTATTTTTTTTTCTTCAACGTAGTTCATCTCGATGAAATATTAACTTTAGGTATCTACATAACTTACTGCACTGTGCTTATAGCCACGAAAATTGGTCATAGTACACCGAGTGGTGAGGGGTAGCAAAAACGTTAGTGGAGGAAAGGAAAAGAAAAAAAAAAAATAAACGAGAAATGAGAGAGGATAGTGAAAACAGAGAGGATGAAGGCGTTTAAAAATTCATGGACCACTCAACTAAAACCGGAAGCATACTCCTTACCCTTCGCATTTCCGTCCCTGTGCTTTATCCCTATATTGTATATATATCTGCGACCCTTGTGTTCACTACCACCTTACCCCGCATGGGTATATAACCCCAAGGGGTAGCTTGGCGCTTTTGTTGGACGCTCCCTAATGACGTGCTTGCGCCGATATACTTACTCGTCTCACTCTTGCGCTTCAGTATAGCACCAACCACCATTTGCCTACCCGACAAATTGTGTTGGCTCTTCGTTTGACCATGACGCAAGAGTATACATGTATAGTGAATTGTAGTGGTATACAGAGTTGAGTTACATAATTACTTAACTTCTCATTCGATAATTCAAATACCCTAATTCATCACTCTCGTCCACAATTAATTTAATGGTAAAGAAAAATTAAATAGATTAATTTATTTATCATTATTTATGTACATTTATATATATATATATTTCTTTTTCCTTACCTGATAAAGAATGTCCAGGGATATTGGATAGATCATGTGCTCAACTATTACTCTAAGCACAGTATTAGGTCCACCTTGTGTGTCACCGGAACTCTGAATATTTTGTCCTTGTGCAACTTGCAGTGCCACTTGAGTGTTGGAATTCTATGAATTGAAAAAGAAGAACATATAAATTAAATAATGATAATATTGAATACATAAATAAAATAGGTTAATTGTGTTTGGAAATGAAGTTGTCACGCAATGTAAATAAATAATGTGTATACCGGGATTGCATGATATTCGTATTGCTTTGGCTGTGTATTAATTTTATTTATTTATTTATTTATTCATTTCGTTTTTTCTTCTATGGATATGAACAATGATGTTGACTCATTGGAGTAATAGAATGACTGTTTAAATGCAAATATGATTGATGAATTATAGTTTGAATATATGGACTGTTAATTTTGGTTTACTTTTTTCTTCCTGTTACTTATCATTATTAATAATATGCTAAATAAATATTTGTTCTGATAATAATTGGTGTGTGTGTGTGTGTGTGTGTGTGTGTGTCCTAATTTAAATTTCATCAACTGGCTTGACTATTTTGTGTTATTACTGGACGAGTGAAGATAAAATGCAATTTTTTTTCTCCACTGCTTTATTATCGTTTTTTTTTCTCCCTTTTTTTCCTTCTTCCTCTTTCAATTTTATTTTTTTTTTTTTAGCTCGGACTACTTTACAGCACCGAGAAATAGGGTTTAGGCGAAGGTAATTTCTCGTCCCAGGCTTGTGCGAATTTTACGAGCAAGTCACATCCCCGACGGGGTCACTGATGAATTTTCGAGAGTTCGAGGTAGAGAATCTGGATATAAACGTTAAATTATACTACTCTCGCTCACTCATACTCGCTTCCTCTCACTTGTTCACTCACTTTTACACTCGCAATGCGCTTGCAACTTGGGCATAAAATTGTTTCAACTCACAACTCCAAAATCAATAGAGTGAATTGGAATATTCTGACAAATTCATTCAAGGTTTTATGTGACCACATCCACAAATAAATTTGCTTCGCTGTATGAATATGAAAAATTAATTTTCCAATGTGGAGATTTGAACCGAAATATTGATTAAAAATATCCATGCATATATGTTTATATATTTATGTATTAAAAATACAATTGGAATAAAATGGAATATAATGAAACTAAAACAAAAAATAATATGCAATATTTATGCAAATGAAAGTCACGATTAAAAATTAAATTACCGATATAAGCGAAGCATGATGTGACAGATAAAAAGGAGAAAATAAAAAAACATATATATATATATATGTATATGAATTTATTTATACTGGAGCGTGTGCACGACCAAACATACACACTAGAGCAGTTTAATTCTATTTGGACTATCTCCAATTTATATTCTAATTCATTTTCAACCCGTCTGTCTACATATATATATTCCTATCTGTATTCGTTCGCTTACTAGTGTCTTTCATCGATGCTGCTATACAATAAAGACCAACGTTTTTATTTTTTCCCCAACGGAAACACCACTGAGAAATTCTTCTTCACAAAATCACAAAGTGATGAAAGAAAAAATCATCATCATTTTTGTTTATCACTCTCCAGATAAATATGTTAAAATAAAAATAGAAAAAGAAAAAATAGTGTAACAATAGCCGAATTCTCTTTTGAAAATAGAAAAAAAAAATATCTATTATCAAACACATTTCTCGTACACTTATAAACACGAGTGTATCCATGAGTTGCTGACAGGTGAAAAGCATTAACCCACTCTTTGATAAAAGCGATGAAAGTTTCTCTTGTACTCGTCTCTTTTACGTCGTCAGTTTTGCTCTTAGGAAACATCGCTTACATATATTCACACAAAAACATATATATAAATAGCATCCAACATAAGCCAGTGGATGTTGCTCGTTTATTCCAAGGCTGTTTCAACAAACCCTTTTGCTATCCGTATCGTCCAACGTCCATAGTTCCATACCGTTGGCAGTTTTGTTTCCTCTCTCCCTTCGCTCAAGTCATCTACATTCCACCGAAGCTTTTGATGGGCCGCTTCGAGCTATGCGATTGTTACATGCCAGTGTGGACCATTATGCCACGCGATTTCCGCACCAAGCCACATTACGCTTTTAACGGCCACCCTCCAACGACAATCACGAGGATACATACACATAGATATATATATATGGTTATATATGTATGTAGAGAGTGAAAAAAAAAAGGGAGAGGGAGAGTATGATGGCAAATGTAGAGAGTGTAGGAACATGCAAAACGACCCACCGACTCTCACCTCAAACTCTTAAAAAGCAACGTCACAGCATTTTCACTTTGACTTCTTCTTTTTTTTTTCTACGCATAATTTTCCTTTTCATTCAACAACATTTATTTGCCATTTTGCCTGTTGAAAATTCTAGATCGTGAATTACGCAAATGTAAGTAACCATTGTGCACGTTGAAAACAAAATTTATGGTATATTGAATCAGTTTAATGGATTTAATAATTCAAACTTTTCAATTACTAAACACATTTACATGGTGAAAAAATGTTTTTCTTTTGTTTGTGAATTAATGATGAATGAATATATGTATGTATATATAGATTTTCATTGTTTCGAAAGTGGGATTAAAAGCACAATGATAATTTGGTTGAATGACGATAACTGGCTTTTATACATTTTGTATTCTTTTCAAATGCTATTCAAGAATCGTTAATCGACAATGTTTCTAGGGGGTTAAAACTCTTTTCTCGCTTCGTTTAATCTTCACCCTTTTTTATCCCTTCACCACCGTACACAATTTTTGTTCTTTTTCCATTTTTTTTCTCCACCACCAAGCCACGAGTTTTATCGTTGAACGAATATCAATAGTTATGTAAACCACTTAAACTTGTTAGTTATATCTTTTTTTTTTTCTCTCTCTCTCTCATGATTAAACATTCGTAACAGCAGTTTCACATTGTTTTGTATTCTTTCTTTTTTTATTTTTTGTTTGGTCTGTTGCGCTTGCTGTTGAGAGAGATCGAGTGTGATAGCAAAGATAGTAAAAGAGAGTTTTTACAATGAGTAAAATTGTAAATAGTCGATATAAACTGTGTGAGTGTAAAGTATAAGAATACAACACCATTATGATATACAAGAGAATATAGATATAAATATTCTCAAACTGTACTCTAGAAATCATCTCATATTTCTTTTTTTTTTATTTTCAATTCTTAATATTCCTCAAACTCTTTTCTCCCATCTACTTCTTCTTTAACTTCTTCCTTTTTATCTTTTCATGTTGCACTTAACACTCTCGCTTATTGTATACTACAATCCCAAGTTGTAGATAGTTTTGATGAGAGTTCTGAACTGTTAGGGTGTTTTGCTAGATGAAAATGATGGTATGCAATGAGGGTACTTTGCAAATAACACACACATATACACCAAAGACGATATAAATGTTATGTTATGGCAATGTTTGTAATACTACAGTAGCCATTAATTTATACCAATACTATTATATTTCCTGAATCGTATAGTTATACAATTCATATTATATACTGTGAATTGATAGCAAGCATATTTCTTTTAGAAGTAGAGTTATTTTTATCTAATATGCAAAATGGTTTATATTTACGTAAAATATTCATGTCAATTCATAATATATTAATGTGATATGGCAATGAATGAATTGTAATGATGGTAAACAGTGTCATTTATCATTTGAATAAACGATAAATAAACAGAAATTCATTTTCTTCTGCAAACAAAATTGACCGAATGCGAAAAATCATTTACGTTATATAAAATATTCAGGATAATTTACAATACATGAATACAATAATTGATGAATAACACGACCATGAGAGAAGAATAATCATAATAAATAAAGCATTTCATTATTTGAATATATAATAAATAAAAACTCAATTTCTTTTTTCCGAAAAAAAAAAAAAAAAAACTATTTTCAACCGGTATGAAAAATTATTTACATCTTCGTAAAATATTCAAGTCAATCCAGAATAAACTGATGCAATATATTGAATAAATAATATTGGCAGAGCCGTAAATGGAACGAGTGAGAAAAACAATATTAATAAACATTGTAATTTATTATTTAAGAGTATTATTTGGGATTTATAGATATAATATTGAAATATCGAAAAAGTTGATGGGAATTGATGAGAATTATAGACGAAAAAATAAAAAAACAAAAAATTATGAAAAGAGAGAAATAGTGAATGGAACGTTGGGCAATTGCATAAATTTATTTCATCGCTAACGAGTGTGCTATATAGATAGGTAAAAAGGGATGAGCGATGAGGGGTACGAAGAGAAACTGAATGAAGGGATGGACGCGAGATGTACTGACGAGTTGGTGGGATTTTGCGTTATCGGATTAACGCTTTTTGGGGTCATCAGCACGAGATTCACCCTCCCCCACCCCTTCGCTTTTCATATCCTCCACCACAATCTCGAAAACTCTATTTTCGTTTACACATCATAAACATATACACACACACATACATGTATCTAAAATTTTGTTATTCACATAAACTTTACCAATTGAAATACACACAAAATAATTCACTTATACTACTAATGTATTATACAGTTTATAAACCACACAACAGAAACAAATTTTTCAGGTAACGAAGAATAGTGTAAACAAAATATATATTTATAATTGAAAAAAAAAAAAAAAAATAGTAGGAAAAGCAACGAAAAAAAAAAAAAAGGGGGAAAAAATAAGAGACAAAGAGGAAGGTTAAGACGAAGGCGCGAGAAAATAATATATGAGGCGTCTCGGGGAAACAATGCACCGTCGTAGATCACCCAAGACACCCTCCATTAAAAATATTACGCCATCTTGGCCGTGTAACCGCCGCTCTCGCCCTACGTCGTTCTCGTTCACCAACTCCCTCACCTTTTCCATTTCGACCCCTTGCTGTTGGCCAACCAACATTTCGCCTCTGTCTCTCTTGTCTTCTACTTATCCCTCTTGCCCTCTTCTTTCATCTTCATCTTCTCCTTATTCTTCCATTCTATTTATCTCTCTTGCTTGCTTGCTCTCACTTTCTCTCACTTACTCACTCTCCAACACCCGTCACCGCGACCACGCCGAATAACAATGTGCCATTGTTGGCTGTACATCCACATCGGGGGTGTGAAATATTCAAGCCGTTAAGACCCAAGACTCGAGCAACGAGGTTGCCTCTCTTCTAACCGACTCTCTGCTACCTTCCTTTTACCCACTTCGTCCCACCAATCCACCATTTGCGTTCTTACCGAGTGAAGAAACCCAAGCATGAGAGGGTTGAAAGAGATGATGAGGAAAAGGGTGAAGATGCAAAAGCTGTGATGGCCATTGTTGTGTGGTAGAGGGAAGTAAACGATCCATGGAAAGGCTGATGACGAAGTCTTCGACATTGGGGTGTCCTGATGCCTCGAGGACTACACACAACATTGAATGACGGAAAGACAGCTTGGTAGAAGATCGTATAAGAGGTAGAAAAAAAATGAGATAGTGAGAGAGGGAGAGAGAGAGAGAGAGAGAGAGGAAGAGATAGAATGGAGAAAAATATTCAGGACGATGTGGATGAACGATCGTCAGAATAATAATTGCGGAAGTCGTCAGCCTTCCACATTCTCTGTATAACTTTTATTCTTTATTTTTTATTCAGTTTTTCTCTCCTTTCTTGTTTTATACTGAATGAATTTCTTCTTGTTTTTTTTTTGTTTTGTTTTGTATTATGGACAAAACAATATAAGATAGAACAGGAATTTCATCCGGAATGAAGAAACAAGGCACTTGTCTTTAAATATTACTCGTAGACAATGGGAAAAGTAATTAATCACAATTTTTGTATTATTAAAGCAATAAGAATAAGGCGAAGAAATAAAAACAAAAAATGGTGGAAAGTAAAAGAAACTGATGCTGGTGCTCGTCATAATTTCACGACTTTCTATTTATAAAATAGAAATAATTAACTTGAATGAAATTAAATATAAGAATGCAAATTAATACTCGAACAAAATTCTTTGTTATAATTGAAAAAAAAAAATAAAAAATGAATGAATGAAAGGAACAAAAAATAAGTGAGTGAATTCGCAGTACTTCTACACACATACACGTCAATAATTATTTATCAAGTGTATAGAAAGATAGATGTGAAGCGAAAAAAAAACAAAAATTCCTATTTGACTGCATAGATGAAGCTTATATACATGTGTGTGTGTGTGCAGGGAGATAGAACAATGGCTAAATTATAAAACGGAAGCGGCGGCGTTCCAAGCTCTCCCTATAGCCAACAAATGCAACCGGGAAAAACCGGATGAAACGATGCTATGGATGTTGACTCTGGCAGGGTTATAGAGCGAGAAGAATTGAAAAAAAAAAAAGAAAAAAAGTAGACACGATAGTTGAGAGTAACAGAGGAAGAAAGAAAGAATGAAAGAAAGAGGAGAGAGTGGAAGATGAGAGAGAAAAAAAAAAAAAAGATACTAAAAAGAGAGATGAAAACGCGACAAAAGTGGAACGGAGCATCAGTAGACTGGAGCACACGACTCTCGAGTCTACCACTCTCTTTCTCCTCTGCCTACAAACATTTTCGTCTCCTCCAAAAAGCTAGACAGTATTACAGAATCGGAAAAACGTTTCAGAAGGTATACTTCCGTATATGATTTCATATTTTATTTTTATTATTATATTTTCTTTTTCATTTTTTTTTTTTCTTTTCTGCATTCTCGAACCCACCATTGCCAACATTATTCTGCCTCAGTATACCTAATAAAAGCGTAACCTCTTGTGTTGTAAAATCTACATAAACTTTTGGTAAGGTTAAATAAAGCGTCATTAAAAGTTCAGACGTTCAATAAACTAAATATAAAGGATGCTTCTCCTCATTCATGTTCACTTGGGTATTGTGAAAAGAAAAAATAACACAAAATAGGAAAAATTATGTTGGAAATATTTAAACATGGTCTACAAGTTATTCAGAATGCAGTTTTGAATTAATGATCAAACTACTATTATTGAAATAACTAAATAAGAAATTTATATAAGAAAAGCTTCTGTGATAAAAATATGTGGAAATAATAAAAATTAAGAATAAAATTCTTTGAAGTATATAAAGTGCAATAACAGAGGTTTTCAACCATATATGAAAACGTGACTAATTGCTAAAGCCCACATACCATAATACGTAGTAAGTAGATTTTTTTAGTGTCATTAAAGTGTTTTCATTTATAAGTATCCTCACTTTGATGATTAACCGTGTTTAAGAGCACCACCCATACAACCTCAGTGTATATTTAATATTTTTTTTTTTTTCTCTTATATAATTCAAGATGTTTTGTTCACTGTTACTAATTTTCTTTTTCCTTTAAAGCCAACACTTTAGCTATTTATTACCTGACGCCCGATGTGTGCCACATAACTTTTAATCAAGATCAATATAAAATACGATTTAATTCTCTCGTGATTGTTCAGAATTAGACCTACCTACATCCTGTCTATTTCAGTAAAAGAAGAAATAATATAAAATGGAGAAGCAATAACGAGAAATAAAATTATCCACGTTCAAACTGTTTTACTATTTTTAGTTATACTGTCATATATTGAAATATTGATATATGATCAACATGAAAATTTAGTTGATGATGTGTGTTGCATTAGTTATGTGCTAGTAGTTTTAACAAGATCAAAAATGAATTGTGACGCACCACTGGGGCCTCGTTCATAAATTATTATTGAGTTAATTATAATGGAGCTTTAGGACCATGGTGTTTAGATTGACTTGACGTGGGTGGTCGTCAGGGGAAAATGGCAGTAGTTCGCGACATGGTAAGGAAGGTATGAGCAATATTGAGAATTAGTGTGTGTGTGTGTATGTGTGTGAAACGCCAGGTTGGGTTCAGTCAGTCGGGGGTTGGCTTGCCCAAAAGGAGGTTGGTACACGTTTAATTAACTAAGCAACGTGGATGACATCAATGACCTCAACAAACAACTATTTTAGATTACAATTAATCTAATAAATGTCAACGATCTGTCTGTATTAATTCCTTTGAAAAATTTAATTGAAATAGATGTGAGGAATTGAAAATAAAGAATATTTATGATGAATTGATTTGGGTTGATTTAATGAAACGAGAATCTAGATGGTTGATGATACTGACGTTGGAAACATTGGCGATGATGTTTGTGGTGGGACTACTGACCGCGTTGCTGTGGGCCTGGTCAGTCTTGAGTTCACGATGATTACTGAATTGTACATAGACTGCACGTCCACGTAACGATGCTCCAGTTGATGCATAATATCCCACCATCGTTGTTGCTGCATTCTCATCAGCCATCTCCAAGAATGCCTGCAAATAATAAATAAAATTCATAATTAAATCTCTGTCTTTAGATTACTTTTTAATTATATTTGTTTGTTTATTTATTTTTCTTCCCGATTGGAATTCAACAAGATGTTCATTATTTTATTTATTACCCTTTTTTATTTTTTCTTAATTAATTTACATAATTTTACAATTGATATAGCTAAAGTTTTTCACTCTCTGTCTCTCTGTATCATAGATTTACTGTTTCACTATTCTTTCGAACTCATCTTTCTCTCATCAGTTTTCATTTCCGGTATTCGTTGGACTGCAGTCGTAACACTGTCAACCTAAATTGAATTTTCAGTCTGTTCACTTGCTTTATATAGCTCACTGTATATATATGTATAGTAATATGAATTTATATGAAAAAGTTTTGGATTACAAGTTGATATATATATATATATATATATTGTAAAAGAGAAAGAGAAAATTGTATCATTGATAGACATTCATAACTTTAATCGACATATTATCATTTTTTCTTTTTCTCTTTTTATTTCTACCATTTATTCTCTCTTGCTATTGGAATAGGTTTTGGAATCAATATTGCTCAAAGCTCTTTCACGATGCTCGAAGGAGTGAAAACTGAAATGAGTAGCAAAGTAGGTGAAGGAGGAAGAGGAGACGCGCAACGAGAATGGTGATGGAATACAGGGGAGGGACACTGAAAAAGAGATGGTGGAAGATTCATGAAAGGATTGCATCGGGATTGGAAATAGCTTTATAGTACATAAAAATATACATAGACAACATTGATTGTGAGTTATTTATTACACAGCGAGGATTTAATAACCACGAGAAAAGGGAATATGAGAATTCTAAATAATTCAAATTATATGAAAATATTCATGAAAATTGTTGAATATATTATTACTTCATTTTTTTTCATTTTTCCTCCCCAAATCTCCGATTTACTATGTACATTTTTTTGTAGATGAATGTTGAAATATTCTACAGAAACTTGACTTCACATTTCTCGTGTTGTGGAGTGAATTCTTCACTTATATGTATTTTATGAAATATGCATTTGCGAAGAGAGATGCATTGGCAAAAATTTCATGTGGGTATCACGAGAATAGAGAATGACGATGGCAAATATTTTTTGCAATGGGTTAAAAGTTGGAACTCAACGGATTGAATATAATAGTAAAATCGTTTACAGAAAAAAATAAAAAATTTCTCACATGATGTAGATGATTATATTTTTTTTTTTTTTTTTTTTTCGACAGAATATATATTTGTGATATTACTTTCAACTAAAAATTTTAAATCATTCTGAAATGGTTTGAAATTATTTGCACGTATGTTAAAAATAAAATATGTCAAGTAATGGAATATGTATGAGTGAAAATTATTGCCCTAGATTTTGAAATGTATTTTTTTTCCTTTGAGAATAATGATGAAAATACATTTGTTGATGGTTGAGATAGTAAAATAAGGTTAATCCAAATGTGGTTTGTTCATGAGAGATGCGAATTAGTGGTCGGATGGACTCTACATATGCATATTCCATTTCATTCGAAACCAAGAGAATAAAAGGGGATGAAAGTGAAGAAGAGAAGGAGGGAATAATGCTGGAACGTTTTCGCAAATAATGTCGTGGTTGAATGAACTAGATGGGGGCCAAATGCTGTTAACGTGTTTCCACCCTTAATGACACATATAGAGAGGGTTGAAAATTGCATTTGAGTAAGAGAATAGCTGGTGACTTTTGATGTTGATAATGCATCCGTATTAAATGTCACATATAAAGTTATATATAATCTAGTACAAGTATTGTTAGATAAGAACGTTTGACGGTCGTTAACAATATGTATTGTAAACTAAGTTTCAACTTTTATGTGTATAATGATTACACATACACAGACATATTAATTTACGCACTGTGAATATGGCTTGTATCCAATTCACCGTCCCTCGATAACTTTTATCGTTGTTATGTATTTTAATATGTGTAGAATGAAACCTGTCGGTCACTTTATTTAAAATCATTGCTCGCTATTTATTATGAACAATTTAATTATTTCAATTGAAATTGTTACGAAACAATTGGAGATATGAAAAAGTTTTCACACACAAAAAATATTTGTTTCTTTTTTTAATATAAAAATTTTGCTTCTCTTATTTTCTGAAATATCTACAAAACTAATTGAGATATTTTATAAATTCAAAGTAACAAATTTTTGTGTTGAAATAACCAATATTTTTTATACCAGGATTTTTTTTGTACCTTCAATTGTTCCGCGTTTATTTTGATCCAAACAATTGTATTGTTCATGAAAAACGTTTGTATAATTGTTTTTTTGATAGAATAACTAGCATATTTCTATCGTGCACATGAAAATACGAGAAATATATATGGGGGATTATTGAGGATACTTTGAAGTGCACAGACTTTATGGGAAATGTGGGAACTATATGTATCTCTAGAGGTATAGATATTAAACAGACCACGAGGAAAATTCTTGACCGTGCGTGAATACCACACAGTACAGAATTTGAATGTGCGTCAGTGAACAATGCACGGGGTTATATGCATGTTTATAAATACATATATATGTGTGTGTATTGCCAGGTGGATTTTGAAAAATGTGAGAGAATCATAGTCCAGCTCGTGGTCATACTGAATGTTTCAAAGACATGTTTTACACGTCAACAGGAATTTTTTAATATCATTCTTCACTTTGTATATATATATATATGAGTGAGCTCTCGTGACTCTCTTGTACTTTTTTTTTTTTTTTTTCACTCCGTTTAGCATTCTTATTATATCTATTTTCATATTTCAAATACATATTTTTTGCTCATACATCGCGCAAACAATCAATTTGAAATATTTCAATCCTCATGAAAAATTCTCATGCATTCTCCATCGATTTATTACACCTTGTCTCCTACTACATACTCACTCACTCACACATTCTCAAATTTTTCCTTTATTTATTATCACCACTGTCAAACATTATTAATACAAACACCGAGAAATTTTCACATCGAAAATTATCATGTACACATATCAGTAACAAACTATATCGATAAGAGTATTGATTCATTCAAAATTATTTCTCGGATAAATATCGAAATCATTAATGGTATAAAAAAATCTTTCACAATTTATCGAATTTATACCGAACATTTGGAGCACATACATTAGATTACATTTATTTAAAGACATGCAACAAAATAATTGATTTGTTCTACAAATATTCACAATGATTTTTCTCTTCAAATTTAAACTAAAAATATTCTGAACACTTCGAAGATTAAAATCACTTTGACATTCTCAATAATCAAATTTAATTGTCACTGTCAAATTACAATAGATTTATTTTCCCTTCAACTTTACAATTTCTATTCATGATAAAACAATTCAATATTGATTCACTCAAAAGAATAAAAGTTATTGTATTAATGCCAATACAATTGTACAAACAACAATTCATTATCAATGTCGAATTAATCTCTCTATTTTTTTTTAATCCTTTTTTCATCATTGTTGTTACTATTTTCATTTTTTTTTTTTTTTTCATGTTTCACCTCACTATTTGGTTCGTTGCTCATTTGAACTACATTGTTGGATGCGGCAACAGAGTTTATCCAAGCGACTTGGAGTAAAATGAAAGAAAAAGAAAAGATTAAAAATAGCAAAGAAACAAGGTAAAAAATAAAAAGAATACAAAAATAGTAACATTTTACTGTCTTTATAGGGCGAAGGATTGAATGTCGAAATTTATGTGAGATAGGATTCGTGTTATTTTCCAAGTATGCAACCACACAAATATATATATGGAGAGAAGAAAGGACGCAAACATGCGTAGAATTTGCACGTGAAACATGTGGAAGTTGTTAAATGTTGAAGTGACATTGTCTCGTTGTATTCAAAAGGAAGGGAAAAAGAAACAAACAAAGAAAAAATAAACACAGAGATAATAACAGTAAAAATAACAAATAAAATTTCAACTGTAGATGTAATAAAAAAAAAGAAATACACGAGTGCATTTTCTAAACTTGTGTGTAAAGTGAACTGAGTTATTTTTGATTTAAAAGAAACTCTCATTCACATTTACATACACATTTATTCGTTTTTTTTTTTTTTTTTTTTTTTTACTGTAAAAATTGCATGGTGCATCGTATGCATAAATAGTTACAGTCGACTTGAAGATATAGAGGCATGAATGTAATTCATTCTGGTTTGCAAGAAATGGCGAAAGGCTTTATTTATTTATTTTTTTTTTCTCTCCCTCTCTTTTCTTTTATATTCTTTTTACATTTCTCTATCTCGTCTCTTTTCACATACAACTTTTCAAATTATCTCTCAACTTCATCACTGTTAACTTAACTCATACTTACTACCATTCATATTAAATAATACACATCCTCATTATAATACATAAAAGAAAACAGGATATTAATTGAAAAAGAGGAATAAAAAAAATTGACAAAAGTGTGAGTTCTTGGAAAAAAGAAAATAATACAGTGTCAAATAAATTTTTAATGACACCACAGATAATAATTTATATAAAAAAAGAATATATATATATATATATATTATATACATATGTATATTAAAAATTCTATTCTTTAACCACAACGACCGAACACACACACACACACACATTGAGTATCTTCTAGTAAATTGCCACTTCCGCAAATATACATCACGATAATATGACACGGTTTTCTCTCACATATATTGGATAATGACTATTTATGGGTTCACAGGCTCGTTCAGAGCGTGAAGCATGCACCTGTGTGCCTCCCTTGATCGTTACTATATATAATAATATCCATATATAATATAAATACATGCGTGTGTGTGTGTGTCTGTGTGGGTGCAAGGTGCTGTCGATTATTATTTATTAAAGAAGTGGAAGAAACGATAATAGGAAAAAAGAGTAATATTATGGATGGAAAAAAAAAGGAAAAAAGGTATTATGAAAATAAATGAAAACAAATGAAAAAAAAAAAATTAAACGAGACTGCGGATATATGAATCGATAGAAGTTGAAACGAAACACGAGGTGGTGGTGGTAGTGGTGGTGGTGGGGCTTGAGGATTATTTATCAATAAAAATCCGGCTGTGCGAGCCTATAATATCCCGCTAGCATTTTCACTCTGCTCTTCTTCCTCCTGTTCTCTTTCGCGTCGGTTCATTTGTTGGAAATTCCGCAATATCTACAGGTATATCAATAGACAGATACACCACTGTCGTCAATTGTGTATAGTGGATCTGTATATGAGTATATATTTGTTAGCATACACAACCCCAATAGTCTCTATGTTTATATATATATATACACACACACACATACACTTTTCTCATATAAACTCTCTTTCAACCCCACTCATTCTCGCTGTTGCTCTCAAGCGCTACCCACTTTCACCTCTATCCTACATATCCTCCAACGCGCAACTAACCCCTCTGTTTTATCCCAACCCCCTTCTTCTGTTTTGCACCAAAATTAATACGGCACAGCGAAAAGCGGATTAGCTGTGCAGAATGGGTTCGTTTGTGAAAACACTGGCGCGAGGTGTGTGCGTAGAACGCTTGCCAAATTCTCCAGAAATTTTCTCCAATTCACCCGTCACTATCTATCTATGTATATATATTCACTCACCCTCACAATTATTCATTCACCCTCTATCATTGTTACGAAAAACTTTGGGAATATTAACAGTTGAAACATTATTCATTAATTCAATATGAATTTCATTTATATATCATAATAAATTTGTTACAATAAAAATTATTTCAATTCAACTGTTATTATAATATTTTTATTTAACATGATGAAGTATTATTATTATTATTTTTTTTTATGAAGTATATAATACATAGATATTTTTTTTTTCCCTTGTTGAATTTCGTTAATTTATTCTTTAATTTTCTGTTTTATTTTTCTTTTTTTTTTTTTCTCTTTTTTTTTGTCTCTCGTCAAACGAACAATGGGTTGGAGAAGAGTTCATTCGTTCTCATGAGCCATTCAAACGATACAAATACAAAGGGATGCGTATGCATATGTGTATACATGTGTGTGTGTGTGTGTGTGTGTGTGTGTGTGTGTGTGTGTAGAGGTTGTATAAGAGCGAGAGAGCGGTTGAAAATGTTGGTAATGAAAAGCCTTTTTCACGTCTCGCAGTTCTTGTTCGAGTAGCTTGTTGTTTTTACAATAAAAAAAAAAAATAATAATAGAAAAAAGAGGAAAAAGAATAAGAAAAAAAAAATACGTCAAACGAAAATTATTTCACGAGCAAACACCTCTGACGTATGTGTATAGTGTGTAATAAGCTTTGTTATGTATGTATATATATATATATATATATATATATATATATATATATATATATATATATATATATGATGCACTATAGCTATACAAGTATATATAAACTTTATAGGGAATTAGTCCTCAACTTATGGTAGCAAAGGTTCGGTTGATATTTATGACAAAGCTTTTGATGGCTTCGATTTTCATCAGTTAATTTTCTCTCAAGCTTTTTATGTACGCGTTCGTTTCATGTATATAATAAAGAGAGAAAGAGAGAGAGACAGAGAGACAGAGAAAATGTTAAGCTTCGTAAATAGCGAGTGATAAATAATTAATTTAATAACAGTAAATAATATTTAAATATCACAAGTTTAAAATAACCGAATTAAAATTGAAATTAAATAATGGAGAATGAATATTTAAAATTTAACTGAACATATAACTTTGCGAATTTTTTTTTATCAATTGAAATATTTCCAATAGCAAAACAATAACCAAGTTAGTATTTTTAAATTCAAGTTTATTTTTAAATTAAGTTATCTCTTTCAAATGAAATTATTCAGTGAAAATTAATTTCACATATCGAACTTTAAGTTTTATATTCCTGTCACATTTCCATAGTTCTACTTGGCTGTGAATATTTTCCGCCAATTACGCAACAATATGACGTTGCTTCAGCCAATTTGACTCACATATTTTCAGTCAATTTATACTAATGACATTTCCAACCGTAGCATCTTCATTTACTAAAAATAACATTGCTTTGATAGAAGAATAACTAAAATATATATTTGCGCTGTCAGAAAAAAAAAAAAAAAAATATATATAATTGATAAATATAATCTTAATAATAACAATAAAAATATTTCCATTAAACATTTAGTAAATTATCCCATCCACTTTATTACAGTTTTCACTTCACCATTAATTCATTATTTCTATCTTCTCTCGATATTATTTATTTATCTCAAGCCTCAATTTTTTCTAGCCCTCCCAAGTATATATATATTTATATTGAACTATCTATACATATAATATTCAACGTCGATGCGCACGCTTACCTATTATGTGAGAGAAAAGAACGAAATAAAAAGAAGGATGGGGAAATCTCTGAGGCGCCATCGCCAACCACCACTGGCAACTTTTACCACCAAACTTTTTCATTTCAAGTTTTTACGTTATTTATATAACACTTTATATTTGAATCCAACTAACTGTCGTCATTTTTATTTCTTCAATTTAATTTTTTTTTCATCTCTCTATATTTTATATGTAGAATATAAAAAAAAATATATATATATCTATCTATGTATTAGTTTATATTTAAATTTCTAAAAGAAATTGATGTTTCAAACAACATATAAAATTGTTTATTTCTAATAAACAATCTATATATATATAACTAAATAATATGCACAATACAATTCACTTGGATCTTTCTAATTCATCTCACGTGTGCATAATGCACAGCAGAACGTGAATGGCCTCATAGTACAGGATTAATTAATTTATACCTCAACTGAATAAGCCGGAGGGCTTATCACGGTTCGAAAAGCTCTGAGAAACTCGCTCACAGCAGTATATATATATATATATATATATAAATATATATACAGATTTCTCTCACTCATTCGTGCCAACCAGACATAGACGATAATCCGAAAAACGTCCTCACCAAAATTTACATCTCGCCCGCCACTGCCATACGATAGCGGAGAAAAGTTTAAGCTTTCAAAACCCAAGATCAGTTTGGAAACAAAAAAAAAAAAAAAAGCAAAAACTCCAATTAAAAAAAAAAAAAAACAAAAAAGAATTCAAATAAAAAGAAAATTAGTTTGAATTATATTTATGACTTTTATTCAAATTATTTTTTGTTGTGTGTATATAAATAAACACTGAGGGGGGCAAAGATTGATTGTGTATATACACAGTACTAGTTGTAGAGAAAAAAAAAAAAAGAGTGAGGTAACAAGATAAATGAATAAGTGAAAATATATATTGAATAAAATGTAAAAGAATTAAAGGGGAAAAAAAAAAATAAAAAATAAAAATAACGAAAAAAAAAAAAAAAAAAACGAGGACAAAAATCAGTATTGAACTAAAGGAGCAGTGCGGCTACACGTATTCATGCTCGAATAAGCTTCTATAGGTTTGACGTTATTCGTTCCATCCTGAACCCGATCTTTTTCCCCTTTCAATTTCGTTCACCGTTACACGATCGAGTGCAGAACGTAGAGAAAAAGAGGGCACGATAGAAAAAGTGAGTGTACGACATCGAGAGATTTTCAATTCGGGCACATGCATATATGCGCGTGAGAACGTGAACGAAGAGCAGAAAAAAAAAAAAAAAAAGAAAAAAAAACGCGAAAAAAGATGAAAGAGAAGAAAAAAAAAAAAAAGCCGGAAAAAATGAAGAGAAAGAAATAGATATATGTAAATGGGAGACAGGAGTGAGTGAGATATCACGATAGAGTGCCCACTCGTCAACCAATTCTTTATGTAGCGACCCGCCAAAACAGAGGCAAAAGGGTAGCCGGGCGCCCTTGTGAAAAGTACAAGCCAGAGCGAAAGAAGAGATGGCAATGGATGAGTAAAGAAGTGAGAGAATATATATATATATATATATGTGAAAGCAGCATATAAATGAGAGAGAAAGAAATTGTGAAAGAGTGGCAAAAAGAGGGCACATGGAAATGGCGCGGGCTCTCGCTCGATACAGCAACCGGAAATGCATTCAGATGGCGTTGCACCCGCCATTCAAATACATCATCAAAAAAAAAAAAATAAATAAATAAATAAATATATATATATATATTTGTGAAAATGGGAAATATAGAAAGAAAAAGGGGACAAAAAAAAAATATACAAATTAAAAAAGAGGAAAAAAAAAAAAAAGTTCAATTCACTGACAATTCGATACTCCTGCAGAATGTAATGATTCCGTTCTGAAATTCAATACGATACGAGTACTGGTATTTTATGGATAAAAATAAAATGTGAAGTTGAAGAATAAAGTACGATACGTGTCTGTTGAATAAAAAAAAAAAAAAAAAAAAAAACGAGAAATATTTATATGCTATTTGGCACTTGTATATTTCGAAAAATGATATCAATATATTTTTAATTTTTTTTTATTATTTATTTTGTTTGTGGGTTTTTTTTTTTTTTTTTTTTTTCCTACGTTGTACAGTGAAAGAAATATATTTTCAATTCGTGATGTCTGGTTGCGTTACGTCACTGTACTGTTGCGTCGATTCTACTGTTGCCTATACCATACGATAAACGAAGTAGAAATAGCCAGTGTGTGTCGGACGGATACGTGGCGTTATATGTCCAGTTCTCCACAGCGTCCGTGACAGGTCGTAAACTCCAGGTGTGCTACAGACTGCCACACACCATCTCGCTAACAGACACATACCTCTAACCAGTTCTATTATGTATACATATGTAGTGAAAATACTACAGCCTTCTCATATGGATGACACACGAAGAGGTTTTACCTTTGAATTTTATCGTTCCAGATCACGAACATGTGCTCACTTCTTCGTTGGTTATTTGTGTTGCATTAAAACGATTAAACTTATAAAATTATATAACATTACTTTTTAACGGCGAGAACATTCTCGCAAAATACTAAAACTTAATTTTAAAATAAATTTTTTCTTTCATTTTCATTGAATTAATGAATTTTACTTCATTCACTTTTGTTTTTCTATTTCTACACTTTTCTCTTCCACTTGTTTTTTTTTTTTTTTTTCCACCATTTCAATTGTTGAAATTGATTAATAAAAATTCATCATTTAAATTCTTTATTATTCATTCTATATCTGGACATATTTAATTTGAAATAACAAAGAGATATTTTTTTTTTATTTTCATTGGAGCCATGTTCCCTCCAAAAAAAAAGGAAAAAAAAAACAAGACAAAAAATTCAATTGTATTCACAAATTAGTACATCATGAATTTCCTATTTTAATCACATATTTTCATCTTCATTTCGCCCGAGGATAAATTCAATTTTATCAAATGAATATGTGTGACATATGATATGACTGTGGGGAGTGGAGAAAAAAAAAAAAAAATGAAAAATTGAAATAATAAAAAAATGAATAACAGTAATAACAATGACAATAATAATAATACTGATATAACATGTGCGTCGAGTTGAGCAATGTCGAATTGCTATTATTACGCAGCATTGAGTTTGCAACAAAATTCATATGCGTCATCGGTTTTACGTATCAAAAATATATATATATATATTTATATGGATAAAAAACATGGTGGAATTAAAAAAAATTCGACTATACCCCATATGTAATATTGATACAACTAAATGCGCGCACGTGAATGTATAGATGTGTATATAAACCTCGGGCTATTTTGGATTGCAGTAAACATCGTTACCATATGTAACTCGCACTGAGAATAAAAAATTAAATAATAAAAAAAAAAAAGATGATAAAAAGAAAAATTGTTGATTGTAAAAATGTCCAGTTTAATGGACAAATAAAAAATTTATATGTAGCAAATTCCCATTTGATATTAAATTCAACCCTTGAATGACGCAAAACTGAGAGTCCATATTCATGTGAATTTCTTGTGGGCAACATGAAAAGTTTTTAATTGAATTTAAAATATTAATATATCATCAGCGTTTCTTTATGTATATATATCATGCAGTTTTGAGGTTAGTGTACTTCTCTATACCATGGAGCCTATATTCACTGGCTTCGACACTCAACCTCACCCTACATCCCACTCTCACCCTCACTATTTTCCCCCTTCTTCTCTTGGTTGAATACTCATAGCCAAGCCCAAGCAACACACGCCTTTGTTCTTTGACGTTTAATTAATTATCTAATTAATTAATTAATTAACCAAAATTCTTTTTAAATAATTAACGTGTAATCTGAGTCCTTTGAGTTGCGTTTAAAAAAAAAAGAAACAACATTTCATGTGTATATAATGAAAAAATAAAGTGGAATAAAAAAAATTTAAGAATGAAATATACTCAATGTTGATAGTAACGTCACATCAAAGATTTTTCGTGTCAAATGATACACTGTGATATTAAAAAAAATATGTCAAGTAATTTTATTAATTAAATAGCGTGTGTGGATAAAGAATATTATTATGGTGACACTCAGAGAATAAAAAAATTGGTATCGAATTTAATAAATTGGATTCAGAGTACGATTTTAAGTTGACATTAAAATTAAAATGACATTTAATTTAATTATAAAAATATTATTGATTCTAAATTGGAATATTTAGGGGACGAATAAATTTTTCTTTCATGTCAATAAATAATATACTGTGTTTATCTTAGATAAATCGAATTAGTTAGCTGCCAAAGTGCATAAACATTCTCGACATATTTTCTCTGTTAATGATAGGATGATTTAGCTGTTATGCCGGTATGCCATTCAAGCCCGTTTAAGATGATACTCAAGGAGTGCTTGAGTGAACACAGAGTAAAACATAAGAGAAAGGACGCAAGAAGGATATACAGTGGAGTGGTGAAGATGTATACGTTTATATATATATATAAAGGATCTGAGTATAGAAAGGAGGCAAAGCACAAGATATATCTGAGTAACTAACTTTGATGAAACTTGGAATCAAAGTAAATATACTGAAAGTGCCTGCGGGGTCAGTCGGTTTCCTCTGGTCCCTTCTATCATTCCTTTATATACTATAATATATATATATAGTATATATATATACAAATACCACATCAACCCTATACGCGAATGGGCAACATTTCCCACCGCTAAACTCGATTGCCACGGGGAGTTACGCGCGTACCACTGGCTGTTTACATATACAACTGCAAAATTAGCCAACGATATATATATTAACCCAAATTATCAGACGATTAAGTTAACAAATTCACCATATGTCAATTTGTATTTGTATATACAATTTTCGCTTCACAAATTATTGAGATGTACGAAATTATTTAAATTAATATTGAGAAGAAATTTTTATTTTGCAGATTTTTTAAATTCAATTTTATATTTGGAATATGATTAAAATGTTATGAATAATTGAAATTGATATTAAGGCAGAATGAGAAGAATTGAATAAAAGAAATCAATACAACCAAAATATTCAAACAATAATGGTTCTTGCCTTCTTTTTGTATATTTCATCACATCAATTATTTTTCATATCAATAAAACAATTTCCCACCAGAAATATTGAATACTTTATACTCTCGCAATTGATACATACAGTTGAGAATGATATCGAAATATTCAATGCACTATTTGAAGCAACTATTTTGTGTTGTGACAAATAAAATGGAAACATATCAAGTATCCTAACATTAATTTACACCTTTCCTTTCCCAACATCCCATCAACAATTTTACATATGAATAAAAAAAAAAAAACTCAATCATCCGAATTGTAATTTATATAATACAATACCAAAACAATCAATACACCATTTCATCCCAAATATTTCGTACAGTTACAAATAAAAATAATACAAATACATCAAATTGGTAGAGAGATGGTAGAGGTAGAGAGAATGCATGAGCCAACCGCACGCTCTCACGGTTCGTAAAATTTTCATTGCGAATATATACGGGCCGTATTTTCGGTTGCACAGTTTGGTTCGGTCAACAGTTATGTATATCGATGATTTTGAGAGTGAGAAGTGAAATAGAGGACGGTGAGTATGAGGGAGAAGGCAGTGAACGGGAGTATCAGAATTTTTTTTTTTTTTTTTTCAGGAAAAACAGAGGGAGAACGTCACCCCTACGACCTGAATAACGCCGTATATCCAAGCACACCAGTCTCTGTATGAACCCTCATCGAACCAGGCGGTTACCGACTGTATATATCACCCACTCCTGTTTTCCTCCCACACGCGCGCATAACAGTGGCGTTGCCAACGTTAATGCGCGCGTAATTTCCGCGAGCTAAATCTCTTCATCTGGCTCGATGCGGTGAATAACGGGAATCGGTACATTATTTTAATCCAACCCTGCATAAACAAAGCCCAGGCTTATTTGCCATCGGCTCGACATATACGAATATATATTATTAGTGATGCTGGATGTGTTGATCATGATTTTCATATTAATATTGTACGTGTATATAATGTTTAATCCTCAAGAAAAAAAGGAAATATTCAATAAAATATTTGTATACAATATGATATCAAACTCAATTAATTATTGAAATGTATCTGCTGGATTATTATTTCGAATATATACGTGCATATATTTTTTTCTTTGATTATTATTATGCAATTATTCAACGCTGTTATTTAAACAAATATATCGTGATTAATTAACAAGTAATTACATGGGAATATGCGCGATAATGATCTCTTCCAGAGGGAGGAATAAATTGAAAAAAAAAATAAAAAAAAATGGGTAAATACCCAAATGGAAAACAATGCAGAGTATCGGTGATAAATATATTTATATGTATACGTATACGTATGTATGTGTATATACACTTTCAAAAATTAAATTACGTCCGGTGATTCGTATTCATTTGTTATAAACTCACGAGGTAGAAAATCACATTTCACCGTCGGGGCATCAATTAACAAATGTTTTTCTTCTTGTTTATTCGTTGTTTGCCATTGAAAATGCAAAGTTTGCAATTATTTTGAATAGTGAATAATTACATTGGATCACATTGAATACTTTTGTGTATAAACACAATATGAAAAATTTGTGCATGAAATTTTAATTTGTAGATTGTGTTATTTTTTGGTCTGGCTGATATTTAAAATTTTTGCAATATCGTGATGAAAATTTCTCCACGTGTGTAAACAAATATATCAATTGAATCAATATTATTGTATCCTTAGATTGTTTTATACTGCAAGAAGATGATGCAAGATGTAGCAAAAAAAAAAAGAAAGAAATAATAATCTATTTCTACTGCGTTGACTCACGAGCAATGCACAATTATAACTCGGAGTATATATATATATGTTTTGGTGTCGATTTTGTGGTCTCGCCTTTGTCGCGAATTTCTCTCTTCCTTTTCAAACCACACCTGCTTTTCCGAGCGGACTGATGCTCACCGAGATAATGGGTAAACGCGGTGGTTGGCCATTCAATTGCCATGTGGTTCGATGATTCAATTGTTTCTGGTGATACATCACTTTATCCATATAGATATATTATATCTATTTATATAAATGTATGTATATATATATATATATATCCAATTGCAACCGTGCGTATGAATTCTAAAAATAACTGTGGCCATAGTAAGAGCATAGATGAAATAGAAAAGAAATGAGTAAAATAAAAATAAATAAATAAGTGTAAATGATAAAATAATAAAATAAAATGACTCACCTGATTTTTACCCTTAAGAACAAGGACATTGGTGACTCTGCCAAATGGTAGACCAAGATGTATTATTTCCGATTCCGAAACGTCACTTGCTATATTTCTTATGTGAATCACCCTTGATGGTTTTCCATTGTGACTCTTGTCCAATTTTGCCTGTAACAAATTTCATTATTAAAATGTAATCTAAAAATGTTTATCATGTGAATACATAAAAAAGGAATCAGAAAGAAGTACAGAGAAAAAACGAAGGAATATATATGTATATATATATATATATATTTTTTTATGCAAATATATTTTTCTTTTAGGTGTATAGGAGTATATATATTTCAATCGACTCTTGTTGCCGCAGGGGGAGTTTTCAATCACAGCTCAATCTAGTCTAACCCATCTCTCACCCTTCCGTTCACTCTACTCTTTTGCTTACAGTCAAGAGTACACTCTCCACTATATGTATCGTACATTCTTTATTTTTTTCTCTCTTATTTCTATTTTTTATTTTTATATTCCTCAAGGCAACACTTTCCCTCAAGGACATGAGATTTTTGCAATAATTTATTCTTCTCGTGTGTGTATCTATTTTTTCTTTATTTTATATCTATCTACATCGTCACTGACGACACTCATCAAATGTTTAATAATAACGAGGAAATAATAATGGCGATGGGTGTAATGGATACAACTTGCGTGGGATGAAAAAAAAAAAAATAAAGAGTCTGAAAAATTGATGAGTTGTGACGTGCCATATTGTAGTGCACAGTATTGATTATTGTTGTAAATATATAAGTAGTGTGAACAAATATACATATATGCAATTTTGTATATTCACAGTGGTTAAAATATGCAGAACGGTAATATTACATGGATGTAAAAATGGTCGAGTTAAATTAATCGAAAAAAAAGTATAATTCATTAAGAAATTCTTGATAATTGAAACCTGATGAAAACTAAAACAACGTTTCTTTTCTCACGTGTAGTTTTCGAATGGGTTCAACATAATAAATATAACTCGAAATTTGTCCTCTTTCATTCTTCGTACGAGTACAGGAATTTTTTTTCATATTTATTCCTAAATACAATCTTCATCAGGAAAATAAAAAATCCTATCTCAACATTTGATCCAGCTCAACAGGTCACACAATATATCCCTCTAAATTTTGTGAATTGATAAACTATTTTTTTTCTCTCACACCCAGTTTATTAATGCACACAATTTAAATAATGTTATCATATTAAATTTAATTGAATTGTGTATAAACGATAATAAATATGAATATTAATATTAATATAAAATATTGAATCCAATGAGTAATTCACAATTATAATTTACTACTTTATTCCATTACATTAATTTTTTTCGTCAGTAATTTTAAAATAGCATGATCTAATTTTATTTTTATGTAGAAATGTTTTTTTTTTCAAATGGCAATCACAGTAGCTTCCTCAACTGATTGTTGGGTCTTCTTTCTCTGTATTCTCACGCACACAAACACACATATACAAACTCACACATAGACATCAATGATGAACCCTTTTCATTTCACGTCGATAATTGTTCATAATGGTGGCAATTCGTGGCAAATCGATTATAGGAAATGGCCCGAGCACCGATTGCAACCGCCCCACATATGTAAATCCAAATGTCGAAGCTTTCTATATGCATCTAACTTTACAGATATTAACTCGTGTTATTTTTTTTTTTTCTCTATTTTTTTTATTCCATTATTTATTTTCCTCTCTATTTTTTTTTCCCCCCCAATTTCACACATTACTGGCTGACAATTATTCTATACCAGCTGTCAATTTTTATTCAAAAATATCAATTTCATTTGTGTGAGTTGATTGGCGTAAAAATATTTGATATTGCAACCATTTATTTCAATCATTCTGTATATTGTTAAATACAAAAAAAAAAATACAACAACAACAACAAAGTTTCAACCAAAAAACAAAGTGAAATAAACTTGGAAATAAAATAAAAATACACAATAGAATTTTAAGCATTTGGATGAAAGGCAAATTCTTGACGAGTCAATATTCACATGTTGCAATTTGTTTGTTGACCGAAAAATATTTTTGTTGACCATACCAAGCGAACGATGATTCAATTTTTGAACCGTAAACAATCAAAAGAATGGCCATCTGATGGACGGGACGGGGGCAACGACGGTAACGAAACGTGAACCATTCGGTTAATTGGTCGATATATCCCTCGGGGCATGCGACGGTGAAAAAAAAAGAAAAAAAAAAAAAAAGAAGAACATGATGAAAAAAATGAATAAAAATATAAATAAAATATACGAAAGAAAAAAAGAATAAAAAAAATATATATATATATATATATATGTGTTTATATGTATGTGTCAACAATTGCTCATACGTGGTCAAATATTGTGAGCACAGGGAATGTGCAATCTCTCGTTTCACTGGACGAGACGGTTCGTTATGGGTGAATCGAAAAAAAAAAAAAATAAAAATAAATGTATATATATATCCCGTACAATTTTCTGTCTGTTCTGTACACCAACACACACACACACACACACACATAAAATCGATATATACTATGAGAATGAATAAAATAGCATAAAACATAATACCAACCAAATGAAAGTGAATCAAACGCGTGTGAAATAGACCATTGAATTGATAATAAACAACCGTATCACCTGTTTCAATATTAATTAACGCAAATAATGAATTATCGAATGGTTTTGCAATCGACAATATGTATACAACAGTTGGCAAATTCACTCTCATATATAATTTATTTTATATATATATATATATATATATATATATATATTTTCCCCTCCTTTTAAAACCACCCTATCTCTAATATTTGGTGAACTTTTGGTTTGTTACATACTACTGTATCGTAAAGTAACGAAAATAAAAAAGAAAATGAAATGAAGAAATTAATTAATTAATACAATACAACTTTCAAATTGTCCAAACAACAAATTAATTAATGCAGTATCAAATTATAATTTTCCAATATCACAAAACAATGTTGAATTATCTAATTCACCCAATTAATAATAATAATAATAATAATAATAATAATAATAATAATAGATTGATTGGATTTATTAATTATCATTAACTGTTTTGGAATATTTATTTTATTCATTGATATTAAAAATGGTTTTTTAAGTTTGATATGTGAACGTTTACAGAAGTGAGTGAGAAAATTTATTCACCCCCAATTTCCTACGTTTACATACGCATTTTTTTTCTTTTTCTCTTAATACGACGAATTTCAGATAAACAAAAGTGGTCTAAAGTGTCTCCATGTCCACGAACTATCCCTTCTATTTTTTTGTTGTTTTTTTTTTTTCCATCCCTATTCTATTAACAATTCCCTCGTAGCCTTGCTTATACTATCTCTCTATCCTTTCCTGTAACACTAAACACACGCGTTTGTACTACATTGGGATGTCCGACAAATACCAACCCCTATCACCAATAGAACAAACTCTCTCACTCTCTTTGCCGCAATATAACTTCACTCACACCTTATACGCTTAGAGGATACCGCTTGAATTATCGACAAAACGTCAATATGCATTACTGAGCACGTCGTTCCACGAACAGTTCCACAGCTTCTCATTCTGCTTCCCGCCTTTATTCAACTCCACTTTGAATCACTCTCCTACTCCTTCATCTCCTCAAACTCGCCACACTCTTTTTTTCACTCACAGACTATGTCCAAGTTTACTTATACAATTACTCTATCAACATCATCAACATACACTACTATTACACAACACTTTTACCAATAACATTTTATTTATTCAATTAATATTTGCTCGCATTTTTTTTCTTGTTATTACTTTATTTACCGTCGTTTCATTTCATTTAATCCTTTGTACTTTTGCATATAAAAATATATACACATAGGTACATATATATATATATATATATTAATATAAATTATATTTTATCGGATATCGAATTGGAACGCAAAGGAATTCTTTAAATATATAATTATAATGCATTTACGCCTCAGGCAATATATGTATGTGTGTGTGTGTATATAGAAGAGAGCAGTGTAATGAACATTTTTTTTTTTTTTGGTTATAAAATTTAAAATAAAAAAATGAAATATAAAGGTCACTATTGAATTATCCTTTTCTCTTGACTAAACCAACCACGACTTATACATGGTGGATATCATTCACTCTCCCTGTTTTTATATATATATATTTTTTTTTTTTCAACTATTATTATATTTCTATTTTTAACCCTGTACCATACCATTTTCTCTTTTACCTCTGGCCATTCTATCCTCCCCCAACCTCTGATGTATAATTGTGCTACTCTCCCTTACATAATAGCATATTTTTTTTTTTTTTTTTCCCCCAACAAAATAAAAATTTCCCTCAACAATGCATATTTTTTTAACTTCATTATCTATTTTATTTATTTATTTATACTCTTTTTTTTTCCTTTTTTTTTTCCTCTTCATCTCTTTTGTTTTACATATTCCTTTTTGAACGCATTTTTCATCTCGATGCATCAACTCGGTTCTTTTTTTTTTTTCCTTTTTTTCTTCTTCACTGTGTTCCTCTGATACTTTCACATGACCATCAAACGCTCAACGTCATCATGTTTTATTGCTCGTGTTTGTGGGAGAAAGGAAAGAAAAAAAAAAAAAAAGAAAAACAAGTCATCCAGTGCAACGACATTATACATGGAGAGATGTGCAATATACGACGTACAAACATGGTCTAAAGTGCTCTTTGATAAGAGAGGTGGCGCCCAACAGTTGACTCTATCTGTCTTCCTCTCTTACTTTAACCTCTCACTCACTTGCACACTGTTAAAGTAGGGCTGCTATATGGATATGTGTGCTAACCACAAGATGGTACTCTAGATGAAGACATTTAAGTGCTCAACAATAAAATGGATAACGGCTTGCAATCAAGCCTTTCGTGAACTCTATGAATGCCACTACACACACACATATATATATATATACATATATATATATATGTATATGACCCTTTGTCAGATAATTCAGTAAAGCCCGTGAGCAAGATGTAGACGAGTTACATCATCTTCTTATTGGACTATAAAACCAAAACTCCATTATCGTTCCTATAACAAATAATACAATTTAATATTACATGAGAATGATTATTTATTTGTGAGATAGAGTTTGTGAAAATCTCATCTCAATGTTTTACTTATTTTCACATTTTTTAATGATAAATTTCAAGAAGATGTGATGTTTTTCTTTTTGCCAATTCACTGGTATTCTATCTCAATATCAATTTTTATCTAACTATATTTATTTATTCTATTTTATGATTTGTATTTGAAAATGATACGTTTTCTACTGTGATAAGCTCTTATGTGATTAATCACTGTACATATATATATATATATATTGCATATACCCACATGTATATGATCAGGGTTTCGTTGTCCCTCATATAGAATATCATAAACTCACCCCCACCCAATGATATACCAACGCTAATGAAATGGGAATTGTGTGACGTGTTTCTGTGCACAGTTTATACTTCGGCATCTTTCACTATCTATATGTGAATGTATGTGGGATAGGTACCATCTGATGTACAGTGCTCGAACAGACAGTGAATGAGAGAGAGGGATTGACTCCCTTGCTAGGTGCTTCATCAATAACCGTCGAGAGTTTATACATTATATACACACTGTGGCATTATGCTTATGACATTTTTGCGTCATTTTTAGATTCATTCATTTATTTATTATTTTATTCATTTTTTTTTATTTTTTTCTTTAGTATGAAAAATAAAATTGTACAGAGATCTCGTCTCAAATTTCATCATATTTTTGTACGTTATTTTACATAATTGATTGATACTCCTTTTCTATCTGTCAACTGTTTGGAGTCATGTTTAGTTGATGATTTTTTTTCTTTTTTTCTTTTACTTTGTGACCACGAAAAAAAAAAAAAAATGTTTTGTTGATACCTCAGTGATTTTTCCCTTTTTTCTTTGTATATATATATATATATATATTATTATTGCTTGGAAGATTGAAAGAGGAGAGCAATAGCCCAGGGTTGGAAGTAAAGTGTGGCAACGAGTGAGAAAAGTGAAAGAGAGAATATTTCCGGTAGCAATATCGTCGGTATTCCGGGCATACGGATCATAAATCAAATTGAACGAACCGTAACGCTAAATGGATAAAATTGACTGGCTGGTTGCGGAAATGGAGATGAAAAAAAAAAAAAAAAAAAAATACATAAATAAATAAAAAAAAAACAGGGGAAAAAAATAAAAACATTCGTTATACGTCAAAATAGTATAACACTTTGCGATTGTACATTTGCAATAAATCAAAATTTTTATTTCCACAGTCAGTTATTTGATTTAATTATTCTATTATTTCTTTTTTTTTTTTTTTTTTTTTCATTTTATTAATCAAATAGTTTTTAAATATTGACAATTCATTACGTACAATGAATTGTTATTCAACTAAAAAATATTGACACAAATCTCAATACGAATTAAATTAATTGTAGAATTTAAATTAATTCAAAAGTAATTTAATAAAATTGTATAATTAATTGAAAGACTTTTTAATTTCTTCATCAAAATTAATTCCTTTGTTGTTCAATTGATTTCAATCAAAAACTATTAATCAACTTGGAAGAGGAAAGTTTGTTGTTTAGTCATTTGATTAATTGTGATATAAATAATGGGACAACGGAATTGAAAGTAAATAAAAATAATAATGATAAATAATACAGCAGTAGCTGTAAATAAATTGATACAGGATCATTTACGTACTCGGAAAATATAATTGACTTGTCCACGCCGATTATTTTTAGCGTCCCCCTTTATTTTTTTCTTTTTTTCAATATAGCATTCACAAGTAAAAATCGATTGATTATAATTGGCTTATGGAGAGAATGAATCGGGTCGTGTGTCTATTCCTCAATATCAAACTGCTTTATTGGCTCACTCTGTCCATAACCCAATTTGTCCTGGCCTTTTTCGATTCTTGTCTATTATCGAACAAGAACCATTTTTTAATATCTCTTCCAATTCACAATTTAAATTCACGAATGATAAAAGGAAAATTTTTTTCATTACAATTTTTCTTCTTTTTTCATCGTATATATATATATATATATGATTGCACAGTGCACCTTTAATGTAACAAAAGTAGCACATGACTTTTTCAACCAGATCGATTCAATCTCGCTCTCGCCCCACAACACAAGTAGAAAAAAAAAAAACAAAAATACATCATCTTTTGCCAGTTTTATTCTTATATCTTTTGCAGCCTCTATCTCAGTGTTGGCCAACGGTTTCATTGTCGACGTCGGCAATGTTCACCGACCATCAGTAGCCACTTGGTATTCTCCATCAGCGACCACTAATCCGGATAATGGGAAAGAGCAAAGAGCTTCACAGTAGTTGTAGCGGATAGTAATAGTAGTAGTAGTAGTAGTAGTAGTAGTAGAAGTAACTCGTTTCATCCAAAACCCCTTACATCCACGTCATTTTATTTCTATATATTCTGTTTAAAAAGAAGATGAACATCTAATCTCTTTGAATCTGAAAAAGTCGACAATACCCATTCATCCATTGAATGATTCTTGTAAGCTTGATCAGGTTAATAAGCTATAATCATTTTTTGCTACATTGACTTTCTTATAATCTTTTTTATATTCATTCATAATATCCCTATAAAATCGGTGAAAGAAACAAAAAATTGGACTGAAATAGAGATAAATAAAAATATTATAAGAACTCTATGAGAAATTATTCTGTGATTAAATTTTTATGATATAATTAATATTTTTATGGATTGATATTGATGAAAGAGAATAGATAAAAAAAAAAAAACGAACGTTGAAGGCAAAGAAGAGAAAAAAAAATGTGACTGGGCCTCTTGCCAAACGAATATATTCCCTTGGAAGTATTTGTGTATGGCAAATGACAAGTCCAAAGCTTTTCCAAGCTATTTTTTTTTGTTTTTTTTCTTTCTTTTTTACCAATGATCGTTATTCAAGTTTGGTATGGTCGCCTGAACTCCGAAGAATTAATGGTCAAATGGGCATATAGGTAAAGACATAAAATATATATGTGTTGATATATGTATATATGTATATTAAAGTCCTGCAGAATTGCGAAAATGGACTGTGGTATTATATGACGAGTCATCTTTACGACCCTTCTCATACAAAAATCAAATGGTTTTTGGCAGCTATGACATTTCAAAATTGTATACGTATATGATTGAATATATAAAACCGCACACATACAGAAGCCAAAATAGGGACGAGTTGGATGTAACTAAAGAGATGGCAGGTGGTGTGATAAAAAGAAAAGAAAAGAAAAACCCTTGGGAGACAAATAAGAAGAAAAAGAAAAAAATAAGCAAAAGTTAAATATATATTTTTCGTCATCCCTGTTCTACTTCTCTCAAATTTCATTTTATTGATCTGCGGTATTCATGGAGGATCGTGTTTCATTGGTGTATAAGCGGACGATTAAATTAATACGAAGGAAAGAATATTTTATTATCTCTGATAAATAATAAACTGATGAATCTCGTGGTTTGATACTATCAGATTGCGCAAATTTCTATCGCATTCTTTCACCTCACTCTTGCTTTTCAATTGCTTTATTTATTTATTTAGTTTAAAAGTATTTTATTTGTATTGCAATATTATCGATAACCTAGTTACGAATTTTGTTTATAAATATTGGGTTGAGAAATATTGTTTTGGAAATAAGAAATAATTCCCAGTCTCATGTCTATTAATTGAAAGCCTTTTAGCTAACCCGTGGAACAAAATGATATTTTTCGTAATTTATAACTCACTGATGAATTTTAATTCAATTTTTCTCGTAAAATTTGTCGATAACCTACTTTTAGAAAATATTATTTTAGAACAGTTTCAATACGAAATGTTTCCATTCAAAATCCATATGTACAAATATAATTTTCCGAGAATTATACAATTGATCAAACATTTAAAATAACACTCTTGTTATTGATTAAGAAATAGGTTTATGACATTTTGACATTTATATATAAGCGTTGTGTTTAATGTTGCAATAAATTATCTTTAGAACTATTAAACATGTAACTGATGTAGTGCAATGGCAGTTGGTAGTTTGAAACATTATAAATAAGACAGTATTTATAAGATGAAAATATAGCTGAGAAATGAAGTGAAATCTATAACAGACGACAACGAAAGTTTTAGTATAGTTTCAAGTCTTTACAGTAACAGCAACAGCAGCAGCAGCATTGGACTCTCTGGCTTCAGTGGTTTGAAAGTTCGTGAGTCTGGTCACGAGAAGAAATACCCTCGGGGAAATGGCATGAGCAAGCTCTCATGCGCGGGCGCACGAGTTCGGTTATTTCAGAGTGCTCGCGGTGTGTTTCTGTCCCAACCGGAGTGATTAACGAGAGAGTTCTACGGCTTCAACTTATTGGCCTGACTGATTGTCAATTTATTTCTATCTACTCGTATACACTAACTGATCTATTACACTTGAATTTATTTTAGTGTAACAATTTGTCTTATTTTGTGCATATATATTTTAAAATGATTTAAATATATTACTCTTTCATTTTACGAATAACAATAAATTATGAATTTTATTCATTCTATTTTATTTTATCATTATAAATATTTTTATTTCAAAGAATAAAATTATTTCGCTCACCTTTTTTGCATCATTATTGTTATCCGCTGCATGATGTGGTTGTGGACTCATCGATGCGCCATTATTAACAGCGCCGCTTTGCGACAATAATTCATCGCTTCCTCTCTGTAACATAAAAATGAAATGATACGTATTTTAAATATTAAATTTAATTCCAAAACAAAGAAAAACCAAAGATAATAAATTAAAAATACACACGACATATTTTATTTTATTTTTTTATATTAAGGTAATTCTATCACGCGACATTATATTATTTTGTGGGTGTATAAAAAGGGCAAGATTGAATTATGCTACATAAAATATTTTATTATTCATTATTAATAAAACACTGATGACTCTGAGGATATATATAATTATCAAAAACTATCATGTAGTTATTTATCATTGATGATCCCGGTATCGACAAATTTAAATAACATTTTTTTTTTTTCACCACATTCCCAATGAAGGTTTTCCCCATTTGTTGAATATTAAAAATTGTTCAAACCGTTCCAAAAGTATACTGGATTTTCATACTACATCGTAATCTTAATCTACCCCACGTAAGTCCGGACTTTTTTTTTCCCCCCCCGACCCATAGTTTACAATACAGTTTGTACTTATTTAAGCGCACAAGGGATTCACGAGATTGTATTAAAATTTATTCTCAAATTTAATTTTAAAACGAAATCTGCCTTGGATAGAAAATTACATCAGAATTCAAAGTTTTGAAAAATATCTTCACTCTTTCATCTGGTGATAGAATTACCTCAAAAGAATAATCATAAGAATAAAATAAAAAACAATCTCGACTTTACAGAGATAGAGATAGAAATAAAAATAAAATATAATAACGTCAACAGATAAAACATATTTAACAAACAAAATAAATAAATGAATTAAAATATACACATGTTTACACAACGTGTTTGCGTTGTTTGCTCCATCCACCAGACACAACTTTTACCAGTAATATCAGCAACAAACTGGGAGAGAGAGAGAGATAGAATTAATTCGTATAATCCAAGAAACTACTTTTATGTTAGATTAAGAGATAGAGAAAAAAAAAAAGAAATTATTTATATATATAAATATACAAATAGAGAGACATCTGCGCGCATAGACTTGAAAAACGTTATCCTCTTGCGGGAGCGAGGAGACGGAATGCTAGATCAAAGGCCAAACATTGAAGATTGGAGACGTTGGTGGTAAACCCAGTAGCTCAGCAAAAGAGAGTGAAAGAGTGAGAGAGTGTAGCGCGCGAAAGAGAGAATAGAGAGAACAGTTGGATGAAGAGAACCTTGCAGGAGAGTCGCATTACTATAAGTATACACAAACATATATAAATAAAAAAAAAAAAAAAAAAAAAAAATATCTATATCTGCATGAGAAAAACTAGAGTACAGAGGGCAAGAGTGATCTCGCTACATAGATATTGTAACGTTTTTTTTTTTTTTTTTCTTCCACTTTCTTATTCTGCATTTTTCGTTTTTCCAAAGTATCCTTTCGGCTACGTATATAAATATAAATGCAAAAAGGAATTCTCAAGGCTGCAACTAATGTCTGAATACGCTGTTGCGTTTCATCTGTATATATACCACTACACTATAAAAAAATAAAAACAAATAAAAGATTATATCTCTCTACTTCTTGCTTGAAAGTCTCTCGATGGTAAATAAAAAATTATTTCCTTACTTACATTCATATATAAAGCAATGCAAGAAGGCTCTATACAACATCGTCTTGAGACTAAGGTTTTTTTCTTCACTTCTTTATTCATTTATTTATTATTATTTCTTAGTATTATTTTTTTCTCTTTCATATACAATTTTCAAAGCTTTGCCAATGACCAAAGTCTGAGTTTACACGCTCGACAAACCTTTTGCTTGAGCTCCACGCTTGGGCCCGCGAGTAGATTTTTATTCCTGGTGGATATAGTCACTGGACCATAGTTTGTCCACACACACACACACACACAAAGAAGGCGAAAATACATATATATATATATATATATAAAATAAAATAGAATTGACGAAGAAGAATTGAGTGAAGTGAAAAGGTTAGAAAAAAAAAAAACACGAGTGTATATATAAAAGAGAAGATATTTGTTATGGACAAGAGAGTTCATAATCCATAGATCCAGCAGCACACTGCAAATAAATAATACACAAGTCACGATAGTATATGGACTTTGGCTTTCATATAAATGTGTATATGTATATATAATATATCAAAACGTTGGATAATGGAAAAAAAGGATAGAGGTACTGTGAGGCAGTGTAGCCTTTCACGATATATCCAAGGGTTGAAGGCGCTCGCAGAAGTGGAAAAGAGGGCAAAGAAAAAAAAAATATGAAAGCAAAAAAAAAAAAATGAAACAGCCAATAGATTGGGAAGGGACGCGCGGAGATGTTTGAGCCAAGGGTCGTCTACTCTTCTTCTTCTTCGCACACAGATACACTTATACGACCGCAAATATAAAGCATCTTTCAATGGCCGCGTGTGTATTGCGTTGGTTGGTGGTTTGGGATGGTTCATGAGACGAGTTAGAGTTAGAGTTCGACCCTTGATGCTTTGGCCTCCGCGCGCCCACAGAACCAGCAGCAGATGATACCTCTCTTGTGGATGAATCCACCCACACAATATATATAGATATATTTTTGTGGACAAACTTGAGCGCACTTTGAACGATGCTCGGTCTCTTCCATCTTAATGGATTGTGTAGCGATATATGAATGAGACGCAGTTGGTAGTTAAACAAGCAAAAAATATTTAAGTTGTTGCGTTGGATAACGATGATGATGATCGAAACAATGAACAACATGTTAATACAGATAACACACCACAATGTGATGATAATGAGAGCTTTGGATTTTCCAATATACCACAGTATGTAGCCCTTACAAAATAATTGTTACAACTCGCTGGTGTAATGGTTCCTCGTTAAGCAGTGTGCTCGTTATATTGTATACGTACTTGTATCCATGATGTACCAGTACTAACCGCATGAAAAGGTTACGTTGTGATACGTTAGAAAACTCCATATACTATAGAAGAATGTGGTGGTAGGGAAAGAGCAAAGAAGATAATGAACGAAAACGATCATTGCTCCAGCAGCCCCGACGTATTTTATAATGTCATACGGGGCAAAAAAAAAAAAAGCACACTTAGGAAAACTTTGCAAAAGACTCTTTCACCGCCACATTACCCCCGTCACACTCAGCCTTTCATATATATTTTTTTTTTTTTTCCGAACGAAAAAATATATATATATACACACATGTATATAAATAATAATTTCTAAAGCAGACACAATCTTTTATAATTTTTTTTTTTTTATACTGTAAAGATCAACTTCGTCTTTGCCCTTGCCATTTTACCTCCCCTTTCTTCACTTTTCCTGTGACAAATATTAAACGGTCAGACTTTATTCATTACTTTAAGTGTAATAATGGTGACAGATGATTTGTTTCTCTGTATTTTTTTCTTCCATAAATGTTTTTTTTTTGTCTGTTATTCCTTGAGAAGTTAGAAATGTTTGGAGTTATGGGGTTATTATTTTTAATGGGGCATCAGTAAAAGTTTTGTAATTGAAAATATAGTGCAATCGAAATATTTACATCGTAAACACAGTGTGCGCACGTTTGGACAAGAGAAAAAAAAAAAAATGTTTATCTACTTGGAAAAAGTTTTCTTACAGGCGAACGCAATTTTATATATTCCTCAACGAGTTGTGTATATGTATGTACGTGTGTGTGTGTGTTCGTCTCTGTCGTGTCGTTGGGGAGTTGTTTTTCCAACGAAACACGATGGTGTGGTATCTTCGTCCTCTCTCTACAGTTTGTCGTTCTTCTGTCATTATTTTCTCATCTCTCGCGCCTCTTTAACGTCATCCAACGTTACGCTTCTTTCTCTTTCACTATACATTTATTTTTTACTTTTCATGATTTTTTTTTTTTTTTTATTCTTAGACGTCTTCACCAACCCTTGAACTCTTTAAAACTCTAGGATAAAGTTTCAGCAACTGAATTTCCACGAAGACACGTATCGAGTTTAGTCAACGAGATTAATCTGTACTTCATAGTGTCTTAAAGAATGAACAGGGAAAAAAGAATGTAAAGTAAGAAATAATAAAATACATGTACAAAAATAAATTGATATAAAAAAAGAAAAAGTTTGTAAATTTTCTGTGCATGCAACGCATAAATATATATTTATATTTTTCGTATAAAAATTGCTGCAGAGAGTGAAGTCGAAATTTAAAAGTGGTCCCTTGTGTGACAACTGAATTTTAGTGGATTAAAAATATATTGTTACTTCATACTTTTCTTCTTATCTTGAAATATCTATATGACATTTCATTCATGGTATATTTACTTTGAGCTTTCTTTCAAATTTATGCTAAAATAACATATGATATTTCATGATAAAATTAAAAAAGAAATAGAATAAGTTGAGTGTTTGAAAAATAAGATCCGAATACTAAATAAAATCATCTATTTATTTTCATAAAAAATTAAATAAGTAGTGAATCCGCCAGTGAAACCAGAAATATGAAGTCGAGTTTCAGCAGAATTTTTCAGCACCCAAGTAGAAAAGAAAATAAAAAAAAAAGAAAAAATTGCACATAGCGAGTCAAAGGTGGAAGTTTCCAAGTTATTTTTCGCTTCAACAACTCTCGCCTAAAATTAAAATATGCATACCGGTATTGAAACAAAATTACGATATCACACTATTCCAATAGAAAAAAGAGAAAAACAAAAAGGAGAGGCGAGAAAAACTAAATAACATTCTAAAAAAAATTAAAACCAATGAATATGCATCATAAATAAATTTGCCACATTTTTTTTTATTGACTTTTCATCAAGTAGTGACAGATAGGGAAAAAATGTGTCTTCTACTTTTTCGTCCCCCATGGCCCCTAAAATTCCCATCAAAAAAGTTCTCTACACTACTCAACTAGTAATAAATATTTATTCTCGATATTTCTTCGATATTTTTCCCTCACGAAAGAAAAAAAAAGAAGAAAGAATAAACAAACCCTGACTGACATATACGACCCACTCTAATGTCATCTACCCCCTCAACTCTCTTCCACTCGCACTCCGTATATCCATCTATCGCCTGTTTACTATTATAAAATTCATCCAGCTCTGATGTCTGCATGTTCACGAAAGAGCGCGCGTAAAGATCCTGAAGCTTTCACCAACGCGCGTATCGTCAACGTTGTCGCTTCGTTTTCCGTTATACACTCTATGTATACAACGATACTATATATCCCCTTGGCAATTCTGGCCTTGGTATGGTGTGGAGTCAACACCCCACTCGACTTCATGAATTTCAAATTTTTCTAAACATCGCGCAGAGAGCGCGCAAGTGTACGCGTGCAAAGAAATAAAAAAAGAAGGCAGGGAGAGAATGAAAATAAAAATACAAGAGGCAGAAGAGTGAGAGCGAACGGTGGAGGAAAAAAAAAAAAATAAAAATATTGAGAGATGAGTTGAAGCAAAAAAGAACGCCTTATGCGTTCCCCTCACAAAATACAACTCCCTCCCTTTATTCCTCTCGATCTCTGACGCCTCACCATCTTTCTTCTTTTTTCACCAAACAAAACTGTCGACACATCCAACGACAGGGGCGTATATTATCGCATACTCCCAAGCCATATTTTTTTTTCTTTCTTCTATTCCCCCTTCATGTTGTTCTCAAGTATCCCTATTGAATACTACCAGTTTTGGGATCGATTCACTTTTCTTTATCTCCACAATGTGAAGATGAAAATAAATATATATTTGAATACTTTCGTAACATATCGGAGAGGAGTTGAAGAAAACGTTATCCCTTAAGGGAAATGAGTTTACAAATCATTCTAAATGATATTCAATCAGTCAAAATGTCAACGCAATGATAGAACACGAAGAAAAAAAATAATAAATACACAATATTATATTTTATCACAAATAAAACTCTATAAATATAGTGTCAAATAATTTTTCTCAATCCTCCTTTGTCACCAAGTTTATATTTCTCTTTATATTTCTCGTTTTGTTCTTTGATATACTCAATCATTTATAAAATTGTTGATGCTCACTAAACTACCAACAAAACGGCACTAATACTATTGAAATTACATTTCATTGAATTATTCTATTGTATCACACCCAAGAAATAATGCTAAATTGTATTTGAAGTATTTCACTCTACCTTCTCCTTTAAACCATAAATATACACATGTGCGTATGTATATGAGCATGATGTGTTCATATATACAATCTCTTGTTAGTCCTCAACGAGGTAATTTTCATTTGTGGCATCCGAGACTCGGTTAATTAGGTTGACGAATAAGCCCTCGTATATATACACGTGAAATTGTCAAGCTCAAACCTTTGTTACTTGTGAATGAATACATTCTCCCTTCGCACACCCGCTATCTGACTCTTTTTCTATTTTTGCATCATTCCCCTCTTTATTCCTTCCAACCCGTACAAATTCACTTTTAATCCAATGATAGAAACATCAAAGGTTGAAGTAATTATTCAATTACTCTTTCATCAACTATAAATGTGAATATATAAATAAATAAATATATATACGAGTGTATCATAAAAATATTCTCTTAGTTACTTCACTGACAAAATAGATTAACTGCAAAAGAGCACGAAAAAGGAATGTGAGAATAAATATGATAACCACCCTAAACAAAAAAATAAAGATAAATATTATTATTGAAATTGAAGGCTTTAAAATTGTTCATCTCGAATATCAATAGAATAGAATTGAATTGAAATAGAAAACCAAAGCACCAATGACTTACTAAATAAATTAACCAACAATATCTAAGTGTGATTATATCTAAATTTAATCCACAGCATTTCCAACCAATCCGGTCACTACACTCTGTGCATCATTCACTTGTGATTAGCCAAAAGCTCTCTAGATTATTCCTAATTGCTTATTCCATTTCCATAAAGCCTATGTGTGTGTGGGGGGGTTGTATGTGTTGATGATGAAAATATTCGCATGGTTGATTTTCTGACAAAATCAATCAACAAGAAAAGAACACGAGTATATATACGCATAGTTGTCTATACATAATTTGTGAATACTATTGATGCTTATATATAAACGATAGTATAGGATGAGTGGATATGTGAGGGGGAAGTAGAAGCGAAAATGGGAGAGGAAGTTTGTTGGTTAGGAGACTAAACGTCATCGTGTTTAACCACGATACTGGCCTGCTTGTTGTCCTCTCAACTGTCCCGTGTCAGTTCTGTCCTTATGTACACAATACACAAAATGTAAACACACATAAACATATACAGCAAACAAATGATGATCATACCGCAAGTGATTATTATTATCATTATCATTCCATTATGATATTATTGCCATTAGTGTTATTAATCAGCAATTGACAAAATTGACTAATACCAATTATATATATATATAAAGTAAATATATAAATTGATTTATAATTGGAAAAAAATTGAGTTGTGATGTGATAATGATACGAATAAAAAAATGTGGTAGTGGGGAACGATGTGAGAATGGCCAGTGGCGAAGAGGACGTGATGTGGAAACAAAATAATATATGAAAGAGAGAAAAGAAGAACAAGATAGTGTGGCGGAGTGTGAAAGGTGGTGAAAGAGGCAGTGGGTAAATGAGGAAAAACAAAGGCTGTATAGGGATGGTGTGAGAATAGCCAGGATATTTGGCAGGCGACGGATGAAATACGATGTGGATAATGGTTTTATCGGTGATTGCAAGCAGCGAGGGGATGAAACGTGTTGGATAACTGATAGCACACACACACACACATCTGTGTACATACACACAAGATTAAAAATAAAATAGCGTATATTATTAAAAAAATATTGTTCCGTTAGTCGGTTGGTGTTGAAATTTGTTCTGGGTGCACGAATGATGTGTAGTATTTGTTAAAAAAATATTTTTTCTTTACTTTTTTGTTTATGTGGTGATAAGAAAAATGTTGATTTAAGCTGAATTATGGGTGTGGTTAATTTTTCATAATGGTACAAGTTGTTCTGTATTATTTTTCAATGGTATCGAGAAGTCACAAAAATAATTGGATTTTGAAATTAGAAAAATTGAGAAATGAAAAATTGTGAGAGAATAAAATTATCTTCTTATTTTTTTCATATTTAATTTCTAAACTGTTGCAGAAATACATTAAACTTTCAATTTATATTATATACATCAAGTACATCCATAATTATAACAGGATTATTATACTGCGAACAATGAGTGAGAATATATATTCCAGATAATATACATTTCAACGAGAATACGAATATATATATAACCAAGTGCTGTATTGGATTTTGTGTTTATGATATTTTTATTATTGAAGGTGGAAAGCAAGGGACTAAGCAACAGGGGGTTGGTATAGTATGGAGTATAGCATACACTGCAGAATGTATTTTGAATGGGGCGCAATGTTGGTTTGTGTGCACAGACACACGAAGTGCACACATTGGACGATTGGTCGATAGCTGGCACGTTGCACCGATGGTTATTTCCTCAAGTTTGCCAAGTAATCTTTGATAGATGGTCTTGTTGCCGGAGGGTAGTAGTAGTAGTAGTAGTAGTAGGTAATAGTGAAAGTGGTAAGCACCCTTATACTCTTTCATTTTTCCTCTTAATATCTCATCTTACCAATATTTTCTTGTTTACACGAAAGAATTTTATTTTATAATATAAAAAGTTTTATTAACAACATATTGATGGATATGTTAATAATTAATATTTATAAAATGATAAATGTTTTTAAAAAAATGTATTTAACTGTTATATGTGTATAGATATTTATATACTGATAAAAATATTATTAATGACACAACTGACAGAGGATATAATGTTTATTGATTTGAAATGAATATGAAAATATCCATTTGGTTTATATATAGAGAGTTAGGATGCATAAAGATTTATGATCATGAAAAACGGTGCATTATCGCGCGGTTGGAAAAGTAGTGCGAGGAGTAAGGGAGAGAAAAAAAATAGGAGGGTAGCATATGTCAGTTGTATGAAATGAGAGGAAGGGAGATAGAGAATTGTGGAATCTATGAGTGCCACGAGAGAAGTAAATCAAATTTAAAAATCCCACGGCGCTTCGTGTACGGCTGAGGCTACTAGTACTACTACTACTACTGCTACTGCTACTGCTACTACTACTGGTTATATATAGTCAATTTTAAATATTTATTTCTGTCATGTATATGAGGGCAAAGTGTGTATTTCATCGCCCTTTTACTTCCGCATTTATTCAAACAATTATTTTTAGTTATATATCAAATGAAAAAATATTTGAACTTGTCTGTATAAGAAAATAAGGAAAAAAAAAATTTTTTTATAAATATTAAACGCATTAAATAATATTTCAAATATTTGAAATAAAATCACTTAGGGGAAAAAAAAAAATTTTGTTAACGGTGATATAATAAATATTATCTCCAATAATTCTAATAATTATGAGAAATAATATTTTCTTGTATATTTATTGAATTTTTTAATTTAAATATTTTCAATATTATCATCAACCACTCGAGCTTTTACATCTCACCCCCAATATATTTATTTGTATATAAAAATATTTATTCGTTCCAATTTTTTTTGGGTTTGTCATATTGCCAACTATGACAACATAATTTGGTTGGGATGAAAAAAAAAAAATTTTCATATGTCTATTATAACGGATAACTCATCCATCATGTCAATCCATCAATTAACGTCAATATGGATATTCGAGAAGGGAAAATATATAAATGGGTATGTATATAATTTCAATATGTTGCAATATTATCAGCAAAAGCCAAATGTGTGTATATGGCTTTAATAAATTTTCAACTTCATCTTTTTCAACACATTATATTGGACATGAGAATTCCATATATGTTTTCATTATTTTTTAATTATTATTACTATTATTGCTATAACTACCATTATTATTATTATTATTATTATTATTATTATTATTATTATTATTATTATTATTATTATTATTATTATTATTATTATTATTATTATTATTATTATTATTATTATCATCATCACATTTTTTATCATTATTTTTTCTTCCATGTTACACATTATTGTCAAATATGTTCTTAGTGATACAATAGACTTTTTTGGCGAGACACGGGTGTTGACACAAGAAAGTGATATAATAGTCTTACGTTACGTGACATCCGACCTTTGACACAAACGTCCCTCTTTAAGTGCCACAAAGTCAACAACAGAAGGTAAAATAACAAAGAGAAAAAAAAAAAAGGAGAAAGGGTGTTTCAATACATTTTATATTATCCTCAGAGTCCGGTATTACTAAATTCAAATATCTTTTGTTGGTTACAATAGAAAAAGAAATGCTCGTGGCTCAGTATTGATATTGAAATTCAAAATATTTAACAATTTATTTAGCTATTGATAACATTTAAATGATGATTTGATAACAAAACTGGTCAGATGTCAGGCATTTTTTTTTTTTTTTTAAATTAACACATTAAATAATTTCGCATTTACCTACTTCAACCGCATGAGAATAAAGAAAAATTCCCATAAATAAATTTCAATATTTCGAGATTGTAACTGAAAAAAAAAAAAAAAAACCCAAATCAACCTGCTCCAATTCACTCCAAAAATTTCAAAAATCAATATATATATATATATATATATATTCCAATACATTTATTTTTCTTTCACATTCCATTAATATCCCCACAGTAATAAACTTTCCCTTCAACCCTCCAAAAATATCTGCTCCACCTTTTATCCAAGTAATTATTGACCAATTGAATGTTTTAATTTTAAAAATACGATGAAAATTGATAGAATTTCACAGAGAAATTAATCAGAATAATAGTGATGAAAAAAATAAATAAAAATGTAAAAGTAAAAAGGGAAAAAAGATGTTAGGAAGTGGAAGTTAATCCAAAAGCTATCTCGTCATACAATATACATATGTATATATCTCTCTTTATATATATTAATATATATAAGAGGTAGAGTCGTTGGAATAGAGAGAACTGGCGTGGCGGATCGGTTGGTGTGAAATTTCACGACACCCGATACGCCACGACCTCGTCGTCACCATCCCCCCCATCGTCGTCTTCGTCGACTCATCCAATATTTACTTGGCTCGGCCCATTGAATATTCCCTCGCAGTACATTCAAAGTACACCGGTAATACTCAACGTAGGTTGGATGCAATATAGGTGTGCAAGTAAGTAAGAGAAAACCAGTGAAAATTGTGTGAATGAGAGTGAGCGAGAGTGTATAATGCTATAGATATTTACCAAAGCAGCATCTCAGGCTGTGGGATATAAGCGAAAGAGCGGGTTGGCACATCTTACGATGAGTATATGCTATTGAGAGATAGAAAAAAAAAAAAAAAAAGTGGAAGTGGAAGTAAGAGGTAAAGAATGGATATCGCATTTTCGCTTACGTACAGGCGCGCGTTCGTATTAATATTTTACCCAGTCAGTATACTTCGATCTTTTGGCTTTTGGTTTTTTTTTTACCCCCACACATCTCTGGGCGTACTATTCTGTGTGCGCATTTTCACTAGTGGTAGCGAAGGTAGTAGTAATGGTGATGGTGGTGGTAGAAAGTCGATCAGGGGTAAAAAAAAAAAACTAAATTGTGGATCAGATACTTTTTCTTTTTTCATTTTTCGCGTTATTATTTTTCGAATGAAAATAATTTTTTTGCGAATAGATTGTTGTTAATATTTAATGAAATAATTATATTATGATGATTGTATATTGAATTTTTATTTAAGAGATGAATTTATTAAGATGGTGATATGAATATAATTGTTTATATACTTTTGAAAAAGATTTTGAGAGTATATATCTTGAATATATTTTTACGTATGATTTATATAATAATAAATTGAAATAAAATAAAATGGAAATATTGTATTCATACATTGACGTTAATGTACATTTGTTAACAATTAATATCAAACATTTAACACAAAAGAACAATAAGAATAAATGCATATATAATAAAAATAATACAATTCATTAACTGGTAATCAAATATGAAATTAATTTCTCTCAAATGCACTTTTGTTAATTGCAAAAAAAAACACTTCTTCCAAATATATATTTATCATAATTTATTGTGTATTATTTTTTTGTTCTTCCACCCTATCTTCCACTAAAGAAAATAATAAGTAAATGGATGAAGTATTTAAAGCTAGTTCATTTAAAGTTTGGAAAATAATATGTACCATATATACGGTGAATAATTTGAGTAATTAATCATGGTAGGGTACATATATAAAGGATGAAAATAATCTTCTCGACTGTATCGTATCTCTCGTCCCTTTTTTTTTTTTTTTTTTTCATAGTAGCACTCGACTCTACCACTCAAAAGGACGCTCCAGGCTAATGGGGGCCTCATCAGAGTCCTTCGCGTGATCCCAAAAGGACACTTGGGTGTCTAAGTTTCCCTACATATACTATTTGATGTTCGTTAAATTTACATTTTTACTCTTTTACCTTTTGATCCCAACCAACCTTCCTTTTTCCTCATCTCACTCAATACACATCCAAGTATATCATAATATTTCTACATCTCTACTTCAGATAAAATTCACATGAGAAAATGATTAATTAATAATATTACTTTATAATAATTAATTTCCATACTTAAAAAATATTTTTCTGCACCTGTTTCTCATCACAGTTTTTTTTTTTTACCTTCTTTAATTTCTTGTTTTTTTTTCCCCCCTCCACTCCTCACTTTTTCTTCTCCAATCTCTCTGTGTGTATATACTGTATCGGCTCATCTTATGAATCGACAATCGGCCACTTTTACGACGCTCAACCTTATTTATCCTAGAACCAACTGTGTTATATCCCTTAATAAAGCAGCGTGGATAAAAACCAATTTTCCAATCTTCTGGGCCGTCGACTGGAACGAATTTATCGCCGTATACCCTCAATTTTTTTTTTTTCTCTCTCTCATATATAGATATATATATATATATATATATACAGACACACACTATTCTCGCCTCTGACGCTTCTATTATGTTATACCTCATCGAATTTTCACATGACAGACTTGATCAGGATTTAATTCACTTTTTTTTTTTATCTCATTTCACTTCTTTTTTATTTATTTATTTTTTTTTTTTTCCACTGTAAAGCTTACTTCCATTAACATACAACAAATGAGAGTGGAAAAAAAAAAAAAAAAGAAGCAATCCAGCATGAAATAATTCTTCGTATTTATAATTTCCCTTTTTTTATTTCCTCTTCGCAAATTTACTTGCCCACTCTGCTTGGATGTTTCTCTCACGGATCATTACCTAGTGAATTAAGGCGCAACCAGTTGGCAATTAAGCACTGCAATTTCGCCATTAGAAGGTCGCGGTTCGAAAAAAAAAAAGGGGGAAAAAAAAAAATAAGAGGTGAAAAAGAAAAATCTCAGGAAATAAAGAAAAAGAAAAAAAAAAAAAAAGGAAACAACGAAACATACGAATATAGTATGGGGTAATGGTGGAGAGCACAAGCGAGTCTGCGAGGGTGGTTGGATTCGAAGAGAAGGTAGTGAAAGCAGTGGTAGCAAGAGGGTTGAACGTGGCAGACGTTATACAGAAAGACCGAGACGAAACAGGGTGAAAAAGAAAAGAAAAAAAAAAAAAAGAAACGAGTCGTAATAATCCCTACCTCACGTTTCTTTTTCAACCAACCAGCACTTTTTTTTATTTTTTTATTTTTTCCCCTCTTATTTTTATTATTTCACTCACTCTCACTGCTGCCTTGTCTCGTGGTAGAACGACGAGATTTATATCATGAGTTTTCTTTCACACCTGCGTTGCCTTTGCGATATACACAGAGTGGACATACTACCACCCCTTTAGCCTACCCTGCCATGTCCATCCCACTCATGTGTTTGGATGTGTGTGTGTTTTGCTAGGGGTTGTGTCGCGCTCGGACTGATTCACCGTATTGTCCTCACGTAGTTGCTCCCCTCCCGACCCCTAACTAACCCCATTCATTTTTCCTATTTTATTTTTCTTTTTTATAATTTTTTATTGCCATTTTTTTTTTTTTATTCCGCTTTGTTTTTTCCCATCCCTGTCTCACGCTTCGCGACAGCTATATTACTGTATACTGTCCAATACCGTGGATTACATTTCGCCGGATCAAATCGACATGAGGAAGGAGAACGAAAAAAAAAAAAAAAGAAAAAGAAATAACAAAATAGTAAAAAATATCATTAATATAAATTGAGTGGGAAAATAAAATAAGATTAGATAAGTTTTATTGATTATAAATGTCCGGGTAGAGAGTACTTTATTTCAAATAAATATTGACAATTTTTATTTCTGTTATATAAGCAACTAATATTTTGTATTTATTTATTATAAACGGTCGATTAGACTGAATTTATATATTGCAAATTCAATTTTTAATATTTTCTTTCAGACGATGATTTGGAGATAAAGTTAGACTCTCTGAAATTGTGTTTTGACATTTTTATCAACGAATTGCTGCCACAACTTATAATACTTGAATGAACAATATTGAAAGATAGTTGAATATTTATATGAAAGAGTAGCTATAATAAAATTCTAACTATTCTTTATTGCAGTGAGAGAAAAAAATAATAAATTTATTGTATTCTACCTGTCAGTCATTCCATTACCCAATATAATAAGATAAACAAATGTACTAAACCATTAATATCTTTATCTATTCTATGACTTTACTATTACCCAACTATACCATTAATATTAATCACCCCTAGGGAAAATGGATAATATCAAATTTAGGGTGTAATTTTCTCCAACTTAAAATTGATACAAAATTGATTCTTTTCAAGTGGTAAAAAAAAAAAAATATAGACATTAACCAAAAAAGAAAAAATTGTGTCTATCCCCCAAAGTACAATACACATTGTAAAAGAATATCTAAAAATAAAATTGCATATACCCCCCCCCCCCCCCCCCCCCCCCTCCAATATCTACAATAAAAACAATTCATTTAAAATTCAACAAAACTCAAAGGAAAAAGAAAAATTTAATAAAAAAGTGTAATGAGTCTTTGAGGGGAAATTGGGTAGAGATGAGGGGTGTTATTGGGGTGGTGGACGACATCAACAACAGGATGAAAATAAAGGTAGATAGCAAGTTAGAGAATGAAGACAGCGATAAATTAGAACAGAAATTCTAGGTAAATTGCAAAGTGTGCTTCAAGGCACAACAGCGTTCCCATTTTCATCACCCATCCGTATCATCCTCCTCGCACAATGTCACTACCCCCTGTCTTCATCCCCTCACCCTTTCCCACCATATTCCTTTCTACTATGTGACTATCGATATATGCGTGTCGAAAAACAATGCAAAATCGAAGCAGCAAAGTGACGTATACACTCTCCTTTACACTCGCACCAACAGCATGGCCTCATTTCTCTTGAGTTACCTCACCACTATTGCATATATATAGTCATGGCTTTATATATATACAAATATATATATATCTATATACATTGTACATGTGCATGAGAATGCAAGCAATGAGCACGACCGGACGCGAGAGGCGTCTCTTGCTGTGCACAGCCATCGGCCATTCTCGCTTATCTTTTTGGAGCACCTGCGAATATGTATGTTCCATAGTGTGTTGTTACACACATCAAAGAGAAATATACAATACACAACGATTGAAGTTATATCCTATTTCAGTTTACATGATTCACATTTATTCATGAGAAAATTTAGTCTGACACAATGAACAAAACATAGATTTTTGTAAGATGTGAGAAAGTTTATTTGTTATTGTTCAAGAGGAAATTAAAAATTAAATTGAAATTATTAAATTTTATTCTCACGTATTTAAATTTAGTATTATTAGATTTTTGACTTTTACTCATTATTTTTTATGATATTTGTTTTATTTTTATTATTTTGTCTTTTTTTTTTTTTCTCATCTCCAACAGATGTTGATTTATCGGTGTAATTTTGTAATTTTATTTGAGGGGTGAATAATAAATCCTACGGATTTACTGATAGTGCAATGATTTGTTTACTGTCACAGTTTTGTCTTCGGTTTTGTCACGAAAACGGTTCCCAAGTGCAGCTGTTTCTTGCGGCTGTATATTTTTTCTTATTTTATCTTTTTCATTGTAGAAATAAAAATTCTTTCGACACGCGCGTCTTCTCTGGATCATTGAGATAGATGATATCATTTTTCCTATAGAATTTGAAGGAAGCCACCGAGATGAAATTTAGAGAGGGAAATACAATTTTTGTATCTCAGAGCGAAATTACTTTCTTTTTTTTTTTTCATGACACTCAAAAACAAAAATAAATTTCACCAGCATAATTGTGGAGTTAAATTATTCTCAATCATTCTCGGGATGTTATTATTATTACAAATTTACACCAAGTTGTAATTCCATTGCAAAAATTTCAATTTATATTCTCATAATAACTCTCATAAAGTTTCAAATACTCCAAAATAAAATTTAGTGTTTTATTTTTGTAAAATATCAAATTTTCTTTTCGTCTTCGCGCAGATCAGTAGATGTAAAGCGAGGTAAAGCTCACACTCATGTATCCACACATATTTCATACATGTATATATATATGTATGTGTGGTATTGAATTTACGCGGCAAGTTTGCCAGGAAGGAAGTGAATCGTTTATCACGCCTGGCTAATAGATAACACGCTTGGCGCGTTACGTGTTACCCGTGGGTTTTAGGATGGTGTGTATATGGTAGTGGCGCGGGTTACAACGATCGAGTCCGCTTTATCTAACATGGCAATCGCTATGTGCACTACCACGAGTTTACAACTTTGTCCAGAGTAACGACGTTCTCATCGGTGGATTCGATTAATCGTAGTATATATAAATATATCCACATAACATTTTCTCAAGAAGCTCATTCTTGTATTTTATTTTTCCTATTTCTTCAACACCACAATTTTTTATTTTTTATTCCTTATTTTTCTCCCACTCTCTCTCTCTCTCTCCCTATACCCATCAGATATCGCTTGACGCTTAAATCGATCTCTTCACGGATAACCCCTAAATTCGTTCACTGAGAATCTCTCGAAATCCACCCAGGGGCTTTGGGCGAGTTTATCGGTAAAACGAATTTATTACGCGGCCTCTTGTGCCTCAATGTGAAGAGAGCGAAGCGCATCAAGCGACACGACACAACGACAAGGACATAGTCATGACAACTATCACTATTTGCTGTGAGTTGAAGTAAGAACGAGAGAAAAAAAAAAATGAAATAGGGAAAGAAAAGAAAGAAAAAAAAATATTGTAGAGGAAAAAATGAATAAGGAAAAGAGGGATGGAAAAAAAAAAAAGAAAATATATATGAAAATAGTGAAAGACGAGATACTCGAGTTCCATTGCCGGTAATACGTCACGGAGAATAACGTAATCGAATTGCGGTCGAAATTGAGTCATTCTCCCACCAACATCACCGTGTCACCATCAATGTACAAGTCTATACGAAATACTCGTGGCATTCATAGCTCTCTTATATATTGATATATATATATATTTATGTGTACATATATGTACGCAGCTTCTGCACGCTTGATGCCACTATCTTAGCGCGCACTCTCTCTCTCTATATATATAATTTTCATCCACTTCGTGTCAACGTTGTCATGCTCAATATTCTTAATATGAAGAATAAAAAAAGAAAGAGAGGAAGAATTTTTTCTTCCGCACATGACGAAGACGAGTTTTAGACATTTCATCATATATTCAATACACCATAATATTTTTTGGCATAATAAAAAAAGAAGAGTAAATAAAATATATGAATTGGAAATGAAATTGGATGAAAATACATTTCAAACATGTTCATGTTATATTTGTAAATATGTATTGAAGAAATATGAGAAAAATTCTGGATTTCTTTTTGTTCCGAGAATCAATAACAAAATTTAATATTTTCTATTGTGTAGTGGGAAGTGTGATATTTAAAAAGTAATTTTTTTTTTTTTTTCACCTCTGTTTCCTCACCCTCTTCAATCTCAGAAGATTTGATCGTGAAATATGTGGGGCCAAATTTTCGTGTGATTGGATAATATTGAGTGGTGTGATGTATTGATACGTAACTTTATTAAATTTCTATTTGACTTCCTAAATAAAGATTGAACATCTGTTTTTATTAATCCTTAGATATTGTAGTCTTTCAATTTATCTTGAAACAATGTATTCTAAATTATATTTTTCTGAATATTATCAATTTCTTTTCAATCAATCACCTTCTCGCAATTATTTTTGCTGCAAAATTTCATCCCTGTATTTATTTATTGCATAGTATAATAATAATAATAAAAATAAGCTCTTTAATCATTGAAGAAATCGATCGTGTCAGGGTAATTTGGCAGACTGGAGCTTCGGAAATTTGCTCGATTAGTTGGAAATTCATGGGAGCCAACATAGCTTTCTCTGTCATATTGCCTTCACCCTTTACCTATCTTTATCCTTCTCACTCACACTTCTCTCGTCCCTTCATGACTCCCGAGGGTGCACTCGAGAATGCATACCGATCGCCTAATAGGCTCGTATAACGAATGCTCTCTCCTCGTGCTGTAGCTTTGCTTTCGCTAACTCTCTCACTCACTTGAACTTGCACTCGCAACTTGTTCTCTCTTTCACCATCTCTCTCCACCGTTTCCTCATCCGTTGCAACTATCATTGCGCTCGAGTGAGTATCGTGCGATCGGTTAAGCTTCCCTAGCAAATCTCAGTGTCTGCATATATATATATATCTAACATATATTTGCTTCTACCTATATGCACACTTAGATAGTTACACACATCCAAGTATCTTGGAATATTAATGTGCAACGATTTTGTTCTCTCTTTCTTTCCTCGTGATTTTTTTTTTTTCTCTCCACTTTTTTTTGTCTCGCTTACCCGCCGGACGGATGAGCTCGTTACTCGCTGAACAAATTCACTCATGAAGACACTCACCTGTAACAAGAAGAAAAAAAAAATATTTCATTTAGTTATGTGTTGAGAATGAGAATTTATTTATTAATTTTTTTTTTTTCACAGTTCTATTGCATTATTATTGCAGTAATTATTATGTAAACAAAATTAATATTATTTATATCAATATCGTGTAATTTATTGATACATTTCAACTGGAGAATTAAATTATTATACATTTGAGGTGAAATTATTTTTTGATTACAAATAATTTTGAAAATGATATAGGATAATATTAATTCCAAACCGCACATTAACTTTTGGACATTCAAACAAATTGTTCATGAGAAAACAAAAATGTGAATCTACACTTTCTGAATAATAAACAAATGGAGCACAATTGTGATAAAAAAAAAATGTTTCTATCAGTTAATGGAAAGTTCAGGAGATGAAAAATAAGAATGATAAAATTTTTCTATTTATATAATGTACAAATGACAATTTAAATACATAGGTAATGTACAATATTGTTTTGATTATTAATTCTGTGGATATAATCTTGAGAATTGTATAAAAAATAATAAAAATTTTGTATAAACATCTGCAAGTATATTTTGTGTATAAATAAATAGTAAAAATGTGAAATAAGTGTATAGTTAACGTGAAATGGCGACGAAAAAATCACGGTATATATTCACAGACACGTAGTAGCCATTAGAGACAAGATGGTTAAACGCTGATTGTAGACTTGAGATAAGGTAAAATTTAAACCGTGGCTGAGTGAGCATAATCCCAAACCTCAACACCATCACAAGTGTATTGTAAAAACACAAAAAAAAAGAAAAGAAAGAAGTAAATAAATAAAGATAAATAGATAAATTAAAGAAAAAAATCACTGTCAATATTTATTTCTCATTGCAATAAAAAGAAAAGTCTTCAATTCTATCAAAAACATTTACAATATTTCTACAAATAAAATGGTGAATAATTATTTTTGGATGAAAAAAAAAAAAAAAAAAAAAAATAGCACAATATGTAGAATAACTTTATATGAATACGTATGAGTGCACCTTGTAGACAGATTTTCATTCTTCAACGTGCACGTTTAAAATATCTCTCCTTGTACTCTTCACTTTTTTTTTTTTCATATTTTTTTCCTATTTTTTATACATCTTCTTTTACCTCAATCTTTTTCCCCTTTCGTTCCACACTTTCTCTCTATTTCTCCCTTGGTCTATTCTCATGGCAGGGCTCGGTAAAACTCGTTTAGCGCGTAGTCCGGGTATGAATAGAGAAAAAGAATCGACGTGCGAGCACGAGTTTCAGAGCCATTACAAAGGAGAAACAAATATAATACGTGGAAAACGAGTACGCCCGCATAGGGCTCGTGTTGAGATCGTGTTTGTAAAGTGTATAAAAAAAAAGAAATGAAGAATTTATATATATACATGAATATACATAAAATAAAAGCGCAACATCATCATGTGTTTGATATTTTTATTTTTTTTATATAAAAATAAAAATTATACACACACGATTTATAAATAGTTTTGCAATTAAAAAAAATTTCACGAGATAGACATAAATGAAATAACAAGAATATATGTGAATACTGTTCACAAAGAACGGTAGAATTTCATAATTGAAGGAAAAAATAAATAAATTAATAAATAAAAGTTGTAACAAATATATATTGAAGGCAAAAAAAAAAAAAAGAAAACCAAGAAAATGAACATTGTCATTAATTAATTTGAATCAAATAAATACACACACGATTTATAATAAATGAGATAACAAAAATGAATATGATGACTTGAAAAACAAAAAGAACAAATTAATTCTCTCGATAGAGAACAAAAATAGATAAATAAAAATGAAAGCATCGCGTGACGATTAAAAAAAATTACCACTATCTCATAACAAATTGATCAATTAATAATTCCGCTTCAAATATACTCAGAAACACATAAAAGAAATTTATATAGAATTTTCAAAAAAAGGAAAAGAGAAAAATTACTCGATTGAAAAAAAAAAATAAAATAAAATATTGAATGAAAATAAAAAATATATATAAGATTTTGTGAATAGGACGCTTTGAAGTATATAATAATATTTCTCCATCTTCTTTTCTTATATATATATATTGCTAATATATATGTGAGAGTTACGCGCATCATGATTGGTATTATAGACGATGCTATACATAGAAATATAATCGGCTCGGGATGACTTGCAACTTGTGCGCTCTCATGGGTCATACACACAGTCATAGAAGAGTGAAGAAAAAATTTTTGCTACAAAGTACAGGTACGGTCACTAACGTAAAATATATATATATATATATACACGGCATAGGAAGCCAAATCGGTAGCACATTTATATATATGAGCGCGTCAGTGGAAACCCGCTCACTTTGTGCGAACAAAGGGGAGTCAGTTGGATATGGTCAGACATATAGAAAAGGAGCCAGTAGAATTTTTTTTTCTTTTTTTTTTTTTTTCTTCCACCACAGCCATCTTCCTCTCCTCATTCTCTCCAATCCCATTCACTCACTCATTCACTTTCTCACTCTGTTTATCTCTCGTCAACGATGTCGACCTCCAAGGTTCTTACAATAATTACTCGTTGGGTAAGTACTTCTTCCTGGCTGGTTGCCTCAACGACGTCGCTTTTTCAATTTCACCGGAATTCCCAGTGGAGTCTTGAACGTGATTACCACACGGCAAGGAAATAAACACAAATATAATTTCATGGCGGGGAAAATTAAAATAAAAAAAGAAGAATTAAAATAAGGTTTGAATTACAAGTATATATTAAAATAAAATAGAGAATAAATAATCAATTAAACGATTTAATGAATAATGTCATACCATTTAAATTTACTCATTTTTTTATATTCATTATAATAATTAATTAATAAATAAATAAATTAATTAATTAATGGACAACAATGTGAAATTTCATGAAATTTACAGTGTGATATAGACGAAACAATTTCTGGAATTAGACAACCATGTTAAATTATATTTCTCTATGTGTACACATATAAAATATATATATATATATATATGTGTGCGTGACTACATTCAAACATGAATGCATGCAAGTTTAATTACACAAAAAGGCCTACACACGAGTAAAATCAACTTTAATGAGAGAATACCAATCGTGTATTATATCAAAATCATTTTGCAATTACAACATTAATGAAAAAATTTGTGTATGATATATTTTTATTTACATATTATTCAATTTCTATTTTTCTTTCACGTTTCTGTTTTATTCTTATTTTTTGTTTGTTTACAAAGCAACTTTTACATTCAAACACACTCGGGATATGGGGTAAAGCTCTAGTCCAATTACATTCACGATACTCGGTAAAGCTAACTCTGTGCGCAAATGCTACCGCAAGGCCAATTGAAAAATAATAGAAGCCCACTTTTATTCGTGAGTGGTGTAGATTCCCCTCGTGAATATACCATATGTATATATATACATATATTTGTACGTATGGACATCTCGCTCTCTTTATGTTTCACTGTCTCGTTTTTAAACATAAACAATATAGTACAAGGATATACCTACTTTTCTTTTATCATTCAACTGAGTAGAGTACAAACCACCAACCCATCCACTCGCCACACACATAAAACTAGTCTCTAAAAATAAATATCAAAATAATATTTCATATTTCATTTCTCTCTTCTGTTTTTTTTTTTTTTTTTTTTCTATAACAGTGCTTGGTTATATTACAATTTTTATTGCAATTCATTACATAATTTGTTACTAAAAATTGAATTTTAATGTTTCAATTTTGCATATAGATGCAAATAATTATTTCTTCTTGTTATTGAATGAAAAAATAATCCCCTATTGTAGAATTTTTCTATCTAAACGATTGTCATTATCCCGAAACAATAAAAATGCATGAAAAATATACAGATTATTTGTTTTTTCTTTGTTCTAACTCCGATTAATCATGAAGGTGTGGAAACTAAAATAAAAGTGTGATATATATATATAGAGCAAGAGAGGGTAAACGTGAAAGAGAGTGTGAGCATAGATAGTTGAACTAGCAAACTCTAACGAGGGTTCTAATTAACGTCTTTAACGCGTACTTGGCATTCAACTCATAAATGTCTAATCGGTAGACAAACTTAAGTCGAACCAACCTGGACTGAAGGAAGGGTTTTGAATAGCTATCCGCAAGCATTGCAGTATCTCTATATATAATACAGTGAGTGCAATGGAGCTAAAAGTAAAGCAGAGAAAGTGAGACCCATACACAGACAGACGGATAGAAATGGAGAATGTGAAAGTAGCGTTGAGTTAGTTTTGGAAGGGCAGTTGTCGACGCCATGAAGCTTTCAACCCTTTCGCATTCACTTCGCCATTTGCTCTACAAAATTGTACTTTGTTGCACACCTAAACAATTCACATAGATTTACTTTCTCCCTATTCATAATAAATATCTGTATGGATGTATAACCATGTATACAAAGACCTTATACCAAATGAATTAACTCCTATTACAATTTCCAAAATCCCCTTTCATGTGCACCTGGTGACGTGGCACAGCACGTTGCTATTCTAAGTAAATTTCCTTGTCCAATTAGTGCCACGTCGCCAATGTACATCGCAAATGTAACTACCATCGTCCCTTTTCACTCAACTAAACCCATAGATCTTAACTTTATACATAAATACAAATATATATAATATCTAGACACAGATACATATATCGTATGATAAAAACTAAAGCAGAATACACTTTCTTTTCTTTCTTTACACCCTTTCCGAATTTTACAATGTTAAAAAGGAAAAAAAAAACGTATCTAAATGTATCTTTAAGTAAACGAGAGAATTTATTACGTATTAATATACGTTTTTTCATAATTAATACACTTTGAAGGTGTATTTTTTTTTTTTTTTTTTTGAGTAACTGAATTGATAACGGTGACTTAGTCTGGGTCATTTTATCTATTTATTCATTCAACTATTGATTTACGTCCAATAGGCAAATCCAATAATTGATAAATTATATATTGGATATGTACTTTGTGATGGATATTTTTTAATTGATGAGCTTCTGATTGAAACTGACTAATTCATTGGATACCTACAAAATTAAGGAAAGCGGATTACTTTATAAATTCACTTCAAGTATATTTGTAACAGGTATATTCACGATAAATGCTAATTTAAAGGGAGTAGTGAAATAATGTTTATTAATTTTAGCGTATAGTTGAATTGAAGGAATTTCTGGATAATTCATGTAATAAATACGCCCCCCTTAATTCCCGTCACGCAATTTGTATTCACGTGTTACAATTTCAATTATATCAATAAACTGAGTTATAAAATTACAATTATTACTATTCATTTGTCACGCCAGTTTTACTCTGTCAATGGTAAACAAGATTTCATGTAGAGTTTAGCTCCTACACACCGGTCAAATTCAGTCAATCGATAAATTGCAATACACACGAGAGGCAATGTCACTCGCACTCTATATTTCTATATATCTATAACCTGCTTCAGTTTCTCTGTCGCTCTACCACCTCGATCTTTTGGACGAGCAAGCCATGGGACACCCATCACTTTGAGCGTCGGCTATTCGATATTCGCCCGTTGATTCGCCCTCAGCGACAGGAGTCCTCACTTTCAACTTTTTTTTTTTTTTTTTACCTTTTTAATTCCCCCGCTGCGCTGTTTTTTTCCTTCTTCTACGTTTTTTTTTTTTTATTTCACATTCGTTCAGAACGACCGGCATCAACTCGACGAGTGAAACGCGAGTCCGGATGAAATGTAAAAGAGAGAAAAAAAAAAAAGAAAAAAAAATTGGGAAAAAGGTATTTCCGAAGAGAGATAAAAACGCGAGTGAGAGGAAAGAAAAAAAAAAAAAAGAGACAACGGGACGTGACACATTTATAGCTAAGTTCTATCGGCATTGCTTTGGTTGATAGTGAAAATTCATATTTATAGTATTGTAGTAGACTTGTAGTTAAAAAAATAATTATATTGATGATATATAGTGGACTTGGAGATTGAGAATAATGAATTTATATATTTATGAATTAAGTAAAGCTAATTTAATGATGCACTATTACTGCTACCTTTTATCATTTATCATTATTCATTTTTTGCCGCATCATTTTCGTCTAAAGACTTTCTTATATTCTCTATTATTATAAATATATCAGTACACTGAAGGAAAATTTATTGCTTTGAAATCGATACCGTTGGCAATTATATTTATATGAAGTATCTGTGTAGCTTATAAATTCTTTGATGTACCAATTCATTTGTACGGAATACAATTATTTCATGTATTAATTCTAATTGGAACGCACTCACTCACTTCAGCAAATTCAAACATTGTCGATTTTCATGACACCCACTCATCTCTGTATATTGAATAAACGTAGTGGATCTCATCATCACCAGAGTCTTAAAAAACCTGTATATAATTGTCATTAATGACTAATTACTAATAATTGAGCTATCCATTATTATCAATTGAACTTATTAATTATTTTCAGCAAGATTTTGTATTATTGTGAAGCTACAACTTCTTTTTTTTTTCCCCCCCAGTACATAAATCAAGTGTAAATTTTTATGACACACAATTGCACCCTATATTTTTTCCTCCTTTCTTTTTTTTTATTACCATCTTCATTCTTAAAAGTCACTCTAATATTTTTATTTATTCATATATCAATATCTACGACACCATATAAGAGTGATTTATTTTTTCCAACTATTTTCTCGCCTCATGCATATCACCACATACATATAACGCTGAAAATTCACTTGCTCGTGAGTTTGTTTGGATACACGACGTGGTAACTCGACCCTCGGAGTATTTCACCTCTTGTCCCATAGGAGCACGAGCATCCACCATCACCACTAGCAGGAACAGGAGCAAAAGCAGTATATTGACTCCCCTTAAATCGTTGGCAAGGGGATGAGTGAGTGAAATAGGTATGTAGTAGATGAGAGAGACAGAGGAGTGCGAATATGTAGGGTATGCCGCCCTCCTTGTGTTTGTGGGCGCACATGCAATGCGGTATTTTCCACGAGAGCGTTAATTAATAATTTAATCGAAGAGCCTGTTCGGGATGGTGCACAGTCGGCCTTCCACATACCCTCCTGATCCTATGCACAGTGACTCTAATTAAAACCAAGCAGTGTACCCGCACGAGCCGCGACACAACCTCATGCTTACTCTTGAGACACGTCAACGATAAGAGGTATATTATAAACGTCGCAATCATTGTCTTCATATTTCTCACCAGGTTGTTAGTTTATATATAAATGTATGAGGATATTGTAGGGTGACTGCAGGTCTTTGAATGAGTACCATCAACCAACTGCTCATACTCTATGTCAAAAAGAATGGTAGAAAGTGGACGTGTGCTTGCAGATTTGTAAATTTTTTTTTCTAGTGCTGTAACAATTCAAGTGCTCTTATGACGATGAAGTACGTCTTGGATATGGAGATATGGATGCAGAATTGTAGAGGAGAATTTACTGTTGTGAAGTGATACGAAATTCATGCGGATTTACAGAATTCTCATGAAGAATTATAAAATATTGTGTGAAATGAATTTGTATTACGTTGAGAAATATACAGGATTGGAATCTACATGAGAAAATTTAGTATCCGAAAAAAAAGAAAAAAAGAATTGTTCAATCCTCACAGTCAACAGTACTTGTTTCTATCACTACTGCATGAATTGAAAATAAAATAGAACGTAAAGATGAGTTTTAATATAGATTTCGAGAATTTTGAACAAATCCACTACAGATGATAAGTAAAAGGAAAAATACATTCTAACAATTTTACATTGTCCCGTGGATGAATACCTGCATTTATTTTTGTGCAATGTCAACTCTGAGTAAAAATTTGCGCCAGATATATCCAACCTTCTGCTCAAGATTACTGAACAATTTGGTGAGCGTTGCGGAAAAAGGCAAAAGTTTTTGGAAGATTCTCTTTTCCCATCGTCAAAAGATATTTGCATTGCCGCGAACACACTTTCAATCCCCATCCCATTTCCTTCTTCTTCTCCTCCTTCATCCACACTCCACATACAATTCTCGCGCCCGTTTTCACTATCTCATAACACCATCTACTTTACTATTCGCTCGCGCGTAGCAACGCGACGCCGCGCCACGAGAGTTGGAATTTGTCCTGATGCATAGTCGATTGGCGTGAAAGGAAGTGGAGCCAAAAGTCAGCAACGACATATAGGCAAGTGAGAAGAGAGAAGCTTCTAGCATTCACTTGGGAATTTGCCATGGGTATATTCTCCGTCAACTCCATCTATATACACATTTATATATCTATATCCCCTAGCTCTAACACCCCAAAGCACACACTTGCATCAACTAAACTTATACATTATTTGTCCCATATATATTCCTCAATGGATTTCCCTATCACAAATGTGTGACAAATGCTAAGCACGCACAAACCACATTAGCATTATTTATACTGAAATAAAAGACATCTTGAAACTGAAATGATTCACATCAAAGTTACACATATAATTCTGTCCACAGACACTTTTTGCTTTATTTGAAATAACATTGAACAATCATTATCCTAAATCGACACTATTATTGCTCAGTTTAATCAGACATGAAATATATAAACTCCATCAAAACTTGTCTAAAAGATATCATAATAGTTTTAAAAAACTATGATAATGCAGCAACACTTCATCAGAATATTCAACTTCAATCAAAAACCAACTGTTATACTCAAAAGTATAGTCACTGTATCACGTCGTGCAAAAGTACATGACGTCCTTCAGGACGTAAAGTTACGCACCCGAGGGTTCGGGTATTCAACTATTATATCGTGGCACGTCATCATCCTGCTATAAATGGGGCATTTGAGACCAGAGATGAATGCAACGCAGTGGCACTGGAGGTACAGTTCGAGAGTATGAGAGAGAGAGAGAGAGCGAAAAACAGATAGACAGAGAACTATGAACCTCACGCTGTCGTCGCGCACGACATCCCAACATCAACGTCATCATATCGTACGCGTGCACCATTTCTCTTCCCACACATAAATACATACACAATATGAGTTTGGTGTGTTAGTTTGGTATGCGAATACATAGCCGATGCTATGAACCGATTTACACGGTCATTCGGTGGCTTTATACCCGTTGCGGTAACCGTACCGACCAACCATCGGGTGGATTGCCTCAAAGTATAAACTCCCTCCGAAACAACGTTATATTCGGCTTGAGAGTCAACCAACCTATATGTATATACATGTATGAACGCCTTTATGCTACAGAGTTATCTCACAATCCAACGCTTAGCCCTCTCTTGTATGCATCCATGAAAGTGTTAATTAAAATGAATATATGTTAGACATAATGTCAACCTGTTGACAAGAAAATTATGTAGAATAAAGAAAATGACTGTGCCATTAACAAAGAAATAGAAATGATATTCACAATTTAATGATTAAACATTTGACCCACGATCATTATTTTATTTAGAGCTATGTATCCTCACATAGTTTTACACTAATGCCATATTGTTTTGGTATTCGACACAATGAATACGAGAGTGGTGCACTCGGCTCGTAAACTGTTACTATTAATTTGTCTTAAAACATAGTATAGCAAATGTAATCAACATTGCAGATACATATATAAAACATTTATGTAGATATATATGTATGCTATTGTATTTTACTATAGGTTGGTGATATCTCTTCACCACGTGGAGGTGGATAATGCTGCTTTCATCTGGTTTTACAGCCTGCTGTTTCCAAGTGTTTTTATGGTGAAGTATCCACCTCCACGTTTATTTCACTGCGTTTGGTTGTCCACCTGAGCCGTATATTTCAGATAGGCATTTATATATTTTCACATATATACAAATGCATACATATACGTCAACATATATACCTAGCTACACATGTGGATATGTAGCATATGTACATGTATGTAAAGTTGGTGGAGGAATGGAAGCGGTATAGCGTTTACCTCATACGCTCTCGCGCGTCTACCATGGCAATTTCGTATCACGAGCACGCAGTACTACGCAACCAACGATCGATATGCCGAGATATACGAGCGTTTTTTATTACACGCCACGGCAAACACACATATATATATACGTATGCGTAAATACTGTTGGCCACCCCATTGCCCTTTGGCTTCTCTACTGTTGACGGTGACTAAAGAAAAGTGAATACCTTTTTTCTTTCTCTCTATTGTAAACAATTTTGTATATATATGTAGAGTTGTAGAATTTTGATTTATATTGTATACGAAAATGTTGGAAACTTGGGTATCGAATATCATGAATGTTCAACGACTACGTCTTCGATGCTGTTTTGATGCAAATTCAAAGATGTCTCACTGTCCATTTCATGTCATGGGAAAATTTGTTGATAGGGTTTCGTATATGTATACACATAGGGATGATAAGAGAATTGGTATGAGGGTGAGAAAGGAATGAGAGGGTGAATTTTCTCAGAGGGATCTTATACTGCTCTCATGTATCCGTTGTGTTGACAGTGATGGTAGCGGTAGTAGTGGTAGTGATGGTGGTGGTGGTTGAATGCGGGATTGCCCGAAGAGGATTCCAACTCAGGAACCAATAGTCGTCCCAAGGATTACCGGGTTCATATTCGTGGCCCGCTAATTCCGTTGACGTTGACTACAGAGCTGGGTTGTATATACAAAATGACGATGGGAATGGAATTGACGCGAGAAGTGTATGAAGGGAGAGAAAGATGAAATTGGAGATAAAGGGAAATAAGGAACGTCTCCTTGGTTGTGAATTGCGAAGCCATATTGTTATCGACATGATGTGTTATATTGGATTTCACAATATTTCCTTCAATATTCATTCAGTAGTTTATTTTTGATGGAGAAAATGAAGAGAAATACATAAATCTGATGAAAAGTTGTTTATTGTTGGAATAAAATCCTGTTTGAATTGAATTTATTATAAATTTTGTCTCAATTAGATTAACAATATTTAATGTCATCGAACAAAAGTATGTCAGGTAATATTACGTCTTAGCTTTTCTCTGTATCGATATGCATTAATGCAATAAGGCAAACTGGATTTGCGGTGCCTCACTAATCAATTATATGTTGAAAGACTAATGAAAATACGCTGTAAAGCACCAAGTTTAGATAATACTACGTTGAATTATCTGCAGTTACTAGACACACACACACAACCTTACACAGATATTTTGTCTGAATTGAAGAAAGTTGGTTGAGCAGTTGTGTGTGTGTACGATTGTTTGAGTTCGTTCTAAGGAAGTTACAACTCGACACAGTTAACGTGACTGTCGTACTAATGTGACAGTCGAGAAAAACACCTTGATTTGGTGCGTATATTTAGAAGGGGGTTTGTGTACCATACATCTCCACCATTCGAACACATCTACTGCAAATTCGTGACGTGGGTATTTGTTCATGCAGATAAAAAACAAAAGAGTTGATTTCATTCGTTTTGCATGTTAGGCATGGAAATACAATCAAAATATAATGTGTACATTTTATGGACTGTATCAATATATAACAGCTAACGGAAGATTAATGTCCGTCTATTAAATATTGTTTCATCAAGATTTTGGCAGTTGATTAAGATGCCGTTATATAGCTACCTAGACTGTAAAACCGTATGCCGGTAGTCATAATTCCCCCTTCAGATTATGGTGAAACGAGGAGTTAGAAGTGGGATCAACAGGCTATCGTGAGCAACAATCTCTAGAGGCAAGAGTGAAAGAGAAAACGAGAGGGTGCGCAAGGAGAGTACGATAAAGGACGAGTGAGTGGAAGAGAAAAAGAGAGCAAAAGAATCATCAGCGTGAAATGATGATAAAAAAAGAAGAAAATGTTCTCCTTTGATCTTTTACCAATCTCATTACAGCTACACTCAATTCTGTTTGCGAATTTCACACTCTGATTGTGATGAAATGAAAAACAAAAAAAAAAAAGAATCTATATAACAATAAATGATCACAAAAGAAATGATGAATTGAACACATAATAATTTTACGGTAATAATAGAGAAGAAAGATTCTGTAATATTTATATGGGTCTGAATGATGATTTGAAAATTGATGTGCGCTCACAGTAAATGATGCTATACACATTCTCTATAATATTCTATTGTAGTAGTCAAAGCCCTGGCATGCGAAACGACTATCGCGCGCGAGAGAGCAGTCGTCGCAATATAATGCTAGATCGCTTCTTTTCTTCAACAGACAAGAACCCTCTTAAAAAGTGGGGCCCATCCCCTGGCATCTTACTCACTTGTTGCATCAATGTCCTATCGTCCTGTCGCCATTATCGATAATTGGAAAAAACGAAAGAGGAGGATAAGAAATGAAAAAAAAGAAAAAAGAAAATGTCAAAGTATCGCATTCCGTTCTATTGAATCGCTTAAATACAAGGCATTTTCTACAAGATCTCTAATAGTTCGCTTTCCTCAAACGACCAACGGACGACAACTACATTGGATATGGCCTACAAAGACGATTAGTTGTTGGTAGTGAACGAGAAATGTCTGGGCGAATGTTGAACAGAGTGATATGTCCATGCTGACAGCGGACACTAGATAGACTGACATGTGGGGTACATACGTATCTAATACATATGTATACATCTATATGCACATAAATGGGGTATATATACATATATACTGCCGATACGTAATAAATGTGTTGTATAGGTGCGTATAGGTATATACAAGAGGCTATGTGTACACGCGGTAGTCGCTCGATGCGGTACGTTAATGACAGGAAACCGGCAATATGAACTTGACGGCTCGGTACCGCACCGTAATTCCGCGCTGCAGTGTCGTAACGACTTGCCATACGTGCCCTGTTACCGAGTATGAAAAACAAAAGAAACAAAATGATATATTTAATCCTATCACACCTGATATTTACAATAAATCACTACTTCAGGCGATCGTAAATTCGTCTACTTTCATTAATCATTACTTTTTATTCCCACAATTTTTATCATATTACAGTGCATTGTGAACTTGAGAACTAAATGCCTTCAGTCATTTTGACCTTTGTATATTTATTTATTCTCTTTTTTACCTGTACAAGCGTTGAATTGAAGGATACTAACTCAAATTACTCGTCTGTCCGTAGCTACAGAAGTAGTAGTTGAACAAGAACCTTCAACCGGAATATAGCGACAATGACCTGGGCAACTGAAAATTCTCTGGATTCCTTTGCCCGTAGTACCTAATTACACGGACGTAAAGCACGCGGCGTTTTATTTCCCCAAGTACTTGCACAACAAGGGATGACCAGGTAACGAGACTAGGCTTGAGTGTGCAGTGTTATAAGGGAAAAAGGAGGCGAAAAAATGTATGAAAATGAATGCAAAGGATAGTGAGATAGTGTGGAGTGGACGAGGTTGGCGGGAAAATACACCAGTACTACCATCATTCAATAATGACTCTAGCAGTTGGTGCTAAGCTCAAGGTGAATTCTCAGCTATCTGACTCTAACTAACGTCATTAGGTAATTAGATACGTACCGAGCCGAGTCAAGCCACACGCTCGAGAGTTGGCGGAGCGAATGAGAGCGAGTAAGTGAGTGAAGAACTTGCCTCATTCTAAATATGTATGGAGGAGAAAGGGATAGAAATAGATGTATAATAAACGTCTGTGATGTTTATATATGCATGGAATTACTCCTCTGATATGGCTGACGTGTAAAGTCCTACTGAGACTGTCTCGTATACATCTCACTCACGGAAACAAATCACACATGGACGCGAAAAAAATCTGCAATATCACTTTGAAAGACTTCTGATCTGGATCTAAATGAATTTAGGTAAACATCCAGGCAAATGATCTTGTTAGTTTATTTAAACTAAAGATACATTGTTGAATATCACAGAGATATGAATGCGGATATATAGGGGAAACAAGAAAGTTAACGTAACATCCACTAATACTATTTCAACAAAGGTTTACGCGGCAAGACAAACGGAGATGAGCATCTCGGCCTAATTTAACTAACCGCAATGGACCTCGCATGCATGGTTGCTAGTTGCCCCATTCTCCAAGAATAATTTCACTTCTCTGTGTCGAGCGTGTCTAACCAAAATCTCTCGCTGTATTAATGTATAGGAGATATAATGAGCTCCTATGTGGTTTCCTTGACCCTCGCTGTTAACCAACAGATTGTTGGTTCAGTATTTTGAACTAATTTTCAGACAGACGAACTGTTATGCACTTATAAGTCTTTATGTAACGTTCATACATCAAAATTCTCATGAAATAGACTTAATCGGCATATTTTCACACAGAATTACTGCGTATTACAATCCATATCAAAGTCTACTCGGTGAGGGGGTGAGCCCAAGTTTTAGAATAGGGATAACACAGCACAAGTTATGTGATACGTTGGCATGCTGTCATCCAAGACAAAAGTTGGTGGCGTTCCACGAAATAATTTTGATACGATGAAATTTCCTCTAATGGCTGAGTATGCAATGTATGTCTAAAATATCTGCGTTGAAATATCATGACTTGGCTAAGAGTTAACCATTTTAACGCTATATTCCATCCCCTTTTCATGAACCTATACCAACGACATGACTTGGTATTCAACTCGTCATGATGAGCATCGCATTACACGATGAGCGGAGAAATCTCGCGCGAATTAATAGAATGAGAAGTAAGACGTGTCTTGGCACAATTTAGTCTGTCGACAAATTATAATTTGAGGGTGATAATGACGCTTTGAGTTTATCGCCCACCCAACTAAAGAGATGTGATATAGTGGTGGAAGAGTGAAAATAAAAGAGAGAAGTAAGAAACAAGCATAACCTCCTTGAAAGAATACAAAGTAATATCCTCGTCTCACTATACACCTTTCACGGAGCTTTTTGCTTCGACTCATCGCTACCTAATGACCCATTCACACTGGCATTCACCAGTCCCTCTTTACACCAAGTAGTGTACTGGATGCTTGGGTGTGAAACATAACGAGAGAAAGAGAGCGAGGGTGAGTGAGATAGAGAAAAAGGAAGAAGCCCTTATTCTTTTTTCCTCTAACGCCCAGAGGGAATTAATCTTCGATGCCACCGCCCGCACGCGTAAGCCTGGAGGGAATGGCCCAACCCTTGTCGTTTTCGGGCAAACAGGGGGATTCACGAGATGCAAAATCCAATGGGAAACAATGAAGCACATTTTAGATTTATATGTTGATTGCCTCTAATGTTCCTTAAACATTTTTCATTGTCGTCGACTATTTGTTCTAATTGGACTAAAATTAGTTAAATCTTTTATTTTATTGTCTTATTATGCATCAAACAATTCTTCATCATTCTCTATTTTCTTCATCTCTTTGTAATTAAAATATTTATGACTGTTTGCGGAAGAGTAACTTTTTCGTTCTCATCAACTTGTCACAAGAGTATAATTTATCCACCATAATTTTTTCTCATCGCATTTCTATTATTTTTTTTTTCACTATCCAATCTCTTCTTATTTCTCGCTCTTTTAATGCACGTTCCTCCTCACGCTTTTTCAGTGGAACTAGATACTTGGATGTTCTCAATTTGCGTTTGCCACTAACGGATGTTAAACGCTTGCAAATCCATCATTGAAGTTGCAAATTCGTGAACAGTGAAACGCCCAGCATCGTCGCATCGTGTCGTCGTGAATTCAAATGACTTTTGCCTGTGTAATCTCCCCTGGAGCGGCAACAACCTAGACAAGCTAAGAAGAGCGGAAGAATTTTCCACGGAGTATGGAACAGTGAGAAAGTGGAAAATGAAAGCAGAAAGTGCGCAACAACTTTGGAAGTGTTGCTAATTGCAAGACACCTATTGTGGACGACTGCAAATCTCAACGGCAAGAAAACGATGTTGCTAAGGTAGTTGAGAAATTGTGATTTAAATTCGTCAACATATACTACACTTAGCTATAATTAAACGAAAGAGTGTAGATAAATTATCGTCACGGTCCAATTATTGACAATCTTTAAACTGTTTTCTTTTTTTGTCTTGTGATAATGTAATTACAAAAGATTGCATTTCGAATCAGTCTTTTTCTACACCAAAACTTGCAAAGTCATCTTTTTATGAATACAATTTTTACGTTTCCGTATTCAGATTGGAACACCACTACAACATCAACATGGCTATTAATATTTAAGTGCGAACAAACAGCATAATATGGCCTCACTGTATGTCCGAGTTTCGAATAACCATCTTTTATCCGCTGATAAGTCAACCATAAAAGATTACGATGCTACCACAGGAAAAAGAATAAATTCCGGTATGATCTAGTAACATGTTGTGGCATTTTATAGCGCTGATCACAAGTACCAGTTTGTACTGACATCTACTCAATCTACGTATTAAAAATTCGTGTAGGAATTTTTTTGCAGTGTTCAACCACTGCAATACCTCATAGCAGAGCACACGCCAAGTGTAATTAAAAATGCAATAGACCTTTGTGGTCGGTGCTATATATACACACTCGCAGTAAATACTGCAGATGATTCAATATCCGCATCAAAATCACATACTCAATAAAGAATTGAGAAAAAAAATAAATCATTCTCCTTTCATAGGTCCCAAATTTTATAAATATCATTACGACGAAAATATTTATACAAATATATATTATTATATCTGTAAAAATATTTCCTCAATAATATCAACACAACCTCGTAATTATACTTCATCTTTATTATTTTTCATCGACTGTACATGAAAGATAAGAGAAATAATATAAACACAAACAAACAAAAAATGATTATCAAAAGAGTCGCAATTAATAAATGTTCAAAGTCTTATATTTCAAAATTTAATTCCAATAAGCTTACCATGGCGTCCTTGATCTGTTCAACAGGCTGAAGGAGAACCGTGGCTGATGCTGTGCCAAGGGCACGATGATGTTGATGTAATTGGGGATGATGGGCCGCGGCAGCGGCAGCTGACACAATACTCGCGGTACAGGTGCAGGTGCAGGTGCAGGCGAGACTGCAACCCTGCTGACCAAATAGATGGTGGCCACCGGTAAATGCCGCTGGATTGTTTGTGTGCAGGGTCGGTGGCAGTGGTACCGCACCTCCCGGCACAAACGAATACGAATGAAAATACGTGGTGATGGTGGTTGGGCCTCCCTTAACGGCGCTCACGTCGTCGTGCTAGCGCCGAATTAACTTGCCAATAAATGCAAGATGTTGATAATAATGCTGTTGTTTTTATACGTCAAACTGTCTAACTCGACGTGGTTTCAACAATAACAAAGGTATGAGTGAATTCACGTTTTGTTCTACCTCAATTCACCAAATCGTGTTGGTCAAGTGGTTGTCTAAGTTGATTACACAGCGAATTGAATGTTACGTTGAATTGTCGACGAGGTTTACCTCTCGTTATTGGCCACTACAGTTTAGCTTTCTTATTATCCGAATGCTTTTGCTCTGGCTTGCGACATACACACACACACACACTTGCTTGCTCTACTTGTCCCCCACTTTTTCCAGTGACGTGGCCGTTGTTTTCGTTGTGGTTGTTGTATTTCCACTACCGACCTTACGTTCCTCGTTCCTGTTTTTTTTTTTTCGTTGCGCTCGCAAAAAAATTTATTCGACAACACAATAACGATAACTTTTTTAGTTTACTTTGATGTACCAAACGAAAACTTTCTTTATTTCCTTCCTGTCGTACTGTTCTTTATTAAATTTCCGTGTGTGTTTCTTCTTTTTTTTCGCTTCTTTTTCTTCTCTGTCTTCAGTTAGCTTATGAGCTATTTTTATTCACACATAACATGCTCGCTATTAATACTTGATTCTTCTAATCACTCAATATGTATATAAGTTTATTTTTTCAAATAAACATGTATTTCTCATTCAGTCGTACCCTCGTATATATTTGACGTTTTTCTTCCAATATGATTGTCAACAACGACGAAAAAATGAAATACAAATCATCGTTCTTGTCATTCAATAGACGTGTTGAATTTATCTATCTATATAGAAGTGTGAATATATATATATATATATATATATATATATATATATATATATATATATCAGTATGTAATTCTTTGTTGACTAGAGAAAATATTCTAAAATTTTCTTCTATTTATGCTGTCTCCTCTTGCACGGTTGTTCTTTCTTCTTTATTTCAAAATTTTAATAATTGTCCCACAATTAAAATTTTTTCCTTTCTTAATTTATTAATTATCATCACGCAACATAAACAATTGACGATGATTTTACCATACACTTATGCGTGATTCTAATTGAAACGACGTAGGTACGATTGGAACAAAATTTGTTTGTTTTTTTTTTTCAATACTCGTGCGGTACGACATTCATTGTCGTTTTACTTTTATACACACGTGTACGTATAATATTTTAGGTATATGTAGATAATGTGTTATTATATTAATATATATATATATATATATATGTTCTTGTTTAGTTAATAATTTTTTGTTGTTTTTGTACGTGCGATTTGAGCGGGATTATTGGTATAGTGATTTGAAGAGGTGGTACCTGCGAAACACTGATATATAAATGATTGTCACGAGGCTACGGCTGCTGCTGCTGCTTTTGCTGTTTCGCTATAATGCTGACGTGTCCTTCGGTGTCGATACAAGGTCAGTCAATAAAACGTAAATAGTCTCCTCTTGAATGAGACAGGAAGCGACGTGTGCGAAATGTATGAACGAGGGATGACAGTATGGTGCTAATTGATTGGGTGAGAGAAAAAGGCAGCGATGAAAAATTTTGCTGCACACCGCTCTATACACAATTTCGTACTGGATATGTGAGGATTTATATGAATAAGGTATATTAATTTGTGAATATACCTTTCATCTAAATATATGTATATATATTTTAATTCGCCCTTTACTCGTGAATGTTGCACGACAAGTTATCATTACATTATTTTACTGCACGTGCACACACTGACGTAAATTATTTTTCGTATATTTATTTATTTGTTTGTTGTTTATTCTCTTCTCAATGCAATGATATTTATTTATGTGTTGTTCGTATTTTATTTTATTGAGCGAAACGACGAGTCAATAAAATAGCTCTTGTTGATTGTCTTGACGCAAGTGTCTCAAAATTTTTTATTTGTTATTTCCTTTCTTCTTTTTTTTCTTTCTTTTTTTTTCTATTAATCTTCAATTTACTCCAATTTTATTTGTTCTTTATCCCCGTTCAATTATCAATTGTTTCATTACTTAATGTATCTAGATCAATGATTGTAAAATCAATGAGAATACAATAAAACAATTAACAAGACCAATAATTTATTTGGTTTTATTATTTTTATTTCTCTGATCTGTTTAAAGCTCGCTGTGATATTTGAACAAATATATTTATGTTTGTCCCGAGTTGTTCATTAAAAAATATAACTCTCGTGCATATTCCTTTTTTTTTTCTTTTCTTCTTCTTCGAAAAATTTCGTTTCTGTATTTATTTTTGTTCTTCAATTATTATTTTTTCTTCCAAATTTTTTTATCTTCTCCTCTTTCGCCCACTTTGTGCACAGGTCAATGAAAAAACAAATAACCCTCGTTTTACCCGCGCGAACAAATGAACGTGGTTTGTTGTCTCTCACTCGTCTCTCTCTCTCCCTTTTACTACTCACTCTGCTCTTTCGCGTGCGCGTTTAATCCGGACTTGTCTCCGCCTTTTACACTCGGGATAATTTGCGCCACGGCTTGTTCGCCGCTATTACCCTGCTACTTCCACCTCCCTCACCCCACCAATAACTCTCGACCAATGTCCGGCGAGACGGCGTGGCGCGAGTACAATATTTACATATATAGAACACGACGGCGTCTTTCGTTTTTTCTGGCGTAATGAGATTAAATGCGTTGAACGTCACACACAATTCCACATGTGCACGACACGGACAGCCACAACCCCTTGAAAAACAACCTCTCGACTTTTATTTTATTTTATTTATATTTATTTATTTATTATTCCGTTCTATTTACTCCCTCACCTTCCTTTCATTTCATATACATATTTATATACATAAACATATACACATATATATATATACATACACAAATATATATATGTATAAATATATATGTGAAATAGAAGTAGTTATTTATTCTCTTTTTCTCTTGTTCCTCTCTCGCTTTTTCTGTCTCCTTCCTCTACTAAATACCCCAAGGTGTAACAAGATATGACAGTAGACAGTAGAGCACGATTGTGACTGCAACAAGCGGATTATAATAGCGATGAAGATGATGCGACAGCTTTAAACAACGACAGAATTTGATGAGCGGTGAATGAAAAGAGTTTATTATTTATTTTAATCAGCTTTATTTTTACTTCAATTTTATTCTTTATCGTTATTAATAAATTTTTCTGTCTGTTTTTATCTGTTGAAATTATTTGGCGTTCAGTGATATATATGTATATAGTTTTTTTTTTTTTTGTTAGCGGTGAATTTGATAGGTGATGAAAATTTAGTGCGTTACGCGTGGCGTCCGGTTTAGCAAACAGGCGGGCGGTTATTGGGAGAGAAAATTTGGAGGTGGAACGATTAAAGAGCGTCCTACTCGATCGCCTAGCTTGACACAACTGACGTGATACCCCGCAAGCTAAGCGGACGAAGCGCTCGTCGCTATCGTTGCTGAACGAGAAACGCGCGTTCAAACGCGTTCGCAACCCCACTACTTCAACCCGCCACGAGCCAATCGCCGTGGCGCCGGCCGAGCACACCCGAGTCTGCGCTGTCACACACGAGATTGTAACCGTTACTCTCACTTCCTCTTTTTCCCTTTTGCTCGCTTGCGTTTCGCTTCGTTCCGTGTCCACACACTACACACTGTATAATATGATGGAGACGAGAGTTGAGGCGAGCGCGGCAGTGGCCCACGCGCAATTCTTGTCTCTATTCCACCTTACCAACTGCACCATTATTTTCTCACTTGTGTTGCGCGCGCTCGCTGCTCTATATATACTTCAAATCATTTTATCTCACTCACTCCTCTCACAACGTCACTCCCTCCCTCAGTTCACCATGCCGACGTCACCTCAACGTACAATCTCCATCCTATATCCATCCGCCCTCTTCTCTCGCGCTCTCACTTGCGTTCTTCTCCCAGAGAAAAATTAATAATTCCTCCACTTTTTATTCACCGCTCTCCTGCTTCACTCCCGCCGCGTTGCCTTTACGCTCTAACATTTTTTTCCTTCTATTTTTATATACGTATATGGATATATATATATATACATGTTGTATACACTTTGAATTTTTTTTTTTTTCGCTCAACCCAGGCGAGCAACGGCTAGCCGAGAAAGAAACTTGCAGTACACTCTACTGTTGGTAACACCTATATAATTTCATATTATCCAGCATCAATGATATACTTCCGCCGATTAATTCACGTCATCTTGTTACGTACAATTTTATATCAATAAATATATGTATATTTAATCAATTTATTAACCTCTTCTTCTTCTTCATTTTTTTTTTATTATAATTATTATTTTTATTATTTATTCACAGTGGAGATGAAGATTAAAATAGACGGAAGGAAAACAAAATGAAAAGAATAATAATGAAGACTGCGAACTGCATGATGAACGCGCAGAAATAAATGAATCCAACTTGCAACCACCGATTATTACCTCTTATTCTTTGGACGTGAATTCTCCGGGGAAAGTTACGAGTGTTTGTTCGAAACGGAGATTGCTCTTACCGTCACGGGTGTGCGCGAGCGCAACAGTGAACGAGTAAAAGAGAGAACGAAGAAAAAAAAAAAAAAAAAAAAAGAAAAGAAAAGAGTGGAGAAAAAGACACGAGAATGGAAAATGAGATAGAAGATGAGTGAGAAGAGAGAAAAAACGGAAGAGGCTTTTTTCGGACGTAATCACTTTGTTCCTGCGTCAAGCAGCAACAGGCGCAGGAAACGGACAAAGGACGACTGGAGGGGGGGAGGAAGATTCTCAAGAGAACCAACTCCACAACCTTTTTCGTCGACCACACTTTTATGTTTTAATTTATTTTTCTCATTGACTTTCACCTTCATCAACAATTTTATTTTTATTTTTTTATTGAAATATTATTCGCTCATTTCTCTCGATTAACGGAGAAAATGTCTGACGTGAATATATGTACTTAAAGAGTAGTTAGTGCCAGGAGTAACGTAATTAATCCGACATAGCTCAAGCTGCTAAAGGATATGGCGTAAGGTTGGGCAAGTCGCACTACTCCAAGAGACGCTCCCTTGAGACGCGTCGATGTAAGGAAAGATAGCTCTCTCTACTCACCTCAACGGTATAGTAGTAGTAGTTTCAACCCTCTATAGCGTTGTGCAAAGGCTCAATGCCATCTTTATCTATATGCTTTAGTACACCTACACTATATACATCTATATATATATATATATATATATATATATATATATATGCCAAAGAGTGGAGGAAACTTGTCCGCGACGAAAATTTTCTTCGTTGCTTGAACAAACCATGCATGTCCTAAGAAACTTTCGAGCTCGTTAATTTTGTCGCGCAGAGGGCAAACGAATGACTGTAGACCCCCATCGTTTTGTAAGTGGAATAACCGGCAATATAGTGACGCAACCATCCGGAATAAAACTTCATATATAGTAAAATGTTTTATATATAAAAAGGTCTATATGCTTTTTGATTGTGTATATAAAAGGATTGAATAAAATATTATGGTAAATGCAAATATATTTTTCATTTATAAATGCCAATTGTTTTTTTTTCTTCTATTTATTAACTCAAACGTTTGTCGTTGGATCTGATGAGTGAATTAGAATGAAGAGAAAAAAAAAAAAAAACGTTGATAAAATATTATTTATTTGTAGGAATCGATTTAATTAACGATTAAATAAACGATAGAATATTATTGTTACACGTGAACAAAAATTCTCCTGTAGTCGTTACATTAATGTATATAATTATAGGGATCTAATTTTATTGCCATAAAAGTTACATGTATGCCCTGTAATTGTGTTGCACCATGTGATATAAAATTGTATTGGACTTTGTTTGTCATTGCAGTAAAAATTAAATGAGCAGTTTAAAAGTCCCAATAACCTTCACTGAAATTAAATATTCCCCTCTCAGTACCATAACTTCATGTGGAAATCACAGAGAAATGTCTATCCGTACTCAAGAGTAGTAGAATTATAATTATATTTGTCAAGAAAAAAAAAAAGAAAAAAAAATTGTACAGATTAAATATAATAAAAAATATATATCTCAATGTAAAAGCTCAATAAAATTATAAATTAATTCCACATTTGTATATGTATATTTAACACCGTACAATTAATTGTCAATAAAATAATATTATTAAAGACTAATGATATATACATAGCGTTTGGAATATGTACATAAAATAAATCCGACAACGTAGATGGGGCGAGTGTTAATGTGCCAAGCTAATACCAGAATTACTCTCTCTCTCTCTCTCTCTCTCACTCCCTCTCGCTCCGTCTCACTTTCACTCTATCTCGGTCTTTCTCATTCTCGCACAGTAACGTGATTTCGACAAATTATATTCGGCGAGTAAGCAGTATGCAGATCGTGAAATCACGATATGTTCAGGATTAAATTCGGTTCTCCTTAAGAGCCCGCCACAAACCCAGGTGCCTCTTTGCGATATGCATTTGCAGATATCCACTTGAGACTTTATATATGAATCTATATCATACGAGTATGAAAATAAATTTAATCACCCATAATTGTTGAATTAATTTCGCAAATTAATTTTATCATATTGCATGAGAAGTGAACGAAGCAAAAAAAAAAAGAAAAACGTAATAATAATAAAATTCAATAATAAAAAGCGAGTAATTATTCTTTCGTTTTTTTTTTGTTTTCCCCCACCTCTGCACATTTTATCTGACTATTTTCCAACACTAGTTTGAATCTCTTGAATTCCCAGTCGAAGATAGATTTAAATTTAAATAGACAATATGTGTATGATATTGAATATAAAAACTTAATTTAATCTGCTAAAATTATGATGGAATTAATTTTGCATATCAATTCCATCACATCCGTGTTGAATAGAAGAAAAATGTTAATAAAAATTCAATATCAAAATGAAAATAATGTATTTTTATTTTTATTATTTTTTTTTTTTTTCGTCCTCATTCCCCGAATCCAATTACATTTCTGAAGCATTAAAAATTTATTTCAAATCTCTATTCAGTGATAAATGAATAAAAAAGTTTTAAATTCACATATGTATAACATATAAAAATAAAATAAATCCAACCATTTATTGTTATAAATTTAATACTTCTATACATTCTATAGCTAAACGTGAAAATGAGAACTGTTCAATTCAATAATAAATAAAATAAAATTACATTGATAATTTATTTTCTCCTGCACACATTGAATCAACTCCCGACATTTCAGGAAGAGTTTAAATTTTTGAAATTTCCATTGCCGAAGATAGATTACACATAAAACATATATACTCGTAGCAAAACCAATACAATGTGTATCCAGTGTACACTGTCAATGGATAATAGCTCTTGATATATAGTTCACCATTATAAAACAGTCTTACTTGCAGCCCTTTATTCACGCCCCACACACTCTCCACGTATGTATAACTTCAATATACTCTTCACTGACACGAAACTCACACCGTAGTACACTCATTATTTATTTAAAGTCCCGAGTGACCATCTCCCGAAATGTGGTGGAAGAAAACAAGAGGCTACACATATATTTATACACAGAGGCCTTGAAGCACCGAGTGTACATAGTCTCATCTATACAAAGACCAAAAGAGAGAGAGAGAGAGAGAGAAAGGGAGAGAGAGTATTGTAAAAGGACGAAAACGAAAGTGAGACAGAGAAAGATTGGCTGACGCTAACAATCCCCTCAACAATCTTTGGGGCAACGTTACCGTATACATTCCAACACTCCATCTTGAAAAGCAAGAGCGAGAGAGTTACGAGGATTTTCTCCCTCGAATGAATTCCGTTTCCGGTGCGAGTTTCGACTCGCGCGATCCACGCTCCCAGCAGACCAATTACAAAACCTACTATATCTCCATTTCTCTCTTTCTTTCGTATTCCATATTCTCTTTCGTGTTCGTGCGCACACGGTTTGCTTTTCTTCACTCTTCTTTCCCTTCACGCTACGTATTTTTTTTTTTTCTTTTATTTTCTTCCTCCTGTCTCTTCACTCTGTTCCTCCCTCTCTCTCTCTCTCTCTCTCTCTCTCTCTCTCTCTTACTTTTGCTCATGTGCATGCTCCAACGAACGTGTCTGAATATAGCATGAAGCTTTGTGGAATGATTGTATGTTGAGAAAAGTGAGGAGAAAGAAGAATGAGATAGAAAAGACAAGAGGCGATTTTTCGAATGGTCGGAAGGATGCGCGCGACCCATTCAAGAGTTATGGCCGTCGGACAGCAGAGGCGAAAGATTTCTTGCATACACATATAAATATATGTATATAGGATTGTTTTTGTTTGTATATAAACATGCACTGTATATATATATATATACATGTAAATATATTCATATGACGTAAATAAAAGTTGAAGAATAGCCGTGAATTTATCAGGCGATATTTGTTGAATATTTTCATGAGAAATATATTTCTCCATTTTTTTTTTTTTTTGTTGTGATATAATTTTTAAGCCATGTTTTTGTCAATTTTTTTCACTTCTGTCTCTTCAATTTATTCTGTTTTGTCGGGTTCAGTAAATTTTTTGACAGAGCACCGTACATTATTGGATGTGAAGTAATGTGTCTATTTTTTTTTTTTCCACCTTTAATTTCTTTACTGTTGTAGAAGGAAAGAAAGAAAAAAATTGTGTGGAATATGAATATATATAAGGGGAAAAACACGCTTGGAATTTTTTGATATCACAACGAAGTAGAAATGTGATTCGTAACGCAGATGGGGGAAAACAACTCCCTCTGTAAGGGATGATATACATGAAGAAAGAAAAAAATGCGCACATATATGCAAACAAAGAATTCATTGGTATATACATATATATTTGTTGAAAATATGTTACAATAGTTCCCCAAAGTTTTTAATCGCGAGTTGGCAGGCTCGATTAGTATAAAAGTGCGGTAACCCACACAGTGAGTGGGGTAGAAAATAAATAATAAATATATGAAAGAGGGACTGAAGACATAAAAAGAAAAATACAGAGAAGCGAAAAGAGAACGAAAAAAAAAATGTGAAGAATAGAAAAAAGGAAAAAAGGAAAAACAAAATGCTGACGGGGACGAAGAAAAATTGCGTGTGCGCTTGATATACTGGGCAACAGATATTTTTATTACACTGAGTGAAAATTCCTCGGCTAATAGCCCCTGTGTTGAACGTTGGTTTTGGGTCCAATCCTGGACTCTTAAAAAAAAAAAAGAAAAAGGGAGAAAGCAAAAATTCAAGAGGCAAGAAAAAAAAAAGAATAATAAAAAATGACAATAATAAAATGACCAATGGAATAGAATGTAAAGCCAAAAGTGAAGGGCACTCGGTCCTTATACTGCTTTTTCATATTTTTTTTTTTTTTCTGCCTCATCTTTCGCAATTCTATATACCCACGCTCAGGGATAACCCACATCATTCGTGCACTATACACAGAGTCCATCTCCAAAAATTCAATAAAGCCCTATGGTGCTCGTGTGGTCGATTAAATTTATCAAGTGAAAAAAAAAAAAAAAAAATGTTGAGAAGAGCATCAGTATTATCGACGACACAAAGAAAAATGAAAGCGCGAAAAAGAAGAGAATAAGAATTTGGTATAAAGCAGCTATTTATTTATTACATAAATTTATATTCGTGAAAAGAACATTTTTTTTTTAATTCTTCATCATGAATATAATTTTAATGTATTGAGTTGGTGTTGCGTTTAAAGTATAGTGTAGAGAATAAAATAATTATATATACACAAGGAGAAATAAATGATCAAAGAAATAAATCCAGTGTGGAAGAGAGAAAAAAAAAAATTAAAAATCCGCCAAAGCAATTAAAGTCAAAACAAATTTTACACAAACTAATGAAGTGACGCAAGGCGTGTTTGATTTAAACCTATTCCGGCGTTCAATCGCACCCTTAATTAGCACACGCGCTCACACAAATACACACACATACACACAACTAAGTAAAATCGTGCAAATACGCAACATCGACGCCCTGGTTTATTGATGAAAGGGGTGAAGGGCAGTAGAGAAGTGAATATATAGAGAGAGATATCCAAGCATACATTGCGATCGTAGTTTTTGTGTTAAACTACGTTATATAGTCAATCGGATTACGAATAATTATATGGCTATTGAAATTGAATTGTACGTTTGTGCGCAAAACAAATTAAAGGAGTCCGATTGAATCATCCATGACAAGATAGCACAGTTGCAAACATTTATCTATCGTTCAATTCTACAAAAAATGTCTGCAATCAATGTAATCACATTAATACTGTCCAACAACTAATATAATATCCTACAACTATATAATATATAAATTACAGAATATAAATTAATAAATATTCCCAATAAAACAAATATTATTCATAAAAAATCAAACTTCTATAATTCAACGATATGGAAAAATTTCGAAACAATTTAATCGCATCCCTGATTCAATATTGAATAAAAATTGTGTTTACATCTCCAACATTCAAATCCACATACACACATAAACATATATCTAGATATTTTACACAAACATTAGACAAATATTAGTAAATCCAATACATCTGTTGTATATAAAATTCCATTTGAATTAATTTTCATATAGTGAAATCACAGATGTTTCTTCCTACAATTTTATAATAAATCAAAAACCCCTCGCGCACACAATAAATTTATCATCATTTTTGTAATATCAGTTGCAGTAATGCGAATACAAATACCGATTAGGCAAAACCATAAAATTGTGGTCACAATGCAATATGTATAATAGTAATAGTAATAATAATAATAATAATACGTATATGGTATGTGGAGGAAATATATATGTTTACCCCTCATCGTTCCAAAAGAATGATGCGCAATATGGTTGTGACGGCGATGCGGACACGTTCCCCCACTAAAATCGTACGAGAGGACTCAATTTTCCATTTGGTGAGACCGCGCGCACTCGCGCCAAATGCGTTTTCACATTCGTGAGGAAGGTTAACTGCCGATTGGACGACGTAAACGCACTGTAGAATAGCATTCGGGCCAACTAAACGAGAGCAGATTCGGCCAATAGCGTCATTTTCGTTTTTCTATCTCTCACAAAGTTTCTCTCTTCCGCCAATTTTACACGAAATAATAAAAACCGATTTAGCGGAACAATTTCATACAGGTCAATTGATATATACATTTTTATGCCTTATAAAACGTTTAATGGTTTTCAATTATTCCAATTTAATCCAAATAATACTCTTCGGGTTCTTTTTTTTTTTTTTTTTCTACCTATTCCACTTGATTTTCATCTTCTTCATTAATTTTATAGTATTTAATTATGGTTTTCCAAGGGTTTCTAAAGTGATGTCAATTGTTGCCATTCCGGTTTGATAAATAGTTGATGTGAAAAAGATTTAATAACAAAAATTCATACTTTAATTATTATCTTTATAAAATAGAATTCCAAACTGGAATATATTCGTTTTGTATTCACTGTATTTCCAATTGCAAATACCTCAGTTTACATCAAGACACAAAATAATTCTTCATTCAACATCACAAAAATCTCCAAAAAAACCTTGAACCTCTTTATGTCTTCGTCCACATTTGTTTTTCTCCTTCTTCCATTTCTTTTTTTTTCTTGTTCGTGAATACACATGAGACTCGGATAAATCGTTTATCGATGACAAAGTCTTCGGACGATTCTCTTACAAAACACTAAAGTGCCGTCACCACCGGGCACGTTCACTTCCAACGATAAAAGATATAGAGCCACCATGAAAACTCTTTTACGTTGTCGACGACCTTTATTCCTGAAAGTGCTGATTTAGAAAACGAGGAACACACCACTTACAGTCTATTGGTTTAGCAGTAGGTAGAACATCAAAAATAATTTCATAAAGGTAAACAACAACAACAACAACGACAGAGGAATAAAAAATTTTACTAAACCAATAAACAGAGAACATAAAAAGAATCAACATTGAGACAATTTACACAAGCTAATTTTCAACTGAATTAACTTCACTTATTATATTATATTCAATTCTATTTGTCCTTGGTTTGATTCTTTTTATTTTTTCTATCTCTGCCACAATATACATAACACTTCCCCTCATCATATACATTTATAAATGCGTAACCAATAAATATATATTCTCATCAATCGACTGGGCATCATTGTGGATTTATCGTCGTGACGGGTAAACGAAATTACGAAATTACATTTGGCACGAGTTGCATAGTTATTTGTCGGATGGAACAAGATAGATAGATAGTGTTTGATAGTGAATGAGTGAGAGGTAAAGAGAGAAACCTAGATGGCAAATTGAATAGATAGACGATAGAAAGCACAGATAGAGTGAAAGAGAGAGAGAAAACTCGTCGTTTGCGCAATTTCAATGGATCACTAGTGGAAGCCCGCATTGGCCCATTCGTATCCCACAAACGTCGCGACGCTTCCATTAGTTTAATTACTCTGAGGAGAAATATAAGGAAGGGCGAGACATTTCAAGGAATATATATATATGCATCTAATATATAAATGCTTGAGATTAAATTTTCATTACACTACAAAGCATAAAATTTTGTGATGAAAATCAGGGTGATATATCAAAAATTGAAAGAAAAATAGTGGAGAATATTTGGTAGAATTTTGTTCTCGATATTTTGTGAAAAATATCAAATTATCAGTTGTGAATTAATATTTAAATCGAATTGTATGAATTAAATATAATATCAGCTTTCAACTTTTATCGTGAGAATGAGAAAAATAAATTGATTATAAAGGGTCAGTTTATCAATTGTAAATTTGAAATTAAAAATACAATTGAATGAACATAAAGTGTCGAAATGTGAAGAACAATTCGAAATTTATTTTTTTTTCATATACATATATATAAAAAAGAAGTGTTCTCTTTCGAGTGCACACCGTGAGTTTTTCCCCCCAAACTTTTGGAAGCCTACATTTCCCCCTTTCCCGACCAAATTGCTCGAAACTTGACGTGCACGAGTTATTTATAACACATACACCCGAATAAACAAAACTCCATGATGAAACCTTGGAAAATATTTTGCAAAAAAAAAAAAAAAATAAATAAATAATAATAATAATAAAACAAACAAAAAATGACGAACGAAAAAGTAAAAGTTTGATAAAAAATTTGATTGAACTTTTTTTTTTACGAATGTCTTTTTTTTTTTTTTTTTTGTTGTTTTCACTAGTTCATCAACTTGGTTTGTGCTGCGATGATGTCATATCCTCTCTGACGTTAAAACGACGAAGAGAGCATGCAACACCACGACCAAATGTATATATATATATATATATATATATATTTATATAAACACATACATCTGCGCACACGTACACATATTCCATTTCCATGGAAATCATAAATCGTATTTGCGTCCCGCAGTGGAGAAATATGTAATTAACAATCTGCATGTATATAAAACGGCTCAATGAACGCATTGTAAATGTTTCTAATACACAGAGATACCTCTATAAACACAACAACGTATGTATATTTACAAACAATATACATGGGGGTTAGTTGAGTGAAATCTAAACATTAATAGAGTCCGTTTGTATCCCCTTTTTATTTTTCTAGCTCACATAAATAAAAGCGCGTTCCTATATATATATATATATATATATATATATATATATATATATATATATATATGTATGTGTGCAATAAACACAACTGTATACGTATATACAGAAGAGTACAACCCACTCTAGGAAACGCTATTGCGAAAGTCCAACAATGGTTATTGTTTTAGTCACAGCAACAGGGCTAATCAAATTTACAGAAGTTGGTGGTAGTGGTGATGATGATGATTATGGGGGTGGTCGTGGTGGATGGTGATGGTGGTGGTGGTGGTGGATGCAGTAGTTGTATAATAATGGTGAAAAAAAAACAGGAACAAAAAAAAAAAACACCACGAACAATCCCACAATGAGGTCAGGACTTGTGGAATGGTATTTAATTGATTGTATCCATGAACAAAACAAAATGGATGAAAAAAAAAAAAAAACAAAAAAAAATGCTTCCCACTTGTTTACTTGTTGTTTTTTTTTTGTCTCGTTTCATTCTACATTGTAGCAGGGACAAAAAGAGTAATTCGAATCGATACTGATACATTTAACTCGATGCAATTTTTACAATTATTGTGATATGACAATTATTTTTAAACTCAACGAATTTCAAAGTGATTTTTCATTCAATATGAACAATTCAGTTACGAATTCAATATCAGAACAGTATTTAATTTTGAAATTTGTTCACACTGTCATATTGCACTTGAAAAGTTACAATCTAATATGTATTTATATGCTGAAGATATTGAGAAAAAATAATAATTAAGTATGTAGATTAATATAAATTGGAAATAGAATATAATTTCAATATAATATTTCTTTTGTGTGTGTGTGTGTGTGTGTGTGTTTTTTTTTTGTATTTGTGTTCTCTTATTATTCCTCTCTTTCTCTTCTTTACCTATATCATGGCAAGGGGACTTTGGAAAATCTTTATAGTACATGACATTGAGCAATGACAACGTATTCTTTTGAAAAGATACACATATATACACACCTATTTTATATCGAACGCTCTACTTATTTATAAAATATATATAAATATATATGAAGCTATGTGGAGTTTGTTTTTTTAGTATTCCATCTAACCTGCCAATCACTATACAATAAAATTAAAAAACAGAAGAGAAAGAACAAAAAAAATAGAGACAAAATTAAAAGATCCCAAGAGACAAAAATCTTACGAGATGCATTATTGATTAATCCATTTGATGAAAATAGTAATGAGAAATAATTACAATAAGATGAATCAATATTGAAAGCAAGAAATAACAGTATAAAAATGGCTTCACCAATGACGTCATTCGGAATGCTTTCCCTTTGAATATAGCATTGCATGTCATCGTATTCGCCACCTAATTCCATTCTATTTTCATATGCAAACGAGGAATTGACACATCAATTGCTCGCGTATAAAATAAACGTATGTGTAATTGGTCTTCGGTAAAAGCTTTAACATTCAATCGTCAATGATAAAATGCACTATTACAAATATACATATATATATATCTATGAATATACATATATATTTGAATGTACATGTGCCACTTTCTATCACATTTTCCGCACTCACTTTCATTAAATTCAAAGAAAACAATAACGAACACGTCGTGCCCACTAACCGCTCTCAACAATTGACCCTAAGGCACATTTTGCCAATTCTCATTTCCATTTGCACGAAACAAAATAAAGCGAACTGCCATTTTCTCTCTCTCTACGACATTCAGTTAAACTTGCGTATTTTTACACGAAATAGCCGCGCCACTTTTATCAACAACTTTTTTTTTTCTTTCACATCATTCTCGCTCGCTCACTATTTCTATTACGTTATTTTTTTCATCCTCCTTTTCCTATTCACTCCATCATACTCTCTATTGTTTTGTTTTGTTTTTTTTTTTTTTGCCAAAGTATATATTTTCTCTCTCTCGCAAAATACTAAAATGAAATTAATTATTTAATTAATAATAATAACAGCTGACAATTTTTGCATATGTGTGATGGATATTTTTTTGTCATTTTGTAAAGATACTTAATGAAAATAGGGAGAACATTTCACCACAAAATGTAAATTAATTAATTAATTTTTTTCACCACAGTGTTACAATAATAATAATTCAAACTATTCCCACAATAAAAATAACGTGAAGCATCGAATAATTATTACTTCTCCAGTGTGTCAATAGCGTTGTATTTGCACCACAACTCATCATCAAGTATGAATAAATTAAGTTAGAATCTAATTGAATATTTTTTTCCCCCTCCACAACACTGAACCAGACTATATTAAATAATAATAAATAATAATAACAACATTTGACAACATAAAGATATACATACATATATCTCTGTCAATGATCATTAAATTAAATTAATATAAAATTTCATCGTGGACATCATTGAAAGCAAATACCGAACTATAATATTAAAATGAAAATACATCGACACTGATAGTGAATTTTCATTTGCAGGTAGAGAGAAAAGATCAGGGAGGAGTTGTTCTCGAGTATTCGCACTCTAAAGAGGATATAGAAATATAAAATTAAATAAGTGTGCAGAGTACTTGTGCGTTGCAAATATTTTACGTGGAATTTTAATTAATATCCGCAGCTAGTGGTGTGTATACAACGGGCAAAGAGTGACGCAGTGTAAAATGTTAAAAATATATATATATATATATATAAAATTATGAGTGTATGTGTATATGAGTGGTCTTTCTACTTTATATACAGTAACACTGCCTAGTATATGTATCTACTGTGACCAACATAATCCACTAGAGACATCAGAGAAGGTGGAAGGCAGACTTTAGTACACCTCAAACCTCTTGACATCGGAATAGGGGACAACTTCAGTTTCGTATAGCATTTTTATCAACGTTGGGTGGATGGATGCGCGACCTATACTGATTGAATGATGCGCAGTTGTCGTTACAACCAAAGTAGACAATGGAAATGCTTTAGATATTATGTATAATCACATTTTCAATGTATAATAAGATTACAGAGAACAAGTTAATAGCATTACATTGTTTCATTAGTAGTGAGTCAATGAGATTGTCATGAAACCACAAACTCTGAAGTAAAACAACGAAATTTCCAAATATATAGAAACTCATTATACGTGATCAATAATCAAGCCAATTAGTACTGTTCTGTGGTTACAAAATAATTGGTACAGTGATTATGAATAGTGTTTTTAGTCATGACCAATGGTCAATGAACAATATTCGACAGTTTATACAATTAATTTTCGTTGAATCTTTTAATTTAATAAATGATAATCTATCTGACAACGTTTTTGTTTGCAAGTAAAAATACTTGAGTGTACAATAAGAAATGATTATTGTTTGCTTGAAATAAATAACCTTGCGTTTGTAATCAAATAAATTGTTTCATTCACATTTTACAGCAAATTTATTGATCGTAAGCAGAAAAGTTTAATTTAAAAAAAATACTCCATTGCTAAACGTGAATAAATATTGATTTGAATTTCTTTCTAACTCACAATCATTACCACTTAAAGTAATACTAATTGATTCTCGCTCCAATAATTAATAGATATTTGAAATAACAGTGTTCTATTAAATGATAAAGAAAATTCACCAAAGTTTTCCCAAGTATTTTTGTTATTGTAAAAACAAGATTTTATGACATAATTAATATAAATGAATTTAATAAACCTTACCTTAATCCCAAGAGTTGGTGCCAGCATTCCGTAGTCATGATGGAGAGCTGGCAGCATAACCGGGGGTAGGTTTGCCATCATCATTATGTCGTCAATGATTAACTCGTAAATTACGAAAAGAACTCCACACCGTTCACACTTAATACAATTACAGCTTCTCACGAATGAATCTTTTTCCACCTACCTAAAATAACACAAGAAACAAAAAAAAAAGAAAAAAAGAAGAGTTTAATAAATTTATATATTCCATATATCAAATTCATTCAAATATTTACGCTTGGATTAAGTATTAAAATTAGTTCGAAAAATGTTTAATTACTTCACGTTTCATAACTTTTGTGCGTCACGCAAGTTTGCACAAGCATTATAATCTAGAACCTATTCCCAAGAGTATATCTGCCATAGCAGTTGCCTATTTGCCTGAGCTGCACCACTAACTACCCGTGGGCTATGTACCTAGTATATGAAGAATCTCGGTCGAGCTTTCGACTACCACAAATATTACCACTACCTTGGGACTGGATTCGTTACAAATTCTTTCTCTCAATCTCACTCACACCACTTCCTACCACACTACCACACCAATATTCTCTACCGAATTACCAACCACAAACTAACATAATATCATATTTTCCATATATGAGGACACACGTTCAAATATTAAGTGGAAGCTCATGTAGAAAATGTTCTTCCATTACAGAGCAAACCAATTATAGAATTAATCCATTACTCAATTTGCACAAGTATGTATGTATACGTGTGATGTGGTTTTCTGCAGATGACACTCAACGACAATGTCATATACGTGCGAGAGTTAAACACACACACACACACAAACAACACACACGTTGTACTGCTTTGCACGGATCGAGAGAAGGGAAACTACTGAGACTTTGCTTGGATTCGGTCTTAACGTCAGATTTACTTGCTAAGCCACCTCGTATCAAGGGCATTACAACCATTCTCTGATATTGCACAACCTCAACGTTGTAATCATCGTCTCCTCGTCAACACTAACCAAAATGGTTCGTATACCAAATATATATCTTATCCTTTTATCTTACTACATACGCAGTTGGTTGGAAATAGATTGTATTCAACAAGATTGTGTTTGAGGGACTGTGTGACACTTTCACGTTTCCCTATACCTTTTTTCACCATCTCCAATCATCCTCACATGAGGGTAATCCAAGTTTCCAACTCACCATCGGACCATTTGTACTAACCTCAACCTAATCCACATGAATGAGAATGGGATAAAATACACAGGAGGAGAAACAGAAAGAGGCAACGTGGAAAGAGTGTCAATTTCATTTCAACTGGCACTCTATATACATTTATATTGTCCAATTTCTACTCATCTATTCTCCATAGAGTCATCGAGTCAACGGCTTTACTTCTTCCAACTTCATATCTGGTGATGTTATATATATATATATATATATGTACATATCATATATTTATATATATTATTCAAGGGACACTCTGGTTTTCTGCGACCCCTAGCTTTTAGACTGTAGTCTCATGCATCTTGCATAAATCTACTCAACCAAAAGGTGTATGGAGCAAAAACATAGATACATACATACAAATAATACTTTGGTGTTAGTGGATATGTATTCTGTCTATGTATACGGATACGAATAAATGAAAGGAGGTAGATGAAAGTTTACATATTTCATTCGTTCATATCTTGATGCTAAAGTAATGCCATTTTCCATAAATGACATATTGCATTTGTAGAATGAAAATTCAATAAAATCAAACGAATATATGATGGAATTTTCACAGTAGCATTGGATGCGATGTTGATAGTGGTAGTAATGATAGATGTCAAAGATGAGATGTTGAAGCGATGATTTTTTAATCGTATACTGTAGGTGAGAGTGTAGATGAAAAAATAATTGAATGCATCAGAGTATCGCGTGTATACGAATGAAAATATGATATAGATTTGGCAGTACATATTGTGAAATCAGAATGAAATGTTGACGAAGGAATGGGATGTGAACTGGACGAGGAAATGTTCGCGTTCATCCATGTACTCATGCATCGTGTGCAATGGTAAAAGATAAATAAAAAGATGTGAAAGAGAAAAGGAAAAAGAGATTGGAGAGGTGTGAGATGGGATGGATTCATATGTAGCATACACGCGAAGCCAGTGACCGGAGATGACGCGTGTTTTCAATTACTTCACGGCCGTTGGACAGCGACAGCGATGAGAGAACGAACAGCAATGGGTTTGGTATATGGTATAGGAAAGAACAAAAAAAAAAAAAAAAGAGAAAGGGGTGTCACAGAGCAATTTACATTTTTAGCCAATATTCGTGGCAACCCGTCAACCCGCTCGACCGTAACCATACCATCACCATCAACAGCAGCAGCAGCAGCAGCAGCAGTAGCACCACCAGTAGCGACACATAGTCATACCGATCGTCAGCTCACACTATTCAACGTTCATAGCCAACATCAAATCCCATCGTTACGCCAATGAACGAATACCTGTTGCGCAATTTTGCATCCAACGATATCGATCCATTTCTTTTGTGCTGTCCAATACCATTCATTATACCAATCGTCCAGCCCCATACATATATATACCATTCTCGTCCATTATGTGACATTGTTGGGAGAGACAAAGAAAAAAAAAATACAAGAACAAGCTGTAATGAGGGTTCGCTTCAGGACACGCGAGATTTTCTATGAGCAATCCTAAATTGAATATGAAACGATGGAGAATGGCACAAGCGTTGTTTCATTCAATTTGATAGACAAGTTTTCTAAATTTCATTGGCACCAAGTTAAAAGGATTGAAGAGATTGAACGCAAAAATGTTTCGTATAAATTTCAGTAAATATTTTATCTAATAATTAGTAACATATAAATGTCTCCTCATGTAAAAGTGACAATATTCTATTTGATTTAATGAATTTAACTTCATAAATTCCATGTCTGAGTTCACATTCAAGTGATAATTGAATAAAAATTATATCTCAAATGAAAAATTCATTTGAAAAGTGTTCGCCTTATATATCCAGATGAAAAATTCAGAGGATAAAATTTTTCTTTTTCTTTTTTTTTTACCTTCCTCATTTCTGTGATATGAAAGTGAAGTAGTCGGTGTGGTGGATTAAAGGAAAAATAAAAATAAAGAGGAGTGGAGAATATAGCATATAGATATATATGAGAGCTAATCGCAGCCGTTTTTGAGCGCGTTCGCTATCTTCTCCCTCGGGCACATCCCCGTCACGCACGACGAGTCCTCTTTCCCTGAGGTAATCGCGCACGTGCCTAGAATACTTTGCCAACGAGGCTTTTCTCCCTCAGAAGCACACGGCGTCGATTCTACTCGCATAGCGTCGCGACGCTACGACGCCAGACCACGGAGACCTGTTGCCCCGATTCGAGTCGTGACCATCCGCATGCTTTGCTACCCATATATGTAATATATGAATATATATATATGTACATATACTTACCGAACAATTCAAATTGTTCGCATAGCACAGTTAAATAACTCACAGAATTCATTTCCGTCATATTACAATATTAATTAAGAATCATTCGTAAATTTCAAAGCTTCTCTTGCTTGGTACAATGAAAATTCTATCGACATTCTACAGTTCAAAGAAAAATTGTTTAAATTTAAGTGATAAATTTGAAATTAAATCCAAGTTTGAAATTAAATAATTTTATGTGTATTTAATTTAAACACTTTTAAATTAATTTATAATATCACCTGAGTTAAAACAATTTTAATGAATGATTATATAACAAACTAGTCCGTCTGTTTAACTGCAAAATTCAATTCTATGTGAGATATAAAAATTCAGGTCAAGTTGAAGTAGTAAATCTGTAAATTAAACATTATTGGTTGAAATTCAAATGATTCGTATCATGAATTCATGAAAAATGACATAATTACAAAATTCCTCCGGTGTCATTTGTCATAAAAGTAAGTGGTTGAGTTATTTCCTTGATCATTAAATGCCATCAAGTAACGTAGACCATCAACATTGTCGTCGTCGTAGCATCATACAGCCTATGATTCTTGGTCGGGGCCAAGAAGCGACTTTATAACACGATAAATTGCGGTTCGTTAAACAGTTAATGGAGTTGGGTATAATAGAGTTCCTATCAGCGATCCGATATCTATACAATTCTATTCACAGTAACAAATAATACCATTGATATAAACTAAGCTATTACAAAATACCCGGGATACTTTTGAACCCTTAAGAGTGTATGAAATTATTTAGTGACCTCATTGTTTGAACAATATCATGTCTAAATAATGTTATTTGAAAATGGCAGCAAATAATTTAAATCATCACTGAGGGAGTCAAACCTATTTTCTTTCTACTGTTTGTCCCCCTACCGTCAAAATTTAATATTATACCGTAGCCGAGACAGCGCTTGAAGCATCTTTTACGATGCGCGTTCAAGCTTAATTGCCTTTCGGCCGCCATACTATACTCTCTTCTCTCACAGTGTTCACTGCATTCAAACGCCATGTATATACATTCTCTTGCTCGCTCTTGTGCTTTTCCTTGACATGAAGTGAAAACTATACAACGTTGAAATCCACTATCTTGGCGAGCCAATGTGCAACCTGACTCCTTCCTGCTCTATCTCCTATCACTTTCTCTCTATACACTACCGCCCTTTTGCCACAGCCTCAAAACATAATTAAAATTTTCTAATTAAGAATTTCGATAAGACAAGACACAACCACCACACTCTTTATGTATATACCCAAACACTACCGCATCTCAAGTTAAAGTAACAAAGAAAGCATCAACCTGATGCTAAACCAAGTGAGTGTGGGCACAAGAGATTAACCCGCGCACAGTTGATTCTATAACCACTTTTTTTTTTTTTGTTTATTCCCAACCCCATCCCAATTCATCGTCCATCTCTCACTACTACCACCATCACCACCCTTTTTCACCTCCTGTCCTGTCTGTTGTGTTCATCAAATTAATGATTCTACTGCACAGATTTTTCATTCAAAAGTTTTTCCCACACCTCAATGTCTTTGCAACATTTTCTGATGAACCATTTATTTCAACTTACATTAAAAATAAAACAAAAAAACTGTACTTTTCCTAACGATCCAGAGAATTATTCATCTTATTTATTTATTTTTTTTTTAAATAGATATGCGAATGAAACAAAAACTAAAAGATTTTAATCTCCCAAAGTGGAGAACTACTTTGTCACGTAAAATTAATTAACATGTACAAATGTCACATATTAAATGTTATGACAACAATATCACACGTATTTCTCTATGTCGAATACAGGCAATGTATATATATTTTTTTTCTTGTTCCAGTGTATTAATTGGTGAAATTCATCACCACGATAATATATAGTATTTAGATTTTAATGACAGTGATTTATACATGAATATATGTAGAGTTATATTCATTGTAGATTAAAGCAACAGAGCTTACGAACTCTCACAGTCTGATCCACACTCATGATTCAATCTCATTCTGCTTCAATGTTTCTCTCACTCTTGTACACTCACTGCATGACGACTAATTAGTTATTGGTAATTGCCACGAGTAGTTGAGTAGTTTCAATTTGGTGTCAGAATCAGAGTGGAAGTGAGAGAAACAGAGAAGGAGTAATATTGATGTATGTATGTAGCTGCGACCATATTCCATAGTGTATTGGTTCCTGAAGGGTTGGACAGAGACACGAGGGCGAATTGATGTGTTAACACAACAGTCTTGATCGAAGCTACGTTCAAAACTAAGTTTATTTAGTTTAGCTATATGAAATATATGTGTTTATATATAATATAAATATATATATATATATATTTGTGTGTACAATTAATTGATCTGCAAAGTTTCACCAAATCCAATCATTTTCACTAAAACTTTTTAACGAGTCAAATAATTGTTTCATTTTATAACAAAGTAAAGTCAAATAAAATTTCTCATAAAAGTTGTTACAAAAACTGGATAACCTGACAAACAATACATATGAAAATGCACTGCATTACATTCACAGTGTCAACATCAAAACACATTTGACTTTTTCATAAATACAACGTGATGACAACAATGCTTCAAAATCATCGAGTTGATACTAATGAAAAGAAATGAAATACAAAAATATTGTTGCTGATGTCTCAATGACAATATGATATTCTTCACGATGAAGTGTAGTGAGAAGAACAAGAAGAAGTAAGAAAGGAGGAAAGAGAAAAGATATGACGACAGCTATACAAGAGCGACCAGAGACTCCGTTTACTTGAACACGAACAAAAGAAATAGCCCAAGCGATCATTTTATTTATACGGGCACTCTAATGACGATAATCATAATAATGGAAGGAAAACTTTCTGTCGGTCGTTGTCGCCCCCCCCCCCCCCCCCCTCACACTCACCCTCTTACTCTTCCTTTCTATTTCTACCTCTCTGTTCCGCAACGCGCAGTTCTGATTCTGCTTGTGCTCGCTCGTTATCTCCACCATCTTTTCAATCGTAGCACTCGCGACCAACACGACGATATCGTTACAGAAGTCGGGCCGCGACAGCTATTGTTTCCAGCCACGTATTCAACGCCCGTTTCATGACAGAGTACGGGAATATAGTGAGTGGATAAGAGTAACAGAGAAAGGGAATGGGAAAACGCCACAGACTTGCCCCAACATCTCACTCTCTCACTCATTCAATGGCTGCCTCCCAGTTTCTCACACAATCCTCACTATCTCTCAATCTCTCCTCATCTGCCGTTCTCATTCATGCGGCTCTACTCAACTTTTGCAAACGCTAAAGCTAAAGAAAGAGTGACAAAGAATAATAAAGAAAAAAAAAACAAACAAACAAAAAACTATACTTACATGTATTCGTCAAGCACAGACATATGAAACAAGGTCAAACAATTGTGTTATTTTCAACATCTCAATATGCGCAACCGAGAATTTTATTTATTTTTGCTATATCAATATTGTTTGATCTATCATGAAGATTATTTCATCAACTGTTTGATGCGTAACATGACAAAGGACATGTTGCATATTGTACTGAGAGCATTGATCATCAAAACATGGGTGGATTTTGAATTGAAACAACCCTTTGTCTACATCCGACTAATCGTGAATTCTCTTTGAAAATGTATATGTGTGTATGCCAATATCACTGTGTAAATTAGCAGGTGAGCTGCAAAGGGAAAATAGGGATCATATATTGATAGAATGAGGAAGGGGAGAGTGCTTCCTACAAAAGCTATTGGATACCCGTTGAATAATTACCGATAGAATAACGGTGCCAGCAGTGTTACCCAAACAATTAGCCATAACGCCAAACTGTCAACGTAACACATTCAATGCTGGTTACCGACCTGGGTCACATATTCTATTCAAGATGAAATCGAAATTCAATAATGATTTATAATTAATAGAGTTCCAATTGTTAATTAGTCATGTGAGTTGTATAGCAAGATTGCTGAAGACATTGGATGAGAAAGAAGTAATAGTGAGAAAAGAAGAGGGTCAAGTGTCGCCGGGCAACAACCGCGACCTGGGACAGCCAATGGAGCGGTTGGATATAGCTGGAACGAGTTGACGATCGATGCAGCAGCCCGAGAATACCCGCGACCTCCAATTCAATTCCTCACAAAGAATTAGGATTTTAGAATAAGTAAAATTAATCGAATATATATTTTTTCTTTTATCATTATTTGCTGGTTTGTAAAACACATCTTCCATCTACCAAGTCATCGTTTTCTGTATATGGATTCATGTGACAACTTTGTGCTCTTGCAGAGATATTCATTTAAAAAACTGTTACACTAGTGTGAATACAGAGAAAAATATATAAACGTAAATTTACAAATGTAATCCAAAATGTTCCATCTTCAATATCCTATTTTGTTTCATTTCCTTCAGCACCCGCACCAGCATAACCAATCGGATTATCTGGATGAGAAATCGAGAATGAGAACAGAAAGATAACGTATCGATATCTGTCTCCAACGTGGAAACACCATTTTATCAATATTAATTTACATTATCTACAAATCATGCAAAGTTCTTTGTTTCAGAAATATTTGACGGTGATGTGTGGTGGTGGTGGTGGTGGTTGATTTTTTGGTTAACAATATTTTGATATGAAAATGTTTGAATTGATGATTCACTATCGATATTGCTCGACGAGATAATATTGAGAGCTCTTAATTCAAGCTTGAAATCCGCGTTTGGCTCTCGAGTACCATTACTCGGATTACTTTCCGGTCGCTTTCAAGCACTAGCGCGTAGCAAGCCAGTACTGGGGACTTTCGAGAGCTTCATCATACACTCAAACTATATGTTCCTCCTCGCTTACAGCATTTTGGATGTTCTGAATTTTGTAATATAATTACTTGTGCTCTAGTGACCACCTAATTCATCAAAACATCGTTCAATTACAACTCAAACATTTATATCATACCCAACTTAATTAACCTTTTTTATTTCAAATTTATCATCAACATAATTCCAATAAATTTATCTAATATTATATATCAATTTAAATAATGAAATGGAAGAAGAAAATTTTTAAATTCATTCACCATAACCAACCTTGTTACTAACTAAGGAGTTGGGAAATAAACCCGAACGGATGTACTTGCCATATAGCTTACGGTGAGAACAACAGTTAACGACCAAAGTCGTGGTTGGTAATCCCGATTGGTGCGAAGCGGAACACGCCACACGAGAGGAAATCCTCCTTATAGGTTCTATATATGCGTCGTTGACGCCACGAACGTTGTACAATTCAGTATTGCGAGGAAGGAATGGTGTGTGTGTGTGTGTGTGTGTGTGTGCGACGGTAGTAATCATCGCACACTTCAAGTCCTTGAGGAATCAGGATGCGAAACGGAAAACCACATATATTGACGGTCATCTGATTTATATATGTTGTTTCTCAACTGCACTCTATACATTTGCTTCACACTCAGACAAATGCTCTCAATCAAAATCAATACCGATTTCATATTACCATTAGAATTCAAATCAATTTTAACTATAAATAAACATTTAGTTAATATTTCACATACATAACTTTAAAGATAGCAATGAAATATCAAGATTTCGACAAACCATTTTTTTTCCAAAACTAACACCCTTGTACAATTGTACCATGGAATATATTAATTCACATTTTAAGTAAAATTTCAAGTTTATATTGTAACATAAAACAGCGCACTTATGATGATGAGAAACAATTCAAGAAAGATAATAATTTATGATTATGATTGCAATCACTTGAAGCCAAAAAGTTCTTGCTGTCTTAAAAGCAGCGTTTGTGAATGTTGATAATCAAAATATTCCTAATTGCATGCAGATGCGTCACAGAATGGAAAAAGAAAAAGGAATAAAGATAGAGGATCGTTGTAGGATATGAATTCAACCAAGCCAAGCTGTCGTCAGCTTCAAGAAAGCCTTTAAAAGGACTGGCAAAGAGATGCTCTTAGGTAAATGCAAACTGCCGCTCGTTTTTCAACATGATGTCGTCCTAACAAATGTTAAAGCTTAAAACATTGTGTGGCTTTTTTCAAGGATTACTTTAGTGCTGTATGAAACGAAAGGAATATATATATATATATAAAAGGAAAAAAAGGATAAATATATATATATATATGAGAACATTAATACAGTCTTTTAAAATAGACCTTGCGAGCTAACCTAAATGGTTGGGGAAAATGCTGTAAAACTTGAACGATAATGTAACTATATGAATTATAAGATACAGCACACGGATGCTATTTTATCCAATAACGTGGATGTAGTTGTAAATTATTGTTCAAACGATTAAATTCAGTGATATATGTGATCAATATTGTGGATTATAAAGTGAAAAATATTTCAGAGAAATAATATTGAGCATGACTTTCATTTTTTTTCTTCTTGTCTTCTGATTTAATATATTGTATATTGAATGATTTTGAATGGAGGCTAATTTGATTATTAAATTCAGAAGAGGGTGGTGTGCTGATACGTGAGCATTAGAGTGAAATAAGAATGCAGAAAAAAATATATATATACATGTATGTGAATAAATAAAAATAGGAATCTCATCGTCAGACCCCGGGTGTTCGTGTATCTGTATATACAATATATTGCTGCGATGTGATATTGCAACCGCCCACCCTTGGAGCAATGGCTTGTTTTGCACAAAGAACGATGTGATAAAGAGCGAACTGAACCTTTAGTTAAACTCATGTTTCAACGCCTGTCACAATTTAAGTGTACTGAAGGCCAATAGACGGTGTCAAAATTCAAATGCGTTGTGTTTCAAAATTGAAACAAAAAGAATTACGAAATTCGTTTAATTAAAAACTGTATTCGCACTGTTTTTTTTTTTTTGTTTTTTTTGATGGTGTTAATTTTATTGCAAGTGATTGTAAACATGTGTGTATAATAAAAATGAGCAATTCCGATTTACAAAGGTGGTAATGATGCGAACCAGTAGAGATATAAGTATGTAATCAATTGGAAATTTTCAATAGACAGAACAATAAAATTCAATTGAATATTAGGTATAACCTCATGAAACAATGTTGTGCAATATTTAAATCTATTTGCAGTTGTTATTTATATTGACAGAAAATCGTGGCTATAATTCTGTTTCCATAGGAATTGTTTGGCAACAGGTGAGGAAAATATCCACACGCACCGGGAGCTCACTGCCTGGCTCCTGCCACATCAGCGCTCTCAGCGCCGCACTATTTCCCCCTCAATACAATTTTGCTTTTGCGTCTCTCGTTTCACGTTCGCTCTATCCACCGAATTTAATCTCATTAATTTTGGCACAAATACCATGGTAAAGACGAGTAATCGAGCGTACCAGCAGGAAATAATTGACTCTCATACTGATGACAAACATTTATATTCAAATTTAAATAGAAAAGAAAAAAAAAAAAAAAGGCAAATAACTTCCGAGACGAGAAAGTGAAAATTATGTCACAGAGAAAATTTCACGAAATGTTTCAGACGTTTGACTAAGTGTATCTGCTTTGCTACGCTATTTCCTCTTTTCTCTTTTTTTTTTTTTTTTTCACTGATGGCTCTTATCTCATACTCAACTGTCACAAGCCAAGACCAAGTGGCTTTTTAAAAAAACATTTGGACGTGGGACAAAGATTGAACAACTCAATTTCATTTTGTAAATGTGTAATGTCTCTTTTTTTATTTTTTTTTTTCTCTCTTTATACCTACCACCACTAAGCCAATATCGTAGTAGACTATAACGAGGCAAAGACGAGTAACCGTGTGTCAAATACATGGATTTATACACATACATCTATATATATATGAGAACCGAATTCCCGAGAGTAGGATCAGTTATTTAGAAGTTTAAGAAACTGCCTAGACACGTTGGTGCCATCAATTTTTAGTTGGATAAATTTTTGTCCAAACAAATAAAAGACATTCTGAACACAAAATCATTGTTGCACTGGCAAACAACTAACAATGGGAGAAATGTTGAAATAATTTAATATACATAAATATAATAAAAGCATTCATGAAAATAAAATTAGAGAGGAATTTAAAAAAAAAAAAAAGAAAAAATAACAATTAGGTCAACACACATTAACTATTATGAAATAAAGTTGGTTGGAATTGCAAATATGCGCGGGAGGGAAAGGAAATAGTTGTCGTGGGATTCCATTAAGAAGTAAAGCGAATCACGTCCACCTAGCAGCTGTATATAAACTTTGTGAACATTCTGAGAGAGCTTCCAACGCTAAAAATAGCACTGTTGTTGGACGTCAGGCGACATAACACCCCGCTATAAAATCCGTAACTCTATATCATTTTCAAACAGTTCACGGTATAAAATAAAATAATATATTACTTTGTATTATTTCAAATGAGACGAATAAGTGCACTAAATGTTCATACGTGTGACAAAAATGTATTGATCGGTGTAATAATAATACCACTGAGTAACCACTGTATTTAAAACTTCATAAAAATGAAGAATAAAAATAAATTATACTAGAAAAATAATAGATTAAAAAAATAAATAGAAAAAGTATACTAATTTTCCATCACAAAATTTATCTTTCTCAAAGGCGTTTGCATTTTAATAAAACCAAACCCAATTTTTCGCAGTCTATTTCTCATCAAATTTATATTCATAACTGCAAATACAATCAAGTCTAGTTCCAATAAAACAAAATAAAACAAAATTTATTCATACAAAATTCATTTTATATCTATTAGAAAAATTCAAATTTCTATTCAACTTATTAATGTCAAACACCAAAAAATTATTTTCAACACATTGTCTAATCATGAAGTTTGCTTTAAGACGTTTAAAAAAAAATATACATATGAGCAAAATTGAGCACCACTGTACGTTGGCATAAAGACGTTTTTGACACTGACTGTACACCGTGGCCACATACCGAGCCGCGATTTGAATTACAATCGGTGCATCCTGGCGTCCCGTCCGGTGAGTTTGCGTCTCGTTAACCATATTCTCAGGTAACTTTGCACACGCTAATCCCCAATGTACACATAAATTTATTTGTTTATTTTATTCATTTCCTTTTTTTTTTTTCTTCTTCTTTTATATTCAAAAGTTTCCAGTGCTTGACAAAAGACATCCGCCGATATAAAAAGATAATAACTATAAAATGCATAAACACATCCTACTATATTATATTCAACAATAAATCTATAAATGTTTAGACAAATGGATCAACAGTTGACAGGTCAATTGAATCACTTACTGAATAATAAAATATTCGATCACAAGTTGACATGTCACACGAAGGAGCATATCAATAATATAGTTTAAAAGAATATTTCCAATTCGCAATTAAAAAATAAACCATTTCTTGCCAAGTTTTCATTCATTTATTCATCTAAATTTTTTTATTTGCAATTGTATTAAAATTATCCCGATACTGATTATAAAAATAATTGTCCTGATCAAACAAATATATACATTTTGACATTCTACATCAATATAAATAGTAAATTCATGTTTACCATCAGCACAAAAAACTTCAGACAGATAAAAGATATAAACAAATCAAAAATATTCCCATGAAAAAAAAAAGAAACAAACAAACAAACAAACTACAACTGAATATATATAAATACTGTCCAACATATGTATAAACTGGTGACCTGAATGAAAATTTTCGCACAAGATTGGTACAAGATATGCAATAATGCGGTAACGGAGCGTGAATTTCTTGGCACGACAGCTTGGAGCCTTGACCTTCGTGCCTTCTCAGTAACTCTCGACATAGAACAAGTATACACGTATACATACATACATATATGAACACACTTGTCTCTTTCACTTTGTCGGGTTCTCATGTCTGCAGTTGGCATATATAGCCAGACGTCTCTCCCGATCCCGCGCTATAACTCAACGATCATGTGAATGTTTCAATGCTTTGAGAGGATTTACATTGGATAAGTTAATGGCAATCACGTCATTCGTTGATTTATATCAACGTAATCAATTAAAACGCTTTTACACGAATAATTGGTTGAAAGGGTGATTGTCGTTGGCTGCACGATATTATATTGGTTGTCCATTTCAGCATTAATAAAATGTAAAGGAAGTGAATGATGTCAATGTAATAAAATTGATGGTCTTGAGAAAAAAAAAAAAAAAAAAATGCATACGATTGATCCACAGTAAATTTAATCAAATAAAATATTTTTGATATTTCTCAATGTCTTACAATATATTTCAAAACTTTGTCTTTTCCTTCGATTTTTAAAATGAATAATTCACTATTTTATATTTCTTTTTATATTTGGAATATTGAATGTATGAATAAAACATTGAATGTAAATTCTCATTAGATTTGTTGAGTATATTCACAATATATATATAAATATATTTGTATACATATGTATATACATATATTCCAATTAAATAGGTCCAGAAAAGTTGTCTCTGTGTATTCAATTCTGTTATAACCTCCAACAAGAAGATGAACACGATCACCATCACCACCACCACCACTTGTTGAAGACCGGCCATGTGTCGCCATTCTGCCATGAATGTCTGGTTCTGTAGTGTCTACGCACACACAGACATATACACACCAGAGAAACACACGTATTCAAACACTCACACACGATTCATCCCAACATCCGCGTATGAGTACAGTCAATAACAAAAATAATTGCCAACCGCAGTCAAGTGACTGTTTGAGAAATGAAAAAACTTTGTAACACAGTGTTTAATTTAAAATTCACACTAAGTTCAATAACTGATATCGCAATAGTTATAACAACTTTCAAATTGCGAAGAAAGAATTGTGAGAGTGAATGTTGAAAGCCGAAATTTGATTTATTGAATCAGGTTGGCCATAAATAAAAATCTCAAATATGTATTATCTAATATATATTCATAACTTTCGCTGCCTTTTATACCACATAATATATACCATCAATTTTGCCAATGCTTGTGTATACACATGGAGAAATTTTTACATTTAAAATTAATGTGTTCATAAATTAGCAAGTAAACTGTACCATCATCGTGGCAAAAAATTAATATAACAATATAGATAAGAACATTATAATCCTACAAAATACCAAGCTCAATCACTAAAATTAAAATATGCTCTGTTGTTGTAGAATGCATTTATGGAATGAAAGAAAAATATTATGAATTTAGTAGTCATATATGACTTCGTGTTTGATTGAGGGTTATACATATATATATATATATATATATATATATACAACGAGTATAATTTCGTAGAAAACGTGAGCAAACTTCGAATCGGGTGATGAAACGTGGGACCAATTGACCCCGACAACACCTAATTGTCAATTGACGAGCGACGTTGCCGCGTTAACCTCCTACTGTTATACATGTATTAACGTCCATGTTTTAACACACCACACAATACCTATATAATCTAGTATGTATACGTCATACACAACTACACAGAAACTCAATAATGGGCGAAATAAACAAACACACACCCTACTTTATTTTTTTCTTTCTTATTTATCAATATCAATATTGTATTACTTCAACATAAATTTATACTCAAAGAGATTAGATGAACATGCGAATGTCAATCTGTATATAACTATACGAAAAACCATTTCATGGCGGAGATGTCTCGAAACTGGAGAAGAAACTCCACACAAATGGGGCCCACGGGAGTGATTTGCCCCTCTTGGACTCATCGAATTCCTTTGGGATAACATATAGTACATAGTGGTATACTAGTAGTCTAACAGGCTGTGCAAAAGCAACATACAAAAAGAAATTCGTTGAAGCGCAAATCGCACGCGGCTTAGTACCCAACGGAGCCATTTCCGCGTGATCCAAGGATTGGGTGATTGAAGCTCTGACGTTGTGCGTCATTACACACACCCATACGCCCCAGAGAAAATATACACAGTTGATGGTAGAGTGAGGGCAGTGAAATGGATGGATAGATACCGTTTATTATTATGCCAAAACAGTAACCCCGGCGAGTGGCAGTATATTACAAAGTAGTAACGAAATTGAAATGAAATTGCTGAATCGAAATAACAAAATGAAAGCAATGTTCCAGGCAATTTTCATTGAGAGACATTGAATGTAATATAAATAATGATTAATTCAGCATTTAAAATGATGCTGTAATTATAATCATTACAAATCATTGTAAAATCCTTCCTGTTGAACACAATAAAAAAGCTAATGCTAAACAAAAAATTCCTCTGAAACCCAACCACACTTTTTTAAGTTAATAAGTATTACTATTCTTCATAAAAATATCGGATTACATCTCCGAACTTTGTCTCAAATTAGTGACTATAGCAAAAATGAAGAGAATAAACCAAAAAAAAAGAATAAAGACGAAAAGAAAGTGAGAGTGAGTCAAGGAATGTAAAGTGACAGATGGATGGTAGCAAACACGTTTCACGATAATAACGATGACTTTCAAGGACAACGCAGGGCTGTGGATATGAAATGGGGGAATGATATAACAAGAAGTAAAAAAATTTGTATAGGCGAAGAGAAGAAAAAAAAAAAAAACAAATTCACCGGGCCATACGTATATGCATCAAGCAAACAGAGAGAAAGAGCGAGAGAAAAAGAGAGAGAGAAAGAAGATAGAGTGGGGGTTATATACGCCCAATTGGAGAAAAGCCAAAAGCCAGTCGAATCGTCGAGTAATTATACGGTACTCTATTCTTGCTGGGTGAATTTAACCCGTGCCAGGAAAATGTAGCATGAAAAGCCTCTCAATATCATATATATGCTCATATTCATACATACAGTTACGTATATATATATATATAATCACTATTGTCCTATTATGAACTTGAATAAGGAAGGAACTGTCTACATATACGTAGATCTTTTAGTGATTGAAATAAGAGGGTACTCGAATTATTTCCAAATATAAAGTGAAGAAAATAAAATAACCGTATGCAAACACAATTATGCTCAACAGAAAATCTTCATAACAAGCAAAGTTTAATATATGAAGAAGAAAATATGAAGAAATGCCGAGAAACATATTAAAAACTTTTAAAATATTACTATTAATTCGAATGAATGTATCGAGAACTTGAATTTTCAATGACAAATAATAAATACATAATGTAACCCTCAATGTATACTTATAAGCTTTCTCTTCAATACTGCAACGCAGTCGTTATTAATAATTTCAATTTCAGATAACTATGACGGCACTTGGACATTATTTGCAATTTTAATGGTTGTATAGAAGGCAATGTGGCACTAAAACGAATGGATAATTAAGATCCCGCATTGTAATATGCAAAAAGAGAATAACAACACGTATACCATCAGCAGCACCACCATCACATAGCGTATGATCAAAGCCTGACAACAAATGGTATATAAAAAAAAATAAAACAAAACTATTCAGTATACAGTGTTCACATTGCAAATAAATACATACACACAAACACCAACTGAAATAGAGATACATACCATTATTTATTACAAAGGATTTTGTGAGGTGGACTATTTTGACATTGAATACAAAATAAAAGAAAATATATTGACGACCCTGGCAAGTTGTGCGGTGCTGGTGCACAAGATCGATATTTTTATTATTGTCAGATAAACTCTTTGAAAGAGTACAGAAACACACAACAAATATATATGTATTATTTGTGTATGTGTGTTATCCTGCGCAGTCATGAGGGTAGAGAGGTGAGGTGGCATAAGAGCCTTATCATCGGTTAGGTTTTTCGAATGACATGAGGAGGAGACGGACGATGGCAATGGCGGTAGCATAGTAACAGAACTTGTGAATTCGAAGCAAAAATACGTGTATGTGTGTGGCCATTTTGCTATTGATAGAGTGCTTTACAATGCGTCCTAGCGATAAGCCTATCAGCTGGTACTATGGCAAAACTGCGCCGCGGCAACCAAACACAACGACGACGACGACGACGGTGACGTTTTCTCTATATGTATATGTAATAGCCAAATGGATTCTTCGACGATAGCAAATGTTATACAGAGTTGCGGTTAACTCAGCTCTGTGTATGAAATAGAAAAAATAAAAACGAAAGGGAAAAAATATGAAAAATTGAAAGTACTGTCGAATTCAATAACTGCTATTGAAAAAAATAAAATGATACTTCTGTACACTGACTGTGCAATAAAAAATATTCTTAAAAATTGCTGCTATTTTTTATTCCAATGTATGTTATTAGACAGAGTGTATAAAAATTCTATTGGGAATTGTCGTGATTATATTTATATGGAAAGGGCTTTGTTGTTTGATTCAGCATAAATGGAGCAAGTGTAGAACAACAGGATATGGCAAGAAATGTCTGCACACATGTGTATGTGTGTATACGTGAATGTTTTGGTGGTACTCTCAACGATGATCTACAAACTTTACCCCACTTGACCCACCAACATTTCTACTTTTGTTTTTTTTTTCCTAACGATGACGTGGATAGGTCACACTTCTCGCTTTTGAATTCAGTATATGTTCTCCCCAACTCCATTTTTGTCTTTCTTTCTTTCTTTCTTTCCAACATCGTCTCACTATTGTTTGACATAACTACATATACATGTACATAGAACTTCGTTACAATTCTTTTATCTAACCCGGCACAATCGGCGAGCTACAATTTCACTGAAATATTTACGCCGCCAACCGAATTTTGATAAACATACATAAACATGTTTAACAGATAAATATGTGCATATTAAAAGACACAGAGGAATTCAAAATAACAAAGTAAAAAAAGAGATGGCATAATATTTGGATAATGTAACATTAACAAAAATTGTTGCGCGTCACAAAGCCAAGGTTATTATTATTTCTATCATTATTATTTAAAAAAAAAAAACATTCACGTGCTCAGATCATTTTTCAAATTGGACGTTTTTTGTCACGCGCACGTCAATAATAAGGGTGATGTATAACATGTTGGATTGCAGCTAAAGCATCTGTGGACCCTTTTTCCATCCTTTGTGTTACTCTCACGAATTTTTTCCTTTCCCCCTTGTATACAACAAAATTCGTGAACGTCGACAACGTCACCGTGTTAAAACTTTCTTTCTTTGTTCTCTAACGCATGCGCACACTGAAGAATTGCTTATTCTTCACAAACATTTCTCGGTTCTCTTTACAATAATTTACCGGTGAAGCGAAAAAAAGAAAAAAAAAAAAAAAAAAAAAGAGAAGGAAAAAAAGAAATACAAAAAAAATAAAATAAAAAGCTTTTATCGAATATTTAAAAGCACATTCGCGTTCTACTTTTCGCCAGTTGCTTTTTTTATGTCCGCGTAATATTATACGATGAGGAAATGAAAAAAAAAAAAAAGAAGAAACAAGTGTGAAAACCATATATACATATATTGTTGAAGAGGGTGAGAGAATTATTCTAAATATATTTACTTTAGCTTCAGGCTTCGATACGTTCACCAACTATTCACAAGAAATATAATTCTTTTCAACTATCATCAACTCCTTATTATTTTTCATCGATATTTCACTTAATGCACAACGATAATGACAAACAATTAATTATTTATTGTTGTTGTTTCGAACGAGGACGATTCACCCTATACTTCCCCACTCACGTATAATGAATTTTTAATAGTGTTCAACATCGAAACACGGTACATGGTAATAGTATAGTAGGAACTAACTAAATGAATTCACGCAGTGAAATATCTCCACCATTGAACCAAACCATGACCCGAATAGTTTGGGAGGCGTGTAAATATACCTTCGATTTGATTACGAGCGTACGCTGTGTGCGACGTTGCCAGAAATAAACCGCAGAATTGTGGGTGACTATATGAACGATACAAAAAAAAAAAAAAAACTGTTCGCTACAATAAAGCAACTCGAAAAAAAAAAAAAAAAAAGTGGAAACAAAATGGAAAAAAAAAGAGACGGGGAGAACAATAAAAGAAATAGAAAAAAAAAGAGGATACAAAACGCGAATAGGGTGGAATAGGGGAGGGAAAAAAATTTTTTTCCTCTCCAACGAAATGACTATCGATCGTCGTTCGTCGTTATATACCATTTACACATTCCGTGACGGTAATTGCTTTCAGGAATTCATGTGTTACGCCTGACGCAGTCCTTCATATATTGAATTGCTCACCCGAACAAGTAAATAGCGTGCACAAACATCATTGGCACGTGTGCCAATAATATAACAATGTTTTTCAGGAAATTGAAGATAGAAGAAAAAGATAATTGATGAATAATAAAATGGTATTGTATTGTATTATTTTTATTTTTTCTTTGTCTTTTTTGTTATTTCATTGACATCAAAGGGTCGATTTTGTTGTCACACGTGGTGTTTTCAAAGTGTATAAAGAAACCGATGATAACACACCCCCCAATAGACTATATGACTCTACGAATATTAAACTACTTGAATAAATTCCGAAACAATATTATTGTAAATAGTAACTACAACTTATGTAAAAAAAAATTTTACTGTGTAAATATCGATGTATAAGTTGTTGAAAAGTTGAGAGACAGCTGTGTGCGAAGAACACACCTGCCCTATTCTCAATGGGCAAACGACGACACCTTTTTTCTCCCTCAATATATACATATACTTCATAGTGCCTCTCAAATCCCAATTCTATTTCCTAACGGAAAATTGTTCTCCCATATATAAGTATGTATACGGTAATCTCTTTGTTCTACCTGAAACTATATTATTCTCTTCCGTCTTTTCGCACATGAATGAATCAAATATTCTTTCTTATAATTCAATGAATTCACTTTATACCTAAGAATTATAATTCCAAAATCTACTAAACCCATGTATAAGTATATATGTGTGCGCATAAATCGAATATACCTGCGTCAGTGAATCGATAAACAGCGATTACCAAATATGAATTATTAACATTCAAACATTTATCACTGTGTGTGACTTCAAGATGAGAATATTCAGCAACGAAAAGAAATATAAAAAGGCAAAAAAAGAAGACGTATAGAACGAGTTAGTCCGGACATATATTCATCAAGGTTCTCACAACAAAATAGAAAAAAAGGAAAATAAAAAGTCATGTACAATAATAATAACGAAACTAGAAAATAAAACACGTTTGTAATTACTCGTCTATTTTATAATAAACATCACGATGATGTAATAACATAATACTGAATTCATGTATGCGCATATGTAGTAATCATCATTATTTAAAATTTTATTTGACTCAACGTTCAACGATAATTGGAAAAAAATTTGAACAAAAAAATTGCTCACGAATACATAATGAAACAATAATATATTGGCTTTCAGTTGCTGTTACATAATTTTGGAATCGTCTGGTCAATTTTTTTTTTGTTTGTTGATAATTTGAAGAAGAAGAAGAAATATATGCATAGATATATTATAATTATTTTCTCAAAAATATAATATTTTATATATTATAGGAGACATGAATTTTATCAAGGCCCTAATGGCGATGGTACCACCACCGCCACCACCATTACATACAACTGGCGAAGGTCACTTAACCTTGAGAATGCGCAACTAGTGACTCTCCACGTGGTGGCTACGAACTTTCCTATACACCGGCAGCCATCAATCGTGAGGTTTCAAGTGGGGATAAAACGAGGAGGATTTGAGGGGGCGAGTGAAAGAGAGACGAAGTGGTAGAAGAGACGAAGTGGAACTGAAGGTGAGGGTAGATGAACGTGAGTTCTGGAAACCTGACTACCCATCTTTGAAAAGGAATTCTCTCACTCTTTCTTCCTTTCTTTCCTTCACATATACATAGAAAGAGAGAATATAATATATGAGCAGCAGGTAAACCCCACGTTCTTACTTCTTCTTATTACTCTCCCCCTCTGTATTCTGCACAGGAACCTTCGCTCCCTACTTTTATACACCAACTGCTTTTCGTTTCTATACTATACGAAATAAATATATATCTATACACAGCTGCAAATCTCATCTTTCTCTATGGTGTGTCCTCTTTCACTCTCATCCTAAAAACATTGAGTCCATTTCGGTTAGTTTGACTCATGCCAATCTCAAAGAGTCACAGTTTTATTTCAGTTTTATTCCATCGCATTCATTTATCCTATCTTGCTGCAGATCATTCGATCTATTACAACATTATATTACTATTAACCCGTTTATTTGTCATATAATTGTTCATTCAACCACGTTATTTATACTTTATTGCTATTATATGTCACTTTTATATTATAGTTCATGTCGACAGTTTCATGAACACTCTTGGGAATATATAGAGAGAGGGGGCTGATTGAATCGGTTGAAAAAAAATATTATTTTATCCATAAATAATGATATTATGGTGACTCTAATATTATAAAATATTCAACATTCATAAACTTAGATCACTTTATTCCAATTAACTGGAGAATAGAAATGTTTCGAATCTTACTTCTCAAATTTTTCTGTCAAATGAATATTAACTATTGAATAAACTATTATTATGAAAAACCTGATATAATTGGGATTTATTTTCCATCTACTGAAATATTAAATTCAATTGAAATCTGGCATTCTAAATGAACCGGAGTTTTTCATTTCTCCATACTAAATGGTAGTTCAAAAGAAATATTCAATGGTTAAAATATTTCTACATCTCATTTTTTAATTTTATTTTTTCTCCATAAAATATAAAACGAGATTGAATTGACAAGAAGACAAGTTTAAGTCTCAAGAGAGAATGATAAAGAAGTGAATGATTAAAGTGAATTCATCGTTGCAGTAGACAACGAGGAATGAAGTGGTAAAAAGAGAAGAAGAAGCAGACCAAGAATTGGAATGAATGAAAATAAAATTAATAAAAATGTCTGCTATATTCTCCCCAACGTTTTAAAAATTATATATCTATTATTTGTTTTTTTTTTTTTTTACTTCCTTTAGCAGATGCTGACGAATATATATTAATAAGAAGTAAGACATGATGAGTAGTGTGTGCCAGGGACGCACACAACTCCTCATGCTCAAGAAGAATCAACGAACAAAAGCTTTTGATGGTTGAATGTATAGTACATATACAAATACACGCAAACACAATACATTAGGGATCGAGAGAAAACCGGTTAACGGTCGACCAAGTTTGCAATAGCCCTCTTCTCTCTACCTTTCAACATCGGATCACGGCCACACTAACCCATCGTATAGGTATACACAAGGCATGACCTTGAAGTGAAATGAAAAGAAATATATTTGTTAATTCTTTGATGAAGAGTGGAAGGAAAAATACTATTATATAAAATCGATGAGAAAAAAAAAAGATGAAAAGAAAAGAAAAATGTAAATATTGAACAGCTATAATTTGAGTAGATGCGTGAATGAAAAAACAAAAAATGAAAGAATAACTTGTCGCGTGTCAACAGTACATTGTCCCTAAGCTATCAAGGTTTAAATGTGTACATAGACGTATACATATGAAGAATCAACAATATGTGAGACTATGTGAAACGGTTCGCTTGCTATATACTCCGTTGTGCCTCGCCTCGTTTGAACAAATTTACGCGATGGCACACCTATTACATTATATCCGCAACTCATATATGAAAAATGGCATTATGAAAAGCTGTTATAAATTGCTCGACATTATTATATGGTAATTTATCATTTTTCAAATTATTTTCTTGTCTTGTTTTCCTCCATTTTTTTTTTTCTTTTCTTATCAAGCATTGCAATGACGGAGCATCATCAAATACACGCGTGCTCACAGCAGACACATTAGAGTTTATTATTATTCCTTCCTTCTCTTTTTTTTTTTTTATATATATATACTGTTCAAATATTTGTATCGGAGTATCAACGAGTAGCTACGAACACCAACACACTCTTGTAATACGTTGGATTTAATTCATTTACTTGTTACAATGTAAACATCACGATTACAATTGCGTAATGTGATTGTAACTGAAATATTCTGAATGCATTATTGTAGTAATGGAAAAGGGAAAAATTATAATGTCTACTGTGGGAAAAATATTGCTGTAAAATATTGCATTATTGCAATTGGAATATAGTTGAAAGTATTATTCATTGGGGAAATAGTGTTGCAATAACACATTTTCTTTATTTCATGTCAATGTTTTTTCCAATATAGATAAAAATTATTTATTTATTTTTTTTTTGAATTGAATAAGTATTAAAATTATCTGTGTGTGTGTGTGTGTGAGATACTTATGTATTGTATCATAAAAAAATCTTCACGTGCTGCATTGTATTTCATTCATAGAATAAATTGTGTGGAAGTCATTCGATGTTTCAGGTAGAAAAAAAAAAAATCAATTTTTTCCTACGAGTTTGAATTGGATGAAATTCTGTTGTAACTATCGACTATTTTTCTTTTTTCTTTTTGTACTGCAGTATTTCAGTTGATACTATCGGGACAACATTCTTGATCATGAAAATAATTTTCTTTCTCATTTAGAGTAGCTCTAACTATATTTAACGATCAACATGGATATTAACTAATCAATATATCAAAATTACATATTTTTTTTTTTTCCGCTACAAAACAAGGAATTTCTGAAAAATAATTTTGGCGCTCCGAAATAAAAATAGCCACTCGATAGAACTTTTTTCGTATATCATATAAATAAATTTGGCACACGATATAGTATTATTATAAGAAAAATACATTGAGATGGTGAATTTGTGAGAATAAATAGCTGAAATAAAATAAAAAGAATATATAAAAATAAATACGATTAAACAAACGTGCTCATGGGCAAAAAATAGCGTCCGTATAACCACATTGTACATAAATTGTGTTGCGTTTGCGCGTGCGAAAACTTACCTATATACATATATAGGAAAAAGCGCGTCGAATATCTTTGAGCATGCGCATTTGGTATGACGCCCGGTGTATGTTATGTTTGCCGGTTTACACCAGGAACACGCGTTCAGCAATTAAACATTTTATATCTTTTCTTTCTCCAATAAATAACCGCCACACAAACGAAAAAAATTCATAATAAAAATAATAACATAACGAAATAAAAGAAAGAAAAAATTACGAACCAATAGTATGTGGTGGATTTCAAGTTGAATTAATTTCCACTCTGTGTATCAAATGAAAAATCCAGAAATTTCTTCGTACAAATTTCTATGTGTAAATATGAAAAATTTTCCGTTGCCACAATTACAACAGGAAACAGAAGTTGAAAAACTGTTTTCTCACACTCGTAAATTCAATTACTTTTCACAAGGCACAAAAATTCCGAAATACAATTCACTTTATCGTTAGCTTTCACGAATATTAAATGTTCAAACAAACTGTCTTCATATATATATATATATATATATATATATATGGACAATGCCAATAAAAAATTAATTTGCGTGTAAATACACAAATTAAACAGAAAATTAAAAAGCGAATACAATTGAAAAATCGCGTGCACTACTTACAAACACACCCGCACAAGTACACAATTAAAAAAAAAAAAAAAGGAAGACGGAGCAACACGTTTTTTTTTTTTTTTTTTTTTTCTTCAAATTAAAATAATATATAAAGTAATATGAAGAATATAATCTTTGCGTGCGAGACTCAACGACGCAACGCCCCAACTGACTGAATAGATTGAGAGAACGGCGCGATGTCGACGATGAAGAACGAACACACGAGGAGTGTAGAGACGTAAAGGGAGGGATGTGCTCCACGACGCGTCTGTCAAGCGGTCGACGGCGCGTTTTCGAATATAGTGAGGTTATGGATGATATATATATATATATATTGTGTAGTTAGGTATATACGCACGAGAAACCCAACCGACACACCACGAAATGCGCACAATTCGAATTCTTCTTTCCCCTTTTCTTCCTCTTTTTTTTTTTTTTTTTTCAGTACACAATTCTCCCGCTTCTTTCCTGACTCTCGATTTCCATTTATATATACTCGTCCCTTTAGCTATATATATATATTCTTTTTGTCCTTGGCAAACAATTATGAATTCTTTTGATTCAAAATATTTCTTCCTCGTCTCGAGCACCCTGTATAACTCGTAAACATCAGTTTATAATGATAATTTGTCTTTATACCGCACTACTGTATAAAAGTGTTGAAATTTTTGTTGAAAAACATTAAAATTAAAGAAGAATAAGAGAAAAAAAAAATTATACGCGCAATAGATGGAGTGAAGTTGTGTGGGCACGCCACGAGTAGAACGACGCTAAAACTTGGCCACGAGTCGCAACGATAGATGGCGGGAAGGGAGTGAGAGAGAGGGAAATAGAAAGAGAGAAAACGCACCGCCAATTGGCGATGGGGAATAGGTGGTAGAGGGGAGTCAAGATGAGGACAGAAAGCGATTGAGAGTCAGTGGCGACGAGCGTGGTGTGCTTGCGTTGAATGCGAGAGAATGAGATAGTCGAATGTGTTTGGACACGTTTGAAAGAGTGAGAGAGATAAAGGGAAAGATGTATAGAGTCGAACGTTTGCCGCGCGCACAAGAATAAAGAGACGGTATATAATAAGGGAGAGAGGGTCTATACACTCTACGGTCTCTTTAACCGAACGACGAAGGTGGTCGTAAACGGAGAAGTGGGGAGTACAGGCCAACTGGAAACCGGCAATTCTGTCGATTCGGATTAGTTCGGTGTTCATTCGGTAAGACTCGAATGTTCTCGGGTATTTTCGAGGCCGCTCGACGTGTTTCGACGCGTCGTCATACAATCGCCTCTACCCCGTATATACCGCAGCTCCATGTGTCGCTTGTGATTCGTGCACGCACGTGCTCCCCCACATTCGAGTTGATCGCGTGTGAGTTTAACATTCGCGACGATCACGATGAACATGTATATGTATACGTTCACTCGTGGCGCGACGGGAAGAGCGAGACAGAAAGAGGAGCGAGGAGACGAATAACGAAGAAAAAAAAAAGAGGAATAGGATGAAAAAAAAAAAGAAAAAAAAACAAAACAAAAAGGAAATGGAAGAGAGCAAGTGAGATAGGAAAGAAAAGACCTTGCCCACGTTGTGTGTTATGCCGCTGCTGAAAGCCTTCGGGCGCGTCGTCGTGCACGGGTTCTCGGAGCGTTGCCTTGTGGCCCCCATCGCACCCGTTGCCGCGACCGCCGCCAGTCGTTTGTGTTGAAGGAAAGAAAGCCATGGGCGTCGAAACTTGGCGGCTGTCTGTATATTATTATTTTTTTTTTCTTCCAGATTTTCATATATATATATATATATATTTTCCACCCTCTGCATATACATTTCCAACGTCACATCGTAGGTATACAATGTGTAAATGTTTACCTGCATACACAACCACTCGTATAATATTCATAGCATTGTACTATTTACTTATTTTTTATTATTTACTTCGTGACTGCAAACGTGGTGATATTTCACGATGACAAATAATCTTTATTGAGTTGATACAACAATATGATTTAATACAATGGTATTTACTTCATTGTCATGTTTCCAATAGAAATGATGCAAAAATTTATCGAAGAGAAAAATATTTGTCGACGCCAATGGTGCGAGAGTCTCGGCGCGTTGCATCTGCGAATACTACAATGATTGGAGCACGTAAACTTGAGGGGAACCACACGCGCGCCACAGCCGGATTCTTCTCTCTCTCTCTCTCTCTCTCTCGGGTGCAAGAACAAAGCACACTGTATTTCTCACATATAGGTATAAAGAAATACATATATAAATATATAGATATGTGTATTCATACGATGTCGTTATAAACGCCGAATGCACAAAGAGTAGTAGGTACAGTCGATAAATTCTCACATGTGTAGAAATAAAATTGCTCAAAATTGCCTTACATCATTTTTATCCTCCAGATATAGAATCTCTCTGTTTTTTTTTTTTTTTTTTATTTCATTTAGCTTCCTTTTGAGATTTTTATCTATGCCAAAGAGAGTTCTTTCTTATGTATATGTATATGTAGAACCCTATTTTCGATGAAAATAAAATTCTATCGTGTCATTTCATCTGATATTCAAAGACAAAGGCACATAATATCATATTATATATATATATGAAAGGATATTTTTACTTCAACTTCACTTTACGACCCTTCTTGAGCGAAAAGGAGACACGCACTACAATAGCAAAGTTATTGAATTCAATGCTTGCGTGTTTCCTGCTAACTTCCGCGGGATATATGTGTATACTTGGAAATATTTCCATTTGGCATGAGTCAGTTTGCGTACAGAGAGATACGCGTATATTATATATGTATGTATACCAACTACACCACATAAATGTATATGTAGTGTATATTCTCTCTCAATTCTCGTTCTCGACATCATGTTGATGTTATCGGCAGGTGTCTACTGATACCTCAGGAGAGAAATTCTCTCTGTCATTGTTCATCTGGCTGTTGCTTGGTTCGCTTACAAACTCTCTCTCTCTCACTCACGGTCTCACTCTCTCGCTTTCTGTTTCTGGCAACCAGTGAACCCACAGAATCGATTGGGCGGCAGGGCTTATCACACAAATATCGTATACGAGAAAATGCCAGAATATGAAGAGAAAGCAAAAAAAAAAAAGGTAAACACGATGAATTTATGAGTGTGAAAAACAATTTACTGTTCCCCTGAGTTTTATTTGGTGTCTCTGTTTCACACGTTTGTCAAATATTTTCTCATATCCTTTAACAAAACGTGACCTTATTCAACTCAAGCTCTTCGAGTTGTCGCCATGTATTTATATGTATTTATTTGGGAAGAGGGTTTATTCAATCATGATGTATCACCTCTATCACATTTTGTGTATTCAGCAGTGGCTGAGTGTATTTGTATTGTTTTGTTTTGATTAATCACGTGAATTATTTGGATTATCTATACGACAGGTTCCTTTCTGATAATTTTCAATTATATAATTGCGATTGAAAAGAATTTACATTCAGATACATTGACAATGTATAATGTTTATATATTTATCATAATAATATTTCAATTGAAATGTGGTAGAAAATATGAAAAAAAAATATGTATACAAATCGAGGGAATTTTATTCCAATACAATTGACGTATTGATTTGAAAATTATTGTAGTCATCGATATGGAAAATATGGAACAAAAATTCACATCAGAAATATAGGAATATTTTTTGTATTTACCATTGAATAAACTCCAAGTTCTACACGTGACTAATAAATAATATCATTCCATATTTATTCACCCATAAATATAATCATTAAACTGTATTTCAATTGCAAATTAAATTTTTTTTACTTTTCACCCTCTCATTTTTTGTCATAAAAAAAAATAAAATACATAATAAAATTTTATCATTGAAATTTCTTGAATATCAAACACTGTCATTCAGTTATTCTATTTCCGCCATTCCTTTACTTGTGCTTTCATACACGCGACATCACGTTATAGTTATGTTACAATGAGCACAATTACCTATGGAAAAAAAAAAAAGAAAGTAAAGAGGAGGATGAAAAAAATAACTCTCCCTCTATGAATTGTGCAATGTCTCGACTGGAACAATTCCGTCGCGTGTAATGTTACGAGTCATTTGAAATCGACCGTCCTACTTTACTTTACTTACAGGAACACATATTTATATTAGCATCAAATGAGAAACGTTATGTTTTACCACATTTGCGTATACACATATGTGTGTGTCTGTAAATATGTACATATATATGCGCGCAAACGATCAATCAAATTATCAAGGCGTGATTGGAGAGCTTGATGGTCGTTAGGGACTGCCATTTGCATAACATAATAAACTCCTCCGTTTCGCATAATACCATTGGGAACATATCAAATTCCTTATGTGTATGTATACATACATGTGTGTATACAATTATATTTTTAAGAAAGTAATTCCATACACGCATACACATATCCTCAAACCCCGAAATAAAATAATACCCATGAATTTTCTTCTTCTTGGAAAAACCAAACCAACAACTTGAATTTTTTTTTATTTTTTTTTTAATATTAATAACACAGGTCCTGCAACACTGGTTTAATCATTTATTTTTTTTCCTGCATCATCATTTTATTACATAATAAATTACACCAAGTGAACTTAATACACAAAAAAAAAAAACAACTGAATTTCATATCAGTAAAGTAGTGATTAAATATTTTCCAGGAAACTTTGGAAGTACAATGCAGATAATGAATCATTTAACGTTTTGTCGATTTTATCAATATTCAACACATTTACCGCCACGGTGTTTGGCCTAACGATGCATAGCGTGACCCAAGTACATGATGTCTTAGAAAAAAAAAAAAATAAATTATTCATTACCATTAATTAATTGAAAATATTATAAATCACTACTTTCTCCATATATTTAAAAAAATATTTTCCTGAAAATATTTCTCCCCAGAAAATAATAAAAAAAATAATTATCAAACAAAATCATAATTTTCAACTGGACAAAACTACCCTTTGAAATAAAGCGACAAAATTTAAATATTCGAATCCAAAATTACCAAATATCAATTTTTTTTTTTTCCCCCCAAATTAATTCCCCATCTTCCTCTTCAATTTTTATCCCCATTCTATATCATTTTCAATTTTTTTTTATCATTATCCTTTCTCCTTTTTCCCCATACATAACTATAACTAGAAAAAAAAAAAAAGAAATGTCAATATATATTTATTTTTATTCCTTCACTCAAAGCTTATCAATGACTTAACGGTTATATTTGCGTAGCATTGATGGTATTCATAGGGTTATTGTCGATGGAGGTTTTATCTTCACTCGCTTGAACGGGCCAATATTGCGCGTAGAACGTGTTTCTCCATACATATATATATATATATATACGCACGTCGCTTGCCAATACATACCAAGAGGGTTGTCGACGCGAATACGGAACTAACATATACATACATACATAATACATATCCATATTCACAATACAGATATATATACATATGGGAGGGGGTTGATGGTGGAGGCAGGTTCTCGGTTGATCGGATTTTGCATAGGAAAATTTGCATTGAACGATGCGGATACGCGAGTGCGGGTCAACGCTCGCCATATACATGAAGAGCAGACTTTCACACGACTATATGGGGAGGTGAAGAGATTGGATGACGAGGATGAGGTATATCGCGGTGGAGGAGGTGACAGAGGTTGGAGGATGATGGGGAGGTGATGGCAGTGATGGTGGGCTTTGAAATTATGCGGGGGCCACTACTATTTTCCATCATCTCCACCAACCCTATGTTCTATTTACCGTGCGTCGGTAATATATTTAGTCGATATCATGCACATATGTCCCATTATATCTATACACACCCAAATATATTATTTTCTACATAACTATACATATATGTATATATATGTATGAACAGTATCCCTTTGGGGCACAATGGCGTGGTCATCGCGTTGTCATCATCCGTCACAGGAAGGAAAACCTTTTTTGAGTGTATAGATAATGATTAACCCTCATTATGAATGGATAAAATTCTCAGTTTGTATATATTTATACACGTATATGTTGAACACGCAGTGTAAAAGTACCATGCATATACATATTGGATTACGATGTATCGCAGATGTAATGGTTTCATCGTTAGAGCTTTTGTAAAAGCACATCATTAATCTGCATACAAATATTGCTATCATGAATATACACATATGTATTCAAATATGATTATGTGTTTGCATATGTGCCCTTTGGCACTTTTCAATTTGACATTGTATAATGTATGTTAGAATGTATATATTTATTTTTGATACAAACACTTTATGCATAGGGATTGCTAATATGATGCACACGTTGGAACATGTTGGAATTTATAATGATGTGGATGAGAGTGGTGGTTAGGAGGAGCGTTTGCATTCATTTTTTCTTCTAATTAGAATTTTAAACATTTTTTCATATGTTCCATTGTAATACAGTGGATTGTGTATTGATGCTATGATGAATTTTTAGTAAGGTTAAATATTATCGTGTTTGGAATGTTATGATGAATGTAGTTATCATTGATTTTACAGTAAGAATTTAATTTTAAATTGTTGTTGTAAATTTTTCAAAAATATCACATTTTTAATTGTAATTTATATCGAGAGGAATTTATTCTACAATCAATCATTTTATAATTGAATTAATATAATATCGTGATAAGTCTCGGATTTAAACGTATCACAGATAAATTTTAATATGGTCTCACTGTCACTCGATAATCACTTATTTATCATGACGTTTCATCTATTTTAATATTAGTCATATTAAGAATGCAGCTGAGTTCAAGTCTAGTGAAATGACTTCCACCTTGTATTACTTGTGTTGCAATTTCTCCCAGAGATTATAATAGAAATTATTTATATCATCAAAATAATTCACCATTACAAATAATACATACAAATAACATTACTCAACTTCACAGATATAAAATTCGTACAAATATTTCCACTTGTATAATACACTATTGGCACATTCCAATTTCGAAAATGCATAATTTATACACGATATCACATGTTGTATATATTTTTAATAACAACTCATGCATAACAATAATAATAATTATTACTATAATAACGTATACGCTTGACATGTCAAACATGATAACGATGTATATACCTTGTATACAAACGTGCAATTATCATATAAAACTTGACATCGGAAAGCTCAATAAAAAAACAAAAAATGAAATTGAATTGAATTTAGCAAGAAAAAAAAAAGTGAGATGAGATTGAAAAGCATTTGACTATTTTTTTTTTCTGTTTGGAAAAAAAAAATCCAATATGAACAAATCTCGGTATGTGTGGTTGGTTGAACGGAGGGGGTTGTGAAGGTGAGGGGGTGGGTCTCGTTAATTTACGCGGAAAGAACTCGTATAGCCTATATATGTATAACGCCTCATCCATTTTAATTTCGGTCTAACGCTTGCAGCGTCTCCTATCCATGCACTCGGTGCGCGTTGTATAGTGAGAGGAAGAGAGGGGTGTATATCGTACCACCGCCGCAACAACCCCCTCGGGTCGTCTAGTGCGATGAACGTGTATACGGTTAACGCTCGCGGATGCATGGAATTTTTCATTAAATCGCTGCGCGGCGCGGCACAGCCATTGCACGCTTTACCATATCTCCCATCCTCTCACTTTTTCCTCTACCTACCTCTTTAGTAGTGTATAATGATGCATCAGACTGCTGCTATCCGTACTATATGCATATATATATATATATATATATATATATATATGTGTGTGTGTGTGCATTTCTGTGTACATAATATATATATTTGTGTGCAATTCACCAGTCAGAAGATTTGTATCTCGGCAGCAAAGCATTTGTGAAACGGTAAATAAACTTCAAAAGACGTCATATGAGTTATTGAGATCACAAGAGATAAAACGTTGTATAAAAAAGTTTTAAAAGTAAAAGTTTACTTGATAAAATTATAATACGGTATAAATAGTAATGTTATCCTTTGCTATGAACATTGTGCAAGGTGAATTGTCGGATGAAAAATTTTTTTAGATATTTTAATTTGTGGAATTTTTTAATTAACATATTATTCCAAAATTAATAGCAATATCACAATATTTTTTATTTAAAGCATTTCTTTCTTGTAGACAGATGAATGTATATAGGAATATACTTTTATTTATGATTGAACTTGATCAATTTTATACAATCAAGAAATTAATCAAAGTCTTTTCCAAACGTAGTTGACGGTTGATTTCGAATCAAAATAAAATGTCAGATAATTACTAATGTTAATGAAGAAATTACAATGAGACTTGAATAAGATTGGATATCTATAGTGACGATTATTTGATATAGATTAACGATAGCAATAGGTTTTCAAGTATAGATATCACTGAAAGCAATTAACGTTGAGCGAGAAACAAAAATAAAAGAGTTTAGAATAACGATAAAATCATTATACATTAGGGAAAGTTTTTGACTATCGTTTGACCGCTTATTCTATGAATGTATTCAATGTTTGAGAAATGTAATTAATTTGCCACCACATCTATTCATGTTACAGATCCGCGAGTTCACCATCAGATTGAGTGAGAGTTAGAGGGACAGAGGGACAGAGAAAGCGAGAAGCATCATCATTTCTCTCAATTCTACCAGGTAAATTAAATCCCGGATCTGCCACTCGATGCCTGAACTCGAGTCAACAAACTCTCAACCAAGTCCTTTTGGTGATTGCGTTCGAAATTGGTATCTATGTATATTTTATATATACATACATACATACATACAGATATATACAGCTAAATTTATATATATATCTAGAAATCTCATCGATAAGACCTCGTTCACTTTCCTCATTGACCCTTCATTCGCACAAATTTGTTTCCTGATAAAATTTGCACACGTACTCCAAAGCTCATCATTGGGAAAAAAAGAAAGAACAAAAAAATAAGTAAACATATAAAATAGAAATAAATAAGAAAAAATAAAACGTTCTTTTGAATTATCTGTTATATTATTTTTATATCAATATTGTATTTATAAATGTCAATATTCAGATTGCATTTTATTTTTTTTTATTCAACGTACCTGATTGGAATAATCAATTTTTTTCATGTGATTTATCTCTCTTTGACTCATCTAGAGCTGTGGTTTTAAATATATCACAACGATTCATTCAAGAATGCCAGAGGATTTCAAAGGATTTTCAATTTTTTTTTTTTTTCATTACTAATTCCCTAGCAAATAATTGCTAATTAAAGGCTTGACATAATGATCCTCGTTCAATTTATTTTCATCATCAAAGTTCAAGAATTATTTGTGCTTTGGCCATGGACATACAGAAAATGGACAGTGTATATGAGCAATAATTTCATAATCATTATTGTCATTGTGACACTACCAGTTGTCATATGGTTATATCACAAAATGACGTGTATGAGTATTGCAAAAAGTAATATACATGTATATGAAGTTTAATTGAAGCTTTTGCCAACAATGTTCACTTACACTGACAGCCCCCAGAGTGCGCATCAACAACGCCTCACTTAATTATCCGAATTTGAAAGTGTAACAAGTTACATAGGCTGTTTCAACAACTATCACGATCAGTCGTGAATAAACGTTGATAGTGTTTAATCGAGTTGAAAATATTTTATCAGTGTCATCAGTTTTTAAAATATTACACCTACATAATATTCTAATTTAAACAATAAACTATAATTAATTGTGTATGACTTGATAACAAATTGATATATCCATCTGAGACTCATATGTTTTTTGTTTCTTTACAACAATGTATCATTATTTATGGTTGATATTAATGTTTATTTGCATTAAAGCTGTATCAAATGAACCTATTGTACGCACTAAATTTGGTCCCATTCGTGGTAAATGGACAACTACCAATCGTGGTTTGAATGCCGCTGCTTACCTTGGAATTCCTTATGCCCAATCACCAGTGGGACAACTTCGTTTCAAGGTGAAATAACAAATTAGTATATAATATATTCCAACAATTGTATGTGTGTGACCATCATTGACTATTAATTTTATCATTAACTCTTTTATTTTTCTTTTTCATTTATATATTCGCCAGAATCCACAGCCATGGAAACAACGTTGGATGAATGTTCACAATGCAATTGAGGATGGTCCAATGTGTCCACAATTAAATGAAGATATGGAGGTTATTGGCAATGAAGATTGTCTCAATTTAAATATTTTTGTACCACAGGTAAGACAATTATAAACAAACAAACAAACAAAAAATGGATTATAATAACTTTGACATATATAATATATTCTTTGATAAGACTATTTTTTATGCGGGTGTGTGAAAGTTTTTGTCATTTCTGCTGTTGTTATGATATTTTGCAATTATGTGGTTGGAGAAGTAACACGATCTCCATTGTCAGTGGAGGCCATGATGTAATTAGTGAAAAAGAGTCGAGGTCGCGCGCATGACAAATTACTCGGATAATTCATCCGTGATGGGTGGGTAGGGAGAACGAAAGAATCCTCAATGCGATAAAACGCTTGCCATATATACATTTACATTCACTATATGAATATACGTATATATATATATATATTTTTATATATTATAATTAAAATTGTGAGAGATTCGTATATAGAGTTTATTTACCTACACTTCAACGTAAACAAATACGTTTATAGAACGTAAAAAAAAAAAGAAGTGAGGTAAATAAAAGTGAATATAATCCTGTGGACTTTTCCCTAGATTTCTGACAAACGGAAACTACCAGTTTTGGTATTTATTCACGGTGGTTCTTTCACTAGTGGAAGCAATAACAGTACTTTATATGCACCGGATTATCTACTAGATCAGGGAATAATACTTGTCACAGTCAACTATCGCCTTGGAATATTAGGTAATTGATAAACCCTGAAATGACACACATACTATTTAGCATTTTAAATTGCATGCTGAGCTTATATCGACCCAATGCAAATTTCTTTTTTTATTTTTAATTTGTAGCCAATGGTTAACTGAAACATTCACGTGTACAAAATGAAATTTGGATATAAATTTATGTTGTTATTTGATTATAAATGGAGACATTGCAGTACTTTTTTTTTTCCTGATCAAAGAATTATATCAATTCAATGGCTTCAAAATCATTCTAAAGTTGTGAAGTAATTAACAACGAATATTTGCAATTTAATATCATGAAAGAAAATACTTTTTATCTATATTTCTATGTAGCAAGAAATCGAACTGCACTTAATTGAAACGACTTATCGTCTATCACTGCTTCCAATATTGTGTATAGGGTTTCTCAGTAGCGGTAACGAGGCTTCACCCGGAAACTACGGTCTGAAGGACGTAATCGAAGCACTATTCTGGATACAGGCGAACATTGAGGAGTTTGGTGGCAACGCAAGTTTGATAACATTAGCTGGACATAGTGCTGGAGCTGGTCTTGCACATCATCTTGCCCTGTCTAACCGTACTGAGAATCTCTTTGACAAGATTATCACTCACTCGGGTTCAGCTAATGCACCATGGGCTATACACACACCTAAATCAATGAAAATGAGATATATTACAGTTGCAATTGAATTAGGCTGTGCCAACAATCGAAAGATTATGGAGATAAGTGATCCGAATAATGAATTCAACACGGATCGTGAAAGTATTGTTGAAGATGATAAATCAATTGTGGAATGTTTGAGGGAAAAAAGTCAAGAAAAAATTACTAAGATGCTGACTTATTTTGTGTGTATTATTTTCAAATGTTATTTTCATTTTTTGTTTCAATATATATTTCATTTGCTACAGGGATTATTTTATTTTTTATTATAGCATTTGTGGCGAGAAGGTAATCCTTACTGTAATTTTGGACCGACAATTGAACCTGAGGCAGAAGATGCAATTATTACCAAACATCCAATGGCTACCATTGAGGATAACGAATTTCGTGACATTCCCTGGCTATCTGGTGTCGTTACTGATGAGGGATATTTAAAATCAACTAGTGAGACTCCTAATTTATTCATTGTTTTTAATTAACTGACCCTTTTGCACCTGGAGAACTAAATATTTTTCAGACGTGTGACGAATTTATTGCAATAATTTGAAAACTGTAAATAAATTTAGAGAACTCTAGTCACGAGTTTGTCGTTGATAATATTGAATATTAATTTTCAAAAATGAATTTGTCTCCGTTCTTGAGAAACGATCAATTTCTTACGTTTTCTCTTCAGACGCTTGTGCACTGATTCAATGTGTTTATGATTTGTTTATTTATATTGTTTTATTTTTTGAAGGTATGATTTTGAATAACGAACTTCGTGATGAGTTTAAGGAAGAATTTGACGATGTGGTATCATTTGTTTTGGAACAGGAAGAAATCATTGGAAAACAAAGCGAATATGTTGAGGAGTTAGTGAAATTCTATTTCCCTACTTCTTCTAACGATACACATAAACTAAAGTCGTTTATGCATAATGTTACAATGGTAACGAAAAAAAAAAAAAAATAAAACGATTAATCTCTTTTTTTATTTCGACACTTCGCTGAGAATAATTCAATTTCCTCCATTTCCCCATTTCAGATGATTGGCGATGCATTAATTACATATTGGAGTTTTGAAGCATTAAATGCACAATCGTTAGCGATGAATTCAAGTGCATTCTTCTTTGAATTCTCATATGATGGCTCATTCTCTGGCACTTTTGCATACGGAACAACTCAGCACTTTGGTAAATATTCGCGTTTAAAAGCTGACTACAACTAAATGAAAATAAAAATAAAATTGAAGAGCTTCATTAATTTATTTTGTGTAATATCAAATGATATTATTTTCATAAAAATTCTCAGGAGTTACACATGGCGATGAAATGAATTATATATTTCCAATTTACAATAATATGTTTGAGGATCTGGATCTTCATAATACACTCAATGACATAACAATGGTGAATATTATGACGGAAATGTGGGCGAGTTTCGTGAAAACTGGGTAAATATATAAATAATTACCATAACTCAAAACGTTTAATATTTATCTCCACCACAAGATTATATTTGCACTTGAAACAAGAATAAATTTTCATTTTTAATTCAAGTCCCAATCGCAAAATTTGATTGAAAATTAACATATTTTCGTATGGTGGCATGTTTGCCAATAATAATTATGATAAATAAAATATCTGACGTAAATAGCCACACCCATGACGGTATAAACGTTTAGTTAATGCATGTGTGTTTGTGGTTTTGGATGATACAACGTGCTTAATTTAGTATTGAATTCTCGCCATTCCGTTTGGCTGATCGATCAAACGATATCCGTCGATCTCCTTCATTTATTCACAGAATACCAAGCGCTCAACTATCACCACAGTGGCAGCGATATCAAGAGGATTTCCGATTCATGAAGCTCGGCATGGGAAGATCGCCGGATATTTTGATGGAGAACGACTTCCATCCAATGAGAATGGAGTTCTGGAACAATCTCATGAGTTCAGTTGGTGCTCCAAGGGATACACTTTTTCCACCAACCATTGAAGAGGATGAGGATGATGATGCTCCAAATCAACTAATGAAGAATGCCACAACATCAGGTGATTCAGTTCAATCAATTTTATTTGACACACGAATCATATTTATTCTCACAATTGGATATTATATTTTTTAATTATTTAATTATTTATATCTCATGTAGAGAAGTGAATCAAATATTTTCTTATCCCTATATAATCGCAGGGAAGAATAATAAACTGTGAAAAAAAAAAAAATGATAATAATAATGATGAAAATATTTATATATGTATGTAAATAAAATTCAATTCCACCGAATGTGCATTTGCAGTATTTCAAGAATTTTTTTTTTTTTTTTCACTTTTTCTCTACTCAATTATTTACATATTTATGTAAAGCGCTGGAATAATTCCCAAATCCTTTTTTATTCCGGAAATTCGTGGCAAACGCGAAAAAAAGAAGATAAAGAAAAAAAAAAAAAAAAAAAGCACAACAGAACAAAACGGAAATTTGCAGTCTTGAAGTGAACACAATTTCACCGCTCAACTTTAATACAAAATTTCATGAAGTACAGAGAGTAAGCAACTATTAATCATATACTACAATCATATTATAAAGTTTGCTATCTGAGCGAACTTGAGATATAGAGTTACACACTCAACACACACACACAAAATAAATTTTATAATCCAACAATAATTCTATATAGATCTGAATGCAAATGAATAAAGGTTAAATGGAATTTTACTGTTACATTAAACAAAAAAAGAATCATCCGGCTTTTCTATCCAAGGATTAATTGATACTACATGGACTTCGTAATTTTCTTTTCTTTTTTTTTTGCCCTTTCTATTTATCCCTTCCATCATCTCATTCTTCTCTCTCGATTTATTGTTATCAGTCGATTTGACCTAGCCAACGAGAGAATAAAAGCCAGGTTTTGTCGCCAGACCTGATACTGATTGAACGAGGAGGACAACATCGATTTCAGGTAGAGTGAGTGTGTGTCCCCTTCGTCCCATTTGACTGGAATCGTAACGGCCGGGCAATTTGCAGTCGCACACGAGCTTTGAAAAAAAAGTAGAGGGGAAAAAAAAAAAAATCGCAGCAGTCGAACGACCAGTGTTGCTAGTTGGAAACGAATAGAAAAAAAAAGTAAACAAAAAAGAAAGAAAAGAATGAACAATAGAGAGTGAAAGATGGAAAGAGAAAGGATGAAAAAAAAAATGTTGCGGAGAAGACAAAGAGAGTGAACATAGGTATGAGAATGGCGGTGAAGTAGATGGGTTTGTAGTGCAATGGTAAAAGGCGAGAGTACATGGTAAAATGGCCCCTGGAGAGGGTTATTCGTTTGCGTTTACGTGAACATTCACGAGTGTTGCAGCCACCGCCGTCGCTGTGCACGTTGAACAACTACGTAAACGGTATAACGGACCAACACATACACACGTGAATATATATATATATATACAGGTACATTGATTGACAATTTGCATAGACAAATAAGTTTGAGTTCTGATGAGGCGTGAGCGTATGTTTACGCAGCAGTCGAATAATTGTTTTCATTTGACAATTGAATGACCCCTTTTTGGTCAGACAACATTCAGATATATCTCCGATTATAGTTAAAATAAAATTAGTATTCAATAGAGAGGTTAAACTTTTATCAACTAATATTAAAACTCACTTCATATTTTTTAATATTACTTAATCGTACAAATTATTCACATGTCTAAATATCTTCTATTTTTTTGCCCAACTCAAGTATAGATTTTACAGAGCCATTTATCATTTCGACTATGACAATTTACTGTGTATGAACTATCAAATTCTCCAGTCCAGTCACTCACAGAATCATGTGGCTGATATTGGACACAGACAGACAAGCAGAAAGATAGAAAGAGCCGTAGACAAATAATATACCAACAGACAACATGATAAAACCATATTTTCTGGACTCAGGAGATCCAAAGTCAACGAGAATTTTCGAGGATCACCCAAGCACATATCCCAAACGATGCCAATACTCTTCTTATTATAATAAATAGTACAATGGCAAGAAAAAAGAATGAAAGAAAAGGATAAATAAATAAATAAATAAATAGAAAAGATGACAAAAAAAAGATATTGGCGAACTGTCGGATCAAATGTCTGAATAAAAATGTGAAAATAGAAATAGAAAAAAAAAAACTAAGCTGATTGATATGCATGGTAGGTATGGATAGAGGTAGCCGCATATAGCAGCAATACTACACCCATATATAGAACACTATGATGCATTTCCCGTACTTCGACGAGAGATGGAAATCAAGCATCGATTACGGGTGTGTGTGCGATACGAGGCTTGCACATACAGTCACTCTCGCGTCGCATGATAGCAGTTAGCTGGGTGCTAACGTGCGAGTCGCACAATGCACTAATGCGACATATTGTTCGCGGCAGTAAAAATTGCCCCTCGTTACGGATTACAATGCGAGCCAAGCCCGGCATGAACATCAACAGAACACACAGACCCACACCTACATAGACAGATACATTTACTATCGTCCCTTTCTCAACGTGAACTTATTCTGTCGTCTGTTGTCCTGCTGCAAATTTCACACTGCTACAATTCGTCACCATTATACACCTCCATCCATAAATCATAAATACAATTCGCTGACAATTTTGATGAACTTCAACAAAGTTCGCTGGTCTCCATCTTGATATTTGTAAAAGCTTTATGTATAGTGAATGCAGCATTACATTAAATCTACGAACAAGCAACTATACACTTGTAAAGCTTCCTTGTATTTTTGTTCTATTAATAAACTGCCAAAGTTGAATATTAAATCGTAACAGTGACCAGGACCAGAATATTAAGTCAATGATAATGGATAAATTAACATGACAATAGATGGAATTGTTTCAAGGGATTGTCTTAAAATCCTACTGTTGTCTAGATTGACAATATCTACTGAGGTTGTCACAATAGCACAGTACACATATGACAGCTAGCGTGTGTATGTGACTAGTTCCAGTTACACATCAATTTTAACTTCAATTTTTATAATGCTAGAAAATCCTTTCACAATGTCATAATAAATAAAGAGCAGAGTTATCACAATCAGACGAGTAGTTCTGAAATCCCTAGTGGGGAAGATAATTGAAGAAGATTCAAGACCTCTGGTCAGTTCACAGCTAATGCTTCAATACTTCCTCTTGATTCTCCTTTAATTTGTCTCGAACTATCTGCTGTGAGAGATTGTACTTCAAAGACACTTCATGTAACTAAATTATACAGATAGATTAATCAATCACTAGTATCCATTCAAATTGAATTGAACTCGACTTTATGCTAGTTAACGACTTATATTATCATCTTCTTCTTCTTCTTTGATTGCACTTATGATGTGGATAATTATCCAGCTGATAGCCTTCATAATCACTCACTAAGTTAACTTGCTATGCAATAGAATCACTGACACAAATGTCTTCATCATTTAGACAAGTTTCGACCCATCTTGATGCGCCATGTGTTTCTAGCACGCCAATAACAATAACACGACAATATTCCATCCGAAGATATTACGTTTAATATATGTATATCTATATGTAGACATACGTGTAGTGTGTATGTAGAGGTTGGGTTTGAGGACGAGGATATACGATAACCTGATGGAATTCGATTAATCGCGAAACGAGGCTCTTGGCCTAGAAACCACCGACAACATTCACGTTACAGAAGTCTCATGGGAAGCAAGGATAAGGGTTACGACATTATAATATATGCAGATATACTCCCTCTTCCTTCTCACAATGATGATAAAATTCCCTAGTGACATGACCCATACAACTTTCAGTCATGAAAAATAAAATAATAAAAATGATTTTACTTGTATATGAAGAATGTTGATTTATTTATATACATATTTTAAATTAAAATGTTCAGTTTGAAAATAACTATTATAGGTTTTAACGTTTGTCAATAATCGAATACACTCGTTTGTTTTGTAACCACGAAATTGGTCAATCAACATAGAGGGAACAAGTGCAACGTGTGCGCCTGCCCGCATCGACATCTTTTCCGGTTTGAAATATTGTCATTGGGCACAACAGTGATGGTGCAATGGAAATGGATTCAACGAGAGAATTTTCTGATGCGCAACGTTCAAATTTACATGAGTTGAATTCAGCGTTTATATATATATATGTAGCCGATGGCAAGAGACAAAACAACGCGAATGTAGTGTGTATGTGTGACTATTGTATATACACAAAGGTATTTAAATTATACATATACGAATAAGCCCTGGGATTTCATCGCTCTTCGTCTCTGTATCAACCCAACGCATTTTCAATGTGTTGTGTGGATCTGTATTTCCATGGATATTTTCGATACACAAACCCATCCGTATTTCATGCATCGTTGAATTTACGAAGGACCCAATGCAAAAGTGAGGTTAATTGTTGAATATTTTTTGTTTTTTGTTTTTTTTCTTTCGTTTCCTTTGTTGTTTTACACTTAACGATTCAAACAACAATATCACGACGTTTATTATTCAGTGTATGAATATTTTGTTCAGTGGATATGTGAAAATAGAATAGTAATAATGTAGTATGGGTTATGGAGAGTTTACTTTCAGCATGGCTTACTACTGGCATCATATTTCCATATGTGACTTTTCGCCAACGGGCTATGTGGAATATGTCAGAAGAAAATCTGTACTCTGCGGAAATCGAGTGTCGAATATAGTGACATTACAACTGCTGCGGGCAAATCTACTGCTTAGCATATACATATATTTATATTCTTTTGTTTTGTCTCTCGTCACAATTCTTCAGGGAAAAACTGTGTACGAGTTGCATTGAGAGAAAGAGTAAATGGACGCTTCAATGCTGTCTGCGACAAGACAGCAAGAGAGAAAAGACAAATGGCAGCTACGTGAAGCGCACATGATGCTCATAGGTGCATGCTCATGTGAAGGAATGTAACGATGGAAATTGCTCAAATATAAAAGACGAAAAAAAAAAAAAAAAGAAAAGGAAATTGAAAATAAAATAGAGATGATCCATAAGTGAGTCATAGCACAGAGATATTCACTGTAGAATTGCAACGATTCGACTTATGTGAAATAGAAAATAAAATAAAATTATTGAATCAAACTATATTACAAGAGAAAATTGTACTGTGAATTGGAAACATTTTCGTTCAGTTACTTCAATAAATTAGAAAACACTTTGAAAAAATACCATCAATAAAACAAACCATAGAAATGTCCAATAGAAAAATATCAAGTATTGATAAAAAAAACTGATGACATCTATCAAATTAATTTCAATCGCGGATGATCTCTCTACTTTCCACAACTTTACGTATTTGTTGAATCATTTTCACGGAATTACAGCATTGAAGAAAAATAATATGAATGTGTATACGAGGTAAAGAGAACTGTAAAGCAACAAAAAAATAAAAGAGTATCAAGCAAAGTCACCTGGCGTTATTTGGTGAATTTGGCGCTTGCACGTTTTGACGTCAAGCCGTTACTTCACGATATAGTTAACATGTAACACCACTATGTATATATACTAATAGCATCGTTGCCACGTCCGACGTTGAACTCCACATGTACATACACATATTTGCAAACGCATCCAAACATGGATGCGCACGCGGACCTACCACTCTCTCTCTCTCTCTCCCTGTATATACATATACCTACAGCCCAGCTTGGCGTATACCTAGTAAATAATGTAGGTAAAGCCTCATCTCTTCCCCACTCGACAAATTCAAATCCGTGGGTTTAACGTCGTGGCCAAAGGATTATGAGTTGTATCCATAGTACGTAGCGAAAGCGCCACGAGCAGCGAAATCTAAATAATATCTGACTATATACTAACGCCATGAACCTCATCATAATCTATATACAATAAATTTTTCATTATCAGCAGCACCAATTTCCATAAATTACTTATGTCTCAAAATTATTTCAAAACATATTTAACAAAGTTTTATATTTATATTTTATGATGTGATATATGTATGTATAAATCATAAATAATTGATATTTTTGCTTAATTCCAGATCGATAAGTTACCACCGCAAGTCTAGTTGAGAGGGTTGCACGTTACTGACGTTGCTCAAACCACCAAGAGGAACCACGAGAACCCCGCGCGTTCTCACCATACTCTCACCACCTTCCTATCCAACCTCATCCGAAAACCGCTAACTTGCACGTGCATGAGCTTTGTTGGTAGATGAGAGTGTGTTGCAAGAGGAAGAGAACAAAACCTTGCCAAACAATTTTATAACAAAAATCACTGTGTTCAAACGCACCCGTTTGAACGTTGTGGTTGTGTATGACCACGTATATGAATATCCGACACAAACAACGGTACTGTTGAAAGTATTGTTGAATTCACGCCTGGTTGCGGTTTTATCAATGAAAACCATTATAATGTTGTGTATAATAATGATGGGGAAATATTTGGAATCATGATACATTGGCGAGTGCCTCTTGTGCTATGAAAAAACATGCACTTGGCAGCTTGGTATAATGTGGTTGGTTTTTTTGTTAATACAAACTATATAACCATGTCAAGTTCATATTTTGCCGTTACTTTTTGTAGCAAAAATTTCCCTGTCGATTGTATTAAATGTTGATTAAACATCTGCTAATAGCTGTTCAATTATTCATAATTAATTTCCTACACATTATGTAGGAATCAACTCCAACTTTCCAACAATTGTATAAACTTCTGCGTAGTTTTTCTGTCCTGTTTCACGATTGTTAGCCAGTTAAACAGTTCCGAATAATTTCACAAATTGATATCCAGTGAATTTTCTATTGACTTGTATATAATGTACATTTCCACAATTGTACTGTTTCAGACTGCAATCATTCTCGTTGAATTCGGAATAACATATAGGCGGTATTCATATAACATTGCTATCATCTCTCATTATTCACCATGTAACAGAATAATACCTACGTGTTTGTACGTATGATATTTGTTTACCCATTTGTATAAAGCAGCCTAAAATATTTAACATTTCGGAAATACTGTTGTTTATTTATGCATTCATGCGACAATACATATTTCTATTGAAGTATCAATATTAATGGGAATAATAATTCGGACTGCCACCGTATTGATCAACGCCTATTTGGTGAATACATGTTAGTTCCATGCGACAAACTGATGAAACCATGTCAAAATTTATGAATATATAGCAAGGCCTCTGTAGTCTGATACATTATACTCAGAAATGATCACAAACCATCGAAATCTCTATTAGAAGGTCCAGTTTAAGGAATACTAAGCACTTGTGCGGGAAAACGGCAGCGGCCGCGTTCCTTAATCTCAATCTTGGAAGGAAAAGTTCCAATTATGAGCTAAATTGTTTTGGTCCAAGTACTTGAACTGAAAAAATGGATCGTGGATACAATTTCCAAGACGACATCGTCACTAACATTCAATGCTTCACAAAAATAATCGAGACTTGACGAAAAATGTTCCATTGATTCGCAATCAGTGTTCCAAAATCACCTTTGGCGTATCCCATTCCCTAATCACTGCGTTGTCCATAATTGAATCCGGCCCAGCTCTCTCTCTAATTTGAACTGTCGCGTATATTATTGCCATTGCTTTGCTAGTGTGAGTGTGTAACATCGTGCAAGCATGTACTAGTCGCGATTCGCCACTGCGATTGATATATGTATACATACATATTCCAACAGACAGAGAAGTGTTGGAGAAGGTATGAATGTTATTGACATGCCACATGCACAAGAGTTAGGGTTAAAGCGAACGTTGATGGTAGAACTAGAGTAGGACGGAAAGACATAGAACGTTAACAAAGTTATCATCGTATTTGATATAACTTCGTGCCATCATGAACTGAGAAACGGCCGCGAGAGTTGTGCATGGCAATATAATGCTGCATCGGCCGATTGAAAGCCACTAGACAGGCGAAGCCTGGTGGTACAGGGCTATTCTAACGCGCTTAGGGATTCCCTTTGTAACTCCCTATGGACAGCGGTAGTCTGCGGTGATTCCCCCAACCGCGCTTTGAGTGCGGCCAAGCGGTTGTATTGGTACTGCTGGCTTGATCCGGCCAGGAACTCCTGATTGCACTGGTGTCAAATGAAGAGATTCTCTTGACAATATATATATAGCATATATATGTAGAAATTCAATAAACATTCTATCTCATTCACTCAAATTACATGTCAATTCAGAATACAAAGATATCAGCATATATCACAATCCAACTTGATCTAACTTTGAACAATATTGAGAGGTTAGATACCTTTGACAGGCTCGGTTCTGGCTCCAAATCGGATGGACTTTCATTGTAGATCCAATTTGCTTAGCTGAAAAGCGAATGCGTGTCCTGAGTCGTAGCTTTTTCCGAATATTCGAAACAGATTCCAATGAAGAATACTAAAAATCAAGTTCCTGAACGATTGTTACCTCAAAATTTGCCTCACTAAAATTGACCATGATAAGTACTAGTTCCTATCATCTGTTCCAACAAAAATGTTTTGTTTCGTAATTGTTAATAAGTTGTGACAAAAGCTTCACTGTCAATCATTTCCTACTGAAATATACCAGAAGAATATTCTCGAAATGCTACAGTACAGAATTTGTGTTATTATTATTTGTCGGAAGGAATTTAATCCAAACTGAACAAATTCTAATTCCAGAATTGTCAAAGGAATGATCTCCGAAGAAAAATAAACGAATACCAGTCACTCTTTTTTACTCTACTATATACTTTTTGTTTTATTAACCCCGTAAGTTCATCACGACCACTCTCATCACATTGATTAGTAATGTACAAAGCATACAAAGAGAAAAACTATTCACCTACACGATGTGTACATCCTAACTTGGATAATCTGCGAGTTCACACAGTTGGGGTTTCTCACTTGTATGAATTCCAAATGATACGCACATTCGCACATATCACGCTGAAATTATTTCACAATATGACAACCAGTGTTCGTCTCTTGCTTGCCGCTGTTGCTGCTTCTACTTCCTGTTTTACTCTATAGGTTTCAGTGGTGGCGAAATATACAAGTGAACCATGGGACAGAAGCATAATCCTTCTAGCGTACGGGGTCCACATCAAAGCCGAAGTCCATCGTATAACATATTCTCTATGAATACCCTGTGCGCCCAGTTGAACAACCAACGTATAAATGTATATACATATATATATTTCAAACTGAAATAACGTTTTGCTGGTGCTCTTCTGCACATATATAAATGTACATAGGTACAACATTCGTATATACGTGTGCTCGCCTTCTCATCGCGAATAGTATATAGTTCTAGGTATGACCCAGGGAATTTAACGGAGGGCGCTGTAATTCGTACCTACATGCTTGTATACCTAATAGACTCCAATGGAGATGTATATGTCGGATGAAGGGTGAGCGAGCACACGGAATTTCCCTGTCGTTTCGTGCAGCAAAGTGGGTTGATTATATTCACATGGTGAATTAGTCAAGCGGGCGCGTGTGCTTATATGTATATACATCCCTTTATAGCATATATCAGGACAATGGAATTTTTGAGTAACTAAAATAAGCTCAAGGTATAATAGTATAGTGAATGAGTGAGAATATTGGCATTGGTTTCACGCTGCTATACACAATGTTCGAAAGTAATTTAAACAAAACTACATTCATACCATTTACGTTTGTCTTTCATTTCAATTTGCCGGAATCTTTTGATATTCTTCGTAATATTAATATCTAATTAATATAATATAAAGAAAAACAGAAGGAATTTTATTATGCAGTGGAAATTAATTTGAAATAGAAACAGAGCATCACGAGAAAAAGAAATGAAACAACTCTTTTAAAAGTCTGTCACTCAATTCTTTCTTTTCCCTTGTTATTTATTTTTCTTTTTTTTTTCCCCCCCATTCTTTCTCTTTCTCCATGATGAAAATAAACTTCTCTTCTATGAATAAAGAATAATATGGCGCGTATATTACAAGCGTATATATGGAATTGTATTGCAGTGCATAGTAGTGCTGGAGATTATAAATGTCCAGTGTTGTTGACGATGATGAGAATGACAACGAAGCAAGATCCACGCGGCTTTAAAGGGCAATTATATAGTGGTTGGTAAGGCGTACAAGATTTGCGTATACATTTGTATCTATTAGACTGCTGTATAGTGAGATAGGTGAAGGAGGTCGCGAGACATGCCAACAATAAGGTCGCTCACACATTCTCTCATGTCTAGAAAAGCAAGAGGGTGAGTTGCGCATTAATCACTCCTTGGAGGATCTTCACGCGTCCCCCACGACCCCAAAACTGCCAAGAGTTAATACGATGGGACTTTGGACTTAAACTATACACATATACAAATATATACATGGGTTTATATTTATATATATATATCTCCTTATTCCCAGATGTGAGGATGCGATTTTTAAGCGAGAGAAAACGAGTGGTGCCTTCTTCAAGTCCTTAGAAATCTCACTGGTAAATGGTTTGAAATGTATACGATCCCACATCGATTTATCACTTCCACTACCGTCGCAATGCCTGTTTGCAAATTCGAATAAATGCGTATCTATATATATATATATATATACCTAACCTCTTTTCAAAGCCTCAAAGAGATGGATGGATGAACGCAAATAGAGTCTATACATCCCTTCTTTTTTTTGTATTTGTTACTTTTTTTTTTTTTCTGATCCTCTGAAAATCCGCTGACTTGTACCGAATGGATCAATGCGGATTCGACGGCAGAGTATTAACGACCTGTCCACCAACCCGGATACGCCTGTTTTGCCATCAACTGATCGAAATATATATCTATACAATAAATGTGCGGGTGTATGGAAGGGCCAATAATAAATACGAAAATTGCGAATCATATCACTTTTTCATGTACACCAGAGTTGCGTGTTACAAACACATTTGTTCAAACATTTTGGGTGGTATTATTATTACCTTCTTTCTTCCTTTCTTTTTTTTTTTGGCCATTCACACTCCACCCTTAGTCTCAAATAAAAACCAATCACTTGCTCACCATTAATATATTATTCTTCTATTCATAGTGGAAGAATAATATATTACTATACAATAATGAATAGAATTGTTGATGATAAATTAAGAATTATGAATGTTGACTGTGAAGAAATATTGGTATGGTATATCAATGAATTATTTTATTGCAATACTTTGTGTATATACTTTATGTCGCAATTGATATTTTATTACAATATTTTTCCACAGATTTATTGTAATTCATGTTGGCATATAAAAGGAAAAATAAAAATTAATACATGGTGCAGGATATAATAACACTTGAACGGATTATAAAAACAACATGTCGCAAGATGTGTTGTGACACGTTTGTGCTGATGGGCGCGTGTGCATCAGCCCCTTTATCCCACGCGTTTTGAATTCAAAGTGATTGGGGGAGTTCACGGGAATAAGGAAAAAGGGATTGTGCACATTTACCTAAGGCTATATTCCACGTGCCTATAGAAAATTGAGCTTTGCAGCTTATTAAATCCCGTCGTACGTTCTTGTATATACACTTTTCTCCAATATAAAACGCTTTCATTTTTCGCAAGAATGAAATCATCCACCGAAAATTTCTCCCTCACTGTACTATTTAACTTCACTATCTTTTCTTTACTTTTATTCATTTTCATTTCCTTATTACTTCTATTTCACTATTTCTTTCTACGTTTCAATGTTGTTGTTGTTTTTTTTTTATATTTTTATGTAAATGTTTCACTCTCATTTACTTCCACAACTCTAAACATACTCCGCACGCAACATTGCACTTCTATATATACAGAATACAACTCAGATGAATGCGTATATATGAGAAGATGAGTGAACTAACACCACCCTATGAGATGAAGGTAATTTTCCAACTGAAATTGTTTGTATACTCGTGAGATTCGAGCAAGTGAGTCATGGCTAAATCAAGTTTTGCTCATATAAAGTATATACGCAAATGAAAAATTAAACAACAACACTTTCACTGTACTTTCAATAATTATCATCAATATACAATATCTTTTTTGTACTTCCGCACAGTAAGGATTTATCATATTCAAGTTTGATATCAAATAACTGATTAATATTCACCAAAAAAAAAAATTCATAATCAAACTTAAAAATATCAATTATTAACCTCGAAATCCAAATACATATAAAAATCTAGTTTACAGATTTTCAAATATTTCTTTCAGTTATTTACACCATGAAGTCTACTGTATTACTTAGAATAATTAAATCATCACCATAATATTTTAATTCTTACTGCCAAAATAAATGATAATAATTTCTATTTCATTGTAGATTAAATTACCAACATGATACAGCAATTAGTGATCTTCAAGTAAGACAATAAAAACAACCAACTGGATTACTATACACCACCTGAAGACTACAGTCAACTATGAAATTAATAAAACCCAATGAACTATGAAATTTCCAAATAATTTCCAATAGCACAGCCATCCCACTGCCAACATAACCTACAATCAATTGTCAAGAAGATTACACACTGAAACTTGACATGCACCTTTGTATATGTGCATTATAACCTCAATACATATATTGCATAAATACATATGTATTGTGTATACTCTAGAATAATATTATATAATCTTGATGCTTCCAGAAATGGATAGCTCGAACCACCCATCAACCACATTGTGACCAGAGAGTGATCGAGAGACAGGTTGCATAGAGTGAGTGAGAATTTCAGTGATGGGGTTTGGTCACAGCCGTTAGGAAAGCCGAAGCCAGCCGGTGCCTTTGTTGAGATGTAGATGAACGGAGTTTGTCCAGTGGACCGATCATCATTGGCCATTCTATATATATCCTCAATGCGCTAATGACTATTGTTGTCTATTGAGGATCATCCGATGCTTGTATCTTCACCACCCTCTCTACTGTCATGACATGAACTAACCTAAATTATACGAATCTATATAACAACGATGCTCTCATCCAAAGTAAAGCGTATTCTCCATGTTTGCATACATCAATCAAAATCTTATTTCTGGATAACAAGAAATAGAAGAAAGAAAATATGAATAAATGGATAAACACAAAAATTTAAATATTTTTTCCAGTGTTATCCAAGAGCACTTTTTATCGGAATTTCATAGAGAACATTCTCTTTTTCTTTTTTTTCTATTTTACAATTGTTGAATTTGAATATCATATTGAAAACGTTAGTGTTACCATCAAACAATTTTCTATCGATAAATTATCAATTGTTAATGAAAATATTTTTAGTAACTGAGATATTGAAAAGGAGACGGGAGAATGGTGTTGATTTCCAGTATCATACATTTTTTCTATGCAGAGAATTCACTAATTAATATATAAAGAAATAAATAAATAAATAAATAAGAACATGATCATTTTTTAATTATCAGTTCGCAATTTCTTCGAAGACTCAGTTACAATTAACTAAATTCCCTCTAAAATATGTATCTCATCAGAGAAACTTCACACTATAAACGGTAAAACATTTTACTCTATAAATAAATAAACAAATGCGGAAAAATAAAAGAAAAAACCAACAGATTAATTCCAACATTTTAAAATAAATAATAATTCCCACAAATTTCTCATTACAGATACAAGAAGTAATTGTGGAAAAGCTATACACTAATGTTGAATGCACGTATTGGTATAAAGCCATAAGTGTTAACACTCATTCCGTTTGTTCATGTATGTATAGTGGGTCTTACAGCAACACCCACCTACAGATAGAGCAAACGTTTCTTCCAATATATTCCTTGTGCGAAGGCGTGAAGGGATCAACCTCTACGGATTAACTATACGAGAGTCTGAAAACGTGGTGGGCTTCGCACCACCTTCTACCTCATCCCTCTTCACATTCAGCTTTTCTCGCGTGGTGGCCCTTTGAACCGTATTTTACTCTGCATATTTAAAGTGCCTATATCAACCTGTTTCTCTTTTTACTCCACCTCCTCTCATGTGCAAACTCATACTCTTCTTTTACCTCTATCTCTGATGCTCAACCCCAACTGGCTACTGTATTCGTTGCAAGCCAAAACCTGTCTGAGTAAAACGCACTTCACATGCCTACATACATAGATTTATATATGTATGTTATGTGGATACATCATGGGTATATATATAGATAGATAGATAAAGGGAGAGAGAGAGTATGTATCCACATGCGAACGAACTGGCACAGAAGGTAGACGTGCTTGGCCAATTTGAATTTCAGATTTAGACGGATCGCGCCCGCGTTGCCGCAAGCGGATATCCGGATATCCGTTGGTCTTCATGTTTCGAGAAAGGATCAGAAGCACCCGTGGTGGTGTACACGACCTTCATGGGTGGATCAGCAGCCAGAGAGTGCTTGGTTCACAACAGCAAAACCAAAACATAATGTATCATATATCGGTTTATACCCTTTTCACTATGCTCTATATACATCAGGTATATATGAAGATATATATATCTATCATTATTCTCATGTGAGAGGGAAATTGGTGGTGGCCTTTGCTCATATACATTACGCGTTAATGATCATTGATGCTAAAATATTCCATGAGTATATATATATATATATAGTGTATAAATTTTTGCTGCATTAGCGTATTGTGGTTTTACATTTCGGGTAATTATTTAGCTATGGTTTTTCATCTTTGTTATGCATGAAGGTTGATAGCAGTGGTATAATTATAATAATAGTTTTGGATATTATTTAATATTTAGAAAAAGGATGGAGTTGAATTGAAATTGTGTAAATTTAATTTATGATAAACGTGACTTGATTAATTTTTAATTGAAGACTAATTTATGGTAATGAATTATATCCATTTCCATCACACTTTTTACTCTCACTTTGATATAATATAAAAAATTTGTTTACTTACGTATTGATGAGGACGATGACGATGTTGAATTAATGCCGAACATACACAATAATTTGTTGTATGATAATAAAATTAATAAAAAAAAATTGATAGAAAAAAAAAAAAACAATTCGCCAGTTGTGACACGTTAAAGCTCGTTAAGCTTGTTTATATCTTTTTGCGCAAGAAATATTACTGTCAGATCTAATATGTATATATAATTTTTTTCTCTCAAGTAGAAGGTTCATGTTTAATTTAAATTTATTCTTGTATGTATATATATTCTTCTTTTGGTTTTTTTCTTTTGATTTCACGGGGTGACTATCTACCCTCGGAATTGCACCGGATTATTGAAGATGTAGATTAATTTTATATTGCGGCAGAAAGTAGGAGCAAAGATGGAGGTACAAGAGAGCAAGTTTATATATATAAGCAGGGCGTAGTGAAAAAGTGAAATAAAATTAAAAAAAATAAAGTAACAACTCTCTCACTGAGAGTTTAAGTCAGAAAAAATAATAGTACTAATAAATTAAACGAGTTTATCAAAAGTTTTTCATACTATTTGAAAATTGAATATAAAAAATTTGTTGACATAAGGGATGAAAAAAACTAAACAAAAGAAAAAAAAATGATGTACTGACTGTGAGAAGAAAGAAACGAATTTAAAAAAAAGTGGAACACTTCAGGAGAATAATTGAAAAAAAGTTCAGACGTAAAATAAATCCAGAAACATTGAAGAAAAAAAAAAAAACAAAACAAAACAAAAATAAATAATAGTTAAAAAATGAAGAGAAAATTTGAAAATAATTTTTTATAAGTATATACTAAATATACATAAAAAGAGTAGGCAGTGCAATCGGCGTCGTACCTTATGCCCGCTGTGCAGAGTATTTCTGTAAAGTAAATAGAAAAGAGAAGAGTTAGAAAAGAGATACAACAACATATATAAGAGAGAATAATTTCTATGAGATAATACTAATAAGTGGAGAGTCAATTAAAAATAATATCATTACAAGAAGATGAATAACAAAAAAAAATAACGTAACATAAAATAATAATTCCGATATAATGCAAGGAACGGTTAAAAATATATATACAGGAGAAACGAATGAGGATGAAAGAAAAATTGAGAGAGAATGAGACAGAGCGAGAGACAGGAAAAAAAAATTAAAAAAAATATATATAGAAAGAGTGAAAGAAGAGAGAAAGAGAGCCAGTTGAAGAGCAGAACTAATACTATATATTTTAGTTTCTCAACGCAAAGAGTCACGGAAAACGAGAGAGTCACTCGGGTGTGTATACAATAGTCCTCTTCTTCTTCTTCTTCTCCTTCTTCCACCACCGCCTGCTTCCTCTTTCTCAATAGCATATTCACAGATCTGTGAAATAGTCGAATTGTATATTCGCAGGATATGCTCGTTCACGCGTTTTATCGTGAATATTAATATGGCTTGGGCAATGTTCCACTTTCATTTTTATCCTTATACACATATGGACGATTATATATTTTTTGCCATTATTTTTTTCACCTCGATTGTAACTGCAGGGAAATGGGTGATGGTGTAGTGTTGAACATGGGATGCGAACCATGTACACAAATGTACCTGATTCAACAAGCGTCATATAACTCGCTCTTCACTCGTATTCTATTTCGTCCTCTTCCATTTGCTCTCGTTGCAGTTCACCATAAATAAATGAATGCAAGAAAAAAAAATAAAATAAAAATATGACATAAAATAAAATAGAATATAAAATATCAAGTATGAAATATTACAGTGTGTAACAAAATTGGTAGCATTATCATTGATACCAGAATACTCATTATTTATTTATTTTTTTTTTCATAATAAAAAATACTTCATTCAGATTATTACTTAATTTATTTCTTGTCTTTGAAAATAAATATTATACACTGATAAAAGAACTGTTTATAATATTTCAATCGAAAGAATTCAGAGATTTGGTTATTAATTATTTTTTGCTTTAAAAATCTTTTATGATGGTAAATATTTTTAATAATTGACTATCAACGAATATGCATTCAATTCTGAAACACCATGTATAACGTTAAATTATATAGTATTACTATTATATTAAATATATTAAAAACTTAAACTATTCTACATCTTTTCGTTTCACAATGAAAACAAAAAAAAAAAAAGAAAAATAAAAGAAAAGTTGGTTATCCATCTTATTTTATTTTATTATTTCATTATGTCTTTTTTTATTATATTATTCAATATCTACAGGATCAATTATTCTATTTGGAGAAAAAAAAAAAAAAAAAAAACGAATGAAAATTCAATTATCATCTAGGGACACAATGTGGATTAATTGTGATTAATATAATAATATAATTACAATAATAAAATTTTGTTTTTGGCAATATTTATTTTATATCCAATAATATTGTTTTTTTTTCTAATATATATATATATTTTTGTTTATATATAAAAGTTAGATAATTCACGACAAAAAAAAAAAAAAAAGAGAGAAAAGAAAAGAACCATTCATATTGCCACATTGTAACAAAAGTATATCTGTATATTTTCGTTCCATTTATCCATTCATTCTCTCTGTCCCTCCCTCCCTCCCCCCCTTTCTCTCTTCCTCTCTTCTTCGCTTTGCTTTCATTTGGTATATTGCTGATAGTCAGTTGTTCCTGTTGTCCTAAAAACATTACACGTACTCTTATACAGTTTCAACTACATTTATACTACTGATAAGATTTCAATGTTCAATACACCCATACATATAAATATATATATATATATATATATATATATATATATCTCTAAATGACAACAACCTGGTTACGCTTTTAACACTATGGAAACCCGCTTTCGAACAGTATCTTATTCAGCAGAATATTCACATACAATATCGATAGTGAATGAAACAAAAAGAAAAAAAAAAAAGATTATCATTAATAAAGTTAAAAATAAATGACAACATTGGATGGGTTTAAGTACCATCATAGCTGGCTAGTTGTGATAACGATAACGAACATCAAGCCCTACACTGTGTCATTTGTAAGAGAACACACTGGCAGAAAGGACAAGGGAAGTTGTTGGGGATACAAGAGGTTTGTTGTGTGATACTAGCCAGAGTGAGCTATACTCAGTGTTTTTGGTAGTATGCGTGTAAATTTTAGTATACATATATGTATATGGTTGGATATGAGAGAAAATACATGAAGCTTAATGGCTAGTGTAGGATGTGCTTCCAAGTTATAGCCAGTGGTATCCAAATTCATACTCTTGATACAAACATGAAAATCCACAATCGTGAAAACACGCTCAGCTGTTGGCAATTGTCAATTATTTCATTTACAATACAATGAAATAATAATGTTATTTAACTGTGAAAATATCTATTTATATATAATTTTATATGAGAATAATCATTTTTAATACACTTATTATTCTAAATTTTTAGAATAACTATCAACAATAAATAAAATTCGAATCTAATGTAGTAAATATCAATAACTTCATTTGTAAAATAATAAAAGTATAATTTAAATATTATTACAAAATAATATATTAATATAATTTCACAGGAAAATATATTTCTAAATGCCATCAAATCCACTTTACATCAATTCATATTTCGAGAATTATTATTGACAATTATTATCATCCAAACAAAATATATTTATATATATATATATTAGGATTGACAACCGACTGACTCGTTGAATCATCAAATCCCATAAACACAATACCAAATGACAGATTAATTATCAACAAATCATCATGATTAAAAATTATAGTTACATTACTATAACTCAATACCATCTCTACAACTACATAAATGAATATATGTGGACACACAAGAGCACGAAATGCACATTACAATTTGATATTGACATCTAGACTGAGATATAATTGGAGAATTAAATTATCCTAACGTTAAATTACCAACTACAAATGATTACTTGATTAAATGTACACTGATGCATAGACTCACATGTATTAATATGTAAACACATATATGTATGCTTTGTTTATATGTAGTGATGAAGCATCAGTAATTGGAATATATATAACGAAAGGTATTGATGATACATGTTCCTTCGGATGAAACAGTTTTCAGGCATGTCATTGCAGTCAGGTCCGATTGATCAAGAGCAAGGGGGATAAAGTGGGTGGTTATATGCCACACACATATATATATATATATATGTGTATACTAACACAGACCGCTGTTGTTGCCAATATATCGGACAGTTCAATTAACCGGTTATTAAGCACATGACTGCTATGGGCAAGCTTGAATATAGCTTGGATGCTTGACCACCGATCTAATGCATGCATGCACGAGTAGTTTACAGGACCTCATATACGCACACGTCATATACAACCAACTAATTTCGTCATGGACAATTGCTGCCACTCTCGCCACTTATGTATTCCAATCTCAAAAATTCCCAATATTATTCTACCATTGACCAAATTCTATCAATTCAATATGAACAAATATTGATGTGAAATTAGCAAAGAATTTTTTATTGATCTAGAAAGTAAATGATTGTTGTTTCAAATTAATTTAAAAATATTCTATGGTTAAATGTTAAATAGAATTGTGAATAATTATTGTAAGGTTAAAGTATGGGAATAGTATTGTTTCAAAAATTATATTTGATTTTAATTGATATAAATTGATATGGATATAAAATGGCTGCACTATTATTCGAAATTGGTTGTGAATTAATTATATCCAATATGGCATAAGAGAAAATAAATAAGTATGTTTATTTATTGATTCTTCAATCAAATTATTTTACTTCAAACTTTTTTTTTTTTTTTCAGAACATTAAAACACAATTTTTCAATAAATATGGGAACACTTTGTATCAACAACTGTTGTGAATTCCATGAAACTTTGGATTATTATTATTTATTTATTTTTTTCTTTTTTCATTGTACATAAACAAAATTCCCGTGATTACACATTCGAGTGAACGATTAATTCAAAATTTTCTTGTCCTCATTTTTCATTTTACTTTTTATCTATTCATTGATTGGAAAAATTAAATGAAAAAAATTCAATTGAGTTATAAACGATTATATAACTTTTTATCAGGTATACAATTGAATTTGTCAATATGTGTGAGTTTAAAATTGAATATAACCTGGATTGGATCGTTCACACGCGCTTCAACGCTCAGTTATCTCTCGTTAATGAGTCGATCGTCGAGCCGTAACTTTTCTCTATCATGGATGCAAATTAATGACGTAGCACGTTTTATACATAGAGCATAATGGAAACAGGAGATGTACGGGGGAGAACAAGGGAAAAAAGAAAATAATTGAAGATATATATATATATATATATACATGTGTGTATGTTCCCGGTCTTCAATCAAATAACGTTACCAGACCATTGTTCTGGATAATATTTATGGCGGAAAAAAATATAGTTGAATATACAATATTCTTCCCAAAGAAAAAAAAATATATATTCACACACACACACACACGTATCCATCCAATCGGATTCGTTATAAATAATACAATAAATTCCATTGTTAAACGATACCATATAAAAACAAACGAAAAAAAAAAAAACAAATACACTTTTCAACAATAGAAAGAAAAATATTTTAATCCTCAACAAATTTTTTTTTATTTTTAAATTAAAACCCCAGGTATAAATATTTATCCAATAGTTGTATCAATTATTCACACACTGTATATCTCACTATAATAAAATATATGTACTTAACGGAGAAAATATCGATAACGATAATTTGTGAAAGAATTGAAAAATAAAAAGAGAAATTAAACAAACAAAAATCAAGTATAGGAGAAAAAAAAAGAACAACAGGGAAAAAGAGAAAGATTGGCTTGAGGTAAATTAATTAACTCGCAAGCGGAGGAATAAAAAATGAACAAGTAGAAAAAAAAAAAACAAAAAAAAAAAGGGAAACATTGGCATGGTGCCTGAAGGCGAAGCAGGCGCACACTTGTGTCCAAAGTTTCACCGCAAATTGGCTAGTGGAATGGCATCGATTATTTGAAAGGAAAAAAAAAATTTTTACTTCAACCTCAATAAAACATTGAAAAGCAAAATAGTTGCGCGCAGTTGGATATGCAACTGATGACTATGAAATAACACAAGCAAAGAAGAGAAGGGGATGAGCACTGAGCGTATACACATCTATTATAACTATACAGTGCGTGGAATAATTATAAAATATATGTATATATTCATATGTATATGAATGTGAAAGAGAGTAAAACACAAGAGAGGTGGCTTCAGGCGAAAGACGCGCATCGAGCGATATGCAAGTGCACTGTATACATGTCTATATATATATATATATACATTCATATATGTATAGCGAGTACGTCAGGCACAGGCTTGCCTGCGGCAGCTTAGAGGATGTTGCGAATTTGCCCGTTGCTTCTCTACCAACATACACCAGCACTCTTTTTCCATCGCTTGACGTATATATAAATTATTAATATATATATATATGGTTAATATTTAAAAAATATAGTTGATAGAAAATTAAACAATGCAAATTGCATTCTCTTTCAGTTGGAAGCGATATGCCACTGTTAAACTTTATAATAAAAAAAAATAGGATTTAATTTTTGCTTTACTTCAAAGTCGAGATTACTTAATATCATTTTGAATAATGTTACATGTAGCTCAATTCTCATCTTTAAACAATTTTTATTTCACTTTCTTAAATCATTTTTGTCCAAATTAATGTTAATAGTTCTAAAGAAAAAAAAATTTATCAATCTCTACACAATTCTATTCTATACAGAGTATAAAAATCCACTTTTTCCAACCCCTATTATTGACTCCAACCAATTTTCAATTTGAAATTTCATTTAATATTCCATTTCCCCGTTGAATAAATTCAATATAAAACAAGTAATCAAAAGTCAATTATAATAGAGATTAATTATTATCTGATAAATATTATCACAATACAATGGGCAGTATATTGCATATGTATATGTGTATATACATACATATACATATATATATATATATATATGCTTATTTATAGAAGCACACCATCACGTGATATTCCGTTTGATCCTAGTGCGACAAACATTTACAGACCCATTAAACCACTACCGTTTCTCACTGTATATCTACAGACCCACAATGTTGATACGATCGATCGATTTGCCACGCGACTCGTCGTCAAAGCTCATCAATTTTACGACCAACAGGCGCCACGTGTTCTTTATATACATATATATATATATATATGTGTGTATATATTTGTTTATCACGTATGTAGAATTGAATTAGATCTGGGATACACGAATTAACAGTAATTGCGGGAGTGGTACAAAAATCAGAAAAACACAAAAGGGAGAATTAAAGTGGCCACTAAATTCAGCAGTAATTATTCGACAATGAGATTATATTATTACTTTCATGAGATAAAATATGAGGAAGATGTTGTTGTGAATAAAGAGAAGAATTTGTGACAGATATTATCCGTATAATTCTTGCCTAATCCCTGGACAGTAGGAACCTCAGCCACGCGATCCCTTCACGAGAAGACAGGAAAAAAACAAAAGTGTTTCTATCCCACTGAATACATATGTATGTTTACGTGTATTCGTCGTTCTTTTTTCTTTTTTTTCGCTCTAGGTTGACCGGAAAACAGATTTAAAATTGTTGGTGAATAGAGTTTGCTGTCCGGGGTTACTATTAAATGTAATTAAATGTTAAAAGACTTTTATTTTCATCTTCTTCCATTGTGTCCATTAGTGTACAGTGAATAAGCGAAAATTTTTATAAAATTCCCAGTGAAATAAAAATTCATCTCGTTTTATAGTCTATAATATTTTTATTCTATCATTGTTCGTATCATTTGTTTTGCATTCTTGATATTAATGTAAGGGCGGAATATTGTTTAGTTAAATAAATAAGTGTTGTTTAAATGTGTATACTATTTATCCTTATATCTATTACACTACACTCAATCTATTTTACTCACGTTCATGTCGGTAGATGCATTTACGGAATTGCACTTAAATATTTAATTTTTTTTTTTCCCCACTTCACGTTCAATGCCCGAGATACATATCCGTGAAAAATACTCACAATCAATCAGTCTAGACATACTCAAAAGTACCATTTATATACGAATATTCAATGATTTGAAATATTTATCATGATAAATACAACAAAACAATAAAAATGAATTAGCGATGATGATATCATTAGTATATAATATATAAACCGTTTTCACATATTGATGATACGATAAAGTTAATCTGAGAAAAATTCTATAAGTCACATTGATATGTATTTATAAACATAAAGCAATACAAGAAATATTCGATAGCTCGTAATATTCGTGAATGCAAAAAGAAATAGATACCACTGTGATATTTATTGCAATAAAATTCTATAAGCTTTATTGGTATATATTCAAAAATATAAACAAACATTCAATAACTTTTTACTGTTTGTAAATGAAAAAAACGAAGAAGAAACCAAATAATATATAGAATCTAATGTTACAAATTTGAAACATGGAATTATTTTTGTATCGATAACACTGTTATCTTTATTCATAAAAAATTCTATAACCCTCATTGATATGTATTGACATATATAAGGTAATATAACAAAAGAATGAATAAGGAAAGAGCAACGGAGAAGGATATAGTAGAGGAGGCATAGATAGATAGTTGAGAGATAAAGGCGCCCAAGGGAGTAGTGCGTGACACGAAACGGCAATTTCGTTCCTACAACGGCAACATTAGCAACTTGCTTGCGCACCCTATATATACAAGAACCTAAACAATATATATACTGACAACACAACACACATGATGCCTATGTGACATGCGCCAATAATTATTTTCCCCAGACCCAATAGCTGCGTGAGGGGAACGATAAACTTTTGTAGAATTACACTATCATTAGTAATAATACCTTGAAAATATGTAAATAAATATATTTTCGTTGAATAAAAAATAGCAAAAGAAAAATCAATATTGTGTCATTGATCAATGGTATCTCTCTTGTATTATTCATTGCGATTGACATCACATCAATAAATTAATGTGTCAATATATATTGTATTGTAAAAATAATTAATGTTCCGATTGGTTTATACATTTTTCTTTTATATTCAAATGACAATAGATGAAAAGAAAATATTCATTTAATATTTGTACTCACTGCTGTGACAACATGAATAAAATATTCGTGTAACTGTTACAGTATTTGACACAAAATGAAATAGATTTTGGATGTCAATACAGTGAAAATAGTGAGTTTGTACAATCGTTGAATGCTTTTACGTAGAAAAACAAATGGTAAAAAAAAAAAAAGATGATGTAAATATTGACTGAAAGTGATGTTACTTGAAGTGGAAATGACATGTAATCCCTATAGTCCTATCAACTATTGTCAAAATTGAAGAGAATATTTTTCTTTCCTGAAGATGAGTGATTGATGAAAATTGGCATTGGCTTAAGGTTCCTCCCTTCTTCTCAAAATACTATACCAAATTTCCAATTTATTATGTTATTGGAATTGAACGGCTGGGCAGTGGGCAAAATCGGATTATCGTAAAGGCAGTATAGTGGAGAAGTGAGAGGAGGGCAGAGGGTGATGCTGGGACATCAGCCCAGCCGGAAACCGTGTCCGGATTACACGTTGGGAATGGACAGTTGGACTACGACTCTGCATATCGGAAGAGACTTGGAGGTTTACTTGATTTTCCATGCACTCAAGCTATATACATTTATGTTTGTATGTATATACACATCTATTCGAAAACTAGTTTATTCATAACTACCAACCAATTCCTATGATCATTTCCAGTTACACAATCAAACTTCATTCCATATATGAATATATATCTCGCGAATTGATTTACAATTTCAATTAAATTATATTTTTATATTCAGTTCGATAAATTTGTATAAATTTCATACGTAGAGAACTGAATTGGACAAGATCCCTCCGGCTCATTTACTGAGAATTGGAAAATAAATTCAATTCGTTCATTTTCACATATCAAAATGAATTCTGTATGTGTTGGTAATTAATTACCACCATTACGTTCCATTCGCAATTATTAACCACTTTTTTTTTTTCTTTTTTCGGTGTGACTTTCATTAGTGTAATTAAATTTTAGTGATAAATTATGTGAAACTGAATTGAAGATTCAATTAGAACACGAAATATTTTTTTAATTTCTTCACTTTAAATGTAGAATTATTAATCTTGAATATTTTATATTTTAATGTTTCAGTGAGTTGCAGAAAATGATGTTTGAATTGGGAATAAAATTTATGGTTGATTCACCGACGAAATTACTTATTATAATTTTCCAATGAATAATAATATTTTTGAATAAAGAATACATTTTTCTCAGTGTTATTATGCAGTGCTTTATGTAAATAAAATGAAATTGAACTTATCAACATTTTTTCAATAAAAAAAAAATAATAATAAAATCTGAACAATCTCTCAATTATTTTGATGACAAAATTTATCTTTTCCATATCAATTGTGATAACTGCTAAACGAAACCTCAACGTCTGATTAAAACTAAAAACTAATTTAAATACATTATTAGAATTGCCACAATACAATTGTTATTGATACAAACACAATTCTAGTTTTCAAAGTAGTTCTCTGTAACATAAACAAAAATATCCATATGTATATACAGATAGACATACACACAAAACCACACATACATATATATCCTTAGCGCAATGCCCCTGGCGCTATTTCCATCCAGGTACATTGGTACATAGAGTTGTTGTTGGTGAGTTTGTTCTCCAGGATCAGCAAAATTGCCCTGGGGTTAGCAAGCAATATATATATATATCTATGTAGTTTTGTGCGCACAAAATACCTGGGCTTGTACGCGGGCCAGTTTGCAATATATAATAGTTGAAAACGCACGCTCGCGAACGAGTTACCACCCTAAAGCTTGGAGATTACCAAACGATATAACAAATGGTTATAGAATGATTGGAATTTGTTGAAGCATCCGTTAAAATATTGAAGAGAGATTGTGAAAAGTAGTTGATGTTGGGAATGGTCCAGCTAGGAGGTTTAAGCCCGTCCACTAGTCCCTATATAAGCGATTATAACAAAACTAGAATTCATCAGGTTGGAGAAATACACAGGCGGAAATAGAAAAACGAAAAATAGGATCCTAAATTCCCATTGGGTTTATTTATTTATTCTTTTTTTTGTTATGTTGTGTCGAGCACCATTGTTTTCTTTTTTTTTTTTGTTTCATCCAAGCTATTAGTATCGTATTTCATTTTATTTCCGTTCCATAAATGATTGTACGAATGGAAACGAAAAAATATATATACATATAGGAGAGTTTTTTTTTTCTATAGGAGAAAAATTCAATGTTTTTTTTTTTTCAATTCACAAATGTTAACACTAATTTTGATTGAAATCCCCATGTGATTTATGGGTAATAGAACAACCAATTATAAATTTAATGCATGGTTAATGTGAAATTATCAATTACCATTGCAAGCATTTAGCTCAATTTTCATCACACAAGTTGGAATAATACAAACGATACATTGATTGTATACATAGAGAAATTATATACTGGAATTCATCCGAATGCTATTTGAAACGATAATTGATACTGTAAAATTTTCCCAGTGTACCAAGGACAATATAGAAATTTCGTTTGTGTAATTCAGTGCTCTTGAAAGCTATGTAAATGGTGCAGAATAATATTAGATGTTGAATTTATTCCCTACAATGCTGAAGATGAATAAATAAATAAATAGATAAATAGAATGATGTAATTCTAGATTTATGTGAAATGAATATGAGATGGATAAACGAATGAATGTATCAAGAAAAGTAAATCCACCTGAAGATGTAATTACTCAACAAAATGTTGGTAATTAATTTATGTATGAATGCATATATAAATTTAATGAATTTTAAACACCAGTAAAATAAAATAAAAACTTATGCTATTAAAAAATATCCCTGATAATTAAAGAGAATTTGTCAACTTGAAATTCTACTTCTTATCCGAATATTATTTTTATCACTGTAGAAAAGAAAGACGTAGTGAAGCACTGGATTATGCATCATATCGCGCCATATTTCATTAATAAATGAGCTCATCCACTGGAAAATGAGAAGTTAATAGAATTCTTTCGTTAATGAAATTTTGCTTGAACAATCCTATTGAATAAATAATTATTTTTTTTTTCTCCCTACTATCTAACTCTATCTTTCGCTACGGTATTATTTAATTTCTCGTAGTTATTATGTCGGAATTATACTCATGCGAATGATGAAACAAAAGAAGAGAAGAGAAAAAAAGAATTTAATTTTTCATTCTATTACACTAGTCGGAGATTTAACTCCTGCAATCAATCCTCGTGTCTATGTTAATTCCATACGCAAATGTGAGTGCACACATACACAATTATATTATTTTTTTTGAAGCAGGACAAGACAGAATGAAATATAATGGACAAGATTTTATGATGCATGAATACAGAATAATTGCCATTGCAGATGGAAAACAATGTTACAATCAACTGTACAAAACACGTTGATTCGTTTGTTCACCAATTTCTCTTTCTAAATACACACAAACTATTCGCGTATACATAGCCAAATGTTTGCATGAATTTTCAATTTTGTGAATTGTATAACTTCAGTATGTACCATTGTAACAGTGGATTGTGTCGACGTTATAATTACTTTTTATTATACATCGCTACCAGAAAAAAAAAATAAAAGAGCTCTACAACTCGCTTCCCTGAACTAGCTGTTACTGAACTAAAATTCGAATTCATGAAGAGACACAATGAATTAAACTCGTCGATGGATTATGTGGTAACTATTATTGGCAAACAAAATTGAGAACTGTACGAAAAAAAAAAGTGAAAAGACAAGCCAGCTCTCTAGAAACGTTGACATTTTTCGCACATAACATTTACACAAGAGAGAAATATTCGCTTCATGAATTGACATACTCCTTATACAGAACAACACTTCGTACTATCTCATGACAGTTATAAATTCAATATAAAAGTTATTTGCCATAACTTTCTTCTGTGAGCTGTTAGAATTTTCAATAGCGTATATTCATCCACACCTTTCACAATTGAGGAATATAAAATTGTTTTCTCATTTGAATCCATTGTCAATAAAATCACCATTCAGAATTAATACGTGAACATTAAAATGTCGAATATGAAAAATTTCGCTCCATATACATGTACAAAAAAAATCGCGAATTTTCTACAACCCTTTTTCTTTTTCCACATCAAACTTTTTCAATTAACCACCAACCAACACAATTACACCTATCGCCCATTGTATTGATTTACCAACGAGACAATTCGTTGATTAATTTAATTCTCCAGCATACTCTCGTCTGACTTTATCATCTGTAAAAATTTAAAATCATCCAAATATTTCATGGTGAATTATGACAGCGACGATGAAGATGATAAGTATAAAATTATCGCAGATAATATACAATATTTAACAGTAACCTACATACCAATATCATTCGACTAACAATAGGCTATAAATAATAGTAATAAATGTTCATTACACCTTCTGCAATAATTGTCAATCATAAAATTCTCCTTTTTTCTATTTTTCACCTATAATTCAACACACATTATTCCTTTATAATTACCATAATAAAAATATTGCAAATAACCTCCAAATAATACGTCATCATTTTTTCTTTTTCTTCTCTTATATTTAATATTAATATATATATATATATCTATTCATAAATAACACTTTTTTTCTATTTATTCTCTCTCTCTCTCTCTCCCTGTCTCTCTAGTGTTGTACAAACATACAAATAAACATTCTCACCCACATACGACACATGCTCTCTCATTCTCTCTGCCTCTCTCTTTCTCTTTCAACTCGTTGTCGATAAATAACTCCTCGGGTACAGTCTCACCCGTCCATCCTGTCCTGTGACGAAACTGATGATGAATCGTCGTCTGGATCACTTTGGAACTCAATTGTCGTGCCTCCTGCCAATAATTCTTCGTCTAATACGCTTGAAACGCGTGTTTTATTTAGTGGGCGGATCATTCGAAGCCGGTAATCACACACCACGATATAACCGTACACTCAACGTTGCCTTTATACGTATATATGACTCGACAATACAATAGCAAACGTTATATATATATATAAATATATATATATATATATATTTATTAGTTTGATCGCGAACAAAAAATTGAACAATTGAATCAAAGAAACACAATTAATTATTGAGATGAATAAATGGATGAAACTTGCATTTGTATAAATGACTAAATGAGACGTGAATATTGTCGCGTAACACAATTCACGATATTGCTCTAACACGCTGCTTGTCTGCGCTTTTTACAACACTTTTCTTTTTAACACTCATCAAACAAACGTATGGTTATGGTGGCGCCACTGTACGGACTTTGTTTTCCTACTCCAATAGCTATATTTAATTGATGTGGAGACTGTATTATCGACAGATTCTGGTAAATATGGCGCGATAATTCCGATTTGGAATGGAATTGAATTGTTTTGTTTATTTTTGTAAGTATTAATGATAAATTTAATTTGTATTATTATTTGAGGTTATATGTTTATGGGTTATTTTATTTATGTTATTTTGTGTGTGAATAATCGTTACAGTTAGGGATATGGATAGTTATCATGCGGTTGTATTTTGAAATGTAATGTGAGTGCACTAGGATAATGGCGCCACTGTACGGGCTTTATGTGGGCTGCAGCAATATGGCTAACTTGATTAATGTCAAATCTATATTACCGACTAGTATCATGAAGTATTCAGGCGCAAAAATTCAAATTCAGCGTGAGAATTAATGAAAGAAAATTATATTTATTTTCAATATTGTCTGTAATGATGATAGAGATTTTATCGAATGTGTTTAAATATTGAAATACGAAAATCTGAAAATTAAATTTTATATAATAAATTTATTTATTTACACGCACGTTTTCCTTATATCCATTATTTTTACAATGAAAACATAAGAATGATAGAATCTGATGATGAGGCAGGTCATTACACCATATTGAATCTTCCGCACTAGTTGTATAAATTATGTAAGTACAGCTAGTTCACCATTCATTGGTGTGATCGATCGTATTCGTCGTGTACCAGCACGCCACTGTGTACTGTATGGAAGTTGAATCTTTGTAATAACAAGGTCGTCGCTAGGCGGCTCCTGTATCTCCATAGAGGTGAAGGGTCTCAAAATTTTTAAGAACGAGTCGATTGCCGAGATTATTGTCTTCGGACCATATCAAAACTGTTATAATGCAGATGATATAATAAGCCTAACGGCGAATACTGATTGTCTACAAGACACATAAAATCCTTCGGGGTAAAAAATGCACTTGTTCTTATGAACTCTAATGTGCAAAAGATTGCTTGCGCTTGACGCAGATAATTTAAACTGTTTTTGTGTTTTGATGCAAAGATTCGGAAATATCCGGATTAATTGCATCACGAGTTGGGCGTAAGGCCCAATTCACATATTAATTTAAAAGTAAATTACAGCGCTTCAACGAAGTGTAGTATATTTTAGTAATTGGAAGTGGTTGCAGAGAGCAATGCTTCTGTAATATTTGAATTATCTTCACACGATCAAATATTATCTTGGTCAACAGAATATTTATGAGAGCTATATCGTCACTTCTAATTCTCTCTATGGACTTCTGGATTTGAAAATATGCAGAGTTCAATATAATATACACGTCAGTTTAATAAATTTCTATCACGAAACGAGACTAATTTTGCGCAGTGAATAATCCAGAAACTAGTTTCTTCTTTAACTCTCCACAAGTATTGTTTATTTAAAAAATTTAGCAATATAGCGATAGAAAGTATAAAATCAAGCGATAGAGCATAAGAAAAATACGTTTCACTTTATGTTTAATTTAGTTAACACATGTTACTATTTATGGTTAGAGTTATTTCACCTTTATTCATTTGACTGAAAATTATTTTGCTGTTATATTAATTGTAATTTAATTCCATTGAAAAAATTCATACCCTTCTATTTTTATATTATATATGATCCAACTCTACTACAATTATTTTTCCTTCTCCAGAATCATATTATAATCAACTGTAGCTCAAGGCATTGTTTGTATCAGCTGAGTAACCGGAATTACGATTTTTATTTTCTTCTCAGAAATATATGAAGTGTGGATCCCACGTGATAATATACATTCACACGCACAGACCGACAAAATAAATGATAACTCTTGTAACAAAACGTTGTGAAAGTTCCTCCTGCAATAAATAAATCTTATAATTGAAAACAAAGATATAAATCATGTTCTCAAGGCGATTACACCTTTTATTAAGTTATCAAACTCGTGTGACTTGTCGGACATTTCATTGTAATAATCATTCTTTCAAAGTTAACCTCACTTTTCCGTATCAACAGCTGAAACGTAATAATGTGTATTTGAAGAATGCATTGTTACCTATAAACACAGTACGATCGTGTTCCAATTTATCAGTAAATAAATATGACGAGGTGGAGTATGATGACAATGATTCTATACACGCCGTTCCACTTGGAGATACACCATTAACTGAGAATGGATATTTCTATTATCTCTTGAGGAATTCCGACAAATATAAGAAGACAATTGTACCGCCAACACAAGTTGATCGAGATGTTCCTCAAAATTTGGTGGATGAGATATTGAAAAAGGATTATGGTGACGCCAGTGCTGATGAAATTTTAGACGATTTCCAAACATTATCGTGTTATGCAAAATTAAATTCGACGCGTCCATGTGATATGACACACGGAAAATTATTCTCAGTTGTTGCCCGATATGTACCCGATTTGATGAATGAACAACTGTGGGATCTGATGAAATATATGGGGCTGTGGTTTCCTATGCACCTACCGACACAATCCGAATCATTCGATAATATAGCTAACGCAATTGACGAATCATTATTGGAAAGACTAAATGGTCTCACTCCAGACTTAATGTTGATGACCTGTGATTTAATGTATAGTTTAAGACGACTACGAGAAAGTCATTTTATGAAAAAAGTTATCCAGAAACTAGGAACCAAACCAGGCAGAATGTCACTGGAAAATTATATTCATCTTATGTTTCTCCTCAATATAATAAGGGAATCCGCTATCAATATGTATGAATTGGAGTATGCACTTGAACCATTCATTCATTTAGTTAGTGCAGATGAACTGGGTATTATAGCGGCAGCTTTCTTCAAAACTAGAACTCCAATACGAAATCCTAAGCTGCTTGAAAAAATGGCTGAAAAGTGTACTAATAATATGAGTGTAATGGGAAGTTTGAGTATCAGTGCTGTAATGAAAATCATGAGGTTATTATTTGACACAAATAATAATACATAACTGATGGAGAATTATACTTATTCATTCATTCCAAGGCTGAAACATTTATTTCAATCATGAACGCTCTAATTTTTTAGATTCACCATGCAAATGAAACAGGACATAACCTTAGTCAGAAAAATGATTCAAAGTTATGAATCTCTAATAGAAAGATCAACTGCACCTTCTCTCATCCAAGCAGCCCATTTGGCTGCTACTGTTTTACTGGATGAAAAAAGAATAATAGATAAAATTCTTGAAAAGTATTTTAATTTTTTTATTCAGTAAATAGACAATGTAAGTTCTGACCACAAACCTTCATTCTTCTAATATTTTTTTATTTTTTATTATATAGATTCAACCTCTCTTTATCAACGGCAAGAGCGAAAGATTTGGAACGAATTTTATTCGTTCTCACAATTTATAACTATCCTAAAAATTGTCCAACCTATGACCTTATTATAGAGGAATTGAGGAAGCCTCGAAGAGAAGCCGAGTATGCCTGGTACGATAATATTTTCTTTTTATCAGTTTGTATTAAAATATCGTTCTTTTGTAACATGTTATCTCTTCGCTGTCTTCCGATAGGTTTCATAAATGTTATGTTTGTGCGTTGATGTTCTTATCACATGTTGGTATTTATCCTTTGGATATTATTCGCAAAATAATGGATCACCGTTATTCACGTGCGGTTCACAATGATAATCCATTCAAAATTGGCCAACCATATTTACTCCTTGAATTCTCATTAAAAATTGAAGTTCCTGACTATACCGGTCCATTTTTACCAACCAAAATACGGGATCACTTGATCAAGGTAATTTGATTTGTCAATATATGTCATCAAATCAGTATTAATATTATGCACATTTTCTCTATTGTAGAAATACTCTGCACGGATATCACGCAATGACAATCCAGAATTCCAACCTCAATTTCATCATAGGACTTTATTTGATATTCTGCATTGTTTGGAAAGCCTTTTGGGGGTCTCTCCAATTACAGCTTGTCAATTATTACCACATCATGAGAGAGCTGACATCGTATATTGTGTTGATAGTGATAACAATATCTCACCGCAACCAATTATGTCAAATCCATCACCAGGCACTATTGTATATGCACCGGAAGTACCCGCGGGACATAAATGGATAGCTATCGTGATTGCATCGTATAATCATGTTTTTCGCAACACATCAGTTACATGTGGTACCATCAATTCAAAATTGCGACAACTCAAAAAAATTGGTTACACTCCAGTTGTTGTGAGTAATAAATTACTAGTATTTTATGGTTATCAAAATATTTTGTAATCACATAAATTTTCGTCCCACAATCAATTCTATTTTTTTACAGGTCATTGCCCCAATATGGAGGAAACTAAATGATCAGTTATCGAAAGAAAACTATCTACGCAGCATATTGCCACGACCTAACAATAATAAGATAGAATTCGAGGAAATACTAACGAAACAAAAATATAACAGGAACACAAATGCAATCGACGATGAAATCCGTCTTATGTAAGTTCATCCGAATGCAATAATATACGGCGGGCGTTAATCCAATTCCGATATTGTATTCTATTTTTCATCCAAATATTCGATATTCATTCATATAAAAAAAAAAAAAATACAAAAAAAAAGGTCAGTATTCATTTCAATGTCAAGCGTCTAGAAGCGAAGTTAAGAGCTTTTTCGTATACTCATACGCAACGAAAAGTGTTGCAGTTGCAGGGATTGTCCTTATTAATGTTGGTTTAAGTCCATTATAAAGTGCTCCAATGCCCTCTGTTTGTACAATTCGCTTCATAATTGCCAGCGCTGGTTCTCTCAAGTTTTGTACCTGAAGTACAGTTAAGTTAATTATAAAAGTGTTTCAATTTATTTTAAATTATTTCGTTATTTTTATTCTTTTCACCTGAATTCGACTCTTGACCACATCAGCAGGGAAAATCACCAACCAAAGGACACTTCCGCCGACAGCACCAGCTACCATTGTTTTCTGCCATCCAATATCGTCTCGATTTTGTCCCGGTTTTGCTAAAAGTTCTCTTGTTGCTTCATAGCTACCGAAGAAAAAAAAATAACCAGGCATTTCACGTGCTATGGTCGATGAAAGTCCTCGAAATAATCCGGCAATGCCATTCTCTCGAAGAATTTGTCTCGTTAAAGTCCAAGGGCCAATACGATGCTGCAAAATTAATCCCAAAAATTAAATAATGTAGTTTGATACCTATAAAGTCAGACAAAAATACAAGACAACGAAAAGCAATATCGTACTGTAATGATTGTTTGCGACATTTGTACTTCTCTCATGGCTTGTAATCGACACTTAATCAATTCAGTAGGACAGAGAGTCAAAGAAGAAAAAAATGCAGCAAAAAAACCAGCCGACGCATTGCCAAATGTATTCAATTCATCAATCGATTTTTTCCCTATATGATTACATAGTTGAAGTTAATATCACATTGAACAAATTGAATTATAATCCCAAGCAAAAGAAAGATAATATTCACCAGTAATATTGGCAATGGCTTTCTGACAACCACCATAAGCCGCAAATAGAACCGAATTCTCAGCAACATTAGCTACAATCGCTGGTACTGTTCCGGCATACAATCCTCTAGTGAATCCATCATTTTTTAATGTTTTTATAAAACAATCGCTCATTCCACGATACATGTTGGGAAATGTTTGCATTTTTACTTTCACAGTGTCCAACGGTTGTCCAACATAAACGAGAGCTACTCCACCTAACAAAAAAAAAAGAAAAAAACACTATTGCATCAGCAAAATCCACATGACAATTATTAATCATTTCTTACGACATTAATTCGTGGAAAAATGGCAAACTGGCTAGAAGAAAAAATGCCAAACTCATTGTTTAAATAAAACATATATATGTGTTTTCTTTTTTTTCATTCATTCCATTTGTACAGTGAATTTCACTCTTGATTGATATCCAATCATTCTTCAACATAAAAAACTCGCTATTCCATATCTTATTTTATTTTTACATTTTATTGATAAGTATTCAGGGTTGGAATCAGAAACAATTTCAAGTACTGATAAAAATTGATAACAACCTATTGAGCCAGCGCAAAAATCAATAAATCCTGATTTAAGATGTCTAAAATGATCCATTCTTCCTTCAAGTGTACCCAGAGCCATTTTCAACTATCTCTCAATGAATACTATTCACAAAGAGGAAAATGGAAAACAATTTGAAATTACACAAGGTGCGCAAAATAAACCACGTGCGTCTGTCAGACGACCCGATTATACTACACCTACTAGTGATAACTACCGCTGTATACAGTGTATAGATTATCTCCATAGGCATTCAGATTTGCTCGAATAATAGCATATTGTACAGTAATTATAGATGGCGCAAATATTCGTCGCCACATATGACTGTTAAACTATCCCTACCAAGTCCAAACAATTGCTATTTCAACATGAATCAGATATATTATATCATTAATTCTCAACGTCTTATCTTTTTTTTGTCTGCGTAAACGATTCCGATAACCCTCAAAATATCTGTGCTACTATAAAAAATGAAGTTCAAGTACAGATTGAATATCAGCGGCGCTGCCATTTTGATGCTCAATCAACCGTCGCTAAGCAACGATAACCTTTGGGGTACGCCAAGAAGTGGTCGTCATAGAAACCCATACTTGCCACTAGTTTAACCATAAATATTCCCATGCAGTTCCAAATATAACAGAAATATATTCTCTAGAGAAAATTATCGCACTGTAATCACACTGTATACATATATATCAATACATATATACATATATAATGTATAATCTATAAAATATTATGAATACAAAGTTGGATCGATTCAATATATTTCTCATTAATACAAAATAATATTGTTTATGATAATATGATAGAGAAGTAAAATGAATGTAGGATAATAGCAACAATAACATATTGTATATGAAGAATAAAATTTCTGAAATAAAAATCCCCAGATCGGCATGTTCAATACACAAGCACCCACGGGCCATGACGTACACGATCCCCGTGTAGTTTTACCCAACACAGTACACACATTTTGTATAATAAAAAATATATAAAAATAAAAAAAGGTCGTGAAGTGACGAAGTGCGAATTGATAATAAATATATTAATTGTGCTCGCATTATCGTGTACTGTCAGACATTTAATTTAGAATTAAATATATATAAAGACAAATTGTGTGTGGTCGTTGATGGTTGGAATTTAAAGAGTAGAGTGCGTGTTGCGGTCAATCTGCCATGATAGATCGGAACGCGTCCTCTTTGCGCCCCAAAAAATTCTGGGATCAACGACAAAATGTGGGAGCTCCTCTGTGAGGAGCGGCACTTTATGGTGAGTCGTGTTATCCCAATATTATGAGCTATTATCAGCTCATTATATATTTGGTTAACGACGCCCATAAAAATAATAAACAAATTATTTGTTTGTGGGGCTTCAACTACTTCGCCACAATATCGCCAGCAGCCATTAGCATTTTTGGGGCATGGTCGCGGTCACGCCAGACTTTCGTTGTTTAATTGTCAAAATTACGAAAAACTATCAAACATTTATATGTTTAATAGGTTCAGATGTGTAGAGTTGAGTCCACTGTATATTGATTCAATTTTATACCAAAAATTACATCATTCATTCAATGTACCGTTCGAACATATTTTTTTTTTTTTTCCCTACGGATTATCGATAGTGATGATGGTCATCATCATCGCCATGGTTTTATTCTGTAAATGTATATTTTTTTATTATCTAAATAAAACGTATACAGGAATTTTTAGTTAGTTGTGAAACGTGACGAATCTTTCGTTGAATTCATGATTCAAATAATCATATTTATTTTATATGGTATGTAATCGAATGAAGAAATGCGTTTGGAAATGAGTGTATCATATTTGACGTGAAAAAACATTCGATATTTGTTTGTAGACTTTGAAGAATATATATCATACAGTTAAGTGGCAATTAAATGTAGAAATGAGGAAAGAATATGTGGACTGAAAATCGATTTAAATGAACAAAATTATTGGCGTCAACCTTAACCTGTGATAATATCAGTACGTGGAAAAATTTTTGATACAAAAATTTGTGCGAATATGTTGAATAGATGGATAAAACGACGTCTTGAGAATTTTAAGTGTTGCTTTTTTTTATTTATTTTATTTATTTGAATGAATTTCTTTCGAGTAAAATGTTTTTTTTTTTTTTTTCTAGAGTGGATATTCTGTTTTACTTTGAAAAATGAAGTTCATCAAATTTTCCGTTTATTTTCGATGTAACAATTAAATATTCAATTAATTACACTGTAATGTCAGGGAAATTTGCTCTACCTACAATTAATTATTTGAACAATAGTGGCTGATTGTTGGAGTGTATTATTGTCTGTTCAAATGTAATTTTTTATTTGTTTAGAATTAAACAAATGCTGCAGCGACGAATCTCACTCTTGCTATCTCTCTCGCACTCTCGTGATTATTGAAAAATAAAAAAGAAACAGGTGCGTTTTTTTTTCTTCCCCTATTTTGTTTCTTACATTTAATAAATATATATTGTAATGAAAATTTGGCATGATGCAGCGTTGATTTGTATATCAACCTTGATCGTATATACATATTGATATTTGTAATCTACATGCGTTCATCATTACACGTATCACTGAGTTTTGCAATGAACTAAAATAAATAATGAATAAATAATAGTATTGTGGAAAAATGAAATTTTTGTTTCAGTGAGCGGGTTAAGAGTTGCAGAATGGTGGTGGATTGTTTGTCAGTTCAGGGGTCAGCTGCAGCTCGGAAGCAGGAGAGGAGATTGGGTGGGACGGTAGGAAACAAAATGCAGCCAAACGGTGGTGGTGTTAGCAATGGTACCGGCGGCATGACGCCCAAGGAACTGTGCGACAATGACGACCTTGCCACTTCACTGGTGCTTGACCCATATCTGGGTTTTGTCACCCACAAAATGAACATCAGGTCTCTTAATTATTTTTATACTTGAAAAAACAAAGCACAATGATAAAAGAAAAATTTATATGTGAATACAAATACGATTTCCTAACTTCCACATCCAACCATTGTATAGTTCCATATTTATTTGATTAGCATTTTTTTTTCTCACTTGTGGTTTTCAAAAAATATTACAGATATCGACCATTGAAGGCGAATAAAGATGAGCTACGTAAAATCACCACGGACTTTATTCAAACTCAAAACTATGAGAAAACATATAAAAAATTGATGAGCGGTGATTGGGGCGCACGATTGCCACACACAAAATCTAAACAACAGCAGATCAATTTGCAAAAACATGTCTATCGTTATTTACGAGTATTTGACAAAGATTCAGGTTTTGCAATAGAACCATGCTACAGGTATTCACTTGAGGGTCAGAAGGGTGCGAAAATTTGTGCAACACGCAAATGGCTGAAGCACGATAAAATTCCATGTCTCGTTGGTTGTATAGCGGAATTGAGTGAGAAAGAAGAAGCAGCATTATTACATCCAGGAAAAAATGATTTTTCTGTCATGTTTAGTTGTCGTAAAAATTGTGCACAACTTTGGCTGGGTCCTGCAGCCTATATAAACCACGATTGTCGTGCCAATTGCAAATTTGTCGCTACTGGACGTGACACAGCATGTGTCAAAGTACTGCGTGACATTGAAATAGGCGAAGAAATAACATGTTTCTATGGCGAGGATTTTTTTGGCGATGGTAATTGTTATTGCGAATGTGAAACATGTGAACGACGTGGAACCGGTGCTTTTGCAAGTCAAAAACCCGGGGATGAATTGTCAACAGGTAAAATGATCCTTCCGCACTCACTCATCTGAAAGGATCGAATGACAAAAATTAAACTAAATGAGCTAATAATCATGAATAATATTCAATTAATTTTCATTTTCTCAGGATATCGCTTGAGAGAAACAGATAATCGCATCAATCGTACGAAACATCGACAGCAACCACTGACTTCGGCAAACAAACAACAGCCCGACGGTGCATTGAGTGAGAGAAATTCAATTCTCGTCGATAATACAGCGATAGCACCACAATCACTAAGTATAAAAGAATTGCGTCGTAAAGGCTTGACCAAATACGATGCGGAATTACTAATTGCTCAGGGCTGTCGTTTTTCCGATATTGCACAACAACAACCTACAATCCCCGATGACGCCACAACAAATTCATCATCACAAGCTCCAAGATCTCATCCGTCCCCAATGATTGGTCCTGGTACGAGAAATCTCCGCAATAAGCAACACACTGCCAAGAATGAGAGCAACAATAATAACAATAATAATAATAATAATAATATTAATAATATTAATAATAATTCCGATAATATTAACAGTGGAAATGTTAAGAATGGGCAGAGCTTGAGAGCATCAAGACTTCAGAAGAGAACTGAAACAAAACGTAATCGTGCGAGTGTTGATGAACATTCGATGATCCATCTTGTGAACAGTAGCAATCGTGATACGACAGACAATGCAACGAATCATCATCGCAAGGATGATTATGATCGAGTAACAATCGATCGTTTGGATGATGAATCGAAAGAAAATCCACCAGACACAACGCGGATTCATGACAATTCTAATGATAATGTTGATCATGTATCGAAGCAACATAGAACATGTCCAATATTATTGAAGGATCGATGTGAAAATGAGGAATTCAATGACAATCCCAGTATAAATAATGAAAATCATGAAGTATCGGTAAATAGTCTTCATCATCATTCAGTTTTATTGCCGACATTGAAAAAAGAATGCAACAATGTAGTTGACACATTGTCATCTCAAGGTGTTTTGGAACAAACGTGCCCCGCTGAACGTTGGCGCAGTCCAACATCTCTCAGTGTAATGACAAAGCGACGTAAATCGTTGCAATCAGCGGGTGATTCACGTGATATTGAACACAGAAAATCTCCGGCACACGGTGAAACACCACGAAAAACGAATTATGAAGAGGCCATTGATGGTCAATCTCAGGGAAAATTTTTACATATGACCATGGCTAAAACTGCTACTGAATTAACTGAAGAATTATCAAATGAGCAATTTAATTTGATGCATATTTCAACGGATCCAAGAATGGAAGCAATGACTGACACAACCAATAATCAACAACTCGAACGAATGAGGATTGCCGATGACAGTGATGTTTCATCACGTGAAAATTCCAGTAAAGAGGAAACGAATGACGATATTCAAGAATCGGATACTAGTTATGGTGACAATGGAATTATTAAATCATTTAATCCTGACGTGGTTTTAGACAAATGGAACGATAATTCAAATCATCAGAAATCTGAAGATACACGAAGTCTCACATTGAAAAGATCATTCGAATCGGTGGACGATAATAGTGGAGTTGTTAAAAAATCGAGTTCACATTCGCGACGAAGAAATAAACGTGGCGGTCGCAGTAGTGGTGCAAAATCACGTAAAGCCAAAGCAACAGCGTCAACGGCTGAAGGAAAAGAACGACGTCCAAGAAAAAGTAGTAGTAATAAAGTGACAAAAGCGAATGGCAGATTAACGAGAAGTTCAAAAAAAGATCGGCAAAAATTAGCTGCGACTGTTGCAGCGGCTGACGCAGCTGCATTGGTTGTTGGTGGTACCGATGATGATTCTGGTATTCAAGGTGATATTTATGAATTCAATGAGAAAGAGAGTAATCTTGAGGATCTTGAAATGACATCAGTCATAAGACGGAATAAACATGAACATCGAGCTATTGATAATATTGACAATAGACTCGAGGATTCTTTTGGTGAATTTATAAATAAAGTTGAACCGCCAGTTCTTGTTGCGGAGGAGCCATGGCCATTACCAAAACCAATCAAACCAGTGATTAATAATGACAATGTACGTGCTGAACATTTGTGTGAATCCAGTGCTAAGGACAACCATAGTTCACGTAAACATCCAGTTGCATTGCCTGAATATCAGTGGCACAGTGAATCACATTTTCGTGAATGTCCAACGACACCTGAACGTCCTGGTGGTAGACTAAAGTTAACATTGCGAATGAAACGTTCACCGGTGTTGGATGACGTTGTTGAATCCGGGACAAGTCTGAGTGAAGACAGTTACGAGCCGGAATATGAAGTGTTACGGGTTGAGGGCGTTGAAAGTTCGAGACGCAAGAAAAAACACAAGACCCGAGATCGTGAGAGGCGACATAAACGACGTGAAATAACATTAGATCCACCACCACCGCCAATGAAGAGACTCCGATTGATATTCGGGAATGAAACACACACCATTGACCTGCCGCACTCTTAACGATTGCAATTATAACGCGCGCTTAATTAATTATAATATAGATGAAATCCATTCATTTCATTTTTCGAGTTGGATTTTGTTGTATGCGAATGTGAAATTTTTTAAACAAACTCTAATTCTTCTTCTTTCATTCGAACAATTGCCTCGTATAATTTTAACGACCATTCAACATAAAAATTATCGAGGATTTGAATTAAAAGTGAAGTATTTGTTGCAATTATTTATTCCCGATAATAAACAAAAATAAATAATTGAAAATCGATCCAATCTGACATTCGCAAACATGTCCATAAAAGAGTAAACATCACCCACACACAATTACACACATAAACAATATTTTGAGCAAATGAACAAGAAAACAAATGGCAGAAAAATATTCATACACACAAACTATGTATGTATAATAGTATTAATATGAAATCAATTAGTTAAAATAATTAGTTAGTGATAGTATTGATTAATTTGTCGCATTACACGATGAGAGAAAAATGAAAATGCATTGGAAACCAACAAAAAAACACTTGTACATATAGCACTCGTAAATGTTTAAACTATTTTCACGAGTATATTAAAAAAAAAAAATCACATATTGTATTGTGAAAAAAAAATGTCGGCGCAGTTATGGGGGAAGGAATGATCACATAAAAGGACGCGCTTAAGACGTGTATGTATATCTTATGTCTCTCTACTTCTTACTCTTTCCATTTCTCTATACCTATATCTCTTTGATGTTGGCGTGAAGCACATCAATTATTAACAATTTTGAAGGATTATCAAAGAATTTGAACATTCAATCTTTTATCAAATGTCAACTTCTTCACTTGGTCAACCAAAAGAAAGAAAAAAAAAATTAAAATAACAAAATTTTATCCGTCAATAATATGTAGCCGAATGATCTTGTTAATAATTTGCAATTTTCATTGCAATTAAAAAATTGGGACGAAATTTCCATTCGTGACGAATTATAAACGCAATGAATTCAATGTGGGAAAAAATTTAAATGAAAATCTTGCATTGGGACACTTTAAATTTCAAATCCATGCTAATAATTAAATAAAAATGAATCTTCCTTCGCCCGTGCAATACCGTTAATTAATCACATAACTATATATACATATAAATATTATTAATTAAAGAAAAAAACTAAAAGGGAAAAACACAAAAAAAAAAACACAAATTAATCTGGTGATGTGCGATGTAAAAAGATATTGTATTAGAACTTACAAGCTATAATCATAATAGAACGTAGATAAATTTTTTCCTGGGAGTTTGACAATCGTGCTTGCTCCTTTTGACGGGGGGAAAAAAAAGAAAGAAAACTAAAAAAAAAAAAAAGAAAGAAAAATAACGTTTGTGATATATACTATTACTATTACCATCTAATATTCTTGATTTTCGATATTACGAAATAATAAAAGGAAAAAATTGTAGGGAATCCATCATTTTTTGGTCGTGTGTCATGAAAGAATTTTTTAGTTTATTTATTTTCTTTTTTTTTTTTATATGAGAGTAATTATCAATCGAAAGCATTTCACAGATTGAAAAAAAAAAAAAAATTAGAGAGAACAGAAAAGTAATAGGCATTTTCAGCCAAAATAGTTGCTTAGAATTTTCGAACTGATGACTACATATTTAAATGTATATGTATACATTGGCGTGAATGTTGATATTGGTTGACAAAAAAAGTGTATTAATAGAAAAATTTGGCATATTAATTGCAAGTTTGAGAAACATTGGACATCACTTTTCCGACGTCCTGAATTTAACTGTTGATATCGTCCCTTTTTTATTGTCTTTGTTCGATAAATAGAAATGGTTTTGGAGTACGGACATAATTAGATAAAGAAAATTAAACAAAAATAAATGGAAAAGTCGAATATGTTGCTGAACAATATTGTTTAGCAAATTGCGCTTATTGTTTAATCGATGCAGTAGTTTTTTTTTTCCGTCACTGCCATTAGACAAATTTTTTAATTGTTATTATTGATTACATGTTCATTTTTTTTTTTTCTTCGCTTAGAACGTGTATTATCGTTATTAATTTAATAACTTAAATAACAACATTCATCAATCATTCTATTGAAAAATGTAAGAGTACACATGATGACTATCTGTTGTTATATATGTGTTCAGATAAAAATAGCATTGAAACACGCTGAGAGTGGTGAGAAAAAAGTTTGTAAAAACCATTTGACATAACGAAAAATTTGTCAAATTTAATATGCAAATGTTATTCGCATTATTTTTTTCCCAATCCACTTTTCTCAAAGTAATCATGAATTTCAATAACTTCATGATCACAATTATCGTTTCTTGATTATCCTCGGTATGAACGATATATAAAATGCGTGAAGCAAGATGAAAACGAAGGAGAATACATTGTCATTATTATTTTTTATGAATTAGGATATCTCAATAAACAAACTCAAATAATGTTATGTATATATATATAAATATGTTTGTCTGTATTTTTTCTCTGTATCCCTACTATTACGAGGTCGCAGAAGAAATATTTGGAATGTGCTTATAGTTCCAAACGAGGCATTTGAATATTCGTGCCAATACCAGTCAGCTGTTAAACATATGATTGAACCTAACCTACAATTTAAATCCTAACAATATTAACATAAACTATACATAACGAACATGTGGTCAAATTCTGTCCATTGAAGACAGTAAATTTTATTAAACAATTATTAACAATGCCAGAAATTAAGGAAATAAAAAGTTTTGATGATTTAAATCTCAATTCCTGGATAGTGAAACAATGCAACAATATCGGTAAATCAATAACTTATTCATATATACATATATACTTCTATATATTTACACATGCAGCTTTTATAGCCCTAACCTCGTGCCTCTGTATCCATTATCCTCTATTAAAAATATATATTTATGTACATGTATTCATAAACTTTGAAAAATACTTAAAGTATTATGGTATAATTTCAGGCGTGAAACAACCGACGCCAATTCAACAGAATTGCATTCCAAGAATTCTTGCTGGAGATGATTGCATCGGTTGTGCAAAAACAGGAAGTGGAAAGACTTTGGCATTTGCATTACCGATTTTGCAAAAATTATGCGAAGATCCTTACGGTATCTTTGCTCTAGTACTCACGCCTACCCGGGAATTGGCTTTTCAAGTAAGTTTCGAAGAAAAATTCCTCTGAGGCAGCAGTCAAGAATAAATTACGCCATTTTTCATGCGATCGTTTTGTTTTATTTTGCGAGAAATCAGTTGAGCGTAAATCATAAATATTTTAGCATATGTTTTTATATATTTTTATATGTGTTTGAGCGATGATTTGAACATCTTTTCTTCTCCATCATTCATAGAAGAGTATTAACAGTACTCCGAAAATTCTTGAGATAAAAATGTCACCGATCAATTTAAAAATAGATTCCTAGAATGAAATAGCCCTTCAAACCAACTGAACCACCGTTATAAATTTACATTCCCCTTTTACAGATAGCTGAACAATTTGCCGCCATCGGGAAATCAATAAATCTGAGAAAATGTGTTGTGGTTGGCGGTATGGACATGATAGTTCAAGCGCAAGAATTAGCAAAGCGTCCACACATTGTTGTATCAACACCAGGACGTTTGGCCGATCATTTAGAAAGTTGTGATACATTCACTCTTGAGAAAATAAAATTCTTAGTTTTGGATGAAGCTGATCGACTTCTTGGTGGCCACTTTGACGATCAAATCAAAACAATTTTTGCTGCATTACCAAAAAAACGACAGTCACTTTTATTCAGCGCAACTATAACAGATACTTTGGAACAAATTAAAAAAGTCGCTTCTAATACAGTATTTGAATATGATGAGAAAGATGACAGTGGCACAGCTACAGTTAAAGAATTGGATCAACGTTATGTGCTATGTCCGAGAGATGCACGTGATGCATCTCTCGTTGAAGTCGTTCAAACATTTAGAAATGATATAAATAAAAATGGTTCAATTATGATTTTTACCGATACATGCAAATCTTGTCAACTTTTATCGATGACTTTGAACGAAGTTGGATTTCAAAATGTCGCTCTGCACGCAATGATAAAGCAAAGAGAACGATTGGCAGCCTTAAGTAAATTCAAATCGAATCATATTAAGATATTAATTGCAACTGATGTGGCGGCAAGAGGTTTAGATATTCCACTAGTCGAACTCGTAGTGAATCATTCTATTCCCAATGTTCCAAAAGAATATATTCATAGAGTGGGTAGAACAGCGAGAGCGGGTAGAGGTGGAATGGCAATAAGTTTAATTACACAGTATGACATAAAATTATTGCATGCAATTGAGGAAGCAGTTGGAACTAAACTAACTGAGCTGAAAGTCGACGGTGAGTGATGAAAAAATATTACGGACGGTCTTTTTTTGTATCAATTAATAATTTATAATAGTATTGGTTTTTTATTTATTCTTCTTAGATAAGGAAATTGTTACGATATTCACGCAAATATCGGTGGCGAAACGTGAGGCAGAGATAAAATTGGATGAGACTGATTTCTATGAAAAAAAAATTGTTAATAAGCGAAAAAAGCTTATAATGGAAGGAAAAACTCCTGAAGAGATTGAAGACATTCTCGCACCGAAGAAGAAACACAGGAAGAAGGAAAAAAGAAGTAAAAAAATTTTGTCAACTAACACAATAAACAGTGAAGAAATTAAAAATGATGAAAAAGGTGAACAAAAAATGGCGACTGAAATAAAAAGTTAACACAATACTAATATTTTTCTCGCAAATATGTTTCACTATGTCAATATAATTTTAATTAAGGTATATTTTTCTATATGTGTATCTGACACATGATAATATAATTGAGGTACAAAAATGTATATATATTTTCTTGTTATCAATATGGAAAAAAAAAAAGGATGATAATGCGTATAATTATATCAATTGTATATTGCAATATTAGTATGCCAATTCTAATTTTAAATAATTCTGGCACTTTTCAGGATTCAAAAAACGCAAAAGTATATAATATAATAATGTTTTTTTTTTTATAAAAGAAAAATGGCATCGTAAGGCACTATTTTCAAACAGTCAAACGTATTTTTGTCCGATCCAGTCTATCGCACTCAAGAATATACGTATCCTTTTACTTAAATTCGGAACACCACCTGAACAACCTTAACCTTTCATGTTTCCCATCGCCCATGTGTCAACTCTGACAGTATCTATTATGTATTAATCATCAATTCCGCAAGCGGGCTAGAATTTTATCCTCATTCTTAATCATATTTAGTTTATCCATGAAAGTATAAAGTTCGTTTACATATTCCTTCGGATATTTATAGAAGTGACCGACATGCGGTGACTTCTCAAATATTTTAACATAAGTCTGTAAATAATTTTTGTATAAGAAAAAATTTACAATCAATCTTTATACTTTTGAAAATTAATTGCTTACCGGTGTACCAAGTGCATCCCACGAATCACGAACTCTCATATTACTTGTTACTGCACCAATGGGATCAGTATTGCTCAATAAAAATAATGCAGGCGAGTGCACGATATTAGTGTGGAAAAGTTGACTCGATCGAATGTAATATTGAGTTGCTTGTGTGTAGAAGGTTTTCATATGACACCTAAAAGGAAAAATTTCGAACAATTACACTGTATCTAACTACTATCCAACCCCAATATTTTTATTTATTTAATTGAAATATGAAATCATTAATTACTCCATATATTTTTGAAGAAGTTTTTGCATCACATCATTATGTGGGAATACAGCTCGTGATGTTCCAACACACATTTCACTGATATCCGCTGCGCTATCCCAAACTTGTCCAACAATCCGTCCAATTACATGATTATATTTTTTGGGATCTTCCAGAATAAAAGAAAGAATTTCACCCCACATATATCCACCAATAGAAAATCCATGCAACATTATTTGCTCATAATTTTTATGTGTGTCCAAGAAATTCAACAAATCTTTAGCCACAACCTTAATAAATATAAAAACAAGAATATGCCCAATTTAAATAATCATAATTCTGTTACAGATATTAATTTACCATAGAGTAATTGAATATATATTTACCCTGGTGCCTTTTACAGGCCACATGAGTTGCCAAGGTGTAACATGTACTGTCACAACATCAAAACCCTGCTCCAAATATAAATTCACAAATTTTTTTACGTGTTGCCTCTTAGAAAATAACCACGATAATATAACTAATAATGGCCTATCTTTGCCAATTTCTGGACCCCGAAATTTTTCCATTGGCTTTGGTGGTTCATCATCCTGACATATAACTTCAATATTTCTTGTAACCTGATGAGTTGATGCCATTCGACAGGCGACAAATCCCACAAGCTAAATGATATATATGAGAAATATTAATTTGAATGAAATTAAAATAGAAAAGTGCAATTTATTCATTATTATTTCCATACCAAATTATGTTTTTTCCCTGCCAATGGTGATTGACGCATGGCAGCAAACCTATTTCTTGCTACTGTGAATATAAATCGTCTCATCACTGACATTTTGGTGCCGTACAATTGTTCACGTTACGTACAAACAGTATTCTGAAATATTTCCAAATAATTAAAAAATACATATACAATTTTTTAACAAATACTTTTTTATAGTAAATTAATATTTATTTTTCATTATAACTTTATCTATACACCACGATATCAAATAACCGCTAGCTCAGTATTATTTTCAAGGATAACGGCAGTTTTACGTTCATATAATATATGGTCACAATATAATTGACGCGGAAACAAGTAGCTGTAATATTAAAAACAAAATATGCATAAAAATTATTCCTTCCAGAATATTGAACTGGACTTTGTACTATTTAATACAATATTTAATCAAATTATCTGTGAAACTTCAGACAGTAAAATAAAATTAAAAAGGCCACTCCAGTATATATACATACAATAATAAAAAAAAAAACGTGCCCAAGTATCCAAGATCAAAGTCCAATATCATATACCAAAATTAGTAAATATACATTATATGTTTTGTATATCTTACTAACAAACTCGTGTATCAGTAATTGGAATTCACATTCAAGATATCGCCGAAGAATTTATGAAAGAAATGATAATTATAAAGCAACTTGCCTTGACTCTGACGAAGAAAAGGAGTGTAAAAAAAAAACACTATACTATGAATTGTTGTTATAACTTCGCACGCTGCAATACACAACCTGCCTCTCTGTACCACTACCATTAGACGACTGCGCAAGTACTGCGATAGTTACAAGCGAATTATCCATCCGCAAATATATATTTATACATGAATAAATGAAGAGAGAGAGTGCGAGCGAGAAAGAATCCAAGAATTATCAGCTCAGTCTTCTCAATTGAATTTCATTTATTAAACTGTACCAGACATTCAAATTGAGTGGTACATTGAAGCACATCAGCTCCAATACAAATAAAATACCTTAATGATAGACAATTACTTGGAAACTATCAGACAAAAATTTCCTCACAGGATAGGAAAAAAAAATGACGAGTCAATTCAATAATCTGGTGGTCAGCTATGCCTTATGACACGTCATAATTCTTTATCTATATTGTATATGTGTTGCAATTCAAACACGTTGCAGGGGCCAACAGTAGCCGGATAGTATAGTCACGTATACTGATTTAAATTAATATTCTACTCCAAAACATGTTTTTTTTTCTCATGCTGAATGTATTTATCTTTGAACAAACAATTAATGTTGATGATTGTTGAATGAGTAAATGCATAGCTAATACGTTAATGAGATGAATTTAATGCTTTTTCTTTTTCCATATGTAAATGATTAATTTATATTAAAGTATATTGATTCTGTTACAGTCCTTGATGTAAGCTAGAAAGTCTCATCTTTGGCGTTATGAACTCTTGCCAATATTGCTATTATTAAACATAACGCGGCAATCGAACGATTGTCACGCGACTATGTGTTTTCTTTTTTCTTTTTTTTTCCTTTCGTGCGAGTTTTTTATTGCTCATCAACCAATTGAAGCAGTAGAAGAAGTGATATATTCAAATGAAAATGCAAAACTATTCAATGCTATATAATGTTGCTATTTCGCATACTACAAATAATTCATGAATACTATAATGGAAATAGGAAAATACATATGAAACATTTGAATTTGAATGTAATATTACATGAGTGTGGTATGATAAATATGAAAATATATATTTTTGAACTGTTAACTCTCTTTGTCGATTGTTTGAACTGGAACATAGATAAATTGGTGTTGAAGATTGCGTGCACGAGCGACTGAATTTCAGCACGGAATGGTTGCGTGATATGAATTAATTATTTATATAGTTTAAATGCACCCTATGAACGTCCGCTTTTTTTTTTTTTTTACATATCGAATGTTGTTTTATACTAAGACATGTTGAGATGCAATATTTATCTACAGATAATAGTGAGTTTCCTCTCTTCATACATCTGGAAGTTCTATATGTCTATAATTATTGATATGGGGCACAGTAATGAATAGAAAATGGAAGAAATGAAAAAGACGACAGGTTTACTCCCATTCGCTTCCTCTTTTATTACATCGGCTTTGTATATTATCCAAATATATTAGACAATACTACATATTTTAATTTCGTTGAGGGCACAACATTTAGAGATTTTAGGATGCGTATTAGTGAATTTATCAGAGATACATATAGAGTGAGAGAATTTAGGATTATAGTTAGCGATTAAAATTGTTCGAATGTTGTTTTGTTTTTACCGATTATTTTTCAAAATTATCGTTAATTATTTAAAATGTTTTTTTCATCAACATTCAATATGAATAAAAATATCCGTTTAGAAGATGTATGTGAGTTTTTTTTGTAATTCATTGGGCGAAATAATTCATGATTGTTATTTCAAATTTGGATTACAGAGAAACGTTTGGTAAATATTGATAGGCAAAATGTGTAGTGTTTACTATTATTTTTTTTTCTATTCCCATTATTCATATCTTTCTTTAGTCATTATTTTTGTTATATATCCATTATAGATATCAACGCGAGATGGATGAATGCAGTGGGATTTCCATTAACATTAAATATAGAATACATTATAGATAATTGTGTTTTTTATCAATTGAAATTTGTCATGAATTATCAATTAACTATGACTAACGACTCTACGGTAATAATAATGTTCTATTGAGGACTACAATGCACCATTGATTGACCTTGCAAATAATGAATGTTTTTGTATTATTATTTTTTTTTCTTCAGTTTTTTCATTTTTTGGTATAAATTACAAGTATTAATTGGATTAACCACTGCACTTTTTCAGAGTAGAACACAAAAAAATAGTATTAATCTCATGTGTTAAGGCGCGGATAGTTTCATATTATTGGCTACAATAAATAATTAAAGGACTCTACCATCATTATTGTGACTCGGGATGAATAAAATTCGAGTTTATTACTGGTGGTCCAAGAGAATAATTCTTTCTCATTTTTTTCTACAATAAAATTCATGATGAGAGAAGAGGAAAAAATTTTTTCCATACTATTTGTGCTCATTTTTATCTTACACGAATATCGCCGTCTCCATGTTGCCATTTTTACTCATATTCTTTACAATCTATTATAATATAATGTGACTAATTAATTCTAATTTCATACAAAAGTTGGGAGGGCAGTGGGGTTGGGTTGTGTATAAATATTTTCGTGTAAGTGGGAAAGGAAATGGTCCATACTTGGCCCATCGTGTGCACATTTAAAATATCACGAAAATAGTTCGTGCGTGAGAAATTAAAAATTTCCGACGCATAATCATAATGTGTACCTGATTTTGTGCGAGAATAAATTCGTGTTCGAGTTACAATTTCATTGTAATTTTTTATTACTTTTTGCATTACGCGTGAATCCTTTATTCGTTTTTTCTTCCAAATATGTATATTAATTTTTGTGCTTAATTCGACCGGGTCGCGCGATCGATTCTTCAGGGTTCTTTTTAATCCGATATTTATGAACACAAAATGACAGCTTTTATTTTCACACACACACACACACACACACTCTCTTTTACATACCCACTCGGTAACCATAAATTTCACTTTTCTTCGTCAATTCATCAGTAGTTTTACATATTCCTATCTAAATGCAGATTGATTTATTCGAGACTGTGATAATGCGAGCGATCATATTTCCACTTATGGTAATTAATTGTTCAAAATTATTTTTCATTTTTATTCTTCACAAATTGCATTATTCGAGTACGTGATGTGTAATCATAAAATCTATTTGAAAATCATTCGTTTCATTTATCTAATAATATAATAAAAATTATTGTACGTTCGGTTTTGAGTTATTTACGTATTATCGAATAGAAAATAACATAAAATAATAAAAATTTGTATGAAATATTTAGGTACATTTGATCGTTAAAAAAAAAAAACGATCCATTATAGAATAGTATATAATAAATCTACATAATTGATTTTTCTTTATCTTCACAACGAGAATTCGTTGCCTGTGCAGCTACATGTATTTTGCTTTATATGTATTATACAATGCAATGTATGTATAAACGAGAAAACAAATTAATTGAAATTACGTATGTAATGCTGAATAAGTAGGCTATGAGTAATTCTGCCTTTATCTTTCATTTTGCAGGTGGAATAAATTAGGAAAAAAAAAAAAAAAATAGTATCTTGTTGGCAGTCTATTTTCGAGTGAATAAAACAAAAAACAATCAAATTAAATTGAAACAAACAAAAATGCATTAGTACAGAGTTTGTCTCCCATTCAATAAATTATAGCACACTCAGAATACAAATGCAAAATTCATGTGATGCAATAAGGACTGTTTAATGCAACAGTCGAAAGCATACTCAATTAAATATTTCCACTCGAATACTGATTCGTTCATTGAACACTGGAAGCACGGTTAATTATATACGAACGATCCATAAATATTGCTCGAATTTAAATTCATTTTACATTCGTATAGCAATTTATTTATACGTGCTTATTATTTCATTTTATTTCCGTCTACAGAGCGGTTAAGAAAATTGTATAAAAAACTTTTTTCATATCCATATTCATTCATGAATAATTCAATTTTGTTGAATAAAAAATTTTTTAACGAAAACATTGAAATATTTTTGATAAATTCAGTCTATCTAAAGAAGCGCTATTCATGACAAAAAAACAATATTATATGTGGAAGAGAAATATGTTAAAAGCGACTAAATATTATCTAAATATAGTTTACCTATACAAATGGCATTAAAACTCCCACTGGAAATTAATCTTATTGGTACACCACATCTTCTTCACTATCTTTTTTTCACGAAAAAAAAATAATATATATATTCATTATTTGTCTGCCTTACAATTCCAACTACCTATACCCATCATCATAATCTCGAACTCATTTTTATGAATTTTTTTTCTACTCTTTCATTTTATATTGAATGAAAAAACTTTCCGTGGAAAATGAAACAAAAATCGACTATTACTATCACACTCATGGCAGTATTATCAGACATTGCACAAAGAATTCAGCGTACACGGGTAATTTTATTCTTTACTTTTAATGTCTCGCATAAACTTACTACGTTTCATTTATCATCATGGCAATTAAAATGCGTCCATTCACTATAATAATTTGTCCTATCACTGGAATAGAGTACAGATTAAAAAAGTATGAATTAAAATTACGAGGTTGTCTCTTCTCAAATGTACTTGATTTAAATGCAAGTCTCTAAGACGAGACGACCGTGCGTTATGTCTCAGAAAGCTTCAACAAAGCTTGCAGGAAATAGTCCAGTACGTCCAGTGCGCTGTTGTGTACCTTTGTACCATCCGTCGTCGCGTTTTTTATGTACATAAATAATATCACCCACCCGTAATTCCAATTCAAATTCGCTATTTGGTGGATATGGAACGATGCAACGGAATCGTGCTACACGTTCAAATCTGCATGAAAAATAAATGAGGTTTAAAATAAACTCGTGCTGTATAATATAATATGCATGAATGTATCTACCTTGCATATATATCAAAGAGAGAAATAGAAGGTCATTAAACTCACCGTTCACGAGTAGCTGGTTGTTGTTGTTTGCTTTGCTTTCCCATTCCGGCATCCAACGAATTGCTTTTACGATGATGATTAGCAGCAACCGCTGCAGCCATGACACCTACACCACCACCGCACGTTTCCACGGATCTATTCCAAAGTTTAACTTGATTTTCATTGAAATAAATTACGGAACAAATAAAAATATATATGCATGTATTAATTTGCTGACTAAACATTGACTAATCAAAAAAATTGACATGCTGTAGCACGAGCGCAGTGTGGTGTGCATTTTTCCGCCTTTTCTTCAGTTAAGTTGTTCAACGTGCAAAAACATTGCTGAAATTATTTAACAAAATGCGTTTTTCATGTATTTCTTTGAATATATCGAAGCACACTCTAATTTTCAAGAATCATAGCAATGCATTGCCTGAATCTTTCGTAACTGGATTGATGGAAGATTGAGAAAAAAATAAAGATTTTATTGTTCATCTTTGCTCATTTAATATTTTTTATTATTATTTTTTTTTTTTTTTGCTAATATCGACAACATTTCAACTAACCTTAGAGTAAAGCAAATAGGCAATGAGGGCCGTTCCTTGTGCTTAACTCTCTGTGATGTGGTGAGCGCGCCTTGAACATTAAGCGACTGAATTTCTGCGCCTGAATACAAGCGATGATGACTGCTCGCAATTCCTGTTGTATTATTCTCTTGGGTAGGTCCAATCTGTAGCAATTGACTCGGACAAGATCCCGATCTGATCTCGTCAATCATCGCCATATTGTATTTTTATATTAGAGACCAAACAAGACATTACCTTGATAATTTGCGGAACAAATAGATTGTGTAGAACCTTCTGCAGCGCAATCGCGAATTATATGACTGTTCTGTTTTTTTTTTATTTTTTAGTAGAGTGAGTGCAATAAAAATTAAAAATGCTAACAATGCAAATTCAATTATCAATAATAACGAAACAACACGAAAAAACCAACTGTGATTAATGCAAATTCAATTTAATTAAAAACAAAGTGTAGGAAAAAACATTGAATGAACACGAAACGATTCAAGCACGAGAAGAAGAGCTGTGATAGTTTGCTTTGCTGGTTCACAAAAGTATTATGAACTTACCGCACGTGAACTGCATCAACGGCAGCGACAAAATTTCCATCTTCGAACACAGGATTGTCCATTGAATAAGTCGCAGGCGGTGGGGATTTAGATTTCTTTATATTCGTCAGTCTACGCATCAATGAAACACCTTTCTCTTTCTTCTCCTTCGGCTAGTTAACAACAATTTTCGAATGTTAATTCCCAACTTTTAAACCCCAATCTTTATCAACATTAAAAGAACACAAACCTTTATCTTATCGCTTGATTTAGCTGTTGCAGCAGCCACTGAAGTATTTGGCGGTGGTGTAACACCACCTGTGACTCGCAGAGTATTATTCGGACTTCGATTCATGTCCGAGGAACTCGTTGCAGCAGGCGACACAATTGTAGACGGCGGCGAGAGCATAGTTTTTCCCGGTGAGGCTTCGCAAAAAAACAGAAAGCAAGAATAAAATTTAAATAATTGATTTTCTTTACTCATACAAATTCATGATTTTATGATTTCTTTCGTTATTTATTTTTACCAGTACTTGAAGACATAACAGCGCTGTGACTCCGCCCAAGTGGATTAGCAGAAGCCTGCTCCGAAAGACGCGGTGGACTTTGGCCTTGTCCTTGACCATGCCACGAGACAGAAACAGCCGGAGACGGACTAACAGCCCTTGGTGGTAATTCAGGCGGTGGAAGAGAACGCGGACTGTACGGCTGTGGCGCGGGTCCTTTATTTTTTGAATAAGTCAACGTCATACGCGGTTCACTAGTCGTTTGAGCAGTCGTGAGAGTTGATGTCGGATGCGCAGTCGTTGTTGAAGTAACCCGACAAATTCCTCTTTGACATTTGGCTGGAGCGACGTAATTTCCAGGGAAAACTCCGCATTTTTGTGTACGGTTAGATGTACCTTTGAACCAACCGTCTTGACAGCGTTCAGTCACCATATAAATGCCACCTTTACGCAGCTCAAGTTCATCAGCCTTTTGTGGTTTGTACGGATACAATGCAACGTAAGCCGCAGGTGAATTTGCAGTAGCGCTCGATGTGGCGAGACTTTGTGACGGTTGTGCCAATACAAGGTCGCTGCTGCCACTCCGTCGATGACGAAGACTGTGCTCGGGTGTGGGTCCGCTTGTTTGCGAGGATGGAGAAAAAGCTTCGCTGCTTGTGCCTGAATTATTGGTGCTTGAATTTAATGAGCCATCCACGGGTGGACTGAGAATTTCCGCGCTGTGTCGATGATGTGCATGTGGATGATGGCCTGTGTTCATTGCTGTGAAACTATGACGTTTTACATTGTGTCTTCCACCTACTGCTGGTGGAGAAATTGCAGGACTACTTGGACTACTTGGTGCTGTGCTAGAACTACTTGATGTACTCGAGCTATTAGGTGTATTTGGAGTTGTTGTGGTGGAACTGCCGCCTGATGAAGCAATCGGACTCGAATCGGACACTGGGAGCGCAGCAGCTGGTGCAATTTGTGGACGCGGTTGACTTGTTGTTTGTACATTTCTCGAGTGATCTGTGGGTATTAGTGGTGTAGTTTCCTCATTTGTTGGTGTTGGCGGTGCAACGCGTGACGGTCCGGGTTGAACATTGGTTGATAATTTCATCAAAGCACGGGCCACACTATTTAATTCAACGAATGCCAGTGGAAATATACCGATACGATCGAGAAGTTTACCTTCTGCCCAATTTTCATCGACTCTACGTATTACACTTATTACTTCGCCTTTATTAAATGTCAAACAACCATCCTCCTCGTCATTTGTCATTCTAAAATCGTATAGAGCTTTGCATTGAGGAACGTGTGGCGGTAATGGGGTCATCACCTGTAAAATAAATCATTTATTCAAATGTTTAATTGCATTTATTGATTGTGTTGGGAAAAAAAAATTGTGGGAACATTTTCTGATGATTACCTGAACATAAGACAGAGGAAAAACACCATGATTATTTCCGCACTCGCCAAAATACCAATTGTTATCAATTTTCTTTCTCAACACGACAATATCTCCTTTCTTAAAACTCAAATCACTAAAATGACAATGAAGAATATATTATTATACATGATATGATGGGGTGATGCAAAATAATGCTAATTAATTATAAAAATGTTATTCACCCTGGGACTTTGGAAATGTAATCATAAATTGCACGGCCATACGGCTGATTATGAAGGTGAACCTGCTTGGCAGAGGCATTAGCATGTCTTGCCGGATCGACTGCAAGCACAACTGGTACCATATTAGTAGTAACAGCCGGTGTAGGAGTTACTTGATGACCGCCAAATAGCCGTTGAGGTCCAACAGTAGATCTCGCATGAGGTTTGGCACTTTTTGGTGTGGCATTTCTCATTCCTTCAAGTATTCTCATGAGCAAAACATTTGGTGGCAGATCGTCAATCTTAACATCAACCAATACACGACATTCAGGACATCGTAACTCGCGATGTGTGCTAACAATTTCTTCCAAACATTTTTTACAAAATGTATGCTGACAGGGAAGAACTTTGCTCGATGTGTCCAACCTTTCAAGGCACACTGAGCACTCCAATAAATCGTTAAGCATACATTCATCCATGATGAAAATTTAATATCTGCTCGATTATTTATAAACTCGATTATGATATACCAACACCAGTAGCGATCAATGAAGAAGCAATATCGCGAATAAATAATGAATTCACACGTGTGAACAATTTCATTTGTCGACAACTATTTTTCAAATATTTATAGAGGCAAATGAAACCGATAAATAGTTAGTATAGCAAATATAAATTAACAACAATGACAAATGTCTCGAGAAGACGTCTGTGACGGTGCAACATTCACAAACATTTTTTACTATCTCACAAGAGTTCTACGAACCATAAACACCGACAATTACTACACTCTCATCTCATCACTTTCGCTACATGCACTCTCGGAGAGGCGATCGTTATATACCATGGAATAAAAAGTCCTCGACGCTCGAGTTATTTCAATTCTCCCACGAGCTAAATATCTCATCAATATTTTCCACTGTTGAATCATCATATTCTAATGAAATTCTCCATTACATACATGTACACACACACAAATATATATATATATATATATATATTCATATGCTGGTATTTATTTCCTAGTTTTTCTTTTCGTCCTTTATCAATTGAATGAAAGTGCATGGGGGAGAGAAAACGCCTTGTTTCTATACGTGTGTCACCAACCCCAAGCCAACGCGCTGTCAGCAATAGAATAATTTTTGTGCCACAACAGTATTAACTGTTTCAATTGTTGATGCAATATTGTCGTTGGCATTGAGCCTAAATGAATAATTAATCCACGTGGTGAGCAACATTATCTCATACACGATTTGAAGAGACTCTAGAGACACACAACGTTCTCACCCACCAACCGTATAGACTTTGTGAAATCAATCACGCTCCGCCATTTCCGGCTATATGCTTTTTTTTTTATTTCTCTGTACTGACTCTCTGTCTCACTTACACATTCCCTATTCGCCTTTAATCCCCACATGTATGTACTCATGTTGCAGGTGCAATAGCCACGATAGTATGCCATTGGCTGTCCATAGTTGTAAGGATTGCCACACACAGAGTGTTCGGATTATTTATGAAAACAATGGTGCCACCCGCGTCTTTGTATGGTTAACCTAAAAAAACGACCCAAAATGGCGGAGGTATATGCAACGAATTCATGAATTTAATTTTTTTTCATTTTAAATGCAAAATTAACCATTGTTCACAATATTGTTGATGCATAATTATTGAACAAATTTATATTGTTCATTAATAGTGTGTAGAAAACAAAGGAGACAATGAAAATTTCCAATTGTTAGTGATAAAGCGGGAAAAGAATTTGGATAACTCTAGCGGTATAACTTTGCATTCTCAATACCCGAATTAACACAAAATGGCGGCTTTGAGGTGCAGATTCATCCAACTCGTATTTAACTTCAATCGAAATTGAGAATTATAGCCACAATGAATAAAAGATCTTTCAATCAATAATTCTAAATTATAATCAATAATACAATGTTCAAAAATAATCGTATGAAAAACCATACAGACAAATAAATTTTCAATTGTTAGTAATAGAGAGCGGGAAAGCAAATCGAAACACTCTAGCGGACAATAACCAAATTTTTAACACATAAAAGATGGCGTGACGTCATAAACAGAAACGTTCGTATATTGCGGGGGTGTGTGAAAAGGATGATATTTCAGTGTGCATGTGTGTGCGTGTGTAAATAGACGATCAGTTGTATCGAACAAGTATATACGTGTCGACTTTTTATATCCTCTCGTCATCTATAGACAGAGAGAGAGAACTATCATTTTGTTGCAATATATCATTTGGCGCGGCTGCTTTGTCGTCGTGTTCGTTATAATACGCTTCCGGGATTTGTGTCACTTGAACTCGGTACACGGGGTGTGATGAACGGTGATAGTGTGCGTGTGTGCCACTGCGGTCTCGAAGGTAGATAAAAGCGAGCGAGTCGAGGCCGTGCCAGTGCGAATTTACCGAAGGTCGAGGGTGGTGTGGGCCGCGTGTGCAGTATTATTCTATACCCAAGTATATTCTGTTTGTTAAAGAAAAAAAGAGAGAGAAGGAAAGAATAGAAACAGGAAAAAAAAAAAAAAAAGATTTTTAATCAGACAGTGCAGTAACAATAACGTTCGTCCGGTCCATGTGATCCGCTGATTGAAGATGCTCATCAAAGAATTGTGAGTGTGACTAATCAACCCGACACGTTGTCGTGCCTATGTGTGCATGTGTCTGTGTCAAGAAAACGAAAACGAGACGACGAACGACAGCGAAAGGATGGAGATAGTTATATAGCCAATTAGATTAATTTGAAAATAATTAATTTAAAGAAAGAGCGGGAGACTTCCGGACACGTATATCATCAATACTCTATCATACAATTCTTCAGTGGCAATTGGAAATTCATTTTTTATATCATATATAACTTCGTATAGAGATATTTAAATATTTATGTTTGAATGTATATTTTTAGGAGGAATATGAGAAGATAATGTTATTACATATTTGAGGATATCGCTGGGTGATGTTTAACGGGTCTGAAGTGTCAGAAGCAGTCAAGGGTTGTCCTTCGTCACACTCCCCCCCGAATCCCCCATTTTTTCACTTCCCTATTTCACCGTCAGTGGTCGAGATTGTAATAAGTATATTTTTATATTCTTGAGACGAAAGAGAAAAAAAAAATGGGAATTTTTTTCTAACACAATTCTCTCAGAAACTGTGTCAAGCAGACATTGATATGTATTTATGGAATAACGAAGGGATGCAAATAGATTTTAATTGTGGAATAATAATAAAGAGATGGTTACGGTTATACCATAGAAGAAAAGACAATATATGCATGAAGAGGGAGGTAGATACTATATGTATATAAGTAAAGCGACATCCGGTTGAATTGTTGTTCATGCGGCGCGCTATCGATTTTTGGTTTGACTTACAATTGGCGCCCGACAATCTGCCAACGTGACCGTCCATCACTTTTCTAACTAAAACGTCGTGTGGATGTTGAGGACGATGTCGATGATTGAATTTTATAGAGGAAAAAATAATTGGGCAATGGGGACAATAGATGTAATCGTCAAAATTGACACGAGGCCACCGTGTATGAATGCAATAAAAAATGGAAACATATTTTCCGAATGATGTACTTGTAGTTTTTACAGTGACGATTAAATTTAAATGTCCATATTTAATGTTTGCTTTTTTTTTTTCTGTTATAGCCGCGTCACCATGCCGCTCACGGTCGAGGAGGTACGTCATGTCTCAAATATTTTGTTGCTGTAAAATAATGGAATGGTATTAAAGCATTTTGTATGACAAATGCCGTATGAGATGTAGGAAAAATAAATGAACAAATGAAAAGGATTGATACTTATTTTTAGTGACAATGCACTATTTACTCTGGTACAGATTTGATCTGTTATTACAACTGTGTAAAACAATTTAATAGACAGTTAGATATGTTATTATATCACACGACTAGCGATATTTGATGATACGACATTAATAACAAAATACCAGACAAACATTACATTACAAATTATTTTTTTATTTCATGTTTAAATATTTTTTTTCTATTTGTATAATATATATTTTTTTATTTTCCTCTTATCCTTTAGTACCAAGTGGCTCAACTCTTCTCGGTGGCAGAGGCGAGTAAAAATAATACCGGTGGTGGAGAAGGTATTGAAGTATTGAAGAACGAGCCATTTACAGACTATCCACTATTGGGTGGACAATATTCTTCAGGCCAATACACGTATAAGATTTATCATTTGTCGAGTAAAGTACCGGCATTTATTCGTCTACTTTTACCAAAGAATTCATTTGAAATTCACGAGGAGGCATGGAACGCTTATCCATATTGCAAAACAGTTATTACTGTGTGTAAATTTATTTTTTAACAATTCAAAATTATCTAACGAAGTATCTGAATAATTATTAAAGTGGTTTCTTCGTTTTTCTATTTTTTTTTTCAGAATCCTGGATATATGAAAGATAACTTTATTATTATGATAGAATCATTTCACATTGGTGATGTTGGTAATCAACATAATGTAAGTTCAATGTTCACTTTTATTCATTCATTTACATACATGTGTTAAACATAATTTGGAGTAAATAAATTATTTTGTATTCATTATTTTTTTGATATATGTTTCAGGTTCACGAATTGTCTGGTGATAAATTAAAAATGCGTGAAATTGTTCACATAGATATTGCAAATGATTCAATAGCAAGCGCAGATTATAAAGAAGATGAAGATCCAACTAAATTTAAATCGCAAAAAACCGGTCGAGGTCCGCTGGTCGGAAAAGACTGGAAGAATAATGTTTCGCCTGTGATGACGTGTTACAAGCTTGTCACATGTGAATTCAAATGGTTCGGTTTGCAGACGCGAGTCGAAAATTTTATTCAAAAAGCTGAAAGGCGTCTTTTTACTAATTTCCATCGGCAAGTATTTTGTTGGACAGACCTTTGGCACGGACTCACGATGGAGGATATCAGGGCAATTGAAGATAATACGAAAGACGAGCTCGACAGAGTAAGAAACCAGTCAACACTTTGTAGTTATTAATTTTGATTCCAATCTACCGTCTACATCGCTGATTAATTCATGACTTTTTTCCCCATTTTATAGCAAAGACGTGAGGGCGAAGTACGGGGTATGCGAGCTGATGAATGAGGCAACTTTGAAATTGTCCAACAACTGTTGAATAAGTTCGAATTAATTTTCCTTATACATACAACAGGGGACAGACAAACAAAAAATCAGACAGAAAAAGTAAAAGAAGAAGAGAAAATTCATGAAAAATTAAAAAAAAAAAAAACGAAAAATACTTGGCCCAATATTAAAATGATACCACCTCCCAATCTAAAATCTGTGACAGTTTAAAAAATTCCTATATACCTAAATCTGTCTTAGATCCCGTGTTTAATCAACAATAACTTACGGATTTTAATTCATTTGTGGAACGCATGAAATATCATGAACGAAGCTTTGGTCAATATTAAATGGTATGAGTAAAAAATTTAAAATACATAAAGAAATACAATAAATTAATAGATAAATATCATGCATGGGAATAAACGACAATTAGAGTAAAAAATGTGGAAAGGAAAAAAATACAATAACACACACACACACATACACACACTTACACACAATTTTGGGGTTCAATCGGATATTTGAAAAATAATGACGATGCGAATTATAGATAATTGAATAATAATAATTAATTAATAGTTTAGTAGTTAAACTAATAAATATAGTTATGGAACATTTGTTAAATGGGCAATTGCGCCGACAATGGGAGTATACAGGAATGATGAGCTACAAAATTGTGAAACAATACACACAATGAGGAAATGGATATTTTTAATTTACGTTTTTTGGTTGAGTATATTTAGCAAATGCGATTTTTTTTTTTTTTTCGGTCAGTAAAATATGTATGTTATTCATGTTGCCATTACTTGAAAGAAACAAAAAAATGAATGAACAAATCAAGTACATTCATCGTCGAGGTCGTCGTCTTTTTTTTCACGCGTTGCCGCAAAATTGACTGCGATTATATTGATCATTGGGCTGCTAATTTTAATTCCATGTTAATCTGCGCATATTCTTATTTTTAACGCATAAAATCGATTCAACGATGAAGTAGTGGGAGTAAGAGAGAGGGAGAGAGAAAGAGAGAGAGATGCAAAGAGAATGATGCAACGGCGCGCATCCACACAATCGTTTTTTGAACGATTCTAAATTGAATGAAAGACGACCATTTATATACACATATATATGCAATGTAATTTATTTTTTCGTAACGTTACAATGCAATAGTATTAGTATATACGTATTGTCAATGATGTGAAAGTAAATAAATTTCATTGACGTATATGAAATAAATAATAAAATATGTGAGAAAGTGTGATCAAATTTGGCCGCAATTTCAAACATAAAATATGGCATAATAATAAACAAAATGAATAAAAAAAAAAAGTGGACAATCGAATTTATCGATTGCATGAAAAGGAAATTGGAACTTCTTCTTTATTATCAAAATGTTTTTTCTGAAAATCATTACTCGCCCGTTGCGACTTTCCTTAATGAATAAAAACGTAAACATAAAAAGAAAAGAAATGAAAAAAAAAAAATATGAAATGATAATTAATAAAAAAGAAAAATAATGAAACTCAGTCTTCAATGTTACAATAATATTTGAGTGCCGAGGCTACTTTAATAAAAAATTAATAATAATAAATATATTTCTGATTGTCTCATGAGAGAGTATGAAAAAGAATAAAGAGAGAGAATATTAGAGAGTGAACAAAAGGAAGAACAAAATACAGAATTAGAAGAAAAGAATAAATGTATTCTATATTATTAAACATAAATGAGTCCTGATTGCGAATATGTATATTATATGCATGAGAATCAACTGCGAATGCGCATATTATTTAGATGGTTTTGGAAGAAAAATAAATACAAAATAAATTACACAAAAGAATTTACGAGAAGAAGAAAAAAAAAAAGAATACCGCAATGTTAGGCTATTTCAATTTATGATGATGTCGTAATGTCAAATTATTCCTGCAAGACGTCGTTGTACATAACAAAAAAAAAAAACAAACAAACAAAAATTCTAATGTGGCATACAATGAAATTCAAGAGGCGTTGAAATGATGCGTGCGCTAATTAGCTTCGCTTGCATTCCGATGGGAGAGTACTTGGATATAATTTCAATTACGAAAGAAGGAAAAATACAACATACGAACAAAAACGATCTCAAAGGACTTACTATTGCTATAATTGTTATTATTAATCACCATAGCCGCTATCCAATTAATAGCGAATTTACAAAGAGTCTCTTCGAGTCTATCGAACTACAGCAGAAAAACCAAATGGTCGTGTGACGTCGCGATCTTGAAAGAAAATAAAAAAAATAAAAAGAATGAACCCATTAGTCACGTAGCTGCAAGTGGTACTGGATATACAAGCAGAAAAACAAGGATAAAAAATATAACAAGCAATAGGATAAGTGCACACACATACACATGATCATTAGGTCGGGTTTAATTGTCGTTTGCACAAACAAAAATGGAAAATAAAATAAAACAAAAATATATATATGTAGATATATATATGTATATGAAATGTATAACAGGTACCTCTCTCTGATCGTAATATCATGAAGTAGATTGATACGAATCCTAAGTCGATAACTGTCATTTAAATTTTACAATTTGCTGAATTTCTCCGTGTTATTTCAAACGAAAAATGAAATAATGAATTGTAGATTATCGCGAATGGAATAGGAATAAATGGTTTGAAAGTATATTGTCGAATGATATTTAAATATTTAAGTAAAAGGCTTGTGCTTGTGCAAAGTGACAAAAAGAAAAAAATTTAATTAGAATTAAATAAATAAATGAATGGATATAAATCGGTGAGATAGCATTGCGATTAATTTATAATCGTTTCTCTAGCATTGAATTTCACTGTGCGCGATAACATTTAATTATTGTGTTTTGATTAGTAATTTTTTGTCGATAGTTAGAAATTAGGCTGTTCTTGATCATTGAAATAAAAATATGGAAAGATTCAGAAGTGTGTGAAAAAGCAATGGAGAACTAGAGAGAGTGTGAGAAAATGAGAAAAATTGTGCGGCCGTGTCAACTACAACGCTGCCAAAGGGCCGACGATGATTTAAACCCAACGTATAAATATGTATACGTATATATTTATTATATATATGTATGTATACGTATGCGCGTACGACGAAAAAAATTTAAGAAAAAAATAAAAATAGGTATATACATAGTGTCAAACATTCACATGGTCGTGAGGCTAAATAAAATTGGAAGAATATAGTATATATCTCTAATATTTATTAATCCCTTTGATTATGTATCGCTACAATATCCGTTTATCATATATCAACCATGGGCTATTACATAGCGTTAAATCCATTAAAAATTTCATTGGTTTAATCTCATATTTTAAATCACAATCACTGTTTTTACGCCTTTCTCCACAAATATCACATAAAAATATTCCGAATCAATATATATTTCACATCGTGAACACAACTGTAATCCGTTTAGTAAAAGTTATAAAAAATCATTTGTCATATATATTGAATAGTATTATTCAAAACTATAATTAATTCGTGGAAGCCAATTAATCTTCTCACGAATACCCGGCCATAAATGGCTTACGAAATTCATTTGTTTTCACTTCAACAATTGCCTTGAGAATGACAAAATGTATTTTAATCTCAAAAATTACGTCTGTCATAAGACCGAACACTTTCTTCCTTGTCCTTGATAAATGTTTTTTCTGCTATTATTTCCCCATGATGAATGGAAGAGGCAGAAATAATTAATGCGGTTACTCAATTCAATTGAGACCGTATTCTTTAATAATATTTCCAGCAATAACAAGTCGTTGAATTTCCGAAGTGCCTTCATAAATTTCTGTAATTCTCGCGTCTCTGTAATGACGTTCAGCGGGCATATCTGAAACATATCCCATTCCACCAAGAATTTGAATACACTGATGTGAACAAAATGTTGCAGCTTCTGATGCCGCAAGTTTTGCCATTGCAGCCTCTTTCGTATAAGATTTCTTATCATCTTTCAAATATGCCGCTCTCCATGTTAAAAGTCTTGCACTTTCCAGTTTCAATGACATGTCTGCAATTTTTTGCTGAATTATCTGAAGCTTCATGATGGCTTTGCCGAATGCCAATCGTTTGCTGGCATATTCAACAGCACAATCGAGTGACGCTTGGGCAATTCCAAGTGCCTGACTTGCCACACCAATTCGTCCGGCATCCAAAGTCATCATAGCAATTTTGAAACCCATCCCTGGATTACCTAAAATATTCTTTGATGGTACTTGGCAGTCCTCAAACATCAATGAACATGTACTGCTTGCCCTAATACCCAATTTATCCTCTTTTTTCCCAATTTCAAGACCTGATGTTGGTGAATCTACAAGAAATGCACTTATCCCCTTATGTTTTTTTGATTTATCAGTGGTTGCAAATAGAACAATTCCTTTTGCCTCATGGGCATTTGTTATCCAACATTTAGTTCCATTTATCTGATAATAATCGCCATTATTTTTTGCAGTTGTTGATGCTGCACTCGCATCAGAACCATTTCCTGGTTCGCTCAATGCAAAACAACCAACTTTACTACCATCTGTAAAAGGCAATATATATTTTTCTTTTTGCTCTTGAGTACCAAATTTTTCTATTGGTCCTAGATACAATGAATTATTAACGCTCATGATAACGCCAGCACTTGCACAGCCTCGTGATATTTCTTCCATAGCAATGGCATACGCTATGTAATCCAGACCAGTACCACCAAGTGATTCTGGAGTGGCAATTGCCATGAGACCAAGTTCGCCCATTTTTTTAATCTTATCCGCTGGATATTCATGTAGTTTATCAAGCTGCCCTGCGATTGGTTTTAATTCCGCTTCGGCAAAATCTCTGCAATAAAATACACAACAAGTTATTCATAATGAATCACATGCTCAAAAATGTTGAACGTCAAAGTTCAGAGTTACCTGACGGTTTTATAGAGCATCTGATGTGTCTCAGGCAGAGAGTTCAGTGAAGCAATTGATCTTATTATATCCGAATTAGCTTTAATTGCCGTGCGGCAAAGACCTTGAATATAATTTTGATTGAAAAAACCGAATTTTGAAATATTTATAATTAAAATTCTTTATATAAACATTATAGTTTAATAACTTACCAACAATTCTTGAGCAATTCATCATTGTTGATGAATGTAAGTTTCCGCAACTTATTTATTACTTTTTTTTACTTGCTCCCGGTTTTTCATGCACAGTGTGTTCCAAAGTTCAAAATATTCTCATAATGCAGCGCTCTCATGATGAGTTTTTAATAACTATATTTAATGGATTTTTTCAAGTTTCCCGGGCGAATTAGCACAACGGAAGTGATGTCTGATTGGCGTTGAAGAAGAGTTTTGGGGTTTCCCTCACAGGGGGAATAAAAATCGATAGAAAAATATGAAACAGGCAAATTAGGTAAATTACAGATAAAAAATGTGGCATATGTACTGTAAGGATTGTTGTTACAGTTATTAACAAGTTGATTATGATCATTTGATTTGTGTCATTGCAATTTTTGGCTATACAAGAAGAGAACTACTTAATTCTCGTTGTCCACCAATCCGGTAAAGGGCATTTTTTTAAGGCTGTAATTTGATTGGATAATTCCAACTACCAACTTACTCAATGGAAATCAACTTGGAAACTAACCTAAATACAAATCTTGGCGTTAGTGGCGCCACTTTCTTTTTTTTTTTATATATATATACAAGTTTTAAACTTGCCTATCTATCCCTTTTCAGATTTCTCAGTCCTACTGAATCCTACACAATTGGCCTGAAATGCACCGAAATATGAACAAAAACCGTCACTGATGGTCATGTATTTTGTTGTGAAGGTCAAAAAATAATATCAGTGATTGTAGAAATATCAATTGATTAAAGATATTGGATATAAATAAATAATCAAAAATGTCAAACTTCAGCTTTGGCACACCAACAACCACCACAACAAATACCAGTTTTGGCGGATTTGGTATACAAAAGTAAGTTTTATAGGTTATAATATAACCTCAACAAAATTTCTATATATAAGATATTTCCTCGTTCATTATAAACTGGATTGCTTAAATAACTATTTCATATCATTTGATAATTAATCAGGCCAGCTACGGGATTTGGATTAACTGGTTCGACATTTGGAACTCCAGCGGCTAGTGGAAATCTTACATTCGGTGTAGCTACAGCAACACCAGCAACGAGTTTACCAGCACCTAATTTTAATTTTGGTAATACGTCGGCCACCACGACTACAACATTAAATCCGACTGGTGGTTTATTGTCGAATACTGGGGTTGCAACAACAACTCCAAGTTTATTTGGTACACCCGCTGCGGCAGCAGCACCGTTAGCTGGTGGTCTTAATTTTTCCAATCTTGGTAATCCAACTAATACAAGTTTTGGACCAACTACAAGTACTCCCGCTGGTGGACTGACCTTCGGCGCAACAACAACCCCCTCACGTCTGTATTAATACATTATACAATTTTTTAGATCCTGATAAATTTTTTTCTCGTTTGTGAATTGAAATTTCATAGGTTTATTATTTTTTTTTTGATAGTCGCGTTTGGCGCTGCACCATCTGGTGGTTTATTTGGCGCGAAACCAATAGGGACAGCTGCACCAGCGTTATCAACCACGAGTGCAACTAGTATTAATAAAGGATTGGGCGGTTTAGATGTTTCAATTTCTAACAAAGGACTATCGCATGGACGCAATAGTCCTACGGTGGCGAAAGAAAATCTTATACCTAACGAACTTATTCAAACAATCGATGGTTTCAAGTAATTAATATTATGGGTCTTAATTTTTGATTCATTTATCTGTATCGAGCGAATTGTTATGAGAAGTTTTTTTCTATTTTCGCAGGGAATTTGTGAAAACGCAAAAAGGTTTTAGTTCAGATATAGCTCGTGGCTCCTCGCGGCCATTGAGTCGTTGTGCTGAGGATACGGCATCACTGATGGAAATGTTGACGACATTAGCTGGTGCTGTACAACGTGATCGGTCTCTCGCTGATAAATTGAAACAGGATACAGCAAAAGCGTTACAAAATGCAGAAATAGCACAAAGAACTTATGATACACCAGTTGGACTTCAATATGAAAATACTGCGCCATTACAATTTTTCATGGAGTTAGCGGAGAATTTTGAACAAGATCTGATGCTTTTTAGGTCGCAAATTGAAACAACGGAGAAACATATTCAAACAATGATGGCGCCAAGATCATTAGCACCCAATGGTAAGACAACGAGTTCAAAATAGATATGAATATTTTTCATTATGGTGCAATTAACTAACTAATTGATTGATTGATTGATTGATTGATTTTATTTCGTATAGAATTGACAGCGGCAATGAATAAAATTCATGAATCTCTAGTCGCTGTTGCCGGCAAACTTCAAGGAATTCATGCAAAAGTACAGCAACAAAAAGAGCAATATCTTAATTTACGAAAATATGTTTTGAAAGATAGCACAAATGTCTTCGAAGAAATTAAATTAAATGGAAAAAATAGTCGAAGTAGTATTGGAAAAATTACTAGTGGTCCAACACCATTTGGTTCAGGTAAAAATAATGCAATGTAAAATGAATAAAGTATAAAATTTGAAGACAATACTCGTACTAAATTGCAGCAAATGAAAACTATTTTTATATTGGTTGCCAGGTTACAAAAATTTTTTATCGTCCACGGCAATTAATTCTGGACGACAAACAAATTATGGAACACAAAATCCACTGGGTAAGTCATTATGAATTCTTGTATAGTTTGAACAATAAAAATCGCAAAATTTAAATTGGAACAATCGATTTTATTCAATGTACTGTATGAGATATCAGTATTTATTTATATGCCTGTACGATAAGAGTGTCCTCCGTTCAGGTCTTGCGTGGATCTAACGTGAGGTAGAGAACACTAATCTAATTAGCTTTGCAAATTTGCTGCAATACGTTTCTACTAAGCGCTAAAAGTATGCAAAAGATACGAGAACTCTATTAGATTTTTCATTGAATCTATATTGTTTTTATTTACTAGTTTTTTTTTTTTATCTGTAATTCGCCCATTACTATTATAGTTCAGTTGTCATGAACGGAGAAATATTCAACAAAGCCAATCTTCAATTATAGGTAGCCAACTTTTTTGTTCATATTTCTCCTATTTCATTATTATTTTGCTTTTCCAGGGGAAAAGTAGACGCTGTTTTGTGTAGTTATCGAGGTATTGAAATATTTGATTTAATTTTTATTTGTGTCATCCCTGCTATTTCAGGGAAAAATACGTTAATGAATAAACGAAAAAAAAAAGAAAAATAAATAATTTGTGGGCTTACGATCATCATTCAAGTGCTAAATACAAATTTCATACACATATTAATATAATTTGATGAGATATACTGTACAAAAATAATCTTCTTTGTTCTAATATTCATTTCATAAATTCAATGACACAATTTCCATGGGTTTTTAATTCATTTTTTCCTTTTTTCTTGATCTATCCTAGTTCACGGACCAATTATTTTTCTTCTATTTTCTTTCATCTAATTATTTCGCATTTCTCGCTGCTTTTCTTTTTGCTTACTAGCAAATTAAATTCTAAATTAGGATAGAAAATTCTACAAGTTAATTTCACATCCACTAAAATATAAATATAATCCAACTAATTGTGATTAACGCAAAGTGTCGCTAATACATATTATTTATGTGAAAGTGAAGAGCAAATACGAAGGAATTATTTTAGGTTCGTGTATACTCTATCACTAATGAATAAACATATATTTATTTCAAATGCTCTAACAACACTCAAATTATCTTGTTGCAATATCATTTTGGCATTTATATTTTCAGCTTGGGGAAATGTAACGCCAGTTCAATCAACAACAAATATATCATTAAACACAACAATGAAACCACCAACAACAGGATTAAATTTTAATCCACCATTGAATTTGACTGCACCATTATCGACAAACGAATCAACCTCGAGTTTTCAACTACAGAAACCACCAGTGGGAAATAAACGAGGAAAACATTGATATAGATGATAGCGCACATTCAATTGATTGAATTTTATTCATTGAAACTTGGATAAATCATGAATTGAATGATGCGCATATATAATACAAATCGCGGCCTTAAATGTTCCATCAAACAACGAACGAGCTCACAGTCAAGATGGTACTTTTGATACAAAATATATTATCGTCTATTTAATTGAAGATGGTAAAAGAAAAATCAACACACCTGTACAGATATGAAGTGCTTGTAAAAGAAAAAAAGAATAATGAAATACATTGTAGTAAAAACTTGAAATGAAGACAAGAAAAAAAGTAATAGTAACAATGGAAAAAATTTTAGGTTAAATTAAATCACAAATATAATTCGATAATATTAGGAATAAATGAATTTTTATTCAATAATTTGAGAGAATGTCTGTATCATCATGTACAATAGTAAATAATTATATTTCATAATGTATTTTCTACAATATAACAAATTAATAAGTGCAAAAATTTTTAGGATAAAAATTCCCTTTGTTGTAACAAATATAATTTTTTCTGTTTTTTTTTTTTTCCCCCTATGAGAAAACAGCGATCAAATACTGCATATCAATTGGCTATATACCTTATGCATGATTGTATTCCAATTCTTTTCTTTTTCTTTTCGTCGCCATATTTCTTATGTAAATAATATTACAATGTTAATCAAATGGCGCCAACTTGAAGAATTGGAATTAGCAGACGAAACGCATCTTGAACATAGGAGCTGGCGTTGGTAGCCTGCGAAAAAAAAAAAATCCATCATAATTTAATATATTAATTTATAATAATTAATTATAAAACTAATTCACTCAAACTTGCCTCCAAGAATATTGTTGTGATGTCCACATTATCATTTGTATCTTCCTGTTTTTTAATACGTTTATTCAAACATCTGGAAAATAAATTAGCAATATCGCCAATTTGTCCAGAGAGAATTTTTGTCAATTGCACCAATGCATCTGCCTCATTCACTGTACTACGACGTTCCTTAATTAGTAATAGCTCCGCTGTTTTGTGAAATCTTTCCACGCAATAGGCCGTGAATTCTGCCAATGATGAAATGGCATTTTGAAATATTTCTTTATTTAGTGTTGATGATGAATCTGTGTCAGATATCTCTGACACATACGATTTTGTTTTTTCCCAGAGCTACAAAAAAAAAACAGAAACAAACATTAAGCCATCATGCGAATTCAAAAAAACGATTCCACTTAACTTTTTTATATTTATTCCTAATAATGTTTTGTATCCAAATAATTCATATACCTGATACAATTTCTCGCATGAAATGTCAACTCCGAGATCAGCACATGCCAATTTCAATCGTTCTTTCAAATCTTCATTATCATTCTCCTCGTCATCTTCATCACCAAGATCACACAATTCTTTCACTTCATCCAAGGTTTCTTGTATAGAAATCATGTCATCAGCATCTAAAGAAACCAATCGTTGTTGAATTTTCATATTACTCTGTTTCGACAACATTTCCAATGCTTCAAGATGTACGAGACCCTGAAAATCGTCGAACAAAGTTTCAAAGTGAACTTTTCGTGCTTGTTGTTTCTCCTCAATGCTTTTTTCCGCCACATCGGCTTTTTCTTTTGCCTCACGCAATATTTGTGATAGAATTGGTTTATCCTTTTCATTCATGAAAAAAGCCCTTTTCTTCTTTAAACCTGGATCACCCTCTTGAAGCACCTCCATCGTTTTTTTTCCAATTGTTTCTAATGTTCCAAGTCCACCGGTAATCACTTTTGTACCAGTACTTTCAACCAGTTTTGTTATTGACGAAACACCAGACATCAAATTACTGAAGCCAAAAGATCCCGCCGCTTGGCTTTCTTGTGCAGATTTGTCATCTGAATAATTGGAATTAAAAAAAAAAGGGAAAGAAATTGATAACATTAGAGTTAAATCCAGCAATAAAATATACATATGAATCATACAAACATTAGCAAGATTAATACAATGAATTGAGCTTGCCCAATTTGTCAATTAATTCGTCCTACATCGTTAAGAATTTATGGCGGAAAAAAAATTTTATTCAAGGCTATTATGAAATAGAATTGTCTGACGTTCCAGAATGAGACTAGACGGGGCCATTTAATTGATGTGTCATTAAAATTGATAAAAATGAGTGAAATATATGTACACTCTTACCAACAGACTCAACTTCTTCACTTAATTGTGGTGCTGCAAGTTGTGCAGGATCCGGTGCACCAATACTCTCTTCAAGTAGGGTCAGACCATGTGTTACATGACTCGTTATTGTTGATACACCTGCACTGGCGGTATTCAATAATGAAGCAACACCCCAGCTACCCCAATTCGACCAACCTCCACCAGCATTTGGCAATTCATCGGGCGTTTTTTCAACTGTTTTTGCATCCAATTTTTTCAATACCTTTTTCTCACTATCAAAATCATTTATAATCTTATCTTCATCAACAAAATTATCCCATCCATCATTATTAAATACTTCTTTGAATTTTTTGTCGGATTTTAATTCTTCCGGGACATTATCATTTACAAGTTCATCATCAATATTCGATGAGTGATCCAATTTTTTTTTGTGCCATACATTTTCATAAGATTTAAGACTCTCACGTTGCAATATTTTTGTTGCTTCATCATCATCGAATTCCCAACATTCCTGAATAATTGGCGGTTCTTTGTTGCTGTATTTTGGCACAATTTTATCCGTTTCTGCAGTAAACGTTGCGGTTTCATTCAATAATGATGATGATTTTGTTTGATTTTTAGGTGTAATTTTTATTCCCAATTTCGTAGCACCAAATCCGGTTGGTTTGTGGGATTCTCTTTGTTTTTGTTGTCTTTGTGGTCGTTCTTTTCTTCGTGTGCCCAATTTATTTTGTGCTGTTTTCGTATCATCGGATGATTTATCATCACCATATGTTTCAATTGTATCATCAACTTCAGCACACTGTTTTTTAATCTTATCGTTGATCTGTGTGTGCAATGTTAATTGACATTCAATTAATTCTTTTTCTGTTTTTTCTTTTTCCATACTGTCATTAATATCAACTTGAAGTTTAATTGAATCTACTTGTGACGTTGGTAAATTTGGTTTTATGACAGTTTGAATTTCATTAACAGATGTTAATAATTTTTTACTTACACCTGTTTTATTTGTACATTTTTTATCGCTTATTTCTGAACTCCATGAGCTGCCTTTAATAGGTGAAATGCAATCATTGTCGTCACCAGAGTCTGAATCAATGGCAGATGAGTGATTTGGTGCCCATTTTGTTTGTGTTTTTCTCGGTGATGATACACGAAATTCAATTTCTTCATCTGCACTCTCAAAATCATCACTGTCTGATGTAGCCATATTACTCGTTGTTACTTAAACTTCACAGCAAACAGATTTTTATTTTTTTTCAATTGCAGAAAAACAAAGATATTATTATAAATGAATAAATTTTGAATTGATGTTCAATCAAATTTCCCGCTAGAATATAGAAACAGATGGAATTATAACCTAAATATAATTCACGTAATAATGCCACACTTATTATTTTTTATCAGACATTTAAAATGTCGATTTATACACACATTTCGTCATGACATTTTGTGTGTCAGGAATGTGTACATGTATATAATGATATTATATGATGGTCACGTGATTGTCAATAAGTTGAGAGTTGTGTGTGAATTATTGATGGAATAAAAAAAATTTGCTTTATAAGTTTATGTAGTCGTCGTGGCGTTTCAGTTCCACGCGATTCTGGTCGCGCATGCGAACTATAAAACCTGTGAGAATAAACAGAGAGGATCTCCATCTATCTCATGTCATATTGAAGAGAGGGAGAAAGCTTCAGGGCTGTAGAATTTATTGAAATTCATTGGAATATGGTTGGGAGAAGTGGATATTAGAAATAATTTAAAAGATGATTTAATTTATTAATTTGATTCTTGATTTGGGCAGAAATAGATAAAATCAGGATTGCAAAAGGTATAGAAAGAGAATAGAAGTGTGTTTTTGTTTATTAACTATTAAATATAATTTGTACTTCAAATATAAATGGATTGATTCCTTTTTTTGGCATTGCGAATGGTGGAAAAAAATATGTCAACAATTAGCAGATGACTATTAGTAATTATCAGTTGTAATGGTCTGTGGTGTGCAGACAATTTCAATCCAGATCCATTTTATTGGTGCTCTCGAATTGTTTTCTTCAAATTTATTATTTATAATTGCTTCAGCACACGAAACTTCAACCAACTGTTCAGTTCCAATCAAATTTCTAATAAATTGATAGAAACAGTATATTCTTTTTGTTCTATCGGTGGAATTTTCGCACCCAGTGGAGCAATTACTGATATTTCTTCAGATTTTCAGCTAGCCATTCTCTAAACTGTAAAAAATCAATTAACATGATCAATTTTTATTACTATAACCCAAAAAAACTTATTTTTCATCTGCCATCATTATCCTCATAAAATCTTTGTACATCATGAATTAACCATAAAAATTTTCCCCAACGAATACACTACCATATTTGACTCCAATCTATTATCTAGAAAAATATTTTATAAGTATGATGATTCAATTTTTTTGATGAAAAGTAATAGCGGTCGCCTTATATTTGTAGGTTATGCATACAAGTATGTGCCAAAATCATATACATACATATATACATTTTATCTCTATCCCCGTCCCACCATACCCTAAATCAATGATATAAATATATAAGAATAATGAATTCTAATGATTCAATAATGCAGGTACATTTTCCAATTGCACCCTAATTACCCGATTTACCTGGGTGAGAAGCAAGTACTCTTATCTAATATCTACTTACTAATCCAGGTAAACCGATCACCATCCACATATTGAGAGTGGACGGTGGCGCCGCCAAGTACCATCAGGGGAAAATATGTGAAACATAAGAGAAAAGGGCAAAGGCGCGCGTTGAAAGTGGTATATTCGGAATAATTCGTGCACATCCGCCAGAATTCGTGTACAGCGGTCAGAGACACGAGAGACAAGAAGCGCTGTTGATAATACAGTGGAGAGGGAATATAAGCGAATAGCAGAGCAAGAGAGAAAGAGTAAGTGAGCTACTGAGCGAACGACTGGTGGCAAGCCAAAGCCAATAGGTGACGAGAGGGGAAAATGAGTGAGAACGCACAGGCAAAGGGGTGACTGGTTGGTCGGTAGGTGAGTGACAAAGACATAGATGTCGCGTTACACGAAAACGAGTGAGACAGAACTAAGTTGTGTTAGCGAAGTGGTGGAGGAAGAGAGAGAGACTCGTTCGGTTGGCACGGCATGAAAACGTTCAGGCATGTCTCGAACTCCCGGCATGCCCGTTGCTCGCGAATGATAGGATATTGGTGTGTCTCGTACGTTTCACGGTTTTCATCGTCTTCTCCAACAATTGCGTTACAGTGTGATAAATATATGTATTATATATTAGTGCAAATATATAAAATGAATATTTTTATTTGAAAAAAAAAATAAAAAAAAAAAATACGTAAATATATATTATTTAGTGTATATTTATTTTATATTCATTTTCACCGTTTTTTTTATTCGGAGTTTTATTTCCGCAAAGTATATATGTACATGTATATGTGTATATATATATATATATATGTAATTGCTTCGTGTTCACCGCAAGCAAGCACACATATTTGCCGCGAGATAGTTTTTAACGTTTTTGACAGTGAAAGAGAAAGAGAGGAGAGCATCTTGTTGAAACGAGCAGTGCGAGAGTGAGTGAGTGTTTTGTGTGTATGTGTACGTGAATTGAGGTGAAGAATTTTATTATTATTTTTTTTTTTTTTTCCGTTGCATAAATTCTAATATTTTACTTTGTGCTATTATATTTTCTGTGAAATAAGTGATCGCGATATTTTTTCCTTTCGTTCTGTATACGCATATATGTATATTGAAATAAAAATTCATTTTTGAAGTGGAATATGGAGGTTATGTAGACGGAGAATTGAGAGTATCGGAGAAGTTGCACCTGGTGCAAGACGCGCTGCTACTAAGAACAGAATTCAAACCAAGAAAAAATAATAAAAAAAACAGAAAAAGAAGAGAGAAAATAAGGGAGTTGAGAGAATGGAAAATTTTTCATAAGAAGCAGTTATTTGGAATTAAATAAACGAGAAATGAGAACTTGATACTGTGCAATTACATTTTTTTTTTTCTTTTATTCAATCCATTAGTGCCAATTAAATAAGCAAATTGAATGAATAAAAATTGTTCCTAGATACTTGAAGTGTATGATCAACAATTTATAAAATTATCAAATGTCATCAACTTGACAAAGCTAATAAAAGTATCATCAGGCCGACATTGGTAATAATCAGAAGTGTAATGGAAAAGCTTAAATACAATTTAACCCAAGAATGAAATATATATTTCTTCGTTCTAAGCGAATAAATACCGATTGGATTGAGAAGAAAAAATTACGTGTGTAAAGTGTGAGTGAAACCGTACACAAAAAATAAAAAAATTCTACAGTGTATCAAATTCGTGTTTTTCTTGAAGCAAGAAGAAATAATAATAAATTAATTAAACAACAAAAGAAAGAGGGAGGAGAAAAAAAAGTATCACGAAGATATAATAATAAAAAGTGCAATGCGAGCAATTGGAAGTGTCTGAGAGATTTTTTTTTTTTTTTTTACAACACTGGCGTTGAGTTGTCCCGTAAAAAAAATCTGCACATACATAAATACATATATACATACACGTATATATATATATATGAACATACATTTCTTCGAGCACGATCTATCTCACTCACTCACTCTTTGCCACTGGTCCCGGCAATGTTAACGGTGGAATTCCGCTCTAGAGGAATCTGAAGGCGGGGACTCTGACGTCACTCCGCTCATGATAATGAGGTATTCATGATGGCGGAGGAGCAAGAGTGTCTATAGAGAGTATATTCCTCCCTTTCCCATCCATACCCTCCCCACTCAGTTTGTTTCCTTCTCTTTACTGTCTTTATCGTCAATACTTTATTTCTTTATCCCCCTCTTCCTCCTTCTTTTCTTCTTCTTCTTCATCTTCTTCATCTTCTAATTGTTTTTCTTATTCATCTTCCACTTCTTCTTCTTCTTTTTCTTCTTTATCTTCAACTTCTATTTCTACATCATATTTTTTTGAATTTTTTTTTGTTCCACTACTTCTACTTCATTTTTCCATGATTTTTTTTTTTTTAGTTTTATTTATTCGTCATCTTTGTCAACTTCTATTTTATCTTTCATTTCGTATTCTCTATCTGCTAGTTTTTATTGCTCTTGTTATTATTTTTTGCATTTTCCCTTTTCTCTCCTCATCCATTTTCACCCTGTCTTTAAAACGACAACCGCGAATATCATTTCTATCTGTGGATGTCCATTAAACGCATCTGTACGTAGTCTGTACATGTATTAGATTTCCCATCTACTCACTATTATCCTCATCTTTCATCCTCTCTTCATCATTTTCTCCCCTCATACCAGCACTTACATGCATCTGTCCCCACTTTCCTTCTTGTCATCCTCTCTTGCTCTCTTGCAAATCTGCTCTTATACATTTAAGGTAGTTCTATCACGAAGGAAGACGAAAGATTGGAAATAAATTCCAATATGTGATATAATCTTCAGTAAACTAATATTTATCGAAGAAAGTTTTTGTTTGTTTGTTTTTTTTTTTTTTTTCAACCACGTTATCAATGACTTTAGCGAGTAGATTTATATTTAGAATATGCTCTCTTATTGGAGTATAGAAAAAGTGGATACTTTCAGAATTTAATGATTGTATCTTAGTAACTGAGGTTCGGAAAATTTATAATTGAAAGATGTTCAAAATATTTTCTCTATAAACAGTTTGAGAATAAAATATTTGAAAAATGTGTATTTTAATTCTATAAAATATCGCTCACGTTCATTTTTATTAAATTAATAAAAGAATGATGGCGAAACAATTGTAAATTTTCAAGTTCATGTATTAGTTTAATAATTATGAACGATAAAATATTTTTGTTTATCAGCTTATTCAATTGTGCGTATTTTTATCCGCCCACAAAACACGGCCCTGCGTGATAGAACTATCTCAAACATGTTTATACTAGAATCCACCCCACTCTTATGTTTGGAAAACCGGTCGGTAATAGGCGAATTTATGTTGTATTTTTTTTTTGTTTTTTTTTTCATTATTTCTTACAATTTTTTCTTTCTCTCTAAATGGATTTAGAGCGCAGTGAAATATGCCAAGGAGACGGAATGGGGAGATACCGCTTCCGGAAGGGTGGGATGTTGCCCAGGACTTTGACGGAAAGGTGTATTTTATCGATCATAATACGAGAAAAACCACCTGGATTGATCCAAGGGACAGGTGAGAATTTAAAAAAATAAAATATCATTTTAAAATAATAATTTTTGCATAGACATTACCATAATGTATTCGTTAGATTATTTTTTCTTCTTATTGTCAAATTAATTGTGTTAATTTGAGAATGAAATATTGATGCAATGTGAATTGGCAATGTTTGCGCGCATTGTTTCATCTTTGGTATCATCATTTCTGCTTGTCTCTTGGTGTGTGCCGCGTGCTCAGTGCCTCGCGCGCGTTTGTATTCGCCTGGTTGTGCTGCTGTGTTGCTGCTGCTGTTGCTGGTGCACACACACACACACACATACACTTGGCCAAGCCAATCGTTCGCCGCGCCCGCATTCCAGGCGCCAGGGCCGGCGCTTATGCTTCCTTGTGCCCCCAGCGTTATGAAGAATCATGTATTATGAATACCTATACATATTATACCCTAGAGATCTTGTTGATAATGATGATGATGATGATGATAATAATAATGATGATAATGACGGTGATGGTGGTTGAAGAAGAAAATTTCTTCAGGGCATTTATCAAGGCAGGAAAGAAGTGATGATGTGCTCAAAGTAGAGTATAATCGTTCTTCTTTTATTTTTGCTGTTTGATATTAAGGCAAAAGATCAGGATGAATAGTTTTAAAAAATCATTTTATTTATTTATTTATTTTTTTTTTCTTTTTTAATTGTGTCATGGTCTTTTTTTGACACTGACACGTGGGCCGATATTGAAGTCGATCTCGATGTGGAATAAAAAAAATTGTCTGAGATAACTTGAAATGTAGCAGGAGTATATGTGTATGTGTATATTCATGTAGGTAGAAGGAGAGAGAGAAGAAATTGAGAGGAGATAAAAGATGGAGTGTGTTGGAATGCGAACGTCACGAAACGAACGTTTACTTTCACTCGCTTCTTAAAAATTCCGACATTACCTAAAATGTTCTGTTATGAGTTACTCACACACACACACACACACATACGCACAGAATTATATGTTCAAATATTTGTTTATATGTATGATAATAATTCACGTAATTTATTGTGAAATAATTCGTGTGTAATAGGCATATAGTTGAACGTATGTATTTAAATTTTTTTTTCTTTCACTTCTTTACAAATATGCCTGCAGATTTTTGCACAATTATTTGATGAGAAAACAATATTCTGGATTTATTCACAATGATATAATGTACAGTGATATTCAAAAAATGTTAATCAATTTTTAATTGATAATTATCAAGTTTTTATTTTTATTTATTTCTTCATCTTTTCTTTTTTTTTTTCCCCCAATCTGCGCTGTCTTATCTTTGTGAATGAACTTCAACTTAATATAAGTTATACGCGTGACTTCGAGCTCACAAGAACAAGAAAAAAAAAAAAAAAACTTCCTACATCTGTCTTTTCCTTTATCGCGATTGAGAATCATATCAATCACAATCTCTCTCTCTTGACATTTTTTTATTTTCATTTATTTATTCTCAAGAATTCATCGAAGTGGCATTTGTATGGTAGCAATAAAAATAATTAAATACTTTTTGGTATTGAAATGCTGATACACCTGCACACATTAATGATAAACAATTCTGGTGGAACAACAGTATAAATAAATGAATAAAAATAAAATTTATGCAACTGAAAATACACGAAGAAAATGGAGAAAAAAAAAAAATGTGAATACATGAGAATCATCACCGGAAATCCGGTTGAGTTGTTTGGTCGCCGGCTATTATATGGTATTTGGAATATTTGGAAATTTTTACTGTATGTCTGGGTTTCACGCTCGAAAATGCGACCGGAAGTGAATGGAGGAGAGACCTGCCGGGTGATTGGTTGTCGTTGGTGTTATATAGTGAATAAGCAGCGCAATTTACACGCCCACAAAAAATACACATACATAAATGCATGCAGAGTCAAAGTAATTTTGAAGTGAATGTGACGCGTTACGAATTTTTCATCTCAAGTTGTTATTATTTTGGTGGAGAAATCTCTTTCAAGTTCCTCATGGTCGTATGTCGCTTGATGTTTTGCCTTAGGCTACATTCACACCGTTCAACAGTTGTATACTTATACCAGATTTTTTTTTTTTTTTTCACTCTAATGCTGTTTCTTCGTGTTATCCACCACGGAATTTGCCTTGTATATAAATGCATGTTTGTTGTATGAATACCTTACTTACATACTCTGGCTTTCATTGGACGTGGTCGTGCAATGCATGCAAAGCGTCTACGTATTTTAAAAGATACTCGAGTTGCACAACGCACCACACGACGTGTGTGTCGATCTCTTCTACATAGACGACGGACGATGACCTAACGCACTAATGTCTGTATATTAACGTGTTTATATTTATGTATATGTGTGTGTGTGTGTGTATACTGTGCACACGCTTCATCAATAGAACTGTGTGTTTACAGTTGGAGGATGACAATTGACTGATTTTAATATAGAATAAAAGAATCAAGAATTATTGTTTATCAAATAAAATATAATTCTTTGATTTTGAAATATTTGCAGAAAAGTTATTACCAATAAATTTATATTTGTTTTCTTTTTTTCTCTTCGTTTTGATTACTTTATATTTATTTAATGGGATTAAAGGAGATATACATATATTATGATGGACAATAATCATAAAAAGAAGGAGTTTATTGACCCTTTGGTGCTGACGTTTTCTGTTTTCTCAGAATAACACCTTTTCTTATTTTTTTTTTTTTTTCTTTTTTTCATTTCACATTGTCATTCTTCACGTTTATATTACAATATTTTGCAGTGATCGTATATGCATTGTCTGGCACAACACTGATATATCAAAAATAGACTAGCACAATTTAATTTCACAAGTGGCATATTTCATAAACGTGTGAACTTTATTGGTAACTGGGATTTCTTTAATTTTATGTGAATGATGCGAAAGTGTGAATGGATATAAATGCATTTAAAAATACATCACATATGAAATATGTAAAGGAAAGTCTGCATGTAACGTGAATGGAGATGATGAAGAAACAGAGGCAATGAATTTTATTATGCATGTGTGAGTATGAGAAAAAAAAAAAAAAAATGAAAGAGAAAAAAATTATTGTACAGAATTGAGGACAATTAATTTCGACATTTTTTATTTGTGACTTCCTTTTGCTTCGACGCTACGTCGTTGAATTTCAAGAGACAACATCGCTTAAAAATCGTGATGATTATCGACATATTTATGTATGTATACACAAATTAATGCTGTGTGTTTGTGTGTGCATACATCAGGCGACAGTACATTACAAATAAGGAATTCGAAGATGAACCTGCGCGTTCAGAAATATATATATAGGTGTACATATATATGTATATGATATTTTTGCTGATGATCGTCTGCTCGTTGAACTTTCTCTCAACATCATTTGGATAAATGCATGAATGTGAATTTCGTCTTTAGACTTAAATATTTTTTATTATTAAAAATAATTTTTTCTGTAAAAGCCACTTTTTTCGTTCTACTTTAGGATGAGATAATGAAAATGTTTTACTACACTCTTCTATTTCTTCACTTTTGCGTGTTACCATAAATACACTGTCATATATGTGCGGGTAGTGGATTCTTATGAAATAGATATTTGCATTCGTGGAAAAGTGACCTCACTTCGTGGAACCCGAACGACCAGTAGCCCTTTCAAAATAGTTTGGAGTAGACTGAAGCAACAAGGGAGAAATATATATATATATATATATATATATATATATAAAGGGAGAGAGAGAGAGAGAGAGAGATGAGAAAAAGGAATATAAAGAAGGGAAAAAAACACGACGAGAAATTCCTTTTTTTTTTTTTAATATCTCTTCCTCGTTCTCTCTTTTCTTCGCTTTTATTTTGTTCTTTCCCTTTCACATGTATGGAGTGAGGCCAAGGCCCTGTGGCTCCAAGACACTTTTGTTGGGCTCATATGTATATATATATTTTTTTCCTTCATTTGGCTTTCAAACTAAAAATGATTCATGATTTCTATACGGCTACTGTTCAGGAAGATTACCAAATTTCTTTTGTACAAGCCATCATACAAAATATGTTGAAGATGTTGGTGGAAAAAAGAATAATTAATATGTGCACAACGAATTCATTTGAAATAATAATCAATAAAATTTTTAGGGAGAAAAAAAAAACAGGAAGATGAGAGGTAAAAAAGTGGTTTTTTTTTCTCAATATCAAATCTCAACTTGGGTGGTCTCGCGCTCTCTGAAACAACTTATATATATAAATATAGACTTACACATAGGTAGAAAACCAATACTTGTAGGCAAACTGAATCGACACACCCTCGACAAAAGAAACCGAAAGACTGTTTATGTTTCGAGTATGATGATGATGATGATGATGGCGAAAGACAAAAAAAAAAAAGAAGGAAAAGACAAGAGAATTCCAAAAATTCTTCTTTCCTGTTGAAAACAATATAAAAAAATAATTGAAAAATAATTTGATATTTTTGGCGGTTGACTTCACAAAGCGGGAGGGGGAGGGTTAAAAAAAATAAATAATTGTTAGGGTCCAAAAATTTCGTACCAAAGATTGGGGAGACCTTTCTTTAATTTGGGTCACCGTGAAGTTCACTGGAATGCGTTTGGAATGCATTCTACATCCGAGAAGAATTGAAATTTTACTCTCTTTCTCTCGCTCTTTTATTCTTCCTTGCGGCAATTTTTGTCTCTCTCACCCTCGCGCTTTTTCGCTTGCGTACACATTGAATACCAGGATGACACAACCGACGAATTTACAGCGTCCGGTAGAGTGCTTCACCTCAAACAAATGCCGACAATTTTCCACAGAGTAATTTTGACAATTTTTATTTTTATTTTCCTTTCTGGTATTCCACACCCGTTTTTATTTATTTATTTTTTATTTTATTTCTATATATGTTCCGTTGAATGGAAAGCAATTATGTATTACAAATTTGTTTCTTCCTCTTGTCTTTCCAAATTACGGTGAAATAATTTTAATATTAGTTTCGGGAATTACCTTCGAAGCAATAAGGATTTTAAATTGTTTCATCAATCCTTGACCTATTACCACACTAGAACGTATCACTTTTTATGACTCGACAAATATTTCGGATCATTTTAAATGGCATAAATAAAATAGAATTGAATTCTTCAAAATACATTTTTCCCTTACATTTATTTATTTATTTTTTCTTTGTTATACTTTTCTCAGTTCCACATCAATTTTTCATGTTATTCTCAAATGGTGAACAATCATAAAAATGTTCTGTAATTTATCAAGAATGTGAGATTGATAGGTCGCAATGTACAGTAAAATTGTTGAAAAAAGAAATTTTTCTGAGAAAAAGTGATTTTTCAGCAAGCTCAAAATTACCACTGTCTGTATTATTTCTCAGTGGAAATTATAAAGAAATTTCGCAATGTATTTTAAAGTGGATTTCTCGATAACGAATAATTATCTTATTTTTATTTCGTCATTTTTGAATTTTTTTTTTCACCAATTATTTTCTCATTCTCATTTCACTATTGACGTGAAACCAGATAAAATTGTCACGTTGTTATTACAACATGTACTCAGACGCACTTGTCTTTGTTGCCAATGCATTGACGCACATATAAATACACGCATATGTATATATATATATACTTGAACGTATTTGACCACCTTCAATTCAGCGCGCGCGTTCGTTTGCGAGGACTCGATTGCGCGCAACCGGTATATAGCATGCATGTAACCGGCCTCTTGCACCTAAAAATAGACCCTGGCGGCTTTTAAGTGCATTCCCCGCGAGATGCATCCGACCGAGTCCGAGGGTTGTCTCTCTCGCTGTCCACATTAATTCAAACGACACATCCAATTTTTTTTTTTTTTATTTTATTTTGTATCAATTATATTGAGACTATACAAAATTTATTTTACATTGAATAATTTTTTCACTCATTCAAGCTTCAATTCATCAATTATTTATTCAATTAATTATAGTATACATTTGTTGTAAAAGGTCTAAGACCTGACACAAATAAATATGAAAATAACTAATATTATTTTATTTATTTATTTTATAAAAACAATTTTATTAATTCAATATATTTCAGGATTTTTTTTTTTTTGTTATTTATACAATAAAGTTAATTTTTCGTTAATTAATTCTTGTCTCAAATTAGAATTGCAATTTTTTTTATTCATCTTCACAATGGACTTTATCCTGAAAAAAATAAATATCATGATAACGATTATTTTTATTCCATCAATTTTTTTGCAGAAATAAAAATTTTATTTCATCAATATATTTGTCTGAACACTTTTTCAACTATGGAATTTTTATGTATAAATAATTCAATATATAAATATGTGCATTTCCTCGAAATATTTTGGTACGAAGCTAATTTTAATTTAGCGTATAGACTTTGCTCACGTCGCCTGCAGCCGTTTTAGCATAGATATGTATATATAAAGGAAGAATTTCGTACACACTATGCATAAACATACCGTCAACGTGGCAACGAGAACGGGCCGCGCACGTTTTTAGCGGCTCTTGGAATGCAAAAGATTTTTCCTCAACACAGATGGCGACCAGTTGGCTCATGGCCCTCTTCTCCCTATGTATATACCCCAATCTTTTATTTCTTTTTTGTTTTTTTTTCTTTCTCTCCTTCTCATCGTCTTCTTCTCTTAACTATATTCATTTATTTTTTTTTTTTCTATGTTATATATTACATATACAAATACTGATATTCAATCGTATTCATTTACGTTTGCGCACGTGTAGATTCTCTGAAATATTTCTTATTGCTTGATTTTGATTCGAATAAGAGAAGAAGAAAAAATAAAATAGCAAATATTTTGTTGGAATTTCTTGAACTATGGCGTACTTTTTTTTTTTTTTATTCAGACAAATAACACGTGTACAAATGTCTCTTTTACCTTCATGCGTATATTTACCCGCACTCGCTCCCTCTCTCTCTCTCTCTCTCTCTATTTCGTATTCTTTTGTACATACACGAATCAATCGCTTTGTATAGAAGCAATAAAAGTCACGAGGCCATGACACGAATTACAGCATATGGGCCCGGGAGTCTTCCCAAACATGGATTTCTCATACATTCCTATTGCATGATGTTTTTTTTTTTATATCGTCATTATCATCATCATCATCATCATCATTATATAAACTTTTACATTTTTTTTTCTTCCATTTCTATTTTCTGTCTATTTTTTGTTTATTTTTATCGAAGAGAAGAAGAAGGCGAGAGATGAAATTTTGTGTATAAACTTACGAAGGTTACCTTTCAATTTAGAATTGATTTTGATCGTGCATATCTCCATATCTAAGTAACCGATTTTGATCGTTAACCAGTCTAATCTGACGGGAAAACGATGACTAATCCAATAGTAATAGATCAAATGACAAATTATGATTTAATGACATGAAAAAATTATATTGAATGATCATTGCATGATGAACTGAATTTTTTTCTGTTTGATTAAAAGTTATATTTCAAACATCAGAATGACATTAAATGTATAACTCTAAATTATTCCAATAAAAAATACCTAAATACATAGTAAATGAATGAAAATTATCTAGATATTAATCTGAATTAATTTCATTCCAAGTATATGAATGACACGCGCACATTGCACAAATGCATTAGTACCAAACCATATACAATATGACAGATGAGTTATGTTATATGTTTACAAAACAAAACAATGAATTGCAAAGACATAGATCAGTCTGTGCCCTTGGAGTATTGCCAAGCCAGGTATATTAACTCTCGAAAGAGAGGGCTTATATACTATTTTACACCTACGCTCTTTTTCCAATCCAGTCGTTTTTGCTTCACTCTCTCGTTTGCTTTCTATCTTGCTTCCAACCTCAACTAAACGCACGCAATAATTCTTTAACTCTTTCTATATATATGTATATATGTAAAATGCCCACGCGTATATACACACGTTTTACCCACCACGGCGATATAATACACCTGACGCACCAGCGCCGGTGAACGTACCGAAGAATCGAGTGAGAATTTACCACTTTGACTACCACACTATATAATATTACCCGTCATTCAAGACAACTTACAACTCTTGTTTATAATATATATATATTGCATATCTTACACATATGTTATATGTGGCGAGACGTTTGGGGTAAAATGGACAGCTATTATTTTATTTATTGATTTGACTCTCTGCTTAATTCGTCGTTCAAAATTTATTATTGAATATATTTCCTGTTTGTTGATGTGAAATGAAAAAAATTCTCAAGATTGACATAGGTCAATGAATTGGATAATTTTGTGCTATAGGTCAATGGAATGTTTTGTGAATAAAATAAGAAATAAATAAATAGATGAATAAATTGATATAGAGTTTATATTTAAAATATTGTCGATCAATTTTAATGTGATTGGAAAATAAAAAGCTATTGAGTTCATGGTGAATTCCAAATGGTGATAACTAATGGTTAATGAGTCAATGTGAATTGAAAATAATTGTGTTACTGTATATGTGAAGTTAATCCGCATGATTACAAGGTCAACTTGTCATTTATTTCGAGGGAGTGGAATGTTGACAATCATATACACATATATGGAATGTTAGAATGTTTTAACTATTTTTACCTTTTATTTTTCCTTTCATTATATTTATTCTTTTGTTCTTCTTTTTTTGTTTATTGTGGTTGATAATTCTGTCAGACTTAAAATAAAATATGGAATAAAAAAAAAAAAAAAAATTCTTCAATGATTTATACTATCAGTTATATGTTTATTATTCTGTATATGTATATATGCGAATGAGGGAGATAAATAATTTCTGAATAAATTGAGAAATTGTGTAACACGTAAGAATAATTACAATGTATATCTTGATTATTATTATTATTTTTTTTTTTCTCATGTCTAGTACATGAATTAATTTTTTATTCATTTTTTAATTTATTGATTCTTTATTTTATTTTTTTTTTTTTTCGTGAAACTCCACTATGATATGATGCAAATGTATTTGTAAAAGAGAAGATAAATTAAAGAGGTGAATAGATTGTAAAATTTTTGATTATTATGGTTCACATCAACAAATTATTATATCAAAAGTACAAAGACATTTAAATATATTTCATTCATAACAGGGCAAAATTTTGTTGCCAAAGTATTTCTTTTTCGTATATCATTACATTAATTTTCATCATCATATTGATATTGTTTGATACTAATATGTAAACATACTAATATGAAATATAAAAATTTTCTCCGGATACATATATGTATAATATACATATATAGTAAATTAATTTCAAAGGTAATTGTTGAACAAAAAATTCACGCGCCCATATATCTCTTTGGTGATGACAGAATAGAGATTGCGCGCACTCTCACAAACACTGTATATAATACCTACATATATTTGTATGAGAAAAAAATATAAAAAACATATATATATGTATGTGTATATTGGTTGCAGTACAAGTCCACTGAAAAATCGCTTAATATGCATTCAAGCGATATATATTTCAACTTGATGCAACGACCGAGTATTACTAATTGTAATATTTATCATCGAACCCTTGAACACACATGTATACACTCACATAAACATAAAGTTATACATGTGTTGAACAAATAACCTATATTTCAAAGCGTTGATTGAAAAAATAAAAAATAAAGAATAATATTCATATACCAGCAATATACATTGTAATGTTTCTGAGTTGATAAATGATGTGGTATTTTTTGGTCTCCTTTTTTTTTCTCATGCCCCACAATCGATTGCGCAAATTTATTCACTCGATTGAATTTCTTTCTTTTTTTTTTTTTTTTTTTTTTCCTTTTTGAATTAATTATGGAATTTAAATTCTATCGACGTCAAGGGCACTTGAGCGTCTCGAGAATTCATCGAAAATGTCTACTAACCTCGTGATTATGTATACATTTAATGTGTGGATATATATATATATATATATGTATACATATTTATATGTAGTTGCGTTTTATTTGATACACTCGTCACTGACCCCAACATTCCATTACTATGACGTGGTGAATAGGCGCGCAATTCACGATAAGTGCGTGACAAATACTGATAAGCGATAAACATTCATCCTAAAAGGCCACGAGGAAGTTGCGAATGGGTGGGATAATAAAAAAAAAAAGTTATTCTATATTAATCATTATCGCTCTATAAATACAGTTGTTTATGCACTCGATGAAGTTAATCAATAATAATGAAAATATTCATATGTATATATGTCTAATTATTGATTTGAAGAAAAGTAAATGAATGATTTAATTTTATTTATCAATTCTGATTGTTAGAATATTAAAAGATTTTATATTTAACTTGCAATTATTAAATGCACCTGAGATGAATGAAGATTGTTTGTTACAGTATTGTAAATGATAAAAAAAAAAATGATGAAAAAAAAAAAAATAGTTGGTAGAAAAATAAATTTATATCATTAATTAATTTTTTTATTTCTATATGTAGATATAAATATTGTGGGAGAAAACAATTCGTGATGGGTGTGAAAATATTTTCTTATATTATAATAAAAATGACAATTGATGGAGAGAAGAAAAATAAAAATATTCACTGTATATAGAATGAATAGAATTTATTTTCACTCACGAGTGAAAGATTATCGATGAGAAAATTGCACGCGAGAGAAAGAGAAGTTGAAGTCTCTCACCAATTGTGTTTGCGCGCTGCGAGAAACGGAACACGGAACAGAATGAATATATACATGAATATATATATATACATACGTTTACGTTCAATGTTGTTGTTGTTGTTGTTGGTTCTAGCGGTGGTATATCGCACGGGGGCTTAGCTGGTATGCAGGGGTTTCACTCGCATTCCTGCAATACCTGCTCGCGCCTCCGTGGCGCTCTCCCACGAGCACAAAGCCCCGCGCATAAACGTATATATCAGCACACCATACAATAACGATATAGATATACATTAATATATACTGAATGCATAGCTAAAATGCCGTTGAAACTATATTTGACAACAGAATTGAATAAATCGTTTTGTTACTTCAGAATTAATTACGTGTTTTGAACCCATATATAATTCAATTCAATTTTTAATATTTTACAAAGTGAAATTTAACGAAAAATTGATAATATAAAGCAAAGCATGTAGATATATATTTTTTTGCAATTTATTTTTTATTAAAAAATATTTATTCGCATTATTTGTTCATGGTAAACGAGAATGTTTGAGTTGCATTGAGTTGAATTTTTAAGTATTGAATAACAATATTTTAATATCAAATAAATATAAAATACTTATTAGATATATACATAAATATTATGGGGTTTTTTTTTTTTTTTATCTCTGAAAATATTTTGTCGTGCGTTTGTGTGTGATATAACACAAACTCTCTTTCTCTCGCTGTTGTTTTTGTTTTTTTTTTGTTTTTTTTTCTCTCATCGGTTGGCATTGTATTAACCTCTCTACTCGGCAATTGTTGACGTCGCCTCGAGGGGGTTTCGGACGCACGCTCTCTTGCGTAATTGGGTACGGGCCCGCGTCCGATTTTACGTAAGAACGCGCTGGAACATCCCCGCATTCCACAATCGGCACTCGGTAATTTTCTTTCATACTTGGGATCCATTGGAGAAAGAAAAAAAAAAAAGAAAGAAAGGAAGAAGAAGAAGAAGAGAGAAAAAAATAATGTATAAAAGCGTATATACATATATATATATATATATTTTTTTTCTCTTTTAAACATTGTTATTTCGGTTTAATGAAATAATGTTGAAATAATAATACACTTGTGGATATTTCGAAAAATATATTTTGCATGTATTGCTTCCTTTGTTGACGAAAATAAATTATGATACAATATTTTCGTGTATACTTTTTTTTTTCTTTTTTTTTTTCTTTATACTTGTTCAAATTCTTTATCGACGTTTTTTTTTTTTTTGTTATACTTTTTTTTCTTCTTGTTCTGATGAAATAGATTCTTTGGAATTCGAGACATTACGCATCACACGCGACTCCGATGAGCCTCGATAAAATTCCAATCAAATTGTTACATCATCTTTTACATCTAAAAATTCTTTTCTCATAATTTAATTGCATAGAATTGAGTGGAGAAAAAAAAAAATATTGTGGTAATAAAAAATAAATAGAAAGCGTCGATAATTATTTTTTCTTCTTCTTGTTTGAAATTTCTCAATGTAATCGGTTATTTAGTATACGCTGCAAATTATTGAATTATATATATATATATGGTAGACAGCAACCCAAGTTCTTTGGTTGTGGTTCGTGACGCGTCATAACCTTGGCATACCATTGCTCAGAACGTAATGCAGATTCAGCGTTCTCATTAGTCATTATATTGACAATTTATTCTTAGTCTTTTTTCTGTATTCTTTTTTTATTCTTTATACTACGCTCAATAAATAGTATCCTTCATTCCCTTTAATTATAATTGAATAAAGAAAAATCGTGACTCTTTTATGTATACACATGGTCATATGCAGTTATGCGAATTATTAATGGACTATTGGACTTTGTGATTGTTAGTTTCATTCAGTAGTGTATAAAATTAAGAAGGATATTATTTTATATATACAATTATTTTGTAGTAGGTTTTGTAATATTTATGAAGCACGTATTGTCATCGCTTACTACATTTTCTATCATTTTATTAAATTATTTTGCATGGTAGAAATTTTTATTGGTATATAATTTAATTCTAGAATAGACAATTCAATCTTTTTTTTTTGTTACTTTCAATGACATGCCACGGTCATAGTGAGTCGCCGCAAATTTTGTGCTGTCATTTTGCGTGTAATTCGTTTTTTTCAGAACTAATTTTTTTCTTTTTTTTTTTCTTATCGATGACCAATCGGTTAACTAAGCTTTATGCGTGCACAAAATTGTATTGCGACGAATAGTTTTTGAGTTATATGGTTACGAATTGAAGCATGAAATTGGGGGATATAAAAATAATTTTGTATTATTGAAGTTATATTTTTCAATTTCGACCTAGAAAGATTTATAAAAAATGTGATTGTAAGCAATATTAACGCCCGATTTTTCACAAACTATGGTGAGTCGTGGTGAAGATAAAAAATATTTGTTTGATTATACAATTGTATCGAGTAAATATTGGAAACATCGTGCAATAATAAAACTCAGGAACTATATTCATAACACAAAATGATACGATATGAGAAATTATTTCATTTATTTTTGTCTTATCTATGGAATATAATGGAGGAATAATAAAGAATATGAGAAAAATATATAGGACAAAGAGTTATCAATGCACGTATGCCATTCAATGGACATTGTACATATGTATATATCAACCAAGTCATATTACTGTAATGACTGGTAGGCAACTGCGTAATGACACAATCAATTAACAATTAGATATAACTGTCCATCTTATACTCATCACAAACAACCACAGTACTAGTAGATTATATATATATATATATTTTTTTTACGTAGCCCAAGATCATTACAATCATCACAAAAATATTTAAGTACAATATATTGGAAAAAATGTCGACAAAATTCCTAAACAATCACGAAAAACTTCTGAAATATATAATCATTACAAATATCTCCACATTTATAGAAAGATATCACGTTGAATTTATGACTTTAGTATGATTCACTGATTGCTTTAAATTGTTATATTTTTCCACACCTATATTTATATATATATATTTTTTTTTCTTATATATCCGCATACAATTTACATGAGTCACCAAAACTTCACGTCTTTTGTTTGCCCGCATTCTTATTTATTTATCTATTAAAATATAGTATACATATCTATGATAATGATTATGATAAAAATATATTATAACCAGTTGAATATTTATATATTTATTTATTATATATAAATAGAATGTGTAATAATTTTTTGTTTCTCTCTTTTTCAATACGTTTATTCTACTATTTTATTTTATTACAGATTCACGAAGCCACAAACGTTCGCGGACTGCATTGGAAATGAACTGCCTTTGGGTTGGGAGGAGGCATACGACAAACACGTGGGCGCTTACTACATCAATCATGTCAACCGTAAGTGCACTTTTCTTTTATCTTTCTCTTTTGTTTTTGTTGTTGTTTTTTTGTTTTGTTTTGTTTTGTTTTTTTTTTTTCATTTCCTTTACACTCTCCATTTGTTTTATTCACTATTATCCTTCACCTTTCTCTTCAATCGATTGCGACAAATATATCGGTTTTATTATCAATGATTCGTATCGTATAAATATTATATATATATATTTATATATATAGTCTGATGTTGCTTCGGTGAATATTAATGACTGTATCGTAATCTTGATGACCTCGTGGATAAGTCAAAGGAATTTCTTGTTTGTTCCACTTTATTAACTCACGTGTAAATATATGTTTGTATGATGTTTATATATGTGTGTTGAGTGATTTATTTTTTTTTTTTTTTTTGAATTTTATGGAAAATGGGGGCGTGACTGTAATAAACACGAAATTATGTACTGCACGCGGATTCGATGGAGTATTTTATTTTTTGCAATTCAACGACAAAAAATCATAAATATGTATATTTATAATTTTTTTATTTTATTATTATGGTATTTAAAAAAGGGAAATATATTTTTTTGTTTTCTCTCTTTATTTTTTAGAGTCAACCCAGTTGGAGGATCCACGACAAGAGTGGAGAGCAATACAGGAGGCGATGCTCAGAGAGTATCTCCAAACCGCACAGGACGTACTTGAGGTGAGTACCATTATATAATTTAATTTAGTTATTTTTTTATTTTTTTTTTTTCTTTCGATTTTATATAAAATAAAATGTTCGAGAGAAATTTTTTTTTTTTATTGAATATATGTGTAAGGTGACAAGAATATTATTTATATTCTCGTTGATTTCATTCTTCATACAGCAAAATTTTAATAATTGATAAATAGTTGTGAAATTATTCTCATTTATAGTTTCGCAAAAAATGAATGGAAATAATTTTTTCTCATTTATTAAATTATATTAGTGCTATTATCACTGCGTAAAATTAACAATTTCTCGATGTTATAGGAATTCAGTGATTTTACCATTTCGTATTTATAGAAGTGTCGGAAATTATTTAGATAAAATTAACTATCATTGATTCTAATATTCCTTTGAAATATTTATTTGGGTTCAAAGGAAACTGAAAAACGTGAAACAAGAAAAAATTTCATGGCAAAAAATATGAAAAAAAAAGAAAATAAAATAAAAATATGGAACGAATTTGAAGTGACAGATGAAACTCTCTCGACGACACAACTTTTTTTATATATTAGGTTCTACGTTGTGTTCGATGCGGGTCATATTTAACGGATCTCATCTTCTACTTCTTCTTCTGCTGCTTCTTCTTCGTTTTTTTTTTCTCTCTTCTTCGTTTTGTCCCTCTTTTCTGTCGTCGCAGGCATGAATTTGACTATAATGTCCATTTCCTGTCCACTGAATCGAGTCAGCAAAAATAAGAGATTGGATTATATCTACTTTATATACATATATTTATTAATATATGTATTTAATGGGTGGGAGTTGACGTTGATCATGTGATAATTCACAGATATTTGACTGAGTCATATACAAGTGCGTGAATATAACGGAGAGAATTCCAAAATTGTTTTTTTTTTTTTCTTTTAAGCGAAATGAGATATCGAGTTGAGAAAAAAAGAATTTCTATCTAAAATTTTATTTCTAGATAATTAATATAATTAAACTAAACTATTGGATATTAAATATTTTCCCTGTCGAATTTTATATTTTCTTTTGAATGATATAATATAATATCTAATGCTATGAAAATTATTTTCGAATTTAAATACATTGAATAGATCACAGATGTGTACGTGAAAGAAAGTAACAAGATAATTTTTATCATTTAAAATTTCTTTTGATATATATTGAGGGCAATATGCGCTATCATTTTCAATTATTTAATCTTCAACAGTCATTAGTTTCTTAATTACCTTTTCAAAATAATTTGGGAATAAATTGCAATTAGATTATCAATAGGAATGTTCGATAAATTTCTATATGAAGTTACAAATTAAATTTCGAAATAATAAATACTATCAATAAGGTAATTTTTTTATTCTCTGCGTGTAGATAAATTAAAAAGAAGATTGTTCAACGTGTATAAATGCGATTAAAATATAGTCTTTGAGTTAGTGAGAGCGACAGATCCGGCGAGAAAAATATAGGGGCCCAGTAGTTATAAGGCAGGAAGTGTTTCTGCCGTGGGAAATCATGGTACTTCCGGCCTTACAATCGCTCGCGCACTATCTTCGTCAATGGATATGAAATGTATATATGCACTTTAACAACGATTCGCTGAATTTTTTAAATTCTTTCACGGATTTATATATATATATTACTACAAATGCGTACACACAAAATGTTTGAGTGATTTATTATTACGCTTGGCAAACGCGTGTCGCCTCGAGATATTTTTGTAGTCAAACGAACTTGCAAATTTCATCACACTTTTCTTCCTATCTTTTCCAATCAATTTTCAATTTTTATCACTCTTGTTTCCTGAATTTTTTACCAATTTCCTTTTACATTCACAATTTAATTGACATTCAGTTGATACAATATATGTATTTTATAATGAAAAATTGTATCAAACAATTTATTATCTGTTTATCAATTACATTATGGGAAGAAAAAAATTTTGTTTGCTATCAGTTGTGTCAATGTGTTAAAATTAATAAATATTCTTTTATATATTAATATATTTTCGCATATACCATACAGACATTCATCGAGTTTTCACGCGTCGAGCTACAGATAAAATAAATATACACGTGCCCGCGTGCGCAAATGTTTTTTTATATGCATGTATATAAAATAAGTGTGTATATGTGTTAGCACTCGCGCGCGAGAGTCAAAGGCGTGTGGCACGCCAAAGGGGCTTGCATTCCGATGCAAATGGCCTCCCCTACTACCACTCATGGTGTACATGTACATATGCCAGTAAACTTCATTCCTCGCCACTGGCGCCCTCTTCTTTTATACCTTTGGCGTTTGCAATGTGATCTTCTCACTCTCAAACTGCTTCACTGTCCACTTCTACTTCATTCCGGTTTGTCCAGGTGGTTTTTTCTTTTTCATAAATGATGAAGCCGATATCCATGACGGCCAATTTTGAAGTGTCACTCGATTACTTCAGATATCTCACTAATGAGAAAGAAGTGTCCTGAGTTTTCGATTCAGTCCTTATATACTTTTTTTTCTCCGTTCCGTATATACTTTTATATTTTATTGATGAAGAAAATAAAAACAGAAGCCAATGATTCGTGTTTCAAGTATATTATCGATAATTTTGTGAAGTTTAATTTAATTTATGGGGATAAAATTGTAAATTGAGGACATATATCGTCAGTTTTAAATATATCTTTGGTACCATTCTTGCAAATATAATAAAACATTGAGGGGATATTAAATTGATGGTAATAACAATAGATTTTAGGGGCTATTGTGGATCAAGTGAAAAGGGTGTTTAGATTAAACTGTTGGAGACTCTAGACAATGTTTACAAGGGTGTTACCATAATATTCTCATCGTAGCGCGATAGTTTTTCCTTACGATGTCTGCAGTGATGAACTCGATGGATAAATACATGCGTGGACAATGTGCCCTTACGTTGCAACGCCGCGAGATGGCCTACAACACGTTGAGGTTTCTCGCAAGCGATGACAGTGTCAATACGCTATTTATCTTCAATATACACATACGAATATATTATGAGAGTGAGAGCGGGGAACTGATATAAAACCCATCCAAGAGATAGACACAAGTGTGTACGTGCTCGATGTCGCGTATTCTCGCCCACATATTTTTTTTTCTTTTCGCGTTCGCTAACTCTCAGTAGGTTTTTCGTCATTGCTATAAATAATTGTAATAAAGGTTGAATTGAACAGCTAAAAATATTTGACGAAAATTATCAAATTAATAGTGTGTGTATATGCGTGTATTGCCACATTTGTTTTTTTTTTTGTCATTCGTTCTTTGATTTATTATCATTTGTAAAAAGTGATATGAAAATGATTTTTTATCACCTCATGTTCAAGTGGAATTTTATCAAAAACCATCTGAAGAGTTGTGTCTTTTTCGCGTATATATGCATAACAGATAGGTTTCATTTCGTATTTGTCTTCTCTTTCTTGAATATTTGTTTGCCTCTGTCGTTACGCGCGTGTCACGAGGTCTCAGGCTGTTGGTTGAGGGGAGAAGGCGGTTATAAGGGGGAAAGCATGACCCCAACGAACTTTCGCAACGATTCTCAACGTGTGAACCACGAAGTACTTCGTCTTCTTCTTCTTCTTTAGTTATTCATCCTTTTTTTGCGTGAAAACGGCGGCGGTTTTCATTCACCCCATATGAGAATACATTTATATACACAAGAGAGATATAGGCTGAGCTCTCTCCTCTCTTTATCTTTCTCTTTCACAGCAGTTGCAACCAGGCCTGCATTCGCTCGTTTCGTTCCAATATGGAATCGTTGACCCGAGTTGCCGGCTGTGAGAAAAAGGGGTACGGGAGCGAGCGCGAGCTCGAGACTGTTGCGATCGTTCCGCGCGGCGGAAAACGCAATATGGCCGGCGCGGAATCCCGACGGCTTTGCACATATATGCAGCTTGCGCTATGTAACGACGCATCGTTCAGCGTGCAACTATGCCAAACAAGACCATTAAATGTCGAGGCAAAAAAATGGGATAGAGCAAGGAGAAAAATTGTTTCCAAATTAAATCAATTCTCTCGTGGTAGTTATTTTTAGTATTATACAATTGGAGCATTTTTTTTTACAATCATGATGATTGCTTCTTATAGTACACACGATTCCCCATCGAATGAGTACCTACAGTGATATATTTCATGTGTAAATAAGTCATCAAAGATTTGCTTGAAAAAAAAAAAAAAAATTATTTATTATAATTTTTTAGTTGAGAAATTATTTGGAAGTATTTTACTTTGCTCGTTTCTATTTTTATTTTTGTCCTGTCACTTCCGGTTTTATTTAAGGCAGGTCAGTGATTATGTTTGACCAAGTTGATCCCCAATTTGTGGATGCATTTGATAGTGCAAGTGAAAAATTGCTTTTATGCCATTGTGACATAATGTCTCGCTGGTTGAATGCTTATTCTGAACTCATCACTCTTTATGAATCATGAAATGAAATTCAAGAACGTGTTTTTTTATAGATCCGCAATAATTGGTAATTCATTGAACATCCATCGAATTATTACAACATTAATATTAATAAAGGCACAATGTTTTTTCTTCCAAGACAAATTATATATTAAACAAAAGCCATTTGATGTCCATGAGTTAGAACACTGCACGAGAATGGTCGTTACTTGGATAAAAAAAAAATTTATTTCGCTATACATGTCAGGAAACAAAAAAAAAAAAAATAAATAAATAAATATAAATTAGCAATTAAAATGCCAGTTGTATTTCAACTCTCGATCGACAGCAGCTATATGTAACTATCACTATATATTCAAGCCACTCTTGCTCTCTTAGTCTGTCCCAAAAATGTCACCGTCGGGCCAAAGATTCTTCTCGCGCACGAAATTCGAGGAATTCTTGGCCGGCGACTCGCAATCGTCGAGCCAGAGCGCTGAGCAACCGCGCAGAGTGCAAATGCTTGCTCTCTCGAAATATTTTATACACACTCATACACATACATATATATATATATATATACATTCATAATCTCTCTTGGCTCGCTTCACCGCGAATTCCCGAATTTTTCGTCTCACAGTATCGTGTCCACGTGACTCGCGTCGTGAACTTTAGAAATGATGTGATCTCTGCAACGATACACGTTGGTGTATAGTTGTCCTCGATGACGCTTGACTAAGCATACACTGAAAATATATTTGCCTGATGAAATTTGTATACACAATCCTCTCTATAGAAAATACTTTCTATAAGCATACTTAATATCAGCCATTAAAATCAATAATTGAAGAAAAATAAATGACAGTAAAAATAAAAAGATATAAAAACGTTGGTGCAGAAAAAAAAAAAAATTGAATAGAAGGAATTCTATCGAAAAATTGAATTCACTCTGCGGTCGGTGGGAAGTGAGATAATTACCGGCAACTAATCTCATGGGATTCAGCTTAACCATAAAAAGCTATGCGTGGATAGAGCGTGCATGTGGTTTCATGTGTGTGTGTGTGTTTGTGTGTAGCCCGGAGGCTCTCGGATCTCCATCGTTACTTGTCAACGCGACGTAGTAGTAGTAGTATTGCCGTTTTCTGGCATCTATACACATATACATACAATATACATAAACACATATAGTATATACTAATACATATATACGTATATATGCGAAGTGTGGGCCGTGTTCAGAGAGTGGACATCAGCCACGGTGACTTGGCACAGGCGAGCGAGCCTGCCACGAGAGATTGGAATGTTTCCCGTCCACAGTCTTCTCCCTTTTTCCTTGTTGCCTCCTCTTGCTCTTTCTCTTCCATCCGTTCCTCTCCTCATCTCTTAAATGCATTGGCAAAACGACGATGTGGCCACTCCACTCGTTTCATTCTCTCCCCTCTACGTCGCTCCAGTGCCCCACCGCGCGTCTCTCTTTTCCCCTCTTCACTTCTATGGACCCCAGTGTGTGAGTGCGCGCGCGCGCACGCCCAGACTTTTGGCGTAGTGGCTCCCGGTGTTACGCTCGTAGGGCCGCTCGGGCGTTCGTTAAACGTCCGAGAACGCCCGAAGGCGAACGAATACAGGCATGTAAGGCCCCGCATTCGATGTGTGCGCGCTCGCACATGCTCGACGAACCGACCATTGGCCATCAGGTAGATACCGTAAATCGCTTTTCGACCGAAAATAACCTCGCCCTCTCTGTCGCGACCACTTTTCTGACGGGGTATGCGCGCACGCGGGGCTTAAAAGCGCGTCATGCGTGCTCCTGACATCGTTACGGATGACAAGACATGGAATTTCAGAGATTATTTTTATTAATCGGGTACATACACATACCGATACATTAATTTATATTTATACACGCAATAATTTTTGAATTTCTTTCCCTTCTTTCTATGCAGAAAGCAGCATATTCATTTGAGCTAAAAATATAACATTAAGAGAAAAAATTCAGTCTTCAAGTATCAATCAACTGCAACAATTAACTTGGTGTGTTGAAGAAATATTTCTCATGAATATACCTCGACGGATGTTGTTGCAGCGACATTTGTTGCAAACATATGTGTACCTATGAATATATATATTTTCATTTTTCTTTTTCAATTCATAATGACTTTGACCTTTGAGGCCGAAACGTGCACGTGCGATGTTGAGTGCTCTCACATTGCACAAGGATGGCCCAGAGAGACGCATTGATGTTGATTAATATTTTTACATGGTTCAATTACCATATATAAATTCCTCTGCTATATATATATATATGTATATATGCATATACTAAATCATATTTTCTCATTTATTTGCAATAAATAATTTCAAATAGGATATTATAGGAGCTTACATTAATTTCTTTGATGAGGATTTGATGAAGGATAAATATAGAGGAGGGGAGAAAATTGCCTCTGAGCAAAATGAGTGAGTGAGAGAAAGATAAAGAGAAGGAATGAGTTATACATAGAAGAATGATGAGGATGTAGACGAGGAGAAGATGAAAGAGCAACATATACATATATAATGTATAGGAGGGATAAAAGAATGCTGAGGGGAGAATAAGGGGGGGCCCTCGTACGATGGCACCGTGACCTTGCCGGCCATGTAGGGTCGACGCACGCCATTGGTTGACGTAGAACGCTTAACGTTTCAAGTCATTCGCGGCCCTATACAATATATATATACACAAGCAGTACCACAATACATATACGGTTGCCCTTTATTCACCTTCGCAAATAAAAAACCAATTCGAGTTTACTTATGGTTAAAAAATTTCTTGTCTCTCAGTTATGTATGTTTTTCAATTATTCATTTATATTTTATAATCCAAAATCTATGGAAAAATAAGATCAAATTGAAGATCATTTATTATTTGAAAGATGTTTTTTTTTTCATTTTTCTAAACATGAATGCTCTAATTATTTATTCATATATATTCTTTTACAATCTCAAATCTGCAAAGAAATATAAGAATAGAAATTGGCGTTACATCAGAATATATTTCAAATGTGTGGGAAGATTTTATATATATATATATATATATATATATATATATGTATATTATAATGTATATGTGAGTCTACGTGTATACATAAAATTGAATGTTCTTGCGCGTGAGAAACTAGATGCGATAAAGAAAATGTTAAATAAGCATTAGAGGTGAGCGATAAGAAATGGCGCGATGTTGTTCAATCATGATTCATGTGCAAATATTTCAAATACGTGTATATACAGGTATATACATAAGTGAGCCAATATGTATATACTAGTTTTAACACTTGCCACGCATGATCGTAAGTTCATCATCTGTGTGTACTTTAACATCAAAGTATTATCGATGAATGTTGAATGAAATGTATTTCAAACAGCTACAAATTTATGAATTATTTTTTACTTGAAATCTACATAATTTTCCATTATTTATATTTTTCACATTATCATATTCACAATGACGAAATAAATATCTTTTCATTTCATTCAATATTACACAATTAACAATAGATATCTATGATAACATGTTTATAAATTTTGTTTGATTAATTTTCATTCAATTACATTATTGTGTGCTTGAAAAAAAAAAAAGAAAAGAAAAAATATCAAACAATTTAAACAATAGAATAATGATATTTAAAGTAATCATTTTTTCTGTCTATTCTATTCAATTTATTTCTTTTTTCTTTTTGTTAAATATTAATTGACACACATATTTGTTGCATTTATACATATCAAAGCATGTCCTTGTTTATTGTATGAAGAACTGTAACGCTGTGAAATATAATATCTCAATATATATGTAAGTATCAAGTCATAAACGTCTTACATGTATACATATATATGTATATATATTTATATACATCAATAACTTACAGCTCCGTTATCGTCCCTGCAATTTCGCGGTAATCGCTTTCGAGGTCTTGTGTATATACAACGTGCACAACTTTGGTTGTGTTGCGTTGTATGTTGTTGTCGTTGTTTATTTTTAATTGGCGCCGGCGTCGAGTTAATTGGAAATTCGCGGGGGTATATAACTACCATCCGGGAGAATTTCGATGAGCCAGGAAGAGTCATGGGAATGAGAAGAGAGTGAGAGGCGCAAGAGACAGAGTGGAAGAGGGCAAACAAGCAAGAAAGGAAGAATAAGAGAAAAACAAAAAAGGACTGTGTACTACGACGAGGAAATAATTGTTTACATTTTGACATCATCTGTTATTTATTGTCATAATATGTATACAAAAATAAATATTGCTGTGTGGAGAATTTATTATACGGTTTCACGATCCAACACACAGACGATCCATTTATCTTTGAATTCGAATGGATCGTTGGAAATTATTTCATAATTTTTATGCAGTAATCAGGAAATATTTTGTGACAATACATGAATTTAACAGAAGAGTACAGTGCTAGTGTCTACCACACTCAGCAACATTTATTTATTTTTTTTTTTTATCAATTTTTTTCATGTCTCAATGTGGATAAAATTTATCGATAAACTTCACATGAAATAATTTTATCATTTAATAAATGTATATCCAAGTGTATATATAATGATGGGAATTGTCGTTAGTTTTATTTTCTCTTCTTCTACGTACGCATACCAGTAAAAAGAAATGAAAAGAATTTTATAATTATGTGAGAAAAAAAAAATTCCAATTAAAAACACATAAAAATAATATCATACACGATGAAAAATGTACAATTGTACATTTTATATTAGCAATTGATGTCGATTATTTATATATACATGATTATATACATCGTTGATGCAGGAGAACTTTACCCACATGGAATTCGTAAAATCTCATTGAATCTTGGTCGCTTTGTAACGGTGCTTAATGTATATATGTATAGAGTTCTCATGTGGCAACTCTTGCAAGTATACGACATATATCAAGCGCCATGTCCTTCTCACCTATCTCACATTTCACGAAGCCACAGCACGATGCTCGACATCTCCTTCTCGTTTCCATGTATGATGTTACATCTTTGACAAATGTACAATTATGTAACAGTCAATGAAGAACTAAAAAAAAATTTTAAAAAAAAAAAAAAATGGAAATTAATTCAATTTAATTATTGGTGTAGGAAAAAATACAGATGTGTGAATAAAATAAATATATATATATTTTTTTTCATTCTACTCAGTATGTACGGTGTACTTTTAAATACATTCAACCTCGTGGTGGTATGGGCCTTATCAACGCGTCTGATTTACATCCCGCGATTACGCGTCGCTTTGGAATGTTACATACGTGCTCGCGCGCGTCGCAATATCGTGTGTTATATGTGCACGCATTGAATCAGCTCGTATGGTTCATACTGTATGTGTGTCTGCACGCCAGTCATATAAGAATTTTTTTTTTTTTTTATCACCAATATATGATGGAAAATAAAATATTATTCACTTCTTTATATAGGCATATTTTTATTTAATTGCAATTTAAAATTTCATCAAGTTGGAATTAATATTAATGATTTTATTGGAATTGTTGTTTTTTTTTTTTTCTATTTCATTCTGGTGTCATTAATTTTATTGATTGTTAATGATTGTATTTAAATAATCAATGAAATGTCATAAACGTTCGTGTGAAATGTTTGTCTATATGTATTCAACATTAATTACCAATTCAAATTTAAATACAATGATTCACTTTATTAATTATAAAGATATCTAGAGAATGAAATTATATTTGTAATCACGTTTTTTTTTTTTTTTTCATTCTTGAATTAATTTTCTAAGATAAATTTCAACACCATGTGTTGAAGTAATTCAAATTCATCGCTTTTATTTTATTATTGTTATCATGATAATAGTCACTGGTGCCATGAAATTATTATTGCAACTGCAAAATATTCTTCATACTATGTGCGTTGATGATGATGATGATAATGATGATGATGATGATGACGATGGCATATATTTATACACTTTCTTGTTTCTCAGGGACACATATACGCCCATCCCAAGTGTTTCTGTCTCGCCAACAATTTTATATTATATACAGCCACGGCAACACACGGCATTCCTAGCTTCATTCCAGAATCGAATGAAAGCCTTCGAAATGGCCCCGGCGTTTATCATAATTGCTGCTGTCGCTGGTGTACGCGGCGCCACCGGTTGTTCTTTAAGTCTGCTGTATGCATGTGCACACATATATATATATATATACAGACACATACTTGTCATCATCATCATCATCATCATCATCATCGTCGTCGTTGTCGTCGTCGTCGTCGGCGTGTTCGTCGTTGCCACTGCTACTTTACCATCACCAAGTGTGTGAGCAAATTCCATTTATATATCTTGAATACTCGTCGTTATATACCATTCTGAGAAATACAATTAAATTCTTCACTATGTGTTGTGTATTGTCTTGCTCGCGGAATATTTCTCTGTTTTTTTTTCTTTTTTTTTTAATTCTAGTATCATTGTTTCAAATGCAATTAAATTATTTTCCACCTATTCAAAAATAGTTTACTGAGTTTATTTTTTCGAGATAATATCTTAGTGATAATGCGGAAAATTTTATTATTTTCTATTCAATTTTTATCTCTGATATGGAACGATAAGTTTAGAATGAGAAATTTCATTATTACGTGGTGTGAATTCCAACGGAATTTTGTCTGATGATATTTGATATTATGAAAGTTGCGGAGCTGAAAATGAATGTACGATGAAAAAAATTTCACTTTCCTGAACACGTCAATAAAAATTGTTGGAATTGTTTATATGAATGGGATAAAAATAGTGTTTGATAGGGGAATGTAATTGAAAGAGAAAAAATAATACATTCATGAACTAAAAGTGTTTGAATTTTTAATTCTCAATAGAACAGTATCAATTCACAATGTCAACAATTGGAGGGAAAAAAATAAATAAAACAACAGAGGAAGAATAACGTTGAATGCGACAGCTTTATAACCACAAACTTCTACGAAATAGCATGTGTATAATTGTTTGTTTTATATTGTGTATATATATGTACATTGTTAGAGATGATTCAAGTGACGCTCCACCGGTGTGACACTACCGGAATTCCCGAGCATTCCCAAGCGAGCAATGCTGATTTTTATCGCATATCCCATGGACACGATCCTGCTCTCGTTCCATCTCCTCTCCATTTACTCGTTCCCTTCACTTCTCTTTCCCTCTTAAATCCTCTCACGACTTGCAAAAGTACTCGTTGGATATACAACACAGTCCGAACCATATATATACTCTATATATAATCTTATATGACGGTGCCTTGTGACGGGCGCGCATATCTCTGAGACTTTCTCTCACATTTCCCATGATTAAAAAAAACAAATATTGTTTCCGTATTATTCAATTTTATTTTTTATTTTATAGAAAAAAAATTAATTCAACAAAGTTATTCAATTCATTTCACCAATTATCATTAATTAATTATTAAAAGAAATTAATAGATCAATATATGTATATATATATATATATTATATATTATGCATTATTTCTTTTTGTTGCTGTTTAATATAAAAATATAAAAATAAAATTTGCGGACTTCTATAAGACACTTCATGTCGCGTGTAAATATTTTTCGGACCCGATTCATTCTTTCTCTTTCTCTCTTCTTCTCACTCACTGGTCACGTGCGTCTCGAGAAATTCTTCTTTTATATATCCTTTGCTCTTTGTTCGGCAGCAGCTGTCCGCCCGAAGAAATTCCTCGCGAGTGAGCGCGCGCCCGCCGCCTGCTCACAGACATCACTGCTATATGAGTGAAGTTATACCTTTTCGATCTCTTCTCACTCTCTTTCATCCTCCTTTTATCCCTCTGTATATTCTCTTTTTTTTTTTTTCTTCATCCTATATAAAGTCCTTGTCATCCAGTATATATTTCTTCTTTCAGTTAATAAAGATCTATGTCGATGTTTTAATATGCGTTGATAGATCAGTAAATTTGTATTAATAATAAAGTCCGTTTTTTTTTTTTATTTTTTTTTTAGGACTTTCTGAACACGTTTCGAGTGGATAGTATATTCTCCAACTCGAACCCTGTAATAAATTTAAAGTAAATTTGTCAGCAAGGTATATTTAATTTTTTACAAAAAAACAAGTTCACTTGTAGTGAGAAATGACTTTGAAATATTATTTATTTCCGGTAAACAATTTGTTTGTTCCCAAAATCATTTAAATATATAATAAAAAGTGTTGTATTATATAATGATGATATTATGCAAGGGCTAAGTCTTTATTTTTATCCAGAGACTTTGAAGAGTGGCGATCAATCAAATTGACAATTGATGTCTCACCAGTGAGATTATATTTTGTGCAAGGTTAGAGAGGCATCAAATTTTTCATTGACCTTATATCTATTTTATATTGTAATATAAAATACGAATAGGAATGCCGTAAAAATTCAAAACAATCATTAATCATTCGAATTTCTATTCATCGACTTTTTTAAATAGTAATCGTCCTTTTTCCGCGCATGCATATCCATCGGTTGATACTGCCTTTCGTTGCCAATCGCAACTTCAGAACTGTTCTGTATACATATGCGTCTCTCTTCTTTTCTTTCTCTGTTGTATTTCCATTCCCCCTCTGTAGCGAGTTTTGGGCCCGGACAGCCCGTTCATCTCCCACCATGTCCGCAGCGGCCCATTTCGTACGGAATTCGGTAGCCAGAGGGCGATCACGTGAGGGGATCGCAACCGGGGCCTCTCAGTAGCGCGCTAACCCTAAGAACCTAATCATTTTATTTTCTCCCCACTCACTGATCATTATAAAAAAAAAAAGAGTTTCCAATTTTTTCAACTCTATCACTATTTGTTTATTCATATTTTCATCAGAATTACATTCTTTATGAACTAAATAAAATATATATACAAGAGGGAATAATAAAAATGGTAATAAATAAGAATAAAGTAACATAACGAAGAAGGTAATAACCACAACACGAAAAAATAATAAAAAAAAAAAAGCTTTACTTTATTGCCTCCTTTCTCCGTCTATATATCTTTCTTCCTCCATCACACCCATTCGCTTTGACTTCATCTCTTAACCTCCTCCTCATCTTCCTCTCCCTCTTTCAACCCATTCCTTCCCTGCCCCCTCAGGGGCCCAACGGAATTCCACGAAAGGTCTCGTTCAAGGAAATCACGCTAGAGCGACGCCTCGCGCGCTCGCGCGTAGTCGCTTCTTCTCTCTTATACTCAAAACCATCAACATATATAGTATATATATATACGTAACCTTCATCCTTCTATCTACCAGGAAAGACAGATGTCGCTATATACGTCCCCACAAGGATAACACACTCAACGGTCGGACGACTTTTGCGAAATTTCTCGATTGCGCCGCGCAACCAAAACACGTCCTTCCAAGAACCTCTCCGCGCGCGCAGTGGAACCTTAAACAATAAAAAAAAATAAAAAAATTCCATCACCCCAAAAACAAAAGAAATATTGAGGTACAGAAAATAAAACGAAGAAATGGAGGAATAAAAAAACATTCGCCCTTCACCTCACAATTATTTTTGCGATGGAATCTTCCACCCTGAATTCCACTCCAATTTTCTTCAGTCCCCTATATATATATATTTTTTACTTTTTCACTTCTCTTCATATACTTCCTGTCTCCTTCTACCATTATTCTACATAAAATATATATGGATATGTAATAATATAGTGTGTGAGAGTTAATAATAATTTGCATTTAAAAACCCAAACCATGGAAACGTTTGGAAATCGAGGATATTTTTGATTCTGAATACAAAACTATGTACACATTTGCGATGAGAAATTATTTCAAGACTTGAATTAAATTGTAATTAATTATTGGGTATCAATGACAATATTTTTTATTCACAATAAATGTTTGTATTTCATCTACAATTATATTTTTGTTTATTAAGAATTTATTATTGGAGTTAATAGAAATGAACAAATTATGAGACAGAATATATTTGTAAATACGAATCAAAACACAATATATATTTATTCTAATACATACATATGGAGAAATATGTTACCGGAAGAGTATGAGAAAGATACAAGCGCACATACGAAATATGTGCAATTATAAATGAGCTACCTTCCTCTTATGCTTAGTACCTTACATCCATATACTGGTCTAACCTCTCTCGGTACAGCATCGTTTACATCCCTATATACATATACATATATATATATATATTTATCCTCCCTCTCCCTCTGCCTTCTTTACTCTCTTTCTCTCTATTGGCCTTTCTCTCCCGACGCCGTATTGCTCGTCGACGTCCGGCGTACGTTGGCGTACATCCGCACGCGGCCCCGCGTCGCGTCCCCTCCCCAACACTCCGCGCGCACTATAAAAGGGGCCTCACTTGGCCGGGCCCCCGGAGGCCCCCGAGAACCGCGCGCAGATAAATATGCGGGAGGGGCCGGAATTCCTCACTCGGCTGCATTCCAATCCCCTCTTTCGTCCTGGCCAATGTGCGAGTGAAAGAGCGAGAGCTTTGAATTTTTCTTTCTTTTACTGATGCATATATATGTGTGTACGCGATATCTCTCAGTGTTCTCTGACTCTTTTGCTCTTTCTTCCTCTCTTTCTCCATCTCTCTACATATATTTTATCTTCATCTCTTTCTCGTGTACATATCTCGTTCAAGTCAAATCCAATGCGCTTTGCGAAAAAAAAGAAATAAAAAACAAAAATAGAATATGAAGTCTGTGATATTAGAATGTTTTCCTACTTCATATTTATTTCTGTGTTATGAGGAAGTATTTTTGCTGTTTATTTATTGTATGAATGAATTGTGAATATGATAGGTATTTTGTATTTCCTTATGATCGTATCTTCGGATATACTTTTCGAGCAGACAAGGACATTGTTGTGAGTTTTATGTTAAAGTCCGGAATTTGTGAAGTTTTTTTATTTTTTGCGAAAGAATTTGTATTTAAATTACTGAATCTTTTTATTAAAAATAAATTTATTTTCATATACAATGCAATATACTTTATTTTGTTTTGTTTTGTTTTTTTCGTTCGACACGTTATTCAATGCATTCATTTATGAAGTTGAATACAATACAGCATTGTTGTTGAAATTAATGAACACAACAATTTTTTTACTCAAACATATTTTGAGACTCTCACATAAAATTCTCAACAGTGTACCTATTTATTTATTTTTCTTTTTTTCCCCGAAACTGAATTTTGTAATAACATCATAATGACGCAGATAATGATGATGCAATATTTCTGGAAGACTTTCAACTATTTAAAATATTTTGACGTGAAGAAAAAATATATGAATGCGATGAAATGACTGATGAATAAAAATAATAAAAACCCAGCAGCAATCAATGCAAAAATCATTTTTCCTCTGGAATATACATATATATATATATATTTCTAGATGATGTTATTTTTTCCTTTGCTATCTCTCTCGATGTCGTGTGGTGATTCTTCGAGGTCGAGTGTGTGGCAAAGAGTTGCTCTGGAATCCAGCAATCGGACGAGAAAGAGAGAGAGAGAGAGAAAGAACATTGAGCGTGAGCGCGCGCAGGCTCCATCCTGTCCGTAAGGCCCCGCACCACGACAACGAAGATGACGACGCGCGTGAGAGAGCGCTACATATATAAATAGCTCGGGAATTCATAAATTGCTATCGTTTATACGAGAACCCACCATCACCACCACCACCTTCCACCTAACTCCTCTTTTCTGTTTTATCCATATACCATCCAGCTCTTTTCCCCTAAACATATATTCAGCCAGTGTATTTTTTATTTATTCATTCCGCCACCCTATTTTTCAATAATTTATTTTACCCAAGGTATACTCGTTGACTAGATCGGAATGCGTTTGTCGCGAGACGAAAATTCACTGTGCACAATTACTTTGTATATTAATATTATTCCTTCCACTTTTGCATATATAATACATTGGTAAATAAAATAATTTGCATACAGAAATAAATAAGTTTGATTCAAGTATAAAATTGTATTGTATAGAGAAAAATGACTTGAATCAGAATTATACATTTATATCAAATGCTGATATTTTATTCAAACTAATATATTTAAATCACTGTATTTATAATTTGAATTTTTAAATATACAAATGATTCTAAATTACGCGATGTCTTTGGGTTTGAATTAAATTTTTAACCAATCAATTTCTTATTATTCCATTTCAATTCAAAATTAGAAATTGCTACGAATCACCATGCACACATATCATCTCCAACAGAGAATGAAAGAAACGAATAAAAGCAAGAAAGAACAAAATACGAGTGAGTGTAATATATATATATAAAGAAAGAGAAAGGAAAGAGAGAGAGATGATGATGATGGTTGTAGTGGGCGTTCTTGGCATTCCACCGGGAGTCCACCAGGCCCCGGGATTCCGTCTTCCGCGTCTCTCTCGATTCCATACGGTCAGCGCGCCAATGTTGGGCCCCGCGGGTTGATAGCCATGCCAACCACACATCAACCAACCAGGTCCCATATAATCCATTTCGATCTTCTTTAAATTCTTTTTACCAAATGAACGCATACATTTGTATCTATACATATATAAATTTATATGTATGCATATTTGTTTTGTATATGTGTATATAAACATTGGTATTTCACTGGTGTCTTATCAAAAGTCATTTGGCAATTTTATGGGCTTTCGTAGTGCATCTTAAAAGTGATAAGGATAAGAAATATATATATATATATGCATGTATGTATGTATGTATGTATTTCAAATGATAATATAAATATGTATGTACATTTTGAGTTCTCAGATTACGTTTATTTTTAATTTTATCACAAAACCGTATCAGCGTCATTAAATATTGTTTTATGGGTATTCATATATATTAACCTTGACAAATGTTTTCAATTGATAACAATATTCACCATGAAATATAAAAAAAAAATTTTCGAATGTAAATAAACAACATTTCCGATTTGAGAGGGAAAAAAAAAAAAAAAAAAAAGAGTCACGAGAAAAAAGTCGTTAAAGTGCAATTAAAAATAACCGCACAAATTAAAAAATGAAATAAAAATGCAGAAACCATTTTTCACCTTTCGGTTGTGTGTTTTATACGATAACAATATATCTACCATAAAAATGAAAAATAAATAACATTTCTGATACACGACAAATGCGAAAAAAAAAAAAAAAACAACAACAAAAATGATGAATAAAATTGTGGAGATGCAATTAAAAATAACTGGACAAATGAAAAATGAAATAAAAATTGAGAGACAATTTTTTTTTCCGTTTGCCATACGATAAAAATATTCATCATGAAATATCTGTAAACGTATACCATTTTGGATTTTGAGAAAAATATGATGGAAGAAATCGTTAAGATACAATTAAAATTGTTTGGTAAAAATGAAGGAACAATTTTTTTCGTTAATGTTTTGTTTTGGTTTTTGTTTTTTGTTTATTTCTTTTTTTTTTTTTTCTACGGGGCCGAAGCACACGCGATAACATCTGGCACCGAGTGCAACGATGATAGTGAAGCAGAAATATGCGCGTGGATGATGGGATAGGAGGATTATGGGTCCGAACATCAGGTCCCAAAAGCTTTTTTTAATACGAAGAAAAAAATAGTCGAAAAGAAAAAAAAACCTTCCGAAAGAATGTTTATATAAGACGAAGAGGGATATATATAGAAGTCAAAGTCAATTTGGTGACACGATTAGAAAGAGATTAAAGATGTGCGAGGAATGGATGATCGAATGCGAAGAGAGTTGGTTTGAGGATATGTGCGGGCCAATGAGAAAAAGAGAGGAAGAGAGAGGAAAAGGCGCGCGGTACGGGCCCCATCCAGAAATTCCATGGGTGATCGGTGCCGTGATGCCCGCGCGACTTCAAGGTCGATTCTACTACTACGACGCAAACAGTGGTGGCCTGCAGGGTCGAGTCGCGACCTCGTCGGGCCCTACGGCCCCTTAATCCCCGCCACATTTCAGCATTGCTCATATATACTCCCTCGTTCCTCTCTTATATGGCCCCGCGAACGTAGCAATGAACAGATACGTATCGTGAATTTATGAGGCCCGTTTCATTTTGCATAATGCCATTTTAATTCATACTCAATATTTATATATACATGATTTCATTATTTATAACGATGCTGTGTTAATATTTGTCAACTATAACAACTACAATGATCGTAAATGGGCCTCATACAGTTATGTTTAAACTCAATAATGAAGAATAAATGTATATATTTGTTTTACACTCAATCAAATTTTGTAGGTTCACCTCAATTCAATATTGCATAATTCTAGCCTTTACTATTTCTCAATAAGACATTGCTGAAAATCTTGAAACTATATCTTATATTTAGTCTATCATTATTTGTATCAACTCCTACAATGTCCAAAATAGAAAAAATATTTTTTATCCACCATAATTATGTTCGCCCTAAATTGCAAAAAAATATATCTACATATATACGATAATAAAATATAATTTACGTCGCCCGTATTTGAATTTTTCATCATTATACGGTCCTGGCAAGGCCCCAAGATGAGGCCCGCCTTTTTACGCCGGGCAAGAAAGACGCGCGCGTCCCGACTTCGCCAACTGAGGACGATCATGAAACGAGGAAGAGAATGTGTGTGAGCGAGAAAGACACAACAAGCGAATGAGATGAAGCGTCTGAGCGAATGCGGGGCCTGAAGGGGCCAAAGAGTCCCCTCTCAAGAACGCTCGAGGAAGGACGAGAGAAGAAGCCACGTAGAAGGAGGTGTACAAGGAAAAGGAGAAGGAGAGTTCGTGTGGCGAGTGAGAAGGAGGTGAAGGAGCAGAGAAGGAGACTGGGCCCAAGCAAGAAGCAAATGGCTTGGTGGGGAAGTCACGCGGAAAAAAAAGGGTAAAAAGGGGGGATCCCTTAAAAATTGAGGCTTGGAAAGGTAGGGATTGGAATTTCGGGCCCCGTAACCGACCAGTCTGGAGGAGGCCTTCGCAAAGATGAGGTGATCTGCGTTGGTTGTGGGCATCAAGTGTGGCGAGAGCAGCTCCGTGTACGGACCCAAAGCACGACGTGTACCCGGCATGGACCGACAGTACACCCTATGCGTACTTGTACCGGCGCAACAGTACCGTACTTATGTAGACGGTTACAATCCGGGATACGTTAATAATAAACGAAATCAACGTTATCATTATAAACAACAGCAGCAGCAACACCAACGACAAAATCATCAGCAAAATAATCAGAGAAATTATCATCAATTACAATATCGTGAACAATATCAACCGCACAATCACGTTCATCACATTCAAAATCAACAACGTCAATCGATAGGATATTCTCATCCTCATCATAATCATCACCATAATTTACATCAACAACATCAATCACAGCAGCAACAGCAGCAGCAACATCATCAGGAAGAGCAAATATATGAAAATATTGTTTCACAATATCGTATGAGAATGTGTTATCACAATGATTATGAGAATGATGAACAGATCCAGCGATTTTACTGGGAGCAGTGCTACAGACGAGATGACAATGATGCTACTGCATACTACTACTATGAATACGTAAGCGGTGTTACCACGATAATTAATTATATTTATCATTATTATAGATGTTTTCATTATCCTTTTTTTTTTTTTCCTACAACTATTCATTTCAGTTCAAAATATCGAGTGATGATTTGTGATGATAAATAAAATTATCATAATGAGAAAAAAAAGTGTTTGCGTTTTTATCATAAATTTATTTTGCAAAAATTGTGTTGAAATAACATCGTGATTTTTTTTTTTTTCACTGTCAATATAAGATGGAATGTGTATTTGCCAGGCGGTTTATGTGTGTATACATATATATATATATATATACATATGTGCGTGTGCGGAATCTCGAGGGGCATAAGATGTGCAGTGTGTGTGTGTGTGTGTGTGTGTGGATATGTGATTGTGAGTAGGAACGGAGCACGAAGATTATGTTGCCCCGGGTTTTTAACATTCATTACAGGATTTTGCGCAATTTTTAATTGAAAACGAATTTTTATTCGTGATTATTATTGAAAGTTGAATATAGATCAAATTTATGGAGCAGGTAGATTTTTCAAATTGATTGTTGAATTGATGTGACAGAGAACTTATCAATAGACATAATATAGAAAATAATTCCAATAAATCCCGAATTTTTTATTTATAATATGTCTTTTTTTTTTTTTTTTTAATGAGGTTGAATAGGCGCCTGCACAATATTTGCCCACACATTGATACAACGTGTTTGATAAACTCAACTCGTTATGTAGAATGTGTTCAGTGCGTGGCGCGTGGTACGAGAGCGTGTTTGATTTAGAAGAAAAACATTCACATATAATAAATTAATTGCACTTGATAATATTTCATGAAGAAAAAAAAAATGTGAGAAAAAATAATAATAATAATAATAAAAACTGCGTTAATTTGCAACTTGACGTCATGATATCAACTAAACTCATTCGCATCTCCAATGACAACATATTGCGGATTATAATTGATTTGTGATTCATTATTAAATAAATCATTATATGACGACATTTTGTTGGACTGCTGGATATTTTTTTTCTCTCGTCATTGAACACACAACTAGATCTAGCTAATAATATTTCCATAATGCCAAAGTCATCGAGCAATTTATTTATCCAATCGTATGCTTTTTTTTTTTTTTTTATTTAAATATCAATGAATGATATTTGATTTGAAGAAAAAGAAATGAGACAATTAATAAAATCAATTGATCGATAATTGAGGAATGCCAAGCTAACCAATGAATTAAAGACACTTGATGATTGAAAAAAAACATTCAATACATATCTATTCAATATTTATGCGAGCATAGGTATCCAACATGAATTCATTTCTTATTTATTCCAATGTAGAAAGATAAGAAAATTGTTGGACGTCGAACATTTTATTTTTATAATTAATAACAATTTTTCATTGAGAATTTATCGCATATTTTTCATATATAGTTCATTTATTTAATTATTCATTTTCGCATCTGTCTACAGGCAAAGAAGGAGATTTATGACGTGAAGCAACAGCGATTGTGTTTAGCTCAAGATGAATACGATCATCTTAACAATGTATTAACAACACTTGGCGCATCGCGTACGAGTTTGTGCTCGAGTTCGAGTTCACTCAGCACCAAGTACGACCCAGATCTTCTCAAGTCCGACGTGGCATTGGCGAAGAGTCGTGTGTCGAGACTCAAACGTGAATTGTTGCAGATAAGAACAGAAATGAATTGTACTCAACGTGGTGTAGATACACTGGCAAGGTAAGAGAAAAGAAAAATGAACACTAACAATTCCTTTAATTGAATTAGTAATTGTAATGAAGAAATTCCCGTCAATCATTTAATTTCCAATAATTAATAATATCAATTAAATATTAATTTCAGTGTGGAACAAAAGTTGAATGCACATCAAGGCGGTTGTTACAACATCACAGAAGCCCAAGCAATAATGACTGAGCTAAGAAATATCCAAAAATCATTGAGCTCCGGTGAAAAAGAGAAAGCTGAATTAATGCAATCGCTCGCTCAATTAAAAGATGAATTAACCCGATTACAATTGTGCGAAGGCAGTCCAGATGCAAGTACATTAAGTTTAACCCAAGAAAAATTATCGACAGCATCGCAAACAGATTTGTCCGGTGAACTTGGTTCAATTGGCACAAGATTGGCTGAAATGGCGCGTATGAGATTAGAATACGATGAGGCACGTAAGAGAATACAACATATCCAACAGCAATTAGCCGATCTTGAAGAAAAAGTAACACCAGGTCAAACTGAAAGTGACAAAGATAAATTATTATTATTCCAAGAGAAAGAACAATTATTACGTGAATTACGTAGTATAACACCACGTACAAGAACTCATCAAGATATGAAAAAAATCCAGTGTGAAATACGTAGACTCGAACAGGACCTTAACAATGCATTAGAATTATCAAATAAAACAATTACCGATCGTGTTCGTCTTCATGAGGAAAAACAATTATTACTACAACAATTACGTGATGCGCTCCGTTCAATGGCAATGCTTGAGGGACAATTGAAAACATTGAGTGCAAGTACATTGTCAGTTAGCAGTAGTTCAAGTTTAGGTAGTTTAAGTACCACAAGCAGCAAAGGAAGTTTAAGCTCGGGTTTAAGTTTCACTGATATTTATGGTGGTCCACAATGTCTCGGTAATGTTCAACAAGAACGGCCCGTTGATATGGTAGACCTTCATCGACGTGTTGAACGCTTACTTCGTGGCTCGGAGCAAAATTTCAGTAGTGTGGGAACACCATCGCCCGGTAGATCACAGCCAAGTCTTTCGCCACGATCAAGTTTGTCGAGTGTTAGTCCACCGGTGTCGCCATTGTATGAAAATGCACCGGTTGGACCGCCACCGGCTTATGAACAGGTTGAAATGCAACGTAGACAACAGCAACGATTAATCGGCACAAATACATCGCATTTAGATCGTTGTCAATTAGAGGACAAATTGGCTGAATTGAGAATGAGTCAACAGTCAATACAGGAACAAATAAATGCCAGCACTGAACATTTGAAATTGAGTCCACATCCACCACTCGAAATGCAATCGGGTAATATGTCACAGGGGAGCGGTTTGGGTAGGCCCGCATTGCCATTACCACAAGAACCGCCATTATCACCGATCAGTGAAACACCACCGCCAATGGGCAGTCGATCTAGGGCAAGTAGCTCAGGCACTAATACACGTTCAGTATCCGCTGCTGTTTCTGATGAAAGTGTTGCCGGTGATTCGGGAGTTTTTGAAGCGTCAAATCGTCGAAGATTATCCGGATTACAGAGCGTTGATCCATTGGCATTTGGTGATATGAATTTGGAGACGGCACAAGTGCAAATTAAATTGAGGTAAATATTGTCATGATTATTCATGTTATTTTACTATTGTTAGTTGTATGAGAAATTTTTTTTTCTAACATTGGTTCGAATTTTTTCATTACAGATATTCCGTTGGTGATGGTTTACTTCATATTGGCATTGAGAGAGCGAGAAATTTAGCGGCACTTTTCATACCCGACCACACAAGAGTGTAAGTTGATTTTAATGATGAATAAAAAATAAAATATTTACGGAATAATTGCGGAGAAAATGAATAAAATGTAAATATGTAGGGTAATTTCTATCCTACTCTGAGTGGAAGAGAAAAATTTTAAATAGCGATAGAGAAATGAAAGAAAAAAATAACAAATTAGATAACTTGCCAAGTGTAAATTATCGATGAAATACCAAACATTATAGATATGAAATCCTTTTGATAAACCCACGGATGTTTGTTCCAAGAATAATTTATTAATAAAAGAGTACATGACATCATGCATCCCGGCTGTTTCATAAATATATTTCGTTCATAATAACAAGAAAAAAAAAACCTTACACAAGACACCGCGCTGTTACTTTTTAATCTTTAACGCGAGATCGGAATGTAATTATGAAACTCCTTTTGAACACACGATGACGACAACAAGTTGAGAGATGAATCTATTTTACAACCAAACCAGCCAACAGTAAATAACAAATGTATGTGGCAGCATAACAATAGTGTACATAATAGGGAGTATATAGAAGAGTTAGTTGAAGCAGCCAAAGCGAAGTTGATTGGATCAATGACCAGACCCTATCGCCGTATATATGCCACGTTGAATCGCCGTTACGCAACGATTATCGCAAATTCCCATTGGCCATTGCGGCAAATTAGTTACTTCGGTCATTGTATAAGTCGCTCGTAAATTCAAAATGGAGAAAGACGGTTGCACAAAAGCGAAGTAAAATGGAAAAATAGTAGAGAATGAAAAAGGGAGAAGAAATAGAGGGAGTATGTATGAAAAAATAACATCAAACATGCGGGAGACGCAGGAAGAGACACTAAAATTACGATCGAGCTGACAGATAGTTATGTGAGAAAAATAATAAATAAAAAAACACATCAAGACATGGGTTATTAATGGGATACTTTCAACTTGATAATTTAATTGACCATCATAAAAGGACGATGGCAATGAGTTGATGATGAGAATAAATGAGACTCGGGTGAGAGATAAGAGGTAAAGAGAGAGGTAGAAATATTCCAGTGGCTGGATAGAAAGGTAGCGAATTTTTAAAGAAAAATAGCGAGTGCTTTCATAAACGGTTATATTAAACCGGGACAAAGATGAATATTGAAATATAATGTACGTTGACGAAGCTTATTGATAAATGATTATAAATAATTATTAATATTTGATTTTATGATTTTGTTTAGGTATATAAAAGCAGCATTATTACCAATGCAACCGCCAATCAACCATATGTGTTGCACGAAACCAGTGACTGACCTACGTAAACCAACGTTCGGCGAGACTTTTCCCATTGCCGTCCCACTAAATAAACTTTATACAAAAACACTTCAGGTCAATGTTTGGTGTACGAGCGGCGAGTCTGAGGAGTGCTTGGTATGTAAAATCAATGTATTCTACATGAATAATCAATAAATGAATTAGTGAATAAAAGTTTATAATCGATATTTCGTTCTTTTTTATTCTAGGGTTCAGCCCAAGTCTCACTTGCAGACTTCAGTCCTGAATCGCCAAGTGTTAAATGGTACAATATATTATCGTTCCGTTTTATGCAACCGTCAACGTCCGAAAATACAAATACGAGTTCAACCTCTTCTTCCACGAAGCCACCACCAAGACACGACAAACAAGAATCCGATATTTCAGTTTATCGTAGTGGCGGTATACAATCACAAAATGCCAAAGAGGAGAGTAGTGATGAAAGCACAATAATTAGTTCACAAACATCAACATTGACGCGAAATCAAGGTTGTGATGAATTACAAACAGCTGTGTCATTACGATTGGAAGAATTGGCTAATTGTCTTGGTAGCCCGGAGGAAGAGGACGAGGAGCGTGATAGCGATAGTGGCAGTGAGGACAGCGATGAGGAAGGAATACTCGTTGAATTTATGATGGATGATAATGTACTTGAGGATGTGCTGGAACACGAAGAAGAGGACGAAGAACTGGCTGAGGAAGAATCGAATCAAACGCAGGATAAAGAAACGAATACTGAGTGTATATTTATTCCTGAACAGGGTAAACAAAGAAAATTATCAGCGGCTGGTGTTGTACCGGGTGCTGTTCACGACGATAAAAATTCAATCGTTATTAAACGTAGTCAAACATTTTCACCAAGCGCTGCTGTGAGCCGAAATCATTATATCTGTCGATTAAATCGCAGTGACAGTGACAGTAGTATGCCACTTTATCGTCGTGGCGGTCCGTTCCAACGTAATTCTGTTGAAAGGCGATCTTTACGTTGGCGTCGGCCATCATCAGCATTGAGCAATAAAGCAGCATCGAAAAAATCCACACATTTACCACCTACTGCAAGAACATCACTTGATCTTGAACTCGATCTCCAAGCGCAACACGCACGATTGAATAATCTTCATGATGAATTGAGTACGTTACGTGAATTGAAACAGAGATGTGAACAAGCGCGTGAAAATGGCGAAATGGATTTTGCAACATGGTTACTCGAGGATCAGAAATTCCAAGCGCTTATGGCACAAGCCGAGAATGGAAAGAATGGAAAGAGTGCGGAGGATAAAAAAGTGGAAAAAATGTTGAAGAAAACGTCGAAGGAAATTTATAAATTGCGAAAAACTAAAGTTGGCAAAGGGAAACCCGATATTATTTCATTCAAGTAAGAATTTTTGCCTTATTTTGCTCTCAGCTTCAATTGCATTCGCACGTTTGATACATTCAATTGATTGTTGTTTTTTGTTTATTTACAGGGAAAAGATGGCTTTTTTCACGCGTGTAAATTTAAATGTTCCCGTACTACCGCCCGATGATTTCAATATTGATTCTTCGTCACTGATCCATCATCGACGACACGCATCGGAACCGGCAAATGTTGGTACATCATCCTCCCAATTACGCGCTGGTGTTTATCCGGTTGCTAAAGACGTTTCGGCAATTAATGTGGCGTTAATAAGTGCACGAACAGAAAGTGGTACCACGACAATGATTAAAACTAATGCCATTAGTGTTTCAACAGGAACGAATGATATTGATATTAAAGAATCGACGACATATATGACAAATGTTGCCGGTGGATCGACCAAAGTTGCCGATAAGACGAATAAAATAAATGATGAAGCGGTAGAGAAGAAAAATACAGAATTGGACGAGACAAATGGTGAGCCCAAGAGATATGAGTACGTTGTCGATCGAGTACTTGGCGTTGAGGTTTAAAAATAGGACACAAATTTTTGCTGAAAAATTGGGAATAAATTGTGATTGTGTGAAAACAAATATGAGAGGAAAAAAGAAGAACAAGCTAAAAAATAATTAACTATTCCGTTGTAGTATTTATAATACAAGTGAATTAATTAATTGGTTTTTATAATAAACGAAAGAGAGAGAGAGAGAGAGTGAGCGAATATAAGCTGGAATAATTTTGAAAAAATTATTCTCTACCACAATTACAATTACGATGGCAAGATGAGGAATAATTAAAATTATCCTCAATGAGGGAAGAATTTTAAAAGTTGATAAAAGTCCTTTTAAAAGCTTAAGCGCTGCATTAAATGAGCATTGTAAATATCAACATATAAATTATTTAATTCCATCTATGTCGTTTGTTGAACTATTTAATTGTCATTAATGAATCAAATGGTTTAATTTTTTTTTTTTTAATATTTGGTAATTAACTCTTTTGCTCTTACATTTATTTCGTTTTTTTATTTTTTATCTTTTTTTTTCATCATCGAAACTGGGGCGCACGACCCACCGAGCAGCTGGTCTGCGATTCATGAAAGAATTACACAAGCGGTGCGCGTCAGTTTAACGTTCAAATTCGTCACATTTTATTTCATACTAAAATTATTTTCCAACAAGCAGAATGAATTGTGACGTGAACAGAAAAATTGTAAAATATTTACGCTTAGATTTTATATAAAGGATGTTATTGAAAATGAAAAAAAAAAAAGAACAGAAATATATTTTGCTCGTGTTACACGATAACGACACTCTAATAGAGTGAAGAAGTAAAGAAAAAAAAATTGTTATTAATTATATAATGTGATAAACATCAGAAGAAAAGGTGGAAAAAAAATAAAACGGCCATGATTTTTGAAGTATTTTGCTGTACAGAATTATGAAGTGCCTTAAAACAGTCGCCATCCAATATGACATCTTTATAATTATTTATTTTCAACGTTTTTAATAATTAAAAACGAAAATACTCAGTGCAAAAATAAAATTTTCACCTCAAATTTGGTTGTTAATATGAATGGATAATATACAAAATTTACATGCATCCAAAATATTTTCGAGCGTCTTTATAAAAGCAAAGTTGAAGCAAATATGTCCTAAAAATTCCAGTGAAATTATTTATTTGTTTGTGGAAACAATTAAATGAGTGAGACACAACTATATGTTTACTCAGAGCTATCTAATATAAATTCAGAATATAAAATGAATAACGGAAGGATAAAAAAGAAAGAAGAAAGAAAGAAAAACAATAACTAAAGAGATGAAGAGAGTTAATTTTGTACATAATATTGTACATACGTATCTAACTTCAACGTTATATAAATATAAATATGAATGAATCATTCTTATTAATATTATTATTATTATATGAATATATATACATATGTTGCGTATGTAAACGAAATATCTTTAGTACGAGAGTGAATTTGTGGAGCGATTAAAATTCAATATAAGTAAATAAGAGATGAATAAAATAGCAAATTATTTTGTTAGAGCAATCATGATGAGACGTTTTGTTAATGCGTTGAGGAAAAAAAATCACGATACAATAGAAATGTAAACTTATCATTGATGAGCGGGAAATAATGCAAAAAAAAAAAGAACTATTATAAATAATTAATGTCCAATGGATGTTAAAAAAGAAATACATCGTGCCTAACTTTTCTTGTTTATATCACCGTGTTTTCAATCTATTATTTTCTTTTTTTTTTAATTGAGGTACCGAACAATACATATGTATTATTAATGTTACATTATTGTACTATTTCATTTATGGCACAGCCGCAATTACTTTATTGACAGAAATTTATGAATATTATAATGATGATGATGATGATGATGATGATGATGATGATGATTGCGTTATAAACAGGACACAAAACAGATCCAGATGCAAAAAATGCTTTGTAAGTAATGGTTCATATATATAAAGATTAAAGAGAAACAAAAAAAAAATATCAATACACCCATTGTCTTATTTAATTGTTGTTTCTATATATTATGATATTATAATCTACATCATCAATAAACGTGATAGTATTCTGTTGATTCAATTGGAAGTTCAATGGCTATCATGATGGGAAAACCAATAAATGTTTATGAATGTTTAAATAACAGCGGTACCGACAACTACATGAAAAAATTGTGTATAACAACGGTCGGCATGTTCACAATCGCTTCGTCGATCTATTTTCACCATATCACGCTGCTCCGTATCAATATTATTTTCAGCCTGTTATGCTCTTGACCTAATCTAGAATATGACCCCCTTTATCACTTGCAGGCTAATCCAATCCTCACAACAATATAGTATATATATTTTAATAAAGCACGCGATGTTTTCTCCTCACTCGCGTGTTACTACTCTTGTACACCATTATGGCAATTAATATTGCTGTCATAAATACCTTCATTCATATACATCTGAAATTGGTAGTGTAGTTTTATCACGCGGGACTGTATCCCGTGAGTTTATAAGAAAAGAGAGATTGAATTGGATGAAAAAAAAATCTTTCTATTATTTTTGATCGACAATATACTGTTGAATCATAAATCATAAATCACTAGTGCGTCCACCTGATTAAAATTCTTTTTCTCAAAAAAATACTACTTCGTGAATCATTTAATCCGCAAATTAAAATATCATCACCAATATTCCATTCGTTGATAAAACTACCATTAAATATTAAATTTCATCTCCCAACTCTGATACATGAAATCGCAATTAAATTCCTGCGAAATAGAATCGAATCGCAGATCATAATTTTGCGATTGGATTTCACCTGCGTTATCAACTAGTAAGAAAAAAAAAAACAAACAAACAAACAACATTCTCTCATATGCATTGTACATTCTCAACTTTATTTATCGGCTTTGTTCCCCCTTCCAACAATTGCATGTGTTTAAACGTACCGTTGCTCGTATTGGTAGAAATAGAGAATGCTGTGTGTGCATAGTACAGTAGTAGTGTACTACAAACAACAGTGTGCCTCGACCGCGTTCGCTCGGTGGAATTTCGTTGTGCAGTTTAGTTGTCTCGTTGAAACGAGCGCGGTTGATTCGCGTTTACGCCTTCGTGTCTCATCGCATACCAAGCAGAAATACACGCTTGTACGTGTTTATATCTACATTGTACTATACACCCACATACATATTGATATACATACATAGATACGCGTGTGTTTATTGTACATGCGTATATCATACGACACTTCTTTTTTCACAACTATATACGGTCAGTGCATCATTATTATTTTTTTCGATTCTTCTACTCGCTGACAGAGATGAATGTTTATTTACGATACATATGAACACAATTTAATTAATAAATCAATTATTAATCAGCGATTGATTAGAATTGTATTCGCTATTTATTCATGTGTGTATTCAAACAATTTCCCAATTTTTACAATTCAAAGAGACAAAGATTGTGAGATGATTGCTATGGTGGCGGTGAGGTGATACTTTTGGAGGTTATGTACGATAATGTTGAGAATAAATTGCGGTTGTGTTTGATTCACTAATTGTATATGTATTTATATGATTAATGTAGTGCTATTATCAATTGTGCGTTGGAGCATAAACAATATTAATTAATTGTGTGGTTTTTTTATTATTATTATTGGGTTAGGTGCGCGCGCGCGGCAAATATGAAATTTTATTACATGTTTATAACAATGGCGGGAAAGTGTTGAATGGTGGCAATTGGATTATTGGGATTTAAAAAGACGCGGTGGAAAGAGAGATGACGATGTTGTTTTGATAGTGGATCAATCGTGTAAGTTTTTTTTAATAAACATTTTGAATTAATATTAATTTTGTTTACACACAGGGGTTTATAAATTTCTTTGGATGTTTCATGAGTTCCGCTATGTATTTTTGGACACGAAATCTAGATGTATCAGTTAGTTTGTTGGAATATTTACTGAGTTATTCAAACAAAAATTCAGCATTTAAAATTTTTTTTTCAATATTTCAATTAGTTCCTGAGAAGACAAACAATTATGGTAGATAAGATACCGATTTAAATAAAAGTATGGCATAAAAAATAAATCTTGTGTTGTAAATTCAAATATATATAATCACAATTGTATTCATGTGGATTATTACTTTGGTATTACCTCTTGTTGTGTATCTATAAACACAATAGAAAGAATATTTTATCTGTATAATAGAGAGAAAAGAAATAAAAGAACAGATGGAACAAACATCTCATCTTTATTTTCATTCGTGAAACGTATTTCGATAATAAAGAATATAATAAAACACGTGGTTGGGCTTTGATATATTATATACTGAGAAAACTCGGCCGTCCACTGTATTATTTATAGAGGAATTGTTATATGTGACACGGTGTGGAATAAAGTGTATCAAGTACAGTTAGTAGTAACCGACGACCTTACAATATGTCATATACAGCAGTTTGTGTTATATGTTGTGTATAGAATTCGAGAGTGAGAGAGAAATACATCTGTGTCATCATTCCACAATATACACCAGACATTTTATGTTTATTTCAAGATAAATATAGACTTGAATATATTACCATGTCCTCTATACTGCTTCACAATACACCTACGACTCTTCAATTGCACAACTCTTTTACTTACCATGAAATGCGTTAAAAATTTATGCTCATTGCAATGCCATCAATGTACCTTTATAAGTTCATTTTCTTTTTTTTTTTCTTCACTTTTTCTTATCGATCATATTTTCCTTCTTTTATTCTTCTTCATGTTTCAATATTTATTAGAGCCACCAGAAGATAATGAGCATGTAACTCATCGGTTCTTTTTTTTTTAACTCAATCTTATTAATAATTTCTTACTACATCGGTTTATAATTTTTTAATGATACATAGGTACATTAAAGGGAAAATAAAATTCCGACTGAATAGAATAATTATTGATTTAAAAGTTTGTTTAAAGAAGTAAAATAAACTAATTAATCAGCTTGTTAGAATTTACGTCATTATAAAAATCAAAAGCTGCGATTTTTTTTCAACTTATCTATTTCTTTTATTTTATATTTCATAAATTTTCGATGTGTAATTTTATTTTTAAATCTGCCATTCTCAATTGAAGAGGAGCATGGGAGCAATGACACGAAGAAGTCGTGATTCGTCTAGAATATTTATTTTCAAAATGGTGAAGAGTAGAATGATGAGTAAAGATTAAAAAAATTTTGTTACTTCTTGGAGAGAATTTCGATAACATTTTATATTGAAGTATTTGTGATTGTGTTGAAGCATCTTTAGTGATATGAATTTTGATGCTAAAAATGTAATTGTTCGAATAATCACACTGACCTTTTTTTTTTTTTGTGAAAAATTTATGTATTTATAATTGTTAGTAATCTTATTTGGGTTAAAGGTAATGAGTCTATGGCGTCAGATGATGAGCCTCGAGGGAGTAATGATTAAAATGGCCGTGGAAAATAATTTAGGTCAAAGATATAGTGTCGTTAAAGTAGCATGAGCATTTTTTATAAATTTTAATTGAAAGAAATTATTGTTTTTTTTTTTTTCTTCATAGTTGAACGTATATTTTAACTGAACTAATTCATTTTTCTCGTGAGCTCGTATAATATCATGAAGTGAGCAAGTAAAATGATTGATATTATTTTATCCTTCTTGAAAATACCTGGATGCGAGTAGAATAAACATTTCGAAATATGATAATGCCAACAACATGATATCAAAATAATGAGGACGAAAATAACTTCATCTGTTGAAATTCTCAGCGAAAGAGGGTGAATATATATATATATTACTTATCAACAGGTAATATCATTCCATCGGTCTCATTGCGTGAGTTACATAAATAAATCACCAAATTATCAATTAATCACTCGCAACAAAAGTGTATATACTTCTTCGAAATTTAATCAATGCAATAAATTTTTGATCAAACAATATTAATATTTTATTTACAATATATGTGAAAAAAATTGTGCCGTTTGTTGAAAAATATTCTTAGAAATCCACTTATACAATAATCGATTGAATCAGTTCATTTCTTTTTTTTTATTTTATGTATGTATTATTTAAATGACAATTTTCGTCGAACTGTAGTTAAAGTAAATAGAAATATAATCGTTAAATAAATATCCAGACAGTTCGCTAACATACAACATACATACCCATAAATATTTTTGACGAAGATGATGTGGGAAATATAGAAACGATGTGAAGTAATGGGGGGTGCGGCTAATATCGTGAACAAGCAAGGAATGTTTTTTTTTTTTCTCGCCCCAAATGTTCACCCTAGCAGGAAGCAACTCTGTGCGGAAATGACTTCGCTTCACCGTGTATTCAGTCCCAATTCGATTATTACATCATTTTCTTATTTCCCCAATTCCACAGGAGTAAAAAATGTTTCTCATGTCTACATATAATGAATATTCTTCGGAATAAAAACAGTAAACTGATCACATCTTGAAAAAAAAAAAATAAATAAATTATTGTCCATCAGAAACATAAATTTTCGTATTTGTGTTCAAGAATAAATTTAATTTCTATAATTTAACTAACGACTTTAAAATTTCTTGCATGTTTAAAATATATTTCATGTCCGTCTTTCAAATAGTCATGGTGCATGGGAATATTTGATTGAATCATTAATTATTCTTGACAACTAGGGAAGGAACCTAGAAGTATTAACTAATTTTTTTCCGTATGTGGAACGAATCTAATTAATTCATTTTGTTTTTTCTATTTCTAGGTTTACATTCATCTGGTTCAAAATCACGTATTGTAAACGCTCATCATCAAACGTGTTCTCCTTCATATTTTTAAACGATGGATAAAAAAATTGTGAAAATATCGAGGAATAAATATAGACGAAGCTTTATATACTGGAGCTTTGAAGAGTGTAGGAGTGGGGGTCTGTGATCCAGTTCGAGTTGGTAAGACACGACTTTATTTATTCTCATATATATTTTTTATTCCATTATTTTTTCACTCACTTATTTCACAATTCTACTCACGTCATACATCCAATCGCGTGATGTTAATTTATTCCATTTCTTCTGATATCAATTTTCGTCACGGTTACTAATGGATTATTATTTATCATACTCAGATGCCAACATTTCACTAATATTTTTCAGAATTGAATTGAAAATGAAAACTATTTAATATCTTCACATGTTGTTTGAAGAATTAACAACAATAGTAAATATATATATGTATATATATACTACTTATTATTATTTATTAATGTGGTATGTGGGTTAAGGGGCTGACGAAGGTCTTTTGAGTGTCCTTGTGTCTTTTAGGTGAATTGTTTTTCCAAGAGAACACCAACCATCGTCAAAGGTGAAGTAAATACTTAAGCGCGTTCAATGACCTTTTGGTGATGATATAAGACATTTATGAATAACAATGTGTGGTTACAATTTCCAAAGAATGTACACAACACTTGAAAAATAGAAAAGATAAAAAAAAAAGTAATGACCATCTTTTTGCATGTGGATAAAATTATTTTTGTTCATATTTGATTTTATTAAATTTATGGCAAAGAAATGATGCATTTATATCATTTGATAAAACGCTCGAAAAATAAATGAGGCGATAAAAAAGAGATTGACCTCGAAAACATTGAGATGGGGCGTGGCCCGTCTCATGTTCACTATCAAAAAGAAATATCATTTCTATCTGAGATTGCTGGCGCGCAAGCAAAAGTAAAATCTATCGCATAATACAAAAGATGAAGGAAATGGGCTGCACCTTTTTATTCTCCATATACATATACGTTAGTATAATATCGGATAACATTATTTTATCATCAATTTTCCAAAAGCTCAATAATTTCCAATCCCACAAATTCAATTTTGTTTATGTTTACCCTCCACAAATTCACTCAGTAAATATTGACAGTAATTAAATGACAGTGAATATTCAATAAGAAGATAGATACTTTATGAAATCCATATTCAATGAAGGGTGAAAGAGATAAGAATTAATAATGGACGGAAAATAAATTTATTTTCATAAGCAATTGCATTAAACTTATAATTCATAAAAATAATAAACGTTTCGAGGCGTTAAAAGTGTAAGAGTTTGGCTATAAAAGTGTCGGATGAACCAATAAAATTAAACTATAAATATTGACATTATTTATTTTTGCAAATTTACAGGAATCGTACGGCGTTTATTACACCCACACATAACATTTAAAGACTCTAATCACTATATATGTGTATGTGTGCTTTTGTATATGGACATATTGTGTTTATATTGAGCTGTGTGCACGTGTTGTTGCGAGAGAGCATTACCTCGCCCACGATTCGATTCGTTACAAGAATTGTACACCCCCTTAATTTCCACCGGAGGTAATATGTCCTTTGTATGGATGTTATCATATGTATTTTGTTCGTTGCAAATATACTTTAGTCACGCAATAATCCATCCTTTCTGCAATTTTTTTTTTTTTTTTCTTCTACAATTATACTTTCATTATCGTGAAGAAGATGTGACCGCTATAGAAAGAAAAAAACAACTCAAATCAAATTTGGTGACGAAAAATAAATATTCTGGTCATAACAGCATTGATATTCTGACCAGATAAAATATTTCTAGCGTGATTGGTTGATATGATTACTCTCTTTGTGAGCAGTTGAATGGAAAGAACTTTCAATTATTATAATGAGGAAGAGTGTCGTTATATCGAGTAGTAGAATTATTGACAATAAAACAAATTACACAATATGGCAATTGAACAAAAAAATATATATATAATTCCTCAACAATTTTTCGCACTTAAAAACCATTAAGAAAAACTATAAACTAGAACACTAAAATTATACTCTTCCATTATTTGTGTTTTTTTTTTTTTTTCTTTTCATTTATGTCACATCTATTTTATCTTTGACTTCTCTACCTTTAATATTACATAATTGAATAATGAAATAGATCCATGTATACATGGAGGAAGTAAACAAGAAAATGTGATGGAGGAAGTGAAGAAGATGGAATTTAGGTGCGCCAAGAGAGTATAGATTGTATACATACGCGTCCACATACATACATAGGCGAATACGTAAATGCCTATGTAAACATAGAATAGAAGTGGAGACTTTGCACGAGGGTCAGATGAGAATGTAGACACGGGTTCCCCGTCGATGTGGCGACTGTGGCGTGGCAACAAAAAAAAATAAAGCAATAGAGTGGGGGAATATAGTTACAGATAGTATAGAAGAACCAGGTGAAACACATGAGAATACTATATTGACAGTCAATTCAACATCATTTCTACTACTGGCACGTTCCTGGTCGTACACCTTGCACGTTCCGACAATTTTTTCGTCATAACATTTGAAAAATAGTAAAAAAAAATATTTGCAAAGTACTGAGCAATAAATTTATCCACATAAAATAATGTTTTCTTTTTTTTATGAATTTATAAAATGACGTAAAATATAAATGTGCCATTTTTATTTGTAATCCATTTGAATGCTCGTGTGTTACATTATATTATTCTCAGTGATAATAATCAGCGAATAATCAGCAGTATATATCTATTGCGACTGCGCGATGTTGAAAGAATTGAGAGTGTACTCTTTGACAAATTAACCGGTGCGCTGCTACTGAAGAAGGTCGTCAAAACTGGTCGTGCACTCGTGTATAAAAAGCAATATGAGTGGCGAAGAGATATCACAGTGTTTGGTTCACGTATAAGTAGATAGCATATCGGAAATGATAAAAATAATCATTGTGATAAATGTATTGTTCGATTATATTGTGTCTTGATCGAGTGCCTCATAATATAAATTATTTATTTTTTAATACTATCGTTGGCCAATAGTATCAAAGTGATTAGAAATACTGTCTATTGAAAATACACAGTTTGGTTTGAAGACATAAAAATTAATTATTGAAAAAAAAATGTTATGAAAAATGTTAAAGTGAAAAGAGATAAGAAACTAATTCGACTGACAGTAGTGAGTAGTGAAAATCATAATTCATATTTTATAATTTAAAATTTGATTATTCAATTAATATTCATCGAGCCTTCTATCTATTTCACAACTCCTCTCATTATTATTATCAAACAAATTTATTCATTGTATATATAAATCTGAGAACAGTTTGCAGTTTTATCTTCACATTCACTTCATTCAGAGTATTATTATATCAGTTTATTTATCCGGAACAAGCCAATTTGAAACTGATGAACATTCATAAATTTACAGAGAATATTATCGACATTGTATACGTGTCGAAAAAAAATTCTGTATGCGGTCATCGAGAGCTCAAGACATGACTATCAAAAATACATTGTTGTCAATTGTATTTGTCCACATTCCAAGTTTATATAGTCATCCAATCATTAACACATCAAAATAACTTGTAATTATCTCATCAGAATACCGGTGACATCAACACCCAAGTTACTACATAACACTCAAATACCGCGCCTTATATTACACAACGGTACCTTACTTCGCGCCATTTAATTTACTACAATGTATCATTGGCAAAAGTTTAATCAAAATATTAAATTACATTCTATTGATATTAGTACAACACAATTGACAATGTAATTTAAACCATGAATTTTCAAACAACTTCTCTGATTTTAATTGTGTTTATGCATTGCTGCAGAATTATCATTTCAATATTATGTATTCAAATACTGTGTCGGTATTGCAGGTGCCGGTGCAATCAATGCAGCCGTCATCACGGGGGAATCCCCGTGCACCAAGTCCGGGCCCATTGCGGCCATTCACTCCACCAGATTTATCATCAATTCCGCATATGGATGATTCGCCAACGCCAATTCAACCCTCAAACAATTATAATGCAACATCAAATGGCACTAATGATAATAATGGAGAAGATACAACTGGTCCATACATTGTTGGTAGTCCAATTGACCTTGGCAATATCGATAATGTTGACAATATTGGTATCCATGTTGGGTCATTTCGTCGTGGTAGAAGAAGAACGCGTGAGCACATTGAATTACGTGAAACGACTACACCAGAAAATGAACATCCAGGTTTGTATTAAATTTAATCGAGGTCAAATATTTATTGCAATTGAAACTATATGACCTAAACATTGATTTAAAACATCCGACAAACGAGCATTTTTGATTGGACTATAAGTTCCAAAGTTGATTTAACGATCCATCCAATTCACGTAATAACGATATAATTTATTCCTATAATACGATCAATTTTCCACGAACGCGTAATGGCAATATCGACATCTTTGATCTATTGATGAGCATCAGAGAATAATTTGATTGTGTCTCGTGCTATCGACGTGGATACGTGTCATAATTGACATTGCACGTGAAACTTTGTCGTGCACGCTAGCTCGATCTTGATTGGAAAATTAAATCTGTCTATGTCATCAAAGCCATCAATAATGATACCGACGAGTCTGTGGCTTCTCATCGTGTCCATAGATGTTAGGAACAAATTTATAATATCCTTAAATGTTTCGTAGGTGTTAGCCTTGCCAATGTATAGAATTGTCATTGATTACTTTTTGCTCTTTGTCATCGTAACATTATTCTCTTGTAATTTACTGTTGCATGTAGACAGCACCTCACTTTATCGACCTCTAATATATGTTTTGTCTGCGGTAAAGCGTTATCATCGTGATCCAATAGAGCTCAGCACAGTACAGTTATCATTTCTACAAACTTTTCACTTGTTGGCGCGCGCGCATACAATAATATTATAAAACAATCCATTCATTTTGAATGAATTAAATAATAATAAGCGTATTGAGTATAAGAGGTAATCTTGATTGATGCGTAGTTACCTCAGAATGTAAAGTTTTATATCATTCTCTTCAAGTTATGAAAATATGAGTGTTAGCATCATAAATTCCATTCATTATTTGATTTATTTCCGAGAAAATTCACACAGTGCCCAGTGGTTGTATCACCCAACTAATGGAATACCTCTCGTATCTTGTCCGCAGCTGGTAAAGATAACTACGAAGAATAAAATAAAAACGGTGGAAAAAAAAAAAAAATATACAAGAAGAAACTGAGCAAACTCTCGTGCATCCACCCCGGCCGGTGGTCGCAGACAGCTGATTATTACCACACACAATTACGAAATAGTTTCGTGTCATCCATCTCTAATTTAAAATTTGATATTATCACTTCCAACAATCACAATCATCAAGTACAAATTGAAGAAATAAGACAGTAAAATGAAATAACATTATTGTAAATGTAAACCAGTTGACTTTTATTACATCAATACAATATAATGTAGCACTACTCCATTTCATATACTTGACGTCTACACGTGCGCGTTAAATTTCTCCGACGAACAGAAACGTCATCAGGTGAAGAACAGTCGTTTCCCGTGTCCCCACGTCCGGGGTGTGGCGACGTGTACGTGTATTAGTTAACGCGACAAACGATTATATATTCTGCAAATTTAATAGACTGATATCAACAATGTGACGTTGACATTGAAAATAGTGTGTGTGTTTGTTAATGATAGTTAACGATCGTTACAGCACAAAAAAATTAAACGTAGTTGTGGGTAAATCTGAGCTTGTAAAAGTACGTGCAACAAGCGACCCAGTAATTTCTCATCAGAGTGCGCTAATGTTATAAAAACAGTACCTCAGTCCCGGCCAAAGTTTATTTATATTTATTTATAATACACTGAGTACAATACTTCATACACAACTGTATAATGTACCTGTTGAATCAGTGCAGAATGATTGAATGAAACACAATTGAATTTTATTTGCAGTTGAATATATTGTGGAGAGTTGTTAAGAATGATACTTGATTGAACGTTGAAATGCCTTCAATATTTATTATATCAAATTGTGAAAATACGATTATTAAATTATTTTTATTTATTATGGTTAATTTACGATAAAGTGAACGCCCACAATTGATAAAAACACATGAGTTGTGTAATAAGCAGCCTTGTGTGTCGCCAACCAACCCGGCCTTGAATCGATCGAATTCTACCAACGTTGTAGGAAAAATATATTCGTTGTCAGTGCTGACTTATTCCCTTTTAGGCAAACGTTATCACACACAGACACACACACTCTCTTCTTGTCTGAGTTCAATTTTATTTTTATTCTCTGATTACATGTTGATCCAAGTCTTCCCTATTTTCTCTTCCATTATTTATCGCTAATCGGTTTGATAAACAGTGCTTCCAATTATATTGAACAGCAACTCTAATCCCATTTCAGTTACACTTATTTATTTTTTATTTCCCCCGGTCAATATAACATCATTCAACACGTGTCTTGTGAGACGTTATATCCATTTGATTTATTCCATTTCAATGAATCAAATTGATCCACTGATGAATTGGGATTGATAAAGTTAAAGTGAAATGAAATTTATTTGAATTCAAAATTTATTCACAAGAGGGAAACAATTTGTTTGAATAAAATATATATTCATATATATTCATTTAAATTCATTGTTAGGAATAATGAATAATGCGTGTATGTATTGCCTGGCGTTTGTATTGATTTTGGAGTTACGCAGTTTGTGATCACAGGATTCTGCATACATAGATACACAGTTGTATATTAACGGGAGTATTTTAGCTGACTTCGATACAATACATCTTCGATTGTGCGAAATACTGCCCTTAATTATTTTCCATTGCATTACGAAGCCCTCAAAGTATCGTGAAATTGATCAATTTAATAATATTTAAATTAGTGTGCGACGCGCATGATGAATTAAATTTTTTATTTTATATATATGCGAATGAATTAAAGGAATGAATGCGGAAAGATTAATGTTCTAATTGAGAAATATGTGAGGATATGAAAAGTGGATGTCGTGATTATCGCGGTGAAGTTATCTGTATTTTTTATCGTGTGGTGTCGATATCAGCATATATTTTCGCGGATACATATATGCATTTGATATTACATATATATATATATATATATAGATGAATCATATGAGAAATTTATATGATATGACTTGAAGCAGTGATGTGTGGCGTAAGCACGATCGTCATTGTGCAGTGATTTTTTATTATAGTTCATTATATTTGGAAGAACAAAAAATACATTGACAATTATTTGTATTTTGAGGAGTATATACATTGAAGAAAAATGGATTTATTTTATACAAGAGTGGTACGCGGATTTAATGAATTAAGATCACGCTGCAATCTCTATTTGCACGGACAAAATTGTAAGTTTAATAAAGATCAAATAAATATATATATTTTTTATTATAATTATTTGACATAAAGAAAAAATACTGTTACATGGTTGATTATCATCAGTGTGATACAACCAATTTAATTTCTTCTCGTATCCACAATGACGCACATGGAGTAGTAAATTTTACAGTTAAATTTGTAATGTGAAATTTGACGTTGAAAAATATAATTTTAGTTTTGACTGAATATCCCAAGTGTTTGAAGTATTGCAAGTATTTGCATTAAATGTTAAATAGAAATCTATTTGACATTTATACGACAATATTTGTCATCAAATAAAAAAAATTTAATCCCTACGTATATATACTTGATGCTATAGACCAAGAGTTATAGTAATAGATATGGATGAAATAGCAGTACAAATTTATATATGGATCGTTATTGATTTTACATTTTCATTATTTCAAGGTCATTGTCAATAATTCTATTTAGACTTTAATCCGTCGGAAGACCAAACTCATAATAAATAATCCACTAATGCAATTAAACAGTCTCTGAAAAAGAAGGATATACAATACGTCTTGAAGTTGCATTCAAGTTGTTTCTTCATAATTTTTGGGCAAGAAAATTCAACGAAAACCTTTCCATTCATAGTCAAATCGCAATATGTAATAATTCGGGAATATAAGAGGAAATGGTTTCGGTATTGAAAAGAGTAACCAATTCAATATTCGCCTATATTTGTCAAAGGAAATTGTTCAACCGTTAGCCCAACTAATAATTGTCCCCGAAATATTTTTCATTAATCAATATAAATATTATTATCTTTGAATATTGCAGTCAGTGGAAATAGAGCCGAGAATGGTGGATCACAAGCTGATGATCGGCAAGCACCACAACAAGATGCACACGAAGAAAGAGTTGTATTTGTTAATGCACCACATCAACCGGCCAAGTACAGAAATAATCATATAACCACAGCCAAATATTCCATACTGTCATTTATACCATCATTTCTATTTGAGCAATTTCGTCGATATAGCAACTGTTTTTTCCTCTTTATCGCTCTCATGCAGGTAAAAGAAAATTAACAACATATAATTCATCTTAATTTTGTCTTCCTATCAGATATTTTTTGACGGTAAATATTTTATTTTTTTATTCACAGCAAATACCTGATGTTTCGCCCACTGGACGATACACAACGCTCGTACCATTGATATTTATTCTCAGTGTCTCAGCACTCAAAGAAATTATTGAAGATATTGTAAGAATATTTGCGGACAAAATTTACTGCCTTTATTTATTTATCACTTTTATTTTATTCACTCTTTTTTTAAATCAAATATATAAATCATTTTTCAGAAAAGGCACAGAGCAGATGATGAAATAAATATGAGAGAAGTTGAAGTGCTAAGAGAAGGTAGATGGCAATGGATTGAATGGCGATCGATTGCCGTTGGCGATGTAGTAAAAGTGCATAATAATCATTTTTTTCCCGCTGATTTAATTTTACTTTCATCATCCGAGCCACAAGGTATGTCATTCATAGAAACAGCTAATTTGGATGGCGAAACAAATCTAAAAATACGCCAAGCACATACAGAAACATCAGCACTCATTGATACCATTGAATTGGTTAATTTTCGTGCCAATATACAATGTGAACCTCCAAATGGTCATTTATATGAATTCAATGGTGTATTGCGTGAAACGAATAAGCAAAGCGTTGCATTAGGACCCGATCAAATATTATTGCGTGGTGCAATATTACGCAATACTAAATGGGCATTTGGTGTTGTCATTTACACCGGGCATGATACAAAATTAATGCAAAATAATACAGCCACAGCGCCATTAAAACGTTCAACATTGGATCGTTTAACGAACACACAAGTGCTGATGCTATTCTTCATTCTATTATTATTGTGCCTACTATCAGCAATTCTCAATATCATATGGACGAATGTTAACCAAAATGGCGTTTGGTATTTGGGTTTGCAAGGTGAAATCACAAAAAATTTTGCATTTAATTTACTCACATTCATTATTCTGTTCAACAATTTGATACCAATATCGCTACAAGTAACACTTGAAGTTGTGCGTTTTGTACAAGCGACATTTATAAATATGGACAGTGAAATGTATCATGCTGAAACTGATACACCGGCAATGGCCAGAACAAGCAATTTAAATGAAGAACTTGGTATGGTTAATTATGTGTTCACTGATAAAACTGGTACATTAACGAAAAATGTAATGGAATTCAAACGATGTTCAATTGCCGGTACTACTTATGATTTACCTAATCTCACTGCGCCTGGTAGCAGTTCACCTGAACCCCAAAGTGATTTAGTACGTGATATTGTTGCGGGTAGAGCACGACAAGATTTGCCAGGAATAAATGACAAGAAAAAATCGATGACAGCAACAATTTTACATGAATTTATGGTTATGCTGTCTGTATGCCATACAGTTATTCCTGAGCGTGTAAATGACGATATTATTTATCATGCTGCATCGCCAGATGAACGTGCATTGGTTGATGGTGCACGAAGATTTGGTTATGCATTCGATGTGAGAACACCAGCGTACGTTGAAATAGTTGCATTGGGTGAACGATTACGCTATGAGATATTAAATGTAATTGAATTCACATCGGCACGTAAACGTATGTCAGTTATTGTACGTACACCAGAAGGGAAAATAAAAATATTTTGTAAAGGTGCTGATTCAGTAATTTATGAAAGACTTGCATCGCGACCAACTGAGACAAGTAACATTGAAATGGAGAATTTCGATGATTTCCGTCAGACAACACTCGATCATTTGGAGGCATTTGCCAGTGAGGGTTTGAGAACACTTTGTTTCGCCGTTGCTGACATACCAGAGAATCGTTATGAGTGGTGGCGTGAAATTCATCATAAAGCTGAAATATCGATGGCTGCACGAGATTGTAAATTGGAGGACGCGGCGAATCTCATTGAAACTAAATTGTCATTGTTGGGTGCGACAGCGATTGAAGATCATTTACAGGATCAAGTGCCAGAAACATTACAAGCATTGATAGAGGCTGATATAAATGTATGGGTATTGACTGGTGATAAACAAGAGACTGCTATTAATATTGGACATTCTTGTCGTTTAATAACGCAAACAATGCCATTGATTATTGTGAATGAAAATTCTTTGGACAAAACGCGTGATGTTATTGTACAGCATTGCGCTGATTTCGGACAGGATTTGCGTTGTCAAAATGACGTTGGTCTTGTTATTGATGGTAATAGCTTGAAGTATGCATTATCACATGATTTACGGCGTGATTTTTTGGATTTATGTACGTCATGTAAAGTTGTAATATGCTGTCGTGTATCGCCAATGCAAAAAGCTGAAGTTGTCGATTTGGTTACGAGCAATACTAAAGCCGTCACGTTAGCTATTGGCGATGGTGCAAATGATGTAGCAATGATACAAAAAGCACACATTGGCGTTGGTATATCAGGTGTTGAAGGTTTACAAGCGGCATGCGCGTCTGATTATTCAATAGCACAATTTCGTTATTTAAAACGATTATTATTTGTACATGGCTCATGGAATTATAGTCGAATGTGCAAATTAATTTTATATTCATTCTATAAAAATATTTGTCTATATGTTATTGAATTGTGGTTTGCAATCTACTCCGGCTGGTCTGGACAAATATTATTTGAACGTTGGTCAATTGGTCTTTATAATGTTGTATTTACTGCGGCGCCACCATTGGCTATTGGACTTTTTGATAAAGTATGTTCTGCCGAAACACATTTAGCCCATCCGCGATTGTATGCTGCCAAAAATACAGCTGCAACTACATTTAATATTAAGGTTTGTTCTGTCTTATTTTATGTATTTAATTTAATCAGGTACTGAAGGAAGAAGAATTTATTTTGATTGTACATTATTTTTTCAATAGGTCTTTTGGGTTTGGATAATGAACGCTTTAGTCCACTCGTCCCTTTTGTACTGGCTGTCTCTCTTGGCGTTGCAACATGATGTTGTATGGGCAAATGGTCGAGACGGTGGATATATAGTACTTGGAAATTTTGTATACACTGTGAGTATTCATTCTCGATATAAAAAAAAAAAAGTGGTATTTGTTTCAAGAATGGGCACAAAAGAATTCATTGCGTTGGAATTCATGGCAGTGTTCTTTCCTTAATGTGATTATCGATAATATAATCGTTTAATTAATGCTTTTTGTTCTTCAATTCAAACAGTACGTAGTAGTAACTGTTTGCGGAAAAGCAGGCCTCATTACAAATTCATGGACGTGGGTTTCGCATTTGGCAACATGGGGATCGATCAGTCTCTGGTTTTTATTCATTTTGATATACAGGTACATAAATTTTTGTTTTTCATATAAAATAATGATAAAATTATAATTCAATGTTCTTGACAATTCTATTTAATGTTGCATTCCGTATTTTATTTTTTTAGCAACTTTTGGCCAGTATTAAACGTCGGTGCGGTAATGCTGGGCAACGACCGAATGCTATTTTCTTCGCCTGTTTTTTGGCTAGGACTCGTTCTTATACCAACTGCCGTTTTACTGCTAGACGTGACTGTCAAAGCGTATGTATTAAGAGAAAATGATTATTAATAATCGGAATTATTTAATTCGAACTTGCGTTTATTTTTTCCAATGATATTAGGGTGAAAAATACAATGTTCAAATCGTTAACGGAGGCTGCAAGAGAACAGGAAATACGAAAGTCTGATCCTGGAGATTTATTCACCAATCAGGACTATCGTAGCTCGTAAGTAGCTTGATTCATTTAATTCATTTTTGAAAATTAATAGAGACGAAAAAAAGGAGTGACAAAGATTTGAGGATAACAGATCCAGACTTGAAGATTTTTTTTCTCTTCAATTGATATTTGTAGAGTAGAATTTTATTCTCGCAATATGTTTCATTATTCTATTCGTTTATTTTTTATTTATTTATATCAACAACACAGTATAATTGACGTTTGTCTTCCCTGTAAGCATTTATTGTTAATGATTTTCGTTGAACATAAGTCGTTATGCATGGCTTTGTTGTACATATATACTAGTGTATTTATTGTTGAATGAAATGCACGATAAGAGATCTGAAGACTGTTAATAAACAATTTGTTTTAGTTTTTTTTCCAATATGATTTCTTCATTGGAGTTAGAAAAATAAATTGACCCTTTTTATTTATTAATATAATGGAGTGGAAATTTAATTTGTTGTGATACACAAATTTATAAAAATAAAAACTAATTTGTGATCAATGAAATAAAAATTAAAGAAAAAAAAAAAATCACAACAGGAGATCGAGATTGCAGATGCGATTTTTAAATTGGGGTTGGTGCTTGTTCAAATGCAAACGAAGACGGCCTTCGAGGATTTGCCCTTTGACAATTGTATCACGTCGTTCATGGTATCCACATCGTCCTAATCGAACACATCCTAATTAAAATAATAATCTTCCATCAATTCTCTACCTTAACCATCCAAGAACCTCAGTGCGCTCGCCCATTTATTCATCTACCAATGCATGTGTATTATCAAAGACGGATCTGAAATGCATTGAGTAGATAAAATAATGTTTGATACGAATTTACATAATTTTATAAACGTATTGGAACTATTTTTTTCGAATGCAATTTTTTTGTATGGTATTTTCAGAAATTATTCAATAGTTCGTTGAAGAGAATCGGTAGAGCAATTGTGAATGTTAGTTGCATGGAAATATATATATCTGTATTTGCGTGTTGAGTAGCGAGATAATTTTGTATGTATAGGGTAAAACACATATGCTGGGTCAAGAATGAAGAGAGAAAAAAGGGAAAAATAACTGTGAACCTGTTTTTTTTTTTTGGTTCTTTCAATTTTTTTTCTACTCAATTTGATTTAATTATTGTTCACTTTTTTAAATATGTCTTTCGTCTGCCACTTCATTGTACATATTTTATGATTAATCTTTTTTTTTTTTTCTAAATAATTAACAATATTTCTTTCTTTACTAATCGAAGTGGCTCTCTATGATTCAATATCTAATTTTTTGTTTGGAATAAACATTTTTCTATATTTTATTCAGAATTACTCTGATTTTTCACATTATTTTTTCGTCGAATAAATATTTATATGATAAATACAATAAAGATTTATGTCTTGGAAAATAACTGCGAATCATAGATGGCCTATGAATAAGCATTGAAACAAAAAAAAAAAAAATTTGTAGATTGAGTCATTCAAAACTGTTTTAATAAAAATTTTGTATTTTGATACCTTGAAAAGTGGTAATCCGTACAGGCCTGTGCATGCGATCGCCGAACTTGCGAGGTGTAAGTACTCCCTGGTAGATTGATGTAGAAATTTTTTTTTCCTGTAATTTAATTTTATAAATTGAATTATTTACTCTTCCTTCGATCACTCTTTTCTTTCTTAATATAATATCAAACACTTTGTACAGCACGGCTATCGCTTCTTGGCAATAATAATAAAACAGACATATACATTACAATATATTTGGGTTGCACTGTTATTTATTCTTTCACTCTAAAATTAAAATATTATTTGTGGATTGAATTATTAAACAAAATTTGACGAAAGAATTTATGACTATTAATTGAAATCGAAGGTAAAAATGAATATAAATATATATATATGTTATTGAAAATCTACTTGAATTCCGAAATAAAAAAGCTTGATATAAATAAAAGCGAAGCATCAACAAGAGAACACAGAAGAGAAAATGATTGGCAGTCCGTACAAGCAAATAAAATTAATTTAATAAATAATCCAACAGTGAAGATGAATACTTTCACAACATTGCGAGTAATTTTATATAAGTGCACTGAATTTTTCAAACATATCACAATGCACGGCTTGCAGATTGACGGAGACGGCGAGGCTACTGAAAAACGTAAGAAGTGTTTTCTCCCGACGATCACATGCAGCAGCGAGAGTCAATGTCGAAGTGGAATTGTCACGTAAGTCGCTATTATTGCACCGAAAACTTCCGAGATTAAATTAATAATAAACAATTTGTAAGATACATAATAAAGACAAGTAATTCATTTTATTTTGCTTCAATGAAATCCTCTGTCATTCAAACACACACACACATACACACATTTACTGATAAATTACAATCAATAGTTTAATTTTTTGCCGCATCACGAGCTCAAAGACATCATTAATTTCTACACGATTATAACACTCACAAGAATGCTAAAGAGAATTTAGACATATTTTCCATTCGCATGGTAGATAAATAATATTTATATAGTCGATTTCAAAAATGATATTCAATGGGTATTTTTTTTTTTTCATTTTTCATCTGTATAAATAGATGGATTTGCGTTTTCACAAGAAGAAGGTGGTTCAGTGACACAAACGGATGTCATAAGAGCGTACGACACAAATCTTCCGAAACCTGGCGGCATGTGATCTTACAATTTAATTGCAGTATCACCGTATGTATAAAATAAAAATAATAAAGAAATTCCCATGTGTGCGAATGATCTATTTCTCATACAGTTACGAGAAATAAGGAAAAAATATGTATGTATTATGTATATATATATATATATATACAGTATTCATGAACGCGCAGGTGAAAATATTTCAATGTTGATAAACAATAATTGAAAGTCGCCGAAAAAAGTTGGTATTGGACGATGACAGGTGCATCGCAGTTACAAAAAAAAAAAAAATACGATTGAAATTATTTTTCTAGTCCTATGAAAAAAAAAGTGGTGATCATTTTCTCACTCGCTTTTTCTCTCTCCCTTTACTCGTGCTCTTTCTGAGTCATTCTTTGCATTGAATTGTTCTCATGTAAATTCATTTTTCCTCTATACATGTGAAATTACGTCGAGGCCAGAGAATTCAAACAAAAATACACTATGTCATCGTCAATGCCATGGAAAATTTGTAGCTAGAATCGATTTGATGTAATAGTTGAAAAAAAAAAAAAAAATTACCGATAATGAATTGAGATTGAATTGTTATACATATATGTATAATTGAACTGTGAATTTCTTCGTGCAGCATATAGACTTTTCACACAGTGAAATATATAAATATATATAATATATATTATATATTTATATAAATAATATACGGTGGCTGCTAAGTAAAGTCATGCGAAATGTCTCAAAGAAAAAGTAAACAAAGTAACAACTGAATAACAGACTGTTTTAATGAGGTAATCTATTTTTTTGTTTATTTTTTATTATTAACTGTACATACGATTATTTGTGTAATTTACCCGTCATCTCTAGTCCGATGCGATTCATAATATATAAATGATCATTGTTTTTTATTTTATTCAACAATTTGTCTGAAACCGAATTTATCGTTTATTATTTACTACTCGATTTTAATATATGAATATATATATATATTCTATTAATGCTCCCCGCCAATACACATTCACAATCATTCTCCCATTTATTATTACGACTTATTGTGTATATTTTTTTAAATAACAACGTTTGTCAAAAATAAAAAAAAATAGTGTATACATTTATTGTGAATAAAAGAGACCAAATATATTAATGCATTGACACATTTATTTTCCTTAATCGTATCCAAGTTGCAGTTTAATTGTTTAGAGAATTGACAACGTAAGCATTAGTGAAAGATTCAGCGAGTTGGATCATTGATTTTTGGCGACCGGGTCTCGATTGGCCGGTGATGTCAACCGGAACATTGATCACCGGGTATATAAGGAGATGTTTTTGAGGAGAAGAGCACATTCAGCAACTTTACTGACTAGAAGCAACATGGAAGCATTCGCAAAATTGATGAACACAATTGGTGTAACAGCAAATCCAACGACTGACTTTGTTGCTATTCTACCAGTTGAAATAGCTCAAATGATCTTCCGAAAATTGGATGCACGTTCATTATTAAACGTTGCTAAAGTCTCGTGGAGTTGGCGAAATGTTTGTCGTGGCGATTGTCAATTAAGGCAAACAGCCAGACGTCATCTTCGAAGGGAAAAGCAGCTTTTATATGATGTAGTGCCGTCCCAAATTAAGCCTAAAGAGGCACAAAGGTCGAGCACGACCATGGGAAATGTGAAGAAGTTCAAAAGAACTTCTACAAAAGTTCCCACAGCAGCTCCAGCCGCTTTTGGATTTGGACCTTCAGGCGTTTCGTCTGGAGCATTCGCAAATCAAACAATTAAACGCAACTTTGGATCCCACCAGCCGGCGGTTCCGAAGAGAAGTATAAGTAAATTAAGATGATTTGTAAATGTTTGAGGCTTGAATAATAATTAATTTACTTGACAATTGCTGGCCAGCAATAAAATTTATTATAGTTAATGACATGACTGTGAGAGTCAGAATAACGGCAGCTATCGCTGTTCAGGACTTTAGATTTAGTTTCCATTCAAACAATGCACTGAATAAACGGAGCGGCACTATAAAATTTAATATGACTCGAGATAATCAATATATCTCTTGCTTAATTTGAAAATACATCACATCTCGAACTGTAAATAACAATTATTTCCATTTTTTTATCAAACAAAAATTCAACAAACTATTATGGTAAATATCTATTAAAATATAATAATGTATATATACATATGACTAAAAAGTTGCGCATAAAAAGTACAGTAGATGTATACGAATTCATGAAACAATCTGGACATGAAACGAGATTCAACATAGTTTTTGGTGAATCAATGTTTAATCTAAGAGTGGCTCAAGTTTTCGACTGTTTTCAAAATTTTCTCTTTCCTCTCTATATCTTGCTTTCAATAAAAATTCCCAAGCCAATGCATGCGCAGGAAAATCGTAATTGTGTGCGTATCGTTGACACGTCGTCAACCAAGATGTCACTTCTTCAATTTTTTTTCTTTTCATATCAATAGTCTTCTTCTGCTTCTTATTTTCCGCAATTATTCTCGCTGTTATAACAAATGTTTGCCATCTCTCGCAATATCTCCGTGCTAATAACAATTGTTTGGCTACCCAAAAAATACTCTTTCTTGGTGATTTAATAGGTGTATATTTTCCATAGCGCAATCTTGTTAATGTTGATGAAATTATTTTTTTAGCAATACTTTCGCTTTTTATCATCGGCTCCGATTCTCGTTTGCGTTTACACATATTATTTTTGTCGGTATTCGATTTTTGATGCTGTATTCTGTTAATTAAATTAGTTTTCTCGTTTTTATAATTAATTTTTTGCTCACTGATTTGGGTTATAAATGTAGCACCACTGTCCCAAATTTTTTTTTTCACTGGTTCGAGTTCTGCAATATTTGTTTGTTCAGGACATTCACAAAAAAGACTATATGAATTTTTATCTAAACCTAATATTCTAATTAAAATATCACCAATATAAGGAAGCAATGGTGGACATCGTTCAGCAGCTTTCCAAGCATTTGTATAAATTTTAGTTCTTGGACTTTTAAATATTTTACATAATTTTGACATTATTTCATAATTAGAGGAGTGATGGGTTTTTAAATGTGACCAAGTAGATTTTAGTCGATAAATAGCCGGCGATTGGAGTCCTGCCAAAATAGATTTACATGATTGAAAATTACCCATAGCAAAACATTTGTTTGCAGCATTTATAAATCGCGCGAGTATTCGTGTTCTCATATTTAATTTGCTAATAGCAAGTAGTTCACTGGAAATAAGACACGATATTCGATGACTGAATGCAATTAATGCGCCGACATTTGGTGCATTTCTGGAGGACTGTTGATAAATTACAATTTTTATTTCCGTTACAGGAATACGAAGAAAAAGATCACGATCAATTAATGTCAACTGTTTGGCAAGTGTTGTACTATCCAAGTCCCATGCAGTAATTTTTGAATTCATTCTCAATAAATCGCGAAATTTATCTGCTGATTTGGCTTTCTCCTCATTGCCAATTTTTTTCTTCCTCTTTTTTCCATCTCTCAGTGAAAATATTCTATTCAATATACAAGTGGCTTTGTCACAAGTAATAATTTTTTCACAATTATCTTCACTGTAATATTTATTATTTTTTCTGGAAAAAAATTTCCTGCAACTTTTTTCCATGTTTGTCTGTTGAAAATTACGAAGACTATCAAGATGTTGGCGAAGTTCCCGATAAGCTGCAGTTGCAGCTCTTGGTCTGTACCAATAATCAGGTGTCCAGAATAGTAGAACCCGACCTCGATCACTTGGTATCAAAGACATTCCATGCTTCAAAGATGACATAGATACACTGGTAGTCAGTTGTCTTCTTGAAATAGGTAATTTGAATTCAATTTCTCGTGGTTGTTTTCGAATATTAACGCTACTCAATGATCTTTTGCTTTGAATCGATATTTTATCGCCTTCATAAACAGACCATGGACCCAAAGCATAGAGAAAATGTGGTGCTGTCGCTAAACCATATCTCCTGAATTTTCTTGGTCGATTTTTAACATCACAATTATTTCTTCGCCATTTATCTTGCTCCCATATTGCAACACCACCTTCTATTATTTGGTATGGATCCATAAATATTTCCGAGCCTCTCATTTTATTAAAAAAACTTTGTCTTGCTTTCTGAGATGATGGTAAATAAAGTCCTGATGTACATTGTTCTTCAACACCAAAACCAAAACGTGATAACTTTGGTATTCCAGTGTGATCAGAATCATGTGAAGAAGTTTGTGATTTTTTTTTTCTTTTACACTTTGATGAACGTTTATTATTGGTAATAATTCGAGATGATTTTTCAATAGAATTTGCATAATCCCCATGTTCTAAATATTTTTTATTATGATTGTCTTGAGTGAATAGAATCTCGCAGAGATCATTATCATAGTTGCAATATTTCTTGCCTTGTTTTTGTCCAAGTTTATTTCGTGACAATCGATGATAAAATTTTGGTGAGATGTTGTGATTTGGTGTTAATTGAAGTTCCTTCCTAATATTGATAAACAAATATTGATTCTTTAGATATGACAAAATTAAAAGAAGCAAAGAGTAAAATGTATCTAATCATTTTTCCCAGGATTGATTAAATATCCGTTAAATAAGTCAGATATAAATCAACATTGAAACATTACTTGAAACAAATATCTGATTTAATCATGTCATGAATAGAAATTAATTTTTTCAAGGTTATCAGATACATTGGGATTTTATTGTGTTAACTCAGTTCTTGATAGATTTTTTTGTTTAAGATGATAGAGAGAACTCACCTCAAATGTTCAATGTTTGATTTGGAAATTTGTATTGGTACTGGCAAATAATTATTAAGACCAAGTTTATTGTGTGAAGGTCCCATATAAGTATCTTTCCTTGTCCAAGTGGGTGGAATATCACCAGTACCACAATAATGTGCCCACAATCGACAAATACATCGATTACGCTTTTTACCATAATCTCCAACTCCATTATCTGCATCCGAAGACTGAAAGTAGAGTGTACTAGTACTGGATGAACTCGCTGCAGTAGTTTCAGATAATGAGCTACCATGTTCTTTCTGCGATAAAAGAATTTGTATGTGCTCACACCATAAACTCCAAAATATTTCACGTCTGTTCATTCCACCAAGTTCAAAATAATTAGCTCTACCGTCAATCAATCTGTATGAAATTAATTTGTCAGCTTTATTGGATTATAAAATGCAGTTACTATGTATAATTTTGATATTATCCAGATGATAATGAGTTTACCGAGCTTTCAATGTTTTTCGTTGTCGTCTCCGAAAAATACTGAGAGTAATGTACTCCAATGGATAAATCGAAATAAGTTCTAATGTTTCAATACTGGGATCCAGATCCGTCGGACATGTAAATTCATTACTGGTATGTAAAATATCGGCAGCTATAATGAGGTTCGATGATGTTAATCCCAATGCAACTTCTCTTACTCCACGACCATTTCTTGTAGTTTCAGCGAATGGTGATTCAAGTAATACCATATCAGAAAATTCTTTATAGTCCGACAATAGCAGCTTTTGTATACGATTCTTCTCCATTATGTTGAGAATTAAATAGTTGAATATATTAATTGTTGCATTGATGAATAATTAATAACGCGTGTTATTTAATCAGGTTAGAATAATAAAAAATATTGTATGATATAAAGGTATGTGCAAGGGCTCGATGTTGCACACAAAATTGACACACAGCATATTGAATAAAAAACCATGCATATTGTAGCACAATTGTGAATTTGATATTATTTTTTGAACATTAAATTATCACAGTTGTTGATGATGAATGTTTGATATTTATATTATGATGAGAAGTTGGCTCACGTTCATAATTCTGCACGTGGCAATTTTGTTCTTTTTATTTTTCTCTATACAGAAACAAAAAACTCGACAATGAAATCGAAGAAATTCATACAGTAATATTTGGAAAAAAATTTTGAAACGAGTTAATAAATTTTTGTAAGCTGTAAAAACGTCATTGTATGCTATCACAAAACCGTGAATTCAATATTATTTGTGCACGTAACATTATCTGTGTGGTTAATAATAATTTTTTATCACTTATTTCACGAGATAAAGTTTAGTTATATTTTTTCATACAACTCCTATACTGCATGAAAAATAAGAATATTGAGGCCAGAAGAATAAATATAGAGTTCTTCAATTCTTTATGGATTAATAAATGAACAGGAATTTTTCGAAATTGTTTCATTATTTATTTCGGATTTATTTTTATCTTGACGGAATTCTGTCGACTAATAATTGTGGGACGTGTACGATCAAGATGTACAAGCTTTTACAAATAAAAACAACGCGTTAGTATACGTAAATGTATAATGATGATTCGGTGAAGTGCAGAATTTTTTTTATATATATATCAGATTGAGATTGCAGTGCGATATATAGACCTTGAAACGTTCACATATTTTATAATAAGTATATGCATACAAATAATAAAAGTTATATTCACTTATCGTTATAATATATTTATAAGGTTCACAATATTTAACGTTTCCTTAACTGTTAATTGATGGTAATAAATACTGTAAAAACACACGTCAGCGTAAAAAAAAACACATTACATATTTGTTTTCTTTAAATTGACGAAAAACCTTTTTGCACACGCAACAGCGTAACAAAGGGCGTACGAAAGTATAAAAAATTTACAAGAGCAGTGAGATTGTATGGTCGGATTAGCCACAAACTTTCTCCTTTCACTATATTCATCTTCATGTACATTTTATATATCATGTATGAAGGAGAGTTTTCATTTTATATTATTTTCTTATTCTTTTTCATCGGCAACAAGATGCTATCTTTTTATAATTGAATCTATTTTTATAATAGGTATATAGCATGCCTCTATCATAAATACATCCGAGTGCGTTAATTGAATCGTTATTTGTTTCGATTATACGTCAATTGACGAAATAGAAAAAAGAATTTTTTCTCATTTCTACGTTGTTCTGTAAGATGACATCACCATTGTCATTAGTTGAACAGAACAAACAATTTACTATTATTTATTATTTCGTTGAATTTGTTGAGCAAATGGATTGATCCATTTTATCGTGATCCGTTCTCGGGATTGACTTTGATGGTAACCCTGTTGGATATAGCAGCGGCTAATTTTTCGACGTTACTTTGCAGAAGTGAAACGGGTCGTGGATGTTCTGGACTTGATGATATTTTTGCGGGTAATTGTGGTGCTGCGGCAATTTCCTGAAAGGAGTAAATAATTGATTAATAAGCAAGTGACATAGTTGGATTTTGTGAGTGTTTAGAAATGTTGAAAACAGAATGAAAGATTTAGTGGGTCGGAACAGTGATTTTTGGAAGTCGAGCCATGATTGGCCGGTGAAATCAACCGGAACATCGATCACTGGGTATATAAGGAGTGATTTTTGAGGAGAAGAGCACATTCAGCAACTTTACTGACTAGAAGCAACATGGAAGCATTTGGAAAATTGATGAACACCATTGGTGTGACAGCAAATCCAACGACTGACTTTGTTGCTATTCTACCAGTTGAAATAGCTCAAATGATCTTCCGAAAATTGGATGCACGTTCATTATTAAACGTCGCTAAAGTCTCGCGGAGATGGCGAAATGTTTGTCGTGGCGATTGTCAATTAAGGCAAACAGCCAGACGTCATCTTCGAAGGGAAAAGCAGCTTTTATATGACGTAGTGCCATTCCAAATTAAGCCTAAAGAGGCACAAAGGTCGAGCACGGCCAAAGAAAATGTAAAGAAGTCCAAGGGAACTTCTACAAAAGTTCCCACAGTAGCTTCGGCAACTTTTGGATTTGGACCTTCAGGCGTTGCGTCTGGAGTATTCGCAAATCAAACTAATAGACGAAACTTTGGATCTCACCAATCGGCAGCTCCAAAGAGAAGTATCAGTAAATTTAGGTGAATTCATATATGTTTAAGAGTAGAATTACAGTAAATTTAGTTGACAATTGCTGGCCAGCAATGAAATACTATTAAAATTAATTATGAATATATGACCGCAATAGTTGAAATAACGATAGTAATCAAAACGTTGAATAATTTAGACTTAATTCTCATCGAAAAAAATGACTCGTTGAATAACATCAGCTCAGCATAATTAAATTTAATATGAATACGAACAGTGCAATTATACCTCATCCTTTTTCTTCTTTAAATTCGATCGTTGTAGTGTCGCCACAAGTTCATTCTGAAGTCTTGAGACAACTGGACCAGTGGAAACTTCCTCATAAAGTGATTTTCCTGAATCGACAACTGTACGTGGTTGTGCAGGAAGAAAATCAAGTCGTGACGGTTGTTTAACATCACCTTCATAAGATCCAATTTTCACCGCGACTTTTCCACCAGCCGTAGTTGTCACTGACCCATTTAATATTTTCGATACACTTTTTTTCTCCATTGCCAATTGACTTACACTAGTTTGTGATTCCTTTGGATTACCGTTGACTTGCATTTTCGTCAACGACACCGAATGCCTCGGACTACCGTTCGATGGTGTTGATGATGGCGATATTGTTGACGATATAAAGTATGTTGGCGGTGGCTTTGGAATAACTGGACTCGGTGAATCTTTCAATTTGAAAGATTCAATGCTCTGCATTTCCACTGCATCTTCATTATTCTTCGTTGGAGATGTGGCAGGTAATGGCGGTGGTGGTGGACCACCAGCAGCGGGTGATCCATTTATTACACGCTTCTCTTGCTCCTAGAATTTATAAATAAATATATATAAGTATGTACGAATTCCTAAATTTTTCCAATTCATATATTTCAAAGCGTTAAAAATATTAGAAAGCTGAAAATTCTATAAATGAATCATAAAAACAAACTAACATTGTATGGTGTTATTGTAACGAGTGGTTTTTTGTGCAGGGAACCATTGACACGATTCATATTCATGGCTTTTACTTTTGACACGTTTTTTTTTCTCTTTGAATATTATATTTGTTTTATCTCTTTTTTTTCCCCGCTGTATTTCAATAACGTTTGACTGGAGCTGATAATTTATTTTTTTCAAGTTCCTCACTGTTATTTGATCAATTGTCTTTTTTTTTCTCAAACTGTGAAATGTATCGAAAGTGTGTTCAACTCTTTCACTTAAAGATTCATTGCGGAAGTCGAGCGGAACAGTCGTTACGATTTCGCTCCTGTATTATCTTTAGGTGCACTAAAAAAAAAACGATTTTATTTTCTCTTTATGATAATGATGATTGTGGAGTATTGAATATATATGAGTTATTTAGTTATTTATGCAATTCAAACACTTTGTTTCAATATCGTTTACTGCACTTGGAAATATTGGAATGGGAAGGGAGAAAAAATTTTTTTTTTCAGCGATAAAATATCAAAGTGTTATTGATGATTATGCGCGAGCAACTTTAACGTAAAACCACTACGACAGTTTTGTGACAATACTGAATGCACACACATGACTGTCGGAATATTCTTACGACCGACGAATATTGCATAACCGACTATTATTTTCTTTTTCTGTCACCAATCAGCGAACACGTATCCGATGATGCGATATGTATGTATAAGAAAAAAATAAATATCAATGCATGCACATATATGAAAACTGGTGTCAAATATCAGTTAGTATTTTGCATCACACATTAATACTGATTTATCAAACAGAATACAAAAAAGTATTTAAACATTTATACACTTCTATAAAGTTTTAAGGTGTTTCACATCCAACTGTTTAAAATTCGTTTTGACATTCAATATCTTTTGATACAAATATCAAACACTTGATTATTAAATTTTGCAATGCACATTACTCAAATAACCTTTTCGTATTCGTTACTAGTTAAATGAATATTTCAATCTGTACAAATATCAATATATTAAATCATTGATAAAACAAATGTGGGAGACGTGATTGTATATGATTTCCTAATTTAAATCATTGAGATATAATTTTTGTTTCCACTACTAATCGAAAAAAAAAAAAAAAAATTAATTCCGTCCTCGTAACAATGATGAAAATATTATAAATTTAATAAGAAAATGTTAAACAATTCAGACACGTAATCACAAAATTTTCATAATGTATACTAATTAAATAAAATTTTTGTTTTCTCCATCGATTAATAATATTTCTCAATCACCGTAATAAATTATGAAAAAATTATGATAAGAAGAAGGAGAAAAATGATCATGAGATTGGAGACGTGACCGTACAATTTCGAGTGTAGGTAAACGACTGAGGACAGAAATATTGTAGCCGCTACCTTTAACGTGTAATATTTTCCCATATCGCGATCATGAGCCTCTACGTCAGGCCATAACCAAACGGTTATTGTATTAATGGTTAATGTATTTTTCTGTATAGATATATAAATGTATATTTGTATTAGTGAGGTACATACAGATGAGCGAGTGTATTGCACCTTGAAACTTCGCTGGGTGTCGTCATCAGTGCCAGTGCGATAACTTTTATACCCATGCTCTCTTATCAGTAATTCACTCGTATAAAAAGAATTTTTTTTTCAACTTGATAATACATTTATTCTACCTATATACATTGTAATAAATGTATTATCAATTTGCGAAGTGTCAAAAACATATTTTTTTAATAATTCTTTCGTTTCATTATCAAACAATTTTGTAGGCGTTAAAAAAAAAAAAGTAATTAATAAAATTATTATCCGAAGCGTGGCGGTGTATCGTTTGATGAAAATAATCTTAACGTGTGAGAAGAATCCTTTCGCTTTTACTTAAAATCAACGTGATGAAGATGTAATTTATCTGATATTATTCTTGTGAAAGGAAAAACGAGTGAAAGTTTATAATTTTTTCAATCCGATCATATCCCTTGCAATTAAATATTTATTATACAATTGTATTAGTGGAGTTCATTGCACTTGTCAATACGTAATACGCATCTCAACATCTATATAAAACAATTGTGTATATCCAACTTCAATATGACCTTGAAATAAGAGAATTTATTTATCATTCTTTCTTTTAAAATATTTCTCAATGTGGAATTTATTTCCTTATTGCTCAACCATGTGGTCGACCTTGAATTTAATTATCTGACCAATATAAATACGATGGGAATTAAAAACAAAGCATCAGGATGATAAATATTCATCATGATTATTTCAAATTTTAATTCAAATTTGTGTTATAAAAAATATTGTGACTTGAATTTTTATATTAATTCCAGTGATGTATTACAATAAATTAAATTTCTTTAAATAATATGAAATGTCATGAGTTGTCGTTACCTTATCAGATATCTGATCGGAGAATTGAACTTTCTGTAGATTGCCATTGAACATTTTCCGATGTGCACGTTTGAATTCTTCCATGAGCTGTTGAAAGAAAAAAGTGAAATATGATAATAAAAATGAAAACATATTTATCTATTCATTAGGATAATGAGCATAATGATAGATAATTTTATGAGATAGCAGAGATAAAATTATTGGAATTTCTGAAGTAATTGGCTTAGTCACCTTGTCGTGCGTCACTTTATTCTCCTGTGCTCTTAATGCCTCCGGATTTTGTAATTTTTTCGGCTCAGTCAGATGCTTTTCTCGATTTGATTCAAGTTTACCAGCATTCAAGCTCCTCTGAATTACAAAAACAATAATACAATAAAATAGTTGACGTCAAATAACGAAATACATATGACTACTTCAAATTAAGAGTGTACGGTGTAACTTGTTTAAAATAGAATTACTTGGAAACTTTCTTTTGTTTTTGAAAGAAAAAAAAGAAATATCCAATAGACACTTTGGAACTTGCAAGATATTTCATGACACATTTAAACAAGTAGAAGAGAGGTTTAAAAATAATGTTTTATATGGAAGTGGGTAATACAAGTTAGGGAAGTTTAAGTTTTGTAATAAGATTATACACTATGGATAAATCACATTATACCAAAGAAAAAGTGGCAACATTGAAAAAATGTTGGAAATTCGAAAAAAATTGTGATACCGACAGAAAAAACGGTGATTTAATCATGCAGTAAATTAAAATAAATCCTCGCCTTGTTTTTCGTATAATGTGATGATTCATTTATAGTATATCATAATAAAACAAAAAAATTCTCGAACTTTTTCCTCTAGACGAGTATGAAAAAATATTTCCTCTATTTTTTCGGATATATAATAAAAAATATCCTTCAATATTAAACAAGAAACAATCTAATAAATAAAAATTCCCAAGTATCACTATTCATTTTATCAACTGACACCATCGCAAATAAATTCATAACAACAACCTGCTGTGCGCGTCGTTGTAACTCTTGTGTTATGGCTGTACCGAGATCTGTACTCGACATTGGTGGACCAAGACGTCCCGGGGGTGGCGGTGGAATGCGATTACACGACGCACTAGTAGCAGTAGTAGTAGTAGTAGTAGTAGTAGTAGTATTATTAGTAGCAGTAGTGGTAGTGGTAGAAGAAGTTATTGCCTCAGGCAATTTTACAGGTGGTACATTTATTGCGGTTGCTGTGGAGCCAGAGGCAACAGTCGAGGCTGGTTCACATGATGACGTTGATATAGTCGATGACGTAGACGCTGAATCTTTGCCACAAGATTCCAAACTAGATTCAGTTTCTGTCGAGCCTGTGCTACCCATTGACATAGTACTACCCATTTGTTTTCCCATTGTGATCATTTGTTTTGCTTCTAACAAATGAAAAATATTTCCAGTCATTTCATTTCTCCAGACTAATTATATATTAATTATTAATTCTAATTTACCTGATTGCCATTTGTAGGACATGGGCGGTGGACATGGCGGTGCTGGTGGACTACTTTGATGAACTTCAACAGTAGTGATTGTTTTTCTTTCAATATCACCATGTCGTTGAATCAAATTGGAATTATTTGAAAATCCATTTTCTTTTGAATTGTAATTAATTCTTTCATCATTGGACTGATCATAGATTCCACCGTCTTCTTTTTCATACATCATACGTCGATTACGTTCATCATGTGGATTGGCATCAAAATCATGACTTTCATAATCCTTAGGCGCTACAGGATCATAAAGTGGTTCATTTCCGGCGTCTGAATGTAACCCATAATTTCCATGGCAGACAGGATGCGACGTAAAGGCGCCACTAACAACATTCTGCCGATAATTACTTTGATTTACGTGATTCTGGTTTATATTCTGATTAACTCGTATAACTGTCGTATTATTTGGCCTGCGTGTCCACTCGGGGCTCTAAAAATCCATTGGAAAATTAAAATAGAAGAAATGAAAACACAAGAAGGGAAAAAAAACGTTTATTTATTTTATGACATCCATTTATATATATATATATTAAAGTATTCAACGACCGGATGTGACGTATTATTGTTGGAATGTCGTTCTTTTATCTTTAATATTGTGGTTTCAATTTTATTACCTGATCACCTGGATGACTCCATTCTGAGGATGAGCAACTGCTCGTTGAAAGCGCTAGTGGACAGCATGCTCTAAAATATTTTTAATAATTCATCAAGGAAATTGTTCTGCAATATAATTCGGATTATCCTCAATAAAATCGAGTGCTAATTGTTCTCAGATTTATTCATTACCGTCCATTTCTATTGCCACACGCATCCTCACGTCCATATCGTGGTTGTATTCCGCCACCATGATGTTGTGGTGACGATGGATGAACTGGATTATTCGTTGGTGTTGGACTTGGTGTTATTAAACTCGACGTTTCTGAATCATAACCGCTGGATCCGCGCATCCACAGTGTCTCGGGACAATCGTAAAGACTATTATTGCTTGGTGGCAATGGACGATTGACAATTAAATCAAGAATAGCCGCACTACGCATAACTTCAATAGCACGTTCAAATGGCAAATCAGTAAGTCGTTGACCATTGCACCATATTATTACATCACCGGCTTTCAAACCTGCTGCGCGGGCTGGTCCACCCTCTCTCGATCCCTTCAAAAAACAAACAAATGATTTATTGTAGGATAATTATTGAATGTGAATTTTATTTTCAATTGATTTTTCTTTATTTTACCTGGACTGTTAATCCAGGAACTAATCCTTTGCAGACACCACAACCCAATCTGCCTTTTTCACCAACCATCACTCGAATTCGCACTTCATTGTATGGAATCGTTGGCGCACCTGTTTCATTATACTGTAGTAATTGTTGTTGATGTTGATGTTGCTGCTGCTGTTGTTGCTGAACCATGTGCCACGTAACTGGATCATTTGGGTTGCTATGAAATATAAAATTATTTAATTAATCATTCGAATATTAATCTGCAAGTTGATTGAATTAATTTTGATGTTGTGCTGTTCTTGAATTGGTTCCCTAATTACGTCTTCGCTGTTACTTGTTTTATTCTCGTTCAAGTAAATTAATGAGTTCACTTTCTGATAATTTGAGAATTTAGTGGTGGAGGGGGGTGACAGCTCCAGTGATTTTAACCTAGGTCATGGTTGGCCGGGGAAATCAACCGGAACATCGATCACTGGGTATATAAGGAGATGTTTTTGAGGAGAAGAGCACATTCAGCAACTTCACTGACTAGAAGCAACATGGAAGCATTTGGAAAATTGATGAACACCATTGGTGCAACAGCAAATCCAACGACTGACTTTGTTGCTATTCTACCAGTTGAAATAGCTCAAATGATCTTCCGAAAATTGGATGCACGTTCATTATTAAACGTCGCCAAGGTCTCGCGGAGATGGCGAAATGTTTGTCGTGGCGATTGTCAATTAAGGCAAACAGCCAGACATCATCTTCTGAGAGAAAAGCAGCTTTTATATGATGTAGTACCATCTCAAATTAAGCCTGTAGTGGCACAAAGGTCGAGCACGACCAAAGAAAATGTGAAGAAGTTCAAGAGAACTTCTACAAAAGTTCCCACAGTAGCTTCGGCAACTTTTGGATTTGGACCTTCAGGCGTTTCGTCTGGAGTATTCACAAATCAAACTAATAAACGAAACTTTGGATCCCACCAATCGGCAGCTCCAAAGAGAAGTATAAGTAAATTTAGGTAAACTTGTATAGGTTTAAGAGTAGAATTATAATAGAATTACTTGACAATTGCTGGCCAGCAACAAAGTACTATTAACTTTAAGTATTATGACATGACTCTGAGAGTTTAAATAACGACAGTAATAGCTGCTAAGTACTTAGGTTTAAGTTTATATACTTCAAACAAGAAAGAAAATACTTGACTAAATCCGGGGATTAATTATCCCCGGAGATAATTGACTACATTTGAAATGTAAATAGCCTCGTTTCAAATAATCACAAACAATTTTCAAAGCAGCACAACATTTAATTATTGTGATAGAATTGAAAATAAAGCACTCACTCTTTTACTGGTATCATACCAACGCTTCGTATTTTCAAAACAAGAACCTGTTGATTTTTTGCCAATAGAGCAACTTCTTGATGAACTGCGTCCTCAACAGGATATCCATTAACTCTGATGATCTGATCACCAACCTATATTGACGAAGGAAAAACCCGTTGGATAAATTATTATTATTCACTTCTGCTTATAACTGTTATAATAAAGAAATTTTCATATATATTATGTACCCGCAAACCATTCCTATGTGCTTCTCCACCTGGTTGAACATCGCTAACGTAAAAGCCAGCCGCATATTCGCGACCACCACGTAAAGAAAATCCAAAACCGGAAGCGCCACGGCGCCGTAATCTAACATTTCTTGTGACTCCGATAACCGCCATGCGACCACCACCTGTGCTTCCATTACCAGGTCCACCACCAGCTGATGATGATCCTGTACCGGTGCTTGAAGCACTGGATGATCCACCAGACCTGTAACAATAATTATAACTTTAATATTCGTTCATACAAGTGGCAAATGAAAAGATATTATGCTGAATTACAACAAAATTGAGATAGAAAATTAAACATTGAATCAGGATTTTAATGTTTCAGTATTTAAATAAAATTATAATCAAAGTTCAAACATTGTACAAGATTATAAAAAAAACCAGTTGGACTTATTTTGTAGACAAGAAACAAATAAAAATGTTTTAATGATGAAAATAAATAAAAAATATATATATAAGAACATTTTTGAGGATTAATAAAACATAATAGAGCAGTTTGTGTTTGATATTTATTTCAGATGTCAGAGCTTGGGCAACGCCCAAATAATAAAAATCAACACAGCGAGAAATAAATTACAGCCAGAGTCGTGAGAAAAAATATCGACAGGGAATTTCAGAGTCCAAATGGCCAGATATAAATGATACCCATAATAAATAAATACTATAAAATGTGAATCCATTTTCGATCAACACCACTGAATAAAATTACTCGAATGTTGATTCAAAAGATAGACTTTGTAACTATCTAATTTTCTACTTATCATATTTTTAGAAAAACGTTTTTGCTAAACGTATAATTTTATTAAATATTATTCAAATCTATTCATATAATAATAATTCTATATTCGTATATTATTCTCCATAAATTTCTTTTCTCGTATATAAACCGGAAGTCTGTTTTCACCCTGCAAGAATCTTGATCGTGCTCTAATCATTATCAAGCTAACTCACAGTTTTGCATTCAAATGACAGTGATTAAATCAAGCAGATAGAAAACAAAAAGAATGACAGAAGAAATGATTGTATATTTTCCTGGTTTTATTTTTTTCTCTCACTCACTGACTATATTCACATGCATTTGGGTTCATGTGAGCTGGAAAAAAAAAAATCAGGACACAATAATAGAAACAATCACTGCATTTATATTACTTCATGCAGTGTCTCAAGATATATATAATCGCACAAGTTTCACGCAAATTCTAGTCACTCTTCTGATGACCTTTTTTTTTCCACCTGCCATTTGTATTAAGATAAAATGTATACGAACACATATATGAAAATAGCTATTGCGTACATTTTTCTCAGTGGGTCACTCGGACATTTTCCATACCACATTAGAAATAAAAAAAAAAAATCTTCACTCTTCCTAGAAGAATTTAAAGTTTTACGAGTTGATTTCTTCACCATTTTATTTCTTAGTTTTTCAATATTCTCCAATCAAGCAAACCATTATAAACAATTATGTACGTATATGTCAGTGTATAGAATTATTTTCGTTTAAAATATGTAATATGTTTACATCATACATAACAATAATTTAACATTCTATTTTTTTATCCTCCTTGAATTTATTTTCCAGCTCTCAACATCATTATTTATAATATATGTTACGTTAAATAAATTTTGCTGTTGAAGGAATGCTTTTACGTGATCAAATACATAATAAGTATACACTTTACATTGTGAGTGTGACATCGATCTTAAAGAACGTGAGCAATACCGTTATAGCCCATCGATAAACACGCGTTTTTTTTTTTAACGGCTCACGGGTATATATCAAAAAGAAAGATATAGTTAACACGATTGTATTGCGAATCGCGCACTTTAAATCTCTCAACGTACACGTACTTATCGTGATCGTGAAATGAATCAATATAAATACGTATATGTATATATGTCAATCTACCGGTTTAATAAAAATAATGTTGTTGTCACTATCATTGATGTATCAGTATGTGCAACTGTCTCTTCAATGTTATCTAACAAAGGTGAAAAAAGTGGAAAAGAATGATAATTACGATAAAATTACTCACTTGGAATTTTTATGCAAGTGTTTGATTGAAATCATGTGGCTTTGTTTGTTTATATTAATATATTTCAATTCAATATATTCAATGAATAAGATTTTTTGATGTAATATTTTTATAGTTTATTTTTGTTTAATGAAAAATAGTATGTCGAGTGTTGTGGAATTAAATAAAATATTTTGATGATAATGGAAAGAACATTTATTGAACTTTGATGACAGGATTTTTTTTTTTTGATGAGTTTGCTTTATGATTAATTTTTCTTTTGACAGACGAATCATTTTATTATAGTTTAATATTTGTGTGAAGCAACTCTAACACAAATATTCGCTAGAATTTTTGAGCGACAATTTTTTTAGTATAAAAGATATGAAAGAATCATATTTATTTTTAATTAAAATTATTATGTAATAGCTAATGAACTTCAAACAATTTTTTTCTCTTACATATTACTGAAGACATCAACTCGTTTGAAAGGATAAAAAAGATAAAAAGATTGCAACGATCGTTAAAATTCCTTTGTACTTTTATTCATTATTATTCCACTTTTTTTTTTGTTCCCCCTTTGATAATGACAAAATTCAAATTTTCCTCACACGTGTATGGTAATTGGTAAACGGTGCAAAAAAAGCTGAGAAGAATTGTGTGTACGTAATAGAGTATGTATATGGGATAGGAAAAGACGAGAGAGAAAAAAGGGGGAAAAAAAAAAACAAATGCATACATACACATTCATGAATCAATCTACCAATCCAATAAAAAAAATAATGTTGCTGTCACTATCAGTGATGTATCAGTTCATTCAATCGTCTCTTCAATCTTATAAAAAAAAAACATATATACAAACGAAAAAAAAACAATGACAATAAACCAGAAGTATAAAAAATATTTTATTTTGTGATCGCAATTATTTCGTAATCAATAACAAACTCATAACAATTTTTTTTCCACATTTTTCCAAAGACATCAATCTATCCGAGTGGACAAAAAAAAAAAAAGAAATAATTACAACGACCATTAAAATTCCTCTGCACTTTCATTCATCATTAAATATATATTTTTCTTCCCTCTCATTATTAATGACAAAATTAAAATTTCCCTCACACGTGTATGGTAATTGGCAAATGGTGCAGAAAAAAAGCCAAGTAGAATTATGCACGCAATAGACTGTGTACAATGAATGTATAAAGAGTCAAAGAAAAAAATAAAGTGTCAGAGAAACAGAGTAGAGGAAAAAAAAAAAGAATAATAAATACAAGAAAGCGAGTGGATTGAATGACGAACAAAGGTGGAAAAAGCGAAACGGTTTTAAAGGTAGACGAATAATTCGTGCGTTTTATAATGTATACATATGTATAACTGAACGACAGAAACAACGGTACCACAAACACACCCTGATATTTGTCATCCTCGTGAATATTTCTATATTTTTTTTTTATTCACTCTTCATTTTTGTTTAAGCTTAAATACAAGGCGCAAATACGAACAAAGTCAAGTTAACTCTTATCTCGTGGCCTCACTCAACTACTGTATACAAAATGGCATTTTTAAACGTACACTCATTACGCACAATACATATATACATATATATATATATATATATTTCTTTTATTTTCGCAATGAATATTCCATTCACAGGGAACAACGGTAAGAATATCCTTTTTCTTAATAATTCCCGCGCGTCGCAACCGTTTTTCCCGTCTATTGTCTTTCATGCCCCATTTTAGAATGTTAAGAGAAAATGTTTTTGATATTAACTAACTTATTTATATTTATATATATATATATATATATATTTTTCTTTATGTCTCAGTTTAACAATGGTAGTCGCAATTGTTACTGAGATGTCGTGTCAGGTTAACCACGAAGACGAGCAATCGTGTATTTGTGTGCTGAAGTTGGTTACAACTATATTGTCATCAACAAAACCAAAGCCACAGAGCATCGTGGGTGATGTTTGGAGTTGGTTGCACTCGTGAGCCATGTTTAATATCAGAGAAATACGATATCTTTATATAGCTTTATTCAAATCACTATTATATATTGCACGCTTTATCCAATATTCTCACAATCATATTTCAACTATGAAAACTATTTATTTTTATTTTATCATCGTTGTTTATGGTAGATATTTATGGATGGAATATTTCAAATTCTGTGGATTCTTTACGATCATCTCGATGGTATTTAGTTTTGTTTTTTTTAGTAATTTATCATTGCGGAAATAAATCAATTTAACTGTTGTGATAATTTATTTATCTATTTTCTTTTTTTTTTTTTTTTTTCGTTTGAGATATAAATTATTTATTTATTCCTTCTGGAAATTTTTTACTGTAACTTTCCAACTGTTCATGCATGATATGGATTTATATAATAAATAAAGATATGTGTTGAGGAAAATTTTTAATCACTTTCTCTCGTCATCTTCGCAGTTGTGGAAAATTATAAGTTGGATTTTATTGTGAGAGATTGGTACAGTGTATTAGTAGATGAAAGGTGGAAGATGTTTTTTTTTCTCTTTATTGTTAATTGTGATAGAAAAATTATCGAGCAAATGTAAAACAGAATTTTGTGAAGATTTTTACACAATTTTTCATCAGAAAACTAATTTTAATGGATTGAGTTTATATGATGAATGAGTGGAGGAAAATTTAGAAAATCTCACGGTAATAGTGGAAGGAAAATTTTCACATTGGTTAATTGAAAAAAGAAAAAAAATATCTTCTCACTCTATTGCTGACCAGTTAGGTAAAAGAAAGTGATCTAGAATTTTTGAATTCTGTAAACAGCATCGATAAATTAGCGCAACCAGTTTAATTTATTCTTCAAACACAATTTATTATTATTCAATTAACGATGGAATATTTATAGAAACGTTCTGTATTCTTAAATGATCAGTATCAACTATGAATATTAAAACAATTTTCTAACTAATTCATTTTGCCTTATAAACCCATGAAAAATACTATTGTACGATAGAAATAATTCAAATATTGTAATAATAATTGTAATACACATAAAGAATTGTAACATATTTAACAATAATAATGATTATGATAAAAATGAGAATAATATTAGATAAAATAAATTTATAATGTCATTATATAATGAATACAAGAAAATAATATAATTAATTTGTAAGTTAGAATTTTTTTGAAATCATCACTTACTTTAGAAAACATGTGAATGTGATATGGTGCATTTTGTTATGGGGACTTGTATCTATCAATGTATATATATATATATGTGTGTGTGTGTGTGTGTGTGTGTTGTGTGTGACAGATGCCTGTAGGCTTTTACCTGGCGCAATCCAAACGAGTCCCCATGGACGTGATGTCTGAGTAAACGTACGTGAATAATCGTTTGCTCAGTAGTGTATAAGACGACACGTAGTCACGCAGGTAAGAAATGCGTACATGTTCGGACACACATCAGGATCGCCATGAGGTACAAATATATAAGTATATATAAAGTATTAGTTATATAGTTTATGTGTGTCAGGAGGTCGGTGACTTTAACCAGGGGCAAGTTGCTTTCAGCCATACCAGGTGCGAGATGTACAGAAAAAAAGAAGAGAGAATTTGAAGGAAAAAAAGTAAAAAAAAAAGAACATGAAGAAATAATTTCTAATTATTTTTAGATCTCCATTTTTGGAACGTGGTTTGTATACAAGTTGAGAAAAAATTATTTAGATTGCATTTTGTGGATTTGGTTTGGAATGATGTGGCAGAGGTGATGTGAAATAAGGAAAAATAATTTAATTTAAATAATAAATTTCTAATTCGATTCAAATATAAAAATAATTTTGATTTTAAATATCTGTTTAGCTCTAATTGTAATCTAAGAATATTTATTGTTTTATAATTTATCCGTATAATTAAATGAACAATTTTGATAAATATAAATTGATATAAATAGAAAGCCACAGTATTTTTAAATACATACATTTTTGTTCATTTTTGTGGATATCAATTCACCTGGAGGTTGTTGAATAAAATAATTAAAGTCCTGTCTGTATATTTTTAATAATTATTGTCCCATTTAGTTTATATATAGTCAAGATGACAAGAGTATTTATGAATAATTTGTATTCAAAATAATTCTTTATCAATGGAGTTCTATAGAAAATAAATTTTTAATATAAAATATTTAAAGTGTGGTTGAAATTTAAGTCATATAATTTTCATTAAAAACATTTTTCTTTCCTTATAACCATACATTTTTTTTTTTTGTTTTCTCTGAATGCAATCGTATATCCACTTATATCTTTACTATTTCCTTCAGTCACTTCAAAAAAAAAAACAGAAAAAAAAGAACTGTATTTAATAATTCGTCGAATAATTGGTACTGTTACAAATATAATTGTAGCCTAACAATTCTAACTGAGATAATAACTTCAATTTAATAAAATTGTTGTGCCATTTTGACGTTTAATTATTGCATATAATTTGAACAATGAGAATGTACACGTCAACTCAGTGATAAAAGAAAAAAAAAGAAAAAAGAAAAGGACAAAAAAAAAATAATGAAAAAGGGAAAATGAGAAGAAGAAAAAAAAAAATTGCATTATTATATCGCTGTCGAGAAAATACAGTGGATAATTATATATTGTAAAAAAAACAATATAACGTTTGACGATGATATATAATATACCTATATGGTCTCAGCCACAATAAATTATAATATCAGGTATTAATATCAGCAATGTGTGTTGGTGAAATTTATGAGTTCATTTAATGACTTGCATTTTCATTCATAAACAATAATTGGTATTTTTATTCGGTAATGTACAATACATTGTCGTTGAAAATGTATTTATACTATTTCGTCCTGGTGGTAGTTTTCTTTTCTTTTTGTTTTTCGTTTTTTATTATTCAATGACAAGAGAAGTAAGAGAAAAAAATGTTGGTGAAATCTATATGCAGAAATATGGTGTTTATGTGAGGTCAACATAAAAGAAATTCCCATTTTCACAAAATTAAATATCATCGATGGCATATTTTTATTTTTTATATTTTATGACATGAACATACACACATTTACACGTTCGTATATGTCAATATAAACCTACTTATTGAGATAAACCTGTCACCACACTTCTCCATTGACACAGATACGATAACAGAAGTAGAAGAGAAAAAAAAAAATAAAATAAAAAAAATATTCAATGATTCAAAACAAATAATTATTATTAATTCAAATAATTTTTTTTTTCAGTCAGTTTTAATCATTTGAATATACAGTTATTCATGTATTTAATAGTTTTAATTTAATATTATGATTTTATTTTTCGTTACACACGTGTAAGTCTGACACAGGTATTTCGTTGAAAGATTAATTGTCTACAATAGTTAAATACAGTTATATGAATGAAAGTCGTGAGTGTGACTTGACAGAGCTGAAAAATGGAATTGAATCATTTGAAATTTCAACTATACGCTTGTTATTTGCAAAATTAATTTATGAAAGAATAAATATCAATGTTAATGACTTTTTAATTTATGTTATTGGCTATGGTAACAGGTGAATATTATTATCGAATTTCTAATAGTCTTGATAAAAGGGAGAATAAATGGAGGGATAGTCTATGAAAACAAAAAAAAAAAAAAAAAAAATAGCCCGAAGGAAAAATATCCTCGAGAATAAATGTCACTGGAACAAAATAGCCTGCGGAAAAAATCACTTTATATTGTCGACACTCCAAGTGTCTCTCCTTCTACTGTCCACACACCTTAAAACATTTCATGAACACGAACATTTCCTATATGTGACACCACAATTCTTCCATGATTTATTTTTACCGGATACTTTTTTTTTTTTTCACTGGTATAATTTTATTTTTCCCAGGGCTATTTATGAATTCTATCTGGATAAATTATTCAGTTGAGTCTACATATTGTTAAGAGAGGGAAAATTCACTCTACAATCAACAATAAATTTTTTTATATACTTAAATAAATTCTATAGATTTATTATAAATCTTTGTGTTATTATCTAAATTTTTACTCTTCAATATTTTTTATTTATCATTGGTAATATATCGTGACAGTAATTTTTCCTTGATAAAAAAAGAGAATACGATTGAAATTAATATAATACAGTGAAAGAAGATGTGAAAAATAAATTTATTCTACACCTTTTACAATATATATTTTCCCTTGAGATAATATAAAGTTTTACTCTCATTATTCTTCCTGTACGCAATATCAAATGCGTATTATAAACATATATATTGATGATATCTCAACATAAATATTTATTATAAAATATTTATTACAGCATATGTCGTGTAAACACTTTCTACATAACGAACAAATGATGCAAAAACAAGTTCTGTGAACATCGATACTTTCGAAGAGCCCCGAGGTGAATATATATATTCCTTGGTTAACTCAAGAAAATATTCTTGTATGTTGGATTATGTATACACAAATTATATATACATATAGTTGTTATATAGACGCGAAAGAATATTTTTGTTAAATGTAAAACGTGTTTTTATGCACATAATATATAAAGCCGGTTAATAAAAATTCAAATAAATTCCTAACACTTCTTGCTATGGTTATTAACTTATATACATATTATTCTATACTCACTCATCTAATTCACTGATGATTGCATAATCGACAAAATCATTTTGAATATAATCATCAAGTCTTGTTTAATATTTTCCTTATGTAGATATAATTATAATTCACACTCAACAAACAAAAAAAAAACAAACAAATCAAGATTAATGAGATTTGTATGCTTAGTTTTGTACATTAATGAGAAAATTATACTGAAGAATGCTTAAATATTTCAAGAATGACAATGAATACAGCAGTAAAGAAAATAAATAAACAACTGTGAAAATTGTTAGATACACAATAACAAAAAAATAAAAATTCCTACGATTCTTTCAACGTTATCATTATCCAATTTTTTTCTTAACAAATTTTTTTCTCACATTTAACACAATCATTTTTCGTTCTTCAATTTATCTCTACCTCTCAAATTATTATCGTAATCCTCTATGACTTTTATTACAATTGCTGACAATATTATTTGTAAATGAGTAACAGAGAAAGAGAAGATATAAAGACCTATAACATCAACACATGTGTATATATACCTGTTAGAAAAATTTTTTTCGTGACCTTTCCCATGACACGTAAGATTATATGTTCAATTCCATTCAACCGTCTTGTATACGATGAGCAAATTGTTATCGCTTCACTGTGGAATCGTTATTCAAACAAATTCACACATGCACAAATAAATCTTTTATTCATTCATACATTTCAAAAATAATTACCATTACAAATCTCTTTAACGTAACCAAAATCATAAAAATATATTAAGCAAAATTAGTGAAGAAATTTAATAACTAATTGCTTCAGCATAAAAATATATAATAAATAGAACGAATAAATTCACAGGAAAAATTTTAGTTTTATATTTATTTGTATATGTGTATGAAAAATTATTGCCATAATCATGAGTAATTATTTAATAATGTGTTACGATCGTCTAAAGCGATTGCAAAGAATTTATAAATCGTAAAAAAAAATAAAAATATGGAAAAATATGGCAAGAAAAAAAAATTAACTGAACTAAAGTAAATTTTTATTGTCGAATATGTATTGTTTCCTATGAATACCCATACATAAATATATAAACATCACACGTGGGAACGAGAGTGAGAGAATGTTCGGATGGTATTAGAAATATTAGATGGATAAAGAATGAAAAATAAAATAAAATAAAAATACGTAAATATATAAATAAATAAGAAAATGTTGGGAAGGGCGTTTGAAACGTCGGTTGAGCGAGAGGTACAATCTCTATAATGTGAATACGTCGTAATAGTATATATATATATATATACTACGATGGTGTGCGCGCTATATAACGATGTGACCCACCATTGCAATATTCCTAATTATGCAACAAACTTCTTCTCTATTTGCTAACTTGCCAAACAACACGTCCTTTTCTCACGCACCAACAGTCAATTTATAAATTAATAAACTTTTGGTGTATGAACATTGTTAATCTTGATTATATTCGAACAAATCATTGACGATATAATTTGTGCCATTCAATTTATGAAGAATAATTAAATTTTGAGAAAGAATAAAATACTTAAAGTTCTAAATAAAAATATGGAATAAAATATAGTAATAGAATTATATAAAAATTAATTAAATGTCGTGGCAATACAAATTCTCATTTTCTTCATGTATTTTTTAATAACGTGGATTTATTTAAATAATAATCGCTGGATCAGAGATAATTTTATATAATTATTATTAATTACAATACAAACTCAAGTTATACAAATCTTTTTATTAATATTTTCCAGCAGTTAAAATTGTAGAATAAAATATTCCACGAATTTAAATAATATTATTACTGTATACTACTTCTAAAAAAACTTTTAACAAATAATCTCAAGCTTGAAAATAGTATTTTATAAATTAATTCGAGCACAACCACAAGTTCTGCACATAAATAAATTAATAAAATTCAAATCTATCAATCGAAAATAACCATATTAAATTATATTCATCCATTCAATATGAAAACTCTCTCCTGCAACCGATTCAAAACCCATAAACAAGTACTACAACAACAATAATAATAATAATAATAATAATAATGAAAGAGGAAAAAAGAACAAGGAAAAATAAAACTGAGAAAATTACCTATATAAGGATCTATAAACTTGACAGCACTTCCGGTGATGGGAAAAACTCAATAACAAACTACTGATACTCTATAATGAAAGTACGGATATTATAATTTTGAAGTATAAAAATTAAACGACATGCAAAACATGAATAAATAACGTGATACATTGATCTCAAAACGTTTCATAGACCGGCACTAAAAAACATATATGTTATAATATACATTGAGAGATGGAAAGTTTTGAGTGAGCGAATAATCGCACGGAAGTGTATATCCAAGTTATAACTGCACTTGGACTCACAAAGTGCTGTGTGTACTTGAATCGATGCTGGCAGTGAGTAATATACATATAAAATGTACAACAACAACAACATTTAATCTACACATAAAAATCAAATTTTCCCGTAGGCATAAACATTAAAACAATAAAATAAAAAGGGGGGAAAAAAAATGAGAAGAATTCAACGACAGTGTTATAAATATTGTCATAAAAAAGTGTAGCACTTTGAAAAATGTATAACGGAACACAAATGTGGAAGTAAAAAAAAAAAATATCCCGTTTTTAAACGTAAATATAAATGTTTCAAAAAGTTGTAAAATTTAATCCCGTTTCAGGGGAACAACATAATAATAATTATTATTATTTTGTACTCAATATATATGTGGGCATATTTCACATGTTTGATTAAGAACGAAATAATACATTTGTGCAATAATTATTCGGTCGCTGAAGGGTTAATGGAAAATAGTAAATTACGCGTGGTTAAACATACTATTGCAGCTTCGTTATAAATACATATATGGGTAAACTTCTACCTCATATCGTGTACACAAACTTGTACAATATTCTACATACGTATATATATATTTCTTTATTTATTTGTATATGTTTGTACGAGTAGAAGGCCAGTGCACCGAATAGAATTGCTCTGATTTCTTCCGAGCTGATTAGCCGCAATGTTCGCTGGCATCTTTCGACTTTGCTTAGTTTGTATAGTTGCAATTAAAATTTATATACCATCTATTTTTATCTTCATTTATATATATATATATTTTTTCTTCCCATCGTTTGTTACTTTGTGTGTTTCTTTTTTTTTTCTTCTTATTTTTTCTTGCTGTCAATAATGTGAAATTAATTCGATATTTTATTACAAAATTAACTATAGGTCAATCGTTGCGCAATTCACGTGTGCTTATTTCAAACTTTTATATTTTTACAAAACTTTCAATACAACACAAGTGACATCTAGTGGTATCGTTAGTTATCACACGATCTTTCTAAATTCAATTGTAGCAGCCAATTTTTTTTAAAATTAATTCAATCATTTATTTATCACTTAAAAAATTGTTTTGACTTTCAATTTTTGAAAAAATATTCCCTGGATAGTAAAAAATTTCTTCACTATATTTGATCGGTATAAACATTCTTATAACACTGGGGAAACAATTGAATTTAAAAAATTCCAAATTATAGAATAATTTATACCCAAAGAAAATCATCAATATAATTTTATTTCCGTGAAGTATTTCAATCATTCATCAATTCATTCATTCATTTATTTGTTATAATTATTGTTACTATTATTTAATTTTTTTTTCTGTTTTCGTCAATATGATCGCGCACAAACAATTTCACTCGAGAATACTCTATGGAATCCCTGGTATACGGGATGCAAGTAGGGCGCCGCCTTTCCTCGAAGCCGTCCCAATTCGTTGACACGAACACAAAGGCAAAACATACAAATACATATACCCATTCACACAAACACACTCATATAGACACACATAGTGAAAGATTGCGCTTACACTCCTCATCATAATCATCACCATCACCACCTCTTTCATTCTTGTCTTCCCTCTAAATTACTACACATCACCACCATCTCATTAAAAAATTTGAATATATGTAAAATTCACCCTTCATAATATAAAAAAACAAACAGAAATAAATCCGTTGCAAATTATATGACATTCACAAGCACAAATAATGAAGAATAAAACAAAAAAGTAACGAACAATAAATATCCATGCATTCATAATAAAAATAAATATAAAAGTGTTAAATTTCCCTTTTTTTTTCGCTTAAACTATTTTATTATTTGATATACTTCCTCCTTCTATATACGTTCACAGAAAATTTTATCATTCACTGTGGCACTTTCTCTCCATTCCCGTTCGCTTCAACATTACATATATACATACATATATATATAATGAATCCCGTAGAGAAACCCAATCGCGCGTCCTCAGATAATCCTCAACAAACTCCACCTTCAAATCCCTCTTCGGTTATACAGCGGTCATTCGCCTATGTGTGAATTCTATACTGTTATATATGAACGTAAAAGCAACCACCAATCAATATATGTTAATTTTCAGCTACATTATACACATAATATATATACATATATATCCATAGATAGTGCACAAGTGTATATGTGTATTTATTTCATTACGAAGAGGGCGAATAGAGTTGATGACATTGAGAATGAAAATACAGAAGCCGTGTTAGAAGCGTTGAGAGCAGACATAATAGTTTACATACTCGACAGGCGAGAGGACAAATACCGTCCATTACTCTTGTATATATGTATCTACAATATATATATATACATTTCATGAATATGGTTGAACTATTCTAACGCCACTTCCGCCATATCGATCTTTCGCATTGTCCTTGACGGTCAGAGCGTACATATAAATTTGTAGACGCGAGCGCTTTGATATTATCTATATGCATATTATATTATATTATTATTATTATTATTATATATATACATATATAGTGCTATTATATCAAAAATAGTAATGTTTTTTAATGAATGAATGTATATTATTTAACTGGGGAATTAACAGGGCGGCAAAAAGAAACGAGCAAAGGTAAAGAAAAAATGAATAAATGAATAAATGAGTTATAATATTTTTTCTTTCGTCCTTCTTGTTGTTAATTTGATGGTTGAAGTGATTTTAGTTGTGAATTGTAATTATTATTATAAATATTTTATGCAAGTGGCAACATTTTTTTTTATTTGTGTAATGTGAAGAATGTAATTATTTAATCATACCTGTACGTGTGTAATTCTATCCTAATTTTGATTGTGTTATTATAATTGGAAATTAATTATTTAGTTTTTCAATGATGTTTTGAATGTGGTTTATTTTATGGTTGATTTTTATTTTTTTTTTTTCGTGAGTGAAGTGAATACGTGGGATGAGTTGATTTAAATTTATTAATGATTATTAGTGGAAAGATGACGTGTATGTGTATTATAACGTAATATGGAATTTCTTTTTCTCGTTTTTTTTTTTTTGTTTGTTCGATGGTGTTTTTGTCTTTGAAATTGTTTTGTCATATTGTGAAAGGTATTCATTAATGGCGTGAAAAAATTCTTGGAAGCCTATCTCTTTGCGGAAACGACTAGGCTTGATGCCGGTAAAGGTGTAAATATGTTTGTTGTTGATATAAGAAAGAGACAAAAGTGAAGTGCGCCCGCATTATTGTGCGCTCATCATCATCATCATCATCATCATCATCAACTTCCGGTATATAACCCCCATATATATATATATATTATAGATTAATCTTCCGTGTTATTGCAAAATAGAAAAGTGCGCACGAGCGACATTATGTAACCAGTCACCTTTTTTTTTTTATCAAAATAATGAATTAACAGTTGGATTAAAATTTTTCATGTAAACATTTGTAAAAATATTTTGGCTTTTTTTTTTTGTTTTTCCTTTAGAAAATAAAATAACGATTGTATCTAATTTTTTAATTTAAAAAATGTCATAATCACTTTACATATATTATGTGGATTAAAAAAAAAAAAATATTCTATTGATGTCGTTGAAGTACAATGAACTGATATAACACCAGACTACATACTTCCTCTTCCAGAAAATATATTTCCATACATACTATTATACATACATCGATTTAACGCACAGTTGGTTTCCTTCTTCGTCGAAATATTGATCTGCTTCGTGTCGCGTAAGGTTCATATACCTCCCAACAAGAAGTGTTTCAACCCCTATACAATATAAAACCCACACAAGAATACACATCAAATAAATCTGTCTATAACCTCCTCGCAAACTATACATATAGAACGTATATAGATTATCTTATAAAATAATGCAACGTCCTCAATGACTAAGCGTTCCACTCTCCTTTCACCGAGGTCAAGAAAAATAATCAATGTTCACTGAATGATAAACTAACAGAAAAAAAAAAAAGAAAAAATAACCAATTAATCAATTCATAACTACAAAACAAAAAAATTCAATAAAATCTATATTCTCTATTTTACAATACAGATAATTTCTGTAATAAAAATTTTGATAACATAAATAATTATTTTATAAATTCGACCTTCATATTCATCAACTATTATTACTCCCATTTTTATCGTGCAATTATTTTCACATCACTTATCTCTTTTGTCGGTTGAATAAAAAAATAAATAAATACATACATACATATATATATATTCAAGGTATGAACGAAACCTGATTGCATTCGCATATATCAGATCCAGTATACGAATACTGCACTCAATCAAACTTGTCCGCAGCATTGCCGCCACTTCACCTATACACCACTAATACACAATCATCATCAACCCTATTCGAATGTATACCAAGCAATACTTGTACGTATTTATTTATATATATACATACATATATAATATATATATATAAATATTTGTATGTGTATATGTGCACAACGTCGACGACGCAAGCTGGAAGAATATACGAAAGAGTATATCTCTCGGCTCGCGGCGGCGGTCAATGGCTGCAACACACCAGGTTCAAGGAAAGCGGACCGGTTTGATTCGACACTGAGCTCGAAGCGAGGACGCAAAAGCCATAGAGTCAAAGAGATAAAAGAATAGAAAAAAAAAGAAATAGAATAAGACATAGAGAGAAATATATATATATATATATATAAATATAAATTTATATTGATAAAAAAGTAGAAAAGTAAGAGTTGATATGTATGAATGTACAAATAGATGTGAGACGGGGTTATTAAAAAAATAATAAAATGTAAAAGAGGGTGAGATAAATTAGTCTTTTGATGCTTTTCATAATTTTTCTTTTTTTCCATCACTAATTAATTCATCGTGCAATGAATTCATACAATTTTTGTTTAAATTAAAATTCCACAGACATGGAGGATAAAAAGGAAGTGTGTATATATTTTTTTTTTTCATTTTTACTGGATGGCATATATACGATTTTTTATTTAATTAATCTTGCCCTCTGTTTTTCACCGAGCTTCCATTTATGGCTATTCAGTGAAATAAAAGGGAATAAAAAATAAAAGAGGCACAGGAGCGTTGGCATTCGCCACTCAGATTACCCTTTATATATATATATATATATATATTTATGTGTCTGTGTTTTCTATTCATTCTTTACTGTACTGGTGCACTGCGCCCCTGCTGCGCGCGACGCGCAAACCAGATGGTGCAAAGACGAATGAACCTGACGTAAGTTCGCTGTCAATTTTGCATTCTTATCTGTACGTATATGCAAATGGAATTTACATAAATATATATATATATATGTGTGTGTGTGTGTGTGTGTGCATACCGAACGCGTATAATATATTTGACACCGTGTGAAAATATGTAAAAGCACAACGTTTACATAAAATAATAATATAATGATATACTTTTTGTTTTCTTTTTCTTTTTTTTTTTTCATTGGTGTTATTTTACTGCATAGCTGTATGGCCATTGCCACCATCTACTTGTGCTTATCACAAGCTTGTGCACACGTATTATATCAATTATTTCCAACCAGGTACACGCGACCAAAAGTGAGAAATATTTATTATTTAACTTCATGTCGATGAGTTTTGATAAAGTGAAGAAATTAAATTGAAACAAAACTTGATTTAAAGTTCTTTAATATTGTTTATTTTGTTGTTTTGTTTTCTATTTTTTTTTTTTTTTTTGTTTCTATTAGACGTTGATGGGGATGATGACTGGCAGTGGAAATATTGTACGAGAAAATAAAAATGTAATGTGTTGTATTATTTAAGTTTAATATTATTGATATAATATTATTATTTGAGTGATAAAAAAAAAATAATACAGTATTGAATGGGGCTGTTTTGTTTTATTGACAGGTTCATTTTTTGGTTTCAATTCTAATACTGAGTGAATTATTTTATGAATAAATATTTTTCAAGCAATATAAAAATATTTTGTTTCTAATTAAAAATTACATTTTATTTTTCTCAATTGTTGTCTGACAAATAACAATTGTGAAAGTGTGTTTATTGACGTATAATATTTCGTAGTACACGTGTATTTGTACGTCTAGTTGATAAATAGAAACCCAAAATAAAACAAAACAAAAAATTTATGTTAAAAAAAAAATTGTTTATAAACACAAGTCGGCCGATTCGCTTGCACGCATTTGTGGGACATTAAACTACTTATGATTATCTACTTTATCCCAAACATCAAGTTTGTTACAATTATATATATATATATATATATATTTATGACTGGTTTAGATTGAGAATTTTACAAGATGAATATTGAAGATTGATTAGAATAAACGCACGTGCTGTGGGTGCGGCAGAGAAGTTAGTTTCACTCAATAACAAAATATAAAACAAAAATGTTACACTTTCTTTCCTGTAATTGTATCATTTTATTTCTCTTTTCAATAATCAATTAATCAAAATAGCCCACGCACTAAAAGAATATTTCACCGCAGTAATAAATAAATTAAATGATTAAAATGATAAATATTTATTATTCATAATTACTAAGTCAGTAAATTTATCATCAAATTATCGTATCAATAGTATTTAATATTTAATTTAAATTAATATTGTTATACAATTTGGATTTATAATTACTAAATTGGAAAATAACATCCAATAATTTAATTCAATTTATGTATATGATATAGATTTTCCACAGTAATCATTCCTTTATGTATGTTTATCAAACCCAATACAAGATTGAGTTCATCCTATCAAGTTCCATTTTGCCATTCGCATCAGAGCATATTCACCAACTGTATGTACAGCGGGTATTATATATATATATATATATATATATAGAATATCTATGGAGGTATATACATATTTATATGAATGAATAGGTGCATGTATATGTGGGAATATGATATCCAAAACTCCCATCGTGATACGCCCCATTGCTCATAATTTTTATTTTTTATCTAACTATTTGAACTCGTATCGATCTCGACGGATGTGAATGAAATATATTGTTTATAAGGATTTTATTATCTATTGTGAATTAGATTTTTTGATTACGTGGAAGAAATGGAGTTTAATTTTTTATCTAATTTTCGTTTCATTTTATTCAATTGGATTAAATAATTTTATTTAATGCACAACTGATTTGGAGATTTTTTTTATATTGTTTATTCAATAATGATCATGTTGAACGAATTGAATTTTTTGAATAAAAGAAGGAAGGACGAGAGATGTTTAAATTATTTCTTTTTGTATTCTATAACTTTTCGACTGTGTATTGATTTGAAAGGATGTATATTGGGATCCATTTTCTTTTTTTATTATTTAATTTCAACCCCAATTTTGTATTCAATCCAAACTTCAAATTATTTTATCAATACACAATTGATTCACTGTCAAATAAATTTTTCCTTTATATTAATAATGTATTTTCTTTGCTTGTGAATTCAATTGTATTTCCAAAATTAAATATTTAAATAGGTACAAGAAGAAATTAATAAATTTCTCTCGAATTTTAACAACAGAAAAAAACATTTATCAATTTATTCATCAATTTTTTAACTAATTTTTCAATAAAGTAAATATCACTTACCGGTGCATAAAAGCCGCAGCAGACATATTACTATCCATTTGATGATTCCATACGTTCAACTTAACAATATCAACCTTTACCAAAAATTGTCACAATTAAAATATGTCGCATTACTCACTCGACATTAAATAAAAACTGCCCTCCCTTTCTCAAAACGTAAATAAATAATTAAAAAAAAAACTATTTCCTATTCCATTCCGTTTGATAAATGTCAACAACGCCATTCACTTTTTCCAATTATTTAAAAATTCATGTATTCATAAATATGAAAATTACAGATTATGACAAAATGAAGTTGAAAAAACTGAAATAAAAATGACATCGAATCATTTTTCTTTTTGCCCTCCCCAATAAAATTAAAAAATCAAATTGTCAACTCATATATAGAATCAATTATTGTTAATGCAATAACACATTATATACTGGTTAAATAAATTATTACACGATAGTGAAATATAAATAAAAAGAATTTTCACACTGAACGCGCAACACTGACTTATACAGTCGAAAGCGCCAGGGAAGACTGAAACGAAATGATAATGCGCATACGTCCACCTTCCCCCTTATTGGTGGTGTCCCCCCTGCAATATATACCTATATATATGTATATACATACCTTGGTTGTGGTTGGCGATGGGTGGAATAGTAGTAGTAGTAGTAGTAACAGTGGGGAGTGTAAAAGCGTTGCTAAGGTAGGAGACTATGGCAACGTCTCTTCTGTTCGTGTGTCCCTTTTTCTTTTTTCTTTTTCAATATATACACACATCCTTTTACAACATACATATTAATATTTAAAATATATATTTAAAGGGTTTGGAACTATAGACTGTAAAAAAATATGACTGGTGAGACCTTGGTATTTAATTGCAAAAAAAAAATGAAAAAAAAACAAGAAAAAACAATACTTACATGTATGCAAGCTACAAACTCCTTTTCGTTTTTAAATCTCTCTTAACTGTCATTCAAAAATATATTTACAACATATCTTTGGAAGTATTGTAGCAATTTATTTTTTTCAAAAATATTGTTTACAATATACTGTAATTCATTGCGGTAATGTAATTTAATTGTGGAAGAATTAAAAAAAAAATGCAATGTAAAGTACTTTTATCTCAGTTAAATGTTGATTATACAGTTGAACATGAAAAAAGTAAAAACACGAATGGATATTTAGAGTACCGATGACGGTAAAATCAAAATTAAAAAAATATTTCTCATGATGATAAGTTGTAATTAAAATATTTAACTTTAACTGCGCAGTACTTAATAAATATTTTTCCCACTGAAATGACTCGCAATAAATGCAATCTAATAATTAATAGAAGCAATAATGATGAACGAAGAAGAAAAAAAAAATAAATAAATATATTACAAGCATTATTGCACTGTGATATTATTTTTTGTAAAAAAAAATTGTCTGCGAAGAAAAAAAAAACAAAAATAAATAAAACGATATCTCGATTTAATAACTCGTAACATTTATTTTTTTATGAATTATTTTCTCCACTTTTTTTGTTTGGCAGGACGCAACGAGTGCCATTGTGGTGCGGTAATAAAATTGAACGATAATAGTAAGGTAAAAAAGAAGAGGGAAGAATTTTTCAAAGCCAAAAATACAATGCACGAAACAGGAAATTCAATGTGTAGTTAATTATTGTGCATAAATGTATATGGTATACATGAACTATTTTTGACTTCATCATGCAAACTCTCTCACTCTCTCTTTCTCTGTTTGGTTCTCTTTGTCTCTATTATAATGGTACTGGAGTATGGTGGTGAAGCCGCGAGGCCTTAACCACAGTGCAACCTGTAATATAACGAGACGCCCTTTCGCCTGCTGTTCATCGTGTTCACCTGTAGCCTTAGCCCTCTCTCTCTCTCTCTCTCTCTCTCTCTCTCTCTCTCTCTCTTTTATATATATATGTGTATAGAAATATGTTGCTAGTATATTGCTCTCTTACTTGCTCCTTTAAGCATCATCGAGAATCTACAGACCGGAACTTTGGAGAGAATGGTTGACGTACAAAACCGATCGTCTGTTTTGCAAACGGTAAAATCGACACAATGGTTTTATATCCTGCCGATGGGTGAATTATAGTTGAATCGTGTTTTCAAGAAGATTGGTAATATCTTCAAGATAGCACATATGATATAAAATATATAATTCATGTGATGGTATCGGTGTTTTGAAATTTATAAGTGGATATTTATAGTTTATGCATTGATATTCATATATTTAGTTTTTATTCTTTTCTATTAATATTACGATGTTGAATTATTTTGTTCAGATTATTTTTAATTTTTTTTTTTAATATTTTGAAGAAAAATTATTCAATTGATTGTTTTCTTTTTTTTTTTTTTTTTCATATTTGTTTGCGAATTTTTTCCACAAAAAAATTATTTATATCAATGTAATTTATTTTCATAATTTCCAATTTTATTTGCACAATTTCCAAGTGCAAAATTTATTCAGTTTATTTCTTGTTTAATTTCTGTTATTTTGCACATGGGAAAAGGATCGATTAAGATGTGATATATTGTATGGGTTAAATTTATATTGCTTAGGAGGGGGATGACCAACCCTCTCAAGTTGACTCATCAAATATACGCTCCAATGTACACTCAACACAAATAAATATTCGTATATAAATATATATATATATTTATCCATGTGCAACACACATGTAACAGTATGATTCATTGTTGTACTATAAAAACGAATAGAGAATATTATAGGCGTTGGCTGTGTTGGATTAATCGTAACCATGGGATTATATATAGGGTCATCGGCACAATGACTAGTACACTGAATGCACCGCTAGGATGCGTGGCATTTACATTTTTCTCGCTATCCTTTGCAACACATATATACATACATATATTGCACAAATTATTATTTCTTTATAATTCATAAAAATTTCTAATCAATTTTTAGCCCAAACTTAAATACACAAATCAAACAAATAAATAAATGAAATAATTATAATATAAGTAAGTATAACTACAATAATAATATGAACAAGTGAAGTTATCTAATAGTTAAATAAATCCTTAAATTAATTAAGGGAATTATTAATTGACAAATTAATCTTCATCTTCTTTCTAATATTATCTGATGGATTTTTTTTTTTTTCTTCAATCTTTATAGCTTCTTAAATTGTTTCGCCTTAGGGTGGTGGTGAAAATCGTTCTATCTTTCCTATTTATTTTTTTTCTAGTTTCCCAACACCATGCCTCCGGTTATATCTCTTCGTGTAATGTTCATTCGTACCCTTTCTTTTTTTTTTTTTTTTCTACCCTCATCTTTATCTCTCAACTATTATCCCGGGTCACTGGAACTTCCTGGCCCGAAGTATATAAAGACCTATTGCCCGCACACATTTTTCTCTCTCGCTTTTTGAGACTAAATACTACCTACATTTAAGCATTTATATAAATATATATATATATATATAAATCCAGTGTGAGTTTGTGCTCCACTTTCCGCCTGACGACGTTTCTTCAGACCTGCTCTGTTCAGAAAATTTTTTTGCTATATTTTCCCCGCGGATGTGAAAACGCACTTGGATGCGCACAAATGCACACACGGCTGGATTTAGTTCTGGTGTGTGACATCTCGAAATAGTGGAGATAGGTATAGGAAGTAGATAAAGAGAAGAAGAAACCTTTCACGTTGAAATCTTTAGCCATAACCATGCGACCTCTCGCCATTGATTTAAACATTTGAGACAAAATCAATACTCTACTCGTGTTCACACTTCTTTTTCTTTTTCTTCTTTTTTTTCCTTCTTTTATACTTTTATATCTTTCTACTATTACTTCTCCCCATACGACTTTCTATTGATACCAAACCTGTATTGGTATTTTTTTATGTTATCGACAATTCATCAATGATTTTTCATGCAGATGAAATTATTTAATGTATTTTTTTTTTTCTGTTAATTTTCTGGATTGTTTTCTTTAATTAATTTATTTAAATATCTGAGAAGATAACTATACAAAATTGCAACAATTTTCCTTATTTCTTCTCGTAGCAAATGTTTATATATCTCATTCAGTCATCATTCATTATTTATAATTATTCATATGTATATAATTATTTATTTCAATTATTCGCACGAGATGAATGCCCAGGCAGCATAACACAATATCGACTCGGACCGTAATCCTTGCTATACCAACATCCCCTCCAGTTTATCCAGGTATTGCGCACTTGTATGTGATCCTGTTGAGAGCAACGCACTCAAAACGACCAAACAACAATGTACAAAACAATTTTCATTAGTTATGAAAATAAAATACAATTTTTTTTCGTATAATTTATACATTGTAAAGAGAAAAACAAATGTATAGGGACTATTCAAGAGTGTTGGACATTGGTTATTGTTTTATTATGTTGAAATAATAAAAGAATAGAAAAATGGTAATAAAAAAAAACTTTATATTGGATAACTTTACTCCGATGAATATTCTTGAAAAATTTTCAATCAACGAACCACAAGTAATTTCAATCGATTCACGACTCAACTCTCCCATCAACGTGATGCGCCCCCAATTCTGTCGTTTTGCAAGAGAGGGTGTGTGCAAAATAAAATTGCTTTTATCGTAAAATTACGTTACGTGGAGAAACGAAGAAAAGAAAAAAAAAAAATAAATACATAAATAAACGAGTAGATGGATAAATGAAATCAAATTGTGATCGGAATACAAATACTAGATGAAATGTATGTATATTCAAAGGCACACTGATTGGTAACATTTATCATTACAATAAATTATATCTATAGTTGGATTGCAATCAAAATTAATAATAACACTGGTAGGAATGAATCAATTCAATTATGTTTAGGTATTCAGATACGTATAAATGATTCGCATAATTATATATGCTTCCTTAATATTGGATTATTATTCTTTTGATTTTAAATATTTATAACTTATGATTGAAATATATAAATTAACATATTAGCTGCTATGAAGAACAGACGAAACACGCGCAAGAATAAACAACACGAATTGATAATTTTTAGAGAAATGTACAAATCTCGATTTTTTATAATTACTAAATAATATTTTTTTGATTTTTGATTCGTTTATATCGATAGAATGTAAATCGATTATTTAAAAAAATACAGTGAAACAATGAAATAATATATCAGTGATTGACAGTATAAACTGTGTGAAGCACTTTTTTTTTTCTTGTTTCTATTTTTTTTTGTACAATATTTTCATTCATTGGCTAGCTATGAAAAATATTCGGGTTGAAAAATACCCAATAAATTGGATGCAAATATCCATTTTTATTATTCTATCATTCGGAAAAGTGCGCACGAGAAGACCATTCCGAAGAACTGAAATCAATAATAAATAATTTACATATATAAATGAATCATTTATCAATAAATGATTTGATAATAAAAAATAAAATAGTGTTCTTACCATGAGACATGCCACGACAATTCCCGCAGCGCCCATCGTTGTCGCGTGTTTCTTTATATAAAGTGTTGTACTGTTTAAACATCCGTCAATGTAAGTGTTTGATGGATTCGGCGTCTCCGGAGTACTGTTGCAGTCAAAATACTGCAATAATATTAAAAAAAACCATTACAATACTTCGTATTTTTCAACAATATAAATTAATATTTATAAATAATTGAAGGAAAAACGTTTGCGTCTGAAATAAACTTTTTTAAAATTAACTACATAGCAGAAATCTAACTTATGGCCAGTAGAGTTTTTATAATGATAGAAATCTGCTTTAACGACTGTTGAAATTGGAATTTCTATCGTATAATTTAAATTTGAATAGTACAAAATTATTTATTATTTTTATTGATTTAAATTTCTCACCTTTCCCGGTTGAGCTTCACGACAGCATGATTTTGGTAGATTAATTCCAACGTAATTCCAATCACGATATGATTTAACACCACAACAATGGAGCTGTGTGGTAATAGAGAAAAAAAAAACCAAGTATGATAAATTTGAACATTATTCAAAAGAATGTAAACAGAAAGCTGCTGAAGAACTTATTATTACACAATACGAAGTCACGGTGTTCATTGGAGATGCCAAGTCATTATAGGTGGCATCAACTTTTTTATCTACATCTTTTTGTTTCGTTTTTCAATTCATAACTCACCGTTTTTTGAGTGGTGTCCCATGCGGAGCGAACAGTGTGTCTGTCATATAAATACATTGAATTTTTCATTTCCTGTTCAAGTGTACCGAGCACCTTGCCACGGAATACGTAACCGAGCACACCACCAATCAACATGGTTACGAACAGTATCAATAATACTATAAAGTACTGAAAAAATCAAGAGAATTTTATTAGTATCTTTTTTTTCTTTTGCATTATATTTAATATCACAATGTCTGAGATTTTTTTGATCATATGAACTATCGAATTTTTCTGTTATTTCAAAAGCATAAAGTTCCAAAATTAATATATAATAATGAAAAAATAAAAAATAACTGCTTATCTATGGAAAAGAAAAATCATTCAACTAGACTGATAAATAATAATTTAAATAGTTAGTATATAATTTACTGTTGGCAAGCAACAATTGCAAATTCTATCTAGATAATCAAATTACTTTAATTATATATTCAATAATTAATGATGTATTCAAGCCACAAACAAAGTCTCAATTACTTCTACCAAAAATTTAACAAACAAATAAAAGAATTTACTATAACAAAAAAAAAATAAAATAAAATGAACAACGATTTCTTTAATAAAATCGCTGTCTTATTTATGTCCATTGTTTTTTTATTTTGAAATAATAATTTCCATCATCACAATAATTGTTCCATCATATATATGTAAATGTGGATTGATAAAATTATTTTCTTTTACAAAATGACGTCTTACAATGTATCCGAGAAAATTTGTTCAAATGCTTTTCGCCCTCTCTTCCTCTCTGCAATAAATACACGACAAAAATTGTACCATAATGGGAAAACTGATGAAATAAATTTATATATAATAATATATGAAGAAAAAAAATTTCAGTATATGAAAAGGTTTCAGTATCAATTTCTTATAATTATTTATGTGCAATAAATTATGTACTCCTATTTAAATACTTAATACATTCGGATGTATAATAAAGAAAAGTTATTATTTCTTTTTCTTGGTAAACTCACCGTGAGGAGCATACATTTGACTTCTCGTGATGCACCAACACAACCAAAGAAGGCAATAATTGCAACAATTACTCCACCGCCAAGAAGAACATAGACCGCACCAGTTAATAAATCATTTCCAACGAGCTCACTGATGTATGGAATTTTATCAACAAGTGCCCATGCTGCAAGACCAGTCACAGTACATCCTGCAATCTAATAAAAATACTTTTTTTATTCCTCAGTACATTATATTAATTATTCATCTCATAACATTCCTAATTATTCCAGTAATTAATTAATTAAAAATAAATTTCATTGAATTAAGTATTTAAAAATTACAGAAAGTATTTAAATATTTATGTGCATGTGAATCTTTTGCTCAATGGAAATTTAATTTCTCGTCAAGACACCCGGAAGGACCTTTCTTCCCCCAACATCAATATTCAAGAGTAAAATTTGCAATTTACATTCACCTACTTTCAAAATTTTCTTAAATAAATATTATTTAGAAAAAAAAAGTTCTGCCAAAAATTGAAATTCACTTTTAATGTTGCATGTGACAATAGGGCTACCTCAATTTCGAATATGATTACATCAATCACACACTCACATACATCTCTACACCTACGCAAACACCTTGGTAATGACATTGAGAAAATAAACTTGAATGACACTATTACAATAACCTTGAAGCAACAAAATCCACATGGCAATATCACAAAATAACTATATAATTAAACATAAATCACGAGTAATATAACCTATACGTATATGTACAAGATACTCACAAAGATGACGAAGTTTGCAAAGAATAAGGCGTACTTCATAAAACGGCCACAGCCGTCCATTTCTGAGCCGTAACCCATTACGAAATAATTCAAAGTGTTTTTACCTAGACAAAAATACACATATTGAATTAGAAATAGAACCTTGAAAATCAAATCATATTTAATTCAATATACACAATATTATTAAAGAATATTAAAAATGAATAAATATCAAAATATATTTATGTAATAAAAGAAAAATAATTTCACCCCAAATATTTCAATATAATAAATAATTTGTAACATAATATATCAATTTAAATTTTTCGATGAATTTCTGTATTTAATATTTATACCATTCATCATTTATAGTTTCCATTTATTATTAACAACCAATCTAAATGCTTTGCGTCTAAACTATTAATGATATATAACACTTTCCATTTCCATTTTGATAAAAGTGGGATATAATTTGCACGTCATGAAGTGACGGGCGATTAGGATCGTCTAAATTCGGTTTGTACGTGGATAAATATGACGCAAATCATGCTCTATTGCAATTCTTGAAGTACAACGGCAAGAACCTTTGGCTCATCGTGAAGTTTGATTTATATATATACACACACACACATATCTATATGTAAATATATGTATGTTGAGATAATGTATATGTGTATGCTGGTAGAATACTGATGAACAATTTATTTCTATGGTAAACGCATAGATAGATGATGTCATCATGACGTGTATTTTATACGTAATAGTTAAGTAAAATGGTGTTACATATTGTACAATATATTGTCCCCAATTTTTAGTTTCCTGCCATCTAAAATAATTCGTTTATTTTTTTTTTCATTCAATTTTTTTTTTCTTTCTTTTTCATCATTACAATAATGTGTCTTAATTTTATATATCCCATAAAGAAGAATTGTCTTTAATTTATAAAACGAAGTTGTTAAGGACAATCAGGCATACTACATAAATATTAATATAATCATTTGAATGATAAAAAATTTACAAGACTCAATTGACAAATTTTATTTATCAACTGATTATAATTTATTTGTTATTAATAAGTTATCATTGTAGATTTATTCTTAGAGACAATTATTCTTTGTGGAATTATTTAGTGAAATGTTTCAATTTATTTCATTGTATTTATTAGAATTTAAAAATAAGATTGAAGTGTATTGTTGATTTTTTATCTAGGGTTGAATATAATATTTGTTTGATGGAGAAAATATTTGTAGTGACATAAGAATATATTCAGTTGAATTCAACAGGAATGACGATTACCCATAGGAATTTTATTACAAAATAGAAACTATAGAGAGATGAGGTTGTGTTTTTTTTATTCCCATACATTCTTTTAGCTATTCGAAACAAAAATGTCTAAGAGTATCCTGCAGAGTGTGTACAACCTTCAGTATATATATTTTTTTTTTAATAAAATATTATTCATCATTCATTTCGTCTCTCCCCTTTTCTTTCTTTTCCTTTATACTTAATGTATGCATATGAATCAGAACTGAATGATGAAATATATAATGAATAATGGTGGAGATAATTTGAAAGTGTCAGACAATTAATTATGAAAAATTCAATGCACTATCCAACGTATTATTTATTGTGTTTGTAGTAATTGTTATATTTCCAAGAAGAGCCGCATTTTTTTTTTTAACAAAAAATGAATGAATGGAAGAGTATTAAATTGAAAAAAAAAAAAATGAACATTGATATGATTGCAAGTATATTCTTTTCACTTTCACACAATTTTGCATACACAGATTTAATTCTTTGTCTTTGTTTTTTAATTTTTTTATTTTACATGTTTCATTGTTTGCAATATTTTCTACATTATTTTTCTTTTTATTCTGTTTGCAGACACACATTCAGAGATTCTGGTTAAATAATTATTCATATTTTTCTCAATGATAGACACCATCTCTGGATCCATGACATTGATAATTCTTTTAGCGCATTAATATGACATCATAAACATTACCACTGACCCAATTTTAAATTATTATCCTTGAATTTAATCTAAATAATTAATCATTAGTATCAGATCGATCTTGTCATTCAAAATTTACATGAGCAATTTTTTTTTTCCCCCCCCATTCTTTATTCTATCAAGATTCTTTTTCCCTTGGACCAGTTATTGAAATTTATAATAAGTGTGTTTATGTTACATGTGTGACCGTGTATACATATACTGAAGATTAAATGAGGGTACGAGGTGACCCTGGTGAGAACGCAGGTGTAACGGAGAAAGTTATACGGATTACGTGAAGGAGACAGCACTTCATCACGTATAAGAGAAAAAAAAATAAATAATAAGAAATAAAAAAATAAAATACGATGACTTGCATTAAAAAATGTGGTTAACAATTTTGTTATTTCACATCCACGGAATTCTCTATTTACATCGAATACTTATTTATTACTTTCAATTCAGCATACAAAATTCCATTAATTTCTGATGGTGAAAAGTTATTTTTAATTTTACTACTGCGTTAATTTTTTTCTGCTACTGATAAATCAGAATAAAATATTTCTTCTCGTTATTAACATTGGAATTTTACTTTCATATATAAATTTTCAATTTAGACTAATCGAAATTAAATTTTAAATTGATTTTCATTCCAGTCAAATTAAAAGAACAATTAAAAAAATTGTAATATACATTTGTTTAATTAGTCTTCATCTAGTGAATAATTACGCAGGGGACATTATGAGTCTTCATGGTCACAAATGGAAATGGTTTTTATTAATACTGAAAAAATAAAAAAACAACATTCTCTACTGATAGATATCAATGGGGAACTCATCCGATAAATTTATTTCACGTTAGAATTAATAATATTATATTTCATGGAAGAGTTTGATTGATATCATTATATACAGCAGTTGTAGCGAGTATATGAAACTGGTTTCAGTAACGTATATATCAAGCGCTTGGTAATTTTCACGTAATTGTCGCCTCTTCAATTTCATTAAAGCAACGACAGGCACGAATTTAACCCAGATATGCAAAGTTGAGGGCGGACAATGTGTTGGATAATTGTATATAGTTATAAAGAGCTCAAGGAGTTTATTTGATTAATCACAGTCAAGTGCATGATACATTTTAACAACACAAAATAACAATTGGTATTTATAAATAAATTATTCATTGCATCATATCGACATTACATGACAATTAATTTTTATTATATAATTGTATTACTTATTCTCTTATTTCCCATTTCATCATTGCAATTAAGTCGAATTTTGAATTGAAAGCTCTTCTACTAATTGAATACTATCAAGATATATTTAATATATTCAATTTATTTAGATTAATGAATAAGAAATAAAAATACGTTTCAAATTGATAAATGGTAATTACAAAGAAGAGAGATGAAATTTATTTAATTCAGTATAAATTATTGTCGTTAAATTATTGTTGGTATAAAATTTCTGAAAGTAAAGACTTTCCACTGACCGCATCTAGTATCAAATGACAATAAAATGCGCTTGATAGATATCACTTGAAATGTGAGGGGGAAAAAAAAAAGAACATATACAAAAACGAGATGGAAAAATAGTTGAAGCAAAGAAAAAATTTCTAATAATAACAATTCCAATAAATCCATTAATATATTCAAAGTCACTTTACCCCTATCAATTATTTCAATTAACATATAAACTGCTGATAATTTATTTACCACCCCAAGCAAAGATAAAAAATCAATAAATCATATGAGCCAATAATCGTTTAGTTATAATTTTCTCAATACAATTTTTCGCAATACATTATTTTTGTTTTATTTTGTTTACAGCATATATAAATTTTCAAGCTCCTAATTGCTGTATTTTTTTTTTTTTCCTTTCAAGTTTCAAGTAATCACAACATGTATCAGCAATTTATGTTGCCGCAATCATTATGGATTAGAGCAGGAGTGAGTAAGTGTGTGAAAATACAGAGACAGAGAGGGAAAGAAAAACATGTTCAACTGAAGTCCTTGAGCAGCAAATATAACAATGCGCACGAACGAGTCATGCAGCAATCGGGTAACATCAACGGTAAGCTTTTGCGCATCGAATCATAATTTGTTTCCCTCCATAAACGTATGTACGCAATGTATTTGAACAGAGTGTCAGATGGGATTGTGATATCGCACACATGGCCATCATAAATTTATTTATTTAATATTCGGGCCAACAACTGTTACATTGGATGTGTATGCAATTGTTGTCATGATTTGTTGTATTTATTTCTTTATCATTTTAAAATCATAATTCTGACTGTATACATATAGGAATATTTTTTCTTTTTATTCACCCAAGAACTACACACCTATATTTTTATACATTTGAAGGAATATTAAACAATTAGAGAGTCCAAAAATAGATGTTAAGTATGAATGTTTTTTTCTTCTAGAAGAGATTAATCAACACTTGATAATTTTTTTTTTGAAATATTACAATTAGTCTTTTGATATTTTATATCAAGAGATTGAATTGGAGAGCAGAATAAATGTTTCTTAATGATACATAAGTAAACCCATTTGCACACACGAAACACAATTTCACACAAAAATTTTCATATTATATAATTTAAAAAGGAATAATCTACAATCAGAGTGTGGAAGAGCAAGAAAATGATTAAAATTAATTGGACATAAAATAATTGATGGGGTTTTTTGTGATTTATAAATGATATAATTGCTCTTGCATAAGTTGTCTTACACGTGACCTCAATCTACTTTACATCAGTTCTACATATAAAATATTCTTCCCATCCAATATTTATCAATCTTCTGTGTATAGAATATAAATATATTCTCTCTGAACGATAACGATTGATGTGTAACGCAATTGAAAACGTAACCGTGCCAATATAAATATTTATCTATTATTAATTGTGAATTGTAAATTTAGTTGTTGATAACTGTGGAGATCACAGGGTGTTCTCTCTTTCTTGATATTGCTTTAAAAAACAAGAAAGGCAATGAGGGAACAAACAACATAAGAAGAGAATCGACTCGAGCCCATTTCGAGTGTGGCCATATAATATTATGCCAGTCGAGGTCATCGAGTTTTACTCTTTCTTTCTCCCTCACTCTCGATACTTCGCTGTTTTAATACAATGAAAATACACTTCGCTATGAATCGCAGTCTCCAATACACAAAACATTATAGAGAGTCGAAGAATGTCACGAATATTCTCACAATATTTGCAGAGAAAAAAAAAAGCAAAAGAGGGAGTGTTCTAAATCGCGTTTATTTACAATTTTCTTGATGTTTCTTATTTTCGAAAAATTAATTACAGGTAAATAAGAAAATTTTATATTATTATATGACTTATCCTTTGATGTTTGAATAGATATAAATATCTTGTAGAATTTCTGATTAATTATCATTGGTAGCAGAGCTCGTGGTGAGTCACGCTCACGCTGCGGATTTGTATGATAAAACCAGGAACTTCTCTGTGCATGAATATATACTTGAGAGTATTTGAAGTTAACATTAAATAATATTAGTTATTCTTTATCTGATTGTTATGTAAATGTATTTTATTTGTCAGTTTAAAACGTGATTATAATAATGAAAAGAATATTTTTTTCATTGTCCAACTGGTTTTCATTACAACTTCCTGCAATATCATTAAAATTATTGTTTATTTTTCTTCTTTATTTATGGATATTATTGCTTAATTTTTATTCAACCCGAATCATTATCGTTATGTGAATATATATTTATGCATCGGTGGAAAATAATTATTGTGTATGTATATATTTATATTATGTTACTTTGTTGGTTGAATGAAATAAAATTTTTACGGTCGTTCACTTTCCTGCCAATTTTATATTTATGCATATTTATATGTAAATATTTATAAGTTGTATTTACTGAGCTATTTAAAGCCTTGACCCATATGTTTATTGATATATTGGAGTAATTTTTAATGAATTTTAACGGTTTCTTATTATAAATTATTAATTATTAATTGAATGTGTGAATGGATTTTTAGTTTGTTTTTATCTACATGGAATTTAATCTGTTATAAGTGAACATTGTTTTGGAACGAGGAGAATGAATAATAGTATTATAATTTATACTCACGTATTTTTTGTTCTTTCGGGGTTTGTATATTATTTGATTCGCAAATTCACGCTGTTGATTGAATTGGTAGTCACGTTTATTTTTGCCTTTCTCTCTCAACAAAACCAGGTAGGGAGAAAAATATCAACAGGTTATTCCCCTTTGCAGACTATTTGAAGTCAACAGTTCAAATAACACTTTCCACCGGTTAATTTTTTTTTTATTATTATTGCTTTCTATAATTTAAAAAAAAATAACACAATGATGCTAATATAGAAAGAGGTGGAATAAACATCAGAGAACAATCATTGTTCTCAATTAGTACGTCTTTATCACTGATGAAATGAATTGAAGCTTAAATATGAATTTTAATGCAAAAAAATCATTTTCAAATAGACTCTACTCCACAAAAAAATAATTTCTCAATAAATTTTTATTAATTTCAACTAATTATAAATATAATTTCATCGAAAAACACAATCCAATAAATCAATTATGAATGGAAAATTATGCTAAAATAAATTTGATAGAAAAAAAAAATTATTCGCAGAATCAATTTTACAAAATCAAAATAATTTTTTAAAATTAATTGTAATAACTCATTTTCACCTTCAATTTCGACAAATTATTTCGATATCAATTCGACTTTTGAGTACAATTCAAAAATGAAACTTTATCAAAGAGGCAAAAAAAAATTTTGAAGCAAGAATCAATGTTCAAAATAATATATCAATGTATGTGAATTACATCAACACATTGTTGAGTATAAGCGCGCGAAAAAAAAAAAAAAAAACAACATACCAACAAGACATCGACACCGCACGTTTGTGACTGCCACAACGAAACTGAAATGGAAAACGACTTCACATTGGTAGCCTCTCCACCAGTGGCTTTAAGTCATCACTTATACCTTCTATACTACCTATATGCGTGACTCTACGAAGAGAAACACGCTCTCACTTATTCCCTGTTTCAATATATCCCTCTCTTTTGTGCGCACACATTACTGCCGACCCACAAGAGTTTTGCTGGACAATTAAATGTTATTTTACATATACTATAATAATATTTATTTTTCATACTCAGAAACTATGAGTCCCATTAGAATTGACACTGAACAGTGGCAAGGTATATATTATCATCTGCCACATCAGTTATCAATACTATCTCCAATTAATATAGTAACTACGGTATAGCAATAAACAGACTGAGTAATATGAGTAAGTCAGGTATATAACGACGTAATCATAAAGTGAGATCTCTACCACTTTATTTTTAGTTGATTTTATTCATTGAATTTTTTTCGTACCCATTTCACCCTAACATCATGAAACATGATAGAATTTTTTTAATTGAAACAAAAAGAAGTGTGGATATTTTTTATATTATTCTCAGTAATATCTATTTTTGTTTTTTTTATTTTTTCCATTTTTTAATTATTATTTGTTAATTATTGTTGTCCTATGTTGTGTTGAAACGTCATGACAACGTTTGTGCATGCAGAAAATTGCTTAGAACAAAAAAATAGGTTGCATATATCGATTGTACTTTGTGGTATTTAATAGTAAATAATTTATTTATGATATTTAGAGAATCGATGCTGGTCATTGGTATTGCTTGGAAGCTGTGTATACAAATTTTTATTTCTATTTTCATTTATGTTTACTTACTTGTATTGCTCTAGACAGATAAACATTCAAATCTGCTACATATTAGTTGATTTTTGGCGACCATACAAATACATAATTAATATATAAAATATGTTATAATGTTGAAGAATTGCTGGAATGAATTCAATATCAAAAATAGATTTGTATTTTATAAATACATATACATACCTATACTTACATATCTTTAGAATTTCATGTGCCCTAGTCCACATATTATAACGGTATATAGTTAGCCTCGTTATCATTTCCATCGTCTTATAGACTGAATAGAAAAAAATTATGCAATAGAAAAATTATGGTATTAGTTATCACCGTAAATGTTACCTTATTGATTTGTGTCACCATTTTTTTATTTCTAAATTTCTTTAAGAAAATCTTTCGCAATGGTTATCAATGAAAATGTTCAAACATTTCCGGCTGTTCATATACATACATATATATATATGTATATATATATATATATATATACGTCTGATTTTCAAAGTAATACGTTGCTTCGCGCTCTTCCTCGTAGCGCCATCTCTCGCCCAACTTTTCAATCGGTTGAATTGTTTTTCCAGATAAACTGTCTATACAATTACTGTACAGATATAAATGCACCTGAAAGCAGAATAATAATGTTAATGCTACTATTCAATAGAAATTCTTGTAATCACCATCAACAAAAATATTTAAACATTCTTAGTCTTTTATAGTCTCGATATGAACTCTGATGAAAACTCCATAATGCTCTGATATTCAAATAAGTTCGTTATTTCGCGCTCTTCCTTCACGGCGTCTTCTTCGTCTCTTTCTGGCACACTGCACATCTTTTTACTGTTGTGAACAGACCTCAATACAGTATTAAAATGTACATATATTCGATTATATAGCACAAAACGTTGTGGATAGGAGCATAAAGATGCCAAATGCGGTTGATATCAGCTTCATTCAAGATGGCGGCTCTTGTTGAAATAATCATAGTTGAAAGGTGCGGTTTTTTATTTACAATCAATCGTTAATAATTGAAATTGATAATTGTTAATACATCGACCATCCTCAATAAATAGTGAATTGATTAAAAAATTATTTATAATCAATTATCAATGTATATGTTTTAATGGACAATAAAAGTGATGTTTGTCAGCTGACAAATGTTTACTTAATTGTTGAAAACACACACCGTGTGTGAATTGAATTAAAACATTCGAACTTATCAATTGGAGTTTTTTTTTTCTTCGAGATAGCTGTGTGAATATTAATCAGAATATAAATTGATGAAATTGGCATTCGTTGAATTGTGGAAGGACATTTTTTTTCATCATGGAGAGAATGAAAGAACAGGGCTGGTAAAGTGAAAAATTATTTCAATTTTTAATTGACTATTGAAGAATATTTTATTTATTCAATTTTATTCATTGTGTTTATTGAAGAATTAATGTTTATATTGTTACGGGAATTATATAGATATTTTTTTATTGAATAAATAGGTACCTGACAGAACAGGGATTCAATATTGTAAGCGATAATGGCGCTATCAATGATGTTTCGCGACTTACGAAGCGTGCGCTAGATGTGAGTAATTTTCGTACATATTATTAATATTGAAGCTTTTTCTAACATAAACATATGTTATTGCATTATATTATTATTTTATTTACAGCTGGATCTACGTGAAATTGGTAGTGGTGATGGTGATATCACTCAGGGTAATTTGATACTTCAGATACAAAAACTTCGCAATGTTGCAGCACCAAAAAATAATGAAGAATCGCGTGCTGCACCGCGTATGCTTAAATTATATTTAACTGATGGTAAAAATAATTATCAGGCAGTAGAAGTAGAAAATATATCATCGATAAGGTAATCATAATATTTTCACTGGATAATTTAATTCTATTGAGAATATAATTCTTTTTTTTTTATTTTGCATTCAATTTATATTTCAACACAGTTTGAATACTTCGCCTGGTACGAAACTTTTATTGAAGCCCGGCACTGTTGCAATGTCTCATGGAATGATTTTATTGCGACCGTCAAATATTGCTTGTGTTCTCGGTGGAAAAGTTCCGACTCTAATTGAAAAATGGGAATTGAATCGAGTGCGTTAAAGTTTCCACACAGTAAAATTTGAACACTAATATAACTTTTGTATGTTTGAATAAAATTTACTGACAATAGTTATTTTTGTAATAGAAACTCGCGTCACACACGCGTGTAAGATCATCAGATGAAGGTGGACCACCGCCATGGATTCCATTTGGAAAGAAAATTATCCGAGTCACTGAAAATGACAAACAATTCAAAGCTTTAGCTGACAAAGACAGCGCTGGCAAAGACAACAGTGAATTTGAAGCACAGCGTCAAGATGCTATTGCCGAAGCGGCGCGACAAGGCAGTAAGAAAGTATTCGGAGGTGGAAATAAACAACTATTAGATCATACCGTACAGAGGATAGTTGAACAAGGTTTCACAATTGAACAAGCTGAATATGCATTGAAAGTTAATCGTAACAATGTTGATCGTGCTCTGAAATCATTACAGCGCAATGACAATAAACACAAGTATTTAATTTTTTTTCCCGCACAAATAAAAGCATTTTGTATTGACTCGACTACATTTTAACGTTCAATTTTTATTTATACAGCCCACGTGAACCACGTGAACAAAGAGAGCCGCGTGGAAAACGCTTTGAAAAAAAATCCGAGGAGACAAAACCCAGCAGTGGTAAAGTTCATCTATTTGATTTTCTTGAGGACAAATTACGAACGCAATCCGATCCTGTTGAGACAACGACACAATATGTCAGTAGCGAAACTTTTGGGAATTCCAGATTTGATAATCAAACAGAACGGAGTGATTATCGTGGTATGGACGGGCCGTCTAACAAAGGTGGAAGGTAAAAACTGTCATAAAAATTTCTAGTTGCATAATTTAGAGCAAAAGCATAATGTAACTTAGTGAAAATAAGTAATAGCTCAATTTTCAATTAAGAGGAGCAGATAAAAATCATTTTTCTTTCAATATCTCATTCAGAATCCAGAAGGGTGGCCGTGGTGGTTATCAAGCACCACCGAGACATTCAGACGACACAAAATTTCCAAAACGTAATAATGAAAATTATAATACGACACAATATGGAAATTATTCAGCGTCAAATAATTCAAATCAAGGGAAGCCACCGAGATTCCAGAGAAATCAGGATACCCATCATCAGCAAGATCAAAATTTCCGAGGAAATCATGGAAGAGTTGCACAATCAAATGATCGTAATAGAAATACATTTGGAAATTCACGTGGCGGTTTTCACAGTAATGTAAATGATAACTCTGGAAGTTATCCAAAAAATACAAAAAATCAAAGTGACAGTAATAATCGTCATTACAATCAGTTTGAAAGTGAAACTAGTAATCGTCAAAATTACGATACTTCACATTCAAAACAAAATCGTTCACATCATCCTGATACAATTACATCAAAAACATACACAACAAATGTACCCGACAGAAGTTATAATGATTATCAATCAAATCGTTATCAAACAAATGATCTAGATATTACTATGACGATTCGATGTAATTCGAATAGAGGTGGTGGTGTCAGTGGTACTGGACACAAAAATGTAAATGATTATAGCAACAGTAATCGTAATGGTGCCAATGAACTATCAAATGGTGTGTGGGTATGGAAAAAAGGCGATCAGTGTATGGCTAAATATTGGGAAGACAATAAGTATTATAATGCTGAAGTAACTGCAGTTTCAACTCGCACTTGTGTTGTACAATTCAAAGACTTCAATAATTATGAAGAAGTGTTACAAGCGGATTGTATACCTATTACCGAAGATATTGTCCAAAATTTTCCAGTCGCATCTGATGATCATCGGCGTCAAGATCATCGTTCGGGATATCGTTCACAACGTCATGATCAAGGTTACAATACAATGGGTAATATGGAATTCCGTCGCGGTGGCGGTGGTGGTTCTGGTGGCACACGAGGATTTAATAAAAAACGAGCACAGCAACGAAGTGCCCAGCCAATTTATCAACCGCCTGCACAACGCAGATAATTCAATCAGATCTCTTTACACTTCACTGCAGTTAACTCTATAGCGATACTTAAAATTACTGTCGTTGACATAATTGTGCAGAAGAATAAAAAGAAATAGGCTGAATATCCTGTCGTGTATCAATGTGACGACATTCGTAAGATGTAATTTTCGAAAGTTAACTATATTCTAGCTTCACCAATAATATACGTAAAAAAAAAAAGAGTCTTCTTGAATTTTGTGGCCGTTTCATAGAATTTAAGAGAACATTGATGATATCAATTAAAATGAAGAATAAAGTGTGATTATATATATATATATATATATATATAAATATATTTCACTTGCCAAATCGCGTTGCGACGCGTGTTTACCTCTCTCTTTCTTGTTCTCCAGTACACGTGATGAATCTCCAGTTGAAACTAGTCTTATGTACTAGATACAAATTACAGTTGGCTGAATCATGAACTTTTTCTATTTTACACAAAATGTTTTCATTGCTTATTTACTGTTGTAATTAAGAGCGAGAGTTATTCATCGTTTTGCATTAAATAAAAATGTGTTTCCACTTTTATTAATATACAATTACTACTTACGAGGAATTGTACCATTCGAAAAATGATACCCACGTAAAAAGAGAAGTAAATGCACATTTGATATATTCAAATGGCTATACTAATTTTGCTTAGAGTATCTTACATTTGTGTCCCAAGTTTCCATTGTATTATATATTTATTGAAAATTAAACGTGACAACTCATTTGAGGGAGAATACTTACGTGATGACTTGAAAAATTTCATTTCTTCTAAAATAGTTGGAGATTAAGTGATGGTTTTTGGAAGTGGAATAATTTGATTTTACGTATTTCTCCCATAGCCGAGGACGCCATTTTGCGCGCCCATATTCATCTTCGTACGCCATTTTAGTATGCTCTGGTGCTGCCCTCTGAAATATCCACATAGAGATGCGCTTTGATGCAGTACTTGACAACGATTGGCTATCAATTTGTAATGACGTTAAAATTCATATCTTGATTGGCTAATTCGGATCGTGTGACCTGTGTCTGCGACAGCTGTTCAATTACATGAAAACTCACCCTAACTTCAGATAAAAATAAACTATCAACGTAAAAATGAGTGGCGGTACGCTAAAAATTGTTCGGAATTATGATTGAGAAAGTTGAAAATTGAATAAATAAATAAATAATTGAACATATAATCACTGGTGTAGTGTGAAATAATTAGCGGCATCTCAACGGGGTGCAAAAACCCTGGAGATGCCGCCGCTATCTGGGGGATTTGGTGAGCGGATTGAGGTTAGGATTTCAAATTACTTACTACACAAATATAATTTACAAATTTGGATATATTGTTTAGATACTTATTGATATTTTTGTTTTTTTTTTATTGACAAAAGGAGTACGAAGTACTAAATCTTCTTGGTCGAGGTGGTTTCGCAAGCGTTTATCAAGCAAAATGCCGACGAACTGGGATCGAAGTTGCTATCAAAATGGTATGTAGATGTTTTAATGAATGTTTGTTGTGTTATTACTTTAGCAGAAATACACAGAAGTGGCAAAGATTTGAGAGAGATTTCTAAGTCTACTCTCTACACCGAAGCAAATACACTTTGTTGTGCTGACAAATTGAGTATAAGCAGTATTTATCTTTCAGATCGACAAAAAAAAGATGCAAGCTGCTGGTATGGTGGGTCGAGTACGCCAGGAAATTGGGATTCATTCACGATTAAAGCATCCAGCAATTATAGAGCCATATACATTTTTTGAGGATGAAAATTATGTTTATTTAGTACTTGAACTGTGTCATAATGGCGAACTCCAACGTTTTTTACGGTCTCATCATCCTAATGGTTTCCCTGAGGATCAAGCAGCGAAAATTATGAAACAAGTTGTACAAGGATTATTATATTTGCATTCACATCAAATATTACATAGAGATATGTCACTTGCAAATTTATTATTGACAAAAGATATGCAAGTTAAAATAGCAGACTTTGGTTTAGCAACGCAATTAACGAGACCTGATGAAAAACATATGACTATGTGTGGAACACCAAATTACATTTCTCCAGAAGTATGTTGCAATTTTCAACCATTTTTTAATTTCCGCATTCTTTCTATCCATTGTTTACTATTTTTATTGTAATACTCCAGGTTGCTACAAGATCTTCTCACGGTCTTGAAGCAGATGTATGGGGTTTGGGTTGTATGTTATACACTCTATTAGTTGGTAAACCGCCATTTGACACAGACGCTGTTAAACGTACATTAGCACTTGTAGTGATGGCAGATTATAAAATTCCCACGCATCTTTCTGACAATGCAAAAGATCTCATTGAACGTTTATTGAAGAAAAATCCACGGGAGAGAATTAAATTGCGCGAAATTCCCAAACATCCATTTATTGCTTCCATTGATAAATATCAACATTATCAGGTAAATAATTATCACAAATAATTTATTTGTATTATTGACCACATCAATATCCATTTATTTATTTATCCACCTTTATTTAAATAGGATAAAGTTATATTGACTAGAGCAATATCCAGTGATTTGATGGTTGATTCAGGATTGGGCAGAACTTTATCATCACTCGGACGTACACCTCGTCTTCGCTCCCGTTCGGAGGAGCGAGTATCGATGGTACCACCTCTCGCATCCCATTTTACAGCTCGCAGTGATCCAACTAATACACGTAATAGCAATAAAAATCTACAAAATAATTATGGATATCATGGAAAACATGTGGATTATTGCGGTGAAGAAACGTCTGTACTCTCCGGCATTCCACAACCACCATTAAGTAGAATATTTTCACAAACATCACCTGATAGCGTTTACGATGGTGGTCATGAGAATAATGAACGTGAGAAAAGCGATCGAACTAAACGACTTGAACAACTGGGTGTTAAGCATCAATGTATAAATGAGGCTGAGGCAAATATCAAACTCCAAATTTCGCCATTTAATTCAGAAAGACTTTTACCAACGCGACATCGCACAAAAAATGCAGTGTTGACAATTTTAGACAATGGAGAAATATCTATTGAATTCATAAAGAAGAAAATCGGAAAAATGGTGAGGAAAAGATTTATTTCGAAGTAATCGTCGAAAAATCTGATGCTTTGTATAATTTTACGATGGGAATTTTTTCTTTTTTTTTTTCATTTTTTCAGGAGCGCATTAGCGAAGTTTGTCGAATATCGAGCGATGGTCTACGGATACTTTTATATAAACCCACGGATTCGAGAACAATTGGCGATTCACCACCGCCAATTCCAACTTGTGGCGCTGACAATATTTATTCATATGAAAATTTACCGTTACGGCATCATCGTAAGTACCTGTATGCCGCCCGATTCGTCAATCTTGTGAAAGCGAAAACGCCTAAAGTAACCTTATACACACTACGTGCTAAATGCTTATTCATGGAGAATGGACCACATCCGGATTGTGAAATACATTTTTATGACGGAGCAAAAGTAAAAAAATCACATTAAATTCGATATTTACATTTTTCAAATGAATAGATAAATAACAATTGATTATTTACAGGTGACACGAGTGGATACTGTTGTAAAAATTACAGACCAAATTAGCGGTATCACTTATACAGAAGGAAATATACCAGAAGATTTAGAACCATATTACGAACATTATTCAGAGTGTTATCAAAGATGTTTATTGTTAGAATCAACATTGGCTTCGTTGCAATCGGCAACGGGTCACTCATATTTCCCAGCAATCATTGGACGTCGGCCACTGACGGCCCTAAACAGTACACCCAGCTCAAAGGGAAAAGAAAACATGTCACGTACACCAAATAGTCCACCAGTTATGGCGTCATTTGATGCCACATGTTCAGTTATGTCTGCAATAACATCACGATCGAAAAAAACACCATCTGTTCGTTCATCACATTATGGTTTCAATCAAGTAACTGTTCCGGGAATTGGCGTTGCCATTCAATTACCATCAGGTGATGTCAAAGTTGAATACAAAGATGGTTGTTCATTAACTGTAAGTCCACAGAGTTGTGGCGGTGGAATATTATATGAAAGTGAGAATGGAATGGTCACGAAATATTTAAAGAATCATCACAATGTTGAGGTGCCTCAAGAGATTAAAGAAAAATTGCGGCATTTGCCGACAGTTATTAAGTATTTGGTACAACCTCGCCATCGGAATTTACGATAATTTTCTACAATAATTATACATACATATATATGCATATACCTAAATAATTTTAATTGACAAATACAATTTGTATAATATAGAGATTTAATATGAAAGCAATTTATATCAGAGCATTTATGTATCAGATTATACGAATGTAATAGCTCATAAATTGTTTTATTATTTTTTTTTAATATGTAAATCAAACAGATTTAAGATGTAGTTTTCAATAAAACATATATCATCAATATTTTTACCTGTTTATATATAAAAAAATTGAAAAGAGAAGGGATCACGTGCCACTCCGCTGCTCTTGTAACATGTATTAATGTTATCGTTTTAAAACACGCGACTCTAGGAAATAGTTTGAATATTTATTATATGAAAATTATTTACACATAATTCCGTTTCATTCATTGACCTTTACCAAGAATCCGTCTATTATATACTATTCATTCACTACTCCATCATTTCTATTCTATCACCTTTTTTTCCTTTCTTTTCATCTTTACTACAGACCTTTCACCTCATAACGTAAAATATATGTTCCCGCTACTCACAACAATGACCCAACGGGGGAAAAAATAAATAGTAAAATCTACGCTCTCGTAATCCCGTTACTATTGTCCGCCATCTTGAATTCATTCAGCTTATCTCCATTCTACGTGTGCAGCCAAGTCCAATGAACGTACAATTCACATCAAAATAAATCTATATATACATATTTACAAACAAACGAAGGAAAAAGTACAGGCATTTAATAACAAAATTCTGTATCTGAACTACAATTTTTTTGTAATAAAATTTATTATTAATTGATCAATGCATTTATTTGTGAAACAATGAGATATTTTTTTGTACAAATAATGAGCAATCTGTTACAGGGTAACGCCTGTGAATTACTTTCCACATCGAGAAAAATGAGTGAGGTATATAATTACGAGAATAAACAACGAGCGTGACGTGTCACCACTACATTAATACATAAGTATTGTGTGGGATGCTATTTAGAAGGCAATAAATTGTGCCCTTCAATTATAACTTTTAATTGATGACCACAGTTATCACGAATTCATTTTATACATTGCTGTGTTAGCAACATAACCTCACTCATCACTGCACAATACTCCACAACGATCAACATTGAATAAAAAATGGGTAAATTATTGTTAATTTATAACCAATAAACTTGAAGATAAGCTTCTCCCACTCAATAAATTGAAGTTTGTTGCTATTGGTTCAATTTATAATCGTTGATTCATGATTCTAATCTTATCGCGAGCTCATGACGATTGTGGTTGGATAGATATTAGTCATTGGTATCATTGGTGTGTTAATAACTCAGTTTAGATTTATTTCATAAGTTAATTTGTAGGTGTTGAGTATTTAATAATACGTTACAATTATTATTTGACAAACGATTTTGATGCAATGACAACAAGTGATCGATTTAAAGACGACAATGATCGTGTCACAGTTATGATTCCATTGAAGAAACGAACTATGAGTAGTAATAGTGTAGATAGGTATTCAGAACATAGTCTTCATGATTTGGATATAGATGACAAGTCGTACAGTGAGTTCTCTAATTAAATTGTTAGTTACATTTCGCTGAGAAATTTGTGCATATATTTAATACAATGGAAGTGTGAAAGATGGCTAATCGAGTTGAAAATAGATATTGTGGACGAACACCATAAACATTAGAGGATTAATTAATAACACAAGATGTTTTCTTTTCAGGGAGTGTGTGGAACGAATGCATGGCCAGAGTGCCGTATGCAACACTGATAGCCACAATAATGTGTTGTTTAGGTGTTGGAGTATTTTGTGGCACGATGTATAGAGGTGCTACACTTACTGCATTGATGATGGATCAGGTATTTACATACAAGAATGAATTTATTGATATTAAAATTACTGAAATATTGTTCGGAGGAATAAAAGTATTACTCAGTGTCCACAGTTAATTGTTCTTTTTTTTAATAAAGGTATTTCATTTGAGACTGGGCTGGTTAGAAGCGTTGCAATTAATTTTTGCGACTGTTGGTGCCTGCATGGCTGCATTGGGATTTATGATTTTGTGCGTTGGTTGTTTGGCAACTGGTGCTACAAGACACAAAGTTTATAGAGCTTGGAGATCGAGAGTTGGTGGACGTATTTCATGTGCCGTTGTGAGTATTAGATATATCAAATTTATTGACTTATGTTCTGATTTAATTCCACTCAATTTCAATTTATCATTCTTCTTTTTGTTGCAGTTCATGACCATCACTTATATTCTCCAAATAGCTTGGCTCCTTATTTTCGCATTTTTAGTCATCATTACACTTATTTTTACAATATTCTGGAATTTGTGTGAAAATCCACGCGTTCAACGACTCGAAGATTGCATCAACTTTACTCAATTCAGTGAGTAAAAAATGTCCAATTAATTGTAACAATTGTGATGTCAATTTCTATTATCAATATGTTATTGAATATTCGGATTTCTTGTACAGGTTTCATGTTTCCGAGCAATATAAGAGATGACGATATGAAAATATGTGGTTCACAAGAAGTGAAATTATTTTGCAAGGATTACGTGGAGAAAGCGGAAATAATGTTTATTCTCGCCACTGCTGCCTCAATGCTGGTCATTCTCAGTCTAATTCACTATTTAATGTGTTTGTCGGCGAATTATGCTCACATTCGTGATCATGAGAAGTTTCAAGAGCTCCAAGAACTCCAATATTTACAAGATCCAGGTGATGGTGACTCGCCACAACATGGTATGGGCACATTGAACTCTCATCATCGTAGTAAAGATCGTTTTTAGGATACGGCCCGCGAGATCTTCGCTTTGAGTCCCACTTAAATACAATTTTATAAAATTATCTGGAGACTGTGAGATTATCAAATTATCGACGAACCGAATGATAAATATTCAGGTTATACCCAATGAATCTCATGTGCGTTTGCAAGATTCATTTCATGATTTGGGTTCTCAAGAACCTGAAAAAAAAAAAATATCGAACAAATATTGTCCTAATTCATTCCATTATCATATATATTTAGGAATTTCTCATTGATTGGAAGATCTTGCGGGTAATTTATGCCGTCCATTAGTCTGTGACTGTCTTTTCTATGAATTTGCAGCCGGTGATTGAACAAAAAAAAATAGAATAGAAAATCATTTTTTAGGGGTTTCAATATTAAAGATATCTTCCAACTTATAGTATTGTTCATCGTGAAAATATTTGTGATGAATTTCGGCTGCATCTAAAATTGAGCTTTAAATTAATAATGTGTAAGAACTTCATCTCAACGCAGTATATTTTAAACAAAAGTATTTCATCATGTTCATTTTCACATTGTGTTTAACGTGTCAAAGTTCTTGCATTCGAACAGCTTTTTTTTAAAACTAATTATCAACTTTTCTATTTTTGTATTTCTGCTTCTCATTGAACGTACAATAATTATTTTAACTGGGGATCAAACTATTCAATATGATATACGATGTGGCTACATATTTTAATCCACGCCTGTTGTCAATTTATGGTAAAATATGAAATATATATATTTTACATGCGTTCTATTGCGCGAGAGTTTTTATTAGTCGATGGAGTACAAATTTTCGTGGTTTTTTGAGGGCTACATTTTTATTATCAAAGCTACAGTTATATACATTCCAATTCCATTAGTTACTGTTGCATGGTTACATTTAATACATTTTTGTCCGCATATAGTAATTTTAATACATGGTAGTCTCGCACAGGAGTATAATACTCCATTATTTCACTTTAATATGTCTCAGGCATAACATTTCAAATTTTCTTCTTCGTTTTTATATATAAATATTGATTACAAAACATTGATTAACGTTTGCATTCATGCGTACATATTCAAAAGTATTATATGCTCTATTTGATTTTTATAGACGCTCAAAAATTTTTAACAAGAAAAAGACAATTTATATATATAAATATATGTATACAATATAGATACATAATACTTATTATTAATACACATATACATATATTAAATCGTTGTGAGTCTTTTCGACGGCTCTTTGCGATATTTTAAAATTGATATCAATATAAAAGAAACAATAGATTTTTTATTTTCAGCGCATATTAAATAGCAATAAAAGACATTTGAAATTGAAAATTTCATTCCTATATTCGTACAATGAAATATTAGCGAAAATTGTCGGCATATCAATAAAATCTATGGATTTAAAAGAGAAAATTGTAAGTCTATGTCTCAATAATTACGTATTCTATTGTATTCCATATTGGAGAAAAAAAAAAAAAGAAATAGTTGAAATAAAAAAATTAACTGAAGCTATTTTTTCTAATTGTTAATTTTTATACATAGTGAAAATTTTCATTGGACTTATCTATTTACACTCGACTTAGTTTAGTTATCGTCATTGAATCAAAATATGGCAAATTCATATAGATTAATCATCATCAATTTGAAGATCAAGTTCTAAGTCTAGTGCGTTCACCTCTTGGAGAGTATTGATGAACGTATATCGTGAAAACAACATGTACAGTTTACGGAACCAAACGTATTGTGATTTGTGAGCACTCATTGCAGTCTGGAATATTACAAAAACACAATAAGAAGTATATTAAAAATATTTTTATTGTGTATGATAAGATTATACTCTTACGCGTATAAGCTGTCGTTGTTCATAAGTGACCAAATACCAATAGGAAGACGTCAATAAACTGATTGGTAAATCCAAAAGCTGGACATATTTTCTTATAATGTTAACTGACTCGAGAGCATACAGCTTGCAATCTAAAAAATATTGAAAAACAGAAAAGAACAACGTGAAATTATGAGAGAGAAAAGTCGATAAAATCTTCAACAGTCATTTTCTATTTTAATTATTTTTTTTTTTAATTATAAATAAATTCATACTGACAGGAAGGTACTTTTTTCTCTATGCACAATGAAGCGATTGCATAGAACAAGGATATATGGTTTTTATGGCCGCTCACGCCATGCTTATCGAAGGTAACTACTGCATTTATTTTATAAATTTCTATATAATGCAAAATGTGTTGTGCGACAATTTCGCCCGGCCATTGTACTTTAGGATCATCAGGTAACTCTGAGTTCCTGAAAAATTAATTTTAACATCAGCATCATTCATATGCAAGCGGTGTATTTCACCGGAAATATTGCCGGAATCCAGTTGTTCATTTTTCCTACTGGTTATTCATCAAGAAGGAAAAAAAAGTACTTGATCAACTGGACTGTGGGCGAATGCACCTTCTCAGAACAATCGCTCATATTCATATCATAATTACATCAAACTACAAAATGAATAATTCAATTCCTTACATTATGATAGTTACGTTTGCTTCTGGTATTCCCATTATTTTAGCAGAAGACCATAATTCTTCTTTTCTTCTTTTATTTCCACCTACAATCACACTTACATATATTGATAAATGCACCATCGGATATGATACAGAAAACCGGAATTCAGATTGGAAAAAAAAATTATTTATGCATATATATATATCCTCTCAGAACTCCCAGTATCACAAACGATACCAGTCCAGTGTGTAAATCTTAATTATTCGTTTCCATTGAATTATAACAACATATCGAAGCCAAAAACTTTTCAATTTCTTTCGCTTTATAAATGTCGCGTCTCAAGAGGATATAAATACATATCTACAATGAATATAATTAATACCAGTTGTGAAACAGAGCAGATAGACATTGCTCATTTTATTTTTTGTAATCCAATAAATCATTGGACCGAAAAACATGACTTCGTCGTCTGGATGAGCAGTAATGAGGAGTATCCTCGAGGGTGGTCCTGGTAATTGCCATGCTCTATGACTGACCCGCTTCAGTATGAAGTAGATGAAAATGCAGAGGAGCAGATATGCAATAGGTGCGACGATAAGCTGCCAAGAAATCTCTCGTACATACCACCACCACCATCGACCAATATCGTTGAATTGTGTGCTGATGAATTGCGATGACAATTCAAAATCCAGCATCCTTTTTGATTTTTCAATTAAATTATTTGGTTCACTACAACATCAACTAATCACCCGGCCCCGTCATCGCCGACAAAGTCGGGCCTTATTCGATCACGGCGGCCGGGGTTAGGTCGAGGACAACCGGATCATCGGAAACTTCTCAGTTAAAAAAAAAGGTTATGTCACCACTTCTATATAAGTTTTCATCGTATAGATAAGGAACTGTTGGGAATGGATATGTGTAGATAAGAAGACCAACCGCTGCTATCTGAATATCCAACTCGGTAGATAATTGCCCATAAATGATATCAAAGTTTTGCCTTACCGACATCGTCAATTCAAAATGGCTGACAATAAAATGGCGGTAAACGGAAACGCCATGTATTAAAACACCATCTATATAATTAGACGGAAATTATTTATTGTTGGATCAGAGAGAAGCATTCTCTCTGGTTGGGTGTATTAAACAGTTGTAAAATGAAGAAGGTAGCTGAAGTTGATATTTTCCGTGATACATCACTGCGATATTTAGGTATATATTTATACACATATATATGGATATATTGAATCATAACCACAATTTTTGATAATTATGTCAACAATTGAAGTGCATTATTATTATTATTGATTGTTATGGAAAGATTTATCTATTGTTAATTTTATTGTTTAGGTTATGCCAATGAAGTTGGTGAAGCATTCCGGCATAATACTCCCAGATCAATTGTTTGGCTTTCCTATATTATTGCGAGTGGTTATGTTATTGGTGATGCATTGCATAAAGGCAAGAAGGAGTATGGAGTGAGTAAATTTTTGTTGATTTAATTTTATATTATAGGTAGGTAATGGCAATGATTAATGAATCGAATCGGTTCAACTGCAATTTTGATCATAGAAAGATTTGGATACGAGCAGGGCCAAGCGTGTCCTTCTTGCAACGTCTGATACACTGATATGGCAAAGTTTTGCATCAGTTATTATTCCTGGAGTGGTTATCAATCGGATTTGTGCAAGTGTACGTTTTGTGCAGAAAAAAACGAAGAATGTAGGGATAAGATATCCATTACTTCCAACTATTGTGGGTCTAGCATGTATTCCATTGATAATTGGTCCAATTGATAATGGTGTTGACCATGTAATGAATATTACATATAGACAAATGACTGGTTATCATCCACATCAAAAGTTGGAAAAACAACCAATGTGATTTTGTTGGTTTATTCGATAAGTAGTATCAATGTTGAATGGAATATTGGATTAATTGCCATTCATTTCATGAATTTGTCTTTTTTTTTACATAGCAATAAATATTTTCATCTGTTCCACACTTGTTTGTTATTGCAATTCACTCCCAATACTCAGTAAATCAATTCAAGTTCATTTTCCCACTAAATTATCCCTTCGCTCTGCAATTATAATTCTAGTTACTCACATAGTAAAGATTAGAATTACTCATCTCAGAATTCAATCTGAGAGATTGATATCAAAGAAATTTTAATTGATTTATAAATAATTTTGTTTAATTATTGATTTATTGATTTATTTATTTATAAATGATAGTGTGTTATCGTCAGAGTGATTACAAGAACATAAAAATTAGTTGAATAATTATTCGTAATGTGGCGCTACAAGTGTGTTTTGAGATGCAACAAAGATGATAGCTTCAAGGGAAATAAATCCACGCTCACTGCTCAGTCCGACTAGACACTATCCATTTCTACTGGCTGACATATCACGCCTGCAATCATATACATCTACTTCACTTGTCTGACGGTTGATTTACAGTAGAGTATGACAGTAGTTATGTACCAGTGAGATATTTCATTGCAAATGAAAGCATATCGATATTATTACACAAGCTGTTATTGAATATACTATAAAATACAATCTCATATGTAAAATCAGAGGAAACGTATGACGGTAATTGACAAAGAAAATTACAAGTCAATCAGTTAATTCGCAAGGTATGTTTGAGAAAATTAATTTATTCATTGTACAAAATTGCGAAAATAAATATAAAAAAAAAGAAAGAAAAATTACCAATTGAAGTGAATTAAAATTGATGAGATCAGACGAGATAACATATTTCAATTAAAAACAAATTTATTTTATTTATATTTTTATTTCTTTATTTTTTAGGGTACGAAGTCTTCGATACTGAAAAAAAAAAAAAATAAATAAAACATTTGCAAAACGAAAGTACATTACAAGTGTGTAACAAAAATAATTACATACCAAACCAATCATTGAAATACGCATAAAGTTATATTATTCTATTCTGATGTATGCGTATATGCTGCGGCATCAGTTTTTGCGGCTTTATGCCGACCACAAAGCAATGGCGGATAATAACTATACAACGTATTTTCAAGGAGTCAGGTAAGTGGTGTAAATGATTTTTTTTTTTTTTTTTTTTTTCCTTTTATTTTCTTTATTTCTGTCTATATGCGCATTAAATTCATTGCCTACCAGCATGAAATAATATCATCGTGGCATTGGTCAAACTGTTATATACTCACAATGTATATGCGTTCACATTTCCATTTTCAATTGTATATGCGGTTTCCATTTCAGGGATCGTAACATGGGAGAAATTGCAAGAGTATAAGTGGATATATATGTATTCATGTATACCATATATATTTACTGCGAACAAATTCGCCATATTTTTTTCATCATATATATATAGACGCCTCTCACTTCATGTATATATATATATAAATATATATATTGTATGAGAAATTATTACCTTTCTATAAGGTACAGTACAATTGAATAATTTCAAGAATTTATTGCCACACCCTCGTCTACAATATTTCCACTTGAAAAATATATAATATAAAATGAAAAGAGAGGAAAACAATGCATCGAAAAAAATGATTATCTTTGTGATTTGATTATTGTTTGTTATTCTGCTTCTATTTTTATTTTAATATTGTGTGATTGGACGGAAATGGAGAAATTGGAATAGCATTCATTGATGTATTTACTTGTGATGTTTGGTAAATTGTGTTAGTTTCTTTATTTTATTCTCATGAATAATTAAATTAATGAGTGTACAAAAAAAAGTACAATGTGGAATTTTGGACATTTACTTGTGTACAATTATGAAATATTATCGCAATCATTACCCATGAACAATTATTACAATGGAATAAAAATACGACAATATATTTAACTCAAGTTTATTATGATATTAAGAGTTCAAATACTTTTTTAACATATTCACTACACTGTAAATTCAAGTGATTCACCAAAACGTTTTATTCCTTATCTTTATAGCTATTGTATATTCGCTTTTTAAACACTCAGAAACGTTTAATTTTTTTAATAGACTATTAATATGTAAAACGTTTCAAATGTTTGACCACTGATTGCAATATAAAACACGTGGATTTGTGGTATAAATAACAATTAATCGTTCAACAAAATATTCCTCATTCATATTCAATTACAAATAATATAAATCATATTTTCTCATTGAAATTAATATAAACCATTCAAATTAACTTGATATCATTATTGTTTTTATTTCTTTTTATTTTTTCATATCATGTCAATAACTGTCACGTAAAAATCTCTCAATGTATTTTACTCTCTATTAGCCAATAACAAATAGCACACTACAAATTCCACTTTTAAAAATCGCCATCAAAATTTTTCCACCCCGAAAAAATATTAAAAAAATAAAAATCAATTTGAACAATAAAAATAAGAATTAACATCCAATTTTTCTAATACCACTTACAACTATACCAACATCCCCTCAATCTTCAATTCATTTATTCTCCATCCAACCAATCATTGCTCGTATCAACTAAAAACTTCTCTTTCCTATTTATCATTCAACTTTGCAGCTTTGTAAAATTAAATGTCACACTTCAACACCTATTTTCTCAACATCACAATCTTTTCATTTATATATAAAACTATATCTTTATACATAGAACAAAAGTGTGAGACTTCATACATCTGAATGTGAAATAACCTGTGGCATTTTCCAAGCACACATACATATATATATATATATATATAATTTAAAGCGCAATGTACTATTATATAGCGCGAAGAGTACTTATGTTCAGTTCATGCACTCGCACGCGGGGATCGATAGCCAACCAGTCACGAGGCGGCACCATCGGCAGCAGCCACCGCGTCCGTTTTGCGCTACCGCGAACGGAAGCCGCGGCCCCCAACACACTCCCCTTCACCTAACACAATATATATATATACAAATATATAAATGTATATATACATAATATTTTTCTTCCCTTTGGAGTGTGTGTTGTGAGTTTATATATTGCATACCGACACGGACTTGAACATTGCGCAGCCATTCCGCTGCCATCTCTTATCAAAATCTGGGGGTGAATCCACGCCCCGCGCGACCAATCCAAGTTACTCTTGCGGGGGTGCTCATTCTCCTATGGGCGTGACTTAATATATATTGGGTTCTATTACGGCCTACTGGTGGAGGGCCCTGCTTTTGCTCGAGGTGGGGTTCCCAGCCGCAGGTGCGGCCAGTTGGCTGGCGAACCTCGAGGCGAGTGCGAGTTCACGGGATTTGTAAAAACGAGGAAAAAAAAAGATAAAAAAATAAATAAATAAATAAAAAAAAAGCGCGCGTGCACAATTGAACGAGACACACAGTTATTTATTATCTTTAAACTCGTTCAATTAATTTTAATGCATTGTATTCCTATTTATTTTCATGTCGCAAATTTTGGTTTCAATAATTCTGACTTAATTCACGTGCGATAAATATTTTCCTCTTTTCATCCTGTCACGTGCGTTGATGAAAATTGATATTGAAATAAATTGATAATATTTGTTTTGCGGATATAGTTTGGAATAAGTGTACGGGATTGTTTCAATTTTTTTTTCTCTATTTTTTTTTTTTTTTTGTCATTTAGTTTGTGTATTGTGTGCAACGAGGAAATTTGTGTGGACAAAATTTATTGTGCATATCAATATTGAGGAGAATATTTACATATATATGTATTCGTATATTTATTCTCATTTCTGTTTGATATATGGAGAGAGATGAGTGATGCTGAAAATGATCCGTCGCAACACGAAACGCAACGACGGTATTTAAATAACAAATGTTGGACTGTTGTTCAATATTTATTGTGACCATTGTAGGGTTATTATTCTGTTGATATATATATAAAAAAAAAAAAATAGTGTTGCTTTTTTTGTTCATTCATTGGTGAAATGAGAGAGTGCAGAGTGTAATAATAAATTATTGGTGTCATTATAATGATAATTATTGAATGTATAATCGAAGGAATGTAATGCAAAACTGAAACGGAATTTATATCATCATTAATAATAAATCATAATATCATTAAATTGAATTATATATTTGTCAAGTTTATCAACGATAAAATAGAAGGAAGAAAAATAAGGGGGTTAATGATAAATTAATTCGATGGATTAATTTTGTGCAGTGAAAAATAAATTTTAACAAAATTGACACATCAATTCTCAATTTATTCTGTCTAATTTTTTTATTTAAATTTATTTATTTATCATTTTTTTTTTCTTTTTCTTCTTCCAATAAATTTTTATACTCAGTGCAAGTGTTGTAGAGTTTTAATATACTCCGGTAAACTTTTTGGTAAATATATTTATATATATATATATATATATATATATATATATATGAATAGATATAAAAGTGTGATAATTTTGGTGCGTGTGTGATTGATATTGGTGATACAAAATAACGTTTAAAGTGGGTGCGCTGGGGCCCGCGGGACCGTTCGAAAGATACGGCCCATTGGACGGACGTATTGTTGGTGGGTCTGAAACAGTTGAAAGAGTGGGGGCGGCCGCTGCCGCGACTGGGGAGGTGGAGGGGTACGGTGCCGCTGGGGCTGGGGGAGGTGCCCCTTTGGTTGGCGCAAGCGGCACCCCCCGAATAAGGGAGGCCACCCTCGGGGGCCCTCGTTGTGCTCCCCTCGCACTTACCCAGGCCCACAATATTGGTAAGTTTTATTTTTAATATTAAATAAATACTACAACTACTTTTTTCTTTTTTTTTTCGTTTATATTAATCCTAAATCTGGATTTTGAAAACATGAATAAATAAAATTATCAATCTCCTGAATGGATTATTTTCAAGGAATTGTTTTGTATTATATATGTGCGGAGAGAATTAATTTTTTGCACAAATATTTTAACAGTAAAAATGATTTATAAAATAATATTGATATACCAGGTGGGGTAAATGTATTTTTAAATTTTAATTGGAATTAAATGTTCGTGCATTCGATTGGGGGTTTTTTTTTTTTTTTTTTTTTTATCAAGCGATTGATTGTGAAGTCAATGAAGATTGTAAACTGTTTACATTTGGTATGGAATGAGGGATATTTATTTTTATATTGTTCAAGTCGTTTATTGGGTATACTTAAAATTATCAATTAGACGTTTTCATATCAATTTTAATTGTGTAATAATTACAAAAGAACAAAAAATAAAAATAATAAAGGTGAAAGCATGTATTATTTATAGAAACTCAGTCATCATGTTTTTCAATTTTTTAATATTAAAACACAACAATTTGTGATAAAAAAATTAATTTAGTTCATTCTTTCAAAAAATATATATCAATTGATAGAAATATTGACAATGTCATAAAATAGTAAAATAAAAATTACAATTACCAATAATAGACAATAAATCTTATTTAAAGACAAATATTTATTGAATAATTTAATTTACATTATTTATTCATTAAAATACTCAATATAAATTCACTATTAATATTATCTCAATTAAAAGTCTTGCAGCTGAAATTATTTATATATCAATTGACAATTTTATATAAGAAAAAATTATTATTTATTAATTTCATCGATTTATATTAAATTTATTGTGATAAAAAATTTAATCCAAACACCAAATCAATTGCAATTGTTTATAATACATATTTATTTATGTTTATATCACAGTAAAAGGGTTCGAATCAACATATATGATTGTTACATATATGTAAGGCGTGTACGTAAAGCGCAAGGTCGAAGTAATATATTATTCATACATATATACACAATACATATTCGCGAGGGAGGTTCGCGAGTGGTCGCGTATTGTGTGTGTGTGTGTGTGGGGGGAGAAAAGGGTGGGCAAGAGGGACCCAAATGGCAAAAGAAGGGGTGGTTGACAGCGACGCGGTAGCGTGAGATTGTAGCTCCGCCCATTCAAGAAAAAACTCACGAGAGAGGAGTACAAAACTTGCGAGTGATGAGATCGAATGGAGAATAGAAAAGAAATATATAAAAGAATATGAGAATGAAGTGAATAAGTGAATATAGTTTGTGTATTATGTACTGTGATAATTTTTGTTTAAATATTTACGGTATGGCGATAAAAGAATTTAGGGGAGAAAATTGCTGTGGTGGAAAACGAGGTTAATTAACAGATATTTTTTTACTTATTATTAGTTTTTATTTTATTTTGTTTGTATTGAATGTTAAAATGTATTTTTTTTTTTTTTTTTTTCGATTATTGAAATTCAGAATTTTGTTGTTGAAATGAAGATGATGAAAAATTGATGATACTTTAAATCTATTTGTATAGCAGTTGTTGAAGACATTTGTTTATAGTAATAATACAATTAAATATTTGTTACATTATTTAATTGGAAAAATATTTGGAGCAAAATTAATTCACGGATTAGTGTTAAATATGTCGGACTATAATGACGTTACAATGGTATTTCAATATATATTCATCAGTGAAGAAAAAAAAAAAATTGACACAATGAATATGTGACAATACATTTGACTTGAATTTCCAAAATAAATGGATAATATTTTTGCAATTTTTTATGTTAGAAAAATTATTTTTAACTATTTTTAACATGCACTCAGTATGTGCTACTTTTCTCCGTATTATTTTACATCAGTTTCCATTACAATCTCGATAAAAATTGCTACTATATACAATATATGAACGCAGTAATTTTAAATGTAAAAATTTCCTTCGTGAATTGAATTGAGTTCTTATTAATGTTGCATTGCTGCTGCATGCCAGTGAAATCATGACTGAATAAGATTATTTTCACAATGCTACATAAATGGTTAATGAAAGCAATAAATATTTTATTGTACAATCGAAATAATAAATAGTTTATTCTACTGATATTTTTATTACTTCTCATAAAGGTTTTGTTTTTTTAATTTTTTTTCTTTTTTTTTATGCCTCTTCAACAAACTATTTCTTTAAGATTCGTGAGCAATTGTGTACGATAAAATAATTGATAACAGAGGTCGTGAATTATTTCTTATCAATCAATAAGAATAGATTTTTAAATTCCAATTGTCATATAATAATACTTTTTGTAACGAGTGAGATATATATTTTTAACAGAAGAATAAACAAAAATTCGAGTAACACTCAATAAAATCAATAAATTAATACGAATATGTAATGTTGATAAATGCTAGTATTTAAAATTAAATTAATCATTGGAATAAACGTTGTTGCATTACTGCATTTATATAATAATTAATTCACTGTATTTACAGGATTAATAAATATAAATATAAATGTCCAAGATATTTAAATGTGATTTTAATTAATTCATTTAACGACATCTGCGGGGGAAGATCTTGGTGGGTTAAGTTTTTGACACGTGTGTGTATGAGATGTCTCCTCGCAATTTGTTTTATCCCCATACTACCCCACTATTTATATTCCAGTTGTTTTTCATTTAAATTTATATAGAAGGATGAAAAAGTAATATTGAAAATATGTCTGTTAAAAGGGATGAAAGGGAAATAAATTTTTGAAATAAAATATTAACCGTCAAAATTGTAATTGGTAAATTTCTGCAGCAGAGTCGGTGTATTTATTACATTAAAAATTGTTAATAAAATTGTGTGTGAATGAATAATGGGAAAATGAATTTTAAACGTTGAACAATATTTTTATTCTGTTTTTTTTTTTTTTTTTTTTATTATTCACTGGGGCTGTCATTTATTGTACGTGACAGTATGAAATGTAATGTGGATTAAAGTATTAATTGTATTTTAATCAGGAAGGAGTTTTTTTAAAGCCATATAAAGATTATATTATTCATGAGATTGATTATGATTATTTTATTTAGAATATTTTACTGTTAGATTTATTAGATATTATAATTATAATTAATATATATGATAATGTTGTTGTTTTATATTTTTTTTTTCATAGGGAGGTGCGGTTTGGCAATGCTCCTGTCATGTGCAGGATGCAAAAAGCCAATTATGGACAAATTTTTTCTCAATGTTCTGGAACGAGCATGGCACATTGTTTGTGTACGTTGCTTTGATTGTGGTATGGAGCTTCAAGATAAATGTTTCTCCAGGGAGTCAAAAATATTTTGCAAAGATGATTTCTTCAGGTGAGTTTTTTTTTTTTTTTTTTTTTTTTTCAATCATAAATATAATATAATATTGTTTAATATAAATAATTATGTTTGACAGAGTAAGTTAGAATAATGATATCTGTATATTCTCAGAATAAATCCGAAAAAATAATTATTGAAATTTTTTATTATAGAATTTTAATTTGAAACATATTTAATTTAAAATTATATTTTGAACAGAAATATATTAGAAAATTATTTTCCAATTCTAATTATTCATACATATTATTTTCATCATTATATATAAATGCTATCCAAAGATTTTCATTTAAGATGAACTGGATATGAGAAATATTTTTTCATTCCATCAAAAAAATTTCCAGATGTGAGAAATTAGGAAAAAAAAATTAATAAACACTGGGTTACGAGGTTTTTTATTTTTACACTTTATCAAACGTATATTATTTTTATTCTTGACTAATTTATTTAATTATAATTGCTGAACCGTCGAAATAATAATTGTTTAGCTATTTATATTAAATTATATTCACTTCAACTGCTTCAAATATCTCAAATTAAAATACAGAAACTCGTCCAAAATAATTTCTTTCTCTGAGTGTGTTTAAATATTTATAAAATTTCATTTATGTTTGTCGTAAAAATTGATTCGCAATTATTGACGAAGAATAAAATCCTCTCTCCACATCTCATTCAGTGTCTTATTTACAATGTTGTATCGTCAATTAATTATGATGTATAGAACCATTTGCACACAAGTTATATACATAAATATATATATATATATATATATATTTGTATAGGTAAGGAGGGAATGCGTCGAACACATACGATAATTGCGAGATCATAAATAATTCATCATCATCATATATTATTGCGGGATACCGAAAAGAAATAAAGGAATAAAAAAAAAAAACAACAATATTTCTCCGTTACCTTTTCTTTCTTCAATTTTTTTCCCTTTTTTCTCCATATATTTTTTTATTTCTCATTCGAATTTTGATACACAGTATCGTGAAAAAGAATTGCCAGATTATGCAGCTGTTATAAATTTCTTGGGTGGGCAATTTGTTTGTTTTTTTTTTTTTTCTCATCTTGCTGAAAGATATCACAATGATTTATACTAAACCAAATGAGAATAATGAAAAGGAAAAAGTCAAACCGTAGAAATATTAAATTTAAATAATTATTTTCACATTTAATGTTTGTTTATTAAATTGACTTATCCTATTATCATGAATATTTATATTTTTTCATTGATTTATTATTGTCATATCAAGTGATATATATTTAATATATAAAATATTTTTTAATGTTGATGAAACAAAATGGAAAAAAAATAAAAATATTATATAATAAATACAATGACTGAATAACAAATGCAAGCGTGTGACTCTCTGTGTCGGCGTTATTATTGTTAGACGTTTTTACGATACAAGTTACTGTGCTCACACGAATGTCGACGTCGAGAGAATTATCGAACACTTTGAAACTGAAAAGGAAAGAAAGAAAAATTGAGAGACTATATTACATCGTCGCAATATATATTTGTATATATATATATATATAATGTTTGTAAGTGTGTAAAAATTTGACATATATGTACATATACATGCATATACATTAGTGTATATGGTTATGGGAGTGGAAGACCTTGACATTTTCGTGAGAGTTGACTCATAAAAGGCATTTGTTACAGTGAGACCCTTGAACTATAATTTTTATTATTTTCTTTTTCTATAAATATATATTTATATATATATATATATATATGTTTACAAATATTCGTACAAGTAATGGATCATTTTTTATCCTTTTTTCATATATGTGAAAAAAAAATATCCAACACAATTATTTTTTTTTATTGGAATGAACACAATAATTAATTGAAGAAAATCTTTAGAACTTTTTCTATGATTTTTTATATTGTAATTTGTAGATACAGTTATTTCTCGGAGTGTAATTGTTATTTTTATTTACTCATTTGTTTTTATTCAATCATATTTGTTTTTACATTCATGTGAGAAATGTTGAACATAATATTTTTTTTATTCTCTGTATTAAATCTCATCTTCACGTTTTATGATTTAAAAACATTTCCAAGAGTTTTCTACGTTCAATAAAATAATTCTCCAACTTCTTTCCATTCTTTCTTCAGTAATCATTTGTTAATTAATGGCATATATATAAAAAAAAAATGATTGATTGATATATAACATGATTTGAAACATCATTTTTTATTCTGCTTTATAAAATTTCACTTTTCCCCTGCCGAAAATATTCCCATAACTCCCCCCCCCCCCCCCCACTAAACTCTTTCACAATTATTCTCACTCTTTAAAAAGTATCGTTAACATTTTTTTTCTCATTGATTAAAACAAATTGGTTTATTCTAAAGTTAGAGAAAATATTAATTCACAAATAAAACTAAATATAATGAAAGTTTATACACATTTACGTTTGTATAATGTATTACACTTCATCAGAGCAATGATGAATGATCCTCTTTGTGCGTGAAAAGGATTTAGCGAGAGATGCCGATATGCCCAAGCCCTTTTGATACTTATTACATAGCAGTCAACGAGTGTATAACGAACGTGTTGTATACTTTACGAGGTACTTTGCATCCCAATGAAAAATTCATTAGCTCATGAAACGCGTTGTTGATATATATATTTATATATTTATGTGTATAAGTGTGTGGGGGCGTATATGCTACTATATGTAACGTATGTATACCAGTAGCAGAGTGAGAGATGTCAGAGAGTTTTTTTTTTTTTTTGATCGTTGACTAAATCGACAGCAAATATAAAATCGCTTTACACACAAATACAGAACACAGCAGCAGCCGCTTCAATTTATCCTGATGTGCTCTATTTTGTTATTATTTATTCCCTCTTTTTTTTTTTTATCCTTCGTTTAATCCATGTGTCAATATTCATCCAGTCGGATCCCATATATACACTTGTGATGGATTTTTACAGGCTGAAATTATTTTTATTCCCGCAACGCTTCATTGAATTATAAATTACCAAAAAAAAAATTTTTTTTTTTTCATGTCTGATATTTTTTGCATTTATTTGAATTTTCATTTGCAAAAAAATAAAATAGAAATTTTCACATAGTTATTTCAATTCTAGTACCAACTATAAACAATTTAAATACAAATCGAATAAAATTTCTTCAAATCCAATCAATATGTTAGTTCCAAAAATATAATAATCGCCAGTTGAAAAAAAATATATTTTCACATATATCTCATACAAAAATTATTATTTCATCATGATTTATTCCTTATTACAATTCATATCTTCATTCAAAACAATTGAATCAGTTTTATTCCACATAAATAAATATTCCAACCAACCAAACAAACAAACAAACAACCAAATAAATAAATAAATGAATAATAAAACAACAAATAAATGACAAAATGATATGGGAAATAAAAATAGGATAAAGGCAAAGGACGATAACCGGTCTCGCGTATCCAAACGAGACTCTCGCTGTTGGCTCATAAACAGTTCTACTCGGTATACATATAAATATATATATATATATACATTCACACATATATATGTAGAAGCGCGAGAAGTAACTCCTGATGCTGGTTCCCAAGACGCAGTCGTCATGAATTTCTCGACTTGACTCTTCGTGCGAAGAGTCCCGGAGTAAAGAACGCGCACGCGGGACGCAAAGTGCCAGGGCGCCGGCAACAACCCAAAGAATACGTGCGCAACATGGCTATAGATATTAAAAGCACGCTCGCACAAGTCGTAACTATATATATAGATAGATATAGTATGCGAGAACGTGGAAATATAATAAATGTACCGTGACGCGCTGGCTCGTGAGAGTCTGTTGGGCGTGACGGGTACGAGGAGGAGAGTCGAGAGAGCCGACGCTGTTCGTTCTCTCTTCCAGGAAGGTCCAAGCCATCCTCCAGACTACTGTCGAGGAGGGTTTACTTTTTATTTTATTTTTTAAATTGTAAAAACGTTTTTGCACAATCATGATTTGTAAATATGTAAATATATATTTGTTTATATTTGACAATTTATTTTAGTATAAATTTTTGGAGTTTATAATATTTAGGCCATCTTTATGTCAATATTGGATATGAAATAAAATTCTTTCTCTTCTACTAATGCGATAGAAAATAAGGGAAAAAATATAACTAATAAATAACTCATCACAGCTGTTGGTGGTTGAATTTTTATATAGACTGTAATATAAAAATAAATGATACGAGATGAATAAAATAAAAAGGACTGAACATAAATAGCAATACATATATATATATTATTTCATAAATATTTTATATGATGGATTTATGGATATATATATATGAAAATGGGCGGTTGATATTATTAGCTGACCGCGAGATTTGTCATTCAAATGATTTATAATCATATACAGACAAAAGTGAATATTAATATTAAATGAAATTATCAGTGCATCATATGACTAATAACGACTACCCACACATTGACAGATGATAGGTAATATATAAGCGCGTGTAAATAAATGCATCATATTCAATACATACTGCATATGTCCCCTGCTGTCTATAAATAAATGTCAATAAATACGTACATTTATCAATTATTTTTCATCTTTGCACATTCACGAAACATTTTTACTTTTATTTTAATAACACACCTGTTCTCTCTAATTGTCACATCACATAAGTCATTCATCATTCAATTAAATACTTATAATCACATTAGATTTAATTACAATGCAATAAAATATTAATAATGTAGTGAGATAGATTTGGTAAAAAAAAATTTAACAGAGGAAATATTAATTTTTTTGTGAATGATCTTTTTATTCTTCAAATGCTCACTATTCTGGAAGTATTGAACATTTCTGCGAGCTATTGATTTCATCTTACAGATAAGCGTTTGAACTTTATGATGAAAAAAAAAATACGTTGAAAATTATTGATTTTTCATGAAGATATTACAAGTTTAATCATCAACAATTATGAAATTGAAAAAAACATAAAAATTATCCATTTGTTCAACTACAATTTCAAATCAACTATAAACTTTTCCCTGAACTTTATCATTTCAGATTGTACATACAAAAAAAAAACACACTCACAATTACCACTACCACTTTACACCTCAATATTCAAAACCACATCCTCAAATTAAAAATGTCTTTTACAATAACTACCAATAAACTTCAACACTCTTTCTTCAAAATAAACATCATTTTGCTTATCCCTATATCAAAAATGAAAATTCATTCCCAACTCATTGCTTCTAGTGACAGAATTCACTTGAATGAAATACTAAAAATGATTACCTATAACGTATGAATATAAAATCAAAAAAAAAAAAAAAAAAAAATAAAGAAAAGTTACGTCGACTAGGTAATAAACTTCATTGTGTTGAGAGCGCCACTTGAAGTTGTATATAATTCTCAGCCACTTCCTCATCTGCGCGACTATACAATAAACCATTTGTATATAACATAACACATACACATATACACAAATAAATAAATATACATATATATATACATACAAAGTTTATATAAACATATATTTACGTATACAGCCATGGGCATTAATAGCATTTGAGCTGGGAAAGCGAAGCCATTAAAGTCGTTCATGCTTCGTGCAAACCAAGTTTCATATTATATGTATACATATATATATATATATATGACTGTAGAAAAAATATCCATGCAATATTCCGACAGACGATGGACAGTGGAATGGACGTGTACGCATGTAAAAATGGAGAAAATGCGCACACAAGTCACTTGTGAGTTGGGAACTGATGGCAAAGGGTATATAAGTGGGTTGGTGAGAGAGACCCATATACATAGAGAAAAAAAAAAAAAGAGATGGCGAGAGAATATAAGAGAAAGAAACATGTTCACGGGACACGAGAAGCCGTGACTTGGGTCCGTAGCAAATCGTGCCTCAGTCCCACCCTCAATTTATTTTTTTTTTTTCCACATTTCGAACTTTTTTTTTTTTTTTTCCATCTAAATTTCTCTCGTGTTCTAGATATATATATATATATATATATATCTATCATGTTCCCGGCTAGAAAAATTCCTTAACGCTTCGTCTTTTTTACTCTCAAACCTATAAACTTTTTTTTTATTGGTGAAAAAAAGAAAAAAAGATATGTTTTTTATTTCATTTATTTTTTTTGTAGCTGTTTAATGTGGATATATATCCTTTTGTTTTTTAATTTCTATTCTCAACTCAAAAGTCCATCAACTTTAACTCGCACGATACTCTCTCACTTCACTGCTTGTTACATTATATTTTCTTTCACATCTTCTTTCGTGAATCTCACATCACATTTATAATAACAATAATAATTATTATTATTTATTTTTCCATTCTTGAATTTTTACTTGCTATTAATTTTCAATTTTTTTTTTTATTTTCACGTCTGGACTATTTATTATTATTTTTCTGGCGGGGGGGTTTTTTTTTTTCCTTTGCTTTTTTTTCTCTTTAACGGTTCTCTGTAACAATATATTAATAATTTTTTTTTTTTTATTACCTACCGCTATATTTTCGCAGTGGGTGGAGATTCCCGCGTGCAGTGAAAACGATGGGAGAAACAGAAAGAAGAAATTCATAGTTAAGAGGATGGGAAAAAAAAACAAAACAAAAATAAAAACAAAAAAGGAGAAATAATGATAATAGTGAAAAGAAAAAAATGACGAAAAAAAAAAAAGAAAAAAAAAAGGAGATGATGAAGGAGTAGAAGAAGAAGAGATTTGGCAACGCATATAGCCACCGAATGTGCCACGGCCACGAACTAATTGCTATAATTAATTAAATAATTCCTGTAATTAGACGAGTTGTGGGACGGAGTCGCGAAAAGAAACGATGCCTTGAGCCAAGTGACTACTGTCGAAAGATATTACTACTTTTATATCTACACAACACCTGAAATACTTGTGAATAAATATATATATATATATATATACATATATATATGTATAGTCCAGTGATATAATGTATATATATATATATATTAAGAATTGATAATGGTTCTTTAATTGGTGTTGAAATATTTTTTTCCTCCCTTTTTTCATGTCATTCAAAAAAAAAAAAAAAAAATTGCAATTACTTCGTCCTCACATTCATTTAATATTAATTAAATTGATTGAATTGTAATGATAATTAATATAAATAGATAATTATTATTTAATATTTTACAATGTGATATTATAATGTCATAATGGAAAAAAAAAAATATATTATGATAAATAAATTATTGTTACCTAAATTCAGATATTTATTTTATAACAGTAGGAAAATTTTTACTGTTCACTCTAGTAATTTTTTCTATCAATACATCTTCGTTCTATCTCACTAAATTATTCAGTATCATTGAACTAATTCATCAACAATTTTAATATCACCAATGATAAAAATAATTTAATTGATAAATTAAAAAATTCGCATAAAAATATTGTCTTATCAATGTTCTTTTTTTCTATTAAAAAAGAACAAGAGAACAAATAAATAAATAAATAGCATCACAAATAATAAAAGATGATATATTAATTAATGATAATATAATGAATATAATTAATGTTTTATTTATTGTATTTAAATTTTAGGAGATACGGTACAAAGTGCAGTGGTTGCTTACAAGGTATAAGCCCAACGGATCTTGTGAGAAAAGCGCGTGACAAAGTTTTCCACCTCAACTGTTTCACCTGCCTTGTTTGTCGAAAGCAGCTGAGTACTGGTGAGCAGCTCTATGTCCTCGATGACAACAAGTTTGTCTGTAAGCAGGACTACCAAGCGGGAAAGCCCATGCCTGACGCCCATCATACTCATGGACATCAGGGTAAGTCACGCGCACCGACTGCCCGTCGGTGTATTCATGTGGAAATCAAGAAATATAAATGCTTTTGCGCTCACGGTTTTAAAGTCACTCAGAGTCCATTTCTCTGAGCGCACCGAAAGGATTAGAAAATGCTTCAACGATCATTGGCCAAGAATTTTTATTTATTTTCTTCTCTTGTATATATATATATTTATTATTATATTCATTCTTTTTTCTTTTTTTTTTTTTCATATATCATTCTCCATATCCTTTACCTCATTGATCTATACTTTTATGATCTCACTGTTATATGTGAGTGTGTGTAAGAGTACCTTTCAACCTTCTTTTTATTTAATTTATTATACATATTCTGAAAATTCTTTTTATTTTTTTTTAATTCAAAAATATTGATACTATGTTATATTTTTCAAAGTCATAAATATTCGCGCGCGCGTTGATTTGAAATTTTTATTATTTTTTTATGAGTTTTAATTGTATATTTTATAGATTTCGTGAAATTTCTTTTTTTTTTTATTCATTTTCTTTTCTTTTTTTCTCTATGGGAGTAAATAATTTAATATGATGACGTGACTAAATGTTTTCGAAAAAATGTGATAGAGATAAAGATATGACAAGTGTGAATCTATGGGGAATTGGAATTATTGTATAAATAAATTAATATTGTGAGTGGAAAATATTTGATGTGGAAGAATTAACTTGAAATCGCATTGCAGTATTTTAATTGAACGATAACAAATTTATATATATATATATATATTATGCCAATCGATGAATTCTGATATATCAGTGTAATATATAAATTTAGATATTCAATATGTGGAATATATTTAGCCCAATGGTGTTTTTTTTTTGCCAATAAAAAAGCAAAAAGGTTTGAAAGAAAAATGAAATGATGATATTGATTTATATTTTTTCAATATTCAATTTATTCAATGGTGCAGAGTTATTGAAATAGATGTGCTTTATAGATATAGATGGACATTGTAACATATAATGCAATTGAATTTTATATTCACGAGTTCAAAAGACACTACTCTGCTCTTGTGCTATTCAATTTGTTCATTTATTTTTTGTTTTACATATATGTCAGTTAGATATATTCATTATTTCTCTATCAATGTTAATAAATATTTTACACACTGACACATTTTCATTGCCACAAACTTTATATTAAAAATAATCCAATAATAAATATAATTTAATAATCCAATTGTAGAAATAAAATAACCACCAAAAAAAAATATTCTTCTCCATATTTTTAATTCCACACTGCAACACAATCATTTCAATTTTACAAAACATTATCAAACAATATCAATAACCGTCTCATCACTTCATTTTTTTCTCAACGCAATAAAATTTTGAATAGAATAATCCCAACGTCACAAAATCCGCATTCATCTCAACTTTTTCAAATCACCAAAAATTGACAGGCACAAAATATACACACATATGTGTGCATAAATAAATATGCATATAAATAAGTTTGAAAAATCTCCTTTTCAAATATCACGTCGCGGCCGACGGCGCACTTATATATATATATATATAAATACATATATACAATACACATATATAAATGTGAGCAAGCTGTAAAAACACGAGCATCATTGAAGGGCGCTAGGGTGAACAAGAGCTCGTTTTCTTCTCTCACCTTCATACACCGTTCCAATGAAATATAAAAAAAAAAAAAAAAACAGGGCGACAGCGCATTATATATATGTATATATAAAAAAAAAGAAAATCACAGAGAGCATGAAACCCGTCGGCATCGACACGGTGCGTGAATACAAGAGACGATATATAAACTCCCAATATTTTTCTCTTTCTTTCTTTATCTTTCACACGCGCACTTCTCTTTTCCTCACTTTATTTTTATTTTATCTCTTTCTTTATTATATACTTCAAACCACTCTGTTGTCTCTCTCTCTCTCTCTCTCTCTCTCTCTCTCTCTTTATACTTCTTATTTATATATATATATATATACAGGACCTCTCAGTTTCGTGAGGTTTTGTAACCGTGAAACGAATACGAGGGTCGTTACGTTACGCAGCGGGTTCTCTTTTGTCGCATGCCGACAGCCGACCGCAAGCAATACCGCAAGCATAAAACCCCCGCGTGCACGTCTTTCCCTTTATCACTCTTGGGCTCTTCTCTCACTGTTTCTCACTCTTTTTCATGATGCTCTAGAAGTGGGGAACCATGGGGCCCCCAAAGACACGCCGGCCTTCTATCGTATAACCACGAACTAAACGTCATGACCCCCCCTCATGAGAGACGTCATTATCATTTTCACAATTTTTTTGTTTTTTTTTATTCCAAATGAATTATTGCAGCAAATAAATATTTGAATGTAGATATATGATTTGTTTTTTTTTCGTTTTTTTTTTTACATATTTTGTTATTTGGGTTTATTGAATAATTTGGTAAAAGTTGAATTAATTAAACAAAACTGATTACTTTTTGAATAAGTAATATTTTTTTAGTTCTATTATTTTGTTTATTTGATAACGATAAACTTTTATGAGAGCATATTTTTTCAGTAAATATTAATTCGATGAATAATGAACGTTCATGAAATAGTTTAGTTATTTTTTCCACACAATGTAAATAATATAAATATATAATTATTGTTGGTGTTGATTGAAGCATTAAAGTGAGATTGTGACAAAAAATTGTTCTTACTTTTATTTTTTAATCGAGAAAATAATTATATTTAATTAAATGGTGATGTTAATTCGGTTTTTATTGTAAAGCAGAGATTGGAAATTGTTTTTTTTACTCAAATTTATATGAACTTTTGTTTAGTTTAAATATTATTGTTTGTTGCGTGAATATATGTGAAGAAAATGGTGGAAAAAAATTTTTTCAGTCAATTTAAAATTTATTTTGTCGATGATTCGTAAAAGAATCGCCGATTATGCCGGCAGGTAGTGATTCATTGATGGGTTCCGGTTCAGAAGATGAAGACGATGATGGTAGTAGTCATCATCATCATCATGGTGGTGTTGGTGGTGGTCATTTAGGACCACACGGTTTGGGACCAGGCAGCGCTGGCGATCAGGGAATTGGTCACGGTGGCGATTTACCTCTTGGAAGTGATTCGTGTAAGCAAGAGGACTCTGAGGATCAAGGTAAAAATATTTAATTCAATGGACAGAAAAATTCAATTATTCATTTCTATAAAAAAAAAAATATATATATATATATATATATATATATATGAATATCAGTATAAATAATTTAATTTTGAATCAATAAAACTCATTTATCGGAGCCAATTGTTCTATTTTTCTAACTATAATTAAAAGCAAACGCTACTGTTACTTGTCGATGAAACATCATCTTTTCATATTCAATATTCATTAACCGTTTTGAAATCATATAAATTTTTTTAAATGAACCACAACGAAGAAAATAAAATTACAATTGATAATAATACTAAATAACAGCACAAAATTAATTTCCAATACGTCAATCAGTAATATCTACAATATTTTCAAAACTAGAAAATAAAAATATCCAACAAAAGCACACAATTTTAAATATCTCAATTCAAACAATTGATTTCGCGACAATGTAACAGTGGCGTTCACTCTCAATACAATAATAAAATTAAAAAAACTCCCGAAAAAAAAATATATTTACATCCCCATAAATCCTGAAATAAAACAAAAAACATCGCAAAAATCCAGAAAAAAAAAATCATAATATTTCACCAAAAAAATATCACGTACAGTTTACACGCACCAATAACTTATTATCCAATTTTTCTTTCACCCCTACCATCCCCCTTGCTCACCGTCTTTTCAAGAGGGGAGCCGAAAAAAAAAAAAAAACGCTGACAATGGGCTACACCACGTTCACTCATTTTTCTTTCGCTTTTGTATATACACATGATAACTTTCTGCCATATATAAAATGCATTGTGAACATTTGGGGTTTATAATATATGTATACATACACGTATATACATATATTTATATATCTATAGAGAGAATGAAGGGTGGGAGTATTGGTGGGGATAGGTAAAAATGTTCTTCAGCCGGTTATGCTGGTGTGCATTAAGGGTGTCTTCAAGGGGTGTCTGTCTATCTGAGTTGTGCGGTGTGACACTGTCCAAACATTTTCTTTGTCCCGTGGTTAAGACCTACCCCGTGCTCGAGCAGATTATCGCCGTGTGCTCTCTTTATATATAGATATATTGCAAGTATGTGTGTATATAGCTTTCACCTCACTCTTGTAGCAATAATCCTGATGCACGGGGGATGATATTGCCAACCCCTATAACCCAGTTGTTATAGTGATGCGCGTCGATGGGTAACGGATATATACATATACATTACATTGTGAATGAAAAATTAAGGGGTGAAATGTTGAAAGAAGCAAAAAAAAAAAAAAGAAAAATAAAAGTAATCGAGAAAATTATAAGTTGAAGATTGAGGATTTGAAGAAAGTGTACATTGTATATTGAATAGAGAAACAGAAAATTGCTGATGATGCTGAATTAAATGTTTGTACAGTATTCAAGAAAGTGGAAAAAAAAGCGACGAATTAATTGTTTTTTTTTTTTTTTTTAATTTAATGTATATGTAAATAATTTTTATTTTACTCATTGAATAATTGATGATGAGAATTTTCGATTGATTTTTTTGTCATTGTGTGATTTTTATTTATATTTTGGTTTGTTTCGTTTTTTTTTTCTTTCTTTTTTCGTTTTTTTTTTTTTTTTTTTTTTTTTTCTTCTTTAATTGATTGGTGGGATTTAGGTTCTTTGGACGGTGATCCCGAAACGAGGGACAGTCAAACGGAGAATAAAAGTCCTGATGGTGGTACTGGTGGTGGTAGTGGTGATGGTGGTGCTGGATCAAAGCGACGTGGTCCACGAACAACAATAAAAGCTAAACAATTGGAAATATTAAAAACGGCTTTTCAAGCAACGCCAAAACCCACGAGACACATAAGAGAACAGCTTGCTAAAGAGACTGGTCTTCCAATGCGAGTGATACAGGTAATATAAATATAATAATTAATTGCAAAGAAATAAAAAAATATAGAATGAAAATAATAATATTTTAGAATAGGGAAAAATAATTTGAATTCAATTGTGTTATTACTTTTTTATTTTATATTATTGAAAGGTTTGGTTTCAAAATAAAAGGAGTAAAGAACGTAGATTAAAGCAACTTACTACAATGGGAAGAAGTCCATTCTTCAATGGATCAAGAAAGATGCGTGGTTTTCCATTAAATCTCAATCATGGTGCATTAGGAGGTGATGATGGACCACCACCAGGATTTCCATATTTTCCGACGGATAAATTTGAATTTAGTTACGGTGGACCAGTTGGTTTTCATCATGAATTCTTTGGTGCACATCCACCACCACATCCACATGGACCACCATTTGCTGGTCCTGGTAATCCTGGTGAGTTAAACGCTGTCTAATACAATATCAAAACATTGAGAAAAATATTTAGGACATTGGGATTACAGAATAAAAATTTATTTAAATAATTCTGTATATTTTAATGATTATAAATATAATGACAGATTATTCGGAGATTATAACTTGGTTCAATGTCATCTCTGATGGTAGTTCCAAATTTATTTGTCACAGGATTGGATCCCGCAAGTTTAGCGGGAATGGCGGCGGCGGCTGCAGCAGTTGCGGGGGAATATCCACCACCGGGCGCCGCGGGCGGCCCCCCGGAATTTCTCACGGGACCGCCAGGCCAGGGACCTCAGCCACCGACGGGCGGAAGTCCTGGTGAATTCCTAGCACCTACAGGTACTTAAAACTTATATCAAAATAATCAACGATATGCGCTAGCTAAATTACGCTTCCTCGTTAATTTTTAATTCAAATCTTTGTTATTTGTTGAGAGTAAAAGAAAGATCACGTTATGGAGTACTTTAAATTTATCTATAGTTAATTTATTTGACATAATAGTTCACCAGATAAATTTTTTGTACAATTAATTGAAACAAATATATGATAAAACGCTGAATATAGATCAGGGATTAAATATTCCATAAAAGAAATTGACAAAAGAATATATTGGAGATGTTGATTTAATCCGATTGTTTCTTTTTTTATTTATTTTTTTCATTATTCATACTGGTATTAATAATTCATTTTTATTCCCATCTTTTCTTTTCCTCTTCCTCTGCGTTCTCAGGTGGACAGGGTAATCCTGGTGGAGGCGGTAACTGTGGTGGACCCGGGGGCGGTGGCGGCGGTGGTTTCCCGGAGCAGCAGCACCAGATGCAGAGCGAGGGCCTTGCCTGGTAGAACGAGTTTACGTTTAATTAATCTCTATATAGTCCGCAATTCATCCAGACTCGATTAAATATGCGCGTGCGTGTGTGTATGTATGTGAGAATTGGCGTGTTATGCATGTGGGTGTGTGTGTGCCGAATAAATATTACAATAATAGCACATGAATATTGAAAAAAAATAAATAAATAAATAAAAATCGCAAATAAAAAAGTTGAAAAATTCAGTGAAACCAAAATTAATATCATAAACAACAAATATAAATGAATGACAAATTTAATGCCCGAGTCTGGATTAATCTGTTATTTTTCGGTATCTCTCCTTTATTTTCTCTATCAATGAAAGTAAATTCATAAATTCGTTACGGATAGATATATATGGATCAAAATCAGAGAAAGATATAATATAAAAAGCGAAAGAAGAATGGTAATAATAATACAACTCCGCAAATTATTTTTTTCATCTCTTCAAACATGATTTTTTTCTTCCCTGTATAAAAACTATTATTGATTTTTATTATTCATTCTATTGATATTATTAACGATTCATTATTATTTTACGATAAAATCATTATTGCACATTTTTTATGACATTTTTATTAAATATTATTGTCATGAAACGGTACTATGGCAATGCAATGAAATTATATTATCCCTATTATTATTATTATCATAATTATTATTATTATTATTATTATTCTAATTATTATTATTATTATTATTATTGGAGAAAAAATTTTATTATTATTATTATTGTGTATAAAATTTGGTAAATGTCCTGTCGTGTAATATGTACCCCCCCCCCCCCCCCCCCCCCTATTGTTGATTATAATTAAACGTTAATTATCATAAAATCCCTGTAGATAAATTTTTCATTTTCACATGTGCAATAAATAATAATTGCATTTGGGGTGAAAAAAAAAAAAAAAAAAATGAAAGCGGAAGCAAACGATAATGAGTGATAACATTCGCATACATATATACACACACACATACACAAATTCATATACATATTTGGTTAAATAATATGTGGGAAATGAGATAATAAAAGAAATATACGACGGAGAGATAAGCGAGTGAGATGAATATACTTTCGAAGTGAATAATAAAAAAAAAAAATTATATGTTCCATGAAAATAGTGAGAGAAAATTGTACGCTACAATGATTGAACGTGAAATGAGGTACACACTTACAGACAGACAGATAACATGTGAAAGCAAAATTCTACTAACTCTCATTAAATATATATATATATATATATATATATAAATATATATAATAATGAAAGGACGTGTGTGATGAAGTTAGATTTTTGTTGAGAGTGATGACTAACACAATGTAAATATGAAAAAAAAAATATATATAATAATGATAATGATAAAGAGTAAAGAAATAAAATAAAAAAACACAATGCACTCACAAAAACTGAAAGCATATAAATAAATAAATTAATTAAAAAAGAACTATTCCGTGACAGAGTGAACGGAATGAAAATGCATATAAGAGTTGAAAAGATAAAAAAAAAAAAAAAAGAGTTAGGTGAAGTGAACAAAGTGAGAGAGAGAGATGAAAGAGAAATGAAATGAGGATAGGTGAAAATAATAAAAATGAATGAATAAATAAAATCTAAGATTATTTGAAGAGAGAAAAAAAAAACAAAAAAAAAAGGGTAAACAGAACAAAAATAATACAGAAATAATTGTCAAACACAAAAAAATAATGAAAAGAATTGAATTTACCTTTCGTATATGTTTATGTGAATAATGACGGGGGTATATTAGACAAATGATGTGATGACATTATAGATACCCTCAAAAATATCCATATACATAACGATTATAAATATAATTATAATAAACCACCTCGTATTTCTGTAAAAAAAAAAAAAAATATTGTCTGGATTTATTTATTTCCCATTTTACCTATCATATTTAAGGAATAAAAAATCAAGGTAATATATAAACATAATTATATCTTGAGTATATATAAAAAAAAAAAAAAAAAGAACTTATTCCATTTTAATTTTGTGAATAAATTTAGAGACATAAGAAACAAATATTTTCTTTCATATACAATATTCATGAATAAAAATTCTTGCAATAAAATTTTACATGGCGGAAGTGGCAAATGTGATTTCCGGATGACTCGCTAATATGATGTAATTTTATTTCACTACCCTCACTATCCCCATCAAATTTGAGTTTGCTCTTGTGTTATATATTATATACATTACACATGTACATGTCCCTGTGCACTACTATTTTTCTACCCCTCTTTAGCCACGTAGTTACACGCTTTATTACCAAACACAATTGTTTCTTTCTTTCTCTATCGTATTAAAGGTTCTTCAATGTCGCTCATCGTGATTGAAGGAAGAATAGAAGAATGAAAGTAACAGCGATAGAAAAGAGATAAAAATTGTGTATATATATATATATATAAATAAATATATGGAGGGGGCGAGCACGAGCTACATGAGTCTCTTGCTTATAGGCACCCAGTGTGTTCTAACATCGTTACTGTATCCTATACATATACCTTGAAAAATCCAGGGGCTTCAGTATCGGACATCTGGCTGAATTCGATTTTGATGTGTTTCTGCCCAAGGGGGGGTAGTTTTCTGTGAACATCAGTGTTGTGACTGAAGCAGTTTTGGATATATCTGTAGTAGTCCCTGAAGACCAAGTATATAATACACACGAAGGGAGAGTGAAATAAAAAAATTATAAATGAATAGAAAAAGTAATTATTTAAATAAAATTATTTAATAGTTAATTATTGTGATTAATATTCATATTTTGTAAAAGAAAAAATTAGTTTTTATTTTATTTTTATTCATTCAGTGATGATTGTATTACAGTAAAATATATAGAAAAATTTTGTAGAATCTCTAAATTACTTCTTTATTTTAATTTTATTGCTGACAAGATGAAAAAAAAAAAAAAATAAATAAAAGTAACTCATTGCAGAAGATGCAATATAAAGTGACGAGAATGAATTGGTTGAGGGAGGACAACAGATGTGAATCCGCCTTCGCGTGTACCCTCAGGGCGCCAGCTATATATAGAGAGTTTGCCATGTTCCCTTGGGAGTCTTGCTGGGACAAATCATCCCTTGGGATAGAGATGTGTTGTGTGCTTGAAACCCCTCATGCACACGTATTCTCTCTTTTTTTTTTCTCTTTCTCTCTCTGTGGTGTTGTAAATACCTTTTTCGAACCCTATATATACTTGTGCCAAAATTCAAAAAGAGTCTTGTCTTCAATTCTATTGGGAATTTTTCAGATCATCTTCAAACATATATGAGTGTGCTTGACAAATAAAAATTGATCATTTAATTTTTTTTTTTTTTTTTCATACACCAAGTAAAATTAAACAAAAATAATTACTAATATAAAATTAATTTATTATTGATATTTTCACGTGAAAATTTATCATAATATTTCATATCACAATTTATGAATAAAAAATATATTGAATTGATTAATAAATGTTCACTCTTAATGCATTAAAGAATGCATCAGATAACGTCAACGTTCGCGATAACAACTGCAGTTGGAATTATCGGAGGGTTGAGTAGTAGTTTAAGGGTGAGTTTTATATCATGAAAAAAATTTTAGCGTGTGGGGTTTAAGTAAAAGAGAGGTAGCCATAGGGTTTGATCCACATGTGTATTGCGAATGAAAGCTATAGCGCTGTACTGCAGCTATACAACTACCCTTCTCCCACTCACTTTGTTGGGGTAAACGTATGTGGGGTGAAAGTGTCATGGTCCAACGCGCTTGAGACTCACGTGGCGGTACACGTGTCGAACGCGATCGTGCTTTGGTCCCGACGGTAACTTACCCCTCACTGTATATACTTGTATATTTACACATGTGTATGCAGACATATACATATACATATATGTTTATATCGTTCTTATATTATTATGCTTCAAACTGGTCAAATCACGCCCCAGTTGACAATCCCCCCCCCTAATTTTTTTAAACCCACTATCACATTATTTATCTATATTCGTATCGCTATTTTTCTTCCAACTTCTCATCACTGGCTGATAAGAAAAAAAATTATTGACAAAAAATTATTGATAAATAACACTATTTTTTATATAAACCAGGTCTACAAAATTCAGCTGATTTCAATTCTCAATATCTTCATCTAGATCCAATATTTTTCGACATATTTTTTTTTCCCGCAAAAGTACAAACGCTAACTTACAAAATAAAACCAACAGTGAGTAGGAATAATACCAAGTTTTCAAATAATGAGATTTATAAGAAAAAAAAAAAGTTTTTAATGAATAAAATTTCTTCTGATGATAATATAAATTTTCTACTGAGTAAAAAAAAAATTATAACTGCTCTCGATTTATACCATTGGTATATGTATGTTCATGTCTTATATATAAATCATCTGATTCCCCAAATTACTACTGAAAAAAAAATTTTCTGCATCAAGAACGTGTTACGTATTATAATTATATTCATATACAAACATTCATTCATTCATACAAAAATTCAAATATTAGTCCACTGTCATTATTCACATCATTATATTCGTGGAAATAAAGAGTTGAATCACAAGGCAAGTTTCTAGAATTATTAATTCTAATATACATATATGTAATACACATGCTTAGGTATAAAAAAAAAAAATAGTGAACATGTATTTATATTTTTGTATATGTATAGTAGATTGTAGAATTGTATAGAGCTGACTTGCCGGAGGGCTTAGGTTAATCCGAAATCCGGATTATCGGTCGTCTCAGCTGGTTCTCCACATATATATGTTTAAATATATGTATATATATATATATATATATTTCTGATGATATGTAAAGGGTATATATGTATTTGTGTGAGGTAGATGAAAATTTATACTCGCGCGTACACGACAGCCGCCTCCTTGACGGATGAAAAATTGTTGGGAGAGGCAATCAACGTACTTTGACGTGCTAGATGTGACTTTTGAATGGTCCGCATATACCTATTTATAACAGATATATAAATATATATATATATATACCTATGTGTATATGTATGCGGAGAATTTTTCTCATTGTTATGTCGGCGCCAGGAGAAATGATTCTCCCATAAAGGTAACAATTTGTTTATTCATTTTTTATTTATTTTTTTTTTTCATGTTCCATTCGTCAAATGGATATTGGAAATACTTCAATAATTATTCATCACATTGATATGCAATAAAACACTGTCTGCTGGGAATTAAATTCACTGTGTATAATAATTTTATGTAGAAAATGTAAACATATTATTGTAACACCATTCTTTCATAAAATAGGTATGAAAATTAATTTTTTTTTCTATTCATATCCGCATGGAGAGAGAACAAATTTGATTGGTAAAATATTACCTTGATTGTTTCTGGGAGAATATGATTTTTTATTCAAATGATAAATTGTAGATCTAATTTCAATTATGATTTTATTTCTGATTAGAAATTTATATTTGATTTTGTGTTGAATCCAAAGGTATCTTTAGCTTGAAATTATTTTCATATGTTCGTTTTTTTAAATACAAATATTAATTAACAATACATACAGATACTTTTTTAGTATTCGCATGAATAAATTTATGTAACTCTGTGCTAAATATATATATGTATATATATAAACCACGAAGATAAACTCGATTCTATAGGTACACATATAACACTCCACTAACAATAGAATTTGAATGGATTTATTCTCACAGAGTAAAGTAAACTCAAGTTGCAAGCGTTGCTTGTATATGTATGTTTGAGTGACGCCATCGCTAGAGGGCGCGCAGGCACGTGTATGGCGCTGTTGTCGCGTGATTCCAATTCAAAAGCGTTGACGGTTGGTTTTGTAAAAGAGTGAATAGACGAGATGGCCGAGCGAGGGCCATACACCGCGTGGTCTACATGATGGTTAATGGGGGTGTATAGAGCATTGTTGTATAAATAGGTTTTGGCGAGTTAGGGGTTGCCGAGTTACCCCAAGGGAACTGCACATGTCCGCATCGATTATACCGCCTGCTTTCCCATCTACCAATGTCATTTCTGTCACTATATCTATAGATATAATTTACTCTTACTCTTTTTTTTTTTGCTTTTCACTGTAGTGCTCTTATGTCATATCACTCTTAAACATTTCCGTTTACGTCGATTCCGTTTCCTTTCTTTTCTTTTGTTTTTATAAATACATATTATATTCAGTATTATTTTTATTTTTTATTGTTTAACATCTTCAATATTGGTATATTTTTTTTTTTTTCTATTTGTACATGATATATTCTGCTTATTCAATGGTATTTTATGGTATCGGAGTGTGTATATAGTTTAAACACGATGCATTGAGAGTTAACCCCTGAGGCAATTCAGTATGATCCCTACATCTCTCTCAAACGTTCTTTCACTCTATCGTTTTCTCCCTTGTTGGGTTATTCTACTGCGGGTGCCACAGGGCATACCACTCGGTTATTTTCAAGCCATTTGCTTTGTAAACCCAGCGCAATCTCGTCGCGAACAATATATATATGCCAATACTGTATTATGTATAAATGTATAAATAGACATGTATTTTTTTTTCTTTTTTCTTTTGTCCTGATGTAATTTTTAATATTTTATTTCTTTCATATAACACTATTCAATAAATTCATTTAAATTTTATTCAAATCTATTCGTAATACTGAAGACACGGGAATATAAATTCATATCAAAATAGAAAATATGTTTCGATAAATGAATTATTATTATGGACCTCTATCAATTCTACAGTTTGATTTGAAATCTTTCCCTTTTTTTTTTTCGGGTTTTACTTCATGTAAAAAACTTTGCACAATACCTTTATCCTGATAATGTTTATACTAAATATTTTCTTTATATTAACACAGTTACTTTTAAATAAATACCTTAAATATTTTGCTGGAGTATAGATCAATGATAATATTTTTTTTTTTTGTGAAAAGGAGTGACGAGATAGCTGTCAGAATTATGTCATACCCACATCACTGTGGGCTATAAGAGTCAAGGGGTTGTTGTCAATACTGATCGCCACTCGTGACTATCATATACATATATATATATATATGTATAATATGATGAAGTATATCTCACCCCTTGCAGACATTAAAGCTTGAATACATTTCTATGTTATCTTTTCCTTCTTTTCTTTCGTTTCCTTCATTATTTTGCTCGATCGTATTTTTCACAACCCTCCTACTCACATATCTTTACCCTTATGCTGCATCTCACTCTCTTACTCTCGACATTATAACCACCCTCGATCATCAACAAACGTTTCAAGTATATATACACAATGGTGTATGGTATATGCATATATATATATCTATATACATATTGTTGGTATATACAATTGTGTAACCGGCATGCGTGTGCCATTAACTGCGTAAGGGGATGGAAATATACGAATTAGCTTCAATGTTTCTGTATATATGTAATGTTCGACCTAGTGGCCCTGACACAAGTTCAAATGTGGAGCTATCAATTTTTTTTTTTCTTCATATAAAAAATTTTTATTAATACAAAATATTCTTCTACAACCCCTGAATAATTAATTAACAACAAATATATATACACTTATATAAAATATCTATTTGTTTTGACGATTAAAATCAAACAAATATTTTATTCTCATTGTAAGTCCCAAAATTTGTACTCGAATTAAAAACAAATACTAATTCGAATATTAAAAATAAAAATGATTTTTTTTTGTCCTTCACACTTAACCGTTGATCGAAATTGATTCACAATTATCACGAATGTCTATCGCGTGTGTATTAAATATATATATATATATATAAATACGTATGTGGTCACGTGAACTAAAGTGACAGCTCGCGTGTCCGAACTTGCATATGTCGTGCGCGCGCTCCTCCTTTCCGAATTGCATCAGATATATAGGTACATACACATATACGATTAGAGTATAAAGGGGTGGTGAAAACGTGTTATACGCATTGCGAAGATATGCACGAGATGTCAGCAGGTCTATATACAATATATATATATATACATATTGATACATTTATGTATATAAGTACAAAGCGATGAGAAATACGCCCACCATCTGCCCTCTTTTCGTCACTGTTGCAACCCCTAACTTTACTATATACCTTCAATGTATATATCTATATATATATTTAGGAAAAATTGTATATAGATATATACACATAGATTGCTACCACCCGCAGGGCTCCCAACTGTTTCATATATGCTTAGATACTAAAATATTTGAAACAGTGTTGCGATTTTTGCGAAAAAATCGTTGTCAATTATTATTAAAATTGGCTGAACAAGAATGCTCGTAACACAAAGATTATCAATTCGTTGTATTTAGAAAATATATATTTTTACTTGAGTTGTGAGAGGAGAAGGGATAAAAAAAAATTGTGAAAGGGTAAATTATCGTGAAAGATGGTCAATGTACTAAAAATAAATTTTTACAATTGGCCTCAAGCACGACCCACAACACTTGTCCTTTATATAAATTTACAGTGAGGGTAGAAAGGGGTTTTCCCATCTCATACATACATATACATAAATACATAAATACAATAGGGTGTGAAAAAGAGTAAAAGAAAAAAAATATGAAACTGTGGAACAGGTGTTTGAAATATATATATATATATATATAAAAAAAAAAAGTGGGTGTGTTGCGATCCACCCCCGGGGATAGGTCGATTTAGGGGAGGGGGTGAATATCATATCGTCACTTTATGGTGCATTATGGTAACCATTGCGTATAGGCATTGAAGAAACGAGGGTGGAATTTGTAAGTAGGCAGTTTAGGGGTTGCGACTCGGTCATTTGGCTCGGGGATGCTGGTGGTTGTATTGTATATATATATATATATATATTTAACATATATATATACGCGAATTGTATTCTGATGACTGGTGTATAACATGTCGATTAGCGTTCTTGCGTTCAATCAGTAACAATCTGTCTCAATTTTATTCCAGTACCTATATATATATGTACACTTTTGTATTTCCATATGTCTCAGTTATTTTGAGGGCAACTAATTTGCACACTAGTTACACAAAGTTGAACATTTGTTTTATGATATAAACAAAAATAAACAAAAGAAATAGTGTAGGTAAAAATTAAAGATGAATAAATATTTTTGTTTAATTAATTTTATCAAATTCAACCAGTGATAATTAATCTATCACATGAAATAATTATGAATTCAAATGAATTTTTTAATATTTATTTTTTCAATGTCTTTAATAATATTTTTTAGATATTAATTGTCGTGATATTGTTTGTCACAGCTCATATCTTATTTGAGAAACATTTATTCAATTGAAAATAACTTAAATTGGAATATATTCAAGTCAAAATATTTTAGGATCTATATACATCTCATTTAGATTTAATGAAAATAGAAAAAAAAAAAATGGTTTGGAATAACGTTATTTATATATAAATATGATTTTATCATGTTTAAAAAATTACACAAAAATTGTTGCTTTAATATTTGTGTACTATTATTATCACCAATAATAAATATTAATATAATTATTATTGGCCAATTGATTTAATCGATGAATTGTGAAAAAAATTTTTTGTTGATTAAATTACCGCGTTCCCGAGACTCTGAATAAAACAATAGCTACATATATGTATATATAATAAGATTGAATCGCAATAAATCATCGATAAAAATAATTTTACGTTCGCCACTACACTATTATACTGTATCTAGAACACCACAAAAAATTCAAGGAATAAAAAATTTTCGTTTCTCTCCACCAGCATCAAATCGACGATAAAAAAAAGAAAACAAAACAAAAACAAAATAAAATATAAATATAAACGTACTATGCAATTATTTAATTTACGATAAACATCGGGCGATTTGAGAAAATAAAAAAAAAAAAAACGACAGAAAATTCTTCCACGATTTACAAAAAATATACCTAGGGAGGGGAAAATCATGTAAGACCCAGAGACCCCCAACAGAAAAATTGTCCAAAATTAAAGAATAAAACAACTTTTTGTGTCTATATATTATATTACTGTGAATTAAATTGAGACTAGTTGCTTATAAATCACTATATATATCGAGAATAATAATTATCTCTTGAGTCCAATAACAAAAAGTATTATTTCAATTAGTATTTTGAAATAATATAAATAATTTTTATCACAGTTTCTAGCACCTAAATTGCAACTGCTATCGATTAATTTTCCCGTCGTATTGCCGAAAAAAAAAAAAAAAAAACAAGTCCACAATTTCAAACCCATAAATAAAAATCCCAACATCAAATTGCCAATGAAAAAAAAAAAAAAAAAAAAAAAAATCGGGTAAATTAAAAAACCAATGTCATCAAACAACACAAAAATGAAAATTACTAATTCACCAAACAAACTCAATTTCCAATATAATCTTGCAAATCTTCACGTATACGTCATTACTATGAAATTGCGCTTCTTCACATACATATTTATAATATATAATAATATTTTTCTCTTTATCCATATACGTATATATTTATTTTTATATTTATATATATATATATATATATATATATTCAGACGCGTCAAGAAATGAGGCATTGAAAGAAAAACTCCCACAGCCACCCGCAAGTTCGTGTATTCACCATACAATAAATTCACACAAATATGCACATCTCATAATACCTATATATACAAAAAAAAAAAAAAACCCCCCATAAAAACATTTTCTACCTAAATTATAAACAAAAGCGAACAAAAAGAAACACGAACATATACATATATATATATATATATATATATATATATATATACATTTCAACAACGACAGTTTGCTGCGGGGAATTAAAGAGAAAGGATGAGGCAAATTTGCGGAGAGAGGGGGCGAGCAAGAGAGTAAAGGAAGTTGGAGAAGTGGATCTTAGCTGACCCCGTGGCCAGGCACGTACAGGGGCCCCGTAGACTGCTATGGGCCCCCGACTCCCGTATATACTCTTACTGCCTCCCGGCCAAAAGGGAAGGTATAACCCGTCGCTTCGAGCGAGAGAGGCCTCCGGGTCCACCTCCTCAAGCCCTATACTTATCCTCCTCCTTCTTTATCTTTTCCCTCCACCTCTCGCGCCGCCTTATTCCACTCGATTCACCGCGCCATAAGTCCCCGCAGTATATATATAAAAAAAAAACAACAAAGTTAGCAATAGCATCACTGTATACAATCGGGGTCTCATATTCATCGGCCAACACCTATATATATATATATATATGCATCGCGGCACAACCACATCAACATTTCTATATATCGATGAGTGAGGGAGTAAGAGTGAGAAAGGGAAAAAGAGAAAGAATAAAAAAAAATAACGATTGGGACTGAAAAGAAGGGAGAGAGAGAGAGAGAGAGAGAGAGAGCGTCACCGTATACTTATTGACCGTGGCCAAGTTGGCCGCGCGCACGGGGTGTGTTATTATTATCCGACATTATCTATAATTCCGAAGCGGGCAGGAAGCCCACTTAGGGATTGTGATAGCCCCCGTGATTAAACCCCCCCCGGTACTGGCTTACGTTTATATATATATATATATATATACCTGTACACCTACGTATGATTTTATATATTGTATATATAAACCCGATGGAATATATGGATGCTGCGAGAGCGAAAAAGCAGTTGCTTTTTGTGCAACATTATTGTCATCACCCATATATATATATTTAATGTTTTATTTTTGTTCGTAGTTACGTGTTTTTTTTTTTTTTTTCTTTGCAATGTGTAATAATGTTGGTCATACAGTGTTTAGTTGTTATCAAGATTGTATAATTTGTAATGGAAAAAATTTGTATTGGATATTTTTTTTCCATTTTCTTTGTTAATAGAGAAAGGTGAATAGTTGGATGTTATGTATACAAAATTATATATATATATAGTGTTCTAACTCGTACGAATTTAATTTCTTTATTTTTGCATTACGAGAAAATTAAATATATATAAAATTTTTAAATTGACACGATTACAATGTCAATAGTGAGACGAAACATATCTTGTGATTTATTTTTTTTTTTCTAAACTTATATTTCAGCTTTAAATATAAATAAATCAATTCTTATCTGCAATTTATCATACACAAGCAACACAAATAAACCCACGCACTCTATACCGAATACATATATATGTATAAGAGAAAGAAAAAAGAAATATGATTGGATTGTATGAATATATCTAAAGTATACTATTTGTTTGTTTTTTTTTTTTTTTTCAATTTACTATAAGGAGAATGAGAAGTCTCGTTCTCATCAACTGCATCCGGTCTCCATTTCTGACGATATAACGTGGCATGCTTCAAGCCTGGTACCCGAATATCATATATATATATATATATATATATATATGTAGCAAAAGATCGGTCAAATCGATGAGAGTCGATGTGCGCACATAAGTCCCAGACGCAAAGATAAAAATTGTGTATGGGAAAAAATAAGATAAAAATAAGCGAGCAAAATTATTCAAGGTGGTGAGGAGTGTCTGGATTGGGCCTTATGATGTATATAAATGCATTTTGGGTCTTATATATACAGTCCCCGCGGAAACTGTATACGCCACCCCCTTAAGGCTAAAGGTACAACAGTAGGCACACGGTCGGCCCCAAGACGCTACTTCGGTAATAGCCCAAACGATTATAACTGAAAAAGCCGGAAACCACTTATGCGCCACACGGGCAGTTACGATACAACAGGGCCTCAGTTATATTAGACCCAAACCCTCCGGGCATCAAAAAATCCCACCACACCCAGCAAGGCCATATTCAATATTAAATATATATACTCTACCAACACATCTCCATCAAGATTCTCAGGACATAGCCCAAAAATATCAGGAATAAAAAGTTTAAGATAAAGAGGAAGAAAAAAACAATGAAGAAAATACAAAGCAACTGTTGATATAAAAATAGTGATGAGTATACTGATATACAGATAAGCATCTAGTTTGTATCTATATACTTTGGCTTTCGGGTTATCATCGTGCAGGGATTGGCTGATGCTACTGGACTTATTTCAAGAGAGTGGAAGGAAGCCCAACACGCCGGAAGCTGCTTTTGGGTCCTATATGTGAAATAAAGTGCTACTGTGCGTGACGAAAAAAGGCGTTTCACATTTCAATCAAAAGTACTGAATACACTATTACTTTAAATTATTTTTCTGCATGAATTCTATTTAACAATTGTATCCACAATTGTCATTTTTATAAAGTGACAATTATCGCTGTTTATTTAGAAAGATTGAAAGATAAATAACACACTTCAGATTAACATCAGAATCTTAGTTAATGATAAAGTATTTATTGAATCAATAATATTTGTTTAATCAAATAATTGTTTCTCACTCAGTGGTGTTATGGAAAAAAAAATTCAACTATACTGATTGATCTTTGTTAATAAAAAATTATTTAAAATCAAAACTGCAATGTGAAAAAAATTGATTGTAGAATTGATTATGCAGTTTATAAATAGATGTGTATTTATATCTGGATATATGCTGATGTCTTTCTTATGTAAATATTACAGGTGTGTCCTGCATTCAATGGCTCCAAGAAACTATTTTGAGTAAATAAAAAAAAAAAAAGGTGGAGATAATTTTGAACTTTAAGCAATGAATGATAAATGTCATAAATTGGACCACCCTGACAAATTTTAGTTTGAATGACGAGTGCACGGTGTATTATAAATATTGTGATATATATTTTAGTGATACGTATCTGACAGGTGGTTGTGGGCCCCCTGCAGTCATTTACTCTTGTGCGCGTGGTCTTTTTTGGTGACCAATACAACACATCAATGTTGAATAGAACAGTTATTTCAATATGAAAAATGAATAAGATGTACTGCAATATATCTTTGTAGAAATTGTATAAAATCACCTTTCTGAAACATTAATACAACAATTTCACCATATCAATAGTAATAACAACAACTGCAATATTTCCACATGAATAAATTCATCCCCTACAAAATGAAAAAAAAAAAAATGAGAAAATCGAGATGAAAAAAAAATTAGAAATCGACATAAATAATACAATATACAATATACACATCAACTCCAGCGGAAGTAACTACCTCCACACCAACCCATCCATTTGTATATATATATATATATAGCATTCACTAACAATTTTATATACAGAACCGAGTCGAGCTGAGAGCGGTAATCGAGTCAAACCATGAAATTATGGATTAGCAACGATGACTCGTCGTTTGTTGTTGATGTTGGGTCATGGATAACCTGCCGATCAGGATCAAGAGCACAAGGGTGAATTATGGTGAGTAAAGAGAACAAAAAAATTCCACACACTCACAAATCTCTATTCATATATATATATATGTATACACATTGCAGATATATTTATATACTAGCGTCTAACCCCATGCGCATGGGTCTGCAGTCAGAGGGAAAATCATCAACGTGGCAAACGTCGAAAACACGCAAGCCTCGCGGGTACCCACGTGGAAACGTCATCGGCAGCTGGAATCTCGCGGGGTGTCCTGCGTGATATGGTTGGATGGGGGTGTAAGAGGGGTGATAGCAAATGGCAATAGCAGCAGTAGTGCGACCGTATAGTGGTTACAAACACGGTATAATGTTATATATATATATATATATATACGTATGGATGTTAGGGGACGAAAAAAAAAGGAATAGAGAAAGTACGAAAATATGGGCACGAGGGAGTTTATAGGGTAGGAGGTTGATAGGGTAGGACGCGGGTGTTTTTGCGGGGACTACAACTTTGGTTGGTTAAGGGTGGATGGATTGAACATTTGCGCCCCCTAAGCCGCCCTAGGCGCAACCACCAAAACCCTGCAGAGCTTATTTCACGAACGACCGACCACCCTATTATATATACGACAATGTCAGATGTATATATATATATATATATATATTTATATATGCATGTATGTACTCTTTTTTTTTTGCTCTCGTTTGCCATTTTGATGTACTTGAGAATGGGAATTGAGAGAAAGTGAGAGGAGGAGAAAGTGCATGCGAGTGAGAACGGGGCGATAGAGGCTTATCTTTGCAACGGAGCAAAAGCAGGCGCCTCAAAGTTCCGTCGGTGCGCAAATATCGAAGTTATCATTTTATGTATGTGTGTATATATGTAGCGTTGATATGTACGTATATGTATATAGATATATCGTCACGCAGAGGTTTCATCAAGTGCGATATAATCTGTGCATGGATGTGTATATGGCATGTTGAATTTTTTTTTAGTGTTCATTGTTTATGTATATTGTGTAAATTTATTTTATTTTTTATTTTTACTTACATTGTGATGTTGGATTAATTAATTGGATTAGAATTTAATGTCACGTGATAGATTGAATCGATTAAGTTGCAGTAAATGACAATTATTTGTATGAATATATTTGATATTTTGGCGTTGATGAAATATTGGAAGGTGGAATTAATTCTTGATTTATTTACACTGGAGAATATTAATTTGTAAATTGAGAAATATTATGGTTTTTATTTTTTTTGCACAGAGGGCAACTATTTTTCTATTTAATATATTAGACTTGATAATGAGAATATTATAAAGAATTGTAATTACGATTTACTGTTGGTAAACATATTGTTTTGTGACTCGAAAAGTTGAATTAAAAAAAATCACACATTCTTTAGATTATTCATGATTTTTATTCCAGATGTGATATCTCGTTTGTTGATATAAAATATTTTCTAGACGCACAGCTACTGTATAATTAATTTATATCTAACGAAGGAAAAATTAAATCAGACGAGCTGAAAATGCTCAACTTCATCAACAAACTCATCTTACTCAACTCTTTCCCCAATAATTAAAATTATTTCAATTTTCTTATTCATATCAAAATTAAATATACAATCACGTAAAAAAATGCATCATCAAATATATATATATATATATATATATATCACTATCTCATCCAGCTTAACAGAAAAAAATAAATAGAAAAAGAAGTGAAAATGAAAAAATGCGGGAATATCGCACGACGAAGATAAGACAACGAAAATTAAATAACGTATATATAGACATATATATATATATATATATATATTCACAACGAGAGCCATCTTCTTATCCATAGGGGATGGAAATAAATCCGGTGTTTCAGAGAAAGAGACGCGAGCGCGAAATAAAGATAAAAAAAAAAAATATGTATATATATCTCGTTCAGTAGAGGGTATATGGAAGGAAAAAAAAAAAAGAAAAAGGTGATATAAGAGAGGGAAAAAATAGGGGTAGAGAATCTAGGAGGGCGCGTCAACGATGGGTTCGACACCCTCACTGTGCAAACCAAGATGTATATATATATATATACATCCTTTTTGGCATAGGCATAAACGAAGGGAGTTCCTGAACGTTGGAGAAAACGTCGGCGCAAAGGGGCTATATAGAGGGTATAGAGGGGTGAAAGAGGGCTTTTACGTTATCTGCAGAGTCGCAGGCCAACGTTGGGGCTCGCCCTTCGGGAATAAACGCGCAGAGATAAGCAGCGCCCTCACCCTTATAGAATGACGCGCACGCGCTTGTTCGCATGTCATCCCCCCACATCCCCTCTTGTGTAGAAATGCAAAGAGATCTTGATACGGGCTACCACGGGGCTCCGAATGCCCCAGCATCCCCCAATATTGAGAGATATACCATCGCTCTCTCACTACATATATATATATATATATATATAAATATAAATATATGTATATGTGTAGCTGAAAAAAAAAAAAAAAAAATAGAGAAAAAAAATTCAGGCACCCCGTGGGAGAGCTCCCTTGTAACTTATGAATCAGATTTATCTACACCCTTGTGACTGATCGCCTCCAACCCCTCCTCACGCACCTATTTTTTTCTCATCTCCTCTTCGTCTTTTGTGTACATGGGTATAATTTTTTTTTTTTTCTCCGTTTATAAACATTTTGTACCTTTGTCAAGATCTAAATAATATATAAGTAAATATACTGATTTTTATTTTTTATATTTGTGCAGCAAATGTTGTTTATTTGTATATTCAACTTTGAAATAATGCAAAAAAATTTGACTGTTGTAAAATTGGCGTTCTAGTATTGTTCTCAATTAATATTACCCGTGACAGTGTCTGACCAGGGCCTTAATTCTTTCACAATTTGTCTCTCAATTTCTACACGACAATAATTCATATACACACAAACTTCTTCTCTACGTGTCCCCCACAACACATTTTATGATGATTTATTTGTGGTTTTGTTCACCATAATAAAAAAAAAAAGAACATTTTAAAATGTAATGTAAGCATTTTTTTTTCTTTTGTTTTCAATTTAAAAAAAAAAAAAGAAAAAATACGAAGATGTAACTATTACTCAGGACACTTTTGCATCCATTTTCACCTTTTATTTATATATATATATGCAATAAGCAAAAGCAATAAATGTTTACGAGCGCAAAAGTAAAGAACAAAAAACAAAATGACATGTGTGCATGCTCATGCGGTATGTTTTGAGTTGCGCGCTTAGCCCACGAATGAGTTGTGCTATATATGTTGGTATATTTATGTAATAATAATATATATATATATATATATATATATTTAGGGGGTGTGAGAGAGGGATATATGGGTGCGCGGTACCGCGGCACGCAGTCAGTCATCGCGTCACGGTGATTGGACGAAGCTCTAGTGAGTACGTGCACTAGTGGAAAGGGATGGCGTGCCCGTCGCACGCATAAACTCGGTTAATCAAGTGGAACTGTCTGTCGGGCCCCGTCGGGACACATTGAACAAAGAGTGGCGGCAACGGCAGGCGTGCGAGAGTGTGTGCGCGACAGAGAGTGAGCCAGCAAAACGTAACTCGCCGAATATGTCCGATGAATGTTTCGGAGGACATAGTAGACAGGTGGCACGGGGTCATCAACAAAACCGCAGCTCCAACCAATGTCCTTTTTTTTTTTTTTTTACATTTTCACTGCACAATATACGTAACACTAATAATAACAGTAATAATAATAGTAATGTAAATAATTAAATATAGAAATAAGGAGAATTTGTTTTTCCTGTTTTTGGTTTTATTGAGTAAAATGTTTTTTTTTACTTGTTAAATAATATAGTAATATCATTTTTTTGGACACTTTGAATGTAGTTGTGTAATTGTACGTGTTATTTATTGAATTAATGAATATTGCTGGAATAGAGTGAAAAATTTGATTGATTATCTTTTATTTTATTCACTAACTTTTTTTTTTTTCTTCATTAAAAGTTCAAAGGAAAATTTTTATTATTCCATATATAACGATGTATTTTTTTTTTTTTTTCATTCTTGTCGATTATTTATTCTCTTTTTTAACAAAGAAATAAAAATAAAATGATTAATATACAGCGTAATAAAACCGTAGGAATATTTTCCTACATTTTTCCTCATACTTTTTTCCGAATCAATAGCAATAGTATACAATAATACAAAAAATTATACATTGATCGTCATGTATAATTATAAAATTATGCAATAACTCATACTGCACTACTGAATATTTTGAAAAGTATAAATAGAAATAAAACGACAGCAAATAACCATTCCAAACAATTAAATTTTATTCCCAATACCAATTTTCATTTTTCCCCACTTCAAAAAATACACAAAACAATTTTTATTACAATAAATCTTCCATCACATCCTAACAAACAAACAAAAAAAATTACCATCACTTCATTCCACAGTAAACACATCTATTACAGAAAATAAAAGATACATGAAAAAAAAAATTCTATGTACTAAATGTCCAATGGTCAACAAATTACATACGAAGAAATTTCTACATATATATATATAGGGTGAGCAGATGTTGTAGATGCGTTTCGTATCGTAAACTAATGCTTGAGAATATTGGCGTGTGCCTTGAATTTTCCCAATCGTTAGGATCACGATAAATGCACACAATACATATATATATATATATCCCTATATATTAAATGCAGAAAAATATAAAAGAAGCCGAAAGCACCGAAGGATATAGTGGGCGAGGTGGATGATTAGTCGGCACGGTGACCAGATGACAGAGCCATGACCTAGGAAATCCCACGAAAAATCTATCACATTGGTTCTCTATATATACAAATACATGTAACTATATATCTATATATATATAGTAAATAAAATATGTATATAGATATAGAGTTATAGAGGCGCGCGGCAGCGCCATGCGGTTTGAGACATGAGAAATTGATGTTGGGCCCCAGACCTCGCTCTCTGCGGTCGTTGTGGTTATTTTTTATTTTATTATTCCTTTTTTTTTTTTTTTTATTTCTTATATATACCTCCATCTTGCTTGCTCACTGCTGCTTGTTGTACGGAGGGAGGAAGGGCGGTATACGTGGCACGACCTTCGTGGCTATTGACGGTTGTGGCAACGCGCGGTGAAAGATTTGAACATCATCGAGTCAGCTCTGGCGCTATATTTATAAATATAAAATATGTATGGTATTTTTTTTTACAAAGATAATTGTCATGTTGTGATATATATTTGTTTATAGTATTTTATTTATTGGTTATTTGTATAAATTTGTTTTCACTTTATTACAATAATTTTCATGTAATCGAGACTAAATAGTGGAAATAAAAAAAAAAATTCTTCACTATTTTGTCTTGAATTTAATTTTAAACATAAATTTTTTTTTTCGCTGAAATATATTTCATGATATTATATTTGAATAATAAAAAAGAAAATATGATGAGTAGTATTTATTATTTATTAACGCAAATATTAACTCGAATTCGATGTTTATTTTTTTATAATTTATTTGTTAGATAAATGCGATACAATTTTTGTCATATGTCAGAGTGAAAGACGAATGAGAATACTGTAAATATATATATATATATGCTTGTAGAAGTGTAGTGGGTGCGCGCGTTGAAATACGCATCGGGATGACTGGTGATGTTTTTTGGGGCGGCGGCAAAACTTCAAGGACTTATTGCTTGAGGGCCGAAAAACACTCGCGGGCCCCTAATTATCGCTCCGGGGGTTCCCCTTTTTCAGGGGCGCGGGGGCCACCTCTCTCAGTATATTCCTGGTACAAAACTGCCCAACGGGGGTCCAGTGTGAAGCCCCCTTTAACCCGAACCGACCCATCAAGACTCTTCGACGCTTCACTCTTTCTCTCTCTCATTATTATTATTTTATTTTACTTCCTTCTTTTTTTTTGTTGTGAATATACAAACGTTTATTTCGATTGGATTTTCCGACACTGATATATCAAGAGTATGGAAAAGTATTGAGAGAAAAGTTGAGGCTTTGATAGAGCATTGCAAAAAGACAATTTTTTATCTTGATTATCAAAATTTTCACACAAATCAATTAAATAAATCGTTAATAATTTTTATTATTGTATCAATTTACGTCACAATGTTCAATATAATTATTTAAAAATTGTCTCGCGTAGTATTCTCAAATATTTAATCAGAATTTTTGTTTTTTTTCCTTCAATTACATTCAAAGATATTTCGAATGTAAATGTGATTGAAAGCTTAACAATTTTTCATTTGTATCCGTATTAAATTCCTAATCTAAATCTATATATCTGTATATTTATAGTACATATGTGCACAGTTTTATTTTCAATCAGAAGTGCTAACGGGTTAAATTTTCAGTGCAAACACCGGGGGCTCCAAGAACGTGAACAAACATATCTATATTGAACAGATGACGAGAAGGATCAAGAGACGAAATGGATCTGGAACATTTTTATTTCGACACTCGAAAGGGGAATTGTGTCTGTATTATTGTGCAAACACATTCTATATATATATATATATACACCTACATATCCTATATAAAAATACACTGAGCTATGTGAACGTAAAACAAACTTCCAGAAAAAAAAAAAAAAAAATAACCATAACTATTTTATCACTTGAAAGAAGAATAAATTTTATCCTAAAATCTTTGGGATAAAAATTTAATTTTTATTCAACAGTAACAATATTTTTAAAACAATTAATAACAGTGATTATTTATTTAATAAATATTATTCAATAGATTAAATAATAATTAATAAAATATATAAATATATAGAAATATTTTTTTATTTACAAATTGATTCAATTAATTTTATTCAGTTGAAAAAAAAATTTTTTCATAATGAAACATGATAGCAAACATGTTCTAGAAAAGTCCAAGTGTAAATATATATATATATATTGTAGACCTTCTAGACCACCAAGGGTTGCAATGTGCATTGAGGGTGAAAATCAAAAGCTATGTAGTGTGTGAAAGAGAGAGGGTTGATTTTCGTGTATTGTCAAGTACAATTGTCAAACACGAGACGCTAGTATAGGCAAAGCACTCGTCCAATCGCACCCTCCAAGGCTTGCAAGGAATTCATCCGGTGATGGATCTGTCCCATGCACGCTATGAACTTCATGTCCCCCCTCTTTAGCTGATCGTATGTATACATAATATACTCGATTAAATATAGACCTATATCTTTTTTTTTTTTACATGATAATGAAGAAGCACTGGTTCTTTCAATACATAATTTCTAAATCGGTCACGTGATTGAGTGACAATTTACCAATTGATAATTAAATTACATCTCAATAATTCCTAACATGTGATATATTTAATTTAATTTAATATTCCTTCTTTACAATTAGATATAACTCAGTACACTTTTTATTTCATTACTTGTCAATTAGTTTTAACAATTGTAACACAATTGATATCTTCAAAATAAATAAAAATAAATAAATTTATGCAGTGTATTACAATATTTCATAATTCAATAAGTATTTTTTATTTTGTTGTATATAACATGAAGTACAAAAGTAATACACAAAAACGAAGTATATACATATCCATATAATATACAAGGGTCGATGGAACTGTCAAAGTGTCGGACACACGAAACATCGGACACAATGTCTACAGCTTATACAAGTTTCTTACTTGCTTTCCTTTATACACAAATACACATAAATAAATTTATATATATATATATATATATATATATACGTCAGCACACCTTAGCTCCCCTCATGATCGAATAACTTGGTTGATCGGTTGATGTTTTGTACCGGCGCGCGTGTGGGGTGCATCGCACACCTCGTGTTCCCACGTGCGGCGAAACTATTGCACGCTATATGCGCAAGCACCTACCACAAAAGTATATATATATAATGTCCACACGTCACTCAACAACGAGGCGCAATGGGATTAGTCAAGGGGTCGCGCCGCAGTAGACCATAGAACGAATGACGTTGCGCGGGTGCGATAGAAAGAGGTTGATAAAGATAAAGGTGTATAGAGAAAGAGAGGTGGTAAAATAATGTTAACACGAAAGACCAACCTGGGAGACGGTTGGAAAAAAAATAAAAAATAAAAATAAAGTGGCAAAAGAACCCGCGCACTCTCTCGTTCGCTTTTACTCACACTGCGCACATTTGTTGGAATTATTGCGGGGGCGCCTGTACACGCGTGACTGTAACTACTGGGGCTTTATCTACTTGGTTTGAATGACGGCTGATGTTGGAGCGTCATGAGCGTGTGTCTTTCCGGTTTTATTCTACCCTATTTTATTTTTTCTAGTAATTTTTTGTTTTTCTTTTTTGAGTATGATGGTTAATTTACAGGGTGGTAAATTACAGGGTGAAGGGTGGAATGAGTATATTAATTGGGTGAAATGGGTGTATAGGATTTAGCTATTTTTTACTGTTTATATCTCCACGTAGAATTCATATTTTTTGACATTTTTTTGTTTTTTTTTTTTTTGGGAAATATGTGCACAATTATATTTGGTATTATTTTCTAAATCTTATTTTCTGTGTTTCAATATAAATTAAAGTACATTTTGAAATTAAATGTGGTGATAATTTTTCATTTTTTTTTTTCTCAATACAAAAAAAAATTATTGTCATGCAAAAATTAATTTTTACGGTGAAAATAAAAATTTTATAAAAATATAAACAGAATATTTCTCAATAATGATAAAAAAGAACGTTCAAGTTCTCTATTTCAAAAAACTAAATATATATGAATACTAGAATTAAATTTTGATACAATAATATTGAAGACTAATTTATCCATTCGTATATTTTTTGCCAATATAAATATATGACTGAGATTTATTTTGAAAAAATTACTAGTCACTTGTTTAACTGCATGACGAATATAACGACGTCAAATTTTATTCGCTTCACTTGCAATGAGCAACATTGAACGCGCCTCTTGGTTAATTTTCTTTTGGATGTTAGGTATATGTGTTCTGTGTGCAATATTCTGAATGATGATTTGCAGAGTATATAAATGGAAGGAAAGTGAGAGCGCGGGTTCCTATAGTTTATTCCTGTATACGTTTCTGTATATACACATACACAACATAAAGGAAAAAAAAAAAAAATGTCAACTTATACACCATCCATTGCGCGCACGTGCACATACGCGTGCGCTACACGCCTCATCCATTATCCAAGTGTCACGGACACACGCGTTTGTATACTGGACCTTAAAAATCTTCCTGCGACCAACAAATCCACGTTTATATATGCATAAAATTTTCCCTATTATATATATATAACACCGTGTGACATTAATAATAATTTTAACTTATTTCATTAACGTTGAAGCCCCTCAACTATTTCACACCATTTTATATAAACCCAACAGAATCTCATTGAACACGTCGTAAAGTTCATGTTGTAATTTCTGTTGTAATTAATTTTTTCAATACATCTTTTTTTTTCAATCGATACCCAATCGGTTAACTGATCTATCTACATAAGCAGAATTTAAATTCAATCAATAGTATTCGTCTCACATAATTATTTACCAAACAATACACATAGTGATATTGAAAGAGTGAAAATAAAATGACACATTTTTGTTTATTAATTATTTTTAATAAATTCTTTTTAAAAATTGTTCATAACACTGTTGAATTATTTTTGATAATTGATTGACAAATACCCTAATAAAAAATATCAATACATAGTGCAACAAATTCATACAACAATTATAATTAAATAATTAACTAAATAAATTTCACTTCATTATCGTATCTCGTTTTATTTTCTCTTTTATCATAAACAAAAGATACAAACTATTTGTATTCAACATACATAACTGCTCTAAAATTTTGCTGAATTTATCCCTATTAATTATTATACTCATTCAAATAAATATATATAACAATAATATTTTTTTTTTGTTTCACACAAACGTAGAACATAATTAAACTGCATCTTCGTCACTTTTCCTTTCCTCCAAGATTTTTTTACTATACATATATATATATATATATATCTAATTCTTTTCTTTATACCCCGTATACTTTATACTGGAGTTTGAAGTGTTAGGGTCCGCGCGCGCGCTCGCGAGGGCTTTAATGAACCAATTTAAATGCATGCGATGATCAGTTAGCCTCTCCTATAGTCCTCTGTTTTTTCTTTATCCGTGTGAGCGCGCGTGCATATTGCCGCTATGTATATGCATATATATCTATATTCCTATAGTCGCACATATGTATATCACACAAATATATATCAAGATGCTGCGAATGCACATACTATGCCACCCTATATATATATACAAATCCTGTCGTGTTACCTCAGAACATTATAAGCAATCCATAAACCGTAAATAAAATAAAAAAAAAGATTAAATAAAACAATTTTATATTCACGAAATAAAAATAATATATTTCATTATCACTAATTAATTATCATTAAATAATAAACAAATAAATAAAACAAGCTCATTTATAATTTAATTAATATGATTTATTTATTTTTTTTTGGTCTTTAAAATTTCTTTACACGATAAAAAATAACGTACAATTTATTATGACAAATTAATTAGACTTAATACAATTATGATATTTATTTATTGTTAAATGGACACGATAAAAATTGTCAATGCTGTGTTTAGTGTACACGTATATATTCCATTTCATATGAAAAGATAAATAGAGTAGCACATGTATGAGCATAACATTTATTCCCTGGCGAGTGCATGATTAAACGTCGAGTTAGTAGCGACAGCGAGAGAATACACACCCGAAAACTACGGGGCGTTGGAACCCCCATGGTACACCCGCGCGTTCGCTACACATTCATACATCTATGGTTTATATAAGTATATAAATATGTGTGTGTGTGTGTTTGTGCCGCAACAAGTGAGGCGACACACGAGAGAACGTCGCGTTCAACTCCACCACTAATATTATCTGTGTATGTACATACTCAAATACCCCCTGTCGCGAATTTATATAAAAGTAACTTTGCATCGGCAATCATCACAGAAATTTTTTTTTTTTTTCTTCCATTTTGACACTGTCATTGCTCATAAATATGTTTTAGTGAATTTTATATTTGGAGAATTGAATAATGGCAATATTTACTTGGCAAATTTTGGAGCAAATAATTGAGACAAAATAAAAAATTCTTAAGCAATAAAATTTCAAGATTTATTCAATTCATCAGTTTGTTTATATTTTTTTTAACTACCTCATAAGTATATAATATATTCTGATAATTAGTTTATCAATATAAAACCAATTAAAATATCATATGAGCAAATATTAAAAATCGCAATTTTTTGAAGTACCTCAAAAATTTCACTTTGCACCTTTCTTTTGTTAATTAATAATTCTTTTTTTTTTCCATACTTTTATTAACGTGAAATATGTTATATTTATTCATTCATAGATATATAACCTGTACACAACATAAAATTGTAGCAATTAAATGATGAGACATAAAATAATACAAAAATATACAATAACACATTTGAATTTCCCAATTTATTATTATTATTATTATTATTATTATTATTATTATTATTATTATTATTATTATTATTATTATTATTATCATTATTTTAGACTGTCAATATTCTTTTTCAATAGTCGGCAAAGAACACAGAGCCGACGACGTTTTGATATGCTCCCCAGGAGCTAGAAAAATTTTACATCATTAGGATGAAAGCAAGTCATTCTGTTGAAATTTAGTCGATAGATCGCTGCGTCTTTATATGTATATATATATATATATATATTCATTCTCTGTTTCATTTTTTTTTTATTTCATTTTTCTGAGGGAATAAAAGACTATGTGCGGTTCTTTACAACTTTCCATTCGAGGGCATACACACCTCCCACAAGATTTCATTTTAAACATTATCTGTATGCTGTATTTTTTTTTATATATATGTACCATGAAATATTCCAAGGCGGAGTAAGACTGAATTTATCGGCGGGATTATTATTGTACAGAATGTAGTAACGATTTTGATAGTACATGTATATAAATATATGTGGACAGATTTATTTTTAGTCTATCAATAATTTTGTTTTTTTGGTTCTATTCAAAATTTTATATTGAGTTTCATTGGTGAGCTTTACAGTTATTTATTTTTGTACAGACTACAAAATGTTAATAATGTGTAATCTGCTAAATGTGACATAAATAAAATAACAGATAATAAAAATTGTTTAATTAAAAAAAAAATATTACGTTGTGTAAAAATTTTTCTCCACTCACAAAACCCAACAATGTAAATCTCTTGTTTCTATTTTAAATATTACAATTTGCACTATCTTTCATACTTATATATATTTACATACACATGAATATGTGCAGTCACGTGATCATAAAAGAAATTTTAGTTGTCAGCCACTAAATTTCTCAGGTATATACTCAACAATATATTCCACGGTGCGTATCTATACCTGTTAAAATTTGGTTCTCTCTCTCTCTCTCTCTCTCTCACCCATCCATTCTCTTTAAATATTTTTTTCTTCTCTCCACTGTCTACGGGTACCTATTTATACATATATACCAAAACTCGTGTGCGCAACGTTCCACGCTCGACTTAAAAGAAAAGATACAAGATGAGGATGCGAGAGGCGTTTCTCAGTAGAGTTATTAATGGCTTTGACTTCGTTGCTATGGATATCCATAAGTCTTTGGTGCGGTGCGAAAGAAGTCGAGAGATGAGATCCAACCACGTCTTCGCGCAAATATATATATATATATATATATATATATATATATAAAGGTATGTATATAAAAAATCACAGTTGAAAAAAAAAAAAAAATTAGGATATTGTATTCTTATATAGTTGAGAATAAAAAGAAAAAAGAGCAAAAAAAAATGCTTGAAATATATAATATATACTTTTTATATACAAACTCGTGACTGACCCAGTGACTTTGCGATGGTGTAAATATGAAGAGTGTGGCGCAAGCGTATATAATATAATGATAGAAACAATGGAGAATGAGGAATTGAAGTAACTGGGAAGGAAAAAAAAAAAAAATGAAATATAAAGTTGAATAAAAGAGTAAGAAATTGAGCGATGCCACAGCAGGCAGTCTGCTAACATGACAGGGGGTCTTATGTGTATATATATATATATATTTCTTTTTCTTGGATGAAAAACTTTGTATTATTCTCTCTTTCTTTTCTCGCCAACCCTATATCTTTGCCAATCTCTTATATTTACCATTTATCATTGAATATGGAGAGTGGAAAGAATTTTAAAATGATAAGACACTAAAAGTTATGATTTAACTTGATTACTTGTATTTCATTTATTTATTGTGGACGAAAAAATCATATTCAAGTTGCAAATTCAACTTGATTTCAATATTAATATTATTATTCAATAACATTATGTGTGATATCATAAGAAGGAAAAAAATTTAATACATATTGAGATATGGAAAACGTCTTTCATGTTTTACTAGACCCAATTGTTAACTAAAGGTTCACATTTCTGATCCCAACAAATCTAAAATACATGAACAATACAAAATGAATTAAAATTATTGGTATAATTGTAACTGATATGTGCAGTAAATCCAAAAAGTAAATTCAAATTAGTTTTGGAAATGTCATACTCACTTTTTCTTGACCGCATGGAGTACCATCCAAAGGAATTGGAGCATCTTTGAAATCTCCATGTTTGTCTAGACAGTTCATAGGTTCATTACACCACCAACTGGCACTATCAATATCAGGCTGAAATAAAAAATTCATCAACTAAACACAGCTGTACAAACGAGATATAAAAATGCAAACTGTTTAGTTAAATTTGAACAGGAAATAATAATATTCACAGAAGTTATATCAGAAATTATTGGGAAGAAAAATTGTAAGAGAATATTGTTGATTTTTTTACGACTTATCTAATGCATATATATAAAATTATGTACCGGATCAAAAGATTTGAAACCATAGCAGCGACACTGTTCCACTCCTGTAAATACTTTCCTTGGTTTTGGAGGATAAAGTGATCTTGGATTATTAATCAGGATACAGCGAGCTTCTGATCTGTAAAAATAATAATTCATGACAAACATATATGTACACTTTTCAAATAATAAATATTTAAAGTAATGCGTCAAATGATATAAAAATAAACCCGAAAAATGCTGTGAATTCTCTTTCAGTTTTGCGACTCCATTGTAAACAAGACTTGGGACAACCATGTCCAGCCATAAGACTTTTCATTCCACATGACGCAGTATTGTAGTATAATGATCCCTCTCCATCGTGTTTAGCTGTAAAACTAAAGTATTGAAAAATTATTCACACATCCTGCTCATTATAAATGAAATATTATCAAGGAATGTCTTACACATGTGCTAATTCGTGAGCGATGGTTGTATAACTTTCATACAATTTATAATCCTCAACAACAAAGTTGTATCGGTTAAACTTGGATTTACCAGGTGGAAATATAAAGCTGCGTGGAGCCTGTATTGCGCGTCCTGCAACGCAAACGAATCGAAATGGAATAATTTAAAAGATTGGATACCTACATCAACTGCAGTATTCAAGTGAACATAAAAGTTTGCATATCGCACCATGCAAAGTCCCCCCATTGGCTTTAACAAACGGCAACCTAAAAAATTATACATTCATCATTGCAGGTATGTTGATTCAATAACTTTAAATTATAACGTGTCGTAAGAACCATACCTGGTGTTATATGCTATAAAGTCATATGAATATCGAGGGAATTGATTTTCTTTTGTCGAAAAATAAGCGCTTATTGAAGGGTTTACAGTCTCTGCACGAATACTTTCAATCCCTCTGTCCGAAAATTTCTTTGGAATAAAATACCATGCATATTGTATCTGTATCAACAGGTTCAATTAGATCAACATGCAACAAAATTTATGATGTGTTTGAATTTATTTTAACCCTTAAATATCACCGCGTAGCGAAATTAACTATCACGATTTTGATTGTCTATATCTTTGTGTCTAATCCACCAATTTCCACAATCAACCACTGAATTCTGACGCAAAAACGGTGACTAATTTTCATATAATCAAGCGAATCGAGAATTTTCATATTATGGTATTGAGAAATGAGATTGAAAAAAACAATATATTGACGTACACGAAAAATTGCCATTTTTTCAGCAAAATCGCTTGAAAATTCAGGGGTTAAAACAAAATATATAACATTATATTTTTTTTTTTTTTTCATACGGTTTCAATAATTATTGCTGCGATATTGATATATATGGCGGTCGATTCCACCAATCTGTACAACATATCGACAGCATTGTAAACAGTTAAGACATGAGATATAGTGTTCACGTAATTATTCCTGAAAAGTAGATTATAGCAATCAAGTATGATACACAAAAATTCGATTACAATATACATTGTATGTATATCTATATATATATACCCAAGTGCCTTGTGCATATCGTAACCAATTGCAACAAGTAGTTCTGGATAAACTGTATGTTTTACTCCGCCTACGTCACGATCATGACGTGTTTGAATTATTGCAGTGTCGTTGTCGATCGATCTCACCGGACGTGCCTTTTTAATATATCTTTTGACACCAAAAAAACGTAGATATTTTGATCTAACTTTAAGCACTTTGTGTGATTCATGGATTGGCAAGCCTACAATACTGTACGTTACGTCAACGACACCATTCTGGGAAAATATTTATTTGCATATTTATTTTCTGTTAATTATTCATAATTATTTTATTATTTTATCTATCTGTTATTTTGCAAGAAACATACTAATATACCCCTCTTCTGAAAGTATACGAATGCAGATTTTGTGCAATACTCATGATACATGAAAAATTCACCGACTTCGGACATTATCTATGAATGAATTACGTTTTTTTCAATTATTTCTTTCTGTGTATTTAATTCGTTGAGTATTTAATTCAAGCGATGTTACATACGTTTTCGCCCACGTCACCATGCGCTTCAGCTTTGTCATCCAATGTCTTCTTGACAGGCAAATTGTGATTTGCAAGGAATGTTTGCACACGTTTCAAAAAAATATTCACAATATTACCTTGGTCAGTTTCAATCCGAAGTGTCAATTCATCAGGTGCGGGGGGATATCGAGATTCGACTGAGAAATAAATTAATTCCGATAAATATTTAACAATATTAAACATTAAAGTCAAGCACAAAATGTCGAACAACTAATTTTATTCACCAAAATTTCGATTAGTGACCACTATGATTATTGATAGCAGTGAAGTAAAATGATACAACTTCATTTTTTTAAATTATGCGGACAATATTACTAGTAATATTAACTTATTGTGACACGTATGATGAAAGTGAATATTCACTGAGGACGTAGAAGTGGAGTTATACCATGCTTATCACACAAATATCAGTATTCGTGACAAGATATGTATTTTATTGTAAGAACTTTCGCAGCTCGTAAATATACTATTCTATTTTTATTTATTTTTATCATTCCAAATAAGTGAGTCATTTTACTTTGACATTACATTGTTTCCATTATTAGCTATGATTGAACTTAATTCTTTTCATATATTTATAACATTCCCAATATTCCCAAATATATCACATGACAATACACAGTTTAATTAAGATACTGCTCAATAGAGATTAAGCACGATGCCATCAGATAGATAATACGTATATACTAAAATGCTCCGAGAGTTTTGCATCTGCTTAAAATGCCACGCACGACTCTTCCCAACAAACCTAAAATACATTAATAACATAAGATAAATAAGCTATAATGTTAGTGTCCATGATTCTATCAAAAATAAATGCAACAAATTCAGCACGATTCTGCAGACGTGTACTACCCACTTTTCCTCCACCACACGGAGTGCCGTCCATAGGTGATGGTGCTTCATGTGTGTTTCCCATTTGGTCCAAACAGTCCAAAGCTTCACGACACCACCAATTATGACTACCATGCATAGGCTGCGAGGCAAAAATTCGTCAATAGTCATATGTATTTATATACACAAATGCGAATACAAATATTTATGCATAGTTATATGAACTACCGAATCGAAAGAGTGATAACCATAACATCGACACTGTTCCAATCCTGTCAATACTTTCCTTGGTTTTGGTGAAAATAGTGATCGTGGTTCATTAATCAGATGACAATGAGATGGCGTGCTTGAAAAAATAAAATTACAATAAAAATACGTGTACTCATTCACAATTAATCATAATCAAAAACTGCGTCTTATTAAATTGAAACAAACCTAAAATATTTCTTGAATTCTCTCTCAGTTTGGCGGCTCCATTCTGGACAAGCCGTGAAACAACTTTTCGCTGCCATAATACTTCCAAGTCCACAAGAATCATCATCATGATATTCTGGACCTTCTCCATCGTGCTTAGCTCCAAAACTAAAATACTCATGATGATTATGAATTTTACATATTGTAAATAAAATGAAATTTATTGATATCTTACACGTGTGCCAATTCGTGAGCAATGATTGAATAACTTTCATACAATTTGAAATCCCTGACAGCTAAATTGGTCCGACTATATCGAGATTGACCAGGTGGAAACATAAAGGTTTGCAAAGGTTTCTTTGACACTCCTGCAAGGCAATAAATCTGATGTAATGATTGAAAGAAAAAGAAAACAATGTGTATTGCACACAATATATGAGCAATTATGATAAATAATGTATCATACCGAGCATCTTGCGAAGATCTGGACCTCTGAGTGGTGCTCTGAAAATTAAAAACAGGACATCATCGCACAGACTCAAATTCGATATTATTTATTGTATCATATCGATACCATAAACCATACCTCGTATTATATATTACAATATCGTATGAATCTCGTGGAAAATAATTCACTTTATTCTGATAGTAAAAACTTATTTTGTCACAGACTGTGGTTGCATCAATAATCTCAATTCCTGTATCAGACTTCATCTTTGGGATAAAATTCCAAGCATCCTTAATCTGATTAATTGAATGTATGTTATTTCACCCCGAATATTAAATTTATATTATTAGATATTTGATGAGCACATAATTAATCATCAATTGTCACATTGAATTGTAACAAGAAAACAATAAGTAATCATTATATTTATCAATTATTTCGTGAGATTTTGTTTGTAAAAAAAAAATTAATCAATGTGACATTTGAGGATTAAAATAGAACATATAATTTGAAAATATAATTCATACAGTTTCAATAACAATTGCGGCGAAGTTGATTCTTATTGAAACTGATTTCACCAATCTATACAACATATCTACAGCATTGTAAACAGTCAAAACATGAGATACAGTTTCAACGTAGTTGTTTCTGAAAAAATGAACGTATAAATCTATGCACTGGAACAAACCTGAATTTAGAATATATATACCCAAGTTCTTTATGCATATCGTGACTAATTGTAACGAGTAATTCAACATAAATTAATTTTTTTTTATCTCCATTCCGACGTTTTCGAATTCTCGTGGTTTCCTCCGCGCCAACATTACGTCCATGCGATTTCATAACATATTTTTTAGATCGAAAAAAACGTAAATATTTCCACCCCCCACCATTCTCCACTTCTAGCACTTGATCTGATTTACTAATTGGAAGTCCAATGACACTGTACGTTACGCTAACAACACCATTCTGAAAAGTATTTCATTTCGTTTATTATTTCATAATTATTTACAATTAATTTATATTTTTATCCATTCATAATTCTACATGATACATACTAATATACCCTTTTTACGAAAATATACAAATGCTGATTTTGTGCATAAATCATGATACATATAGAATTCACCAACATGTTTCATTATCTATAAATGAATAATGATTTTTTTCTAAAAATTCCACTGATATGTTAAATCTGTTTGTTCATTAATTAAAATTATGTTACATACGTTTTTGTCTATATCACCATATTTTTCAGCTTTATCATCCAATGTCATCTTGAGAGGCAAATTATGATTTGCAAGGAACGTTTCCACACGAATCAAATCAATATTCACAATATTACCTTTCTCATTTTTTATCCGCAGTTGTAATTTATCAGGTGGAGCGGGATATCGAGATTCAACTGTGAAATCAAATCATTCAGATCAATATTTAACAATAACTGGTGTCACAATTTTAACATAGAGATATTAACTATTTATTTTATGTACCAAAATTTTGATTAATTACAGCTAATACTATAAATGACAGTAATGTAACATGATACCACTTCATTATTGCAAATTTATGCTGCCACATATATTGACAGTGAATATTCACTGAGGACGTATAAGTACAGTTGTCACACAAATATCCGAATTCTTAACGTGATATTTTTGTTAGTGTAAAAAACTGCTTATTAAAATTATCCATTTTAAAAATCCCATTTGTTTCTATCGTTCCAAGTATAAATTCGTGAGTTAGTCATGATAAACAATTTTCTAACTCTGATATTACATTGTTGTCTCATTGCAAAAAAAAAAAAAGCCGTTAATTTTTATCAAGTGTTTATCATGTGCTATATATAGTCTGCGTTCAACAAAAAAATATATAAAAATACTCATGTGAAAATTTCCTATATTTAAAAAAAAAACAAAAAATTATTCACTTTTATTCCAAATATTATATCACGTAGAATTTTATTTTATATAACTGTTACAATTAATTTCCAAACAAATACAATTATCAATAAATTAATGTAATTTTTACATCACACAAATCATTTGCTATTTGTACAATATATAAAAATACTATATACTTGTATAAATTTATTTATTTCTATTCATTATTTCAACGAGTTTATACTTTGACGTGCGTAAAATTAACACAGATATCTCCAACCCCCATACAGTAATATTCACTTATATATATCATATATATATATTTGTATATACATATTATCCATATAACACATATATACGTTTATGGGTTTCGCTATTACTATATATACAACTCCGCAATTTAACTCTTCATCTCGATGATGCTTACCTTCGAAGCGAGACAAATGAGCGGCATCCGTCTGCGTCACCTGTCCGTCAGCCTGTCTGTAACTTTCAACTTGTGCGGACTATACATTCAGTTTAGGTACCACTTCGTATAAATAAACAAAAAAAAAAAAAAAATTAACAATTCTTTTTTATCCTTTATTTTTTTTTTTCTCATTTTCGAAGAATTTGCTTTCGTTTAATATTTTAGATCATTTATGTTTGCAAACAATTTTGTTTTTTTTTTTCAATTCCATATTAGTTTTTTTTTCTTCCTCGTTCTTGTGCTCATTATAGTTCAAGTATATATATATATTGCCCCTGTCAATTTGTGTATTGGAATGTGCATGTGTGAGGTAGATGAAAATTTATGCTCGCGCTTACACAACTGCCGCCTCCTTGACGGAATGAAAAATTGTTTGGAAGAGGCAATCAACGTACTATGACGTGCTAGATGTGACTTTTGAATAGTTTGTATTATTCATATACCTATTTATATTTCATATAATTATTGTATATAAGTTATTTGTGTAATTGTAAGTGTGAAATTTTTCTCAATGTTTTATTTGGCGCCAAGTGAATTTTATTACATTGACATGACGATGAAACATTGTGTTAAATTGCATTTTATTTGTTAAAATATTTATTATCAATTGGATATTATAAAAATGTTTTCATTCATTTACATCGAATATATTTTATATTGTTTCAATTTGAGGAAAAAAGTATAAACACGTTAATAATATATAGTTAATTATTATATATTATTAAAAATATATATTTATAGATTGATTGTGGCACGTGTACATACCTATATACTATGAGAATATATATATATATATATATAGGGAGATTGAAAAAAAAAAAAATGGAGGGAATGATTCAAGATACCCCGGGGCCCGTCGCCACGAGAAGTGAGACGAGTGTCAAGATAGACCTTTGAGATTAAAATCTAAAACAGTCGTTCGGGTGTGACTCGATCGTCGCCCTGCCTCGATTATATTCTCGTATCCGTTCATAAAGAATTTAAGGGACTTGTGTGCTTCTGAAACAGAGATAGAGAGACACAAGGATGATACAAAATGTTAACAATGAAGTGAAGAGAAGTAAAAAATTATTTATATATGCATTTATACATTTATGTAACATTCACTTCTTCATATATATATATATTTTTTTATTTCTACTTTGTTATATTCATCCGTTTAAATTCGTGTTTGCTCGCCATTATTCTCAAACCATCCATTGTTATCTGCAATAATATATTCATGTGTAAATTAAAGTGTGTTTAAAAAGTTCACAAAATTATCGAACACATGCAAAATATTTATTTATTAATAGAAAAATATGAAACAATTATTTCATTCCCATAATTCCTTTTTTTTTTTTCGTAGTCAGGTGAAGTATATAAATATTACAAATATAATTGGAGCAATGTTAAGTGTTGAGCCTTTTGAGAAAACAAGAAAAAAAAATATATAACATAATATAATATGCACTTACAGACCACAGCCGCTCACTGTCTTCTCCGGAGGTCTTCAATTACTTCCGGCAGAGTGTTCGATTATCATTATCGCACTCTTGACGACAGGCCTTTTACACGCCTCAAACACACCGGCGCCTCGTACTCAACAGCGGAAATTAGCACCCGCAGATATAAGTTCAAACTCACCAACAAAACTATACACATGTATATAAAAAATTGTATTGTGAAAGGGATTTCGGACGAAACAACAATACGTATAGTGCATCGGTTTTACGATTTCCTTGCCACAGCGCACCCTTTCATTCTTACATTATCATTAATGTATTTATATATATATATATATATATATATATATATTTAAACGTTACCACTAAAATTGTCGTCCATTATATCGTCGAAGTGATGAGAAACCGGATACGGAAGTGGAAAATGTGAATTGACCAAGTCTCAAACCCTAATATTGAAGAAAAATTTATATCAACTAATAATATTCGACAGTCCAATAATTATTGACATCTGCTCTCTCTCTCTCTCTCTCTCTCTCTCTCACTCTCTCTTACATATAAATTGATGTCTCTTTTATAAACTAATTTTTTTTCACTGACTCTTCAACTATAATAAATTTTCTACAGGACCTTTATTATAGTTGAATCTTATTGTAGTTGAAATTTGCGTCCAATATGGCGATTCAAAATTGCAGAAATTCGTTGGCAAATATACAAAAAAAAAAAACAAAAAACTCATATCCTAATTGGAAATTTAAAAATGTAAAAAATTCAACGCCACATCTTCATTATCGCCAACGTCTGCAATTTCTGTACCTGTACACGTAGTTCAATGTAATTGGTATGAGTGAGAAACATTTATGCTTCACAAAATTACAGCACAATGTTTTTCTAATTATTCTTTTTTTTTTGGCCGAAAGAAAAAAAAATGAAGAAAAATACCATAGCCAAAATTGTACATGCATGTGCAGAGATCTTGGTATATATATATATATATATATGTATACATGTGTGTACATATATAGTCGACGTTGACGACCACGACGATCGTGCGAACCAATTTAAATTTAACGGTCACGAGGGAGGCTTGTACTGGTGAGCCCGCCGAGGGCTCATAAACGTGCGCGCGCTCGCGGTCCCGAAAACGGAGGAGTGAAAAGTAATTTATTGGCAGTATATATATATATATATATATATTTTTTTTTTGTGGGAGCTCACGTCCGATCCAATAATACATATATGTATTATTTTTATTTTACAACACAACCCCGTGCCACTTTGAGTCGTATCGCAAATGCCATATATATCAGCTATCGCGATACTTGACCCGAAGAACAATTGTGATTTATCTTCTCTACTTATATATATATATATATATATATGTAGATATATGTATGGAGAGAACGCGCTCGCATATTGCACTAATAAATGATGAAGTTGATGGTCAAAATTATAAACCATGACGTGGATGAATATTTTTTTATGATTCTTCATTAATGTCTTTATCATTCTTGAATAAAGTTTTATCGATTGATATCGACCAAACAATATATATTATTAATATTTTTTTTTTTCATTTGCACAAAAGTTTAACCAAAATGATGTGCGAATAATGTTTGTATATAATACAACAATAAAATAAACAAAATTGATCCAAATCCCCATACCACAATAATATTCTCAACAAAAAATGTTCCTATGATAAAAAATGGAACAAAAAAAAAAAAAAAATCTACCACATCTTATTCCAATTAATTTTCATTATTGACATAATGAACAATCTCTAGTGAATAAACTAAAGTGCAGAGTATACCCGCAGGACAAATACACACTCAACATCAAATGTTCACGTACATTTCGTCACATTTTCCACCGTCAACTCATCGCCATTATTGTCTCCATCATAGAGAAAACGATCAAGTATAAAGTGTACATTGTACACAAGGAGGGAAAAGAGAAAAGAGAAAAAAAAAAAACCCCAAGTAAACCATGCACTTGAGTGGTAGACCCAAGACATAAACTAAAAATAAAAAAGATGAAAAATAGAAAAAAAAAATCCCAGAAAAGAAAATACTAAAAGACTTGAGTATAGTCCGTGAGGTAAAATGGAAATCGTGCCGGTTAAAGCTACATACTATCAACCATAAATGCATATATATATATATATATATATATATATATAGAGTATCTATCTATATACAATATAGAACGATTCCTTATAACGAAAGACTTTTCTGCTCATTCTCCATTTCTTATATTCATTCTATCTCATTTCTCTGCACGCCTTCTTTACACTCTTCTTATTCTCTTGAATTTTCTATACGGTGTGTGCGTGCTTGAAGACAAGTTCCTACCGGTCACCCAGTCCACCATCTACATATACATATCCACAGTAAAAGCTTCTCATTTTGTGGCCTCACTCGGTCTTTCTCTTTACACTCCGGTAGTGTATATACTATGCGCCAAGCCGCACAAACCAAAGGCGAGGCAAAACGAAACCAACTCACCGCGGCATTCGCTTCTCTTATTCGCTCTTGTACTCTTCACTCTTCCACCACCGCCGCCACCGATGCTGCTGCTGCTGCTTCTCTGCTGCCACCTCCTTTTCCGCCTCCTACTTTTCGTTTCCTTCTCTTCATTTTTCTTTCTCTCTCTCACTCTCACATTGTCGTCGTCGTCGTCGACGACGACGACGACGACTACGACGTCGACTCCCGTATATATTTTCAGTTTCTCTGTCGCTTTTCACACTCATATAAACACAACTATCTCACTCGCTTGCACTCACTTGATCGCGGCCCCGTGTGTAACGGGCAAACTCTATCTCACTCTAATTCTATCTCGTGGCGGGGCCGTTCTCTCTCGCTCGAACAACCTATCAACTCGGTGGATAGACGCGAGGTACCGGACGCACTCGATTCTCTCATCCCATCGACCCACGTCCTTACACCGATACGGCCCGTAGCTATCTCACTGTGGTCGTGGCCGCAATACACACGAACGCCATAGTCGGACTGACATGCAACGGGTGTACAACATGTAACTGTATATAGATATAAAAATATATATATATATATATACATGGATATATGTGTGTGTGTGTGTCAATATTATTTATCTTTTTATTTTCTACTTTTGGATTTTTTTTGGCTTCTCATCTTGTTTTTTGTTATTTTTCTATTTATTTCTCTCTCCCCCCCCCCCCCCCCCCCCCCCCCCATCTTTTGAATGATAATGATGATGATGACAAATTTATGTGTATCTATTGAAGAAAAAAAAAATAAAATAGAAATTGCAATAGATGTACGTTATACATTTGGAAATGGTGTAGGTTTCAGATAGATAAGTATATACGTGAATGGAAAGTTGTATTAAAAACGTGACTATGTGTATGTTAGTTATTCTGTGGATTTTTTTTTGTCCACGGTTATTGTCAATATTATCACGTCATGAAATATATTTTGTATGGGTAGGTAAATATGTTGAAATCATATAATAGTGATGAAGATCACGCGGATAATGGGGGAACAAAAAATTTGTCAAGTTGAGTATGAGAGAAATGGAGATATCGAATTTTTGTTGGGTAACATGTTTTTTGTTTTCTGTTTTTTTTTTTGCGGGGATGTGAAGTTAATATTACAAATATAGATATACTTTTTTGGCGCAATAACGCGATTAATTCAATTAGCAATATCTAAATGTGGATAGCAAAAATAAGAAATTTATAGGAAAAGAAGATATAAATTTAGATTAAAGTTATTTGGATTTTTATTGATAAAAATTATAACAAAATGGCTTCTTATTAATTATTTATATTTTTTTTATTAAAAATATCACGTACTTATAGCAATCTAAAAATAAAACGACTCGTCAAAGTCGTTTGTCATTTGTCTATGTTATGAGTTAACATAGACAAATATTTATATCACAATGCAGAAAAAAAAAAAGAAAAAAATATTTCAATGTATTTTATTTATTTTGTATTGTATTTAATAAATAAAATAAAAATAATAATAATACCATTAGTAGTTGATAATGTATATTTAGAAAACATATAACCTCAATTTGTTACTTTATGCCATTAAAGTTAATTCACAGAGATCAAATTGTCCATAAATCATATACATGATGTCAGTGTATATGCGTTTATTACAAACAGAAATTCATGCATGAGCCCATCAATTCAATGTTCAAGACGTGTGAGAAGAACATAACATACAAACGATGATTCATTGTCAATCTGATGTGAAGTGTGGAAGAAAATTGTATTTTAAAAATTGCATAATGGCATTGGGGATGAAATAAAGGTTACTGAAGTGTTATATAAAATTTGTTTGAATTCATATATAAAATTTCTAAACACATTTAATATTAAATAAAATATTATTTGCAACATCATGTCACTATTTATATTAATAATAATTCAAATAAACATTGATTATTAACTTGAAATAATTTTACATATCGAATGTAATAATTAACTCGATAATTATTTACAGTAATAAATACAAATGGAATAATATTTTCGTGGAGAAATAATATGAAATTTAAATCAAAATTATCCATCAAATATGTATACATTTTACTGCGATACAAATATATATTTATATATATATATATAAACTTAAATGCATACTATACATGAATTGCAGACAGGTGGAAAAGGATTTCTTTATAGATTATTATCTGCTCCTTGTTTCTGCAGTCATTACCCGCTGGTTTTGTAATCAAGTTCAGATCGTTATCCATGGAATTTATTGTAATATCTTCATGGTTTGTGATTGAATCGTGCATGCATCAGAACAATTTGTCCTTTTACTTCATTATTATTTCTATTATTATTATTATTTTTAATACCAAATTGTATATATACACTATTTTTCTATCTCTTTTATTTAATCTTCATATTATTGAAATAACACTGTATATTTTATTTTACTGTACATCATGATTTGCTCATTAGTGTAAAAGTAATTATAAAATAATGCAGAGAATTGTTCATTTATTCAGTTAACATCATATTATTTTATTATTTTTTATTCGTTATTTGTGTAATTCAAAATAGCATCATATTTTCTATTTTATTCACATAAATACAAAGAAAAAAATTATTCTCAGTTATGTTAAAAATTATTTAATAATATCTTTCTATAAATTTGTTTTTCATATTTCGGAAAAAAATATTCCACATTCTATAATACAGTGACACATAATTTTCTTATTAATAGAAAAATAATTCAGAATTATATAAAAAATTGTTTTACAATATTTATTATTGATTTATTGTTTATGTCAGTGAAATGACATTCAACATTTTATTGTGCAATGCCTCATAATTCTTCGACAACCGCAAAAATAAATGAAAAATAAATAGAAAATTTTTTTTATCTATCAATTTTTGAAGAAAATAATTTTTCTCTTTATCCATTAAATAAACAACAATGCAAATAAATAGAATAACCAATAAATAAAAAAAAAAAATACTTATATATCACTGATCAATTTCATCATTGAATCAATCACATCTCTATTTGTGAGTGAATTAAATTGAAATAAAACGAAAATACATAAAAACTTTTTCTATGTGATTATTTAAATGATTGAATTTATCTGCAATTGAAGAGACCTTGGATAAAAGAAAAAAAAAAACGTAGGGTAATAAATAGGTATAGATAAACTATAAAATTGCTATTCACAATATCGTATCATGAAATCAATTCAATCAAGAAAAAATAAATGTAGGAAGGAAGGAAAAAAAAAAAAAAGATCAAGAAGAAAACCTGAAAATCAGTTTATATATTATTCAGTAATGTATCCATATTGTAATAAGTCAATTGGCAATTAGATTGTATCTAAGTATAGTTACAAGTTGAATTGGATATCAGTAGTCATTCATCGACATGTTTAATGATCAGAAAATAAGACGAGAATACGAATTGCCGTGAAATACAATTTGTACACTCCACCTGTCTTTATGTTCACCACTCAAATATAAATATATATTTGTATATATACAAACTTATATATGTATATATATATATATATAAACAATACTGCCAATGAACAAATTTTATATGTTAGATTAATTTCTCTCCATTACATTCGGCAAGATAATCAAAGACACGCGACTCACCTGTCACAAATTGCATTTCTTCTCGGAATAATTTGAATTGAAATCGATTACTTTCATCGTCGTTTTTATTTTATTTGTTATTTGTTTGTTTGTTTTTTTTTTTTATACTTTTCATTCGAAGAGTACACTTGAACATCAATTGAATCAATTCTATTTAATGTGAAGCCAATAAAATATTCAGCGCGACAAGCTTTTATCTCATTCGTCACGTGTCCACTGTAAAATTTTCAATCTTTTGTACAGTATACACTTGAAAGATATCATTCAACAATAAGAATCATTACAAATTTATTGCATCTTGTAATACAATTTAATTAACAAATATCTTTTGGGTTTTTTTTTCTTTGTCATATTATTTTATATACACGATAAATAATGTTTTTTATAGAAATAAAATAGAAATAAATAAATAGCAATAATATGTGCAACGACACAGTGAGATGTGATAAAGTTTTTACAACTGTGAAAAAAGAAAAAAGAAAAAAATGTAATCAAACAGAAACTAACAAATAAATTTGTCGAATTTTTTTATTATCAAATACAATTCAATAAAAATTTCTTTCATATTTTTTTTCTTTCCCACACACTCACAAATAATATCACTGTAGTGATTATCAATAAAAAAAAAAAAACAAAACAAAAAATGCCCTTTTATTTATCATTCATGTCAATGAAATATATATAATAAATAAAATAAATAAATAATTAGACAAAATAAAAGGTGCAATAAAGGAGGCAGAAGTTGAGTTTACAGGCATAAATGAGTGCGAGTCATTACACTTGCAAGTCATTTAAAGGAAGCTACTCTCTAAACTTCTTCTTCATCTTCTTCTTCATTTAATATATATATATATATATATATTCTCTTTCACTCTTACTCTTTCTCGCGGGCGGTTTATCGTTGTTGATGCCCTTGCTCTTTCTTATTCTCAGTCCAACCACCACACCATTCCAACTTGATTTATCGACGCGGTTAAGATGAACGGCGAACATCGGCATAGCGCGGCAGCTCGAAACAAACAAAACAATGAAAAAAAAAAAAAAAAGAACAATAATAATAAAGGAAGCAAAATAAAAAAAAAAAAAAAGGAAAATAATAAAGAGAGAAATAACAAAAAAAAAAAAAAAAATGGGAGAAAGGATTTTAAGGAGAAAAAAAAATGTTGGAGAGAAATAGATGAAGTGAAAGAAAAAAAATAAATAAAAAATAAAAAAGGAAAACCGATGTGCAAGTACATATATATTTTTGTCTATATATGTATGTGGATATATATATTAAAAAATGTGCGTTGATGTGATTTGTGTGTGTGTGTGTGTGTGTGTGTGTGTATGTGTGTATGGAGTGAACGATCGTTTTTGAGACACCCCGTATAAAGAGACGCACATACAACTCGCGGTAGACGGAGCTTTAGGTCGCCGCTAGCAGCGCGCTGTCGTCCGATACCTCGCGTCTACCCACTCATTTACCATTTGGTACCTATAGACAGGGTGTACCTATATAAACGTACGCGCGAACACGTACAAGACCCCCGAGCGCCCGATATACGCGCGCGCGCAACAAAAGCGAGGAAGAGAGAAGAAGCACATAGCATATATACACGTAGCTTGGTGGCTCCAATGCTTTATTTTGTTCTCCTTTTTTTTTTTTTTTTTTCTATACTCTTTATTTTTGCTCCTTGTTTTTGTTTTTCTTTTTTTTTTTTTTTATTTTCGCTATTTTTCTTTGTTACTGTGCTTTCTTTTTTTTTTTTTTTTTTCGCACTGTGTCTCTCTCGATTTCATCTCCTCTACCTCCGCCACCCACTTTCATCTCTCATGGTACGCCATATTTCCTTTTTTTTTCATTTTTCCTTCCTTGATTTCCTTCCTTTCTGGCTATATATTTTTGCAAAAAAAAAAAACCCCACGGGGATATATATACATGTGCGGAAAAAATGTGGACGTTTTTTTTTTTTTTTTGGTTTATTTGTAAAAGAGTGATAATTCTCATTGCGAATAATTGTCGAGTTTTAACTTGAGTAGAGAGAGAATATGGAGAATTTATGGAGGTGGATAAAATTGTTGAATATATGTTATTGTGATAATTTGTATAATAATAGTGCGCTTTATTGTTTTTGTATTATTCTTGATTTGTTGTCGATATTTTGTGGTAATCTGTGAGTGATATATCTATTCACTAATACAGAAAATTCAACGCAGTCTTTATTTTTTATTGAATGAAGTTGATAGCAATGATAAAAAAAAATTGCAAAACAAATGTAAATAGTGACACATGACAATGATTTTTCAAATATTTCTAACTCCCCGACATTTAGAGTTATTTGTAATCGCCATGTGGGGTTGGAAAGGAGACAGAACGAGCTTTAAAATGAAATTTGAATTAATTAATTCTGATAATTATCAACAAAGTTACACTCATTTCAATTTTTTACTTATGGAATTTTTGGTCTTTTCGATTTTTCTCACAAACTTTAACACTGATGTTAATAATAATTTTAATTGTATATTAATAGCCTGTTATAAAAATATCTGTGATTCTATGTTTCATACCCTCGTCACACATTTTTTAGTTTTAAGATTTTGGAAAAAATTCTGGGCGGTCGTGTATTATATGCGAGTATAAAATATCCATACACACAAACACACAAATTTATTGCGACATATATAATTATTCAATCGAGCCGATCGTGACGTTTATCGTTCATAAAAGTTAAAAAATATTTTTGGTAGATTGCGTGTAATAGACATAAAGTTGAATGGAAGAAAAAAAAAAAAGGAAAAAAAGCCAATGCAAAAAAAAAAAAAGGAAATGAAAGAAAAAAAAAAACGAAAACACGTTGAATCTTGTCATATACCGTAAATAAATGACACCACCACCGTTACATGAATATAGGCATTCACATAAGTTAGTTCATTTCATATATGACATAGTAAACTACATAATATAGAAGAAAAAAAAAAGAAAAATCCAACGAGAAGACCCTCGAGATAAAATAGAAACGGTAGCCATGGTCATTACATCTACATATAAATTTATACCTTATATGACTTCGTTAAACGTTTTATATCCATAATATATACTCGAGAAAAATAAGGAAGATATACGTTATAGAACTCACTTTCTATCTGATAAAAGAAAACTTTCTGGTTAGATTTTATTAGTTATATAACTTCAAGCAAAAAGAAAGAAAAAATGAAAAAAAAAACACACACACAAAAGTAGAAAAAACAATTTATTATCTTCATCACTGTACCCCAATAATTGTTTTTTTTCTCTCATCCTTTTATATACTGTCGACCATTATTGGCAGTAATCGCCCACAATTAAATAACGTCAAAAAAATGTAATTGTTTTTAAAATAATGTTCAAAAATAAATTGGCATTGAAAAAATTAAACAAAAGTACCCATCAAACTAATAATATCGGATTGAACAATTAAAATTTTGGATAAATTGACAAACAAAATTTTAAAGAAAAAAATATAAATTCAATTTTCAATTCAACCATATTTATTCTTAACTGCCAAAAATATATTTTTCTATTTACAAAATAATAAAGCGAATGTAATAAATAACAAATATAAATTATTCCCATTCACATGTCTATTATTTCTAATATCAAATTCAATTACTTTATATATATATATATATATTATGATTACAATAATATGACCAGACTGATAATTGACCATATTATAAATACACAAATGTACCATTAACAATATGCAGATTGCACCACTATTATTATATACAGATAGACATTAGAGATTATGTATATAACCAATAGTCCAATTAGTGTGAAATCGATTTAACTGGAAAATAGATGTTAACTTAATGGTTAAACATTGGCGCGAAAATGTATCTAATCAAGTTAATTAGTATACGTGTATGAAGGCGATAAACCGTGAACGGAAATATTTTTTTTTCTCCCCCCTCCTCATTCTACATTTACCTATATAATCTTATTATTATTTTTCTTCTTTCTACAATATCATTTCTTTCAAGTTCCATCTTTACTTTTCCATTAAAAAAAAAAAAAAAATGATTGAGTAGATATGTCTACATGAATGTCTGCCATATGTGATGTTAATTGCCTTCTTTCAGGGGCGAATGGATATATCACACTTGACAAAACTCAACCCCACAATCATTGGCGCGTAAATTTTTTCCATGAAAAACATTCTCTTGAAATTTCTTCCACTCACCATCTACACAACACATACACTAATATATATATATATATATATAAATTTATGTTTGTGAGTATATATACAATCATCGGAATCGAATGAACTACAACATTGAGTGTGCAACTAATCCGTCAACACTGCAACTCTATCCGGTCTTTGTATATATATATATGTATATTAATATAACCCCTCCTGATATACATTATACATATATTCCATATATGAATACCAACACATATGGTAGAGTTTTTAGACGTCATCCCCGGAACACACGCCCCCGCACGTCCACTCACCATCATCATCTCTTTTGTATATATATATATATATATATATAAAGTTGTTGTATATAGAAAGAATGAAGAGAAAGGAAAATATTTCGACTCGATAAAATTTACGAGCGACACGCGACAAAAAGCCACAGGCTATATTTATTATGCTGTATAATAAATGTTGACATTTCTTTGTGTGAAAGAATTTGTTTTGTTGTTTGTTTGTTTTTTTTTTTTCATTCATCTATTTATTTATACATTTAATTTTGATGGATAATTATTGTTTGAATGTTTCAGAAACAATTGCAAAATTTTAAATACATTTTTAATCCAAATTGGTAATAGAGCCTCAAGGTGTATTATTCAACTGAGATGTTTAAAATTAATTCGTACGTGTATATGCCTGTCACAACATGTTCCACGATTATATAGTGCTTTGTTTTTTTTTTTAAATGTATACGCATGAGAAAAAAAAAAATTTCTCACTCATTTCTGCCTCATTCTCCTCAACCTCACTCGCTCCTAATCTCTCTCACCTTTTTATTATATAAATACACACAATCCTAATCCCATGTCTTCGACATCATCATCCAAAATTGCCCACGTGTCTGAATTATAAATGTCCACCAAAACTAATGTACTTCTGTATTACAGCTTGTCAACAATATTTATATATATATATATTTTTACATTTACATATAAGAGTAAAAGCGACAACCCGCTAATTTGCTCTTCCGGACATTCCATGCCACCGTGAACATGACAGCAGTCCCCAAATTAGTCAGTCAATCTTTCAACCCTTGAACACATTCCTGGGAAATGCAATTCCCACTCGTCACATATTCTCATAAACATGAATGGAAGAAAAAAAAATATATATATATATATCATTCAAAAAGAAAAGCACCTTTTTTTTTTCTTCCCCCGCTGTCTCAACATGACAACTAATTAAATGAAAATGCAAAAGAGAATATGTAAAAAACAAGAAAAGAAAATAAAGGAAAGACAAAAAAAAAAACGGGAATTAAAAACAAAACGGATATGTGAATTGGTATACATAACATTGAAACAAAGTTGTAGATGAGAATGATGAAGAGGAAGCAAAATAGACATGCTTGACACGTCTTTTGATGTGTGTTTCTGTGTGTGAGTATAGAAATTGGGTGCGCAATGGCCCATGAAACTTGACTTGCTGGAGAGAAAGATGAGGGATGCAACCACGCCAACTATGTTAATTAAACTGCCTTGCTACGTAAGCACCCGCACACACACCTAGAACTGATACAAGAGTCAGGAAAAAATAAAATAAGAAAGAAGAATAAAAAATAAATATACATTTATATTTACCAGAGTGTAAAGAAAAATGAAAGACAATCTGAAGATGTATAGAATTAAGTTTTGTTTTTGTGTACTGGGTGGGGAGGGAGGGAGGAAGGAAAAGTGAGTGAGAATATGAGCAAATAAAAAATTAAATTGACGATGGAAGTAGCTTTGGAGTATTATAAAGTATAGAAACGGTTGCGAAGCGGATGAAACCCCAACTGATGGCTAATAACACGTCCCGGACATGACGAACGCACGCCACACGCCCGTCCCATCGTTTTCGCCTGCGGGGCCCTTTGACGTGTGTCTGCAGTTGCCAAAAGGACTCGAGTTATTTTGCGATGATGCTGATGGTGCTGGTAGTGGTTAAATTACTGCTTCTCTGCCGCTACTCACCCATCATTAATGTTTTCAATGAGTATTTAATCATTAACCTTGACCGGGATTTTATCATCATTGATATTCAATTTTGAATTAATCCTAGTTTTATATGTATTGCTATTGCAGATAATTTTATTTTAATTGTTGACGCAGTAATGCTATGCAGTGGAAAACAATCAAATATATTGTACAGTATTTTGCATAAATTTTATCTGTTATTTTGTTTATGTGATGATGATGGAAAAAATTGAGTTCTGTTTCAGATCATTGTTAATTTTTCTTCCATTAAATACACTATACAGAAAAATATTAGAAGCAACATGAAGCATTTATATATTCCATTTTATTATTAAGAATCCCGCTAATTTAATTAGCGGAATACGTCATAGATATATTGTAGGCTCATTATGAACATAGGAGGTTGATATAGATGCAAAGAGATCAACACCTGATAAAACTGCGTAACTTAGCGCGAAGATGACTTATATTCATGCTGAAGTTATCCGAAATCAATTTAGTGAGAATATAAGTCACGTTCAGCTGAAATTATAGTCTCATCTCTCTGCATTTGTATTCAGTACATCAAGAATGTATGATGGATTTTTAATAGAGCCATGATGTTGTTGTTATTACTCAAATTATTTAATTTAGTTGATCACATCTAGCGACTTGTATTTTTTTTTATTTGAATGTACATTCCCTCTGATGGAACTACTTCAAGCTGGTGGTGGAGTCATCTATTGGTAGCGGTATTTACAGGACAATAATCCTTCTATCTTACCGACGAGTGGTTTGAATTTCTAACTTTGTTTTACCATCAGTCAGGTAGCTTGGAAAATTAAAAACATTCTATGGGCCTGAAGATTTTATTCATCATTCAATTCAATTGTTAAATATCACAAAGCAGAAGCGTAATGTTATTATAATAATTATGATTAGGAAGAGCATAGAACTATGCGAAATGTATGACCAGTAAATGGAATATATATGGCATATATAACGCATTTAATCGAACAAAAAGTCTCAAAGTATGCAAAAATTATGAAATTGTATGAAAATGAATTAAATAAGCGTCATGAACGTTTCACAATGGTATTATTCATCGAGTTTAATTTATATAAACTCGAATTTGTACTATTACTATCAACTTGTTTTTGGAATAAATATTAAACGAGAAATGAAAATGAACGAGTCAATGCTTAATGAAAAATGTTTGCAGCAATGAGTTTCAATTCATTTTGCAATGAAGAACCTGACATGACACTATTGTATGTATGAGTTATCCTCTGCTTGTCGCTTTCAGCTAATCCACACCACTCCTCCTCGAGTTGTTTCAATAAATTTTCCCTCTCATCATTGCCATCAATAATAATTGTTTGTTTATCTTCCTCCAGCCATTTGTCCCACGTGAGTTTGGCTTCTTCGCTATGGGGAAAAAATAAAAATAACATATATATCAAATCGATATTACGACAATAGCAAATAATGTAGAGAGATAAATATCTCAAGTTCAATACCTATACATCCACGAATCTGTGCATATTTTTTGGCGTTTGTCAAGCAATTGTTTACGCTTTTCAATATTATTAACCACTGTTTGTCGTGTCTGCGGATCAATCTGTAAATCATCACGTTGATAAATTTCTCTTTCTCTCATTAATTCCAAACGATTTCTCATATCGCGTAAACGCAATGCATCCTCCCAAAGTCCTTTTGTTGCTGCACGATGTTCTCTCGATTCGAGATCAGAAATTTTACGTTTTAAATCATTGTGTGTAAGATATAGAAATATTAATTCTGATCGTGTTTTATCGTTGTATGATAATCGTTCAGTAGAAAAATTATCAATATTATTCGTTGCTAAATTCTCATTATTCTCAATATTTTCATTCCGATGTAAATGTTTTTCATCCATTCCAAGTTGTTTAATATTTATTTGATCAACTCCAGCAACTAAATTATCTTCCTCCTCGTGATAATTCTTTAAAAAATCTTGATATTTACTTGAATCAGTCTCATCAGAAGCTCGGTCAAATTCTCCATTATTATCATTGGCATTTTTTTCATCTTCATCAATTTCCTTTGATAATTGTACTGGTAAATATTCACCAGTACCAACACTAGCAACATTAGTATCTTCAAGACTTCTGCGTGAATGTCGTTTGGCAAATTTTTCATTGACATTAGAGAATCTCTGATTACCATGAATAATATTTGAATGATGTGATTTTGATAATTGTCGTGTTGATATTGATGTATAATCAGTATCTCGTGGATTATAATCATTACCAAAATTTGACGTTAATGCATTAGAACGATTTTCCTTGAATGCCAATGCCCTTTCATCAAAATTATTACGTTCCGTTTCATAATCTTCTGATGCCTTTGCAATCTTTGCAATTTCATCAGCAGAATTTAATTCATCACGATGATCATTTCCATTTTCAAAATTCATTTTTGGGGTTATATTCCTCACAATATAAAGTGGATGTCTTGAGGGTGATTTTTGTCAATTTTTCAATTGATTTTTTGGATGTCTCGAAGATGATTTGCCACGTTAATTCTCTTGAGCAATATTAAATAATTGTTTTTCTTTCCCTCTTTGTTCGTGCTTGGCAACTGTTTTGGCAATATGGTACAAAACGAAATCGAAGACAATTTTCAAGCGGTTGAATATCCTTCACTTCATGAATATTTTATACGCACCAATATGTCATATGTAAAACTTATGTCCTTTTGCTGTTTTATCTCACTAACTCACGTTATTAAAAATAAAAAATATATATATCTGATGGTTATTAGTTGTTTCCAGCAACTAAACTTTTATTTGCAATTCCAACATGCGCTTCTGTGCGTCTGCCAATCGATATTTTCGTTTTGCAAGATTTCCTACCCTGAAAACAAAAATACTGGAAAAAAAAAAGTCAGAAATTGTTTTATCAATTTATTTTTGTTACTGAAAATCAATAGAAACAACGAGAAATAAAAAAATGAATGTCTGGGATTGCAATAAATGAAGGAAGGGAAAATGAATTTATTTCACAGTTATCATAATTCATGTTTTTTGTTTTTTCACAACAACGTTTTCGATATCATCAGAGGACATTGAATCCTTTACAGGTATCCACAGTACAGAATTGTACAGAGCGCTGTGAGCATTATTGACGCAATGTTCATTTAATTTTGCGAGATTTTAATAAAGCTGATATTGTCATACATGCGAATATGAAAATAACGTCGATTGAATAGAAAAAAATTGATTAATCATTCCAAGAGGATTCTCAATTATCATAACTGTTTTACCTACGGAATATTTCGAACCTCCGTCCTGTAAATTTGGCGGGGAAAGTATAAAACCCCTTTTTTTTAAGCATAAAATTTTTATTAAACGTCAGCTTTTGTTAATAATTATACATCACACACTATAAAACGTAGCAAATATAATAAATGTTTTGTATTTTAATTATTAGAACATGGACTGCGAAATGGATGATGAAATTGGTAAGGCAATTATCAGTAAGATGAGCCATACATACGTACAAAATCATTTTCAACGATGTTGGAGTGATATTTGAAGTGCCAGATGAATGACCGAAATTTACGTGTGATCTAGATTCATTCAACGCAGTTTCATCTTCAAAAACATGAATATCAATGTTCAATATATATTATGCTTAACTCGGCATATAAACTTATCATTTTGGCTTGTATCAATTATGTATTAGACATTATAAAATGCAGTGCATACAGCCAATATTTAACGTATTGACTATGAAAAATATATGACTTTGACATAGATGAGATTAGTGAGGCGTTCATCAGCAGAATGAATAATGAAAGCTGTATGAAAGCGTTTTTAACAAAATATGAATAATATACGAAGTATAAAATGAATGGCCAGAATCTATTTCTGACCTCGATTACTACTTTGTGTGCTCATTATCATAATCGTGAATATGAATGATAAATTAATCAAGTTCAATGAGCACCATTGTATCGCACCTTAATAGTTAGATCATTTACAGAGATCACTTTATATATGTTAAGCTCGATGAATGCGCTCATTATTTTTGTTAATTATAAACAAAAATTATTTTCAATGATAATCAACTCAATATTCTGTTGATTATAATTATGTTTTGATGTATCGAATATCTTTAGACAGAGATCTTCTCTGTGATACGTTTCAATTCTTGTTGCAAAGATGAGCCCGTCATAACATTGTTATATGTATGAGTCAATCTTTGCTTATCGTTTTCAGCCATTGCACGCCATTCTTCTTCCAATTGCTGCAACAAAAGTTCTCTCTGATCATTGCCATCGGTAATAAATGGCTGTTCGTCCTCTTTCACCCATTTCTTCCACATCAGTTTGGCGTCCTCGCTGTGAAACGAAAACCAATTAATAAATCACAATCACGAAAGTAGAAAAATTACAGTGAGGAAAGTTCAACACAAATAAATAAAAAACATTATAAAATGTATCAGTCCACGAACGATCGCCTATTTTTGGTTCAATATTGAGAAACAAATGTACACTAAACATTAAGTAGTTGGATCACTACATTAAAGTGTGACTGAATGATTTTGGCACAAGACACCAATTAGTATAGATAGATGTGTACATGTGCGTTTCTGTAGTGGCTTCACTGATGTCATTTATTTGCATTTTAACTATCATCAGTGAATCACTATATTACAACATTGGATTGCGGACCCTTGGCATTGGTTAAAAGAAATGCTATCCGTGACTATCGCACAGATTATTCGCTTGAATTATATTTTGCATCCGCTTGTTGTATACAAAATATACGTCATCGATATGAATAAGAAGTGTAATTATAATCTAATAAGAATGAATGAAATGTGACTTGACTATACAAGTTAAAAAATCAACCTAAGATATATAAGTGAACAATTAAATAAGGTTAAATGTTAGAGAAATCGCCAGACTGTATTTTTTCTAGTGATTAGGGATTAATAATTAATGATTTTATCGTTGGGGTCCGTAAAAACCGCAAAGTAAATACCCAACGTTGATAATATCATAAAATTTAGGCTTTTACCTATACATTTTTGAATCGGTGCATGATTTTTCACGTGCTTCAAGTACATGTTTACGCCGATCGATATTATCCACCACTGCTTGTCTGGTTGCAGGATCAATGTCTAAATCATCGCGTTGATAAATTTCTCTTTCTCTCATCAATTCCAAACGATTTTTCATATCACGTAAACGCAATGCATCGTCCCAACGACCTTTGGCACTGGCACGCTGTTCTCTCACTTCAAGATCGGCAACTTTGCGCTTCAAATCATTATGGGTCAAATATAAAAATATTAGTTCAGTACGATTTTTGTCATTGTATGTTAAACGTCCAGTCGGGAATTTGTGTTCAAAATTTTTCCATCCTGCTTCCTCATTGTTCTCCTGTTTTTTTTCAGGCTGAAGATGAATTGAACCCAGTCCGGCAGCCACATCATTTGATTCATCATCATCATATGCTCTAGAAAAATCTTGATAATTATTTGAATCATTTAATTTCTGCTTATCTCCTTCAGCAGCATGATCATCTTCAAACTCATCAGTTTCATCCACGCTCGCAGGTTTATCTTCATTTCCACGCCATCCATTATCACCATCAGTGGAATTTTCATACAGATTTGTATTTTCAAGACTCGTTCGTTCATAACGTTTGGAAAACTTTTCATTCGCAGTGTTGAAGTCACCGTCTTCACGTAAAACCGTTTGATTACCATATAATATATTTGAATGATGTGTTTTTGATAATGGCCGTGATGAAACTGATGAATAATGAATGTCTTGTGGATTGTAATCATTTCCAAAGTTTGATGTCAATGCATTAGAACGATTTTCCTTTGCAGCCAATGCCCTCTCATCAAAATCTTCACGTACATGTGAATAATCAACAGCTGGTTTCGATGATTTAGTCGATTCATTACTCGAATACGACTCATCACGAAGATTTGTGTTTTCTAAACTCATTCTTGGTGAATAATGTGCACGGGAATTATTCAATTCTTTTAATGGCGAACGTGAAGTTGCAGTTGTTGGATAACAAAAGTACGACTGAAGTCTTTTATTTATATTCGAACAATAAAGACTGCGCTCGGCTCGTTTTTGTTTCAATTGATCCTTCAATGCATCCAAAGATATTTCCACCCTTGGTGATTTTTTCGTTGATTTTATTTGAATAATTTGCTTTTTATATTCCGCTTCTTCAGCTACAAGGAGCTCCCTCAAACGATCTCGTCGCGATTGAAGTGCCTCTGTTCTACGAATATTGTCCAGATGTTTCGATTTCAAATTGTCAACTTTCCAACTATTAAATTGCCTCGCTTTACCGCATTCACGTTCAAAATATTTTGATGCTTGATTGTAATAATCAACTTTTAATGCTGCTTCGCTGCGCTTTTGTGCTGCCAATTGATACTTTCGCTCCGCGAAATTCCCTACCCTGAAACATAAATATTAACCAAAGTTAGAACGCCATTCTATTTTCGTACACAATCGATAGATATAACGAATAAAAATAAAGGACTAAGAATCTCATTAAGGGCGTATTCTTATTTGGAAGTTCCAGGACTTCTTGACATCTATTGATTTTTTTTTTTCGTGTGGAAAAAAACGTGACTACGACTCAGTCTGTCGCAGAATATATGCTGCGCAATTGCCGACCTCCACCCGCTTAATCATGAACCCTCATAACGCTCATATAAAATTAAAGTAAATCAGATTTTTCGTATTGTAAATATGAGAATAACCCCACAAACAATTATATGCCAACAATAAATGAAAACGAAAAAATTATCAGAGAATTTTTTTTTCCATCAAATGTTTCATTAACGTCATGAAATTTGATATTATGACTCGTCATATTTTCGATGCACCGTGATATACACAACATCGACGGCCATAATTTTCACTATATTTTCATTCTATTCATAGAAAGAAATAAAAAATGGCGTTACAAATATACGCACACCCAAACAGAATAAATCATATTTATAGTTAAAAAAAAAAAATAAAAATTCTCTGTCGTCATTCAAAGAACTACCGTAAACATTCATTCGTGTACAATGAAATAGAAACGAAAAAATGCTAAAGTGAAATGCAAGATATTGAACATTCTTCTTTATGCAAAGGTGAGAGAAGGAAAGCAAGAAAAGTGAGAGACTTTGCGGTGGCGTCCTAGAAGACTCGAAGTCTGCTATTTTTGTTCACTCGTCTTATGACGTCATAATCCAAAAATATCAAAATTTTTCGTCGCAATGAGAGGGGAAATATTGTGGGAGTTAGTAGGGAGAGGTGGCACAGTAACAGCCCTGGCGGACGATCGAGGTCTCTCGATCTTTCCCTGGACTGCAGAGAAAATTACAAATTTTCCCCGCACACTGTTTAGCAAACTATAACGAAAGTGTGAAACACGAAGCGTTTGCAGTGTGAGCACGGGTGCCAGTGCGTTAATTCATAAAGTGAATTCACTGACCAGAAAATAATTTATAAAATAGAGAAAAAAATTCATTAATATTTATTGCTCAATTATTTATTCTCAACTATATTATTTCATTTTTTCGTTACATCATCATCAACTTTTTCAGTGAATAATCTGGAAAAAATACAAACTGCAATAGGATAAAATTGAAATATTTGAGGAGGTGATCATTTTTTACAAGATAGAAAGAAGAAGAGGTAGAGAGATTTAGAAAAAGATATCAAGTGTGTGTTTTACGATGCCTGGTGCGGGAGGTCAGCAACCCCAAAGAACGACATTCAGGCCACCGTGGGTCAAGGATGGTCCCAATCCATTGCCGATGCCTGCTGCCCCTTGGACACTGAATTCACGACGTGATTCGAAACCAACAACTGATGAACCACCAGCATTCACAAAAGTTACATTAAAAGTAAGTGTTATTAACTCAAAGAAAAATAAAATTATTCAATGCAATTAACAATCAAATTTCCGTTAATGGGATTAAAGAATTTTTTTTTTTTTTAATACCATACAATTTGTTCTCTAATTTTTGTAAGGTTGACTGAAAATGCCAAATCATTGTTTACGTGATGTAGATAAAATTGGCCCGGCGTTCATTGCTGTTAGTACATAAATTTTCTCCAATATATTTTGTGGCACATTGCCATAATTTTGTGAGAAATATTTTTATTAGAATTTTTATTTATCTGCTATAATTTAATTCAATAATGGAGAATAAATGCGGACATTGAATTTATTGAACAAATGGAATTGGAATTAATATTGATATAAATAAATAAGGGACACTAAATAAAATTATTTTTGAAAGTACAGAGTGTGAAAGTGGCTGCTGCTGATGATGGTATATAAGCCTTTGGGTCACGATTATTTCAAGCGCACGCCTCTATTTCAAATGTCTCCTGTGTGTGACCAGCTGCGCATCTTCTTCACTCATCTCCTATGTATAGTGAATTAAAATGTTATATTGAAGTTATTCACTCTCGAACTGTGATATATTAATAGATATTAAAAAAAAAGAAAAATTTCCCGAAAGATACAAAGTAGATTGGAAAATTATGATGACGATGAACAAATTTTCAGTTTGTAATTTTCATAAATGATTTAGACTAAAATGTAATTACTGATTTTATTCGAAATCCAATTTGTTGACTTTTCTTCCATCAGCTTCAAAGTCTCTAGCCTTGATAAAAAAACATTTTTAACTTGTTAATCGTCACATCGACGATAAAAATGTCAACGAGGCAAAAATAGAAATTGCAAATAACAATGATCGAATGCTAAACTGCTACTCGATCAAATGTTTATACGTGTTTATGTTTTTTTTCATTCACTATTTGTTGATTTTTTTCTGGGAAAAGAAAAGTGATAGAATTGCGATATTTTTATCATAAAAAAAAAAAAAAAACGACAATGATTGTTTTGTTTTTTTATACCATTGTTCGAATTGTTTCCATGTTATGTAATTTTTCCAGAACTACAGAGTTCTACTGTAATAATGTGATTTCTATTGTACCATCTAAATCTATTTATATAAAAGAAATATTTATCAATTATGATATTTTCAAACGGTAAAATATAAAGTACCATCATCGTACGATTTTAATAGTAAATATAAGCAAATTCAATTACACTTTTCATAATCTCCACTTTCAAGCCAAACATTTCAATATTATTTACTTGTTTCAAAATTATCTTTACTCTTTCCGTGCAGTGGATGATAAAAATCTGATTGAAGATTGATAAATCAAAATGTGATTACTAAACAAGTATAATTATCTCTCTTCAGAATTGATAATATTGTCATACTCAATAACACGTGACTGATGAGACATCAAACAGTGCAATGATTAATTATATATACATAAAAATAATACGTATATAGATGACAAAATTTTGTCAGGGTATTATATTTAAAGACGACCGGACGAGTGAGACATGCCAAGCCACTTGTCTCTTTTTTTTTCTTTCTTGTTCTTCCTCATCAGTCTGAGGGGCTCTGTAGTAGCACTTTTACTTTTTAAGTAGTCGCATTTCCGCATCAACTCAACCATTCGCACCTCATTTGTCTTCCCAGCAACAGAGTCAAAATAGAAATTGAATTCGACCGGGAGAAGGAAAAAAAAAAATCTGATCTCATTACTGCACATAAATTAGACCCCATATTTCCAAAACATTAGGAATAAATTGAATAAACAGTAAATGGACATTGCTGGGCCCAGTTCAGTTAATCCAAATAAATATTCCCAACGATGGACAACCCAAGAACATTCTTCGCATTCGAATAATAAAATTAAACGTATAAGCATGAATGTACAATTGTACCATGAAACTAATGATTGGGTATAAAAATAAAAATAGTGAGAAATAAAAATGACAATTGAATAATATTAATTCTGAATTTATTTCAGAGTGTACCAAAACCAGCAGACGCAACGGAACCACCAACACAAACCGCCGTGACACAGCCCCGGAAACAAAGTAAAATAACAATTGTACCAGCGACGACCACCCAATCAAAGACCGCTAAGAATGCAACGACTAAATCAACGGCTACAATTAAACCGCGTGAAAATGATAGAAACAAAACAACAACATCAACGTCCGATGCTACGACAACAAAAGTTGGCGAGAATGGACGCGCAGAGACGCCATCATCGAGGCCACAACTTGAGCGACAAGTTCGTGTCGACAAATCACGTTCACGCACTGACAACAGAGTTCCCGTATCAAAAAGCGAAAGTTCAACAGGTGAAAATTCTTTTTTTCATATTCTCCATTTGGTAACATTCAATTTTTTTTTCCAATTCAATACAGGAATGGAAGAAAATTATGAGGTTAATTCATATCAAAGTCTTTGAGTATGAATGATATTTGTGAATATTTTTTTGCAGAAAAACTAACCAACTTGCGAGCATGTGTTATTTTTTTTTTTAAATGTGAAGATAAATCGTGTCGGTAAAAAAAAGTTGTCATTTTTTAATAAATTCCAACCCTTTTAATTCATAATCCCCATTCAATTCGCAAATATTCAAATTGAAATTGTTGTCGAATGATTGACTTGCATCTATTATCACGTCGTGATTGAAGAGCTACATTTACTTCGATGCCAACTGTTCCCATTATTTCGATACGTAAATTTCTACATCGACCTCTTTCTCTCATTGTATTTACAATTGTAAATGTGTGTGTATGTCTTCAGGTGCACCAACACTATCTAAAAGTTCATCAAGAGCAGCGATACCACCGCCGCCACCACCAAGACCACCACCACCACCACCAGCTCGACAAATAATCAAAGATTTACCCGAATTAACGCCCGCTCAACAGAATACATTGGAGATGCTGAAATCACGACCGCGAAAACGTCCAGATTGGGCATACATGATGAAAGAACTTGAAACTGGCAGAAAGCTCAAGCATGTCACGTGCAATGATAGAAGTGCACCGATCATCGAGAGAGTTAGTAAAGTCACAGCCGATCCCGCAGGTATTGTCGAGCAAAAAAAAAAAAAAGATAGAATTAAATTCTCATTCATCGAGTGAATAAAATAGTTTTGTTATAATTTTTCTTTTTCGTTTCTACAATAAATACGAACAAATTATTAACTATTATTATTGTGCAATGGTTGCAGGCAAAGCACACTTTGTTTTCGAATCAGAGAAGTCCAATATGCATAATGTTTTATTGAAACAAATTCAAAGTGGTGTTAAATTGAAGAGTGTCAAGACTAATGATCGTTCGCGTCCAATGTTGGAGGGATTGAGAAAATTCCGGCGACAATTAACAATTGAAGAACAAATGCAAAAAGCTACAGATACAGCGCCAGTTGATGTTGAAGTGGCTGATGAAATGGATGATATTGATGCAGTAAGAGATGATTTGCAAAGCACAAAACAGATGCTTGCATTGGAATTGCGAAATAAAGAAGCTCTGGAGAGAGATAATAAGAGGCTACAGGTAGATTTAGATATGCTCGCTGCTTTCCATTATTGGCATCGATTCATTAACTCCAGTAAATAAGGGATTATTTATTGAAGTACTTGAAACATTATTGTACTAAATTCAATTTTTTTTCTTCCTTCGCCAGGCACGAATATTGAATTTGGAATCAGAAAGTGAACGACTGAGAATGCAGCAGAATGTTCAGGAGTACAAGAAACAAGATGAGAAATTGGCAGAATCATTGAAAAAAGAGGCAGAACAAGCGCGAAAAGATGCAGAAAAACTCGAAAAAGATTTTGCTACAATGGCCGAGGAGAGAGATAGAACCAAACTTGAATTAGATGAAATGAAGAGGATGTATGCGGCTTTAGAGAGGCGTATGAAAGCCGGTGAGTAAAAGAAAATGATATGCCCAGTAATTTAAAAATAATAAATATAACTTCTAATGATTTTCTCGCTGACTATTGACATGTGCACTAACAAATGCCATTAATTTATCGCCATATATTTTTTAAATAAAATAAATCAGCGCTGCTTCTGCTTTTATTAATTTTGTGCTCCATTTTGTTGCTGCTTCTACTGTGCTTTGCGCTGCATCAGAGTATTATTGGGATTGGGAGCATGGCGAGGCGGAACCCATTGTGGAATATCCCGATAGTCCAGTCGGCACATGGTACAATGTTTCAGGAATGGCATTAGCCGGTTGTCCAAGTGCAAAAGATGTTGCGAAAATAGCGTCACAAAAAAGTATTGATAAGGGCGAAAGGACTCCAAGTGAATCAGAAGAGGAGGAACTTAGTTCTGATGAAGAAGAAGAAGATGATGATCCTGAAGCGGTGGCAGAGCGACGATTGGCACGTGAAGTTAAATTATTGACAACAAAAATACGAAATTTCAAGTAAGTGGGATGAAAAAATATTTGTTCATATTTTCAAAACATTTTCTGGATGCAATATTTTGTTTTATCCATGAATTTTCTTTTTTCTCAAGGGACAAAGCGGTCAATGCGAAAAAAGAGAGGTATGCACTGAAAGAACAAATAAAACAACATCAAAAATTGCTCAAGGAGGAGAGGAGAAAGTTCAAATCACTCCAAAAAGAAGTTGATAAAATGGCGAAATTAATGGCCGATACAGATGACGAAGATGAGGAAGAGGAAGAGGAAGATGAGGAAGACGAAGAAACAGAATCAGAGGAAGAATCTGAATCCGAAGAGTCTGAAGAAGAGGAGTCAGAGAGTGACGACGAGGATGCTGAACTTGAAGATCGTAAACCGAAACTAGAGGTAATATTTCATTGGAATTGCAACTTCGTTCGTTCATAACAAATAAAATTGATAATAAATCTCAATTTGTATTCAATTTAATTCAGATGATTGCTAAGAAAAATGAGGGACGTGTGGCATCGTTGAAGAAAGGAAATTATTTATTCAAAGCTCAAGTTGATCGATTAAAAGATGATTTGGCAAAACAACGTGAAGACAGTTTATCACTCCAAGAGGATCTAGATTCAGTTCTAGCTGAACTCGGATAAAACACATCTGACATTATATAAAACAATCAAAAAATTGATATAGAAACACACAAACACAAGATACAACAAATATGAATAACGAGGTGGCTAGTCTTCCAAAAAGCGGATGATAAAATCGTTAATTCTTCATTCGATACACTGACACAAGAAAAAACATCAGCCTATAAGAATAATCACATACACATAATCATTATTACACTAAGTTACTCCAATAAATATAAAAAATAAAATGAAAAAAAAAAATGTATAAAATATAACCAGAAAAAAAATAAAAACAAAAGTATTGTGAAGTTGCTTTCAATCAAAAAACAAAAGAATGCAACCATGCAACTGAATGATATAAAGTGCAATTTTTTTGTCATTTTCTTTTCTGCTATTAGAAATGTAAGATATTTTTTAATAAATACAGTTATTGGCAGATTGATGTTGAAAGTCCGTTCTTGTAGGTTAGGATGCACTCTTTATTTTCTTTTGTTGAAACTTATAGCAACTTACATTATTTTCAGTGAACAAAATTATGATAGCTTGTTTGCGTTTCAATGCGTATTTCGCGTTTGAAAACGTCGATGTCAGAACTTTGTTAACGACGAAGTACTACCCACACACACACCCAGCTTTGTTTATGGTGACGACTGCGCAATACGTATGTTCTTCCCTTGTTCGATCGAATAAACATAACCAAAACTATGTATGTATAGAAAGCGTTCCGGCACCAGCCGACACATGACACATCACGAGTGCTACGCCTCTGCAGAAAATTTAAATTCAGTGCTGCCAACATCAAATCCAATCAAATTTCAACGGTTACAGGGTTAATTCAATGACATAGAATTCATCTGAACATGAACATTTATTACTGTCATTAAGTTTGAAATCATCTACAGTTGAGATCCTGTAATTTCTAAGGGCGGAGCAATCCCCCATTGTCAGAAAAAACTGTCAAAGTCTGTCTTCGACAATTTTTCTGTTTCCCTACTTGCGTTGCCTAGAAACGTAGAGTAGAGAGGGAAACCTACAATTACAACTTCTTGGAATTTTGTTTTCCCAGCCGTATACATTATGACTGGATTTCGACTGTATGCATTTTCATAATAAAATATTAATGTGGTGGTAATTCACTTGAAAAATCAATAAACGAGCCATTTGAAGTCAAATAGATATGAAGAACTTTCACTACTCCTTTGAAAACTCGGGACTGAAGATGATTTGCAAAAATTGGAAGATTATCCATGAATTTTCTCAGCTTTTCTTCCGTAAAAGTTGATATACTGATGGATATCCAAATTATGACAAATATTGACTTATCATTTCATTTAATAGAAATCTTATTGTATTTGGTTATAATTTACAATTTGTTCCTCGGGTCATTGCTGAAAATAACGACAGATGATTTACAAATCCAAAATTATATAATTATTATTTATAAATATATATGTATTGTACAAGAAACGACGGAGAGTTGATTGATTTTATTATTTCTCTTTTGTTACTCACATACACTTAATTTATTTTATTCAGCTGAAATTTATTCCCGATCCTCCAATCGCGCCTAATTATATTGATGATAAGCATTCTAACTAAATGAAACCATTAAATAGAAAATCTCAATTTCCTCACGATACGAAATCATTATTTCGCTATTAGTTATCACTGCCGATATTTAGAGGCAATCATGGATACACACTACACAATCTCACTATTCGAAAACAAAAGTGGTGAATTTGCAATTAATTATTCATGAAAAATTTGTTGAGCACACATTCTATTATGCATTCTAACATTTGCATATTTTTAATTGATTTGGCAATATATACACATATTATTTCAATTTCGCAGATACCTCTGCACCACGTTTGTATTTTTTTATCCTCATTATTATTATTACTATTATTTTTATTGTTCATTGTAATATATTTAAAATAATTCTCATATCGGTGCATGATGTATGTGCCACAAATTGTGTTCGATTCTCATAAATATTTCTTGATATGAGAAGATTGGGCATATTTACAACTATAACACTTAATCCGCATAGCCTAAGTTATACATTAATAAAATGTTTGCAATAATCCACAAGTTACTCAAATTAAATCATTACATTTCTAGTTATTTATCATAATATAATCTAATATTATAAATGTGTCGTGGTAGTGTTAATTCATTTCTTTTTTCAACTTTTTAATATCATTTTGTCTTCGTCTATTTGCTTTATTACATTACTTATCAGTTATTTTTTTTTTTTTTCGTGTCATCTAGAGATTGCACACTGATAATGTGAATGAGCTAAATCATTCGCTATATCCATTATTAATGAAAAATGTTAATTCAGATTATCAGTAATGCCCATCGTCATTCAATTTTATACAAGCTGCATATCGAAATGATAAATTGATTCAAAATAAAAACCTGGACAGTGGTAGTCACGACAATGCACACAATAACTGTTTCACTCATTCCTCGTCAAAGCGACTGAGATGCTTACATATGCATTGAAATTTATTTGAGATCACACGCCTGAATTCTCCCACGTTAGATTTACTTCTTAAATACAAAACTCACCGCGAATTCATGCGTAGAGAAAATGGTAATACATGTATATATGGAAAAATATATACATATGAAACTGAAAGAACGAAAAATCACGAAGAGCATTAAAATACGAAAGATTACCTATTACAATTGTAGACATTCGAAGTTGCGAGCATACTGGGACTGCAGTAAAACAAAAACCAAAAAAAAAAAAGACTTCGTCATAATCATTGCACATTGTCAGTTGATGGCATCTTTTACGCGAAATATACTCGACAATCATTAGCTCCATTTCTTCAGAGTAATATAAAATAAATAACGGTATTTTAAGAGTCATGCGAAACAATACAAAAGCATCTAATTAATTCGTCTAAAATTATTCATAATGAATTTAATTTAACGTAGAAAGTGAAATCAACGTTCATCGTTGACTTGAAAGTTTTCACGTATTGTTTTTTCTATCATTCTCTATGTCACTCACAATCCCTCTTGTCGACCCTCGCTATTTCATTTCGCAATGAATGTATACTTGAATATCGCAGGTACAACACAATAGCTCGCACGATTAATATCTATTCATTTCACGTGCCTTTAACCCGACCCCTTGATTTTTTTTCCTCAACCAATTTAACATCAGTCACATGCAAATTGTGAATACTCCTCGCAGCGAATTTGATGACACTTTGAGTGGATACTTGAGTAGTATGCCGTAAATCAAGTCGTTTCAGAGCTTTACAACCAGTTAAATGATCCAGTGTACTTTCAGTTAATAAACGACACTCAGATAAGTTCAATGAAACAAGATTCGTAACAGCTAATGCTGGTGGTGTTGCTATCTGTGCTAATCCTGCATCAGTAACACGACCACATGATGATAAATCTAAATTTTCCAAATGTGGCAAATGCTGTGCAATATACCGCAGTGCAACATCAGTTATATCGCAACCAGCGATTAATAAATTTTTCAAATGTTTCAATCTAGATGTTTTATCAATTAATCCAGGACGCGAGTCTGTTGGTGGACTCAATAATTCACGCAAACTCGAATCATTCAAACCTGATACATAACTGAGATCCAATGTGACTAGTGGTGGACACGTACATGTTCTCAATGCACAAACACCCGACCACGCGCATCCTTGCAATGATAAGTGACGTAATTGTGATAATCTACCAAGTAACCATGCCAATTGTCGTTTAGCAATATTAGTCCAATCTAAACATAAATTTTCAGGTTGCCTACGTACAATTGCAGTTAAATGTGATGCAGTTAGATGTTCACGAGACAAATCCATACGTCGCCATAAACACGGATCAATACTGTAACGTGCCCATGTTCGACAAACAATTGCAGCCATTGCCAAGTCTTTCCGTCGTAAATATTTAAATACCGCAAGTAAAACTGTTCGATCGTATACTAAAGACTGACCATTATTATCATCAGTTCGTTGTACAAGCGATAATTGTACCGGTCGAACAACAACATGCGGCCGTTTGAGTGACTTGTTGGTGGAGCCAGTCAATTGCGCCGCCAATTGTGTCCTTAATGCAGTCCGCTGATCACCTTCAGCTGGTTCACGATCATTCCATGTCTATAATTATATTCATATCACAACTATTAACAGCGAAGAGATAATAAAGCTATCGAGGTGTTAATAAATACCTCAACGGGTTCGGGTCTCGCACGTTTACTCGGTGTCATTGCACGTTCCGAATCTGTGGTTGGCGCGGACGATGCAGCACTTGAGACAGAAACTTTGCGTGTTCGTGTTTTTGTTTGACGCGGCCGATGATCAAGATTGCGACCACTTTGAAGACAGCCCGGACACTCCCAACTGTTTGGTACATCATCACTCACTGCCATTTTTTGTACGTCAACATCAACACACTCGGGGTGAACGATATCAAAGCAAATTGAACATTCCATCAAATTTGATGGTGTTCCGGGTATTGGTTTGCCTGAAAATATTCTCATTTCAGTTATTAAAATTATTCCGATACAATGAAAAGATTGTTTCGCTCTAACATACCCATCAATGGTGCTGGTTGCTGTCCCCATCCGTCAAGTTGACATACTTTACATGCCGCGGTTACAGGCAACATTGGCCTGAGACACTGTCTTGTCATACAAGTTTGTTTAGCTCTACCAGTACCACCGAATTTAACCATGTCTTGACAATAGACACACTCACCACAATCTTGTCGTGTACAAGCCTCACATTTTTTACATCTCGTGCGTCTTCGGCGTGGCACTGACGATTTAACTTCGGATTTGGGAATCTTTGGGTGATGTTTTTTGGGTAACCTAAGTCGTTCCTGGATGTAAAAAAAATTGAATATGCAAAACACCTTCAAGAAAAGAAAATATACTTGAATTAAGTAAAAAAGAAATGATTCAAGGTAATATTTACACGTTCAGCAATTGTGAGTGGCGGCGGCGCAGGTAAAATAGGTCGGCCAGTAACTGCTGCATCAGGATTGTCATGTCTGTGTTGTTCAACAAGACCCCGTACATCGTGTATCAATGCCACTGGATCACGAATTAATTCCGGAACATTTTTTTTTGTCGATGGCAATGAATGTAAATACATAACAATTGATTTTAACCCATGTAATTCAAATGGTGTTAAATGTTGATGAACTTGAGGTGATGTAGAAACATGTTGACGTTGACTTTCAGTTATATCCAAATGGCTGCGACCCAACAACACATGGACGTAACGCTCCAAAACGTACCAGAGCATTTCAGTAAAAAATGGATAACGAAATTTTTGCGGTACTTTTGTGTGTTCTTCCACCTGTGCAACTTTTAACTGTTTTTCGATGCCAAAACTGTGCAAAAAATTGCCACCAAATACTAATGAATCATCGGGTGTGTAAACAGCATGAATCCAACCAGTAGGTATGAACAGTGTCATTCCTGAATTGAGACAAATCCGACCACAACGATCTACCATATCACCGAAAAATACATCTGATTGTTTACCACTTAAAACCCATTCTTGGTATGCTGCCAAATTTTTTTCTGTTGGTGGGATTAACCAGAATATTTTTCGCCCTCTTAATATGTGATACCAAACACTTGTACCACCGAAATCAACATGATAATCAGTATAACAGCCTTTCACTGACATTAAACAGTACAATTTAACTTTTGGATACATCATATCACCTAATATATTTGTTGATTCTGTTTGAGCTTCGATTAAATGCCGTGGCCAAACAGTATCAACCCAATCTATCTGCCGGACTATTGTCGGTGATTGTACATAATTTTCCAATTTTGTATGACTAAATTCCAATGATATTACATTGAGCAATCTCTCTTTTTCCGGTTCTTCATAATATTTTTGCCAGTCTTTCATTGTCATCTCTTCATTTTTTTGTGTATCAACGTCCATTACTTCTAATACCCTTTTGGATCCTGAATAAAACGAGAAATTGTTAACAATATAATACATACATTTAATAAAATAATTTCAATCTGGATAGGACAGACGTAAGGATCAGCACAATAGTTGGCATCAATATTATTTGGCATATTTTTTTCAGAATAAATAACAGCATTGAAATAAAAACCTTTAGAAGAACTAAAACTAAACCACATTTTCAACGCAATATTGAATTTTCATGGATTTACAACTCCCACGTCTGTCCTGCTGAGATTAATTAAAGATCACTCCTGAGACATTTACCAACACATGTTCTAACATCATTGACTGTAAAATTTGGACTTGGAACTCTTATACCCAGTCCAGCACTGTCTTTAAATAATAAAGGAATGCTTAGACCATGTTTTTGAAGATAAGCCAAATTTAATTCAGGTCCAGTCATTTCTCTATAAAACCCAGCAAAATGTTTTAGATCATATCTTTCACATTCAATTTTTTCATCCAATTGAAATGTTCTCTTGCCCTCAATTTCTTCATCTCCATATGTGAAATCATCGGTATAGAGTTTTCTGGTACGTTCTCTCTATAAGGAATTAATTCATTTCAATCAATGATATATATTTTTTATAATAACTTCGTATAATATAGCTAACAATAGATTCAATTTATTGTCGGCCTGCTTTTTTTTTTCGGCCATTTGTTTACCAATTGACGCCGCCTGGGCAGTGAAGGGGTGTCATCGGCCATTGCGAACACGCCGTCTGATCACGTATCACCTTTATTTTTCTAGAGATACGTTAAATGTATAATTTTTAAACGTCAGAAGTGGCTTAATACAAAACAAAATTATTCTGTCATACAATAATTACATGTCACGTTAGAAAAACGCGAAACGAAAAAGAAATTCAACGTGATTATTTGCCCGCACCCAAAACACGGACAAACGCCGTCGCCATATTGTTGTGGTGGAAAAATAATGGCCAACCTAAAATTTGCAACTTCACTTGTGCAATTATCTAGAGACATTTTGTTTTTTTTTCGGTACGAACTAACCTATAAATATGAATGGCGCGAAATATTAGAAATTGTTTGATCGATTAAAGTATAGTCGTATATTGTGTATTGGAGTAACTAATAAATTTATTTCATTGATGATTTGGATACTTTTTTATTTTAATCAATTACGACTTATTGTGTTATAATATATAGAGGTTATGTTGCCAAAACTCAAAACACAAAAGAACTTGGTGCAACGAGCAGCTATTACAGATGATACCCAAATAGCAATCACAGAATATTTTCACTCTAAAGCTGCAGAACGCACTGTCAAGTAATAAATTAATTGCAACATCAATTCGTCTTTGTTGAGTTTGAGTTATAATTCATTTTGATGTTTGATAGGAAATATCCTGAATGGGATGTGGCAAGAACTGATCCAGAGGTAAAATTACTCAAAGCTCGAAGAGATTTATTAAAAGCTCGGGATGAGCTTGAAGCTAAGCGCGCTGAGCATGATGGAAACCGCGAGTATATGGATCAACAATGGGCGGAAATGCGACGTAAAGAAACATCACTTCGAGAATCCTTCATTAAATTTGATAAATTCGTCAAGGAAAATCGTGAAAAGCGTGAACGCGCTGAACGAAAAATAAATGAGCAGTTAGAACGCCAAGAGATATATGCCCAAGAAGTATTGATCAATTTTTTTCATAAACAAAAAAAAAGATAACCAGGATGATTATATTTTTCAGTTGCTTATAAATTGATAAAAATTTATTGCAGATACGTGTTTTGGAATTCAAGTTGGAATCTGCTATAGCTATTCGTGATAAAATGAAAAGATACGTGAATGATTATAAAAAGGTGCAAGATTATTTGGAATTAGTTGTACGAGAAACTGGCGAATTTCAGTCGATAAATGAAATCTTCAATCGATACGATAGTTTGATGGAAGCCAGAGAAACTTTAGCTGATCATCAAAATAAGGGTCTCCAAAAATTGGAAGAAATTGGGACTAATATGGTGACAATAATTTCAATCAATTTTCTATAACATTGTCCATTTATTGAAAGAACAGTTCATGAATTATTTTTTTCAGCAACGTATGATCGAAGACCGGGAACACAAGTTGATGACTTTAAACAATGAACTGGCAACACTTCAGAGCAGATACGATCGTACTAAGGCAGAAGCATTGAAATGGGAAAATGTTGTATCACGAATAAAGTCAACAGCGGCTGATAAAAAATTAGAATTAACACGAATCAAATTATCATGCTGGAATCTGTATCAACAAATATGCAAACGAAAGGGGCTGCCAGTCGAAGTAGCTAAAGATGATATTGAAAATCAACTAATTCATATCAAACGAACAATTACTGAACTTAAACGCATTGTTAAAGTGGCTAAAGAACGAGCAATGATACAGGAACAAGCAACAAGAAACTAACGAGCAACTTTAATACATCTGAAATAATACCACGAAAATTTATTCATGTTTCTATTTATGACAGATAATTTTTAATATTTTTATGAAACAAAAATGAATATAAAAAATTAATATGCAGATGATTGTTACGAATGATCAGCATAATTCAGCTACATAATAGGAAGATATTTGATAACGTTACTTGTCCATGATAGTTAATCTCTACTCGCTTGATCTCTTATATATTCCCATGAAACGTGGGAACGTTTCTAACTTCGTTGCGCCTTAGCTATCTGATGAATAATTGATCACAATCTTATTAACATAGAACTCTAATCCTTTCAAATACCAGTTATTGATATCGTTTATGTATAATTTTCCGTGCAGCTGGTAAATGACAACCCGAAACGTTGTGTAAAATTTGCGAAAAATCATCCGTTGAATATCTTTTAAGTAGCTCTTGTTTAATAGCATCACGCGATGATGCTGGAACGTCTAGACCTTCAGTAACAGATTGAAGAACTTCTTTCTCTACACACCTGTGTGACAATAAAAATAGGAAAGGAAATTTTTGACGAAAGATTTTTCCAGGGACACAATAGGAAAAAGAATGAGGTAAATTAATAACAGGTTGGGATATTTACAAGACACAGGGTTGGGTAGGTGCAATTTGTGATAAATCTGGAATCTTCAATTTTGGTTTTTTGTCTTCATCAAGCCGCACAACATCTACATTTCCCATTATGTCATTCCAATGAATTTTGTTGAACATTTCAGTTATCCTTTTTTCAATCAAGCCCAAATAAAGCATGACATTGTTCATTGTAACATTTGTATTGTCACCGAGTAAATCCAGAATTGATGAATTGTCACAACCAATTGCATGAAAGAGTGTATTTATGCCTTCAAGTAATTTATCAATCACTTCATTGCACTAAAAAATTAACATTCACATAAAAAAAAAAGGAGGACATTTTGATTTTTAACATTGATACTTTATTATTGTGAGTGAAAAGATTATGGATGAATAATTCAACAACCTCAACTAGACTCTCCTCAGCGGCTGTAGCTTTCACTGTTTGTTCTTCCAATTGTTTTGTGAGAACTTCAAGAGTCTCTGTTTGTTGATCGCCCCGATGAATATTTAATGCCCGCGCTTCGTCAATTGCATCACGTAATTGTGCAACACGTATTTGTAATCCTTCCAATTCGTCATTGAGCTCGTTGACATAGTTAAATAGTGCGAAATTTTCCTCTTCCTGCTTGAGGAAATGAGCTGTGAGCTTATCGATATCGTCCTCACCTGGAACAAATGAATGAAAAAAATTATGAAATCTGTTATTAAATACGTCCGATGAAATTATTTAAAAATTTTCTACAAGTTTTTGTGAATACGAACCACTAAATTGCTTTATGAGATTCAAAATTTCTGTATAACTAGCAATTTTATTTTGTATTTCTTCGCGCTTGGCGCGAACATCAGCTTCCTTTTTGGCATTGAGATCTGCTGTTTCACGATACTGCCCCTTAATACCAAGAAATTCTTGCAATTTTAATTCATTATCAAGTGTACGTTGCAGTTCACACATTTCCGATGTATGCGCCTTTAAATCGCGTGTCCCCCTGCAACAAAAATGAATAAATTTATCAATAAGCAAATAATTTAAATACAATAAAATCACATCTCTATTTTCATGTACCTCTCTCTCAATGCATGAATTTTATTAAGCTCTTCGTCACGCTGATTAAATGTAATCGTCGCTTGTTCGATAAGATCATTTATAACTGATTTGCCAGTATTCAATTGCCCAATCATTTTTGCCCAAAGAATATTAAATTGTGAACGTTCTTTGAGTAAACTATCAATTTTTGAACGTAATTTCGCATTCTCACCTACCACAACATTAAATCTTTTTGTGGCGACATCTAAACGATTTTCCAATATAGAAATCATACGATTGTGTTTAACAGTAATGTCTCTTGATTGTGTATCAGTTTGTATTTTCATTTTCAAACCAGTTACCTCCTTCGATACCTTAATTATCTGTTCCTGTAATTCATCAATTTGCTGTCTTTCATTTTTAATCAATTCAATATATTTCGTGCGCTTTGAGAGTAAACATTTAAGTCTTTCATCCATTGCCATATCTTTTCGTGAATTCGACTGTGATTTTGATGTCTTTATTGCCAATGCTAGCTCTGCTTTTTCATGTTCAAGACGTTCTATCATTATTTGTTGATTACGTAATTGTAATCGTGCTTTGTCTGAATATGTAACGCGATCATTTTCCATTATTCGATATTGCCGTTTTAATCTAGACAATTCGGCCTCAGCCATTGTTTCCATTTCCAATTCATCTTGAACTGGTTGTTGTCTATACGCCATATTGTTATTCAAATATTACAACCAAACAATTTAATTGTATTGATTTGAAAAAGTGCGACAATAATATATAGAGAAAACAAAAATGACAATGTATAAAAGTGGATGAAATTGGGCCGAGTTATTTACAACCGCAGGCGATGTCTTCCGTTGATTTGTCGATATTCCCGGAAGACATTCAATAAAGTCATTTCCTTATTGGGAAATATCACGAGACGCTCATCGTGTTTTCGCGGAAATACGTGAACCAGATGCGTTCAAATGACATCGAGAAGGATTCGGGTGTTCACTCAAAAATTATGAGACATCTGCTGGATCCTTCAGACTCACCCGCACGCGCTCGTTGAAAACACAGCTGGTGTAATGTGCGACGTGTGTAAATATGCTTCCGGTTACCAAGGGCACACGCTCCAAAACACAATTGATGCTATGACGATCATTTGTATGAATATATATATAATAATGTATACAGAATACATTTGTGTATGTACGTGCGGATCATATACTTTATCTGTTATGATTCAAACGAGTTTGTTAACCCTTTCCCGCCACTATCTAGATGGCGCTTTGAATCTAATCAACATAGAATAATTTTATTCGAATTTCACATTGTAATAAGCAATTATAAGTTATCACCATTTGATTCTTACTGTCGATAATGTTTTGATTCCATTCTGTTAACATATTCATTCAGATTTATGATCAACTATTTGCAAATTGAAATAACCTGAAAATAAAACGGGGAAGTGATGACATATACATTTCCATTCTTTCTTCATTTCAATGATCTGAAATAAGTCAAATATATTTGAATAAACAAACTGTATTATTCAAATGAATATACATTCCCACAATCGATAATTATGATCCTAATAAGAATATAATAGTATCGAAAAAAATAAGTACATACATTTGATCTCGATCCAAAATCGATTTCATCAATGCTCTGAAATGAGCAACATATTACAATAACAACCGTTAATTCAAGCATGATATTAGTAATAAAAAAATACGTAAACAAATAACATATCGTTATTTAAAATACCAATGGTCTGAAATAAACCGCATATATTTCAACAATGACCGATTTATATGTACATATATATATATGTAGTAACCAAATAAAATTCAGTTGGGCCCTCAAAAACAATGGATACCATATATGATTCAGTCAGGTGGCACAAGGTTCACCTGGTCACACGGTGGAATGGCTGAAGCCGAGTGTGCATGACCGAAAGAGAGAGGGAATGAGAGAGAAGCAGAAAAAATATGATTGTGTTGGTAAGTGGTGGTGGGTACATAACCTATAGATATATACGTCTGACGCCACAACACTCCACGACCGTTGTTACTCAGACATGGCGGGTAAAGTGGGGAGTATGTCTGTAAATTCATATTTATATATATATATTAGCTCTACAGGAATGAGAGTGGGAGTTGGGGAACACCAGGTAACAATTTCTACATACAAGCTGAGCCAAGCATATACAAGCGGACAAGCCCGCACTAAAGTCCATGGTGGCTCCGTGTAAGTTCGCCGTTTTTCGTTCAAGTCATTCGGTCGGTTGGATCCGGTACGTCAACTTCAAGATATAAAAAGCCTCTCAGTACAATAATTAATTGGAGAGAAGAAAAAAAAAATCACGATTAAATAGTGAATTGTAATTTGATGAGACATTAAAAGAAATAGAAATAAATACTTGTCATCATGGACAAAAGAAATTAATTGATCATATTTCGAAATTGTGACAATTGATTATTGAAAGTGTAATTTGTATTTAGTGTCTCGCTCAGAGGTTCATGTGTTTGTATTCGTGCGTGGTGCTGCACACCTCACGATTCTGTAATATTTATTTTTCATTCGTGAGTATGAGTCATAAAGTGTGTACCTGATGATGATGATGATGTTGATAATAGCTCGGAGGGAACATATAAGAGTAAGGTGAAAGAGACAATCGAAAAATGAGAAGGGAAAAATAGAGGGAAAGATAGAAAGGAAAACGCAATGGAATCTTTGTTTCTTGTGTTAGTTGAGAATAAGACTTATGAGAGAATACAACAGCGACAACAGATAACAATTAATTTATCTTCATGTTCAACGTGTCAACGATTAATTTGTCATTGGTAACGCTTACGGTTTTAAAAGTGAAAATATTTTTAAAACTGCGATAAAGAAATCGAAAAAAAAAGCTATACGATAAAGTATATAATTGTTTTGTCGTTCCACACGAATATTCACATCATTCGATCAATTCTTCTCAGTCTTCCATTTATTTATTCATTTGGAAAAGGGTTGAAGAGAAAGGAAGAGTCCAAAAAGAATTATTCCAATAGTGGCACAATTCTGATGGTATATTGCGCAAGTTTAGTCTGAATATTGACAGAAAGCGAGAAAGACAATGGAATTTGTATTATACCTGGCACCATCAAATGAAAGATCGCGTGAGTTGTGTTTGCCTCAATCAGTTTGAAAATAACTCTTCTCTTGCGCCATCGGTCGCCTCATTGCTCACTGGATCGAGAAACAGTGAAGAAGAAACAGAAAGAAAGAAAAAATAAACATAAAGATAAAACCAACAACAACAACAAATGAAAAAAAAAGTATATACGAAAGTATATTCACTCACTGCATTAACAATTATTGATGAAAAAATATGCGTCACGAACTTGACGGAGAAAACAGAAAGAAAAAATAAATATATACATATATATGTTTGTGTGTGACAGACACGGATGAAATAACGTTATGTCGTGTTGTCTTCTCTCCTGCAAACACGTACATATAGGAATTTATACCTATACACATTCACAAACATAAATCAACAATGAATGCAATGTCAAAGCCAACATGAGCGCACGTGTTTAATAATTTAACTGTTGAAGAAAAACGAGTTTTTATCATTTTAAATGATTATCAAGCCTACAGCCCTCAATATATCACCAATCGATGACGTATATGTGCAATTGTATACATATAAAATGATATATGTGTTACAATTTTGCTATTGCTTGCTCACTGCGCCGTCGCTACCAAACACGGCATAAAATCACCAATCCGTATCTTTCATCTTCACTCCCACAATCATATATACATGTATGATGATTTAAATTCAAGATTTTATAGGTTAGAGAAATTGGAACATTCATGGAATTATTTATCATTTTTCACATACAAAGTTGAAGATGAAAATATTGATTGTGAGAATGAGAAAAAAAAATTATTTTTTCTCTACATTATTTGTTCGATAAATGATTAATGGAGAGTTTTTTCATTAATAAATGAATAACTTTCACATTGATATTGAAATAGAGAATAAAATGTTGATAGAGGATTGCATAAATGTGGTCCATGACAATTGGATACTGATTAGAAACATAAATGATAGACTTCGTTGTGTACGTCATATATCGACGTCATTGAATCTGTTGACGTTGAATCGATAAATCGATAACGTCGTTCAATAATAATATAAGAGTACACCCACACGTGTATTTGTATTCGACAAGCAATCATAAAAATCAGCACTTACACCGCACTTTCTGTATATAATAACGCCCGTATATTTATATATAAAAGGAAGTGAACGAAGAATAAACAACGAGAAATAGTCAAGAGATGCTGCCGAGAAAAGACGGCGGTCAGTCAGAGCCGTATGCTCTTGAAGATATGATATCTGATTTGCAAACGCGTAGAAGTTCATTGGATCGCGATGATGATAGTGGTGACAGTGGTGATCCACATGAATTATTGAAACAACGTGAAAGAGACCTTGTACTTGCTGCTGAACTTGGCAAAGCGTTGCTTGAACGTAATCAAGAGCTTACACGTCGTAGTGAGGCAATTGCTGAGGAATATTCGAGTAAACTTGAGGTAAGCGAATTACTTCCGATTATTTTATTCCTATTATCTATCTGAAATTGCAAGAAATTCCTCCAGATTTCGCATCCTCAAACAGATCCTATAAGTATAACATAGTTATGATATACTGCCCATAATTTTACCGGAGAAATTCTGAATTGGAAAAAACAATAAATCATTGTAATCGGTCGAATAGTTCTTGAGATTATTCTGAACAGACAAATTACAATACAGTAGAGCATGATTTATTTTATTCTGGAGTAAAGCAATTCCTATCTTCAGCAAAATTACCAACTTGATACATAATATTTTAATGTAACAACCAAAATGAAAAATAAGCAAAAAACGAGAACACATTAAAGAGTCAGCATGAAAGGAGCAAAACACAAAGTGAGGCATAATAATATAATGAACAGATAGGAAAATGAACAACGTCTTCTTGTATACAATGTGTATCAGCATTACTAGTATTGCCTGTCATCGTAAATTACTGAGGTTCTTTACAATCGAAAAGCCCCTCATTATTTCTATTGGTTGTTCATCTTACATAATTTCAATCGCACATAAATGATTAACACTGAACTCTCAATATTACATCGATTTACATATTAGTAATGATATCAAATTTTACTTAACTGGAGGATTCTAATCAAAATTTGTGGACAACGCATAGTGCAGTGAGAATTGCAGGAATAATTGAATTTAAATAATATCAAGCAACTGATTAAATAAGAACTTTTTGAACTTGAATAAACTCAGCCGTTTACCGTTAACAGAGAATCAAGGAATGCTGGTACACCTTGTATATTGTATATTATTTTATTTTACCTCGTCATATTGAAAATTATGTATATCTGAAGGCGTTTACGTGAATATAAGTTCATTACCAAGTTGAGAACTTACAAGTTCTCATATGGCCTTCGAGTGTTTAAAGAATGTAATTGACAGCATGAAAGACAGTCGTATTTTATATTTTTGTATATATGTATGTATACATAAATAAGGAGGGGCTAGACGTAGCTTTTATAAAGACACGCAGTGCGTTGACATTGAAGGTAACACACGCGAAATGACGATAAGCCACCGATAGTATATTAACGATAAAATAGATGGTATGATATTATGATACATTATTCGAATGCAATAATTAATCTATATCGTAAATTATTTCGCATGCTTCACGTATTTCAAATTCTTCGCTCATTTATTCACATATTTTTCACTTCGGGGAAAAATCAACTGCATTGCTAATTCGGATTTATCAATAGTGATTAAATATATGCTTCTATCTAATCGTTCTGATAAACTTCCATTTTTCCGGATTATTACCACCATTTTATTCCAAATTCTACATTTTTTTTTCCATCAATAATCACATAAGTGCGGTAGAGAATCCCTGAGTTAATGGCTATCATAAATAATTTCACGTGCGTCACGTATTTCAAATTCATTTGTCATTTACGTTGAGTCTTCCAAGAATATGATCCAATTCATTTATTTAAATAATAATGAAAGAATTATTACTGGAAGTTGAGTGTATCCAGAATATATGTCCCTGATCAATTTTTTCTTTTCCTGGTAATTACTACACCTTTTATTACTTTTTTTATTGGTAATCACGGAACAAATAATGTTTACCATAAATTATTTCTCGTGCGTCACATATTTCCAATTCGTTATCAGTATATTTTTGGTTTCCACGAAACATTCAATAATATCAGTTCCCTAATTTAAATGATAAAGAAAAAAAAGTTGTTAGTAATGTTGAAAGGACATTGTCAGAACTTTCTCGATTTATTTTTATGTTCCTACATAATCAGCGCAATTTTATTGCAATTTTCACTCTCCTTTTGATTTTATATTGGCAATCATATAACTGACAATAAAAATTCGCTATAAAGAAAAAAAAAAATTGGGAATTGAACACTGAACGCTATATAACATGTATAATACATTTAATGTGCATAATAAGATTCGGCGAGGAGGGCGCACTCAGAAAGCCACGAAAGCGTGGAAATAAGGCAGCCGGCAACTTCTCTGCAAAACGTAACTCGAAACGTAAAGTTGAAGCAGAAGCAAGACAATGGCCGGTAGTACGCTCGGCCTGCCATTTGCCATGCTTTGTACCGTTCAACTCACTTTTGACCTCTGTTCACATCATTATAAATGGCTAGGGCTATTTTTTCATACAAAAAAAAACAAAATATTTATCCATACATACGTCAAAAGCTCAACTGACGCGTCTAAATAATAACGATATTTTTTACTTGATCATCGAAATAGAAAAAAAAAATTGTTTGACTAGCAGAAACAAATAGAAATTAATTTACTGCTATAATAAAATATAGATACGTAGTTCTTCACTGTGAATAAATTATTAAATTTATTTATTCATTGATATCAATGATATTTATATTCTGGAATACAAGAACCTTCGTCTAGAACACTTGTAAGGCATTCAATGTAAGCGCACATGAATGTATCGGCCGCGTGTGTTGTGGTTAAAACGTGCAGTACATCAAATCAATACATGGAATTGTAGCACTTAATTCGTATGATGATGGCGGTGGGATATATAATTTTTAAGCTTTTGATACCAACCGAAGCCAAGCCAGTGTAAAAAGATCATTGGCTTTTGTGTGCGTAAATCTTATTTGTGAGTAACTACTGAATTGCCATAATCATTCATCCATCAGGATATAAATTATTTTTGTATTCGAAATATTTTCGAATACATTCATAATCATATATATATTTTTATCCCTTATGGTGCCAAAAAATTTTCAATCGCCATAATAAATAATATATTGTTATTCTATACTATACAAATAATATAAAAAAATTATGAGAGAATATTGGCTGCTGCTCAGGCGAATTGATTTTCACTATGAAACATATCAATATATTTTTGTCAATATTCAGAATTTTTTTGGTATATTTTAAGGAGGGCATTCTTCAAGTACTTGATTGATAATTCAATTTCGTCGTGATGCCTTCACTTGATAAACTCTTCTTCTGTTTATTGAATTTCACTCCTTTATTTATTACACTATAAATACATGTACAAGAATAGGAATCCTTTGTTCATTGTTCTGTTCTCTTATAAAAAATGATTAAATTAATGTGACCAGCATTTGCTATAGATCACGGAATGCGCCAAATGCACGAATGGAAGGTACATATATAAACTACGGATCACAAGTTGAATATCGAACACGCACTTGGCGTATCCGGTATAATGTCCTTAATATATGCATACGCATTCATTATTTATCATTCACTATATCTACCTCATAATCAAAATTTGTTTCTCATTCAACAGATGTTAGATTTATATTTTTTTCATTCTCGATTATATTTTTATAAATGTCAGTCAAAATTCTAAAGAAAAAAAAAATAGGGAGAAAGTTTTGACAAAGAATTGTAAAAATAAAAAAGAACGAAAGAAAGAGAAACCTGGATGAGTTGAAAATTATTATGTGTTATATATTTATATATTTGCATAAAGAGAATATATATCATTATGTTAAGTATATTTGTAAATTACCTTTTTTGTTTGTTATACACATTTTTTATTCTTCCGGTTTGTTTTTGTCTCAATCGTTAATATATTTAACCCATATGGTAATTCATGTGAAAAGAATTGGCGCATACATACGGAATTGGGTAATTCATGTGAAGAGTACCGAGTTGCAATAAAAATGTATAGGAAGAGAGACGTATAATATGCACTGTGCGTATCCGGGCTATGAGGCTCTTGAACATGGGATGAGGACAAGAGTGAAAAAAAAAGAAAAAAAAGAATGAGAAGAATGGGAAGGAGAACGGAACACGAGAGGATATCTTGGAATACTATATTTATTTGTTCTGCTTTATTTTAAATGTGCACGATTGCATGTGTAAAAAAAAATGATCCATTCTGTTACGTTTATTTACTTATTATATATTTATTTATTTATTTATTTATTTATTTATTTATTTATCCAAGTTCAAGAGCCGAAGCCAATAACTGAATCCATAATTTTATTGTAACATATGCACTCGTGACGCGCATTATAAATTAGTAATTAGTTGACAACGAAGGAATCATCATATAACTTTCGGAAATCTGATTTCAAGAAATCATAAATCTCAACATTTATTATACAATATGAAATTTTACGAATCTAACCCATAGACCAAATTTATATACAAGCTGTTAATTTTTTTCTTATTTCTTGAGCAATCAAAAAGTAATTTGATGAAACAGACCCCATCGGACATGATACAATTAATTATATTTCATGAAAAGTATTTAATTGTAGACTATTTGACTCGTTTCAATTATACGTTATACCACATATATATAGCAATAATATAGCGGAAATTATTCATATTTTGTTTTTAATATTATCACGGAAATGATAATTTAAATACAAAAATAACTATTATTAAAAACCGCAATATTTTTTTCTTTTTTCACTGACCTCAATAGTGATCGATGCAAGAAAAAAAAATAATATAATCATCACTACGCAATTATAATGGAATAAACAGAGTAACTCATCAAAAACGAAAAAAATTTTTGCCTATGAAATTTTTGAATTACTCAAGTAAATAGAAATAATTTACGTGTATGTATTATCTGATTGCAGAAAATCTCACTGTAATTTGTATAGATATGATACCCGCGTTTTATTATACAGCGACAACTAAAATCTTCTTCTTCTCACATTTAATTAACTGAAACAATCGTGCGCCGCATTGTTTTTATATATATATAATAAATGTATACACATGAGTATATTATATTTCACCCTATTAACCTATTTTAATTTCAATTTCCCCGAGACACACTGTTTTTTTTTTTTTAAATAGGCTTTGTGAAACATTGATGGGCTCAATGATAATTATAATATTACTAATTATCGGAAAATGATGTATGATTGTGAACAAAGAGGAATTTTTTGAAATAGATCACGAAACTAATTATTTTATTTTCAATCGCCAAGTATCTAAACAATATTTTTTGGACTGTTGTCTTATAAAACTTAACATGAGAAACACTTTTCTTATCGTATCATATTAATTTTCATAAAATTGTCGATGCGTCCAGTGAATAATATAAATATCATAATTATAGATGCAAAAATGTTTCTGTATACTCACAGTAATTTCATTCTCTTTTTTTTTTCTTTGTAGAATTTCAAAGAAATAATATAATACTTTAGTTTCACTTATTTCTATACTTGTACATATTCACACTTGGCTATCGCGCAATGACGACTTTTGCATTGGTACGTGAGTTTAATTAGTATCATGGAGTTAATTTTGATGCCATTTGTGTTATACATTTTATGAAAGTTCTTCCTACTCGTGTTATAATTAATAAAAAAATGTATATTTAATATACATATACAAATCCATATTAGACAAATGTTTATACATTTAAAATATCCATTTCCTTCTCCGTGATAAACGTGCATTACCATAAAGAATAATTGCACAATTGATTTCAAATCATCCCTATTACAAAACGTTTCAAGTGGATTACAAACAATGTATTAGTTTTTTCTTCTTTTTATTTTTCCAAATAATTTTTCGTGCGAATATTTTTAAACATCCATTAACAAGGATATTTTCTGAGCCGTTACTAATCTCTCCTTGACAATGAGGATGCCCTTCACAGAGTAGGTACCCACCATTAGCCTATGAGAGAAGAAAAAAAACAATTCCTGAGCGAACTCAAAATATCTTCATTGTAAAATTCTCTCACTCTGTTTTGTTCCACCTAAACCCATAACAACACGATTCACAGTGATTAAAATTCTTCAGAAGATTGTTTAGTAGTGCAGTAACATGAATAAACAAAAGGCTGTCACAATTTTACGGTATTATGACCATCATTTTCATCATCACTGATAATATAACAATATAAATACTGTAGAATGATATAAAAATTATTATTTTACATTATTTAAAGCTCAGTGTCATTATTCAACCGTGAATCACTGTTTACCCATTATTTACTTCCGTCCGCAATATTATTTGTTCACACGTTCTCTGAAAAATAATCCACTCGCGTTTTGGTTGAGCGAATTTATCTAACCTACAATATCCTAACAAATTTGCGCATAGCACTAATTAGTGCGCCCAGATTAAGTCGTAAATTCACTGGGATTTCCACAAAAGATCCGTTAGTGCTTGCGATTCTGAGATAATTATTGCACTATTCACCTCTCTCCCTTCGTCTTGCCAACATCTTTTATCTAACATCTACTGTGAAAAATGCCATGAAGCGTCCTACGGGGCTGAATTGTCGGAAAGGTCTCGAAAAAAAGGAAAAAAACAAACAAACAAACAAGAAGAAACCCACAACAGTTTGATGGAACCGTTATGTATACAGTTCACAACGGTTAATTATTAAGGCAACAAAATTGTTAGTTTGAGTGTATTGTTATTACTAACATCTATTTAGCTTGTTTACAAGTTGAAATCACAAAATTATCCACTGAAATTATATAATTATTAAATTGATCCTGCCATATTAATATACTGTGATTATTATTATTATTATTTTTTTTTTTTTTCATGAAGTGACTTGATTTATGTTTATTTCGTGATTTTCTACAGATCTGACATTCGTTGTAATGTGTTGGAGATTTTAGTTTTAATATAAATGAGATGTGATTTTGTTTCTCAATCATTGATTGTTGATTTATTATTGAGAAAGTATTTACGTAAACATTCACATATTCTAGCTGGAATTTTTTGATTTATAATCATGGTGATATTGGATCGCAGTTTGTAATGAGAGCTGCACGCAAACAAACAAAAATTAAAAAGCATATGCTATTTATTTCAATGAAACAACAAAGGGAGAAAAATAATTTTGTTTCGAATGTTGTTTGTAATGAATATTGAATAATATAAGTATTAAAAATGACTAATGAACTTGATGCCTTGTCTTTAACTGGCAATAAACTCATTATAACCCATGATTTTAATTGCACTATGTGTGTACAATGTCAGGAAATGAATATCCATGTACATTCAATTATAACACTGAAAATTTTTCAAGGTATAATCATACATGCATAACGTCGATGGTGTGAAAGAGAGATGTATACGTTTCTCGCATCATGCATCATATTATTCATATATGATGGTGAAACCCTCGTGATTGTTGCACGAGTAATATAATTCGATCCATATTGACCTTGCAAATTAAAATATTCGACTCAAGAAAAAGTCGATTGCAAAATAATTCGCGTATTTATTCATATATATTTTCTTTATAATATTATAGTTGGAAATAGAACTATGCCATTCTCAATGTCACCGTGTTTTTTATGACACAATTTCACTATTGCTAAGAAACAGAACAAAAATAACGCAATCATCTCAAGAGTCAAAAGAATAAATGACCTAGAAAAAAATATAACTATACGTTTGTCGATTTTTTTTTCTTTCAGTTGGTTCCACAAATGATTTTTTTTCAGATTTTATTCTTCCTAAATTCGGATTTATTTCCATCTCAAATGGAATTTAATTATTATTCATTGTTTTCGTACCAGTTACACATGTTTGTGTATCATTAGCAAGTGAATTACAAATTTTTTCATGTCGTCAACGTATTAACAATGATAAAACGATGCAAAATTGTAGATAAACTTTTTTCCCCATTTATTTTTGAATGCCTTGGAGTTCACCAACTGTTTCATTATTTCACCTGGTCGAATAACTGCCTGATTAGATGACCGTCCGAGAGTTCGCTATACGGACTATTGCGTTTAGTTATTGCGCTATTATTATGGCCTTATTCTATCTTCCTTTTCCATGTTGTCTATTACGATTGGTTTTGTTGTTTAGATACTCCTTCTTATTACCAGTCACTCTTACAGGGAAAGTGAATTTACGTGGAGTGTTAGACACGGTAGAATACATATCTACAAAGTTTACTTGAATTGCGGTTATGGCAATAAATTTATTTCTGTATACACTTAACATTTTTCGTTTTGCAATTCCATCGATAAATATTTCATCCAATTATCATCGATTTTAGTGTTCATTTATTTTTTCCATTTACGTAAAAACAGGGAATTGTTACAGAACAGCCATTAATACTATCTGTTTATAAATTCTTTCTTTCTATCAAATTAATAATGAATAGATAATAATGGGGGGGGGGGGGGGGGGGGGGGGATGAACTGATTATGAAACAAATTCTCTCATCAAATTATTTTTTTACAATTTAAATTTATTTTGTTATCTGATATACTTTTCAACAATCATAAAATAATAAATCATATTTCAAAATAAATTTTTCTTTGCCAAGAACAATAATAAACGAAGAGAGAGAAAATTATCAAGTTAACAAATTTATTTCTTCTATCATTGAGGAACAATTTCTTTTTTTTTTTTTCTATGAAGTTGATATAATAATTTCCATCTCATTGCATATGAAATTATTAATAAAATGCGGTCAATAATAATGATAAAAAGAAAGAAAAAAGAACTAGTATTACTCATATGCTAAATATGCATTATACATATGGTAGTGTTTACGGTACTCATGGTACGTTGTCTTTACGGTCTATATTACGGATTGGGCGTCATTTCACTTTCTATTGAGAGAAGCAATGACCGTTTCATACAAGCGGTATATAATACATACGGGCACGAGTCCTGATATTATATACATACAATTCTACCATATTTAAAATTGCCATATAATTATACAAATACAAGTAATAATTGAACAGATAATACTAGACTAGATTTCGTACAAGAATATTTTATGTGTTCTCTCAAGTTTTGATAATTCAATTGTCATTCTCCATTTATCATATCAATCAATATATTATATATATTGATTAGCTTCTATTTAAATAATTGATTTGTATGTCAGACAAGTGGACAAGAGTGTTACACACGCGCGTTGACAAAGAGTGCCAATGAGTCTATATAAGTTACCCTGAATTATATATATATATATATACTAGTGCAATACCTTTCCCCAAGCGCTATATAAAAAATCGACGAACTATATTTTCCCCGTCGACAATTGGTCGATGAGTAACCACGGGAGACCAAGGCCGTCTTGTGTACATATATATGTGTATAGTATAATACCTCCGGCTCGATAAAATTCTAAAACCCGTTCTTTGTCACATTTATAAATTAAACCAATGTACCCACGCATAATAATTATTATTTTATCAAAAAAAATATAGTTTTGCATGATTATGAGCCAAAAAAAAAATTTACTTACGTTCCTATAACATCTAGTTTGCTATTGAGAAAAAATATTCAATGGAATTTTACCATTATTTCATGCATATATATATATATATGAAATATAAATACACCCACACACTCGAAATAATTATTACTTTATCCATTTTATATTTTTATTCGAATATAAATAAATACTTAGATATATTGTTATTGCTTCTAATTGAGAATTCATCCTTGATAAAAAAAATACGCAATTGAATTTTAATATTATATCATATACGTGGATAGAAATTCAAGTGATCTACCCACGTACTTGAAATAATGATTATTATTCTATTCAAATTATATTTTCCACAGAATATCAAAAAAAAAACAAATTTTGATACATATTCTTGTATTGTATCTAATGTGAGATTCATCCTTGACAAAAATAGTCAATTGAATTTCAATATTATTTCGTATATATATATATATATATTTTTATTTTTATTTATGTGAGTCATCGCGTGTTTTACCTCATCGACAAACTGAAGAAAAAATATAATACGATGCTGAACAATTTTCTGCCATTCATTTTCATTGTTAATGATTCTTATACTTATTTACCAACATAGTATCACGTGAATGTTTACACATTGCGAAATATGTTAGCCAATGATTTGGTAACCGCAGCTGTAATACATTTATTTATTAAATTAATTTTTTTATTTTTTTTCATTCGCCTCGATATTAACTTTATTCTTGGATGTTTATGTGCGATTGTGTGAGTCATATCTAATGCGTGTTTATATGTCGACCCAGATATATACAATTCTTCAGATGTTGTGTATGGTATAGACGAGGTGGTAACATCTGGTGCTCTTCAACGTTCTTCAGTTTCACCCAGTGTTTCAGTGGACTTTTCAAAATCCCAACTTTCCCAATCTTCAACTTAACTTGCATATAAATTGTTAATTAATAATCCCTTCTCATTATTGTAATATTTTTCCACTGTAGTAGAACATTATTTTCAATTGAAGATTCCAGTCTGAATGTTAATATCATGGCAGAGAGAAAAAAATATAGAAATGAAACACATCTGGAATTAATTCACTTACCTTAATATTGATTTAACGATCACAATTGTCACTTGATGCTCGATAATTTTATCATTCCCAACATTATCTGTCTTATCTAAACGTCCTTAATAATACCAGATGTCACATTTTCTACGAAATAATATAACATCCCAGTCACCAATGTAATTTTCATTCTTTAAAAAATATTTTTTGAATTGTGAATGGAAAAATACTTAAATAATAGAACTGATGATTTTATTTCTATTTTTTTAAGCTGCATTTCATGTAAATATCTTTCATGTAAGAATAAATATTTGTAGAGTTGCGAATAAAATCTTTGAATGATGGCACAAGTTATTTCGCCAATGGAGAAAAAAATAAATAAATTGAAGAAAGGAAGAGAGTGAAAGCTCACTTGGTTGGATAAACTAACTGATTGTATTTTTTTCTTTCTCTTCTCTTTCTCGCTGTATCATTACTTCCGTTCAAAACATCTTGACACAGTCGACCCCAACCTTTCTATTCTCGCATAATTTTTTTTTTATCCATCGCAAATTCACCAATGAATGTTGAAGTGTCAAGGATATAAACAAAAGTTTGGCACTCTCTCACACCTTCACAATTCAAAGGCCATGAATAGTTTTTCTTCCACGTTATTGAGAACACACCATTGTATTAACCTCCATATTATTGATTAGCTCACAATGATAAATTGGATGTTGGGTCAACACATAAACAAAAGTATAATGGTATTAACTGTATTATTATCCTCCAATGAATTCTATTCACACTATGACTAATGACAATGTAATTAATGAATTAGTTCATGGTAATTCATAAATCTATAATCAATACAATTTTTATTATTAAAATGTTCTGGACAACTTTATATCTTCATGAATAAATAAAATGTCGAAATATAATTTAATCAGTAGTTCAATTTGTCTGTTTTTTTTTTTTCTTTTCCGTACAAAATGAAATAGTTGTGAGAGCAATTATGTAATGATTTTTCTTTAATTGAATTGGCTCATCATAAAATAGAAGCATTGTATAGTGGGAGAGAAATATTGCGTAATATATTTAACTAACCCGGAGGTGAAAACAAAGGGATTTATATATATATATATATATTTACTCATGGACACTCTCATGTTGAATAGTTAGAATACATAGCCTATTGCAATATAATAATGAAACAATAAAATACTGGAAGAAAAATGTGGCCGTATAATATTCGTTATTTCCCACTTAATATACATTCAATTTCTTAATGTTGTCCTATTGTCAGACAGAAGATAAGGAATAACTTTTAATTTTAAGTTTAGTATTTATAAAGAAAAAAAATTCTTGAAAGTAGGTTCTCAAACGCACGAAAATAGATTTTGAAATGTAGATAAATATATATCATACTTTATCGTATGCCACGTAGGTAAATGAGGGGGGGGGGGGGGGGGGGGGTTTCTTCAGTGTAAACGAAATTATATTCGAAAATATATTAACTATGAAATTTTTTTTACGCACATGAATAAATATCTTGATCCACTTTTCTTTCTCCTTTTTAAATTCATCAATTAATAATTTTTAGTTTCACCCAATTTGTAACACAGTATGTTATTAATCATAAATAATACAATATTCTTTTTGTTTATTTCATCAGATCCTTGTTATACACCTACGTAATACAGTCCTGCGTGAACAAACTAAATTTTATGTACTTATATGCACGTAAATGATTTTTCGCAATTTTTCCTCTTTACTATGGTCACATAGTGTGTCGATATTACTGTACTCTATTACAGTCGAGAGTTTTTACTTTTACTCTTTCAATTTTAATACATAAACCATAAATATTTAATCCATATTTGTATACATCAGAATAATATAAAATGTCTCAGCTTTATATTATACCGTAATGAGTAAAATTAATGTGTCTTTATTGTTTGTTGAATGCGGTTTCTTTTTTTATTTTTCGCAAGGGAGAATAAAAAATAACAAAGAGAATAGTATAATGTATAATTTCGCTCTCAGAGCCACACTTTTGAAGACCTTCGCGCTTCGTTTCATCGTTTTTATATTAATACTTTTGTATATACACATCAAATAACGCCTTTCCTTTCTCACTTATTTCACGTGAATGATCATACAAGCTATATATCATCCGTATATGAATGATATCATCGCAAAATTGCTGTCTACCGAATGATAATTATTTTTTTCCATTCGTTAAAATACATTTTCATGTTGAAATATTTAATTATTATAAAACACGTTTGTGTAAGTCACTTGATTTGATACTTCAGAGAAGTAAAAATGTTTGTCAATGTGAAATGAATCCTTACAATACCCATATGTAAATGGAATTCTCCAATGGCGGCATAGGCAGAAAAAAAAAGTTTCAAAAGCTTGAGGTCAACATCACAAGTTCAAATCCATTGAGAAAAAAAAAAATCTATAAATAATTTCAAAGTAATGCTTATCCCCATTATACTCATATATCTACACATGATTCACTCAATGATTTAATGCAGTAGTCTGCGCATAAATTAAAGTAAAAAAAAAAAAAAAAGATGATAGAGGATGGTGGTTCTATTCATGATCTCAACTCCTCTGAATCGTGACTACTTCAATGGCGTCATCACGCGACGATTTTTTAACTTCAATATTTTCTCCATGAACTTTGAAATAAAAATAGACATTATTTTCTATTACATCATTGCAATAGACTTACCTTTTTTCACAGCTGTAATAACAAAAGTAACTAATGTATTACTTTATTTATTTATTTATTCATTTATTCATTTATCATTTCAGTGTCTGGAGCAAGAACGACATTTGTTACGTCGCAGATTGGAAGAAGCAAAGAGTGAGAGTGAAGCGCGTGCTTTGGAATATCAGGCAGACGTTGAGACATTGCGTAGCCAATTGGAGGAACAAAGTGAACGTGCACGACGTGCTGAACGCGAACAAGCAACTCTTGTTGCTGAATTAACTGCTCAAAATACACGTTTAACTGATCAATTGAGAGAATCAGCTAAAACAGAAGAACAATTGCTCATTGAAGTGAAATTGCTCAGAGATAAATGTGCACTCAGGAGTACAACACTTCAGGATCACGTTAGTAGCTTGGAAATTCTTCGCGATGAGGTAATAATTATTTTATATTTCATCATCCGTTAAATTAATCAATTATTTTAATTTGAAGTTGAAAATAAAGAGAAAAATATGAAAGAATATTCAAAAATTATTAATGAAAGAAGAGATTAAAAAAAAACTTTATAACAATTTGCATTATGTATGTTTAGGTGCAATTTGTATCGGCACAAAGAACAGAGTTGGAAAGGCGATCATTGGAATTACGCGAAGAAAGAGCGAGAGCTGTTGCAGCCCTGGAAGAAGCCGAGGAAAGGGCTGCAGCCTTGGAGAGACTCAGCCATGAAGCGGAACACCGGGCGCGTGCAGCCGAGCAAGAGAGGTTTGTATATTGTGTATAGATATATATGTATTTTGCAATTCGAATTCAGGAGAGAAAGACATGAAAAAGAAAAAAAAAAATTTATTCTGAAAGAGTCTTTGGGAAACAAACAAAAAATAGTAGGAGCAATTTTATTTATTCATATGTGAATAGATTGAAAAATGATTATGTGGCATGAGTATATATGATATTTCGTCATCATACAAATTGGAATAGCGATATATGTATTTATACTTGTAGTAATAAACACGCAAGCTTTAAGACACATGGGGGCAATAGCGACCCACACGTGATTTGTCCAAAGACTCTTTAGCAAAATATTCGTGTTTGTATATGCCTATCAATAATTATATGATCTCATAATTTATCTTCGATGGTAGTCGTACCAGTAGACGTCGGATTACAAATAGAATTCACTTTTGTTCATAATATTCACGTATTAGATTTATATTTAATATTTAAAAGATAAATATTTAAAAATTAAGGGACCTTGTCGACCAATTAAGTAAATTAAATTAAATCCCGGCAGCCTTTTATACTCAAAGGTTCATCATTATTGAATTAATAGAAAAATAATTGAATAAATTTTCCATGCATTTAGCAGATTCATGAGCATGGTATTAATAAAGAGTATCGTAATTTGTCTTTTCGGCTAATTTAATCCAACTTCTTTTCTTACACGCACGACATGTATTCCTTTATGATTGAAAAAAACCCTCGCTAATAAATTATCAAGAATGTACTCCGGGATTAGAGTATGTTTTAGAGTTATCGGCTTAATTAAATCCGTCTGATCCAATTTATTCGAAGATGTAGATTAATCCTTCTTGTAATTCAATTATTTACCATTGTATTCACCGAATAATATTTTAATTCTACATATTATATTTATTTATTTGCATTCGTCATATTGTATTTATTTATTTTTATTATTTTGTATTATTGAACCAGAGACGAGCTGTCTGCGGCATTGGCGGCGATCGAAGCTGAGAGAAGAGGTAGGTCTGGATCGATACAGAAGCCACCGCGGTCGTTGCAGGCGGAAATGGAGTGCGAGGTGAGCGGAAGTTCATTGGGGGAACACGAGGACATCAGGGCGGAAGTGGTGAGGGCGTGCAAACGGTTACGAGAGCTGAGCACGCATCTGCGACGTGGTGAAGATGATTCGGGACTGCAGAGTGATTGTGATGAGTCAATGCTCGTTATTGTCAATGGCAGCGAGAGCGAGGTGGGTGACATTACGTTTACCCTCTTTAATCTTTTTATCAAGTAGCTGTGGGATCATGTTACACCCTCTGCGAGACAAGTTAGACATTGTATTCCTATTTGTGAACAAACTCAAGAGTTTATCGACATCTTTTCCCTGTTCCAATATTATCTGCATTCAAATTTATGGCGATACAATTGTCATTCTTCTCTTTTTATATTGAAAATTAGTTTCGTAATGCAATATGACGTGTGCCAAGTTGACCGAACTGCACGTTCGTAGAATTTTTGTTTCAATTGTTCCATTCGAAACAAACGAAATATTCGAGGGATCCCCATTTATGAATTAATTGTTGAAGAAGAATCTATTTTTATTCCATTTTCTCTTGAAATAGGCGCATTGTCCTGGTGCATTGTCTGAACTCGTTGAGGAGGTCTACAACCTGGCGTTAGGCGGAAGAGGTGCGCCAGGCGAGCTAGGACTCGCTGTTGAATTACACCGAGTGACTGAAGAGTTGGAACACACGAGACAACAATATAAGCAAGCACAAGATGAATTGAAACGTCGTGGTGAAACATTGCTGGATACTACGAGTAAATTGAGTGTGTGTGAAGCTGAATTACGTGGCGTGAGAGAAGAAAGAGATCGTGCGAGAGGTGACATCGAGGACTCGGAATTAAATAGAGACGAAGTGATTTCACAGGCATATACAGTGAGAGATCAAGCAGTTGCACGAAAAAATAGAGCTGAAGTTGAATTAGCACGTACAAGAATAGATGTATTGCAAGTTAATAGTCAACTTATGGAAGCGATACAGCAAAAAATTGAATTGAGTCAGCAGCTGGAGCAATGGCAGATGGATATGCAAGCGCTTATTGACGAGCATGTTAAGAGTAAATTAACACCCGCTGCCACACCAATGGGTAATAGTAATGGTGGCGATAGCCCGGAAGTTTCAGCGCCAGCCCGAAAAAAACGTAGCACAGGGAATTCAAAAAAGATGTTCGGCCTTTTTTGAGACTCAATAAAGACATTTATCGGATACTAGGACAAATTTTGATTATATTAATACTAGTGATTTTGCAATTACTATGAAATGTGTATATATAAACAATTGTTTCGTGCGCGCGTGTGGGTGACAATGGTGAAACTTTTTGAAGAAGAAAAAAGATGATCTCGTGATAGACAGGGTGAATAAATTTAATGAATTAATCTTTAAAATGCCTTGACAACTAGAAGCAAATGTAAATATGTAATGTATTATATTAGAATTCAATTGTAAGTTGATTTTTTGGTATTACTTGTGTACTTAAAAAAAAAAGTTTAATGTAAGTTTTACTATTAATAATCGAAATGCGCAATTAGTTATTGATTGTTGAATTGACCAGTGAGGAAAACAATACGAAACCGAATTTTTTGAAAAATATTACAAAGTTGTGAAGGTTCATAAGTCCGTCCATTTTTTGGCATCAATTACTTAAGAAGAAAAATAAACAAAAAACAGAATTGAGATGTAGTTCCTCGATGAAAATTGATCTAGTGCAATAATTTTTAATAAAAATTTGTACACTCTTAATCCCTCATTGGCTCATATAGAATTTCGATGTTATAAGTGCCTTTTGCGCATAGGCAATTTTCAGATTAAATAATTCTAAAAAAAAAAACAATTGAAAATGAAAAGAAACAAACGTTGAAAAATTATACCGAAACGAGTCAATATGTGTCTCATTGCACGACATGAGGTTATTGTGACGTATATTTATTTATAAATAAAAAACACAGATGTGCAAATTTATCATTATATTTATACATTGATAATATATGTTATTATTTTTCCTTCCTGATTAATGCACAACATGCCATGAATTTAATTTACAGTGATGGAAAGCTACCGGTGAATTTTTAAACACATTTTTCCATAAACATTTCTTGCAGCATTAAAAGTAATCACTCATTATTTTCAATACAATCTGTGTATACAATTAAACAGAACCATTATTGATATATTAATGCAATGGTTAGGGTGCAATCTTTGCACGAACATTATTTTCACCATCAGCTTTAAAATTACGTCCATAAATTGCAAATGTCATCAAATCATTCCGTGATTTCGTCAACGAGAGTTTAACATTGACACGTTTATCATTCATTTCATCAGTGACAAATGTAAATTCGTCTACATTTAATGGATCCATAATTGTATTCAAACTTACTGGATATCGGATGATATTACGTGAAATTTCATAGTCACCATTGATATCAATAGAATTGAACATTATCGGATAAACAACTCCTGTGTTGCTGTCAAATCGCTTGCCGCAATTTTCAAGTTTGTCATCGATACAAGCAATTATACTGCATACTTCTATACCAGCAATGTTTACGCCGGTTGGCCGAGTACCTTTGAATACAGCTAACCGATATCTTAATTGAAACAAAAAATTAATGTATGTGAATGTTTTGTACAGATGAAAATAATACACAAAATCATTCGTGGTTTGTCTCCATTCACTTTTCTTCTGGATTAGAATAACACAAACAAATGAACAAATCAATGAATAATTACCTGTAATATTTCACAGAATTCTTGACTAGATTTTCACGATATTCAGTTTGAATTTTGAACTTACAACAAAATTCACCATTGCACACAGTGGATTCCTGCTTTCCATTACTAGGTCTGAATAATTCTGTAGTGTATCGCGCAATATCTTCTTTGTTCAGTCGCATCCGCGGTACCGGCTCGCGCCCAACAATTGTCGGAATATCACTTGCACCATAGCTGATTATTTTTGTATCATCTCGATTTATCGGGTGCGTTCGTATGCCATTAATGATTTTTGGTATCTTCGCAATAATTATCACATTTGTGCGTTGCTCAGGCCAAACACGACCAATAACACCATTTTTCCCAGCATAAATCCCACTACCACCGCTGCCAGTCAAAGGTGAATTAAATCCCGAACCCAAAAAATTTACATCATTATTATAAGAATATGCAGCTTGAGCTTCATTTGATGTTTGATAGGGTAGTTCACTAAACCAGTGTGCTGGATATACAATGTCAGTAATTTTTTTTTCACCCACCAAATTCAATGCCGGAATATCAAATAATATATCGAAGCAAGTGAATTGTCCAAATGTTACGTTGAAATCTGTTTGGAAATAAGAGACTTCAGGGTTTGATGTTCGATCACAGAAATCTTCACGAAATAAATTCCATTTTCTGTATCTAGCAATAACAGCACCATCACGATTAAATGCAACATTTGTATTGTAAAGCATGTTACCGTCCGCGCGACATTTGACACCGGTGCAAGTTTCTTTTTCGTGTAAATTAATCACCACATATATTGCATACTTCTTTGCCGCACAAGAAATCGTCTTCAGAGCCTGATGGAGCGATAAATAAAATAACAGAAAAAAAAAATGAGAAACTACTTATGTATATGTATGCTCAGGTATATAATAATATATTATTGGAATTAATTCTCATACAATGGATATTGTTCAGCAAACACCATAAATTTTATCAAGTGAATTGATACTCACCTCAGAGTAGACGGATGATGTATCGTCACATGGTACTTTTCTATCTTTAGGATCAGGGATAAACCCGACAGAACTCAGAAGATTGCGGCGAAGTCCTTGAATACTCAGTGGCATCCCTATCAGACCATACTCAGGAAAAACAATGATATCAACAGCCTATCAAATATAATTAATTTTCATATGAACATTTTTTTCTTCATCAAATAAAGAACAGTAATCAATGTCAATTGTGATTACATTTTCGCTTGCAGTTTTCATGAATTTCTTGTAATATTCGGCATTCTGATTCATTGTGGCTGCAAAATTGTCTTTTATATGAAGTGGATGGTATTCCACTACTGCTCCCACATAGTAATTTGGCGATAGTGATGAAGCCTGGAATTGAAATTTAACCTCATATATAAAAGAAGGAAAAATATATCCGAAAAGTTATAAGAAAATATTCGAATGCCTTCTGAATCCAATAAGAGAACATCACAGTTGACGTAGTCAATTCATTATTAAGAAGTTCTCGAATTTATGATGAAAACTAAGAATGATATAACATACTTGCGATTTTAATATTGTCGACCATAGAAGTGCAGCGATGAGACAAACAGATGCCATTCCGGTGAACGTTTCTGGATAGAGATTAATGATTAAATATTGAAAATATAACGAAAATTCCTGAGCGAAATTATATCGGAATGAAATTATACGGTATTTCATGAACTGATAGTCTGGAACGATGTCAACGTAAACAGGATTGTTATCGGTAATATTTTCAGTACTACACAAACTCCATTACAATAACTCTAACTTCGTCACTGATCCAAGCCAAAGTGAGTTGACATAAAATATTTGTATCGCCCCATCTATTTCTACCTCCTCTTAATTTACTTATTCGGGCCTAGGCCCTAGGTTATTCAGATCAGGAATGAATCTCAAACACAAATTGAGGCAATTACAATAAATCAAATTTAAATCTGGAAGACCAGATTGATAGCCGCTCTGTTTTATCGACATCTAATTTTTGTTTATCACAAGTCCAAGCGCTTGGAAAATTTCCAATTAATTAAAACAGTGATTGATTACTAATGTATCTAATTATGTATAATTTATCTACGCATTTACTTATATTCCATCTTCAACTCATACATTTTCAATAAATACCTGTTTGTCTATTTATATTAAGCTGAAGTCTTTCCTCTTGCATTTTTTGCCATTTCTCAAACTTGTACTATTAAAACAGTAATCGTGGTAGTTTAAAATACTAATCGCTTTGTCGCAATTATATATTTATGTTTGTTTTCACAAGGAAAATATTAAAACAATTCGTTATCTCCGTTTTATATAGCGGTTCATATCAATGCTATATCATGTTACCATGCCATGATGTTTTTCGCGTCCTGATTCCCATAAGATGGTGCCACCAAACATTTTTTTATCGTACATACTATTATATTATTCTATTTCATCCTCATGAAAATAAACGCCTTAATGCTGGTCATTATTTATTTAATCACAACTTTAGCGTCATAACAATAATCTAGTTGTGATTTTGAAAACATACAACAATGGTATTATAGGTTATCACTTTGCAATATGTGGAAATCATTTTATTCATGTTCGTTGCATATTCTATGATACATTAGAAAACTAACCTGTAAATATTATAATTCGTCTGAATAAGGTAAGCTACATCTATCTTACAATAGAATATTTAATGTTCATTTCATAACATTTTGCTTGCTTCAGACAAATATATAATTATTTATTTCAGGCAACTCAGTCGTCCAATTTTGTAGATATAAAAATAAAACAAAATGCCAGACACAATGGACGAAGATATGGGTATGTCAGTACGACTGACTAATGATGATTTCCGTAAGTTGTTGATGACACCAAGACCATCAGTGCCATCAACAACACCAGCATCAGTACCAGGTACAGCCAGAGATGCAAGCGCAAAAACGGCACAAACACCATCAATTGGTGGTGGTAGTCGTGCTGAATTACGTCGTAAAAAAAAGAGTTATTATGCAAAATTGAAAAAACAAGAGGAGGATAAAATGGCTGAATTAGCTGAAAAATATCGTGATCGTGCACGCGAACGTAGAGATGGATCAAATGTTGAATATCAAGCTGAGGATCCGATGAATAGCGCAAGTGCATACAGAGCCGTTGCACCTGATTTAAAATCAGGTATGGATGCTGCTGAGAGACGACGACAGATGATTCAACAATCAAAATATTTGGGTGGTGATATGGAGCACACTCATTTAGTAAAAGGTTTAGATTACGCCCTTCTTCAAAAGGTAAAATTTATCATTGATATGTTTATTTCATAAAACAAATATCAATGATGTAGAGTATATTTACAATCAGAATTGAATATTCCTTTCAGGTACGAAGTGAAATAGAATCGAAGGAAACTGAGCAAGAAATTGAAATGGAAAAATTGGTGAAACCAAAAGAAAAACCCAAAGAAAAAAAGGAACCTGAGAAAAAACCCGATGAGATGCAATTCAAAACTAAAATCGGACGGAATATTCACAAAACAGTAGTGATAATGAAATCGAAAACAGTGGAAAGGAATGAATTATTCACACCAGGACGTATGGCGTATGTTATTGAATTAGACGATGAAAATGCCGAAGTTGATATACCAACAACATTAATAAGAAGTAAAGCAGATGTTCCAACGATTGATTCAACGCCAACGTTAACCACTAATGACATTGTCATAAATAAACTCGCACAGATATTGTCGTATTTGCGTCAAGGAAATAGGCATGGCAAAAAAGGAAAGAGAAATAAGGATGGACGAGCGCGTGGTGAAGAAGCTGTTGATAGTGAAGTACCTACAAGAGCACAACAAGACGACAGTATTTACGGTGATATTGGTGATTATGTCCCAAGTGCCACCAAAAAAGATAATTCAAATAGAGATAAGAAAAAAGGACCATATTTCAATAAACCAATTGATACAACTACTATTGTTGATGACAAAGCTAATGCACCACAAATGCCAAATATTCTGGCATCCGTAGTCGAAGGTGTTGTACCCACAGTGCCACCTAAAAAAGGTGCATTACTGAATAAACTTGCAGCTGAACCGGAAGGTTATGCCGAATGTTATCCCGGCTTAGATGAAATGCAAGACGCAATTGATGACTCAGACGATGAAGTGGATTATACTAAAATGGATTTGGGTAACAAAAAAGGACCAATTGGGCGTTGGGACTTTGATACACCAGAGGAATATAGTGAATATATGAATAATAAAGAAGCATTACCTAAAGCTGCATTTCAATATGGTGTCAAGATGGCGGATGGCCGTAGAACGCGGAAATATAATAAGGAAAAAAATGAAAAGGCTGAGTTGGATCGTGAATGGCAAAAAATACAGAATATTATGAACAAGAGAAAACCAGGGGGCGGTGGTGATGGTGCCCCAGAATTCAAAGTACCAAGATATTAAACGTTAGGATATATTATGATTCTTTTTTATTTTAATTAAGAAATTTGTGCATTAATAAATTGTGAATAAAAATAAGCGGAAAATCCAACTTAAATTAACTCGCCGTAATCATTTTTATTTAAACTCATCTATATAATAGTGTTACATGAGGTTGTTTTCTTTTTTCAAATGCTAAATTTTACTGTATATAGTCAACATATGCGATAACTATTTTTCTTTCTCTATTATTTTCGTTGTCGATTTTTTTCCTCAATTTTTGACAATTAAATGTAACATATTCTTCGATACCTGAACTAAGAGCATCTAAACAAGCTTAATTATCTTTTCCTGTCTATCTTCTTGGTTTCACAGTTATATAACGAACGCCTCTATAAGTCTAAAATAATCCTTTGATCTATTTATTCGGTTATTGCTTTTTAATTTCATCTTTGCCGGTTTTGTTCTGGTTAAAAACTAGAGATAGCAATAATACGCAGCACAATAAAAGATCCATGCATATTTGAGATAACAACGTCGAGTTTTATTCATTTTATTTTGTTTCTTATTATTAACTTTTTTTTTTTTTTTTGGTTAGGAATTCATTCGATGAGTGAATGATTTTGATTGATCACGATGTGACACGAGCATTTCATTCTTCAATGATCTTTTTTTCTTTCCCTTTTCATACAAAGCTCAGCAGCATTCTATAATTGTATTCCATCAAATCCTACTTCATTTATAATTCATATTACTTTGAAGCCCTTTTATCGAGCCCTCAATACTTTCCTATCTATCTATAGAATAAAGCGGCACTTTTTTTCATTCCCTATATGGCGTATGGCGGGAGAGTCTTATAGACTTGAATAACAGATCAACTGTTTTTTAAAGTTTACTCTAAGTATTTAGAGAAAAAAGCCATTGCATTAATTTAAGTACAACTACAAATGTCGTAAAGATGATGGTAAACGTTTTTTTTTTCTCGTTTTAATTTTTCTTAATATTCTTCAGTAGGACGGGAAGAAATATGTTAGCAAAACACAGTAATGGAAAATTTTTTTTTTTTCCGCTGACAATGATATAAGCTCCGTTAAGCTCTAACCTATTTTCATTTTTTTTTCTTCTGTGGATTTCTTTTTTTTTTTTCCTGTGCCAGCTGAAACGATTCACAACCATTTGTGCAATTTGAGGAATTGCACGTGAAATTTTTCATTGTGGAATTTTTTTTCCCTCCAGCTGCACAAAATTATCCACCATTTTTTCTTACGGATGGCAATTATTTTTTTTTGCATTTGAAAACATTTTACATTGCACCTATTCCATACGTATTGGTAATACCAAGAGCTATTAACATTATTAGCAGCACATATAAAGACGTAAATTCCGCGGCAGAAGATGTCGTCTTGGGTAATCCATCGGCCGTAAAGTTACGTCCATAAATTGCAAATGTCATCAAGTCCTTGCGCGGTTTCGTGAGTGTATATTTAATATTCACATGGGTCGCATTGAGTGGTTTATTGATGAATGTGAAATCACTCACATTCAATTGATTCATTTCCGTTGTTAAACTTATTGGAAAACGTGAGATATTGCGTGACATGATATAATCACTGCTAATAATGATGGAATTGAATGTTGTTGGATTGACATAAATTGTATTGGTTTCAAATCTCTTGCCACAACTTGTGGGTGTGTCATCAACACATGAAACTATACTGCAAATTTCGACTCCACCGGTGCCACCTACCCCAAATGATCTCACCCCATTGAACACAGCTAATCGATATCTAAATTGGAAAGTACAAAAGTAATACGCATTGGATTTTTCAATAAAACAAATGTTGACCATGACAGACTTAATTATATCACGACCTTATTCATCTTTTATTATATAATAATAATTTTTAATACCTGTAATACTTCACTGAATTCTTCACCAAATCTTCTCGATGTTCAGTGTGAATTTTAAAATGACAACAAAATCCACTATTGCACAGGGTGAAATTATGCGTTCCATTGGTTGGTTTGAATAATTCCGTAGTGTATGGTGTCAGATCATCGCTCATGAGTGCCATTTGGGGTACAGGCTCAGACCCATTAATTGTCGGAATATCATTAGGGCCAAAGACAATTATTTTTGCACTACTTGGATTCATCGTATGTGCTCGACGACCATCAACAACTTTTGGTATTTTTGCAATTATCATCGCATTCATACGTTTCTCTGACCAAATACGTCCAATGACACCCTGTTGGCCGGCATAAATTCCACTGCCACCACTACCAGATTTCGGTGAATTAAAACCCGAGCCCAAAAAATTCACGTCATTGTTGTAAGAAAATGCACTTTGAGCTTGAAGTGATGTTAAATATGGTAATTCACTGAACCAATAAGTTGAGAATACAATATCAGTGATTTTTTTTTCACGCACCAAGCGCAATGCCGGTGCATCAAATAATATATCAAAACAAATAAACTGTCCAAATGTGACATTGAAATCAGTGTGGAAATATGATAGTTCAGGCTTAGTTGTTCGATCAAATCCAGGTTCACCAAATAAATTCCATTTTCTGTATCTGCCAATAACAGCACCTCCACGATCCAATGCAACATTCGTGTTATAAAGCATATGGCCGTCCTTGGGGCATTTGTCTCCCATACATTTTTCTTTTTCATGTACGTTTATTACAACATACATTTCATAACGCTTTGCCGCACAAGATATAGCCTTGACAGCCTAATGAAGTATGGAAAAAAAAAGGGGGAGAAAACAATTTTATCAATATATAAAAAAAAAAAACTATGGTGCATCCTGCACCTTTTGTGTACAGTTGTGTGGTTAAATATAAACGTTATTGGATTTATTCAGTACACCCTATGACAAGATAACTTCACTGTTAGAACCAATATTATTTTTAAAATGCTATAACTATAAAAATGTCTATTAAATCAATACGCATTAACTACTCACCTCATTAACAGTGGTTGTTTCATCGTTACATGGTACTTTTAAATCTTTAGGGTGGGGAATATAACTGCTGGAAGACAAATAAGAACTGCGATCATCTTTGGATGATGATAACCCCGCCATTAAACTCGCTTCAGGAAAAACAATTATATCAACTTCCTGCAAAAAATTTCATATAAGAATAAAAATTAAAGAAAAAAAAATAATTCTCCCCCATCATTCACATTCTAATATTGTAGTAATTAAAACAAGGAAAATTTTTTTTATACATTGTCCTTTGCGGTTGAAAGAAATTTCACATAATTTTTTCCATTCTGATTAGTTGTTGCTGTGGCATTATCTTCGATGCGAAGCGGGAAATATTCGACCACTGCCCCCACATAGTGTTCTGACGTTGGCGTTGATGCCTAAAAAATAATAGTTCAGTCGTCAACACTTTTTTTTTTTCGAACCATACTAGACTGTACAAAAATTGCGCCTTATCGTAAATTATAGGGTTATTACAGGGGCATGTCTTAAGTAGAGGAATATTGATTTTTTTAACCACCTCTTTTGTGCATTGTTCCCTGAGAGTAAATATACAGTACTTTTTTTCCAGAGAATTAAAAAATATGAGAATTATTGTATAGTCTACTGAAAATTCTGGAGGCGTTTTCCGCGAAACCACATTTTTTTAAACTGGCAACGCTGATATCTCAAACGATTATCCTCTGATGGAATATATGAAGCGTTCATTCGATTTGTATGCAAATTTCTCTCAGTCGATGCATAAAAAATTCATATTTTTTTCTTTTTTCATCAGATTAATATCGAAAAAATTGAACATTTCTCAATCATGTCTCGAATGCGATATTCAAGACAAAAAAAATTCAATCTGTGGATTTTTCTTTATTATTAAAGAAAAAAAAAATCATACATCATTATTTGCACTTATTGGTGTTGAATCGCCAACCAATCGATAAAAATATTATGAATTGATTATTATTACATATAAGAGTTGACCAATAAATTATGTGACAAATAAAAGTTGAAATTCTGTCTCGCCGGTGTCACGATCGAAATCTCAGGACTTCTGCTATACATGTATATACGTTATGTGTCAGTGACCCAGTAAAATTTTGCCTCTATCGACTTTTCTCATGTAACGCACCTACCCCAAACTTCGAACATAAATTTCTATACACCGCTTCCCTCCTCTATGATTGATCAATAATCACACCATTATCTATAATTGTAATAATACCACACACGTAAATTGGAGATTTTCCAGTTGAACGAACTCAGTCTAATTCCACTATATATCATTGGGCCTGATATTATTATCTTGTTTCCGGCATGTAGCCAATTGTCTTGATATTGTGATGTATCAAATAATACAAATAGATTGATATCGGTGAATATTCAAATAAAATAATCATAAATATGTAAGACAAAAAAAGAAAATGAAAATTACATACTTGCAGCGTTATTCTCGCCAGGAAAAGAACACCAATGAAGTACATGTACGTCATTCCGGTAAACATCAGTTATCAGGAACTTCAACAGCGCGATTCACTGCGAAAAGAAGTAAAACGATATTAACCAAGAACGTATTTATTGTTATGAATAAAAAGAAATTAAATTTATTCATGAAAAAAAAAAAAAAACAAACAAAACAAAAGAATTATCAAAAATTGGCAATGGAACAAACAGAATTACAATGAGAATAAATGAATATACACACGCCTGTTAATTTAGTGTGCGCAACGGACGTTGATACGTGTATGAATATTTTTAAAGTGGCCTCGAGACAGCGAAAAAAAAATTTGTTTATACAGAAACTTATTTAATTGTTTATTTTTTTTTATTTTTCCGAACTCACAAACTGAATTTTATACAACAGTCACAACAATATTCATACTTCTACGACGTTCAAACGTCGTATGGATCCAGCTGCTGTGCTAATCGGTAGATATATTGTCTCTGTATCGCGCACGAGAGAAACGAGAAGTGGTAGGTGGTAGGTGGTAGGTGTAACGCCACAGAGAGAGCTAGAACATTGCTGAAATAGAGGTAGGGAGAATATATAGAAGAGTTGCAGTGAGTGTGCGCGTTTATCGTTGTCGATGCGCCAAGAAAAATATTCCACTGGTAGAAGGTTGAAGGAAAATATGAAAATTAAGATAGAAATAATTAAAAATAATGATTAAATGAGACTTCTGGATAATCTGAAAATATATCCTTCACATACCCTAAGATGTTTCAGATAGAATCAGAGGGAAAATAAATGTTTGATTGAGAGGAAAATGATAAAAAGAATGTTTAGAAAATTCTTTATCCCTACGTAAAGGCTTTCGTTCAGAAATGACAAGATTGACCCGTGAAAATATTTTTCACCCTTGCGCATGAAACCCAGAAATGGTCGCGCGCAATTTCCACCTATGGGAAATGATCTCATCCGCGCATGAACTCCAGTTACATCACATTGATATATGTACCTGAAACAATAAAATATTAAAATCAGTAATGGTAAAATTATTTTTTGTGATATAATAAATTTAATTTCCAAATTCGTGAGTACATATTTCTGTAATTAATAAATTAAGAAAGTTAAAGAGATTTAATCTGTAAATAGGTTTATTATCTATGCTCTACAAAAGAGACCTTCCCTAGTAATTAATTTCAATCAGTAAAATGGACTTTGAACTTGTCACGCGATATTTTCTCTTATTCCAATAGATCTCATGATTATCATTTGATAGATACTCTCGTCGTATGTATTAAGACAATAAATAGAGTTTGAGTATTGGTGTTGAATAAAAAAAAAAGAATCAATTATCTAATTTTTCTACACAGTGTATTTCTTTTTTTTCCTGTCAATGCGTGTTCTATTTTTAGAAATTGACATTTCAATAGATATTGGAATATTTTTTTTCAACTTTTTCTTCCACCATCTATATTTGCAATGCAAACGAATCAATCTGAGTACACATTCAATAAAGAATCACCATAAAAATAGCGAGCGAAAATATATTGATAAAAAAGGTCCCACTGCCATGGATTTTAACTTGATAGAAACAGAATTAAAATAAAATTACCCCGCGGCGGGCTCCTTGAGATATCATATCAAATATTAAAGTATGAACTTAGATAAATTCGTTTATCAGATTAATGCGATGAGTCATAATTAATAGGTATGTCGGCATTTGACAAAGACAACAATGGTCCAGAAACGGAAATAATTTCTGTAAATGTTCAGTGTGAGCGAATGACTGTTCTGTTACCAAGGCGTCCGTCATGTATGGATTAAATTCGCACTGCACGTAAGTATTATTCATTTGAAAATAATGGGGAGGAGATATATTTGTGAATCCCATCATAATATCAATTCAAAATTCATATGTCATTTGCCTCATAAAATATCATTAAAAACCAATTTAAACCAGTTTAATAGCATGGAATAAAACGATTATCAGTGAACTATGATCTTACTCGATTCGAGATAAAATTCCAAACCAACTATTACCGGTTATTTGTATTATCTCTTATCATCAAGTGTCACCAGAGATGGCCCCATGTTGTTTTGAATATTGCATCAGGATGAGACACACATTTATGCAAATAAATGCAATTTGTTTTCTTCCATTATTTAAATTGTTGCTAACCAAAATAAAGAATTCAAACGTATCAAGAATTTTTTTAATTTAGCATCAAACCAACATATCTTACCCCGTGTTAAATGAACAATAACAAAAACAATGCAATACGTTTATGCATAATCATTTGAAAATAAAATAATTATACTAAATAGAAATGAATGAATGCGTTGCACAGAAAACAAAGAATATTATCTGTGTTACTTTGCCATTAATGCGATTAACATGATGTATACAATATGTTTTGTTTTTTTATTTAATAAAGTTGCATCTCATCGTTATGATGGAGTTAAAAGAGCAGGGCAAATGAGAGGTCTTGACCCTATAATTTTGTGATAGCCTACATCTTATATAAAGTGCTACTCCTACTGCTGTAGTTCAGTAAACTTTCAATTCGAACGGAAGACCGATCGATAGTATACAACCACTTACTCAAAGGAACGTACATATTCTCTAACGTCAAGCAGTCACAAACACGAGTCTGTACAATATACATCTTATTATTAAATCAACACAATTCTGCAATATTATCCATCAGTTTTTCGTCAAATGATTGTTAAAAATCGATTACTTTTATCATCTCAACGCACATTTGCCGTTTACTCAGTGAGTTTATAGTTTATTAATTAATCACGCACCAATTAATTTTTGCAAATGTAGATAGTATTATTATTTACTTTGTCTAATTTTATTGAACTGGTTGGTTGTTGAGGTATCACTAATTTGTGTAAATGTTGATAGTAGACATATCCCAATGTATTTGGAGCACTCGTATGTAGATAGTTTTGATGGTAGTTATTTTATTTACAGCAACATTGACAAACTCACAACATTTTCGTAGAGAACGAAATTTAATTTTAATTAGTGGTATGTATACACTTTTAGAAGTTTGTTTTGTTAATGGATTAATATGTAGATAGTTTTTTTTTTTTATTCACAATTTCAATGGTAATTTAATTTGGAATTTGCATACAACAATGTTGCATGCCGTAGCGCTTTGGAAAAAAAATAAAAAAATACCACAATCATGAATAACTATATCTCATTTCCGTTTGTTACTTTTACGTCACGTAAAAGATAACTCCGTTGCTTGCATATCATATTCTCACTATCACTTGATATAGTTTCTGAGTAATATGACTTTAAAATTCTTTCCAATGTGCATTAAAAGCATGTGAGAAAAAAAAAATGATGCAACAGGATTTTATTCGTATTTCGTTCTCATTTTTTATATCAAATATTTAGGCGGCAATGGCGCAGTTGAAATTAGCAATTATTGGCCAGAGCAATTTTGCGGCTGAAGTTTATAAATTATTGAAACAAGATGGCCATGAGATTACTGGAGTCTTCACAATTCCGGATAAAGCCAACAGAGAAGATCCATTGGGTAAGAGTAAAAGTTTATTTATTTATTTTATATCAAGTATTTAATAGTAATATGAGCTAATTTTAATAATTCACTCTCTTTCCCCATTGTTCACAGCTATCACAGCGAAAGCTGACAATACTCCAGTATTTAAAATCAAAGCATGGCGCAACAAGGGTGTAGCACTGCCAGAAATTTTAAATCTCTACAGAAGCATCGATGTTGACCTCAATGTCCTTCCATTTTGTACTCAATTTATTCCCATGGAAGTGATTGATCATCCTAAACATGGAAGTATCGCTTATCATCCATCAATTTTGCCACGTCATCGTGGTGCGAGTTCAATTAGTTGGTGAGTAAATTGAAATCATGTATACATGTGAATTATTTTCTATTTCGAAATTGTCAACAATGCAACAATGAAATTTCTGTTAAACTTGAAAGTCTATTGCCAAGTAATATACACGTGGAGATATCTCTGTGTGAGTTTGCTGTAAATGGTTGGAGAAAGGTCAGTTTTTACATCGTAGTACAGTGAACGTAACATATGAATACTTCCTGTCACTGAACCAGTTTTTCACCTGGTTCTACAACAATTTCAATCTCCTATTTCACGTCGTATCCATGAATAAGAACGTGAAACTTCAAATATAACTATAAATATTTATTATATTAATTTCTGTTTCCAGGACTTTAATTGAAGGTGATAAACAAGCTGGTCTCTCGGTATTTTGGGCTGATGATGGATTGGACACTGGACCAATTTTATTACAAAAATCATGTCCAGTTGAGCCAAATGATACATTAGACAGTTTATACAACAAATTTTTATATCCAGAAGGAATTAAAGCAATGGCTGAGGCAGTGAATCTTGTAGCTATTGGAAAAGCACCGAAAATAATTCAACCAACTGAAGGTGCCACTTACGATCCATTATTGAATAAAAAAGAATTGCAAAAAATTGATTGGAATAGATCGGTAATTGACGTACACAATTTTATTCGCGGTCTGGATAGTGCACCTGGTGCTTGGACTTTAATTAATAACGAAGAGTGTCGATTATTTGGCACGACTTTGTGGACAGAAAAAATGCCAGATGGTGATCCCGTAGACGTTGATGGACACAGTGGAATTGTGCACAGTGGTGGATTGACAATTATTGCTGGTGATGGAAAAATAATTAATATTGAAAAAATTAAAATTAGCAATAAAACAATTCATGCCGCGAATTATGGAAAATCTGATGAATCTTCAATAAATATAGACTTCACTGAAGAGGAAGCAAAAAATGTCGAATCAATACGTCAAATGTGGAATAATATTCTTAATTTAGAAATCGAAAATGATACAGATTTCTTCGCGTCTGGTGAGTAATATTTGAATTATAAATGAATCGATACAAATTTAAAAACTATGAATGAAATAAAAATAGAATAAACGAACTGATCAACAGGCGGTGGTAGTATGGACGTGGTAAGACTTGTAGAAGAAATCAAGGACCAATTGGGTATCGCAATTCAGAATACAGATGTATTTATGACACCGGTTTTCATTGATTTTGCGTCAACGGTAATGTTGGCAGGACGTGGCACATTGAATGGAGAAAAACAAATCAATTACGACCCGGTAGAAATCCGTGCCAATAATCTCGATTTAAAATTCCCACGTCAGTTATTTATTGACGGTAAATTTATCAATGGTCATGGAAAACCAATCGCTAGCATTAATCCACACGATGAACACGTAATATGTAATGTGGAAAGTGCATCGACTGAGGACGTTGATTTGGCAGTGAAAGCTGCTAAAAAAGCTTTCGAAGAGGGTGAATGGAGCAAAATAAGTGCTCGTGAACGTGGAGCTTTATTATTCAAGTGAGTTCTTATTTGCAATTTCCCATAGAAGCAAATATTTCGCAACGATAAATTAAATTTGGGTCTATATATATTTTGTAGATTGGCAGATTTAATGGAGCAACATAAAGAAGAATTAGCAACAATTGAAAGCATAGACTCAGGCGCTGTTTACACTCTTGCATTGAAAACTCATGTAGGTATGTCAATTGAAACGTGGCGATATTTCGCTGGTTGGTGTGACAAAATTCACGGCTCAACAATACCAATATCACACGCACGACCCAATCGTAATTTGACATTTACGAAAAAAGAGCCAATTGGTGTTTGTGGTTTAGTAACACCATGGAATTATCCATTGATGATGCTATCATGGAAAATGGCTGCGTGCTTGGCAGCAGGAAATACTGTTGTAATGAAACCAGCACAAGCATCACCACTGACTGCATTAAAATTCGCAGAATTATCGATAAAAGCTGGAATACCACATGGTGTTATTAATATTGTGCCAGGTAATGGAACAGTGACGGGAATGGCTCTTGTGAACCATCCTCTCGTTAGAAAACTTGGATTCACCGGTTCAACAGAAATTGGTCAAACAATTATGAAAACATGTGCGAGTAATCTAAAAAAAGTATCGTTGGAATTGGGTGGCAAGAGTCCATTGGTTATTTTTGAAGATGCTGATATTCAACAAGCAGTCAGACTTGGTATGAGTGGAGTATTCTTCAATAAAGGTGAGAATTGTATTGCTGCTGGTCGTCTATTTGTTGAGGAAACTATCCACGATGAATTTGTACGTAGAGTTGTCGGTGAAGTTGAAAAATTATCGATTGGTAATCCATTGGATAGAAAAACATCACATGGTCCACAAAATCATATGAATCATCTGGATAAATTGCTTGAATTCGTTCAGAAAGGAGTTAATGAGGGTGCCACATTGGTTCATGGTGGCAAACGTTTGGAACGTCCAGGATGGTATTTTGAACCGACAATATTCACCAATGTTAAAGATAATATGTTTATTGCACGTGAAGAATCTTTTGGACCAATAATGATTATTTCAAAATTTAATTCTAAAGATATTAATGGATTAATAGCGCGTGCTAATAACACAGAATTTGGTCTTGCATCGGGTATTCTTACGAAAGATATAAGTCGTGCATTGAGATTTGCCGAAAAAATTGACGCTGGTACGGTGTTCATAAATACTTATAATAAAACTGATGTGGCCGCTCCATTTGGTGGATTTAAACAGTCAGGATTTGGAAAAGATTTGGGTCAAGAGGCGCTCAATGAATATCTCAAAACGAAGACTGTCACTATTGAATATTGAGATTAAAATCGAATCAGAATAAGGAGAAAACGAATATCACACATCATCATAAGCGAAAATTGCAATCACTTTTGTCATTGTTCATACCGTATGTCAAATATCATTTTTTAAACAGATGAATATTGTATTTTTTCACTCTTTATATTTATATAAATACTCAAAATGGCCTATCCATTTATAGAAACAAAAATTATGAAATGCTTGAATATACTTTAATATGATAATATAGAAGCTCAGAGTGTTATAAATGCTTTTTCATTGGTGAAATGAGAAAATCTGCTGGAATTATTATAAGGATTCAAAATGTGTGTCTGTATTTTACGAATATATTAAAATAAGTATTTTTTAAATGTCTATTATATTTCACAAGAGGCCAAAAGTTCAAGAGAAAACCTGTTGACAAAGTCACTATGCAGGAAATAATTATGTCAGTTCTTTTCTAAATTTCCAACAACTATAATTGCCAATAACCCAATTATTCTACTTGTGTAAAAAAGTTCTCAAAATTAACTTTTCGTACGCAAAAAAAAAAAAAAATAATGCGCAACAAAACTCCCACGTAAGACGTGTGTGTGTATGAATAGTTTTTTCATGAAATTCTATGGTTAAACATGGAGCCACATAAGATACATGACGTGTATGTGTACAGAATTTCCAGATGGTACGTATGTTAATTTTTTTTGTTCTACTCGGTCAAGTGCGTCGTGTATGTTCTCTTTTTCATCTCACCCGCGCACATTCTATCTCTCGTCACACTATTTTACAATCCGTTGACAACTTATACAAATGTCTCGTCACCGTTTCGAATGCGATGCATATTGACTATCGCTTTTCGAGCTAGATGAGAAAATTATAATAATAATAAATAATAAAATCCCTTGGCAGTCGATGAGAAACTAAAGGGGGAATTTTATCCATGGATTGGATTAAATACCGAGACCGGGTGTACCATTGCGATAACTATCGCTCAATGATGAGAATATTTTTTTCTTTTTCATACTATTACAGTGTGAAATCGATCAATAGAGCTTCGGTGAAGAGAAAAAAAAAATTCTGTAGATCTTTAACAGATTGCTTTTATGGTTTATATTTACCTGACGTTTGTCAGCTGTTGCACTCACGTCACCTTCTCTTCGTTACTTCCTTTTCACTCTCCCCCTTTATGCATAGGTGCAACGAAAAATCTTCATGAGTTTTCTCTCACATGTTCACCTCATTCCCATTAAATTATTTCATCTCCCATATTCAGCCAAATACATAAGCAACATTATATAAGTGCAACGCAAGATAATATAAAAAGCCAGAGTAAATACCATTTGCATCCTTACTCTTGTTTCCTTTTCATCCAACAAATAATAGAACAATCGTTCAACTAAGATGAATAAAATAGAAATACCAATGATGGAAAAAAGTAAACATAGTCCATTTCAGCTGAAGCAAGCGCAAATTCAGCATTCATGTAAATAAAGTACAATGTAAAATGAAATAAGATGAGAGGGCAAAGAATCTACTTGAAGTTGGCCTCCACTCCACCATCATATCAGACACGAATACATAATTCATATGAATTCATCAAAAATAAATCAGACGCCTAGCTGTATCTAATAAAAAATTTATAACAGAAATGACGAGAGAAATAAAATCGTCGAGGATACATTAAAAATATCTATTTATACGCTTACTTTGCTTCAAGTCTAATTCAACGAGTGACTCGCATTGGAATTGAAGAGACATCGCGTGAGCAGCCAGAACCGTATACTGCTTACCATATTCATCATGAACAGGAAATGCAAATGTCTCGGCGTGATGTCGAGCTACATAAATGTGGCCGTGATGTTCAGTTCGGGACACTGCCCCTTGACCCTTTACTATCCCATTCCCTCTTTTATATTTTTATCCGTGTCCTTCTTTCACAATTTTCCACCAACCATTCTTCAGTTTTTTTCAGTATGTTTGTTGGAATTTTTATTCTTTCTTCATGATCATAAATCACAACGTGTCTATTGCAAGCTGGACGACAAAAATCTTTTAGAATCTAATGGAGAATGTATCAAGATGGAAATCAATGAGGTGCTTCAAGAAGTCTATTGAATCTAATTCACCAAAAAAAATTTCTAAAACTACTTTGCACATTGGCCTCCAGTTGATAATATACAATTTTTATTTATTATTCTTTTTTTTTTCGATAATGTTCAACAGAATTCGATAAAACTATCCATGAAAGGGTGTCCTATTTTCTTCCACAATCCATTCCTGCGGCTTTCCATTCAACTACCGTAGTTTCAATGACTCAAATCGATCAATCAAAAAAAAAACATGCCCTTAAGCATTCAAAGCATCATGATCCCTCATCCAACCTTATCAATAAAAATAATAATACATATAAACACTCTATATTTATTGAACAAAATTCTGAACAAATATACAATTTTACCTCAGGAAAATGTGCGTAGATAAAATTCTTCCCTCGTTCAATTACTTAATTCACGTTAAAAAGTAATATCAGTATCACAGCTTCACACAGACGCCATTTTGTTCACAACAAAAGTACACATGTGAAGACAATAAATACAGACTAAAGTATCCTATTGCTTCATAACCTATAAAAATGTGATCTTGTGTAAAAATTTATTGCATGCACACGTGAAACGTGGCCTAATGGTACAGAAAGCAAATAAAGGATGTTATAAAGTGAAAAAAGCGAGAGAAGAGGGAGCGAGGGAATCCATAGAAATATTGCAGAAGTTTTGTATATAGTTATATATATGACGCACACTGCGGCTAAACACGAAACAAGATAGAAGAAGATACAATACACACCACGTGTTCCAATATTTTTCTTTCGCTCTTTCGTTCGGTCTATTCTTTCTCTCTCATACTCTCTATATAATCGTCTCTTTCTTTTTTTTTCTTCCTCCTCCTCTGATGCTGGTGCTGGTGCTGTGCACCCCACGGGGCCTCTTCTCGTTCCCCAGTTCCCGTCGGCCCCCCAACACCCAAACGCCCGAATCACCCAGTCAGTTTTACAACAGACAACGTCCAATAATGTTGTGCTACTGGTATATATACAACCGTTAATCACGTATATATATGTATATGTATATACCGATATTGTTATCGTTTTTATTGTGATCGTTCCAATTGCATTTACGGTTATTTATATTTATGCGCGAATTTTCTTTCATTTCGTATTATCATATTATTTAACTTATTTTTTTCTGCACTAGTGACCTTCGCGTCTAATTTTATTTTAAGTCTTTAGCATTATAATAAAATTTTTATTGATCAGAAATAATATTTTACGAAGTTTTTTGATTAATAAAATTGCAGGAATCTTTGTAGTTTTTAAATTTCATAATTAGTTGAAGCTGTTGGGATTTTTTTAATTGTGAAATTGTTATGTTACAGTGACTATTTTACTTTTCTGTTTTCATATCGGTTATAGGCAATTTTAATAATTCGTTTCACTGACCGCTTTTGTTTTTGGTTTGAAGAGTTTTGAGTAATGCAAACAGCGGGATATTCAATGCCAGTTGTTGAAAGATAATATTGTGTGAACGTTTTTAATTTTTTTATTCATAATTGTAGAATTTTTATGGCGATTATAGTGGATTAATTTTTTTTGTTCTCCAATATTTTTTGCACAATTTGATGTTTTCTGTTTTTTTTTTTTTCATAGTGATCTTCGTATCTAATTTTTTATTTCAAATTTTGCAGTAATAATTGACATATCAAATTCACAAATAAATATTTAATTCAATTGTTGAATTGATACTATATCGTGGGAATATTTTTATTCTTCCATTTTACAATTTTGAGATTTCATTGTGAGTTAATCATTAAATTTAATATGAATGTATTTTATCGAAATTTTTTTTAACCAGTAATTTCATAATAAAAATGCCAGTGATTCAGTATCTTCGCGGGAAATGTGGCCTCGTTATACATATGTACACATATATCAGTACATAATACGTTGGGAACACCACGGACCCCCGAAAGCGATATACTCGATGAGTAGATATTCATTCCAGTTGATCGAGTGGCGGGACACTCAGAGACATTTAATCAGCTTGTATGTATGCGTGATGGACCTATCTGCGATACATATCGCTCATGTGTAACGAACGTTCTCACATCCGTTTTCATCTCACCATACATACAAACCCATAAAATGTGTGTGTGGAATGCATATGAAGCACACCGACGTAAAAATATTCCATCTCAGTACAATTTTTTATTAACATATCTTTCATCAAAAATGTTCCTAAATTGCTATAGAACAATTCATGAACTCAAGAATGGATCCCATTTATTAATCAATATTTGTTACCACATTAATATAACAAATATATTTTATTTTGTAATGCCAATTTTTTATCCTATCACATTGTGCGTGAAAATAATGTTTCTCATGTCAATTTATTACTAACTATTAATAATTGTCTTTTTGTAATAGATTCTCGGGACCAGATGTACAGCCGCATTAGATATAATATATAGTTCTGGGTATTTGGTGCAGATGTTGGTGATATAACAAATTATACGTGCCCAAGAGACGCAAGAGTCAGGTATATTTGAAGGGAAAGCGGCAACCGACATAAAATAATAATAACAGAGGTGACGGAAAGAAGAAAGAGAGTGTGTAAAAAAAAATAAGAGAAAAGGGAGAGAGAACAAGATCAACATGAGAAAGGTCCTTGCCAAATGTTCATACTTTCGTATGTACACATATATATATATATTTGCAATTATATATACTATGATAATATATTTTATCGTACTACATAGAATGGAATCCATCTCGTGTGTCGGAATAATTTGTATGAAGGTGGGATATGTTTTGATCGTTTTGTTACAAGTGTGTCAAGAGTGTCGAGGTATGTTACTTTTGCTCTTGCATATACTCTATGTATCAACTTGCATCTCCGTTCCATATAATAGTAGATACATAATGATGCAGTGCGTGCATATTATGTGTTACGTATAAGTCGATAATTGAGAATGGAAGTAATTTCTTTGACCAAATGCCATGACCTCGTGATGACTAAATTTATATATGGACATTACGATACTATTCCTGTCTCAATGGGGATTCAATTTTGTCCTTATAAGTTGTTTATTGTCACGCAAACACGTGATTAATTGTGTCCTTGTTGGTGGAATTATTATTTTTTCTATGTCAACGAAATATTATTTGAAGGTGAAAAAAAATGTCTTGATATTTGCTACAGTGAACGGCCATTTTATTGCTTTTTTTTTCCATCTGAGACAATTTCGTCCATATCAGTTTATGAGTATCCCACTGGGACACAAAATCAATTATCGTTATTATAGGGGAACTATTATTATCTCCCTTCATGTCAATGAGATATCATTTGAACGTGACAGAAGATAAAAACATAACGAAAAATTCTTTGTGAATGATTGAATTATTTTCCAGCCATTTATAGCGCATTATAATAATTCATGGTAAGAGTTTGTTTCTCTTTTGAAATGGGAATTTTATTATTGTGTCTATTTTTTTCCTCTATATTTCTGTTCAATGTATTATACTGTAGTTTCATTTTCAACTACGAATACTTTTCATTAGAATTTTCATTCATCATCAAATTCAATATGTCAAGTATTCTTCACTTACGTTCTTGAAATATTATACGTGACCTATCGTTTTGGATATAATCGGCCAGTATTTCTTCCTGCTTCTTTCTTTGGAGCTATAAAGAGCTATAACAACCCAAACGTGTCGATATCTCGGTTGTTCTGAGCGTTATAGTGATTATAACCCGCCCCTTCCTGTTTCCTCAACATTCTGGTTAATCTTCAAGCCACAGCATCCTGTGGTTCGTCCACAGGACGTTAACATTTGTATAAATATTCCTAGTTTTTTCCTCACACTCCTCAGTTTAAGTTCGACGTTCAAATCGGTTACTTAGTTTACATTTTACACTGTAAACAAACTATATACATAATTATTCTCAATATTTCTTTCGCGCGGGGGAAAAATTGAATAATTTTATATATAAAAGTGCGATATTATGAAATCAAGATAAAGATTGTTTTACATTTATAAGTCGAAGTTACGTTCATATATGGTCTTGTGATGATGTGTAAGATAATTTTAGTGGAGATAATATCGATTTGAAATTAATTTCGAACTGCAGCTACGTTGCCGCTCATCATCGGGCATCTTGCTTTAATTAAAAAATTGCTAGCTGCCTTATGAAGGGCAACGTCGTGGCTGGAGTAAAGCAACAATATTATTATTAATCAAGTGTTTCAAGAATTTAATTAAGATAATATAATGCAATGTAATTTTTTTGCATATATTTATTCCCAATAAATAAAATGCAAAAATTAAAAATGTGAGAAATCTTTTTTTATACTATTTTTTTTAGATAGATTGATACTCAATAGTTAATATGATTGTCGCTTACCTATAACAACTAACGAACTCCGATTCTATAGTTGAATCTGGTGTCATTCAGTAAACACTGGTGTTAAAAAAAAAAGTTTAAATAATGCGTATTTAAAGAGACGAGGAAAAAAAAAAGATAGAATAACTGTAATTGCGAATCGATGAGAATAGTGAACTGAAGGGCGTTAGTTTATTGATAATTTTGACACATAATTGAGCTTCAAAAAAAAAAACACAAATTTCTTTATTCATAATGAATGAGGAAATGTCGCATTTCCAATTCATTCGTCTTTTTTTGTTTGTCATTGCGAAATACTGTACTGTTATTGAGTTATGAAGTGATATTGGTTACCAAAATTGTGCTGTGAAAAGATTTGAGAGAGAATTGGTATTTTTTTTTCATAATTTTCACAGACATGGGTGCCACCAGGGCATGAGAAATTTCTTAAAATTAATTTTTACAATATCCATATATCAATATATTTGTATATATATATTGTATATACGTATATATTTGTTTTATATTTTCGTAAACGTCAACATTTTATATTATCATCGCTAAGCCATTCATACAAACAGGCACGCAATAAAATCTAAATAAGAGAATGCGTGATGTTAAATGTTATTACACGCACTGAAAAATGTAATATTTAAACACGTTTTAATGGAAGGCAAAAGTTTTGAAGCATTTTTAACCGGTAAAACTTTTATGGAGTGAAAATACTGCGTCTTATATGTATAAGCTGCCAAATTTGATCTATTTCACATGATAGTTCCATAATTTTGTTTTAATGACAAACAATTCAATAAATTGAAAAAAAGAATCATTACAATTGAAAAAAAAAAAAGTACAGACGAATTTTTTTTATTTCAAATACACTAATACGATAAAATATTACTCAATGTTTCATAGTAACCCATGAGTAATTGACTATCATTGCCATTTTTTCTTGTTTCCTTAGTTTTCCTTTCCAATTTGTCTCATAAAAAATTTTATGTCTATCAAATAAGTAAAATTCAATGTGCTATATTTTTCTATATATATATGGCGCGAGAAAATGACGTATATATCTTTTCTTCAATCTATATAAAAAGTCAGTCTCATTATCTAAAATAGTAGGATGATAATATACAACATTTTGTTTCCAATTATTGGTTTTCCCATATATTTACATTGTTTACTATAATAGTCTGTGAATTTGAAGAGTATGTTGAAGAGATATGAAAATAATGAAAAAAAAAAAAACTAAAAAAATTGTTATATAGTAAAATTTTGAAATTTAATTACATAATAAATTAGAATGCAATACATTTTTTTTTCCTGCACAAATATTACACCGGAACCAACTGAATATTATCTAAACGGAAAAAAAAGAAAAAAAATGATTTCATCAATTGCGAGTTCTTAATATTAAAAGATTTTATTCACTATATGATGACGACGATTATGATATTGAATTTTCTAAATCACACCCACGCGCACACACATACGGACAACCATACACAGAGTCACAAATACCCTACTATTACAACAGATTTGAATAATCGCGCTAGCATATCAAATAAATTGTACAACAGATAAAATATTATACCCGTCGATGAATATATGCATAAGAAAATTAAACACTAAATCTGTGGTCATTCCAGAAAGAAAGAAAGAAAGAGAGAGAGAGAGATACAGAGATAGAGAAAGAAGATAAGAGAAAAAAAAACATTTTATATATCGTGTCTTTACAATTGAATTTTTTTTCGCAGCACTCACCGAGAATAAATCACGGCACCGTTGTTCTGACTTAAGAAAAAAAAGGGGAAAAAAAATGGAAAAGCCTTTTGCTGGCGCCCGCACACTGCACGGAATAGAAATTGAAATTCTTCTTGTATTGAATGTGGTTGAATATTGCGTATTTCTTTTGCGTCCTCACAATGAAAGTACGTGGCTCGCGCGCACAATATTACACACATTACATCCATTTGCTGAAAAAAACGAACACACGGCCCGTGCAATTTTTCTATTTCCCGGACGGAGGTTTATATCATTAATTTAATTTAATTTTCTTTCTAACGAATAAACGACATCAACTGCCATCCAAAATTTTTCCATTGAACGTATGTTTTGTTTGTTTGTTTTTAATTTATCAGGAATAAAATAAAATAAAAAAAAACATTGAAACGAGAAATAAATTATTGACATATTTTTTTTTCTTTTTTTTTTTCGGTTTGAAATGATATTACAGTCAGTGGCAGGAGAGTGGCCGCAAGTGAAATGAATTGGTGACGTGAATGTCCATTTTGTGGCATTTCTTATAGTTTAATAGTCGATTTTTGATGCATAAATAACGTAACACGTTTATTAGCGGTCACCAAAAATGCGACTGCACATAACCGCCACCCATTCCAATTGGATTGAAACGATGCGGATGTATTTTTTCCATTCGCATAGCACCCGGTCCACCTCCACCACCATTTCCAATGAAATTTCCACCGTGATGAGCGCCCCGTGTGCCAATTGTCACAGCTCTACCAACACCTGTTCCACCACCGGTGCCACTGCCACCGCCACTGGTTGCGCTGGTACCACCACTTGTACCACCACGACCTCGTCCACCTGGGCCTGCAAGTCAATCAGTCTATTACAATCAACAATTCTGCAATTCATCCATATAAATGGTCGAGATTTTCTTTCTTTTTTTTTTTTTCTAATAATAGAGTTGACATAAGCGAAATTAAAGCAAAAGGCGACAATTAATTACGAAAACTATATAGATATGTATATGTTCATAACACAAATATTAATGCGAGCTGCGATGTTAGAAATAAAATTATTAAAGAAAGGAATATATATTTATATATATATAAATGTTTTGGTAATAACGAATTGCTTTAAAATTTGCTATAGGAATACAATTTATTACCTCCTTTCCCAGAATTAATTGCTCATTATTTGTTCGGAGATTTTTCAATTTATATATCTATATGAAGGAGGATTTTCTTTTTTTTTTTTTTGGTCGTGAAATGTTCAATGAATGATTTTGTGAAATGACAACAAAATAAATAATTTCATTAAATTCACTTCTATTACGTATATATATTATTAACTGGATAAAGTGTTCAATTGTACACGAATACGTGTTTTTGGCGAATTAAACTTGGACGATTATATTGAAAAACAATTTTAGTTAGAGTTACATTATTATTTTATCTTCTTATAATTTTTGTTCACTTTTTCGCTTCTCCGCTACTTTTTCTCTTCAATAAGATTGGAATTAATTGACGCTTGGATAAATTTTCGTCCATTTGCCCTGGCAATTATACGTAATAAGTCGAATCTTCGATGAGAAAAAAGAAACGTTTATCCCCGTGAATCCTCGTAATAATTAGTTAACAATATCACCAAATTCTCGGATTGTAATTGGCGATTGTCAGTGTGGTAAATTGCCAGCGCAAGCAGTCTCGTCAATGAATAACAATTTTTACCATATTGAATAATAACCAATTAGTCAACAATAACAATCAAATATAAAATGTACAAACAATTGCAGTTCGCAATACCTAATAAATTGTAAATATTGGACTTGTTATGTTTTTTTTTTTCGTATTTACGAACTATGTGTAATAATAACTACAACATACAGCAATTCAATACTGCGTTATACTTACATACAATTCAATAATCCACTACATTGATCTTATGTCTATGAATAACAATGGTAATCGCTTTGAGTTATGTTTTTTTTTTTTTTTTCAATTATTATAAACAGTAACAATCTGATTGTGTTCAAAAGACTCGGAAGTTTCAGAACATTTCATATCAGAGAGAAAATACATTTACCATACGTTTCATTTATCGAGAAAATTTTTAACGAGAATTCTTGAAGAAAAAATTCGTTTATTTTTCAATGTCTTTCATATTAGTGTACCTTTTCGTAACATTTTCTGTCGCTTAACATTTTACTATTGCTTATTCCATATCACAGCCATCATTGGTACTACCAAACTTCGCTGATAGTCCTGTAATTTTTTATGTTCGCTCCATTTTCCACGACTTTTTTTCTTTCTTGCCTCTTCAGGCTACAACACATCCAAATTCATCGGAGTCTCACATTCCACTACAATTTTGATTTTGACAAATGAAATAATATTTACACATCGATGCATACCTAATATATAGATCCAGATCGATGAATCATTTCCCTTTCTTATCACTGGAATGACCACAGTATATAATCGTTAGATATTAGAGCCACGTTTGTACGATGAGACGAATGAACAAAAAAATTAATAATGAAATAAGTAGATTGAATAACTTCAACATAGCGGAGCTATCCAATGAAAAAAGTGTGAATAGAAAAGCTCCATTTATCCAAATAACAACATTTATATGAGCTTCGTTCACTTCTTCATCCCCTCACCGATGAATAATGATATAGAGACATATATTTGAGTGTCAAAAGTCAACAGATATAAATACTGACACGTCAATAGTATATTTAATTAAATATTAACCGGTTGTTATTGCAACTTCTCAAACCAAATAACAAAGGGGATGCATAGCGTATGTTTGATTAACATTTCACTATGATTTCTAACTATTTATCCAAGAAGGAAGGAAGAGCAGCTCCGATGTTAGGATAAATTTAATCGTAGATGGACTTATCCGGAAATAATTCAATAATATTATTTCCAAATTATAATCAAATTCTGTTTCAATTTTTGCCATTTCTACCCTACCATCTGGCACCATTCAGTATAATTGGATATTGATAATTACTATATCACAAGGAAAAGTAAACGACAAGAAAAAAGGAAATACTCATACGTTAGCTACAAAACATTCATGTTTTTTTTTTTTTTTTGCAACGCTCAAGTAGCTATTCATAGTTCATAAGTGATATCTTTAACTCTTGCGATTGCACTGGCTGACTCTTGTCAATGTATACGTTTAGTTAAATAAATAAACGCGAAAGGAAGCATATGTGTATATAATAGGAAAATTTTTGTATCTAAGTTGAATGTTATGTACGATTAGTTTTTGAGATTTCTTATAAATTCTTTTTATATATGTAATCAACCAATTAGTACCGATTGCATTGATTTGCAATTCAACAGGACTGCCACAATGCTTTTTTTTGTTTTTTTCTTTTCATTGACTATTGTAAATTTTTTCTCTCCTACTTTATTTAATTATGATAAGTGGGATAGTGCTGATATTTTTTCCTTGTTGAGTATAGACATTCTCCTTCGCCGAATGGTAAGCAATGAAATAGAAATATAAGATTAAAATAGAACGTAGAGATATATCTTCTCTTGATTCATCAATATATTAACGTATATTGTTATCATTATTATTTTTTTGTTTACATACGAGAGAGTGATAACTGATTCGTCGGTGTAGCTGTCAGCAGTCATGCACGCGATATTATTTATATATATCCAAAAAACAGAAAGCTTGTATTAGAAAAATGCAATTACAGCCATTGTTATTGGTTTATTATTCTTTACTTTTTTTTTATATGCACGCTTATATAGGTTTGGCTATCAAATGTTTTCCTTTTTCGCTACTATTACAAGCAAATATATACAATTAGTCGATAACAAATTATCCTTGAATAAATCATTTCCTCACTATCTAACAGAAATCAATTGTATTTATTAGGTATTATTGAACGAATACGCTTTCCATTATTTAATTTCCTTTTCTTTCCTTTTATGTTGGACAATAAATATTATCCAACATTCATGAATACAGGATTGCTATGTAGGAGATAAGTGAAGGTGAAAGGAAATCGCTGTTAATTACAAAAAAATATCTGTATTTCACGGTATGCACTTATTATTTTTTGAACGACAATTACAAAAAACAATTTACAAAAACCATTTTTTTCGTTTTTCTTTTCAATTCTCCTGTTTTATCATTTTGTTTGATTATTTTATAACGTGAAAATGAAGAAAAAATAACAAATGAAAAAATGACAATAGACTATAAAATACTCTTGTCATTCAATATAAACGGAGTATTGAATAACATTTCAGTCCGATTATAAATTAATTTGTTCTTAATCGTTACACAGCGATTTTTGTCAAAAATTATCAACACGAGTTATGAATGGCCATATCAAATTGATGGCCCAAGTCCGATGGCAAAAGAAAGAAAGAAGAAAAAGAAAAAAGAGAGAAAATAAACCTATTTTGAAACTGTGTATTTACAACCAAATGGATGAATCGAATAAACTAATACGTTTATGAAACTTGTTCACTCTTATGCGTGTTTGTTTTTGTGATGCGTCCATTCATAACGTTGCCATTGTCACAGAGAAGAAGCGATTTTAACATATTTATTTATATGTTCATCGTAATGATAAATTCCTTTTTTTTTTTTTCTTTCTTCTTATTTTATCAACGATCAATAACAATATTCACTTTTCATTTTAACTATTCATTAATAAGATAGTACGCATGTTTTGTTTCTGTCAGGCTCATGACAGCACAATAATTATTATTGAGATAATGTAGACGCGAATATTTTATGACAAATGTGAAAAAAAAAATAGATTTAAATGAAACAAACAAAAAATTGGCGTTTTCGAATTTATATGTATGTACATACATATATATATATGTGTGTGTGCCTGTGTACATATCTATATATATATAGATATATAACTATGTTAATTGCAGCTGCGTTCAGGGTTGTGTACGCAATTTCATTTATATTCTATTCTTTTATTTTTTTTTTTTTTTTTCGTATTTAAACGTGACGATTTTTGCGACTAGTGGGTTAAGCTGTTGGGGGCCGACTTAGGTGCAAACTTCTTATCTGGCAAAATATGTTTATTATTAGGGTTAAAATTGTATACGCGGATCCACGATTATTATTTCATTCATAGGAATATAAGAGAAAGATAAAGGTGGAAAAATAATAAATGATTTAGCACAAGTTAGCCGTCCTGTATATATTCTATAAATAAATATCATTTGATTTATGTGATCATAATACGATTCTTCTGAGCTTTGTGATTTTTTTTTTATTTATGACTATAAGAAATTTATTTTTATTTTCCATCAACGCATGTTGGATTTTAACGAAGAATTTAACACATGAGTGCAAAATCCCAATTTATAACGCTTCATTCAAATATTAATTGAAATGAGTGAATTGATTTTCTTTCATTTCTCTTCAATTTCTTTTACACTTTTCTTTTTTTTGTTCTTCACTTTTGCAATAAGCGACGGCTAACGGCTATCAGTAACAAATACATTCAATATATCAATGCATACCGGAAAATAAAACATTTATAGCAAACATATCAAGTGAAAAATTATGTTTAATATTTGATTACTTTATTTATTTATTTATTTATATATACTTTTCTTTTCAATTTGTTTGAAGCCATTTTTCAGCAAAAGAAAAAAAAATCTCGGTGACATCCAGTGACAAGAGAATAATTAATCAACTTTTATGTCATAAATAATGGAGTAATATGTGATCACAATATATATTATATTAGTTTCTTTCAATCGAAATTGATCCAGTAATTATGGAAGAATTTTCAAATTTATTCATATAAATTCATTTTTTTTCTTGTCACTGGACGATCGCGAATCGTTTGGAGGTAGAGGAGTTTTTTTTTTAGGGATAAAATACTTGTTGATACTCACCACGACTCTGATTGTATCCAGCCTGCCAGCCGGCATAGTACGCTGCCTTTTGTTTGCCATGTTCTTCGGCAATTTTAACACACAGTGGCTCGGAGCCACCCTCTGGTATTGTCCCATGAAGATGATTAATTGCATCTTGTGCTTCTTCACGTTTGTCATATCTGCCAAGAGAAGTAAAAGTTAATATTCATAACATCATCGCTATCATCACGACAATACAAAATTACAAGTTGCAGATATATATTCTCATAACAAACACACATCTTTCTGTCAAAATTATATCTCTTATATTGTGTATAATAATCATTTGTCACAGTGATATTCATATATCAATTTAAAAATATTTTCTTCAATAGAGTGGTTGTTTGCATTCTTAAACCGACACTGCACAGCCGGCTTTTGATTGGAAAGTGGGTCACTTATAGTACAGGCGTAAAATGAAATTGTGCAAACGAGACTCGCGCCAGGTAGCTCAAGCAGAAATACTCTGGCACGATGCAAGTTCGCAAAATAAATATATATGTATATATGTATTGGATGTAAAGTTGAAATAGCATAAAGGTTGAATTTAATTCGCCCCTTCTCTCACTTTAGATCATTACCTCATACACTAAAGCAGCTGTTTAGTATCAGCTTTTTGACTTTTATCCAATTTTCTCAAAGTTTCACGCGAGAAATAACGAGGTGATGAGAGACGTATAACGATTTACCTTACAAACGCTACCCCTCTCGGCAATCCAGTTAATTTATCCTTTAATATATTCTTCTGTACAATGCGTCCGAATTTGTTGAATATTTCTTCTATTTGACCTTCTGTAATATTTCTGAAATAATAAGTAAAAATATCAGTTAACTAATACTAATAAAATACATAATTGAGTGTATTCATCATTGTTTTTTTTTGACTTATCAAATAAATGATAAAGTAGTATGATTATTGCAATTACCTGGGAAGATTTGTGACATAAAGATTTGTTTCTTTTATTTCCTCGCCTGATGGCCGAGCAAATGATACTTTTAATCGTTTATTCTGTACCTGCAGACCATTGAGAGTATTTATTGCGGTCGCGGCATCATCAGCTTTTGCATAATTGACAAATCCAAATCCATAACTGTATCCAGTCTGAGAAAAATAAGAAGAAAAAACGAATGTTGTCGATAATTATCATGAATGAGGCAATTTTTGTTATATTATCTCATATTTATATTATTTTTTTTTTCATTACGCTCACTTTGTAGTCTTTCATCACGCGGCATGATTCAACTGGTCCAATTGTTACAAACATACTGTACAATTCCTTCTCCGTCATACTCTGGGGCAAATAATTGATGATAAGATTGGTACGCGGTTCGTCCTTTGACTGAGATAATTGAAGATCGTCTTGTTCACTCATTTTGGTATAGTTATCAATATTACTTCCAGTAAATTGATTCAAATTATTTGATGTTATTTGTGTCGTTCCCACGTAGTTCTCCAATGTTTGACAATGTTGATACGTTGACGGTATGTTCCAACTGATATATCCCGTCGTTGTAACCGTCGACAGGGTCGGCAAATACAAAAAATATAAACAAATGCATTACTAAGTTTTTCGGCAGTGATGGCACAGCAGCAGCAGCAACAACAGCACCACCAGCCAATGTGCCTGTTTTTTTCTTTCATTATTTTCTCTCTCATCATTAAAGCAGTTGGACAAAAAAATTAATACAAAATAAAAGTGCATATAAATTACATGATGACCAGACCTGCATGTAAACAAACAAACAAAACGCAAGTACATAAATATAAGAAAATTTTTGGAAATAAAATTTTTTTTAAACGTTTCTCTCAACTGTGTGGCGCGGAGTATGGTAACGCGGATTATGCGGTAAAAAAAAAAACTCTTTTTTTTTTTGAGGTTATGCGATGGAATGACTCCATTGGAATTATAACCTCACTTTTTTTTCATGAGAAAAATGTATGCTACGTTCCTTAACCTATCGCATTCACTCTCTCTCTCTCTCCCTCTCTCTCACGTTTAACAATTCAATAAAAATTCACCTCTTATTTGTATATATAATAACCACAGCCTTCGCAATATCAATTAATCTTCGTTCTTCTTGGTTTGGAAATGATTGTGCATCTCTGTGCTTTGCTAGCCGCCCCGGGGACCAACCGATGCACACAAAATCGCGAATATATTACGTATATATAAACGTAATCATCAAACGATTATACACCGATATATTCACTCTGATGAAATGATAAACAAAAATTTAATATTATTTTTTTTCTCTTCCTTCTTTTCTCGATATGACGAAGTGAATTGTGTTTGAGAAATAATAATAATAATAATAATAATAAAAAGAAGAAAAAAAAAGATGAATCGACCAAACGAGAAAATAAGAATGAAATTTCAACTATGTGTACATAGAATCGCGGCGCAAAGGCCCGGGAAAACGCGGGTGTATCCAGGCAAACTCGTGAATCGACCAAGCTGTCAGGAGACGTAGGTGGGAGAAGAAGCTGTGGCTAACACACACACACACAGCGGGACAATGTGCAAAAGAGAGAGAGAGATAGAAAAGAACGCGGGATGAAGAATGCGCGCGCGCGCCCGCTAGGTTATAGACTGGGGCAGTGGGATAAAATGGCGGCGGGGAGTAAGGTGATGGAAAGGGAAACAGAGAGCGAAGGAAAGAGAAGGCGACGCCAATGTAGGAAATTGTAAGAGGTTGGTTGCGACCACTATTGGAAGAGATAGGCGGGAAAAATGGTCAGAGAACAAAACGAAAATATTAAAAAATAAAAGAGAGCGTGCAAAAAAAAAAGAAAAAAAGTGGAAATCGAGCGTGCGCGCGCGAAGCAGTGTGAACGCACGTAGAAGTGAGGCAATGACGTGAAGTAGGCAGCTAGACGAGTATGTAAAAGTGATGAAAAAAAAAAGAAAAATATATGTAAAGGAGAAATTACACCGAAATTCACTCGAAAAATGAGAATTACTGCTCGCGAACAATATTATATTAGCACATTATCTCATAAATAACTATTTTCATTTATCCATGTCTTTTCATTTGAGGTTAAACACGGTAATTGAATCACTGAATAATAATATTCATATATGAATATTTTTTCATATACGAAGTAAAGAGTTTACAGACAATATGTGGAATAATAATAACTAACTGTGTGTAACGTAATGTGGGTACATATATGTACACAGACGCACGCACACACATACACAAACGAAAATAATAATGTCGATCTTCCGGCGTACGTCAAGTCAATTTTCTCACTGAGATGTCGAACGCGCGCGCGTGCACACATACAGACGAGAGAAACACGTATACAAAACAAAAAGTGTCACATCAAATTATAGCAAATATATGTATATACGAGAATAGAGCGAATGACCGCCCGACGACGATCGTGAACGTACTGAAACAAGCAATAGTGTTGAGCCCCAGCCCTGACCTGCCTCTCACGTCGCTGCTACAAAAGCACCCTTCTCAGCCCCGAGCTTTCATGCTCACCCGCGCCACTCTCCCGTTGCCAATATTCAACCCCACCAGCCCCTATGCACCGCTCATATAGCCACCCACAACCGCATTGAAAGGGGTTGAGAGAGAAAGAGAGAGGAAGAGGAAGAGAGAATAATACCCCTTGATGTGAAGATAAATCAATTAATATGATAATGAAAATTAGTTTGATGTTCACAGAAATGAGATGATGTTCAGACAAAGTAAAATTATCAAATGGAATAGGATATTTTTACCTGAAGATATTTTATTCTCTTCACTGCAGTTTATATATGTGACGCATTACAATATATTGCACATGAGCTTTGGCCACTACCACTACCGTTATCTCACTGCTGCCTAAGAATAATCGATTATCGTATATACATTCTGCATCAGTTTGCAATAACTATTTAAATGTAATATTAAATAATAATGGATAAAGGGTTGAAAAGGGAGTGGAACAATAATTTTATAAATTGGTGTAATTGTTCATTTTGTTGTTGTTATTGACACTATTTCAATGCTTTTCTTTTTTGGATGCCTCGAATAAATAAAAATCATTGAATATGTGACTTATTACTTTACAATGCGGACTTAAAGTGAATTCAAATTAAATTTGCCAAGTGACACGGATCGTTTCTTGGCATAATATCCAGTGCACTCAGATTTTCAACTTTATAATCCACCCACGAAATTGTTTATAGAAAGTGGGCATATTACATGATTTTAGTGCTCTTGCCAATTTGATATTTTCTTTTATTTTTTCGCTATTATAATTCGAAAGGGACAAATATAATGCTTTTATTTTTCATCATTCAATCAAAGAAGTATACGATAAAATAAAGATATGATTTCTATTGAATGTTTCTTGAGTGATGTAAAAAATTAATTGAAAAAATTATTTTGAGTAATAATAAGCAGATAATTTCCATTAGATAGATATTGTTATTTACCTTTTGTGGAGATCCGGATAGTCAGCAGTAGAACTCTTCAGTGGTTGATTTTTGTCCATTTTTAATTGACCGTAGCACGTGAATAGAAAAAAAATGCACGTTGAGAGTCATATCTGCCGCATAGCGTAAAATCATTCGACTGCAGTTTTCTTCGCGCTGCTGTTATTTTCCTTTTTCCTATTTTTTTCTCTATTATTGACGAAGATTTTTTGGGGCGCAGTGTCGCATTTTGCGGGTGGTCTCCCTCCTCACGTCTGCGCATTTGCAACACGATTTTGCGCATTCCCGCCATATAAAAAAACTTTTATATCTATTTCCCTACCAGCTGAAATTCAATGTGAAATAATAATATCGAACCGTTTCTACAAGGGAAAAAACAATTAAATTTCATTATTATTAGCACAGAATTCCATTTATTTCCCTAATTTTTGAGACATTATAGAAAGACATAATCATTAACTTCGTTTGTGCTAAACAATCACTTGATATTCCATAGGCAAATACATAATCACATATGTATGTATAAAAGTAAAAAGTATTTTTTTGATAATGTGGGAAAATAGCTACCATTATTTTGTATAAAGATATAGAATTACATCAATTCTGATTCTCTTTTCTATTTTTTGTTGTCTTTAGTACAAATAAATTTAGTGCGGTTGATTAAAAAAAAAAAAAATTCTTAAAGGCTAAATCATAAATAGCAGAAATCCTCAATAGTAAATTTGTTTTCTTCACCAGTGAAGATTAATCTGTTGCAATGCATAGTTAAATTAATAATATAATTAAAAAATATCTTCGATATATATTGTAATTGAAATGCATTTTTTCTCTTCCGACGATTGTGCGCATTATCTTTTCTCGCTTAATGATGATGTGTGCTTATCTGAGTGCGGCAAAACCCCGCGATTTTATAAATCGAAATGGACGACATGGCTCGCGGATCATTGACATTTTCGATGATGCTGATAACGCTGCAGAATCATTCTCTTTGTCCCATGCATGTCGTGGTGATTCAATACCAAATGGACTGTATAATTTTGTTGGAGTTCGACCAAGCAGGTGTCGCGAACGTGTTTGCGGCGTTTGTGAATTACACGCACCAGGTGACTGCTGTTCATCCAGAATTTGTCTGCGACGTGTAGAGCTCCGAAATTTCTTGAAATAAAGAAAAATGAATTAAATACAGAAATACTACCAATATGTAGGCTACACACACTAACTCTACCCAATATAAAGAAAGAATCCCAATCGTATAATCAGTTTCAAGTGTAATATTAATCATAACGTCGAAAAGAATGGAATATTCCTTGATCGGAAATAATAAAAAATTAAAGGAAAATTTTGAGTGCATTTTATCGAATAAATGTCTTCAGAATATTATTTTATATCAAATGGATTAGTAATGGAGCAATAATCGTGAGCTTGTTTGCTGATTAAACATTTCAAAACCACGGGACAGACAAGATGTGTGAGCAGAGCGATTGTAGATGTGAATGTGGAGAAGAGAATGGTTTATGTTTGATCTCTGTACGAACTGCTATTCATGAGTTATAAATTTTTAAATTAAAACACAAATTCCTCGATATTGAATAATTTGCCACAGCGCGCGACTTTAATCACTATTCATGATATAATTAAAAAAAAATTAATCTCATGAACATCTGGCTACACAGTGTTCATGCAAGAACCATGCTCTTCGTTACATTCCTTCCTAAAATCGTTCCGTACCAATAATCTACCCTCTATCTTATTCGACATGATTCATTCTTCATTTTATCTGACCGAATAATTGCCGTATAATTTTAATCGTTTCGTTATCTTTATATTACTCCGAAAGCATTGATGAAAAAAAAAAGTTGCAGCTAGAAATTGTTCGAAGATATTCAATTTCTTCTCGATTTAATATATTTAATTATTCAGAGTAAGCAATGAATAAATTGATTCAACCAAACTGCATTGGATCCCCCCCCTTCTTCTTCATTGATAATCTTCATAGAAGGAAAAAAACGGAATTTAAGACAACTTTGTTTTGAACCAATGAATTTTCTAACTCCGTATAGATATATATCAATAATTAATTGTTCAATGAAATTTTTTATACCATCGTTTCATTTATTACCTGAGAAATTGTCCCAAATGTCGTTCGCACAGACGAAATAGTTTTTGATAATTTTTCAGCACCATTTCGTAATGCACGTCGTGAATCAGCCGACACAGTACCCAAACTCAAATTATTCCAACTTTTTTCCGATGTAGTTTTATTTATTGCCGTTTTGTCTTTGATATTACCATCATTATTTTTTTCTTTATCAAAACGATCTTGCAATCGTTGTCGCAAATTTTTGCGTGTGCGTGATACTTGGGGCGAATTTCGATCGCTCAATACTTCACGATGAAATGTGAAAGAGACGCTGCGTGAATCTGGACGCATTTTTTTTTCTCGCTATTGTATCGCCAATAGTATAGAGGAACCCTTTCTGCAAATAAAAAAGAAAACAATGTACATAATTTCATCGCACAATATAAATTTATCACTTCTTGTATATTAACAATTCTAAACAAAATTGTTGCTCTATTTTTCATTGCCATTTTACATACCGTTAATTAGCACAACTCTAAAAAGAAAACGTCACAGTTTTGACCGTTATGAATATTCTCTTGGAGCGTGGTGTAGTTTGTAACGGAAAAATCAGCCACCAGACCGTGAATAACTCCAAAACATATATCTTTCAACTACTCGTACAAAATATATTCATAAAATTAAACAAATATAATAAACAAATGCCACTCACTATTTTTTTGTTTGTAATAAATAATGACTTATGTCATGAAAAATATCTAATTAAGTAAATGTTTGAGAAACTATCATAATTCTTGCTTATAATGATACGCGATTTTTCAGTCTTAGTTTACATTCATCCCCTCACATAAATGCCAACCAAAGAGAGACCTATCTCTAACCGGCAACCAGTCTGCTCATATTCATGGTGGTTTTACACGACGCTTTCTCTCTCACTCCCCCTCTTACAACACAAAAATGTTTATCGATCTGTCAAATCCGAGAAACTGGTTACGAACCTCTGAAGCATCCATTGTGAGGGCGCTTTATTTGTATGCAATGCGTGCGCGGGAAAAATAAAATTCTCCGCGTAATGTTTTGCAGACATTCAGTCCAACATTTTGAATTTCATAGCTTCTTTAGACAGTAAAGAAATAGTTATTTTTCATGATCTTTCAACACCACAATATTATCAATTTTATAGGAAAATCTTAATATGGCATTTGTGAAAAAAAAATTTGGGCGAATTGTTCTCAATGAACATACAAATATTACAGAGAGATTTGTCATTTTCTTTTTTTTTAATATGTAACTTAAACATATATTATTTATGAAGGCAAATCAGTTTTAAAGCCCATACGGATTACTTTCGTAGTTATGTGTGGTTGTTGATGGCAAATAATGGACGCCGTTGAATCTCCTGTAACTCCTCTTCCATATTCTCATTTTCTTCATCAGTAAAATGGCCAATAATAGCAGCCCCAATTACATCTGCTATTATATTAACGGTGGTTCTCAATCTATCGCTAAAACGTTGGATAAAAAATTTAATTCAACAAATTTATTATAAAATATTAACAACAATTATATTGGTTTGATGAAAATGACTCTTACACAAGACAGTCTATAGTAATAATGAGTGTTACATCTTCAGCAGGAATTCCAATTGATCCAAGTACAGTTATTAACATTACATAGCCACCACTTGGTAAACCTGCCGCACCAATACACGATATAGTGCAGGTAATTCTATAAAAAAAATATAATGCTAAAAATGAAGCCAATATTAATGGTAAGATTAATTATTTAATTGTGATACAAACGCTATTGCTATGGTTTGAACGAGAGAGTAATTTAAACCTCGTTGTTGAATTATAAATAATGCACCAACTGTTTCATAAAGTGCGATACCATCCATATTTATTGTTGCACCAATTGGAACAACAAATCTTGAAACTTTTGGATTTATACCGATCATATCAAGACACTTGATAGTCATCGGAACAGTCGCAGTGCTATATTATTTATAATAAATAAAATGAAATGAGAAAGGAAATATTGTTTGGATATTAATTGGTCAAGAGTGACGAATAATTGACAACCTTGAAGACGTGCCAATTGCAGTTATAATTGCAGGACCTATTCTTGATAGCAAGCGAAATGGTGATTGTCGTGTACAAATAAAATAAAGTGATGGCAATACGATAAGACCATGAATTAATAGTCCAAGAAAAACTGTCGATACATAAATGCCCAATTGAGATATCATCGTTGTTAAGTCTTTTGTTTCTAATATTTTTCCTGGTATGAGGAATAAAACTCCGAATGGAACAGCCCTGATACAAACAAGAAAAACAATTCATTGATAACACCTCTAATCAAGAATATATAGAACAGCTACTTCTCTTATCAAATCAATGAATTTGTTATCTTTACATAATTGTCCAATTCATGATCATCGTAGTGGATTCAGAGAGTGCTTGAAAAAAATTTGATAATGGCTTTCCTTCTTCATTCATACATCCAATTGCTATTCCCAATAATAAACTCATTCCCACGAGACCCAAAACATTTGTTCCACCAATGTGTTGATGAGATATTCCCCACAAATAAATATTCCCTTCTGGAAAGTAGCAATAAATTATTAGAAATTGAGTTCTCAAAAACAAGTTACATGCAGAATTTAATCGTTTTGTATAATGTCTTCATTTATTCTCATTTTGAGAAATTTCATACCATCAGTTGAGTTGATTGGTTTCATCAACACTGTTTGATACTAGAATGCAAAGAATCAAATAATGAAATCAATTTTTTTTATATCGATAATAATAATGTTGATGAATTTGCTTTTCATATTTTTAACATACCTGACTGATACACGCTTTCACAAGGTTGTCAGGGACAAAATTTCTGTTTAAAAGAATGGTTCCACTTTAAATTGGTTTTGCGAATGAATTATTTAGATTAAATATCAATCAACTTACCGTAAAAGATCCAAATATGTATCGGTAGTTATAAATTTTTTTGAAGCCGTTAAATTATTCATCAGATTGTCATTGGTGTGATATGCTCCAGGTTTAATTGTTTGTACCAGTATAACGCACAATATTATACCAAGCGTTGTCGTTGTGATATAATAATATAAAGCTTTCAAACCGATACTACCGGATTTACTTAAATGACAACTGGCACTAACTACACTTGATATGATTAATGGTAAAATTAAACAATTAATAATTCGCAGAAATAATTCACCGGGAAATTGAAAATACATTATATCACGTTCCGACCATGGTTGTTTAGTAAAATATTTCAATAAAATTCCAATTATTATTCCACATGCAATACCAATAAGGGTTGCAATAGTTGTTCGATGCTCTGCTGAACACTTTGACACTCTCGTCATTCTGATATTTTCTATTTAAACTGAGAATTAACACACCCTTGACTCAGAATTGGAATATTAAATTTGTACTATGTTATGGAAATGTTTTTCTTGGACAGCGGAGGAAATAAATTGCTCCGACAGTTTGTTTCATGGTACACAAATTAATGCATCACGGTATCTTTTTTGTATAAATTTACAATTTGTGTATGCTCAGGTTAAATATGAAAGATTGAAAAGCACTGAATCGTTGGTGTATTATGTTTGAGAATTTAAATATGTTAATGATGTCATAATGCCATTGGATGCTAAGTAATTTATTGATTGTTTCCTGTCGTGAATAATGTATTAATGATTTGAATACCAATTGAATATTAGTGGACTATTTATTAACTCATCTTTATTCTTGTATTGAGAAAAAAAAAATTACGAACTTATGATGCTGATTGATAGCCACAATTTTTATTTTTCACACAATTCACATATTCAACTTTTAATTTATTTCTTGTTTGTTTTATTTCATTCAATTGTTGACCATAGTTCTTTAACACATCATTTATCATTTAAAAAATTTTCAATTGTGACATTACTCATCATGAATTTTATAACAAACGATTTCGGATGACATAGATTAAATACTTTATCCGCTATACATTTATATATTTTTGTACTTGTACCAACAGGTTTTACATTTTTTCTCAATTATTTTTCATACACGCGCAGAAAAGAAAAAAGAAAAAGAAAAAGCGATGGAAATATTGATACATTCACAGACTAATCAATAAAATTCGGTATTATTTATTTACAAAAAATTTTTCGAACTGATAATTATGCAAATAATAAACTGCTTTTGCCTGTTTCAATTACACATTATAAGGTGAATTATGAAAAGATTTATTCGCTGCTTTTGAAGAATCCCTTTTTTTTTAGATATATATCCGTGTCGGCACATTGGCATATATATTTATATATATAATATAATATATATATATCAATTATGAAAAACTGGTCGTGATATTTAATTCCACATAATTAATGATAATGCACGTTAACACGTCAATTCTTATTATTATTATTATTATTTTTCTTCATGAACACTGATTGATTTTATTTCTCATTTATTTTTTGAATGTTCGTTATCAATTTACGCGGCAACAATTGTGCAATTGTATAGAGATTAATATAGCGCCCATAGATGTGTTATAATAGTACAATTCTAAAGGCAAGCTGAATGGCACTTGGAACTGTAACTGCGATTTATGATTTAATCTTATAGAGTTGAGGATGTTGAGAAGCCCACGCCGCACATCATGCGCAATCACCATAGTACAATAAAATTTTTTTCTATGTCACCAGTTGAAATGACGTGAACATAAATTACTTAGCTAGTGTGTATTTGGACATGTACGGCATAGATAATGCTTGTTTATCATAAGAACAATTATGAGCCACATACATATACATACATCTATATATGAAGGTCAATTCAACTTTTCTTGAATTTATTTTCTTCCATCAAACTGCAAGTCCCATTTAATTTTCTTCACGACATTTAAACCTTACATAAATACTGCAATATTCCTGCGTCCCAAAAAAACTCGAGATGAAAAAATGAAGAAGAATTTCATATTTACATGTTAACCGAATGACAATGCAAGTAATTTTTTACATATTAGATTTTTTTTTTAATCACGCACGACTAAAATATAAAATAATGGTAATAAATATTATGTAGGAGAATACAATTATTATAAGGCCCCAATTGAAATGTTCAACGGGGTTTTTAGAGATATGTACATAATTTAATACAATCGTAATGCACAGGCAATAGTGCAAAGTAAGGTACTTTGAAGGCCTAAGAAATACTTTTGTAGATGTTATTGTTCGTTCGTTCTTTGCTTTGTGTCACATCAAATTTTTGATAATTCTCCATTTTTTTTTTACACCTAAATTTATTCAATGTGACACACACACACAATTTATGTATATATCAGGAGGCCGCAATCAATAATTTATCAAGAGCTGTTACACAGTAGATCTATAAGACCCAGATACAGTCTTTGATTTTTTGTTCATTCATCTTTTTATGGACATTTCTGCTCCATTCGGTCATACAAAAAAAAAAAAAATGTGGTATACATTAGTATATTTTTCATAATCTACGTCGATAGAATATCTCGTTTTATACGGTTTAGCCGTTTATTTTCCATTATTCTTCCTTCATTTTTCACACCCGAACACTTAATAAAATCTCATAACTCTTTAACAATGTTAATTAACTCGAAGACAATCATATCGTATATTATTTTTGTTTAAAACGGAAAAAGAAAATAGAGTTGAAAGAATTACTGACGAAAAGTGCTGAATAGTGAAAATATTGACCATGCAAATTATATAATGATTGAAAAAAATAAATTTGAAATAGTAAAACGCAAGAAAATTGCGAAGTAAAATTGATAATTGCCGGATTTTATTACTTTTTGTTGAAAATCCATTTTTGAAAAATAATTGACGAAACTCTGAATAATCTAATTGGGAAATATTATTGAATATTTGTTAAATTCATTCGTTCAAAACCACTTGACGCATTTTTCTTGACTTACTTTCAACTATTTAAGATTAATATCACAAAAATTCATTTGATATTTCAACGATATATTGTCATATAAATTGAATACACACAAAAAAAAATATCACTCGCAAATCTTTCATATATAATACGGCAGTTTAGTTTTTCCCCCGATTTTTTTTTCTCACAATTTCACCCGCTGTCTCACGATGATATTAAAAATATTCAGCACTTTCCAAATTTAAATACGTCGCAATCATCTTCAACCGCGATAAAGACATTAGAAAACTATGGCGGTATTTATAATATAATGAATTAAATAAACTGAATCACGATGGTTTGCACGATGTAAATTTTTTAACGCTAATACACGAGATCGGTTTACGCCAACGTCGTTTGATATTGTGTGATGACTTATTTGGATTATTAATGCTTGACAAACTTTTTTTATCACTGCCAATACCATCCAATTCTTGCAGTCTTCGTTCTTCTAGAAAAATATTGAAAAAGAATATGAAATCTATTGCGTCACGAGAATATTATTAGATAATTCACTACAATTGCTGTAAGAATTATTGCTGTAAAAAATTCTTGGCAGCTGAAAATTGTTTCGCACATGCGTATTAAGAATCCATTTCATAGAAATATTCGAATAAGCCGACTAGTGTGAAGATCGAAGGAAATGCACCACAAGAAAAAACTCTATTAAAATAAAAGCGGAGGAAAAAGACAGGAATATTAATTCAAGGACAAAACAAAAAGTTCGAAACAATAATGTACCCAAAAGTGCGTAAGTCCAGCCGTCCAAAAATAAAGAATATGCAAGAACGCATATATAATCATTACAGTATGATGCATGGCTTTGATAAAAATACTAGAAGACGATTCGACAATGAACGTTCAGATTTCCGTTTATCATCTGGAAAACAAAATCTTCACGTTATAAAGTTAAATATAAAAAACTCGAAAGGTGTTAGTTTTTGGCTCGCTCTTCCTTATTCTCGTTCTTATTATATCTATCTACTTCATTTATTGTTCTCCTCATTGCACGTTAGTATTGATGCCGTGATGCAAAATGGACGAGCATTAAATCATTTCAGTTTTCGATTACATACAAAAAACTTACCAATTTTTAATTAATTTGACCATTTTGTTCAGGACTCACTGGTAATTTACACGAATTTCATTAAAATTATCCGAATAAATACGGGAAATTAATTGTAATAACCGGTCACGATTTTTTCTCCATCATGTAAGAAAACCATAAACGGAACAAGATAAATACCCCCCGGAGAAAAAAATTATTTTTATATTCAGATACGAACGAATTATTTAATGGAAAAATCATCTTACCGTTAAGTTGTCGTTCCGTGAAATACGTAGGATCATTATCAACACCATAATAATATTCCAATAAATATGGCAGTACAGTCATTTTGTGACAAACACCACCTTTCAGCGGTGGTATCGCTACGTCGTCCATTGTTTTTTCTGGTCGCTGAATTGTCCACGGATGATGCCTAATTTCTTGCAACGTAAATCTATTTTCTGGTTCTTTTTGTAACATACCCTCAAGCAGGGATGTCAAATTTTCCTCAACATCATCCGGTATTGTATACTCGCCCTTTCCAATATTTTCATACAGCTTATAAATATTATCACCCTCGAATGGATAAAGTCCCGTTGTTATGTTATATCTACAATTAGAAATAAATTACTCTATTGATATGATAAATAAGAAAAATTTCCCTTCATCCGAAATATTTATAATCGTACAATGTAACACCACAGCTCCATATATCAACTTTAAAACCTGCAAATGTTTCACAACCATTTGCTATTTCGGGCGGTTGAAATGCCGGTGTACCTTGCCCCATCGTGCATGTGTCATCTTCAGCAAATATATCTAAAGCCTGTGTGATTTTTTTATTTAATCTTTATCAATGACTGCCAGTGAATTTTTGTTTATTGACTCGAGGAATAGCATTATTATGACATACCTCTGCAACACCATAATCACTAATTTTTAATGTGCCATCAAGTGTCAACAATAAATTTCCTGGTTTGATGTCCTTATGAATAATACCCTTGCTATGCAGATATTCCAATCCATCAATTAATTGTGTAAAATATCCGTGCGCTTGACATATAGGAAATTTCTTGCTACTCGTACTCTCTAACATATCCTAGAAATAATCTAATGAATACACAATGTCTAAAGTTGATATACAAAACATCATGCAATCATTGTTTACACAATCGATATTTTTTTCTCTCTCTCATGTTCTAATGACTGTTTGTATCAATATTTGTGATATTTATTGCATTACCTGAAGCCCACTAACGCAAAACTCCATAACTAAATACATTTTCTCCTTCTCTTCATTGTATAATACATCAATTAATTCAATCACATTTTTATGTTTCAATCTCTTCAACAATTGTATCTCTCTGCACATGAAAAAATCAAATAAGAAATTCAATTATTAGATAATTGCCTCTCCAACTAAACAATAAGAAATGAACACACAATACAATATATTCATTACAATATCAAATGGAACATAAAAAGTAGTATAGTAATAGTTAAAAAAATATTCAAACCTCTGTACATTTTGTTCACCATTTGGTATCCTACGAAGTTTTTTCTTTTTCAATATCTTGACAGCTCGCCTAAAGAGTTTCTCTGAATCGAGAACCTCTTTAACTTTACCATAACTGCCCTCACCAAGTAAATCGCCCATTACATATTTACCAATCATTTTACATCTCTTTTTTTTTTCTTCGTAAATAATTTGATCTGAATCAACTCGATGAAAAAAATTGTTGATTTCATCAAGATCATAATTGGCATCATCATTATTAATCCAATCGCATGATTCGATATCGTCAAATATACCATTATTTATTTCATCTTCATCTGGATCACATATCGTAATTCTACTGTCCATTTTAACAACACACTAAATTACAATATACAATTACAACTAAATCATAGAAAAGTTGCAGTATAATTTAACCTAAAATATAAACCGGCACCACCACTATTTGTGTGTGTCTGTGTATATATATATTTATTTGGGTGATTTCAATTTGCACTGTGTGATGCTGGGTGAGGTAGGGCGGGTTCTTTTCTCCCGTGATATCGCGATTGTGTATGAAGTCCACGAGAAATAAAAAAAGATAATTTGAAGCGCTGTGTTCACGTCGCGGCACAGGACTAATTCCAATTTGAACTTCACATTTGATTGGCGCAATTTGCTTTTGTAAATTCACAAATGAAAAATAATTCGCAACTATTTGCTTCTGATTTTGACCGTTACTTCCCCTGTGTTTACAATCACACTGTTTACATTGTACATAAACGGTTTTTGAAGGTTAGTAACGTGAAGTTTGTCACGTGAATACCGCAATTGAGAGAATTCAAATCAACATATAAACAAAAATTATTCGAATTTTTCTATTGTATTTTATATTTTTATAATTTCATTGTGTTTATAATCATATTGTTCATATTTTTCACATTAAATTGATTTTTGAGGTTAAGTTGGTAATTGAAACACAATAATGGAGGGACTTCTAACAAACATTTTCACAGATAAGAATTTATAATGGTCAATTAATATTCAAGGGGAGAATGTAATTAAACGAATGCAAAAGATAACATTGGGACTCAAAATAACAATACAGATAGCAAGAAAATTGTTTACAAGGGGATCGTTGAGAATAGTATTTTATTGTATTATATTTATTAATATTTTTCATAGAGGAAATCGAATTAATTGATTTCAATGGAGAGTACACCAGTGGAGGAATCACCGATATTGGGGCAAATTGATGTTTCAATTAATTCGAAGGATGAGGATTCACAAGAAGATTCACCGGAGAAAATTGATAAAGTTTCTCATGTTGATGAGGAGCAAAAGGAAAAATTATTAAAGTTACCAATGGGACGAATTAAAACACTTGTGAAAATGGATCCAAGTGTTAACATGATTAATCAAGAAGCTCTCTTTTTAATCACAAAGTCCACGGTAATGATTAATTGTAAATTTCACATTTTTAATTATTGAATGGCACTCTTTCCACTATTCCCACAATTTTATTTTTTTTACGACAAACGAAATTCACGAAATAACAATATTGAATTCAGTTTTTTGGCTGGGTTATCATCACAGTCCGGAATTTTTCTCACCAATATGGCTTTAAAAAAATTTTGAATGAAGATCTTGAACGCTCAGTTTTTCAATTGCTCATTGAAATAATGATTTCTTTTCAGGAACTATTTATTGATTCAATTGCTAAAGAAGCATACAGATTCACTGTCCAAGCAAAAAAGAAAACAGTTCAAAAAAAGGATTTGGAGCAGGCTATTGATAATATCGATGCCCTTGCTTTTTTGGAGGGAATGTTGGGACAATGTACATAGTTTTAATATATAGTATTTAAAATATCTTTCATATTTGAAATTTGTCAACAAAATAAATTACTTCATATGATCATTAAGATTTTTTTTTAAACAAGGAGGATATCGAATAAGGTACGAATGATAATAATGTTTTTACAATAGATATATTTGATTGCTATGGGATCCAAATTCAAAGTTTAATTATATTGTTAATTAAAAAGGAAAAAAAATACATATAATTTTTTCCTTCTCACACGATATATCACTTTTTTGACAATATTTCAGGTGTAAATGTATGTATATGTGTGAACAATTAATTAGTAATTAATTAACAATGATGCTTCAAAGCCGCGGGATAAAAAAAAACATTAAGAGAATAATAATCAATGTAAGAATTGAAAGATCATCGGATACATTAGCCAACAATGATACGAAGTGCACTCTGCTTTATTAAGAGATCAAAAATGCGCGCAAGAAAAAAACAATGTTTTCTTTCTATCATGTTCACTTGCGTCTTGTTTTACGTCGCCGATTGTCATTTTTCGTTGATGCTTGTTCTGTTGTAGTCGAATTAGTAGCTGTAGTAGCAGTAGTAGGAGTAGAAGTAGCAGTTGAAGATCCAGGTTTATTGTGATTGTAGAAAGTATTCAAAAAATCTTCGAGATCGGCGTCACTGAAGAATAACAGGAATACAAACAAAAAATATAAATATGAATTATGGGTAAATGTATTTTTGTCCTGGAGTTTAATCGAACAAACGAATATTACATACGTCGCTGTCGTGTCTGCAGGTTGTCGTTTCTTATTCCCACCGCCACTAGACGATGTCTGAGTTGATGGACGTTGACCCAAAACAATTCTGTACTGAACGCTATGTGTATTTGCTCGGAGATGTTTAAGATTACCGGCCTGACAAGCAGCCCAATCAGTCACATCATAGACAGCTCCCTCCATGCAGGCATAATAGTGCCATAGAAATCCCATTACACGTGATTCCGCCCAAATATCTCCCTGAGAAAATAAATTATGCACACTGTAAATATAGTTTAGTTTATGATAATGAAAGGAAAGACATTGTTATCAATTTTTTTTTTTTTTTTTCGATATTACCTCCTTTGCACTGTGACGAATTTTGCATTGAGCACAAAATCTCGCAGCATAACACGGTCTTTGTGTCGGTATACGTTTATGTCTCGCACCGCAATTTGTACATCTTATTGTATTCGCTGCTTGTTCCATTTTTCGATGTAATTGTGAAAGTAAATCGCTCAATTCACCCCATGCTGCTTCAACTTGCCGGGTTTGATCGAACGCCTGTCTTCGTTCCTAAGTTTGATAATTTTATATTAAAAAAGAAAAAAAAATAATGAATTAATCAATTAAATGAATAACTAATGATAAACGGATAGTTTACCGGTTCGCCAATTATATCAAAAGCATGGACAAGAATTTTAAATGCTTCTTCAGCACCAGGTTGACTATTTTTGTCGGGATGAACTAAGAATGCTTGACGTTTGTAGTACTTTTTGATATCATCGTCAGAGCATGTTGGTGTGACACCCAGTATACTGTATGGATCTTTTCCTTTACATGCCAATAAACGTTTCATTGCTTCCTCACCAGTACTTGGTAATGCAATATTTGTTTCCAATCCACCTTGTATCCAACTGGTATTTTCTTCTTTTTCTGTTTTTGTAGGTTTTTTCATCCGTCGCCAGAATGCAAAACGACTATTGCCAAACCAATTATCAATTTTTCTTCCCATCGCATTTAAAAATCTTATTTTTGAAAACGCCGACGCGACATAATCCCATGAGTATTTCATATATAATATGCTGTGAAACCACATACACTTAATAAATTGAATGACAAGATTCATACTCATACTTACTACATCAGAAATGAGATGTAGTAACCAGTAAAAAATTTTTAAACCAACTTTACTCCACCGATTTGCATATTTATTCATATTTTTGAATAAATCTTTTATCGGAGACTCTTTATTATCACGTTTACGATTTTTTTGCCCCTTTTTCATCTGCTGAACTTTCTCAGCATGTGAACGTTTAATATTTTTTTCCTTTATCAATTTTTTATCATCTTTATTACTTTTACTATTTGCCTGTTGATTTTTTTCAATTTTTTCTGTCATCGTCACTTGATTAACACCCATTGCACTGTTCAAATTATTGTTTATTTGAATAGGTCGTTTTTGAATATTAACCGATGATTTAACATTGCCATTTTGTATTTTACTATTATTCAATGTTTCATTTTTCTTCGATATCTTCATACTTTTACGTTTTTCAAATTGTTCAGATCTATGAAATGCATTGATTTCATTCGATTCACTTTGTACATCAAGATTGTCCAATGATACCCAACGTCTCGGTAAATTTGTATTATTTGCTGCCAATGATTTTTTTGGCAATTGAATTTTTGGCGATCCATGTTCGTCACTGCCGGACGAATTTTGTCGCTTCAATAACCCGGATTTATTTTTGTTCTTCGAATTTTTACCTGATACTTTTTTAGCAATTGTATCAGACGATAATTTCGTCGGTAGCGTGTTCAACAATGATGGTGGTGGTGGTGATTTTGTCAAAACTGCAGAATAAGATGGTCTCATTGGTTTCACCTCCGCCACAATTCTCTGTTTTTTTTGTTGTTGAACTTCCGGCATAACTTTCGGCAATTCAACTTGCTCTTTGATATCTGATGTAGCATTAGACGTTGAAGTAACATTCAATGAACCCCCAAATGGACTGTAAGTTCCTGATTGATTAGGCACCCAATTGCCTACAAGATTATCAATAAGCTGTTTACCATTTGTACTCTGATGTGGTATATTATTATGCTGAACAGGTATTCGTTGCTCATTAAAAAGTCCATATTCTCGATCTATTATTCCTTGGTGATTATTATATGACGTTATATTATTAACACCACATTGTTCAGCAACAATTTGCGAAGCATTACCATATATAACATTAATATAATTTCCACCGCCAACATCAATAGTCCCAATCAAATCATTATTTTCATTGATTCCTAGATGATTAACTGTTTGTGGTGGGAAATAAATTTGTTCACCAGTATTATTTGCACTGTAAGTTGGTGCCACATCTTGCATATACATAGGTTGAGGTATAGGATTTAATGACGGCGCATTCTGATGTATTGTTTGATTTCTCGTCGATGTCGTCATGTAATCACGATCATGTTGCCGTGAGTAAGCATTCAAATTCGATGGTATTGTTTGTGACGGACCAAAATGCGCATAATGACCACTCGAGCTTTCTAAATCCGCAGTCATTGCCTCAATTATTTTATCCAATGACATACACTTGAAGTCAGAAGGCGTTTGTTGCCGCTCTGCCATCGCGTTATTAACTTCTGCAATTGACAAAAAAAATATTAATATTCTATCAAACAATCAATTTGTTTTTATTATATAGGATTACAATGAAGTAATAAATAAGCAAAAGTACATATAAATTGAACAGACAAATATTTGATTGAATACTCAATGTATCGTCGATAGCACTTATTTCAAATGTATCTGCAATTTGAATATTGAATCGATAACTGCGAAATCATTATCAATTGTTAACACAAAACAATGAGTAACAAATGTGTGAGTTATATCATTAACTATTGCACTGAATAAAGAAGAAAAAAAAAGAAGAGACCGCATATGTGTGTGTATGAATGTCGCTACCATACGTTCACATATTTGTAATGGACCACGTTGACATAACCAAACATTCTCAATGATATATATATAAACAAACTAAATTTACAATGTACTAAATGAGCAGAAGAAAATAACAATGATGAATGGCTTTCAATTCCAGTTATACAATAACAGAATTATTCAGAATTCCTCAATAATGCCCAAATATCATTATTAAATATAAATGATCAATCATTCCAAATAGCCAGAACAATAATCACATTATATTCATATGTATTCAAACACTACACCAATGAGTAAACAACTGAAATTGATAATGCCGTTCCAACGTATTTTATATTAGAAATGTACCCAATATATTATTGTAAATGATAATGAAAGTCAAATATATGTATCTGTAGTAGTTATAAATTTTTTTTACAGATTATATTGTGTTTGTAACAAACCATGCGGCTGATGAGTAAGTAAGCTTATGCAGCCATAGCACTGGAGCAGACATCCACAATTATACAGATTTTTTTTTTTTAAAGTAGATAGGTATATCCGTTAAATTCTTGATCGCTCCTTCAGAGGCATCGCGCGCTCATAACCACACACTGCTGCGAATAAATTTAATGAGAAGCGTGTGTATATATTCCTTCCTTTTTTTTTTTTTTTTGCTGTCTTTACTCTTGATATATGTAACAGCAGAGTATATCGCTATATACACTCATTCAGTGAATACACACACTACGGAATAAATGCACATATGTTGCAACCGTTTATTGAAACTGTATTGCATATATATTGTGTATATGATGATAGGAGCAAGATGTATATGCCCATAGATACACTATATTGTATATATGTATGCATGTGTAATTTGAAAGAGAATTAAGATTGATACTGTATCCAATTATAATTTTCGATACATTTTGAGCTTATACCATGAGTACATAGATAAATATATATATATATATATTATGCTATATACTTATAATTTATATACATTGGATCTCGTAAATTAAATTATATTCCAATACCTCCATCTATAAAGAATAAAATATATGGTAAAACGATATATCTGCGGTTATTTTTTGAGGTTATGTTGTATTACTGAAGATTGTATTAATTGTATCCGAATACTGTTCTGGCATTATTTATTCAACAAAATCTATAAATTGTATTGAATAAATATTATTTATATAGGGTTAATCATTTGAAAAATTCGCTACGTTTTCATAAAAGCGCTGGCGTCATAACACAGATTTTTTATTGGTCAATACGGCCGAATGTGTCGATGTGGACACAAAATGGGGCACACCAATGAGAAACATGAGCTCGAGCGCGCCAACGTTACTTGCAATAACGACTCAAAGGTTGTGTGTAGTATTCACACGTACACCACCCACATTTCTGCGATTGGATGAAAACGGAAGCTGTGTAAGAGTGTGTGTTCTACTGAACTGATAGTATCCGAAAAGGTCAGTCGGTGTCATTTAGGGGTTATTGGCAATTCGGCTCTGAAGCACACTCAAAAAATTTTTCATCCTTTTTTGTCCCTCTCAATTAAATAAAACAAAATGCTGCCACGTTTCGTAAAACCGACAATCACTATTGCTCAACAAGGAGCCAAACAATTGTCAACTAGCACTCAAGTAAGGAATAATTATTGTTGTATGATTTGATTATCAACTCATCACATTTTGTATGATTAACCTGTATTCCAAATCGTACTCTGTAATTTTCTTTCATTCTCTCACATTTCAAAGTTTATCACAAATTATCTCTTACGTCTCCATTCTCTCGCGTTCGAAATTCCCGTGTGCCAATTCTATTCAATGCATTATGCAACGATTTCAAAAACTACATGTTATCATTATATGAATAGAAGGAAATAGTCCAAGGTTATCGTATTTCCACTAACGCTATCCTAGAACTGAATGATTTTCTGATAAATGTAAAATCTAGCATCAAATGTTTCAAGTGAGAACAATTATTTAGGAACAGGTTCTACGTTTTTTTTCTTTCACGTTTCTAAAAAAATCAACGTGAACATTTTTTTAAATTTCGAGAAAGCAAAGAAAAAAGTCACTAGATCAATAATAATTTCATGTGTTTCATTTGTTAATTCGCTTTATTTTAGCGCAATGCAAAAGTTGCGGTTATGGGTGCTGCTGGCGGCATTGGTCAACCATTGTCGCTGCTTCTCAAGCAATCACCTCTAGTGACAGAATTATCACTCTACGATATTGTAAATACACCAGGAGTCGCTGCTGATTTGTCGCACATTGATTCTCACTCAAAGGTGAAGGGTTACACTGGTCCTGAACAACTCAAGGATTCACTTCGTGGTGCTCAAGTAAGTCAAAACTTTATATTTTGATTTTATTCCCAAAATTTTCATTTAAACATATTTTAAAATTAAAAGGATTTTCTGCTATAGGTGGTAATAATTCCTGCTGGTGTACCACGAAAACCTGGAATGACCCGTGATGATCTTTTCAATACGAACGCATCAATTGTCCGAGATTTAGCAATAGCAATTGCTGAAGTTGCGCCAAAAGCATTTGTTGCAATTATTTCCAATCCAGTTAATAGCACGGTCCCAATTGCCAGTGAAGTTCTCCAAAAAGCCGGTGTATACGATCCTAACAGGATTTTCGGTGTAACAACATTGGATATTGTCAGATCAAATGCTTTTATCGGTGAAGCTAAGGTAATTCATCAGATCAATATGAAATTATTCAGTGTTGTAATCTCGAGAATTTCTATTGCGCAACATTTACAATTGCGATAACGTAAATTCTATACCATTCACTGATTACGAGTCATTATCGAGTGTAGCACACACATTGAACTGAATTGATATATTCTAAACTATTTTGGTTGAGCAGGAATGCAGTGTTGTATAATGAATTATAATTTATTCACAGAATTTGGATCCACAAAAAGTTTCTGTGCCAGTGATTGGTGGTCACAGTGGTATCACAATCATTCCGGTAATATCACAAGCCAAACCGAGCGTATCATTCCCTGACGCTCAGTTGAAAGCACTTACCGAACGTATTCAAGAGGCTGGAACTGAAGTTGTTAAAGCTAAAGCTGGAACTGGCTCTGCTACACTATCAATGGCTTATGCCGGTGCTAGATTCGGTTTCTCTTTGATACGAGCACTTAATGGCGAGCAAAATATCGTTGAGTGTGCTTACGTCAGGTCCAATGTGACTGAAGCCAAGTATTTCTCAACACCGGTTCTTCTTGGCGTAAGCTTCTTTATTAGAAATTTAAATTTACAATATTTAATTTTACAAATATTTTTATTTGTTCTTATTATTTTTTTGTATTCTAGAAAAATGGAGTAGAGAAGAATTTGGGTCTTGGTAAACTTAGCGCATTTGAGGAGAAATTACTTGCAGCTGCGATTCCGGAGCTGAAGAAAAACATCCAAAAGGGCGAGGACTTTGTTAATAAGAAGTAAAGAAAAGAACGCAAAATAATGTAAATAAAGACGACACACAACTCAATAGAATGTTGAAAATGTAATGACTTCATAAAAGATTGTAACGTTTTCAAACAAGGAAATGTATTGAACAAAAAGGAAAAAGTAATTCCCCATCCAAAATTTCACCACAAAGCAGAACAGTACCGAATTTTATGAAATTAGTATGAATCAAATAATTGTTGAATAGATCATGTAAAGTCAATAAATGGAACATTGGGAACGTTCTGTATAACGGATATATATTTTGTTATTCTCTTATTTGTGTTTGTTCGAATTGTATGTGTTTCATTTCATGGTAGAAATTTCATTGCGAATTCAAAACAAAAGTTGTTTACACTGCTATAAATAGGTCATAAATACTTTGAAGAATTGAATGTAGCTACACATGTGTCTTGGTCATGTCACGCTCAGTGTTCGTACAAAAATCCTGTAGACAAAGTCGTTACAGCAAAATTATCTGCTATAGTTACAATTTTATATTTAATTATTAATATTCTCACATGGATGCTACGTGGGCCAGGAAGTGATTCGGAATTTATTGGACATATTCTAGTTCACCCGGTCTAATAGAAGAATTTTGGAAGGAATAAATTTTAAATATGGAAAGTAGCGTGCTCGGAGAAACTACAATTTACACAGTAATCAATCGATCTTCTTGTTCCGATTTATCCATGATGGCTGATGAAGTCGGACAGGAATGTAGTGATGAAGTCATGAATTTTTCATATAATGAATTATTCCCTGAACATATTCTGTGTAGTTCCACTGAAAAAATTTCCTGCATGGAGTTACTGAGTCCTAAATTTATTCCACGTACTCCAAAATTGAAATTAAACTTTGACATTCCCGAGAATATTTCGAATACTGATGAAACTAATGATGACGTTTATTCCAATGATGGAGAAACTGACGGAGAAAATTTCAATTTAAATTCCAAAATAACTCGTCATACATTGCCTACTTCAAAGCAATTAGAATTAATGGAATCAAATCAAGGGAAGCATTCAAAAATTGACATGAGGCAGCCAATGCCATTTTTTGTTAATAATAAATTACGCCATAGCAAATTTGACAATCGGACAAAGCAATTTTATTGTCCGGACATTAAATCACCATCGAAAAAGTTAAAATGCGACATTGATAGGGAAGTTGAGGACGCTGTAGAGTCTGTAAGCGACACATCACCAGCAAGAATTATTATTCCTAATTGTGATGATGACATAATTAATAATGTGAGTTCAAAATTTTTCAATCTTCATCATCAATTTGAGTCATTATTAATTTTTCAGAAGTTTGAGATAAAAGTTTCAATGAATGAATCTTCAATTAATCAGGACTATTCATGGACGGACAATACGTCATCGTTGAAACTCCCATGGTGGAGAGTTCCATTAGTTAAATGTTATGGGTTCAGTAACTGGTTGTCAAATATAATATTCGAATTGATAAAAACAGTAAAATATTTATTCGTTCAAATTATCTATAATTCATCATCAATAAATGTGATATGTAGTTTTATTAATTCATGGAAGAAATTATTGTATTTTTTTTACCAGAATTTCCAGCGGTTTTGTAAACTTTTTGTTTCAACGTCAGAATCCGTAACGATAAAACGTACTGAAGAATCAAATGACAATACAACTCAAATAACAACTGTTATTCATGCGGAAAATGAAAAAATACTGCTGGCATTCACTGAAAAATTCAACCAAATGACGCAGGAATTAAACAAGGTGAAAATTAATAAAAGAAACAATTTATTCACTTTCTTTTCTGATTGCAAATAAAATATTGTTACACAGGTTCATCAGTTGAATGAAACCACTCTGTCAATACTGAAAAGTGAACTTGACATCTTAAAAAATAACACTACCAAACTTGTAGACAATAATGATACTTTGACAAGCGATTTAATAGCCTTGTCAAAGAAATTGAATGAAATAATTCAAATAAATTCCGCAATTCCATCACGGCTTGATGGATCAGTACTGACTACTCAAGCTCCACCACCACCTCCGCCGCCGCCTCCTCCTCCTCCACCGCCACCACTACCGCCGTCTTCCCTTTCATCATCCATGACTCCGAAATCTCAAAATCGCAATCGATTTTCAAGAACACCAACGAGAAAGTGTTCTACTCCACTGACGAATAGCCGCCCAATGATAACTGTTGAAGATCTTCTCAAAGTAACGCTGAAAAAAGCTCCACAAAGAAACAAGGTAAAATGACAAAAATAATACCTAAATAATTATTCACGCGCCAGATTAAATTAATTATGTTTGCGTTTTTTTTTTCTGCTTTCTTTAAATTATGTATTCAATTTAATTAGGAAAACAACCCAAGGAGTACTGCACAAACCGCACGTGGCCCCGTTGTATCCCTCGACATGTTGCGCAGCGTTAAATTGAAGTCCGCCAGACGTAGTAAAAATAATGCAGATACAAAAAATGTAAGATCACCACATCGTGCATTCAAGGGCCGTGGAACACAGAGTTTTAGTCTCTCTCCAATTATGGTAGGAGCTGTGAGTCCTCTTGGCCGAATTCTCAAGCAGGTGGATAATAGACGGGGATATAACAAGGCACTAATGAGTCCAATGCACAGCGACAATGACTTGACAAAGGACAATCCAAGGCAATTTGATGTGCCACGACCGAGTAAATCATTGCATACTATTCTTGTGTAGATCACAATGTTTTTTTTTTTGCATTCTTCTATTGAAATGTATATCTATTGAATGGATTTGACTTTGTTTATAATTAATGAACAATGTTTGAGGAAGAAGTACTTTTAAATTTATAAATGTAATGAAAAGTATTATCGATAAGAGAAAAATTAATTGAGATGCCAGTTGAAGTACAGAGATTTATTCAATCAGTTTATTATTTGTTTTTACTTCAGTATTCATTCGGTTGAGGCTTTTACAGTGAAGTTAGATAAGATGTATTTTTTTCTATATTTGTGGTTCCGACAATTATTTTTAAAAGGCAATAGTAGATTAAATTGTTCTCAATCGAAATTGTTGTCATTTTGTAATCATTATCAATTTCTCCGTATTTTTTCCTGTCTTCATTCAATTTGTGTGTGATGACTTCTTGAATATTTGTAAGAAAGAAAAAAGTTATCGTCAAAAGAAAGAATTACGATACTAATTGGTTTTCTTTTATAACCATTGGTATATATTCCTTGTGGCTGTGGTCTTGTTTCTTCGTAGATAATGCAACACCTGACGCTCTCCTGCCTCCATCATCTCTTTGATTACCTCAATTTTCTTCTTTTCTATTGCAAAAGTTTAATCTAAATTATTTCATCAAATTTTACCCACAAAATCTCTTAAAACTATATTTCTTTGTTTCTTATTCAATTCTTTATTCTCTTACATAACGAATTCTTGAATATTAATTGTTTTTTTCTTTTTTTTTTTTACGTGTATTCTTTGCAATATATTCATAACATAATTATTCAATATTAATGATATAATATTCGCATGAGAAGCACAACAGAATCCTTCTTTACCGCGTATACGTGTTAGAATTTTTTTAAATAAAAAGGAAAGTCTTCAATTGAAAAATAACGAAATATATTCAGTCGTCGCCGTAATAAAAATGAGAATATCCCTACTTGGCTTAATAGTAATATTTATCTATATAAATTGTTTGAGCGAAAATTCAATTGAAAAATGAAAACAAATTCATCGCTGGGCTTGTCATATCAATATCGATTGGCAACTGAAAGATTCGTTACAACAGACTGAAAAATTGTGGACAAGGAAATTCTAAACTGACCAGACGAATGCAGAGGCATGAGGGAGGAGTGAGATCGAGAGAAAAAAATGGTAAAAATGAGAGAAAATGAGACACTGAGTGTGAGAGAAAATAATGGACATGTAAAATCGACAAAGTAAATAATGTAAAGTGATTGCAAAAAAAAAGCCAGAATACAGAGAGCTGTTTATTCATCTGTTATTAGTTTTGTCATACCACAGCTACCGAATACAGTTCACAAAAAGTGGACGTATGCAAACGTACATTCAAAATTACAGGCGTGTTTTTTTTTTTTTTATGTCATCTCATTATTATCATATTCTTTATCACCATCATCATATTTTTGTTGTTCATCATTATCTGATAATTCCGCATCGCTTTTTTCGAACAGTGTGAATATGAAATCGCAGAAAACAAGCTTCTCTATATATCATTAAATGTTCAGAACTTTTTTTTTTGTTTTCACACTTTGGTGATGATTTTCATTATCATTTTGTTTTATAATTGATTTTTTTCTGTTGACAGACAATGTGCGACACATCCATTTTGCACGAAATAGCAAGAAAAAGAATGGCATGTCATTGGAGTGATAAAATATGGCCAGACACATTGATTCAAAAAAAAATTTAACATTTCCACTATACAACTATCTCATCATCATAATTTCATTGATTTGTTTTTTCTTGTCTTTGGAATTGATGAGATGAGTTCATTTCATTGCGGTCTTTCGGTTTCTTTTTTTTTTTTTTATTTTGTATCAATCTAAATCACGCGAATGTGCTTTTGCTTACGTGATATAAATAAAATACCCACCCTCTGCCTTTTTGACATGACAATCAGAGAGGTGAACGCGCGCGGTAAAATTGAGAGAGATTGCTCCGTAGCAAGCTCTATTATTTTCATTTCTTTCCTTTTTCTTCGATTACAGGAGCTAAACTAACAAATACCGACGAGATTGATTTTTATTTATTGCGTTTGCGATACTTAAATACTATTCTCATGTGGTTTGTTTTATCTCAATCATGTATTTGATTTATTTTTTCGATCATTTATCTGCCGTTTTTTTTTTTTTCCATCTCCAAATTTAAATGTATCAATACTTTTGGTTGTTTTCATTTCATTTTCTCTTTTTTTTTTTCCTTCATGTTAACAAACGTTTGTTGGAGAGGTTGAACGTTGTAAAAATCACTGATTGTGTGGGAGGGTGTGCGAAAATGAGAAGGGGGAGCCTCGTACGTTCGTACTTGACAATTTGAGAGTCGCGTGAGGAAACATTTTCTTATTTCTCCCTTTATTTGAGCGTTTATAATTCATGAAATTTGGATTAAAGAAAATCATAATCGATATATACACATATTTGATATATATATATTGCATATTAATGTAAAATTTATTAATATTTCTTAATTCATTAATAAGCCTGAACAGTCCAAAACATAAGTTTGCAAATAGTGAAAGAGATTAATTCAAATTGGATGTAAAAAAAAAAAAAAAATTTGTCTTTTCTTCTCGTTCGTTTCAAACTATCTATCTAAAAGAAATTGGATACTAGTTTTCAATAAATGAATGAGACAATTGGTTTTCATTTCTTAATAATTAATAATTAAGCAAATCACACTATTAAATGCTTCTTCGCGCAAAATCTCACTCTGGCTGGTACAAGTGCATGGATAAAATTTCATTTTTTTTTTAATTCATGATTTTTTTTCATGTGTGTACATGTGTATTTATGTTTTATGTATGTATGTGTGCATCGACATACCAATATTCTGTGTATATATCTGCATGCAATTTTTTTTTCTTTGTTCGATTAAATGTCTTTTTGACGTACAAGATTTTACAATTTCACTGAATCAAATTTTCTCTCATTTATTATTTCGTTCCTTAATCTTTATTTTATTATAATTGAGTTGATTATTGAATTCGAGTTATAACGTCCATACGCACATTTCTTTCACCCCTTCAAAAAGAATAAGACCCCACCTGAAAATCATTTGTAATAATTTTTTTTTTCCACTTCTCCCTCTCAAGCTTTTTCGAGCAATTAAAAATTTTTGTTTTTTTTTTCTCTTTATCGCGACCCACCCTCCCTCTCATCGTTCCCCTGAATGGTATTACTTTTTTGTTTTTATTTCATTTTTTTGTTGCTTAAGAGTTATTTAAGAGTTTGTTGTTGTTGTTGATGTTGTTTATTTAATTTTTTTTTTGTGTCTCAATTTGTATGCGCAAATAACACTCACTGAAACTAGAGTTACGATACATCCTGATCGTCCAGATCCTGTGTCTGTTCTTTCTGTTCACCTTCGCCTACAAGAAAAAAAAAAAACCTCGTTTTCAATTGAATATAAAATATGGAACAGGAAATTGATGAATTAATAGATTTGATTGGAATAAAACACATACATAATAATATTTGTGTATATTTTTTGTGTGTATGGCAAACTTTTGGGATTATGGAAAATCAGGCTGTGGAGATATTAAAAAGTGGTTTTAAAGGATGAGCATCAGTGTCATTGGAAATTTTATTATCATTATGTTGATGGTTGCTCCGTTTCAGATTCTGAATATTATAAGAATCAAAATATATTTGTTTTATTCCACAAATCAATCAAATATATATATATTGGCGTTTTAAACTTTTCTCTTCATCAACACATACCATCACCCTGCATATCCGAGGTCCATAAAGTGAGGTTGTCCCTGAGAAGTTGCATTATTAACGTGGAATCTTTATAGCTCTCCTCGGAGAGGGTGTCGAGCTCGGCGATTGCGTCGTCAAATGCGGCCTTTGCCAATCGGCACGCTCTATCTGGACTATTTAATATCTCGTAATAAAATACAGAGAAGTTGAGGGCTAATCCTAAACGAATTGGATGAGTTGGAGGGAGCTCTGTCATTGCGATTTCGCTCGCCTCTTTGTACGCTATTAGAGACTTTTCCGCTGCTTCCTTTCTGTCAGTGCCAATTGCAAATTCTGCAAGATAACGGTGATAATCGCCTTTCCTGTAAAATATTCAACCATTATTAATTTAAATCACGTGAGATATTGTAAAATTAATTAATGAGAATTGAAAACAAATTTTTTTTCTTACATTTTGTAATAGAAGACTTTAGATTCGCCCGTCGAGGCGCAAGGAATCAAATGCTTGTCCAATACATCAAGTATATCTGCACATATGTCCTTTAGTTCTTTTTCAACTTGAGATCTGTATTGACGAATCATCTCTAGCTTCTCCTCAGCACCCTTACTCTCCTCTTTCTGTTCAATGCTAGATATTATCCGCCAGGAAGCCCGCCTCGCTCCAATAACATTTTTATATGCGACTGAAAGCAAGTTTCTCTCCTCAACGGTTAATTCGACATCCAAAGAAGCCACCTTCTTCATCGCCTCCACCATTTCTGAAAATAGAAAGGAGAAAAGAAAAAGGATTAAATCCGTCGATGTGAGAAAATTCACGTCATATTTTCTATTTCTATATTCAAATAAAATAGCTGCAAATTGTTTATTCAATTCATCTGTAAGGATATTAAAAGAAGAATTATTCTTCCTCTGTATCGTCGTTTGAATTCATAGTTAGTATCGTGATTAAGGAAATATAGGACGAAATTTATGTAATGAGGCTGAGAATTAGTATGAAGTTGGTATAGAAACTGGCGTTATACAGGAACAGAGGATGGCGGGTTGCAGATCAATACTTTCCTTCAGCTATGACCTCCCTTCTCGTTCTCTCGGTCTCTCTCTTTTGCGCCGGCCCGTTTTCACCCCCTCATTCGGCCCCCACGGATTTTATGCGAGCACCCTCTGCCGTTTCTCTCTCAACCCTCAAATTTAACCAACACCCTCTTGACTCCCCTCCTCACCCATTCGTCTACCTCTCTTTCTGCACCTACTCTAGCCACGATTATATAAAAATATTTTGTGCCCTTTACGCGCGCCGTTCTCTCATTCTTTTTGCTATTAATAATCCCAACACTTTTTTCCTTTTTTTATTCTTTTTCTTTGCCTTTTTCATTTCATTGTTTCTGAAGATGCGCTCGAGTAACCGCAAAACGTTAAATACTATATATTTTTTACTTGTTGTGCTCGTTTTTCTCTCTGTATTTTGTTGCAAATGGATTCTTTTTTTTTTTTGTTTCAATTTTTCAATATTTTTTTTTCTCCTCTTGCAATTTTTTTATCATGCACGGAGGCGTACTTTGTAAGTCTATTGAATGAATTGCCAAGTCTGAAGTTGACTATTCAATGTAATATGTCATTACAATATCGGTGTATTGTTAAAAAATTACGATGCAGAAATGATTAATGCAATGAAGTCAATATAGTTACGTGAAAAATCATGTCCACATACATACATTAATAATAGGAAACACATGTTACATATATATTTTCATTACTGATATTGATTCCCGCATTGTGTTAACCCACTATCAACGAGGATATAATAATAAATTGATAGTTTTATGAAAAACTCTCTATATATAATCAATTATTTCCTTATTTCATATATTTTATCGTCAAAAAATTCATTCAAAACTATACACATATATATATATATATATATATGGGCGTGAAATTTTTCTATGGGGACAAGAAAATATCAGGTAGATGGAAATATGACAAAGGTTTAAGGCCATCTGCAATTTTTCCCATGGTCGGGATTTCTCAAGGCCGAGGTCAGACCAAGCCGTATAAACGGAAGTGAGTTGAAGACAGCGGTGTGTGTGAGAGAGACAAAGAGAGATAGCAAAAGTGAGAAAACGAGAAGGCGCGCATAACGCTCTACTACTACGTTGTACGTAGTAAAATTCGCCGCTACCGCTTCCCACTGCTTTTGCTTCTGGTGGCAACCCCAGAACGGATTGGGTGTTTCCATATTTTTCACCTATGCGTCATCAACCAGGGTGAAGGAGGCAGTCCAAAATGTATATTCAACTATAAATGAAGTTATCTATCATGCCTTGGTCGCGGTCGAAGCACGCCTAGCAACGTCGTACCCAAGGAACTCGTGTCGATTCTCATGACACGAGAGAGAGCTAGCGACACAGAGCAAAAGAGAGAGAGAAAACGATAGATAGAGAAGAAAGAACGAGCAAGAGCGAGCATGGAATAGAAGGAGATAGAGAAAGAAAGACGGAGTCCATCAGATGCCACACCGAGAACATTCTACACGCGTGGTGAATTCTTTAAGAAAATTTCTTTCTCTTTTTTTTTTTTACTTCTTGTCCATTTGTTTTCTCGAGGTTAACAGTGACGCATAACGAAATTGACTATTCGATTAGCCGGTATCCGTTTTCTCTTCATGCAATATGACTGTACCGTCACATTTGACGTTTCTCTGATGCATTAACTCTTCGTCACTCTCTCCCTCTCTCTTTTTACTACCCTCTCTTATACCCTCGCCCCTTGTTTCTACTCTATCGTTATTTCTCTCTATGTATGACCACCTCACACGCACTCGCATTTGGTGCCTTTATCCCCGTCATTTTAATATACACCCCAATATATTTCTTTCTCTCTCTCTCTCTCTCTCCCTAATATACCCTCAGACGCCTCGGCATTTTCATCAATCGTCTACCGATCGAGTTATTTGGGCGTTTTTTCTCTCTTTTTCCTCCAGTTTCAATACGCCCGTTGGTCTTAAGAAATTTTTTTCCCTTTTCACGCCGAATATCGACATGAAATGCTTCACAGAATTTAGTCGATTAATAATCACAAAAACAGGAAGCAGTAGCACACACATACACACGCAGGATTTAAATATTGTCTGTGTGTTGTAGATGAATACAAATTTCGTGGATGCATTAGAAAAAATTTGAAAAAAAAAAAAAAAAGAAAAAGAAATTTTGATTGTCTCGCACATATTCAGGAAACACGGGGTGCGTCTCTATACCGGACATACTTATTCCAGCAAGATAAATATGTGCTCACCATCGTAGCGCTCCGCCTGCTCGGCAAGCTTCGCCTTGTAGACGTTGTCCTCCCGCTCCGACATCCTCGATGTTGTTTGATTAAAATACGGTGCCGATTAATTAACGAATATAAATTCGGATTAATGCCGGACGACGACGACAAAGACGCACCGGGGTTACGTGGTCGATTTTTAACTACGAACGACTTTTCAACGGACGGCTTGTTCGTACTTGCGCCGCTTGTGAGAGCTCACTGACTCAAGATGGCGGCGCCCGCCAACAATCGAAAGCAGTTCCTGCGACGGTAAGAGAGGCGCAGAATCCCACCAATACAAATGTATGTATTCTGTATATGTATATATAGAGTCGTGTATATACAGATCCTCCACTCTCGTATCGAGCAACACCAACTCTTGTGTATCACTCCGCGCGTCGGTGTGTGACGTCACGTTTTTATCCGGTGAAATGGACGAAGGGGAATATCGCCAACACCTGCCGAAAATGTGCACGCAATTAATGCCAATATGAATATGTACTATTAATTAATTATGATTGTATGTTGAGGTTTATTAATATAATTTTTTTTTATTATCGATATTATTTAATATTTATTTATGACAATATAACCTTATTTTATTTCTGCAAAGTTCTGAATGTTTCAGGACATGCACGCGAATACAGTCGCGAATGACAATTGATTGATAAATAAAAAATGAATGCGTTTTTATATAGAGATGAAGAACGAATGTGTAAGGACACAGACAACACACGTAACGATAAATTCTGGTGTAGGTTTGTGGGTACGTCTGTGTATGTGTGTGCGGTTAAACCTTCGTCTTCCGGGATTGTCGCTGGAAAATTTGTGACGCCGGTTTTGTAGGTATAGAAAATAGGGCGAGAAATTTTGTCGCGCGCGCGACGTGTCTCTGGAGAAACTAGCGAATTTTATTGGATAATGCAGTAACCCTATGAAATTCAATTTTCGTCGGCCATGTTGAAAGCGCGGTAGTTCAAACTTGAGCTGTTGGAGATTTTTCTTATTACTGGACGAAAATGGGGACTAATTTCAGCTTCTGATCTAATGGATACCAATATTTTTTTATAATTCTACTTGCGAATGTTACGTCGACCTTCTTCATTATGATAATTGAATTTTTTTTACCTTTCAGTTACTCACAATTGTGTAATCATGTCGATCACCACGCCTGGAATATTTTGTTGGGTCAGAATCTCAATGCTGTACAAGCTAAACTATTGATTTCTTTTGAGCCAAATTTTATACATAGTACGTCGAAAGATTGGTAAAAATATTTGAGATAGGAACGTGCCCTAATTCATTTCTTCACAAGTAAATTCTACATTCGATAGTACCAAAAATACATTTTAAATCATATTAATTTCATACTACAGTTTATTGGATTCTTTTCCAAAATTTTGAATACAATAGTTTAAATTGGCGAATGTGCTCATTGTTTTTCTTTATTTTCAAAGCATCAAATTGCATCTAATTAGTTTCTCTTTCGCAGAATACATTGATTCCATTAACAAATTCATGACCATCCAATCAATACAATATTTCTTTTTGTTCTTTTAAATAAATATCTGACATAAAAAATCATGAAAGATCGTTGCTTGATTTTTTTTTCTTCTGTATATAAAATGTACATTTTTTATGAATGTTCCATTCAGGTGACACAGCAAATGTAGTATTCTTCATAATTTCATTAGAATATATTTGTAATTATTTGATACCGTACGATGTACAAGGAAATCGGGAAAATTCAAGAAGCATTTGATGAGTCTTGTGGCTTTTAGTAAATAGTGAAGCACTCTACCAGACATTGAAAATCAGTTGCGAATTAAATTCCTGTCCGGCAACAAGATATCATTTTACGATATGTATCATTTTGCATGTTTCCATCGGGAATGAATTTCTATATTGAAGATTTTAGATGTGTCACCTGAAATAAATATTCACAACATTTATTCGCGCATACGTTATCTTTTCTCACACATTCGTTCAATGGCAATTAGAAAGACGCAACATGAAGCTATTTAATAATTTATCATTATTATTTCATATGGTTTTCTTACAATTTATTTAACCAATCGGCCTTGCAAAAAAAAAAATCCAAGTTACGAATGAAATAATTATGTTGTACTGCCGATTTTTTATTGGAATAAAAAACGATAGGCACTTATGAAAAAAAAATTTTTTTCCCGATCTCATAGTTTAGCGAATCAACAGCTACAAAAATTGCTACACATACTTTCCTTTCTTTTCTTTTTTTCTCCACACTTCTTTATATTCATCGCGAATTCAACGACAAAAAAAGCGACACTGTTTTTATTGTACTTGAAATATTGTTTTGCAACAAAGCAGCGATGTGGACGTTCACAAAATTATCATCTGATTGTACAATTAATTCTCGAGCAATTTTTTTTTTGTTTTCGCGCTGTAACAATATCATTGCAGTAAAACGACATTTCAATTGCGTGAGCTTGATACGCTAGAAAAGCATGAATAATCGAGGCATGAAAAATATTATAAATCATAGTTGATATTTTTTTTTTTTTAACTTTTTCTCGTCTTCTTTTGTTTTATATGTAATATTTTTATTTCAAATAATTTCATTAACCATTTATATACCTTTCATTAATTAATTTGTATTTATATTTTGTTTACAGATAATATATATCATCTTTTTGTTGGTAACCGACTATTAAAAGTATAGTACAGCCTGGAACTTAATATGAACAGCTTTTTATTTTTATTTCAATTTTTTTACGGCAGATCGTGGATTGCTCATTTTCACTCAGCTTTGATGGTATCCAAAACAATTTTTCTTGAGCTTGTGTTTGTCTGTATGGTGTTGAATTTGTATTCATGAATAAACAACTTTCAGACCTTGCGAATAATTTAGTTGCCCACTAACTTCAATGAAAATAAAATAACAGGTCATCTCGCTATCATATCGTTGATATGTATATAAAAGCTGATAATTCTATTACAATATATTAACTATATATATATGCGCATCAACGATTGGTATAAGTGGACAAACAAGTTGAAAAAAAGTAGATCTTATTGAATGTAGTGTATGTAAAGGCGATGTTGAGCCTCATTTAATTTGATACCTTTGGAAGCTCACACGACCTGTTTCTAGTTCGAATACATTATGTTTCTTCGTTTTTGTTTCGTGATTTTAGCCCGTTGTTTTATTTTCTTATTTCCATTTACTGTGACTACCACTGGATGTTTCGAAAATATTTATACACAAAATTTCTTAATTGATTAAGAAAACAAGAACTGACCCGTAAAAAGTATGCCTGCCTTTTTTTTACAGTTGATGAATTTTTTTTTCTTTCAAACAAATTAAATTGTATATTGAATTGTACAAATTGAATACCGACAACTGTCCGAGCAATGGATAAAATCTTGTTATTTGACAGAAAAAAAATATATATATATATATATAAATCTTCACTTTCATGTATGTATATATATATATGCTTTCCAATTGTGAAAAGGATCTCTACATAAACATCAGTTCTATTAAAAATGATGACGTGGTTTTAAAACAATTCAAATCTAGCCACGGTATTAAATTTTTGCAAGTGGAGAGTCATATTGATGTATGTTATTGCTGTAAACTAGAATATATTCGGACACCGTGACCAATCGCCTCTGCTCTTGCAATCCCAGTATTCATGATTATACGTATGACACAGACTGTCTGTGTACTTATCTTCTTGTTTTGTAAACCAAACTGGCTCATAGCCGCGATATGGAGATCCTAAAAAAATCAATAAACAATTATAAATGATAATAAAATCCAATTTAGCTAGTTATTTAATTAAATCAATGAGGAAACTAATGCGATAAAGAAAAAGGGGAAAATAACCTTGCTCTGCAGATTTTTCTGCATCATTTTCGCGTGCGCGACGAACAGTTCTTTGTTTCTCTTCTAATCGCAATTTTTCAACATTCGCCTCGTCCCAAAGTCCATTTTCCATTAATCTTTGATCGGGTCTTAATCGTGAGTCTGTTATGGCTATTCCCTCCTCTTCTTCATTGAGTTGCGATGCCAGTTCAGTGAAAAAATAATACTTCTCGCAGTCTGGACTGTAATAAATAAATATTCCCAACAATTAAATAGAGAAATTGACTTTGTGTCTCTATACAATTGTGATCTGGAAAAGTAACAAATACATACGGAGGCATTCGTCGTTTCCATGCGAGTGTATACGGTCCAGTTTTATACACAGGATTGTCCGGGCTGCCCGAAGAACTGATAACGGGTGCAATTTCAATTTTTGCATCCCATGTACCCTGTATCACCCATTTGACTTCTTTATTTGCATTCATTACAACTCCCTTGACTTTTCGTTGACTGTCACGCGAAAAATACGAATAGGGAATGTATTTCAGATGACATTTGGTACCATCCGTGTGGTTAATAATGTCCATATCACCACTTTGATCTACCCACAATTTTCCTACAATGATATTGTGCACCGTGGTCGTGACTTTTCGCCACGTGTAATGATGAGAATTGCCATTAAATTCCAAATGCGCGGTGCCCAATGGAATTACCTAATTATTAAATCGACAAGTGATTATCATGAAATATTCAATAATTCAATTTTACTTGATTCTGTGGTATTTACCTGAAGATATTTCCCACGAAATTTGGAAGCCATTGTGAATTCTTGCCAGCACCGCCACGCTCTGCCCTCGCAAAATTGCGCAAGCATTGGTGGATGATGTGATACTTGTTCTGATATCGCCCGCCATCCGAGATCTTCAGTTCTATCACACTCGTATGTTTCACCGAGGAGTGGATTAAAGGGTTTTCCAGTCCTATCCGCTGTGGTAGAATAACTGGAGACGGTGAACGCTGCTACATAAGCCATCTGTTCGCAAATATCTGTACATTCTGCCGCTCTGTGAATAGAATGATAAAATGAAAATCACAAACTGATAGAAAAATTATTTCATTTTCCATAGACTCGAAAAAATTATTTTCGAATTCTCACCTGTCAAGAATTTCTGCATATTCATAATCTTCTGTGAGACGTTGCAACATACTGAGGGGCTCAGAAAAATTCACTGGCATTGGAATTTTTGATAATTCTTTACCAATACAGTTTTTCATAATACTCCATAAATTTAATGGATAATTTGGCTTCTCTGGTACATGACTTCGGCGTTGTCGCTTACTAACTGTCGTTATCCCGGTGCTGCTGCCGCCATTGTTAACTTGCCAAACTGACTAAAATTAATTAAATAGAGTTAGCAGATGAATGAATTGCAGTGTATAAATAATGAATATACAATGTCCAATTGTACTTTGTCCAGTTCTGTTGTTCTAGATGTTTGTGGTAACGCCGTGTTGTCCGTCACGACGAGAAATGAATCGGCTCTGGATGGATCGTTGCTAGACATTGGTGCTGGATCTCCTTCAGAGCTTGAGCCATCATCACTCCCCTGCGAATCGTTTCTACTTCGTTCTCGTGAATTGCCAGTTGTGCTATTTGGTAAATTCAATGTAAATGTGTCTGACTCTTGAGCATCATAAAATTCAACGTTATCCTCCTCGTCCTCCGATGGCGAGGTATTTGTCGCAGCATCTGTGCATTGAACAAATAGGAAAGAATGAAACAAAATTATTAATAGTGATATCAATACAACAAGAGCATTAACAATAACTACCGAACAACAAAGAAAGAATTATTAATTATTGCCCGTTGAATTTGGAATGACATAAGAAAAAGTTTCGCTTTCATTTTATGACACATAAAAACATTTTAACGATACAATGGCTGTATATTTATTTTCGCGCACATAAAAAAGAAAAACATTAGATAAATATCATCATGCATCGACGATATATATGCGACAATATAAATAGCAGTTATATCACGACACCATCAATCAGATAAATTGTTTCAACTAATTATTCCGCAACACAATTTATTTGCAATTCAAATCTTAACGTCATCACAAAACGAAACAAAGAAATAGGGGAAAACATATAAGAGTCGTACAAGCCGTTTGTAATCAAACAAAATTATTCTCAATTTTCCCAGATTTTGTCCGAAATTCTTGCGATTTATTTATTCTACAATTGATGTTAAACTCAACAAGCACGCAATTGAAATATAATTGGAGAAAAATACCAATATAGGAAACACACGTAAAATTTATAGACGAAAAACACGCGAAATTGGTTCGAAAGAAATATAATAGTTATAATAATAATAATAATAATAATAATAAATAAATAAAAATAGTCCACAAACGCGATTGAAACAAGGCCGTCACTTTTGATAGTCCTTGTGTGCCACACGTCAGATGTCAAACTGAGATGTATGATCTGTCATAAGCACTTGTGTATATTTTTTATATGTATATGGAGTTCGATAAAATTTTTGCTTTGCATTTCGTCGTTCATTCGCGCATTCTGTTCGATTGCCACTGTGATTGGATTAATAATTGATTCATAGTCTAGACTTGCGAGACAAGAAACATTACGTTTGATGACCGTGTGAAATGTCAACCAATTGTGTTGACGTGATTGTATCGAACTGATCGCGCCGTATATTTTTATTAAAACTGATGTCAGCGCAGTCTGGCGAATAAATAATATCACGATTTGCTTGGCGCGAATATTTGAAAATTTCAACGCACCAGACTAGTTGCACGAGCGGATAACACATTTCATACTTACCAAATATATGAAATTGACATCAGAATTATTAAATCGATTAATGGTGGGATATCGCGTGAGTCTAAAAATTCTGTTAATGTGATATTTTTTTTTTTAGGTCGAGCAATATGTTACTAAGTTTATGTCGAATTAAATAATTGAGTTTCATCGATTAATTGAACACTAAATAATCACTATGATGGAGAATGATACGGCAATGACATTATCATTATTCACACTCTAATTTCTTCTGAACAATTTGAGAAAGTTGATTTAGGCGGTATTGATACGTAAGCGAGAATATACAATTGGGGAGAAATTGGTCTTACGTGGAGATCGGTGGCTTCCTGTTGATATTCCAGATGGCAATGCATGCTGAGCAGCTTCTTCTAGATGAGAATGTTGTCTGGCCAATTGCTCGACCATCTTTTCAATACGCACCTTCTGGTCTCGCTCGTGTTGCAGCATTTTTTTCCATTTAGGCTCTTGCTGCTGTGCCAATTGTAAATAATCATTGCTAGTCTGAAATTTGATACATATACGTGATTGGTATTTGTGTGTTCAGTTATTAAACTATATTGATATCTAATTTGGCAGCCCCTATTTTGAATGCAACTTTCGACTGGATCGAGAATAACATTTATCATATTTTTCGAACGATTTCTCCGTTTCACTGACATGATGAAGAGTGAGTGTCACAAAAATTTTGGCAAGTCGACTACTGCTAAAAGTTTTGAATAATGTCATTATTGGATCCCTTACACCAATCATTGCAGCTGCAGCGATACGAAATAATGCGGCATGTTCATTGACGGTTTTTATTTTCGCCACCATGTCCGGACTAGTTGGTTCGAGTGATTCCAGATTATTTAATGCACGTGTCAACGTTGTGCTACGTTTTGATATTAACTCATGACACGTTTGTAAATACTCTAAACGTTCAGTCAAATCTTTAATTATTGATGCATGCTCTACTTTCTGATTATCATTGTCTTGATAATCTTCTTCCTCTTCTTCTGAAACAGATATTTAAAATCAATCAATTTCATTCTAATGATCACGACTCAATAATAGATAAGTTGATTTATTTATAAAACTTTGTTAATTCAAACCTGACTCCATTGCTTGTATTGCTTTCGCTTTCGCCAACTCTAATGCAGTGACCCATTGCTGACGCTCCACTTCAGTTGCTGCTTTTATATGAAATGTTTGTGTGCCACCATTGCTCACAACGAATGTACAGGCGTCAACAGTGTGAATCAACGCACCATGAAGAGATATTGCTCCTCGACATGTGTGTGCCATTTCAGCTTGATTTCTGAACAAACGATATCAACACACGAGTTTCTCTATGCTACTCACCGTAATGATGATGAGAACTTATTCAAATTTTTTCCAACAGATTAATCATTATATATATATAAATATATACATATATATATATATCTATATATATAAACTCATAAATTTTTTTCAGAATCAGTGCCAAGGATAATATATCATACATGAAAAATTACTGGGATAGTTTATAATTTAAATAAAATATTGAATTAGTTTTTATTTGTATAACTATTTTGGCATTTTGGATAAAATAAAAACATAGAATTGACAGATTAGATAACAGTGGCAACGAGGAAAATTGTGTAGGATTTTATATAGGAAGTACAAATAAAAATGCTGCCATTAGATCATGCAATGCATTCCGTGTTCTTCAATATAAAAAAAAAAAGTGTTTAATTATTCTAAACTACATTGAGGTATAAATTTAAACTTTTTTTATCCAATCCGTAGAAAAGTAATTGCATAAATATTCGAAAGAAATAGCTACAAGGTGTTTATAGTACGTAAATTTATTGTCGATTCTAGGAGGAAGTTTAAGTGTTACGTGGAGTTTTAGTGGTAGATATGAAACAATACGTTATTTATTTTCTAGAACGAGGGAAAATTTTTTAAGTGGACTTTTAATAATAAATATGAGATTATATATTATTCATACGACGTATGTATTACCCCTTGCGACGAAACATTATTTTATAAAGACGACCACGTTTTCGATGTCTTGAAAGTAGAACATAAAAAGAAGAAAATTGGAATGTCAAAACAATATCGTGTTGTATGTGAGGGGTAATTGGTCATTAATGGTGGAAAATAGTTGAGTATATTGAAATAAATATGCGAAACAAAACCCACGGAACATTTATAATTAAAAACGCACTGTCGATGTAAATAACTCGAGCCCCAAATTAAATCTAAATATGTCTCTATCATTCACGATATATATAATGTGTATACATTATGCAATTGCTGGTTGTCAACTAAAGCGCCAAGTTCTTGGCCACATATTGCATTCAGATAGGAAAAGACAATGAGGATGAGGAAATAGAGACGGAGACATCGTGAGTAATTCTTTTTTTATTCACGCGATCATTTGCATGTGCAGGAATATTTTTGAATTATTTTTAACGAGCGATGAGGACATTTTGTAGACGGAAAACTAGTAGGATAATAAATTTAACTCTTTGATGGGAAATCAAAGTGAGGAAATGTATGTATAAAAATGTAAACAACCAAAGATCACATCACATTATGAATAAGTTCTTTCATATCGTGAATAGACATCGAATGAAAAATGTATTTAATTAAAAATTCCATTTTTAAATGTCTGCTGAGTTTTTTTTTTTTTTTCGATTTCTTTTTAATTTTTTTACTTACTCGGAGGCTCTGCCAGCCCTCCGCTTGCGTCGTGTCGATATCTTTGGCCCCCCCGTTGGTTCAGCCCTAAACAATCCACAAAACAAATAGGCCCACATTCACTTCTTTATGAAAATTTCTTTGACAACAATTTTTGTTTGATTGATAGATTTGATTGAAATATTTTTTGGCATTTATTCACCAAATAAATATTGGCGCAATCTGATGATAACAATATCTTTTTATGAATTAATAATATGGGACAGTTTTACTACACATGTTGAATACAATGAAATAAATCAGCGGGGAAAAACCAAAACGAGAATGACTATTTATCCTTGGATTTGAAAAAAGTAGTTTGACAACAATTACATTTTCAAGAATTGAATGATTGAGATTGTTAGTACCATACACCAGAACTAAATATGATTTCAATTTGATTCCATCACCTACCCCTGCATGAATGCTATTCCAAAATATTGTGAAGAGACGAAGCATATGAAGCGATTGAACAAAAAATAAGATTGTTACAGGATTTTGAATCGAATGCAATGGACATGTAGTAAATTCGAATAGAACACATATCCCGTAATTATAGAAAACAATTAAAATTATATTATAAATATGAAATCATTAATATTTTAATTATGACAATGACAACTGATAAATTAACAGTTGGCATGAAAAACAAAACACGAATGATGTGCAACTGCGCACATTTATTATTCAAATGGTCAAAAACATTGCGAAAATTGGATGAAGACCCAATACCTATATGATATTAACACGATGAATGTTCACAGGGGAAATAAAATACCGATCATCAAGGATATTTTCAATTCAAAATTATGTCGAAACAAATAATAGCAATAAAAACAAATTTCAGTTGCCACGTGATAACGACACCAACCAGATGCCGACAATTTTTCTTTTTCCACTGACATTGTTTATTTGAACAGCTTTTGAATTCGAAATTTCCTTTTTCAGTCAGCACTCTATTCTCCTCCAACGAAAGATCATAAATAATATGAACAATACACCTCTTCCTTCTTTCGTGCATATCATCGATGAATAATAGTGATAACAATAATAATATAATAATAATTCATCAATAATTTGTTACCAGAGGTTTAAAATTACAAAATAATGTATGTAAATACACTTTTGAGGAATGAAAAATTGTCATCTCATTCAAGCAATATGATAATGACATACCAAACACATATCATAATCATTTTTCATTAATCATAACACGCACATGTAAACATAAAATTTATCAGAAAACTAAAAAGTTCGTCCATACCATATGTCCTTGACAATAAAGAACTGGTGAAAGATGGTAAGATAATGCAGGGAAAAGAAGGTTAAGTTTATGAAATGTATATTAGGTATAGCGTACATGTAATAGTTTGCATACACAATACGAAAGAAAAAATAATAAATAAATAAAGAACGATGAAACACTGAAAAAAAATAATGAATAAAAAACAAAAATATTGGTTGAAAAATGCCACACATTTACAATTGTTACGATAGGAGTTTAATCGTTGTGTTTCTGATTGTAATTATTGACAATTAATTAATATACCTGTAGTATGACAGAAGTCCATTTGACAGAACAAACCATCGTCTTTGATAACCTTTTAGATAATTAGTCCACTTGAATAGCCAACCCTTCATTTCTTGGGCGCCGTGTTGTGGTTTCGGGTCGCCCATTTTTTAACCTTGTTTGTCGTAGTTTTTTCTTTTTTTCTCGCCCGTTTTGATATACAAGTATTGAGAAATATTGAAAAAAAAATAGAAATTTTTTTTTCAACAAGAATTCTAGCACCTATGTTCCTCCACGTTACTAATGAGACCACAATATCCACGTACACGTTTGACTGCTGCTACTGCTACGCTCGGCCGCCATTTTGACTGTCAGCGATATTGTCCATAGACTATGCAGCCAATAGTGAACTGTGTTGTTGTATGATATAAGCAGACAATTTGCCGCCATAATATCTGTCAATTTGAACTGATTCTTCTTATTATTTGGATGATATATTCTGCCCAAATTTTTCCATGTGACAATATATTTTTTTTGTATGTCGTAATTACTCATATTTTTACGTCAATGGCTTATTTAATATAGTTATATAATTTCCAGACACATCAAAGATACAACAATTTTTTAGATGATTAAAAATAATTGCAAACGCTATTTATTTTAGGCCATAACTTTTATGATAGTAATATTGTTTGAAAAATATGTAATCGAAAATGAGTTATGTTGTATAATGTCGGAACAATTTGTTCCGTCAATTTAATTCTTTTCTTTTTTTATTTTCGATGGAATTGAATCAGTCAACAGATCTTTTTGTTTTAATTTCTTCTATGACACCGCATTGTTATGTGGTTTTAATTTACAGTTATAAAATTTTGCTACCTTTTTCTCAAATCATGTTTGACATTTATTCAGTAATACTATCAATTATGTAACTTATAATGAGTCATGTGGGATGATATATTGATACTTTACCGCCGTAAAATATGTCAAGTTGAATTATCATTATGCATTCCTATTCAATACAAGGCAATATGCCAATATTCTTCGTAATGTATTTATGCCTCGTGACAATGCTTATGTACATGGAGAATAATTTCCAACTTTACGTATTTTAATTTCCATTTGAATGCAGTTCGACGTTAATTTGAATAAGAAATATGTATGAAATAATTTTTTTTCCAACAAATTCCCAGAATTTTTATTGAGTTATCTTTTTCTTTTTCGGTAATGACGGAAGAAAATTCTTTCTTCTGTTGACCGGATGTTTGCTATTGAGTACGATCGACGTCATATAGCTCGCATGTATAATCAGGATTATATAAGATAAAAATCATCCATATTACTGAAATTTTTTGAGGTCATATAATTAGATAAACTCATCCATCCATTTAGTCGACCATTTTCAACCATAGTCATATATACAATGAGTTAGATAATCTGATGGCATTTCACATATTCGATCCATTATTGATTATTCAATTATCAATTATTAACCTTACCGATCCCATCTCATATTGAATTGATAATTTCACTTGTATGACACTTAATTTGCACTACTCTGTGAAAGCTCATGTTCTACCTGATAACCAACATTAATCACACAGAAGACGACCTTCAAACGCACTTCTCGTATGTATGCATTTACTACATATACATCAGGCAATACCGAAATTCTAGACTTCGTCAAATGTATGCCATGTATCATTATCGATTCTTTATTACGTAAATAATTTATTCAATTTTACGGTTTATCAATGACCGACCGTGCCGGTGATTTTTTCACATATATTTGTTTCTTCTTTACGCAAATATACTTTTTCCACAAATGCAATACACAATATATACTCCATATATACTAGAATGTCGACTGACTGGTTTTTGAAGAAAAAGTTGTATTTCATATACATAAAAAAACTATCAGTGTGTATTATCATACTATCACCATTTTTTACGACTCGACAATATCTAAAACAATTCGTTTTACATTTATTTACACAACTTATTTCTTTTTGTAATTGTTGCGAAGACATTCATTGAACACACTGTTTTCCCTTATTGGCAAGTGCAGTATCGGACAAACACACACAATCGAATAATTATATCATTGCAAAAGGCGAAAGTTCATATTTGTGAAGTCAATACAATCTTGAACGTGAAGTATACCGTGGGTATTTCGTGCGCAATGTTCTTTCATTGTGATGTACCTCAACGCTCTTTTCCTCGTTTAGCAAACTGCAACATAAATATTCACACATTTCTCTAGTGCAACAATTGCACTAGTAAATGGTGAATAAAAGGAAAAATATAAATTTTTGTGATCGGCAATTAATACACAGTTATTTATACTCACTTCAATGTCGTGTAGGTTGTAAAAATAATATGACGTTAGAGAAATTTATTTTTTCCATCCAATATCAATGCAAACTTCATTAATTAATTCCTGGAAATGGAAAAAGGACTTCCCTGTCGTCAGCATCATTCAGCTAATGTTATTCACCTCAATTACCAATTTAGATCCAAGCGTTTGATGTGTGACCTCTCTATCTTAACTTTCCCCTCTATAAATTTCTACACACATATTGTCACAAAATCATAAAGATTATGCATATATATATATACATCTATACAACCAGGGGAACAATGCGCACTTGGAAGTTCGAATACATATAGCCAGTTATTATGCCTAGCTGATATGACTCCAAGGCAATTAATGCTATTATTATGATTTTTGTTTAGAGTAGGGATATATGGCATGTGTAACTCATTGGCAATACACTCACCGGCAATATACTCACAGTCAGTTTCGAGTCGCTCAATACAAGAATATAAAATCAAACTTACCATCATTGCGCACAGTGATTTATTTCGTTGCTATATATCTGTCCGCACATTGACAATATCAATGTATATATACAAGAATATAAACTAGTTGAATGAAAATTATATAAAATCATACATATTTTTATGTAACGCATGCAATTCATGCGCTTTTTTATTTTTTTCATTTTTATTCGAAGAAATATTTAAGTGAATGTTTTTCCATCATCATTTTCATTATTTATGACAATGATGATGACTGTGAAAACGGAGAAGCTGCAGTGAAGTTATAACAATATTTAAATGTTTGCATTTTTATAAATACCTGGAAGTCGTTTGTGATGTTCATTGACAGAATGATCCATGTGAGAGTTTTTAATTTGACGTTAATTGTTTGTATGCAGTGATCTATGGATCCAATTGTTGATATGATAACTGTTGACACCCTCAACATATGTGATGTTTGCAATTTCTAAATTATTCTCCATACAGTTCAAACGAATTTAATACGCTCAAAAAAATTCTAATCCAACTGTGATTTAAATTAATTGTTTTCGTGATTATTCTCTCTTATCACTCAGCGTGACATTTAATCGGGAAAAATTCTAAAAGATTTTTATCAGCCGTAGGGATCTCGTTTTATCTGAATTCAGATAATTGTTTATGTCGATGTGTAATGAAAATTATTTACTATTCTAAATGCCTTCGTAAATATGTAAAACAAGATAAACTTGGAGCTCAAAAAATAATTCTGCAATGTCGAATGAACATTTATCTAATCTAAACATTAAGGATAAGTTGAATGCCGACGACATGTGCCGAAATAATTATTCCGAGTCGAGAATAACAATGGCAATGAAACGAGGACAATTGAATGAAGAGTCAATTAGTAAACGTAGTAAATCAACGCAAAGTGATAATTGGCAAACAAACTGGCGGCCAGGATCTAGTATATTGAGAACACGACCATTATCAACTGGTGCATATTCAACAAAATCAAATTCAATTGCAAATTATAATCAGTCACTTGCAAATAGTTCAAAAAGTTTATTGTACTCATCGCGCAGTGAAATTATTCTCTCACCAAGTAATCGTACAACTGCCGGTAAATTTGTAGCAATCGATACAACAACAACAGTTCCACCGGGTCCATTCGCCGGCATCAATTCATGTTGTAGATGTTGTTGCTGCAGTTGTAATAACGGCCATACGACAAAAACTCCACAACAAAATGAACATGATGGGCCACAAGGATTATCATGGCGACGACTTCACATGAGTCGAGCAAAGCTCAAGGCAACCGCTACAACTTCGGAATTACTCAGCGGTTTTGCAATGGTGCGCCAATCCTTATACTGATTCATATAGTCGTTTATAGGGAAAATAAATATAATCGTTCTAATTATACAGTCATTTGGCTGGCAATTGTTTTCTCAGAGATATTAAAGTAAAAAATGAAAAAAAAAAAAGAAAAAAAGCGTGTTCATCAACAAGGAATTCTACACCAATTAAAAAGAATACCGCGTTGATTAAATGTTTTTTTTTTGTTTTCCTCGCTCTGTAGATTCCAATTAAATGTTATTTGTCAAAGACAATTTTATAAAAATTATATAGATAAAATCAGCAATGATATAAGAAAAATGAATATCTTTATATGCTGCCCGTGATTATGTTGAATTAATATTTCGTGTATAAAGAATAATTGAAGTGCACGCAACATTGTGGTTCGCATCAATTATTATTACTCTAACTGTTTGATGATATGATATTAAACATGGAAACTTGTTTTAATATTATTTATTTTTTTCCATTTCTATTTGCAGGTTGCGATGGTGGAGCTGCAAATAAATGAACCAACAGCGGTTCCTGAATGGCTATTTGTGATGTTTGCTGTATGCACAACAGTTCTTGTGTCTGTTCATATTTTTGCGTTAATGATAAGTACTTATCTATTGCCAAACGTTGAAGCAATAAGTAAATTACAAATATCACGTTTAATAACTGAATCACCACACGAGCGTATGCGTGGATTTATCGAATTGGCATGGGCATTTTCAACTGTTCTTGGATTGTTTCTCTTTCTCGTTGAAATCGCCATATTGTGTTGGGTTAAATTTTGGGATTACTCATTTAATGCCGCAATGGCCAGTACAATTATTGTTATACCTGTTCTCATTGTATTTGTTGCATTTGCCGTCCATTTTTATCATTCATTAGTTGTTTATAAATGTGAATCGTCTATAAATGATATGGAGGAATTGGAGAGTATTAAAAAAAATTTAGATACTGTTACTGTTAATCAAAGTACTGTTTAATGTAAAATACGTAAATATATTTTGGTTTTTTTGTTGTTTTTCTCATGACGAATAGATTGTTTAGGGCGCGCGTTCAATTGATTGCAATTAATGAAAAAGAAATGAAAAATAATAATAATTAATTAATTATGATTCGCGCTGGAACGTGAACATGGTTTATTACTTTGTTTTTTTTTTTTGCTTTTCTTTTATATAAAAAAATGTACATGGCTGTACACATGCAATTCAAGATTTGCAACAGTACAAGCAAGTGCTCTTAAAATTATCAATTATAATAATTAATAATTACTTTATAACCTATTTAAGATGTACCATTTTCTTCCATGCATTTGTTTTTCTTTGTTGTCAATGGCTTGCGTTTTTTTGTTCTCTGTTTTCACAATGTAGTTGTTTTTGTTTTCTACTATAAGTTGTTTTTTTCTCTTAGCTGTAAATGTACAGACTTTTTAAGTTATAATAATATTTTTTTTTTCCTCTTTTCACTCGGTTTATAACAAGATCAAGGAGTATTTGCGTGAGACAGCAATACGAACAGAATATTCATGATCAATTTATATATATATGTATATATATAATTAATAAACAGTTTCACAGTCTTTACATTTATATTTTTCATGCTTTTTTTTCTTCAATGTGTTTGAGAACATAAATTTATATATCTTTCGTCTGTTAAAAACTCGATAATAGAAAAAATGTGTGTAAGAGTATTTCGTCTTGTGGTTTCGTGTTAAACTGAGGAAAAAAAAATGTTTTGTCTTAAGATAATCGATAATGCGTGAAACTTCATGTTCTGCGTGTTTGTCAGTTTTTTTTTTTTTCGGTGTAAAAAAGAATATAATTCGGAGTGTAAATTCCGTAATTAGCGGAGTACGAACAGAATGAATTATAGAGAAATTATATTTAACTTTCGACATATAAATTTAATTGAAATGAATTGAATAAAAATTAATAATAAATAACGAATTATGAAACTTATAAATTATTGCACAAATCTTGGCATTTGTTCCTATTCGTTTTACTTATAAGATGTCTCTATCATATTTTATCTTTTTTATCTTTATTGTTTCGAGTTTGTTCGCCATAAACTTCAAATCTAGGTACTGAAAAAAATTTCGACGTATGCTTTGGAATATATTATTTAACGTTTGTCTCTTCATTATTAATAATATTCTTTTTTGCGAGACATCATATAATCTTAATTGTCTATATACAATAGTGATAACTCAAGAAATATAATCTTTTTATGGAAAAACTCAGAGTACCAGGAAATTGCAAACTCGTGAGTTCCCTTTTTTATTTAATTTTGAATTAAAAAAAAAAAAATTATATAGATATTATCAATTCGAAAAGAGAGCATACTTGTAGTTATAAATATATCATTTTCACTGATAATAACTTACAATATTGACCGGAAGTTATGAAAAATTAATTGTCATCTATGAATTAAAATAGAAAATACAATTTATTCATTGAAATGACTAAAAAAAACTCACGAGCAAACGCGGCAAGTGGTCACGGACGAGTACGTAGCAGACAATTGTGGATGATAAATAAAATTTTATTTTATCGATCGTTACTTTCGTTCAAATATGATACTATCACTGTTAATCAACTTATTTGAATTCAATGATCATGTTTATTGAAAGTTATAAAAAATTCGTACAGTTTTTTTTTTTTTTAATTAAAATGGAAGAGTTGAAAAAAATTTATGCCATAGAATATTTTTTCGCTTGACCGACAAAATTTTTAGCCCGACATATGTGCGCTGCAGGAATTAATTGACCAAACGTGCTATTCCTAACAATATCGTAGTCTTCATCTATAATGAAATCAGTCTTTTAGTGAAAATTACAAAAATTATATATTTTCATATATATTGAACGGTATTCAAAATTATCCCGTCCGTGACATATCAGCCGGTGGCTTGTGTGCGACTGCAATTTTCTGTCGCATAAAAAAAAAAAGCGTACGCGAGAACACATTCATCATTTATATTTCATTAAAGTAAACGAATTTTCTAATATTATACGAACAAAATATTTCGGTATAAGTTCTTTATTTTTTTATCGCTGGTATCTCGTTAAATTAATTATAAAGCTATAGTGTGTGACATCTCATTCTCTCTCTCTTCCATTCTCGCCCTCTTTCTCCGTCCTCGTGCTCGTTAATAAAAACTTTTAACAAAAAACTCAGAGCATTTCACCAGCTCATATACAAACTATTGTTAGTATAGTATTTACAGAAAACCAAAAATACCTTCTTTTGCCCGATGGAAAATAACAAAAAAATTTTCTCTGCTTCATTTTTCTTTTTATATAAATAATAATAAATTCACAACCAACACGCGCGGTGTTTCTGTTTATGTGATTGACACATATTCTCTCGTTACAGCCCCGGTGGCTCTCAATATTTTCTCATAAATATGCATCTTTGCTCCACATGAATGAATTGTTATAATTCGTCGAAAATAAATAGTTATTGGAAAAAAAAAGAGAAAAAAATTACATTAAGCCAAAAGATGAGGCTCTCATTGTAGATTTCCATTCGCCTACAGATAAACAATATTTCCTTCCCCTTTTCTGTTTTTTTTTTTTTTTTTTCTACGTCAGATAGGAGCACAGATAACTGAGTAAACGGGAATTACTCGATATTTTCACAATTTATACAGAAACTTTCAATATTTCCCTTTTTTTTTTTACATCACATTATACGGAGTGTATACACAACTACGACTACTAATTATTCATTCAATAGAACAAATGAAATGGAAAAAAAAATCGTAGAATAATTGTAATACGCCCTCAGTCTACTATACTCCGCTGTCGTACTATGCGTTTATATTTAAATTAAAAATCAATAATGCATTATCATTACATCTATATGCTCTACACACGGTCGAGTATCCCCGCGGTGCAAGTTTTTTATTTCATTTTTTTTCTTTTTTTTTTTTAGAGTATTCAAACGACAAACACGAAGGTGTGAGTAATTGTGGATGACGATGAACATGTTTCGCATGTTCAGAAATTTATTAGAGAATAAAAGATAATGGAAAGACATGTTGGACGTATGAAAAAAATACGAAAATAAAGGTAAGTAAAAAATAATTTGATGAAAAAAAAAAAAAAATGAGAATAAAAATGATAAGCGAACGTACTTACATAAGAATGACCCTGATGATAATCAGCACGGGTTGTGGAATACGGCATTGACACACGTATTTTTATTTGTTCGTTCTTACAGGTAAAATAATTGGGATGTGCGAGCACACGACAGCTGTCAAACTTCCAAATGTTTCGATGGTACATGAGCTATAAATGGTTCGCTCCACATGCGACGTAAATCCCCCTATAATCAAATTTACAAAACAAAGAAAAATATATATTAAACGACAAATCGAAGAATCAATGGGAAGTTCATTCAACATCAATCATTAAAATAGAAACAACAATACCTTGAGATATGCCATTGTAAGTAATGGCAAAAGCGTGAATGGTACGAGATAAAGGAGAGCGGGTTGGGCTGCTTTAAACACCTCTGAACTAACTGTGGCAGTGAGTAAACCAAGAAAATAACCGATGAGTGAACAATGGAAGTAGCTGATACGACTTAGATGTCTCGGTGGTGGTACACCACTCTCACAACCACCGAGTATCAATTGGCTTTTTTTGTATGCGTCATAGCGCAATACGAAGCATAAGAGAAGTCCGGGCATTACGACATCGCCCAGACCAAGCATTGAAAAATGTCCCGCTTGATGCATCGATGGAAAAACAAGTTTTCCAGGTAATGAGAGCTTAGGTGCTTCTCGCGCGACACCACCTATATGCAATCGTCGTGCAACGAGCCCCACAGGATTGTCCGCAGGACGAGTTGCAACCTGAAAAATAAACGGTTCTCAATTATTTTATCGGTAAAAAATTGCATATAATTAATGGGGAAAAATTAATTGATGTACCTTCACCATCACATTTGTACTGAATATGTACGAGGAGAAAAATACCCAAAAGACATCATAGATCAATAGTCCAGTGAGTAATAATGTGGATACCTTCAGACTAGGTAGACGTACAAATGCTATGAAGGCAACGCACAGGCCCATACCCATTGCATCCATCAATAGCCAATGGCCTGTTAATACCCATATGCATACTATACTCACGCTAAGTGAGAATGAAAGCAATTCAGCGCCTGTGAACCTGCCACAAACGCCAAATGATATTTTATTGCCATCAGAGCATGGTCGTATAATGTATTGGCACATGGGTAAAAGGAGAAAAGCCAACGCCACTGTAGCTATAACTGCAAATAAACGAGATAAATTAGCACAAACATTTTTTTAATAATAAAACGAATGAAAATGATGTTGACTTACTGGCTGTGCAAATTGCAAAGAGCATTTGCATACTGTCAAAGAAGAAAAACATGATGAGTAGAGATATGGAAGCACCAAGAGGTAAACAGAGTGCGTGCATAGTGTCCAAAGTTTGTACACCACCGCCATTGGTACTGTCACTGCTACCGGCTGTGGTAGTTATTCCTGTCAATAAATTTCTTCGTTCTTTCTCCTTCTCCCTTTCTCTCGCCTCTTGTTCCATATTTAAGGATCGAAAACTTCCATAAACGATAAGTAATATCGATATGAGAAATGTCGAAACCCTGGATGAATCCATAATGGAGTAAGCCCTATAAAATGTAAGTCGGAAAAAATTCATGACTATTCTAATATTATGTTAATATCAATTTGAATATTAACAGTGTCATCATCAACTTGGACGAATTCTTAATAGACGTGAATATTTATTACACTGCTAACCACTGATAGTCCACTTGATTAGTGGCCATTGTTGAAAAATCACTGGCCTCACGCGCTCGATGCTATGCGATATAATCGCGTGGCATTTAGACAATCCTTTCAAAATTCCTTGCCATTGGCATCCTAATTACATTCAAGATCATCTGCAAGCCAATCTGTAACATCAAACGTTCCACTATAAAATATCTAAATCAATCAATTCTATTATTTTAATACAGTTATAATTCCGGTTTCATTGGATAACGCACTTTCTGAAAAAAAAGTTTATCTGTCGGCTAGATCGATATATTTAAACACAGAGAAAGTTGTGAAAGACAAAAAAGAAAAATAACGTTGGTTAGTGGAGTAATAATACCAGTTTGAAGATAATAGATTAGAAATTTCACTGCCTATACATATGTACATGAAAAAATATATATATATATATATATATATGTACCTGGATTTATCTACATTTAGCATATCAGCGGGTAAATCTCGACCTGCAAGTACTCCGGTCACCACCTGTAACCAATTAGGAAAATTCCATTTAGCATACAACACACGCATGACCATAAATATAAATAATAGATTTTCCCGATATTATTTGTGAATTATCCAATCGAATACTCAATTATCATTTACATCCGATAATTATCGCTAATTATTTCTAACTCTATTGCGATATTGATATACAATTATATGTTCGAGTAATTATTCTTCAAACACCATGTCACAATGAAAATGAAACAATCGTTGAGTGGAAAAATGTATTTTTCTATGTTGCAGACAATAAGCGGAAATTGATATTGCGAAAATTCTAATAACTATTAAACATCAATTTCATCATTAATCTTGATGAAATGTGTGTTGGATTCGGTAGTGAAGATATATAAGTACTGGTTTACGAGTATATAATCCTTTCTTCAAATTACCGACATGTAATAGAGAAATTCGCTAGGTATCGATGCGTGACGACGCGAACATCAAGATAAGGGATTGTACAAATAAAAAAAAAATGTTCAACTAAAAAATATCAGTAAATTCGTAGATTGTGAAGTAACAAATCATCACTATTATGATAGAGTTAATTCATTGAGATATGAATAATAAAATAATTCATGAAATGATTGTGTGTATTTACGATAAATGTTTTGTATTTTTGTTTGTTAAATGTCGAGAGTGACCATTTCAGTAAACAGATGGATCACGTGACAGTGTACTGAGCCCCTACTTTGAGCTCTCGACAAGAGGCTGTGAGACTGTCGTGTCCCGGATCGTGGAAAGTCGTTACATGACGGCTACACGAGCGTGGGAAAAAGGACAGCTCACCTGCAGGGCGATCCGTAGATAAAATATTCAACAATGAAACTCATTACTTCTTTAATAATGGATTAAAAATAATTGAACTCTTGCGCGATTAATGCCACAGAAAAATGGCGACTCGCGTCTATATACTGAGCGAAAAGGCGGAAAGACTTGTCCCACTATGATCGGTCAACCACCACACTGATTTTACTACACACAGTACACACTCTCCTGCAGGACTCCTCCATAAGAAACACAGTGGGGGTGAGAATTAAAAATAAATTTTCATCAAGTGCGCATGTGCAATTACCATTGGTTGAATATTTACACCTATCATGAACATGCATTTTCATCATATCACAAAGCGCGCGATTTATTTAAATCTTCGTGGTTAGAGGTATGTATGTACGACTATAGGACAGTGGAGAGTGTTGGCATAAATAATTCTGCATTTCTCTTTGTTATTCATTTGAACTATTTATTTATAGAATAAACAGTTGTAATATTTGAACAAGACTGTAAATCTTCGTCGTACTATCCGTAGGCATGGTAATCTTTATCATTCAATGAAAAAGTAATACTACTGTTTCATTAATGTACTGATTCGTGTATTTTTTCTTTCTAAGAAACAATTTAAAATGCAGATAAGCATCAAAATGTGTTGGTCATTTTGGAAATAAAATGTAAAACAGTGCATAAACACAATTGCCATGGTGCAAATTTAAAACAGGGTTTCAGCCTGTTGGAGTACGGTTTGAAGAATTTAATTGTTTCCCTGAAGTTTTGAGTCTCTGTCGAAGATCACCCACAATTTCTTTCAACGATTCGACTTTTCTCTCCAATCGCTGCAATCTTCGAGCTTGTAGTTTAATTATTGCGTCTTTTTTTTTCACTGCCTTTTGACAGTCAATTAATTTTTTTTGTGCTAAAGTCGGTGGGTCCATATAACTGTGATCATGATCCACCATTGCTCCAGCTTTATGTCGACTCGGATTGGTCTGAATAAAGTCTGGCATATTCGTTTCAAAATCCATTGGAACTGACAAAGTTTGCTCCATTTCTTCTGTTCAATCAATGAAGAAATTTGATTTTAGAGTTGATTCATATATAACAAATTGAGTTGAATATCAGAATACATTAGAGGCTTACCATTCAATGAGAATATGCAATCCTCGCCGGTAATAATCCTACTGTCATCAATATTACAGGATGGATCGATTTCTGCGTCGCCAATAGAGGTATCGAAGTTAAAATACTGAATTATTGATATGAGTTATTTTTAAAAAGACATTTCATCACCTAGGAGAATGGAACCATTAGTTTCCACCTGATTTTCTTTATTTGTTCTGTCTGATGGAAAATGTATGAATTCTCTCATTTCATCATAATCAATAATAGCATTTGTAACATCACGAATTGGAGCACCATCAGATGGTTCTGGAATGAATTCATTGGCATTTTCAGCAATTATTTCATGACTAACAATAGCCCCATTTCCCGATTCCATCCTCGTCATTGTATCTATCGTATTTAATAATGGATACATCAAAACATTTGCATTCAACTGACACGTGAATTATTCAAATTGTTTTTCCTTACCTTCCGATATAATTTGATTACTGTTAAAAATTGTTGGCACACTACCTTTTTTCAAGATAGGATATTTTTCTTTTACCATTCTCAAACAATTGGATTCAAAATGAGTGGAACACAAATAACTATCAGCACTTGGGGTCCAATCCTCTCTGCCCATATTTAGCAGCCATCTTTTGAGTATTCGCGGATGATCCAACGGAAATCTAACAGTGCCATAGCGAATGAATGACAAATTTAATTGAAAAATCAGACAATATTGTGATTCCACATGGAAACCTTATGTACCGAAAAAACGAGAGACCGGACTTGTATAACTTTTTTTTCTTGCAATAGGAGCAAAGGGATCGAGCTTCACCAAATTGTGTTGGGATACTGTTCGGTTGTAAATGAACTCGGTATCCAGTTCTATCGAAGCAACCTTCTGTGAAATGATCTGAGCACAACAAACTGTCCTTGCTAGGTTGCCAATCTTTAAGTGGAAAATTCTTCAACCATTGTTGCAATCGATGTGAGTTGTTTAATGGAAATCTAATGAGAAAATCACCACAGCATAATAAATGTATAAGTACATATAATTATATATCAAGTAAACAAACATTGGTCACAGAAATAAATAATCCATCACCACTCGCAAAATAATCCTAATAATTGACAAATAATTCCCAATAAAATGGCTAGGAATACAAAAAATAAATATATGAGTTTATACTTACATTTAATTGAATTTTTTTTTAAAAAGGTAACACACTACTTATATAAGTTGCAGAATCGAGAATGCAGTAGTATTATCGAATATAGAGATGTGCAAAAACAAAAAGAATATAAGTCAAAGATAACCTCAAAATTGTAGCCACCAAACGAACTCACTTATGAAATGTTCGTCCTGACTCTTTGCTCTTAACAATATGACAAAAACAACATCGTCCCATGATTTATTTATTGCTGATAATGTCTTTTGGATGATGTTGCGCTTGGTGATATGTTGCAAACGAACGAATTGCTTGTGTCTTGTACTGATATATATATATATATATACATATATTAGTGTTGATTATTTTCTGGCGTTGTGCGCTGACAGTTTTTTCTTTATTCCATTAGGAACAAAAGGACGGCCGGAATTTCCGTATTAATATATCATTTGCAGGAAATACGAAATCAATAATTACTGCGAAAGTTCATAAGTGCAATACTATACTTCACTTATCCATGAAAGTATATTTATGTGAGACATGCAAAAACAATGTTTATACAAAGATATTCGTATCTCCCATTTTAAAAAGGTTTTTTCAATCAGCCTTTGCGTAGACGCATCATTTAATCTCAAATAATTGTAGAATCAATCAATTATTTACAAATACTAAAATAATTTCAACCTTTTCATAAATATATACATGTCGTGTTACGATGGAATTTTGAATCGATATATTGATAATTCGCGCCACAATATAGTTGATGTGCTGCCACCATCGACAAAAATGAGCAGCCCGATGAATCGCCATTGTTGCCAACCTCCTATTCAAAGTTGTAATTCCCAACTTATATTTTGGACGCTGTATATACTATTTGTGGTGATTGCGGTTATGACAGACAAAAGTGTGGTTAGAATACCGGAATCCAACGATTTATTTTTGCGTTCAAAAATCACGAAAAAATAAAACATTTCTGCGAGATTTAGCTAATGCAAAATATCTTGTCGAATCTTGTGAGTATTCAGATACTGTACTCAATACCATATCCGGATATTTTATCTCACGATAGCTATTGGGTGTTTTTGTTGCTGATAATGCTTCGTCGCAAATAATAAATAAATGACAATATTTATTGAATTCATTCCTTCTGTATAAACAATAGTATAGTTTTGTCCTGATATTTTTTCGACATTGTCTTCGTGAGCATCTAGAACAATATACCCATTAAATTGTTGATAGAAGAGCAACTGATATTGATTTCCCAGTCACTAATATACCTATCTATAAATTCATTAATTTTGTTTATCCAGTGTACAACAATGTATTAATTTCAATCAATATTCAATTATTAATTTGTTGCAGATAAACGCTGGTAGAATAATATTCCAGTAACGAAATGGCGCTTCGTACATACGGTGATAAACCAATAAGTTTTCAAGTTGAAGAAAATGGAGAATACTATTGTATTGGTTCGGAGGTGGGAAATTATTTGCGTCTCTTTCGAGGCTCATTGTACAAACGTTATCCTGGGATGTACAGGAGATCTATTACTAATGATGAACGAAAAAAACTAGTTGAACTTGGTTTGAGTCAACACGTACTTGCATCAAGCGTTTCTTTGTTAAGAGCCAGCGAAGTAGAGGATATAATTGAAGGCAATGATGACAAATATAAAGCTGTATCTGTACACTCGACTGAACCACCCGCGCCGAGAGAAGGAAAATCTAAAAAATCAATGGCTTGGGTACCAAGTTTACCGAATAGCTCACATTTAGATGCTGTACCACAGGCAACTCCCATTAATCGTAATAGAGTTCACAATAAGAAAGTTCGAACATTCCCATTATGGTAAATCACTATTTATACATTTGATGAATTGATTGTTGAGATTGAAAAGTAAAAATATTTGATGAATTTTCATTTAATTACAGTTTTGATGACACTGATCCATCTGTTAATCTCGAAAACGCAGCACAACAAGAAATGCTCGTTCCAATACGTTTGGATATGGAAATTGAGGGGCAAAAATTACGTGATACATTTACGTGGAATAAAAATGGTAACGGATATAAAACTGATAATTAAATTAATTACGTCTATTCATTCTGGGCATTTAATTTTTTTATTTAGAGAGTCTTATAACACCAGAACAATTTGCTGAAGTGTTGTGTGATGATTTGGACTTGAATCCTTTAACATTCGTTCCGGCAATTGCACAAGCCATTAGACAACAGATAGATGCTTTCCCTCAAGAAACCATAATAGAAGATCAATGCGATCAACGTGTCATAATAAAGTTGAATATCCATGTGGGCAATACATCGTTAGTGGATCAAGTTGAGTGGGATATGTCTGAGAGGGAGAATAATCCGGAGAAATTTGCCATGAAATTGTGTGCCGAATTGGGTCTTGGTGGTGAATTTGTCACAGCTATTGCATATAGGTCAGTTGGGAAATTTTTTTTTAATTGTAAACATCATTAGGAGATAATATTGATAAATGTATTTTCTTTTTTCAGTGTTCGGGGACAATTGTCTTGGCATCAGAGAACTTATGCATTCTCAGAGGCACCATTACCTACTGTGGAGGTTCCATTTAGGCCTCCATCCGAAGCCGATCAGTGGGCACCATTTTTGGAAACTTTAACTGACGCGGAAATGGAGAAAAAGATTCGTGACCAAGATCGAAATACCAGGTAATGACTTTTTCAAAATTTGAAAATAATAAATGCTATAGATATTTGTATGTTCAATACAACAATATGAAATGATGTTTAATTTCCTTTATTACAGGCGAATGCGACGATTAGCAAACACCACTCCAGGCTGGTAAATCAAATCCCTCACATTACGTAGCTACATATTTACCTATGTCGTGACGTAGACTGTGCGTGAGGATTGAGTCGCTCTGCCTTTGAGAGAATAATCATCTTCGATACATGAGATTTTCATGATTTTGTTTCATCTTCTATTTTTCTTTTCATCGGGATACAATAAATTGATCCACTCGCATGGCACCAAAAAAACTGAATTTGATGCAGTGTCCTTAACATTTTTTCAACGATATCCGTTCATTATATAATATTTTCTATATATATCTTTATGACAATATTTTTACGAATCTTCATAGAAAGAAATTGTGTATGTAGTAATGAAAAATTGAGAAAAAAAAGCAAAAACAAACAAACAAATTCAGAGAAATATTTATTGAATAAATCGCGTAAATATTCCTTATTCTCTAAAATCCTATTAATAAAAACTTTTGTTCTACACTATTGAAAATACCTCCGTATTTATCTAACCGAATTTCTGAACATCCTATCGAATTTTACTTATCACAGAAATATAAGTCATAAAACATGATAAAAAATGCATATGTAGACCTTGAGATTAGAGGTGAACGATCGGTACGATAAAGGAATACTCACACAAGTATCCCCATATATATGAAAATGAAAATAGGAAAGAGTGTGTTATGCATGTGTCTACTGCATAGATAGTAAATTGTGTGAGTGCGGTGGCGCGGGAGAAATTTTCAGTTGAGTGGGATTGGACTCTGAGACTTCCAGTTGCGTTTCAGTTCTCTTCCGACAATCGGCGAGTGGTCGAGTCGGTGTCCAGTACAAATTAAAATCATGGATACCGTGTGGTTAGCCCAACAGATGTGTCAGGGTACAGGAATCAAAGGAGTACCTGGAAATCCCTATCCTTCAAGACCTTGGCTGCAAGATCGCGCTGCTGCTGCACCAGCGACCACCAATGTCGGCGTCAAAGGAATTATAGCCGGTATACATTCGTATTTCTGTTTATTTTTGATTGTTTAAAAATTCTACACTCTATGTTTATAATTAGAAAAATATCGAAAATATAATTAGATCTTGATATCTGTAGATAAAATATCTTGTTGATCTGGAAATGAATCTACTCAGGCGTAAAAACGTTCAACAACTTTCACATGACATTAGCCGGTTCTTTATAATTAAAATTGTTTATTCAGAGATTTATATTCAAAATTTCTGCATTATTATGATACAACAAATATATAAATAATTTATCAAGTGTAGATTCTAACCTCAAACTATGATTAATGATAATAAAGTAAAGAATCTGCTTTTGAGTGCATGAAAAAAAAAACAAAAAAAAAATCGAAAATTGCTGTAAATTGATTATTTATTTATATGTCTATGCTCATTTTTTTAAAAGGATGAATGGTTGAATAGGAAATTACTAGATAACTCCTGGAATATTTAACAACTATCATAAATATTTCCATTAACCGAGTTCTCCTCGAAATAAAATTGTTTATTAACTTTTCATATCTAGAATTGTCGTAGCAATATAAATTAAGAGACGGAAAAATTCACCAGATGTTAATTCCAACCTCAAATCATGTTTAATATTGGAGAAAAAAATTTACCTTCAGGGTAAAAATTGATAATTAAATTTTGTAATTAATTGAATTAATTTATTTCTATTTTTGTTTTTTAGGAGGAATAACTGGTGGCATAGAAATATGTATAACCTATCCGACGGAATATGTTAAAACGCAACTGCAGTTGGATGGTAAAGCCGGGGCTGGAAAACAGTATTCTGGAATATGGGATTGTGTCGGCAAGACTGTCAAAACAAATGGATTCTTTGGATTGTATCGTGGCCTGTCTGTATTAGTTTATGGCTCGATACCAAAGTCTGCGGTCCGTTTTGGATCATTCGAAACGGTAAAAAAACAATTGGTTGATGCTGATGGTAAACTAAATGCCCAACGTCGACTGCTCGCCGGTCTTTGTGCTGGAATTTGTGAAGCTATCTTTGCTGTTACACCAATGGAAACAGTCAAAGTCAAATTTATAAATGATCAACGATCAAAGAATCCACGTTTTCGCGGATTCTTTCATGGTGTTGGCCTCATTGTGAAAGAACAGGGTGAGTGTACTAATTCAAAAGATAATAAATATTGTATTGCATAATTGATAAATCTTATCGCACATTTTGTTCGATGAAACATTCAATATTGCAGTAGTGTCCGTATTCACTTTTCTATACGAATTTCATACTTGAATTTATTCAATAATTCTACTAAGAATTTTTATTCATGAATTCCGCACGACATTTGTAACTGCTCCATTGTATACGTTAATTGTGTCAATTTCACTCCATCTGCATTAATTAATTTTTTTTTTAACTTCATTATATAATAATGAAACTCATAATATGTGTCACAAACGATCGATAAGTCATGATCCACATTATACAATGCAAATTTATTGTGTTTTACTCTTTGTTATTCATATTCTGGTGTCATTTAGACATATTGAAATAATGTCAGCGAACAAATATGAAAAGAAGAGAAAGATAATGAGCGTTGGCAAAAATAAAAGTCCGTACATATCTACGTGTAATTTAATGCGAATATTATAGCTTAAATAAAATTATTGCGTCGGACAATATGCGGATTTTATAACGCTTGGAAACGGAAGGATGGTCAAAGTGCTTGGCCTTTTGATATCTTTGGCGTGGTAACATAAGTCTAATGCTTACACCAGCAAAAATTCAATACGAAAAATCTTACTCCAGATATTTATAAAAAGTCGGTTTATTTTTATACTGTTATTACCAGCTGGAAATATTGCGTCAAACTTATTTTTCTGAGTTTAAAAATAATCTAATGCTATATGTCAATTTATATTTCAGGATTCAAAGGAGTTTATCAAGGTTTAGTACCGACAATAATGAAACAGGGTTCCAATCAAGCAATTCGATTTTTTGTGATGGAGACAATGAAAGATTGGTATCGCGGTGGTGACAATAATAAACCGGTGCCTAAAATGATAGTTGGTCTATTTGGTGCGATTGCAGGCGCAGCATCAGTTTTTGGAAATACTCCGATTGACGTTGTCAAAACTAGGATGCAGGTAATCGATTGATTTCCCTGAACTATTATTATTTTTATTCAATTTCATATTAATGAGTTAAAAATAAATATATTGATTTGGTGCTCTTCAAAATTCAAGGGACTGGAGGCTGCTAAATATAAAAGTAGTTTGGATTGTGCCATTCAAGTATGGAGAAAAGAGGGACCACGTGCATTTTATAAGGGTACGGTCCCTAGATTGGGACGTGTATGTCTTGATGTTGCAATTACGTTCATGATTTATGACTCATTCATGGAACTCTTCAACAAAGTCTGGCCTTGAATTAAAATTAATTGGAATTGAAATGCCATATCAAGTGCCCTAATAGTTGTGTCAAATGAAGATAGCAAAACCACTCAGGGTCGTTGGTATATTTTCCAAAAAATTAGTGATATTTCATGCGAAGAATCTTTGATGAATATATACAAAGGTTTTTATATACGTATTATTCAATAATGAGATATTGATGTCTATTGTATTTTTAACGGCGTGATTAGATTATGATCGAATATTTGTATAGAATTTCAATTCAAGTTCCAATCTATTTTTTGTTAATATATTTATGTATATGCCGCGATGAATGTGACGCAATGGAGAGTGCAAAGTAGAATAAGGACAATAGTAGTACTTCATAGTTTGAATTTTTTTTCATTTAACTATTAGATTTCTTGCAATTTATTTTGTGTACAAAAGATTTATTCAATTATTTTTTATTTCTTCTTCCATATCAATTATACTTATACACCTACAGAGATTTTATCAACGAATTTACGATCAATAGGTAACGAAACCTCGTTCTAATTGTCCATTCCACGTATGATCATTCCACTATATACGTACAAAAAACATCACATTTATACATACACAATACCTGCTGTGTGATATTGTTGCAATAATTTGTCAAATATTTTTGTTATCATTATCTTGTACATTAAATTCGATATATTTTCATTTATCACGGCACAATATATATGAAAAAGAATGAATAAATTCCAAGCCATAAGTATTTGGTGATGAAAAATAATCCGTTGTTTTTATTATCAATTTAAAATGTTTTTAATATTTATAGACTTTTTATTGTATGAGTTATTTATATAACCTGAGTAATCAAACAAGCATGTATGAGATGAAAGGAGGAAACAAGAGACTCAATTTACTGCGTACCATCTGCTTCATTTCCAGATAGTAAAATACATAGTTGGAAAGGTAGTATTACAATTGGGACGCGCTTATTTTTTATGGAATAGTATCGAGTGAAAAGATATGTAAAATTTTCAGAGTCCAAAGAGCTCATTGGCCGTGTAATAATAAAAACACATAATGCCATTGGAAGTTGGATGATGCGCCGAACGAAATGTAAGGCATTCGCTAGATGGACGTGCCATAAATGAGTGTGTATATTCAAGTGGATTGTGAAGAATACACCAGAGAGATAGAGGAAGAGAGTAAGAGGATAGATCGTGGCGTGTGTTGTGTGTGTTCATGTAGCCATCAGGCCCCGGGACTCCCCACTCTTCGCTCGCACGCGCGGGCCCAACCAACGGCAAGGGACCCAACCAACCTGGGGTCACATTCCAAGATGGCTGTGCCTGAGGAATGCAGTGGGTGCCCCCCTAAGACGCCTTCCTCCCTCCTTTTTTATTAATCAAACCAATTTATTCCATTCGATCGAAAACAATTTGGCTTTTCTTCGTGTTCATCATGAGTTTAAATTCATCAAACATTCATTAAATTGTTAATTTATTAATTAATTATTTTTTTTAATTATTTGCATTTTTTTGCCCCGTTTTTCTCGGAGCGGGTGTCAAAAATCAGTTATAACAAATAAGCGCCGTTGAAGGCCAAGTAAGTACAGTAAAATTTTACTATAAGCAATCAGTTTTATGAGCAATTTTACGTTTAAATTGTATGGGAATTGTTTGGGTCCAACAATTTTTGCTTATAACGAGATTACGACTGTACTCTGGATCTGGATAATGCTTATGCAAGACAATGCAACCGGCTCGTCTTAAACAATGTCTCATCGGGATATCTCTGAGGTAAATGTCAAAATTATTTACACCAATATGCTTCAATGTTCAACTGAGAATAGGGAAAAAAAATTCTATAGAAAAACCATTCGAAGAATCATTTTTCATATTTGATTGTTAATTAGATTTATTAATTATTATAATACATGGGAAATAGAAGAATGATATTAATTTTTTTTTCAATAGGTGGAGCCCGAAGGTACGTCGGCCTTGGCTGCTGGATCGAGAACACTATTTCTAGAGACAGTACGTAAAAGCAATGCAGCATGTCAAAATGGTGATTACGCATTGGCTGCAACATTATACACTGAGGCATTGGCATTAGATCCACTCAGTCATGTGCTATATTCAAATAGATCAGCAGCACGTCTCAAAATGGGACTGTTTGCACTTGCACTTCAAGATGCAGTCCGAGCAACAGAACTTTTACCACAATGGCCGAAGGTGGGACCCAAAACTGCTCCTACATATCTTGAAGTACTATTATTTTATGCACACTTTGTTTCGTCCAAACATCTATCACATCTTCTATTCATGACTCCATATGTTCTGATTAATTCAAAAGCAACAATGAAAAATTAAATTAACGTGTAATTATCCATTTTTCTAGGCTTATTATCGTCAAGGGGTAGCGCTGCAATGTTTAGGACGACATGGCGAGGCACTGGTTGCATTTGCCGCTGGTTTGGCGCGCGATTCATCTAGTTCACAATTATTATCTGGCCTGGTTGAAGCCTCATTGAAATCACCATTACGTGCAACATTAGAACCAACATTTCAACAACTGAGAGCTATGAAACTTGATGAATCACCGTTTGTTGTTATTTCGGTAGTTGGTCAAGAGCTATTGGGTGCTGGACAATATAAAGCTGCTGCTGGTGTATTGGAAGCTGCATTGGCTATTGGAACGTGTAGTTTAAAATTACGTGGATCTGTGTTCTCAGCATTATCTAGCGCTTATTGGGCGTTAAATTCTTTGGATAAAGCCATCAGCTATATGCAACAAGATTTAGGTCAGTAACTGGAACTTGAAAATCATTAAAATTTCTAATGACATATTTTTAATTGATTGTTCGCGTGTATGTATTCCCTTTAGGTGTTGCAAGATCACTTGGCGATACTCAAGGCGAATGTCGAGCACATGGAAACTTAGGTTCAGCCTATTTTAGCAAAGGAACCTACAAAGAAGCACTCACCGCACATCGATATCAATTAGTTTTAGCAATGAAATGTAAAGACGCACAGGCAGCAGCGTCAGCATTAACAAGTCTCGGTCATGTTTACACAGCAATTGGCGATTTACCAAATGCTCTAGCATCACACAAACAGTGTGTACAATTGGTAAAACAAATGGGTGATCGTTTACAAGAGGCACGTGAAATTGGAAATGTCGGCGCTGTTTATTTAGCTATGGGTGAATTTGAAAGTGCTGTTGATTGCCATACACAACATTTACGAATAGCCCGACGACTTGGTGATCGCGTTGAGGAAGCTCGAGCATTCAGTAATCTTGGATCGTCACATCATTATCGAAGGAATTTTGGACAAGCAATGACATATCATGAGAATGTGCTGAAAATAGCTCAAGAACTTGGTGATAAAGCAATTGAAACCCGTGCCTATGCGGGTTTAGGACATGCAGCACGCTGTGCTGGTGATTTAGCACAAGCAAAACTTTGGCATCAACGTCAGCTTGATGTGGCATTAACAACAAAAGATAAAGTAGCTGAGGGTCGTGCGTGTTCAAATCTCGGTATTGTTTATCAATTACTTGGTGAACATGATGCGGCTTTAAAATTGCATCAAGCACACTTAGGTATTGCCAGATCGCTCGGTGATAAAGCTGGAATGGGACGTGCATATGGTAATATTGGTAATGCATACAATGCACTTGGTTATTATGAACAAGCAATTAAATATCATAAGCAAGAATTGACAATAAGTAAAGAAGTGAATGATCGGAGCTCGGAGGCAAGTACCCATGGCAATTTAGCAGTTGCTTATCAAGCGGTACAGGGCCACGAAACGGCATTACGACATTATCGTGCACACTTGGCAATTGCACGTGAATTAAAAGACGCAGCGGGTGAAGCGTGCGCTTTATTGAATCTCGCTAATTGTTTGTCATCACGTGGTAGATTTGAGGAGGCGGTACCGTATTATGAAAATTATTTGATGTTATCACAGGAACTCCACGATGTTGAGGGTGAAGCAAAAGCCTGTCATTTTTTAGGCTATGCACATTACTGTCTGGGTAATCATCGTGAAGCTGTGAGATATTACGATCAGGATTTGGCGTTGGCTAAAGATTTGCAGGACAAATCGGGTATGGGACGTGCCTATTGCAATTTAGGTCTTGCACATTTGGCGCTTGGTAATCTTGATACAGCGCTTGAATGTCAAAAGTATTATTTAGCTATTGCTCACATGATGAAACATCTCTCTGGAAAATTTCGAGCATTAGGTAATATTGGTGATTGTTTACTGAGACTTGGTGAAACTGATGAAGCAATAAAAATGCATCAACGTCAATTAAATTTGGCACGACAAGCTGCTGATCGTGGTTTGGAAGCTGCGGCATATGGTGCATTAGGAATTGCTCATCGGGCAACGAGGAATCTTGATAAAGCATTGGGTTTTCATACACAAGAGCTCACATTGCGTCAAGAAGCAAGTGATCTACGTGGTGAATGTCGTGCGCATGGAAATTTGGGCGCTGTTCATATGGCATTGGGACAATACACACATGCAGTTAAATGTTATCAGGAACAATTGGACAGGGCGAGAGAACTTGTGGACTCAGGAGTGGAAGCTCAAGCTCTAGGTAAACAAAAATATAAGTATATTCGAATCCGAAGAGAATTTGTACTTTGATATTCGAATTACATCATAGAATGAATAAACATTGGGTTTTCTTCAGGTAATTTGGGAATCGCACGATTGAATATGGCTCATTATGAAGATGCTATTGGTTATTTTGAGCAACAATTAGCGACGTTAGAACCGCTTACTTCTGGAACAGCTTTGATAGATAAGGCAAGAGCTTTAGGTAATCTTGGAGACTGTTACGAAGCTCTGGGTGATCCCGAAGAAGCTATAAAATGTCACGAGCAACAATTGGCAGCGGCAATTCGATTGCGAAGTGTGCGAGATCAGGAGAAAGCTTATCGAGGTCTTGGGAGAGCACGGGAGGCTTCGGGGAATCTGCAAGAGGCTCTTGTGTGTTTCGAGAAGCGACTGGTGGCCGCACACGAGGTTGATAGTCCAGAGGCAAGGGGTGCTGCGTACGGTGACTTAGGTTTGCTTCTTTAATTCTATCTTTCTACCCGCCATTGATTCGAATATTGTTATTTTATATTTCTTCATTCATTTTAGGGCGAGTACATGCAGCATTGGGCAATCATGAACAAGCTGTGAGCTGTTTATCTCATCAGCTGGCACTTGCACGTGGTCTTGGCGATCGCGCAGCAGAAGCTGAAGCTGCTAGTGGTCTTGGTGCTGTTCATTTGCTGATGGATGATCCAGATTCCGCTTTACGTCATCATCAATTAGAATTGTCAATAGCTGAAGATTTGGATGCAGCTGGATTGCAAGCGCGAGCTTGTGCTAATCTTGGTGCAACACAAGAAGCTCTCAATCAATATGAAGAAGCAATAAGATTACAAGAGCAGTCGCTGAGTTTGGCGGCCGCTGCTGGCGATCAGGCTGCACGTGCCGCGGCATTCTCAAGTCTTGGTAGACTTCATCATCTTTGTGGTGATCTTGCACGGTCTTTGAGCTATCTGCAATCGGGTTTGTCATTATCCGAAGGACTAGGACGACGTGAAGAAGTTGCTCAATTGCGACATAGACTTGGTCTGGTACATTGGCAAGCGGGCGAAGCTCCAGTTGCTGTCGAACAATTAGAAAAAGCGGCGAATTTATTGGAATCACTTGATGGGTCATTGGGTGCAATGGGTAATGAAACGAAAAAATCACAATTATTGTCAGAAACTTATGGTACTTTGCAGAAAGTGTTGGTTAGTTTGAATAGAGCAGAGGAGGCATTGAATTGGGCAGAGAGGTCGAGACGTACGAGAAGTAATAGTGTTGAAGATGCTACACATTATTCGGAAATTATTGACCGGCAACGAGGAATTGTCTTGTACTATAGGTATGTATGATTTTATGTATAACTGCGATATTATTCATTTATGAATTATTTTGATAACAGTGAGGTAGAAAAGGAGTTGCATGCATGGTGTTTGGCACCAAGCCGCGGACTACTGCGATTCCATTCAATTACAATGCCGGATGGATTGAATCTGGAGCAACAAGTGCTTCAAGCGCGTGAGGCGTTGCTTGGCGAGTCATCAACCGATATAATCGATGAGAGCGCCAAAATACCAGCTAGAGGACATCATTTCAATGCGAGTTCCTACAGTCTGAGCAGTTTATTTAGTGTGGGTTCGGCGAGTTCACGTGCCGGTAGCGCACGATGGGGTCGAGGAGCCAAAGGTCCAATTTGGCAAGCACCAGTTTCAATTCAATCGCTCTACGATTTGTTACTAGCCCCATTTGAAGATCTATTACCGCCAACGCGAAAAGAATTGATTCTCGTTGTCGAGAAATCACTCTACCTAGCACCACTCCCGGCACTTCAAGCTGCACCTGGGGAGGATTATTTGTGCGAAAGGTTTTCCCTATTGGTAGTTCCCTCACTCGCTGCATTAAGAAAAAGATCGAGGACTCCTATGCCAGAAGGCGGTGCTACAGTTGCTGCCTTAGTTGTTGGCAATCCCATGTTGCCTGAGGAGGTGCGAGAAGAACACGGGTGGCCGGAAACGGCTACGTCAGCGGAAACTGAGGCGGGAATTGTTGCAGAATTGTTGGAATCACGACCATTAACTGGTATGAACTGAAGATTTTTTCCCGCAGTCTCATGATTAAATTACCTAATCATTCTTTCTTTTTTATTCAATCTTATTATATACATTTATTTCTCCCTTCCTCATTCAGGCATGGAAGCAACAAGAACGGCCGTTCTGAGGTCGCTTCCCGATGCTGAATGCGTGCACATGGCTACGCCAATTTTTTGGAATACAGCCAATCTTGTATTTACTCCGGGTCAAAGTGAAGAATCTACAGAACGTCAAGAATTTCTTGTTTCATGCGCGGATATAATGAGACTGAGATTAACAGCGCGTTTAGTTGTTCTGTCATCCGGTCATTGTTGGAGCAACGATGAGAGTCCAACGAGAATGACTTCCAACGGCGTAGAATTATTAGCTAAAAGTCTGTTAAATGCCGGGGCCCAATGTGTACTGGTTGCAATGTGGCCAGTGCCATCCACCGCGGGAAGTATTTTACTGCGTGCATTTTATAGCGCTATGCTTCAAGGTGCACGGGCGTCGCGAGCATTGGCCGAGGCAATGCAAACCGTTCAACACACGAGACACTTTGCACATCCAGTGAATTGGGCCGGTTGGCTTTTGCTCGGTGGTGACGCAAGATTATCTAACAAAGTTGCACTAATGGGTCAGGCACTTGCAGAATTACTTCGTAGCGGACCGGAAATGAGTCGTGATGCGTTGCGCGTGACTTTGCATTTAGTAGAAAAGTCACTTCAACGTATTCATCGTGGTCAGAAGAATGCTATGTACACAACACAACGTAGTATTGAGAATAAAGTTGGTTCAACGACTGGTTGGAAAGAATTACTCATGTCTGTTGGTTTTCGATTCGAACCAGCTGGCAATGGTATTCCCTCATCAGTATTTTTCCCGCAGAGTGATCCCGAAGAAAGATTGACTCGGTGCAGTGCGAGTTTGCAAGCACTGTTGGGACTTGGGCAAGCGTCTTTGCATGCTCTGGTTCGGTTATTACAGGTAATATAATTTTTTTTTCAATTTTACTCCTCGCCCAGTTTCTTTTTTCACATTTCTCAATAATTATTCCATCGTTTCGAAGGCTCCAGAAGCTGGTGAAGATGTTATTGCTGCAATGAGAAAGGCCAGCAGTGCAACTGAAGGTCAAGAAGTGACGTTGCCTGTTAGAGTTTGGCGCGCATCTGGATCGCATGAATTATTCGCCAGTTTGGGATTCGATTTGATGGAAGTCGGACAGTTGGAAGTTACGTTAAGAACTGGAAAACAAGCGTCACGACGTGCCGTGCAATTTGCTCTGCAGGCTTTGCTTGCATTATTTGGTAAGTATATCATTTTATTCCTTATTCCACTCATTATCACAATAGAAGAAAACATATCGAATTGTTGTTATATGTTTGTATATTGGAAATTTCACAGATACGCAAGAAGCACCAAAGAGCCTCAGCTTGGATTCCGGCAGTTCGATGGAGAGTTTGGTCTCAGTAACACAACCAGATAAAAATGTGAACCTTTTGGATCGACCGAGACTTGGTGGTGCGTTTGCCAGTTATGTACGACATCGTGGTGAACCAGATGGAAAAACTACTGAGCCACCGTGTGTACAAATTTCACGACAACCATATCCCAATGAAGGAGGTGGGTAGCTTGGTCTTTTTTTTTTATTAATTTTTGCGATGTGCTGTATTTATTCATATATGTTTTCGTATAGGTGAATCGGATGCTGCATTCACGCCAAGTCCACCAGTGGCACTCAATTTGAATCATCAGACACGTATTCGGAATTTATATTACGACCAAACAGTGAGACCAGATTCAAGCTCGAGCAGTTCAGTGACCGATTGGGAGAATGGTCATAATACAATTCTACGACGACAGCCATTGCCACCACTGCCACCAACAGTACTTGATAGACTCAGCGTACGAACGGAAGTTGGACCTAATTCAGCCACTAGAAAATTACGAATGCCCACAAATAATGATGAAATCAATCTTCAACCTGAAACATCACAAACGAATGAAGCAATACCGCATAATATGCGAAATCTGGCGACATCTTTAACGAGTTTAACTCGCGAATTGACACCGACCATTTCTGAAGTTTATCACGAGCGAAATTTGGGCTTAGGCCTAGCACCATCTTTATCAAAACTTCTTGAAGAAGTTGGTAATGTCACTGAGAGTGAACAACGACAGCTCTCACGATCGGAACAGAGTCAGACACAAAATTGGTTACAAAATGAACCTGAATTGTGTCGTAGAGATGAGGCTGATGGTAGATCGATAGCTGAATCGCAATGTAGCGCGACTAGTTCGAATAAAATTCATAGAAAAGCTCCACCTCCACCAGTATAATCACATTGATAAATGATTGGAAGACGGTGTGAGTTTTTTTTTCTCCCCCCCTTTTTTTTTCTATGAAAATAATTTCAATACCTTTATTCAGGGAAAAGGTGAACGTATTTTTCTCTTATCTTGGCAGCTTTTAACATATTTATATAGACGACTTTAGTGTCAATAGTTGGATTAATTTTATTGCTGAGTTATTTCGGGCAAATGAAGAAAAACAAAATGTACTATATTAATAATAGGCAATGTATAGGATAATAATATTAATAATATAATTTTTGCGGCAATTTGAAGATGAAATGTTTTTTTCTGGACGTTAGAAAATATTCACTATCATTCTCTTAATTATAATAATATTGTCATATTCTTGTCGTCCATTATTGGATAATCTTACATCTGTGAGACTGAATTTATTGCCGCCATCCTGCCTTGAATTAAAAAATTTTATTTTGTTGCAATTGATTCATCAGTGTATCTGTTCTGTTTGTACCATTATGATGAATATATATAACATCAATAACATATATATAATTCACAGGCAAAAAAAAAAGTAAAAGAAGAGAACAAATAAACCGTGCAAGTACAATCGCATGTGCAACATTCCAAACGATATAATAGTATATTTATGAAATCTTTACTGCAATCGCAAGTATTAATAACGAATAAAGATTTTTTTTCTTTAAAAACATTACGTTGTATTTATTGTGATTTTTTTTTGTATATATATATATACTGTTTAGTCCGAACTATTGTAAAAAATTTTATTATTGCAATTTGTGACATTGGATAGAAAAAAATTATATCTGTCAGTCGTATTCCATTGAATGAAACAATATTCATTCGCGCAATTAACTCAGTACAATTTCAAGTGCCCAGTGACTTGGTCAATCAGTTCGGCAGGTCCTGGACCAATTCCGCAGACGGTTTTGGTACCTGCTGCGATCTGGGTTCGTCCAGCATCTTGTATTATATGTGCTATAAGACCTACAGCTTTTGCATTCTTTGCAATTTTTTGTAACTCTTCAACGGTATCCACCTAATCAAAATTATCATCAGAATATAATGAATTCATCGAAATCTGAAAAAAATTGGATCAAACGAAAATGCGAAATTACTTTAACAGCGATCTTTTTTTGACCACAATCCTCCCAAGCAGCTAGAAGCTTTGGATATTTTCTTGCTGATTTGTAATTGGCTACTGCGGCATGTGCACACTGAGCAGCTATTTTTCCTTTCCCCATTTTTAAATCATTTCTCACAACAAGAATCAGTTTGTAATCATCATCCTGATCACCTTCTGAAATAATCTGCCATTTTTGTATAATAAAAAAAAAATATTGAGAATGTGCGAAGCGTACAATTTACAATTAGAGTAGTTCTATCACGCAGAAACGTATTCCAGAGGTGTATCAACAGCCCGATTGAGATAAGCGACGATAATATTTTATCATCTAATGTGAATGTATACTAATAGTAGGGAAAAAAAACAATTTTACATCAATTGTGTCTCTTATTTCGATACAGATAAGCATTCGGAGCATAAGTGCCTTAATTTGATAGTGAAATTTGCAGGTTCCACAAATTCAGATCACGTTTTTCCGCCTAAATGGCTCACTTTTCCATTCTTCTTTTATCATCCAATTTTCAAACCATTTCCGGAAAATAATATATATTTTTAATCATACGTCTTCAGTGGCTGAGTCATAGAAATAGAGATATTGGGACCTGATAGGATCTCTCTATTTCAATCGAAAAAGTTCGGAAGCACATTTTCGATTCAATTTTTCTACATTTCCAAATACTCTTACTTCTAATTTTCTTCCAGCTGAAAACTGACTCAGGGAATATCGCATCGAAAATTAAAATTTATTCCCAATTTTTCGTCTGGTGATAGAACTATATTTACAGCATATAAAATAAAGAAACAATTATATATTGCTACCATTTACTGACCAATTCTTTCGCTGCCGGCTCTGAATCCCTTGACGATTTTCGCGATAACCAATAAAACCCATAACCTAACATCATTGCTAAAAAGAAACCAATTTTCACCTCACTCATAGCGTCCAATAAATCATCCCATATACCCATTACTATTTACAAATTATATTTTTAACGAAAAAATGTTTAAATAAATCATTCACTTAACCACACTTATTAGTTTTCGAATTTCAGACGAGCATATTGTCTGAAATTATTCAAATATCCGATACTTCATGGGTTGCCAATAGCAGGTCCCTAAAACAGTCACATTCCGCTGTATATAGCGCGAAATTCGAATACCGAGAAATGTTGCTGAAATTCTTAGCAGATAAACACTAATTTGATAATAAAAAAATGCAAAATCATAACCTGGAACCTTTATATATACAAAAATCTATTTGTATTGGAAAAAAATTCCCATTGACGTATTTTACTTGATACGTTGTCTATAACCTCAAATTCACGAGAAAAAATTTCAATTATGGCAAAATCAGTTGGTACCATTGTAATAATTTCGGAATGCAACTAACTTCACTTAACTTCGAGTATTTCAGGGGCGTTTCGGGAATTCGGCTGCTGCTGTCAAGTCGGCAGCAATTTCTTACATTTGTCATTAGATTACCCATAGCGCAGGTAATTTATTGAATTTATCACGAAATTTTGTTAAATAATATTAAGCAATTACATGTTTCAACGTCATACTTATAATTTTTTGTATATGAAAACAATCGAGTAACTATTGTGAAAACATGTTGTGACCTATAGTCCATTCGGTGTGTGTATTTTTCATGTATATAAAAGTCAGTTGACGTACAACAATGTCGTAAAATATTCTCGTTTTTTTTTATCCAAAATATTCATGATCACACGTATTGTTGCAGTTCCAATCCAATTAATTAATTGTTATATTACAAATGATCATCCAATTCCATCTCCCTTAAACGGAGTAGTATGAGAAGAATCGATATTTTTTGTAAGAAATTCCGGAATAAACTTAGCATGAATAGATGATAGCGTAGCATTGATCCATTAGGAGTTTGCTATAGCCATATCTCGCAATTGAATCCCTACATTAATATAAGATGGAATTGTTGATAAAATGCACTTTAGAAATAAACATTCACATAAATAAAGTAATTGTTTGAACAAATTGAATGAAATAATTAACATCAACTTTTCTTCATGAGAATTATTTCATTATTTTTTGCAATACAGCCAAGATGTCGGATTCAAAATACTTTACAACAACCAAGAAAGGTGAAATTTTCGAATTGAAATCTGAGTTGAACAATGACAAGAAAGAGAAGAAAAAGGAAGCTGTGAAGAAGGTAATTCTTGTTTATTCCGAATATAATGTTTATAGTAATTATCATTGGATTTTATCGGCGTGGATAATATTTTTGAAATTGTTTTATGATATTTTTAGGTGATTGCATCGATGACTGTGGGTAAGGATGTATCAGCATTGTTCCCAGATGTCGTTAACTGTATGCAAACGGACAATTTGGAATTGAAAAAACTCGTCTACCTTTATCTAATGAATTATGCCAAAAGTCAACCGGATATGGCTATTATGGCAGTCAACACTTTTGTCAAGGTAATGTAATGTAGATAATAATTCATTAATTATTGTTTAAAATTAATATCATCTACGAATCGCACCTTTGCTATTTTTGTAATTATTAACACCACTGTAAAAGTCATTGTTCTGTTTGGGGCAGACTGAAACGTCATTGATTTTAAAAATAATATTCCACCATTGATGGATAACTCATGAATTTGTTCAATCGTACATGAAATTATAATGCCAAAACAGCCTGCCTCATATTTGCCACAGACCGTGCTTTGCAAATTAAATGTTTGCACAGGGCTGTCTGCGTTGTAAAATAGGATGGAATGGTTTTTTATTTTTCTCATTATCGAGAGGCGAATCGCTTATTTTTCAAAGGGCACGAGACTGGAATTTGGTACAGACGAAATCTGAGATGTCGGTTGAATTTGTTTTACTTCCCTTTATTTTATTCAATTGATAATTAAACAGACGGAAGAAATGTATATAAGTGTATTTTTTTTATGTATTCAATCAAAGTCATTCCAAATTCCAGAATCAAAATAAATTCAGAACAATCGCGATGTCGCGACACGGAAAAGCGCAAACGTAAGGAGACTAAACAAATCACACAATTACTATTGTATGATTATATTGATTGTAATTTTCCTTTTATCTTCTGTAACGTTCATTTAACTCTGCACAAAAATTGTATATAAATTCTGGATATAATTTTTGGCATGACTCGATATTTCAACATTATATTCAACAATAATAACATCAGTAACACAATAAAGTTAATGTACTTAGTAAATGGTGAACAAGGGAAAAATAAGTTAGCAAATTTATATTGATAATTAGCATGACCGGGTTTCAATCTCAAATGAAATATTAATTCTTAACATATGTGTACATTGTTTCTCTATCTATGTCTATTTGCATTAAATGATAAATGGCTGTTTATTGCTCATAGCCTCGCCAATTGCACGCCTATTTCAGTTATTGATTATAAAAAAGTAATAACTACATGCGAAAAATTTTCGTTTTCATGTTTCGATGTTGTGAAAATTTAACAATTGGTGATATTAATTAATATCTATTTATCTCATCTCTAAAATTATTTCCTATACATTTTTGTACCATGCCTGACAATCACACATTTTACTTATCAAACCATTTAATATTCAATTGTTTGATAAACCCTAAAACCAAAATAAACTTTTATATATATATTTACCTATTTCAATAACTTAATCATGCGAACGGAACAAAGTGAAGAAATATACTGCAATGATATGAACAGAACGAACGTTATTCTATATTTGCTCATGTTAGAGAAAGAAAAGAGAAATAAATAACCGTAATATTACTCTCGTGCTCTTTGAAAAATGAACGATTCGCGTCACGTTCGTTTATTTATAATAAAACTAATATTGTAAAATGGTGAACGGTGACCAATTTGACCTTTTTCGTTCTGACACGCTAAAAAGGAGCTAGCGACATCTCCGATGACAAAGGTACCATACCAAACTTTATATCTCGTATAGAAAAAATTTTTGAAAGTAAAAACAGTTACAAAAAAAAAAAAAATAATAAAAAGTAATAAATCAAAAGAAACAAAAAATTTATGTGAAAGAATTTTTTTTCTTTCAAGGGTCAATTTAAATAGTTAAAGCAATTATTGTGACTAGACTTGAATCCCTGGCTTGCCCGATTTGTTGCGTAGGATTGCGAGGATCCAAATCCACTGATACGTGCATTGGCGGTACGTACAATGGGGTGCATTCGTGTCGACAAAATAACAGAATATTTGTGCGAGCCATTGAGAAAATGCCTGAGGGACGAGGATCCATATGTGCGAAAGACAGCAGCTGTATGTGTCGCAAAATTATACGACATTAATGCATCACTGGTTGAGGATCAAGGCTTTTTGGATCAATTGAAAGATCTTCTTTCAGACAGCAATCCAATGGTATACATACTCTCCGTCATTTTTTCTCTCTCATCTCATATTATTGTTGGATCTCAAATAACACGAAAATTCTCACAATAATAGGTGGTTGCCAATGCCGTGGCTGCATTATCAGAAATTAATGAATCCAGTCCAAGTGGCCAGCCATTAGTAGAAATGAATGCCCAAACGATCAATAAATTATTAACAGCCCTCAACGAGTGCACCGAATGGGGACAAGTTTTCATTTTGGACTCACTCGCTAATTATTCGCCAAAAGATGATCGTGAGGCTCAAAGCATTTGCGAACGAATAACACCACGATTGGCACATGCAAATGCTGCAGTGGTGCTATCAGCAGTCAAGGTTTCATTCTATTTTAAATCATATGTTTAATTTATTCATTAATTACGAATTCAGATAAGATAAATTGAACGCATTACAATTAATTTTCTATCAGGTCCTAATGAAACTCATGGAGATGTTACAATCGGAATCCGATTTTGTTGGAACACTGACGAAGAAATTAGCACCACCACTAGTAACACTTCTCAGTTCCGAACCTGAAGTTCAATATGTAGCGCTACGTAATATCAACTTAATTGTACAGAAGCGTCCAGATATTCTCAAACACGAAATGAAAGTTTTCTTCGTTAAATACAACGATCCAATCTATGTTAAATTAGAAAAACTTGATATAATGATTAGATTGGCGTCGCAAGCTAATATCGCTCAAGTTTTGTCAGAATTGAAGGAATACGCCACTGAAGTTGACGTTGATTTTGTAAGAAAAGCAGTTCGAGCTATTGGTCGTTGTGCAATTAAGGTTGAACCATCAGCAGAGAGATGTGTGTCCACCCTATTGGATTTAATTCAAACAAAGGTAATTTATCTAGATTATAAATGTTAATATATTATTCTTTATGGAATCTGCACTGCAATTCAATTATTCGCATTGATTCAGGTGAATTATGTCGTGCAAGAGGCAATAGTAGTGATAAAGGACATTTTCCGGAAATATCCCAATAAGTATGAGAGTATAATTTCAACTCTGTGCGAAAATTTGGACACATTAGACGAACCAGAAGCGCGCGCATCTATGATTTGGATTATTGGAGAATACGCTGAACGGATTGACAATGCTGATGAATTACTGGAGAGCTTCTTGGAAGGGTTCCACGATGAAAATACACAAGTGCAATTGCAATTACTCACGGCAATTGTTAAATTATTTTTGAAGCGTCCGACAGATACACAAGAATTAGTGCAGCAAGTTCTGAGTCTTGCCACGCAAGATTCGGATAATCCAGATTTACGTGACCGCGGATTCATTTATTGGCGTTTATTGAGTACAGATCCTGCAGCAGCTAAAGAAGTAGTTCTTGCAGAAAAACCACTTATTTCAGAGGAAACAGATCTATTAGAACCAACATTACTTGATGAACTAATTTGTCATATTTCAAGTCTCGCATCTGTTTATCACAAACCGCCAACGGCCTTTGTTGAGGGACGTTCAGCTGGTGCGAGAAAATCGTTGCCAGCCCGAACAAACTCAAATGAAGATGCTATTCAGAGAGCTAATGCTCAACCTGCAGCTCAAGTTATCCCTGCGCAAGATTCTCTTATTGGTGATCTTCTTAGTATGGATATTGGTCAGTATATTATCTTTCTATTCAGTCAATTTTGTATTTCAACAATACAGTCAATAATTTTCAGTTATGGAATGTCTCGAAAAAATTATTATTTCGTAGGTGGACCAGCTGTCGTTGCCCCTGCGCCTGCTGCCCCTTCGGGAATGGGTCTCGACCTTTTGGGTGGTGGTTTGGACGGGATCCTCGGTGGACCCGAGACAAATGCGCCACCAATTGTATCACAAACGACAACGGGTCTACTGGGTGATATATTTGGTTTCAGTCAAGGACCAACAGCTTATATACCTCCAAAAGTCAATTGGCTTCCAGCTGAAAAAGGAAAAGGCTTTGATATTTGGGGGACATTTTCTCGAAAGTAAGTTTGAAGTGGCATTCATTACTTCTTCGACGTTCGTAATCATCACGAATAATTTTTCTGCGTTTCAGAAATGGGCAAATCAGTATGGATATGACATTTACAAATAAAGCAATGCAACCAATGGGTGGTTTTGCAATCCAATTAAATAAAAATAGCTTTGGTCTAACGCCCGCAACACCACTTCAAGTTCCTGCACCTCTAGGACCTGGTGCTAGTGTAGAAGTCAGTGTAATATTATCAACAACTGGTGCAGTTCAACGAATGGATCCTCTCAATAATCTCCAAGTTGCAATCAAAAATAATATTGATGTATTTTATTTTGCGTGCATTGTACCCATGAATGTTTATTTTGTGGAGGATGGACAGTTGGAGAAAAGAGTATTTTTATCAACGTGGAAGGATATTCCAGCACAAAATGAGGTGGAAATATTTAAATATTCCTTACGAACTCAATTTTAAGTAATTAAATATAGTGGAATGTTTCAGTAATAAGATTTGAATTCCGTTCATTGCATAGGTTCAATACACACTTAACGGTGTCATGTTAACGGCGGATCAAGTTGTACAGAAAATGCAACAAAGCAACGTTTTCACGATTGCGAAAAGGAATGTAGAAGGTCAAGATATGCTTTATCAATCATTGAAGTTAACAAATAACGTATGGGTACTGAATGAGCTTAAAATTCAACCGGGGAATCCCGATGTTACTGTAAGATTATATTTCATTCAAACTGCTACTTGTGTTTCATTTGATTCAATTAATAATATTTTTTTTCTGTCTGTCGCAGCTCTCATTGAAATCTCGCACTGTTGAAGTTGCTGGCGGTGTTTTCCAATCCTACAATGCGATTCTACACTCATGAACAATTGATTTAGATTAACTTGATTTTTCTCATTAAACTCATCAAAAAAATTTTTGTTCATGTTATGACGTAGAGATCACGTTTTATGGAAATAAATATGACCGAAAGTAATATAACGAATATATTTGTAATATTGACAAGATTGAATTGGGAGAATTCATTGGGATAAAATTGTCGAACATCAGCGAAAGAGAAAAATAAAATTTTGTCAGTGATATTATAATTATCATGTGACTATATCGTTATCGAGAATGAATGAATCATATTCATGTGGGAATATTCCAGTATCTTTAAGAAATTATGTACTATATACCTTATTACATCTTCGCATGAGAAAAATACAGATCTACCCACGAAATATTAGTTCTATGCATCTACTACTCTATTCCTAGCTCTCATAAAAAATATTTAAACTTAATACCCGCCGATTTTTACGCCAATAATTTGAGGTACGAGAGGGGCCCCCATTTGCGATTGGCCGAATTCCACACGTTTCGAATTTTTAATTTAAAGTTGAGTGCTTGAGAAAAATACGTGTAAGATAATTCATAAGCATTCCCGAAAGAATGAATATTCGTAGAATTTTCACAATATAGCAAGTGTATAAAATTTTCATAATTACATTCAGGAAATTTTTTTTTTTTCTAGGTACGGTACTGTACACTAACCTAACTTCCGTTTCCTGTTATCCCGGTGGGGCGCTGTTCTCCCTGTCCTTTCTTGTTCTCTCAGAAAACATGGCTGCACGGTCAATCTCGAAGAAGCGAAAGGTTTGTCTATTTTATCAAATTATAAATGGACAATTAAAAAAATATTGTGAAAAAGTTAATCTGTGACACTTGCTGTATAATATTTTTAGTATATCAATTATGATACTTTATAAATTTTACCCGATGACGTGTGATTCTGTGCATCTGTCTAAGCGGTGATTGTGTCATGCATATGAGGTTTCATTCGAAAACTTTGAGAAATTCCGTATATTGAATGTTATTTCGGTGTTCGTAAAGTTTAAATGCAATCAATATTTTATTCTTGAAAAAATCTATTGAAAAAATTTCCATTTGAAAATTATTGTACTTTATTGTAAACACATTTTGAGGTTAGGTAATAAGTTAGTGTTGCCATTTCTTTGGGGGTTATCATAACCTGAGAACCGACTGTCTGATTGTATTGTTGAACAAAGATATAAATAATGTGTTTGCATTTATCCAAATACTTATTTTCAATTTTTATCAACAGTTCGTAGGAGATGGAGTGTTCAAAGCTGAGTTGAACGAGTTCCTGACTCGTGAACTCGCCGAGGATGGTTACTCCGGTGTTGAGGTGCGTGTTACGCCCACACGTACTGAAATTATCCTCATGGCCACCCACACCCAAAGCGTGCTTGGTGAAAAAGGACGTAGAATTCGTGAATTGACCTCAGTCGTTCAAAAAAGATTCAACTTTAAGGATCAAACCGTTGAACTGTACGCCGAGAAGGTAGCAACCCGTGGTCTTTGCGCCATTGCTCAAGCCGAATCACTCCGTTACAAATTGATTGGTGGTCTTGCTGTCCGAAGGTAAATCTTCATTGTAAATCAATCATATATTTCCCAAATAAAGAAGCCGATAACAATTCTTCAATTATTTTTCAGAGCATGCTATGGTGTACTCCGTTTCATCATGGAATCCGGAGCAAAGGGTTGTGAAGTTGTTGTCAGTGGCAAGCTCCGTGGTCAACGTGCCAAGAGCATGAAATTCGTCGACGGATTGATGATTCACTCTGGTGAACCAACCGCCGATTACGTTGACACCGCAACCCGTCACGTTTTGCTTAGACAGGGTGTATTAGGTATCAAAGTGAAAATTATGTTGCCATGGGATCCAAATGGCAAGACTGGACCCAAGAAACCCCTGCCCGACAACGTTAATGTTGCTGAGCCCAAGGAAGAAACCATTCCTCAACAACCGAATTCGGAAATTAAGCCTGTCAAAGATGTTCAACAACCGGCGCCAATTCCTGTATAATTACACGCGTATTCACAATAAAAATCCATGAAAAAAACACTTAATAACGTCTTTGAAAAGATTTTTTGATTTAATTTATATAATCGTACAAGTAATTCTATCTACAACACTAGTATAAGTTATTTTATATTCTTCTTTCGATTTTTATTATGCGTTATGCAGTTACGTCCAACATTTAATCTAATTGAATTATTTATTGATGAATAATGGTGTTATGAAATGAAAATTCGTCATCCATTTATTGCTATTACATTTTTCGACAACTAGGTGGGGGAAAAAAAAAATTAACAATTACTGGTTTAGATACTTTTATCCTACATGAGATCGAGACCGGTCAACCGTCACAAATCTGATGCATGAGTTTGGCAGGAATCCGTTATTCATATTATATGCATGTATGCCCATACAATATATGAATTGTACGCATTTATTTTTACATACAGTGAACATGTAAGCGTCTATAAAATTTCATAACTGTATCGTGTATTATTTGCAACACAGCCAAGGCAATCGAGATTTATGTAGTCGATCGCTTCAAGAATACGTGTGTACAACTGAGCGGAGGTGGAGGAAGAGGAAAGATTGAAGTAAAAAAAAATAATAAAAATGAACAAAAAGAAAATTAAATATAAAATCCATGGGCAACGCCAAGCAACAGCAGCGGCAGCACACCTGTGCGGACCATAAGTATAATAAGGAGCGGGCGCGTACGGACACTCAGCCCTCTTATACTCGCGCAACACTTTTTCCCGTATGAAGCGGGATTTTGCTTATAAGGTAGCTTGAACAAGAAGGAAAGTAGCCCCACATGTGCACAACGGAATCGGTCTCTGTATGCCCACGTACGTAAAAGCAACCCGTAAATTATGGTTTCACGCCCGGTGAGTTGAACATGACTCTCAGGTTCTTGAGTTGTGCACCAAGACAAAAATAATGCCGCCAAGTCGAGATATACATACATACACACACACACACACATACATAAAGCTATAACAAGATAAAGGGAACAAAAAGGATGGTGAACGATGCCAGAAAATGGAAGAGAGATAGGGTGAGACAATTGTACGATGGAGAATAGGAAGAGTGTATGAGGAAGAGAAGAGAAAAAAAAAAGGCAAGGATCGTGTGGCGTCCTATTGTCTGGCCTGACCTAACTGGGATTTTCCATTTTGAGACCCAACCAGACCCATCTGAGCAGTTCCCCAATCCGCTGTCGGCATTTTATTGTCTCTCTTATTCTTTTATTCTCCCTTCACGCTTTAGCATACACAGTTGAGAATGAGATGAATGCAGTGGATGATATACAGAAAATACAAAGAAAGTAAAAGAAGAATCGTGCATTATGTTTATGTTTATCAAATTCTTATATCTACTTTTTTTTTTGTTTACTCAACATCAAATAAAACCGTTCAATTTATTTCTTTTTCAGCTCTTTAACACGCAATGATTGCGACCTTGATCGAGTTATCCAACATAGCGATCTTGAAATGTACATCCCGAGGGGCGGATTCAAGTGGAAAATAGTTGTAAAGAGCGAGGTTGAATATCCATATAACTATGATAGCTTCAATTTTGCCTTGAGGGTAATCGATACCCTCCACAACATTATGTTCCCGGGGCTGCAGGTGAGTTAAGGGACCTAACTATATCGTTTGCAAAATTATTATACACATATATACGGATATGTTCATATTGCCTACGGTATACACGTTTAGATAATATGTTTATGTTTTGAAGCAAGTCGGAGGGACCGTTGCTAATCGCTGTACGGCGATATCTTCCTCCACTTCATCTCTCCTATGGAATATTGCATCAGATCAACCTACACTCCGTGACGAATTTAATTCCAAATAGAGATATTCTGAAATAATACGTGATGGAAAAGAAGTGAATAGAAGTTTGATCAAAAATACGATGAGGTTTTTAAATTTTCCAAATAAAAGCAGGATAAATAATAGCAATATTTTCAAATAAATAATTATTCAATTACCTTTAAATGAATTTAATTGACACTGAAATATCATTCCGAGCATTATTTTTACAGATTGATTGGATATGAAGCGAGAAGTGGCGACGACGACGACAACGAGTCGTTTCTATATACGTTTACGTGTTTTATATGAAAGGAAGAAGAAAAGGAGTCCCCGCGCGTGTGAGTGAATGTGTGCAATGTATCCAGATGAGAGGGCGACCGGTATATCTTCTCCTCTCTCGCGCGCGCAGGTGGAATAAATCAGGACACCGATTAAAATTTAACAAGCCACACAAGCCATAGAGAGCGAAGAAACACTCCAACATATACACAGGTGTGCTCTTACCTCTCATTTTATTTTTCATGTCATTTTTTTTTTTTCTTATTTCTTCGTTCTTTATTCATTCCATTCTCTCTTTTATTCTCGCACCCTCGCCCTTTTTTCCCTCTTCTTCTTCTTCTTTTTCTTCTTCATCTTCATATACATAGATGTATGTATTTTATCTCTCTTCCTCACTCTCAACCTCATTGTCTTTTATTTTTCGTTCAACAGTGAAGAGTGGATGGTGGAGTCGATGCAGCATCAAACACTATATACAGCACCGCGGGGTCCCCCGAACGTAGATAGCCCCTGGATCGCGTTAAAAGCTACATTCCAATGTCTGTAACCAGTTCTGAATCGTTTTTTTTTTTATTTTTATATTCAGAGCCGCCCGCGCCACAGGTGTGCATATTCACAATAATTCGATATACATATGTATAATGAATTATTTTATCATTAATCTCATGAGTTTATTGTTATACATCTGATAATATTGGGCTATATAATGTATTAAATACTATATGTGCATCAATGATATAATATAATGTTATAATAATTTATACCGTGACATTAGGGTGATGTGAGATTGAATTTGCCCGGGTGCAAAATATAATTATCTAACATTGTTCTCCTTTTTTCATATCTCGTATTGTACTACTTCAATCATATATGTAATGTATCTTATTCACTTGTCTCTGGAGTCTTTTCACACAGTCACCAACGCTTGACGCATGCATAGATAAATATTTTTATCGCAAAAATGAATTATTATATTCACGGATATTATGGCTAGCAAATTTAATGTAAGATTAAAATTCTATAAGTTATATTGTTAGAGCACTATTCCTACCCTTTTACTCTGGCCCTTTTGTTGTTGCTTTTCGCGAACTTTCTCAACCCCCTGTATTCTGATATAGTTTACTGAATCATTTGTGAACAAAATTTATTATCGTTACTCTCGAATTGTCTTTTCAATTACAGATCTTCAATCTTCCTGAGGTTTATTTCAACTCATGGAATTATAATTCATTGCAATATATTTTTTCATTATTCTTCAACCTAATTTTTTGTTCAACTCCTTGTGCTTTAAATTGACTCGGTGGATAATAGATGAATACAATATGTGAGTCGTACATTTGAAAATGACTGATTTTTCATCAATATCCATTCGTCAATAATTTTTTTAATCTCATTTTCATTTTTTTTTTTTTTTTTCATATGTTTCAGTTGGGGAATTGCGTTGAAGAGGAAGGGAGTGCCTTGCTCCCTGTCAGCCTTCGGATATATACGTGCAAAACATAGGCGGGGAGGGGCGAAAAAAAAGAGTGAGAAGATGGAGAAGAAGAAGATGACGATGAATAAGGACGAGAAGAGTGAAAAAGATTGGAAAAAAAGCCTCATGGGTATCGACTTTCAAATCGACTCCCGTCACTCCGCATCCACCTGAGGCAGAACTTTCATTCCGAACAACCATTTGGCTTCAACTCAAGTCGTCGGTCAGTCTCGTAGTGAGAATTTGTTGTTTTTTCATCTCTCTCTCATCCTCACTCAATCGTTTTCACACTGATCATAATAGTCGTTGGGCTTCCCCAAAAGAAATATAAGTATATAACCTGTTGTCGGTATCATTTTGGGTCCTCGAGCTATATATGAAGCGAAGGGACTCTATTGTCACATACACCAGAGACTTCTATTTTTCTTTTACACCTCCACTCAACAATATAATACTTAAATATATATATATATATATACGTGTGTGTGTGCCTCTCTTTCATTTCATCGCTTTGGCGGTTGGAATGGCCCCTTTGCCACCTTCAGGTAATCCTCCAAAAAATAAAAAAGAATGAAAAAAAAAAAAGCTATGGCCCAACGCACATCGATTTTATGCCCTCAGGTGTGACATCCCAACAAATCTTGTATATAATACACTCTTGCACACCTGGGCCCTATTAATATTCAACATTATCATTTTTATACTTCCAAATTGTTTTTCAAGTAAACATATGACCCAATGCATCATAACCAATTCATTCCTAGTTACAATTATTATTGATAATTAAAAATCGATGGATCCCATTACACTTACGCGTGGTTAATATATTCTACTATCCGCTAGAAAGGTACAATCTCCAAAATAGACTGAAAAAGATAGGAAATTAAAATTAAAAACTGAAAGAAACATTGGATCAATTATTTTCATGACCATAATATAAAATTTTTTTTGTTGAACAGGGCACATGCGATATGAAGGCAACTGGAGCATCAGCATCATGATAGACAACTTGAGAATTTGCGCACAACGAATCCAAGTTTAATGCATATACACTAAACATATATCGACGTATATATGAATAAATATATTTTTATATGGCACGAGAGTCGAATGTCAGGCTCTTCTCTCAGAGCACAATTCTCGCTCTGATATCGCACACTCTTCTCGCTTCGTCTCTTACTGTGGTGGCTGGACAGTATTATAGCACCACTGCCGTGTTGGCTGGCTGAGTTGGGGCTCCAACGAGCAAGTGGCAAGTGCCAGTTGCTCAGCGGCATTTGCCACGGCTGGACACACACCAATCTACCACCTACTATATATATTATTAGCAATCGAGGTGTGCAATCCAAGATACATTGTGTACATTAACTTGACATATACAATTGCATTTAAACACATTTTAATTCGTTGATTGAAGGATGAGATAATTCCCTTTATTAATTTTTATCGTGCACTTTCTTTATAATTATCGTCAATTTATTCAATTTCTTCATTCATTTTTTTTAACGAGTGCAAACAGGCGAAGAAGAAAATGAAAAGGGACGAATTTAATAACAATGTAATGCGACAATTTTGAAAGTAGTTATATTTCTTCTCTGATCTCTTTCACATCCTCGGTGTATTCCATCAGTTGGACGTGTGATAGAGAATGCGTAATGATGCTCGTGAGGAGCCACGAAGAGATCGGCAATGTCGAAAAGAGCATTTAATGGATTGTAATTGTGATTGTTGCAATTATTTATTTATTTTTTCGAGAATATTTAACGACAGTTTGGAGAGGTGTGTGTCAGTGTATTGTCAACGGTTTGTGCATTGCCAACACGTCAGAGATTATCAATACAATTTTTAATCAGCAAAAAACAAAAACAAAATAATACAAAGTAAAGATGAGAAACGGCAACGCGACATCACCTAAGATGAATGTAATTATCATTGTGTGTATTGCTGTTGCACTGAAGAACTGTCACGTGGTTGATGGAAATACAACGGTTGCTGTTGCAAAGGTGAGCTAATATATCATTTAATTTAATTTAATTTAATTGTTGCGTTATGACACTATTCTGCTCTTATTATCAAACTTATCATTCGTTCTCTCATATATATTGGGAAGAGTCATTATAACTCTTCGATATAACCTTCGATCTTGATTATTTTCGTTCTCTTTAAATTTTTTATCCCAATGTAATTCATAAAGATAGATTAGATTGTTATTTTTTCTTGTTCTTTTTTTTTCTCTTTTTTTTTCATTCATTTATTTTTTTTCCGTTTTTTTTTTCTTGAAGATGTAGAATTCGATTAAATTTAATTTGTGAATATATGTCTTCTGGGGGGCTACACACATATAAGCCTGACATTCAGGATAGGATTATCATTCCGACAGATTTATGAATTCTCGCCTTCAACGATCGTGAGTGTGCTGTATCACTGTTTAACATTTCTTCTCTACATTAATATATATATATATATAAGTACTTATACTGTTTTCATTCCACGTGGAATTGATGATTGCACGCAATGTTAATTACTATGATTGCCACATTAAGAAAAATGTATTTATTAATGAAAAAAATGATATATACTGTGAGAAATTAGACCACATCATCATCATCATCATCATCATCATCGTCATGGCGAGTAAATATTTTATATTGATCTAAATTAAATTCTAAATGAAGTTTATTAAAGAAGACATGATCAAACGTATGAAAATATAAACGAGTAAAGATGCATCTGTTGCTCCCATTCTATCATATACACGAATAAATTCTTATCTCAATTGCAATCAATTTTACTACTTATATATGCAACATAATAACGATAATCATCTGATTTTAATTGAATGTAAATTATTTTTAATATATGATTGATGATAATGAAAATTGAAACTGCATTCGAAGGTGATTTATGAATAATACGCAGATCAGAATGTTTACATATTGATGAAGTTACACATGATATACAAAAAATAGTGATAAGTTTCTTCTCTTGAAAATATATATATATATATATAGAGTTAGTAAGAGCATCCAAACTATTCCACCACGAGGTTTGTGTGTATATATAAACAAAGAGTGTTAAAAGCCAGTTTAAATATTTGAACATGCGATTGCTACCGACCGAAAGCCAAATGTTCATACGAATGTATATACATATATGTTTACAACAGATGTTTAAAATGTACGCTTGAACATTTTCTTTTACTTTCAATTTAAATCAAACACATTAGAATAATAATTTAATTATTTGATACATCAGTTAATTCAAATTTATCCTGAGTTCTAGCAATTACCTTAATAAAATTTTGTTGATTATTCTGATGCTTTTAATATACAAGTGTCAATGTTCTTTATCAATTTTTCAATTATTCAACTCCTTTATTATCATCATTTCGATACTATGTATACCAGTTACTAATAAGGGGGAATGGAGTTCCAACTGCGACGATGGGAAAATTCTAAGCAGATGTGGTAATATTATTTTTCTAAATACTATTGTTTATTCGAACAACTTTCTTGTTTAAAATTTCTTTCTACATCTGGTATTCCATTTCCGCCTATAATATATACAATAGTATAAGCACTAAATGAATCCACCGATTCATTTATATCATCGATCGTAATCGATCATTTTTCTCCTCTCATAAACACGTCAACATCGTGATTATTAGCTCTCACTCATCTTAAATACAATGTACATATATATAATAATATATATGCGGTGCACGTATACAATTTATTTTTTGATGTTATACATGCATGTTACGCATGTTAAACATGAACAAAATTATATAGATATGACCGTTACATATTTATAACATGATCATAAATATTACTTGTCTGTGTTCATATGTCGATTATTATGACATATGCAATGTAATAATGTATAATTCACTTCTGGAGTGTATATATATAAATGGTGCACGTGGTTTAGTTGTAAAATGCAAGACCAATAAATATTATGAGGAAGTGATACAAAGCAGCCACTCATGAGAGTGTTATAATTATATTGATATGACAGATCGATCCTTGCACTAGGCGCCACTAAGCTGAAAGTGAACGACGGCTAATAAAACGTTGATACTCATTCTCTGACGTTTGTATTGGTTGATCATTGGCGTTATTAGAAAACCGGATGTCCTTGCTTGGATAATATTTATAGATGCACGAGGATCACATTTCAACAATGATGAATTTTTGTTTTATTTCACTTTATCAAAATCTAGGTATTTGATTGATGATGAATGTTTGGATGAATTCTTTTTGAAATATTGTTTATTTTATTTTGATTCAATTTTATACGCTATTATTCATGAATTGGGTTATCAATTGTGTATGGCCAGCTGCGACTGACCTCTTAAATAAAATATGTTTGATTGTTCTTGATATGGAATGAGAGAAAGAGAGTGATAAGGTGATGTAGGAATGGAATTCAATGAGAAAAAAAAAGAAAAAACAAGGAATTAAAGATAAATATACACGAATATGAATGGACAAAAAATTAAATATTGATAATAATAGTTGTATGATTAATGATGTAATTGGTATTTTTCCTTGTTGATGCGTGATTCGACAAAATTCCAGGAAGTTCATATATGACGTGTGCAAATGCTCACACATGAATTCTATTTTAATAATTTCTCATTTCTCTTTGAGATATAATAAATTTAATATATATAATAAAGAGAAATCGATCGACCGACTTTTCACATTTTCAATTAATCGTTAATTCTTATTATATATATCATATTTATTTCCATTGCTCATTTGTCATGGTCAATATATATGAGTCAATATAATATATTGTGAAACTGGTAAACTATTATTAGACAAAAAAGAAAATATAATAAATTGTTAAGAAGGCAACAGAATATAAAAAGAGAAAAAAAATTTCATCAGGTGTTTGATGATAACAAATACGAAAAAAAAAATAAAAAAATTGATCCACAAAATCCAATAAAGTGACTCGTATATTTATTATCATCAAGCCAAGCTGGAATGATCGATGGCAATGATTAACGTGGCGCCACGAGGGAGCAAGAGTGTTCCAAGAAAAAGAGAAAAAGATCATATTATATACATGTATCAGCAATGTGTATACCAGAAAAGTGGCGTAAAAAAAGAGACTGCCGTTTTATAGTAGTTATGATTACACCATCAGTGTGTTCAGTGTTTTTTTTTTGTCCAGTAGAAACCAATACAAAATGTACCATACCACTTGTATATACTTCATCATTCGTATTTTGTATTTGTCTCACTTTTAATCTCCCTCTTTCCTCTTTATCTTCTGTATATTTATACGAAAACAAAACTCGTCGATATTACAGTGAGATCTATAATTACGTGACGAAATCCATACGTGTAGCATGAACCTGTTTTGGAGTTGCCAAGAAATTTCTTTCTATGTATATATTATGTATACATACGATCTGATAATTCTACAATTTATATATATATATATCAGTTGGTATGCATCATCATAAACAGTTTAATTTCTGTTTGAAACGGGTTTATTTTTAATTCTATGATTTATTTATTGATGAATTAGTTAGCTAATGACAGGATTAATGATAGACAACGTCAAAGAGAAAATTAAAAATATTTATTTCCCATTTAATTGATGTATGGTGAAATGGTTTGTCATTTTTTCTGCATTATTTCGGGCAAGAATTGTATTATATCTTCACTGTCTCGACCACATGTCTCCATTGACAATTGTGACGATACAACTCCAATACATAAATAAATATTTTCAATTTATATTTGTATGACAAATTGGACTGCATTAGCATAAAGCAAATAATTCTTTTATTCATGAGATTTGTTATGCAATAATTGGATATTTAGTGTTAATAAAATGTTGATAAAATACATCTTCAGACATTGTTGATGGCCTCTCGTACTCGTCAAATGATTTGCCGCTTTATTTCATCAACAAGAGTGTGAGAGAATGAAAAAATATATGATATATGTGTATAGATATATATATATCCTCTTGTAACAATTGCCAATCTCATTGAATTGTCCGCCCCAGACACACTCCATGTTCTCTTTATCATTAATTTTTCCGTCGTCCCCTTCTCATCGTGGATACGCGAGAAAGTTCACTCTCACATTTACTTCATAAACCGAAAACACTTCAGCCACAATTGTTTATTGCCACTATTCCTTTCTGTAGATAAATAAATATATGTATGTTGTGATTCAGGATGGAGGACAAATAAATGCAGAATTTCTGCTTAAGAAACCAATGTACAAAAAGAAAAAAAAAAATGTTGACGACATATTAGTAAATAGAGGAATCTGGAACGATAATAAAATTTGTTAGATAATTATTTGCATAAACTTTTGGATTGGATACATTATTTTTTTCCGTCGCATACAAACCAATGATAAAGGAGAATATAATTCATTGATAATAACATTCCATAGTTTTTCATACTCAATTTGTTTCTTTTGCAGGAGGAGTGTCGAAAAAGAATAGCCCAATGCTCAATATCAAGTGGTGCAAATACGCCAGTTTGTGGTAGCGACGGTATAACATATCCATCGCAATGTGAAGTTGTTTCCAGACAATGTCGCGGTGGTGAAATTCTTATTAAACATACTGGTCCTTGTTTAGGTAAGTATCCCCATCAAATTATATTTTCTGTAATTAATTAAATAAATATTAAATATACACATATGATGTTCAATGATAATTAATCAAATATTGAATATACATAAGTTAATTTATTTGATGATCAATGCGACGACAGCACGATTAATTCATCGTATTTCTTTATTCAATTTATGAATCATAAACTTTATATCATTGTGTTGCTCAAAAAATTTACTATTCAAATCTATCTGCATTTTACAATGTTACATCATTGATTAATATTTATTGAAAAATTATTTTTATGTGCTTTCTGATGATTTATTTGATTGAGAAGAGAACAAAAATTAAACAAAAGTGTGTTTTGCAGCAAGTTCTCCATGCTCTGCAGAACGAATAGCCCGACCGGGTGTACCAATAGTCTGTCGTCCTGATGGCAATTATGCTCCAGTTCAGTGTCATACAGAAACCGGATACTGTTGGTGCGTGACTCCTCAGGGTCGACCGCTACCGAATACCTCTGTGAAGTATCGGCGGCCCAAATGCGCCAAAGTAGACAGCATTACAACATTATCATCATCCACATCACCCGCAGCATCTCCATTGTCCAATAGCGATACTGCTGTAGCTGGATCAATGAGTGGACAACGACGACGTTCACCTATATTAAAACAACGACGACAATTTACAAGTCGTCACAGAAATACATGTGATCGAGCTGAAAAATCGAAATTCAATAGCAACCTCATTGAAAACTTCAAGATAGAATATAGACGAACAAATATTTCTAACGATGGTAAAGACATTTTTTAAATTGTTCATTATCCAGTTAAGTACGTAATTTATCAGATAAACCTTGAAGAATTGTTTCCAAGTGAAACAATACTGGCGGGAAAAAGAAAAAAGGAAAATAAAAAATAAGAAATAAATTGAAATGAAATTCTCTCAAAGGTTTGCGTGCCACACGCGTTTATTTATAGTAGCATGATAGGACAAAGATTGATGGAGAAACAAAAAAAAATAAAAATAAACCACGAGGAACTGTAAAAAGGAGCAGGGTCGTTGGGCGTCACACTATACACGCAGCATGCGGGAGGCAAAGAGATGAAAACGAAGACTGAAAAAAAAAAAATAAACAAATTAAATAATGAAAAAAAAAAAATGAAACATGATCTTGGAGAGCGGTAATTGCCGGTTGTCGTGGCGACGTAATGAAAGTGATAATTGCCGGACTGAGTTGCATCTGATTACTGGGGGCCCCTCATGCAAGTCGTTCAGTATACTGCATTACTTGTCTGTTTATCCAACGTACTCCTTCTCTCCTTCTGTCTTTTTCACTGACTATATTTTTTCCTTCGCAATATCGTTTCCCAAGTCTCATGTGAAAAACTGATATAATAATTATAAGCTCCTGTACTTCAGTCCTCGGGGATGAAAGACAAGGTATCTTTTTAATTTTAATTTTTTATGTTTCTTTTGAAGGTGAATTGATGCAATGGAATTTATGAATTTTCCAATTTATTCTCATTCAAAATTTAAATAAACCAATTCCGTTATACATAATCAAATGAGAATATTTATTTACGTGTATGTGTAAATAGTTTGATTTATTTACAGATGACAAAAGTATTGAGCGTGTACTAACATGGAAATTTATGACATTGGACAAAGATGGTGATGGCCATCTCGATAGAGCTGAATACAAGGAGTTGCGTAGATTGGCAAAGAAAGCGGTGAGACCGAAGAAATGCGCAAGAACATTCGCAAGAACTTGCGATCTCAATCAGGATCTCAAGTTGTCTCGACAGGAATGGGGTGCCTGTCTGGCCAACGACTTTACACGTAAGTCTGTTTTTTTTTCCTTTTCTTTCACTATTATTTATTATTTTTGTTTCATCGCTCAATGGCCGTCGTTTGTTCATATTTCTAGTAAATATATTCTAACAATATTGGTGTTTGCGTGTGCGTGTGTTTGTGTTAGTAAATTTAAAACGTATTGGAAAAGGGAATCTTGGGTCTATATAGCTTTTTTTTTCTTTTCACATTTTTCTATCTACTCCTTTTTTAGTCATCCTTAATCACACAAAAAATGAAAAAGAAAAAACAAACATACGGAGGACATCGAAGTCTGAGAAAATTCTCTACTCTATCTTCACCTCTCTCGACCCCCTCATGCTCCAATTTATATATTATAAACGGGAAAGAATAATTGATAATAACGATAATAAAAATGACGAATAATTCGCAAAACAGGATGTGGTGGTGGTTCACAGACAGAAATTGAAACAGTCCCAAGTTACGGTGACTCGTGCGAATTCTGGCGGAAGTTTGTGTGCCCACACGCATTCATATAGCAAAGATATTGAATGAGCCGCAATTGAGAAAGATCATAAGTCTTTTCTCAAGTGGGAGAGAGGTAGAGAAAGAAAGACAACTTATACATATAAAATGTATAGAGTCACTCATGGAGGGTTTTGATTACCCGAGACTACTTATATATACAATTCGTAAATCTTCCCTACCCACGTTCAGGGATTATATATTCTATTTGCTAATATTATCTTGTCGACATTATGCGTCATGAGCTATTAAACTAATCCCATATTTCGTCTTGACAGACTAGCCCAATCGTCTTCATGATAACCTAAAAAGTGCCCATCATTTTTTCCTCATTCAATCAAATTATATAATTCATTATTAAGAATTAGGAAATAAATTCATTTTCGATAGTTGAAAAAAAAAAGCCATAGACAAAATGCGGCTGAGTGACGTACAGAGACATTGTTATCATTTAAGTACGTTTGTTCTTGTCGCTGAATGGTGCAGAAGGACGACGTGATGTTGTCGGGGCCCAGAAGACCCGGGCCACGGACCAAGGTGAGTCCTGTTGTGACACGCGACACCTCCAGCACGTCAAAATAAACCTTATTTACTCATACGCGATTTAATGGGAGATATTCTCCACGTCAGTCACATATTATTATTTATAGATTCATCAATTATAATAAATTGTATTGAACGGTGAGATGTATTTTGAGTGGTAGCAAAGACTTACTTGGAGATATTCCCCTTTGGCACAGAAGCATGCTATGAGTCTTTATGGGCAAGACAAAAAAAAAATGAAATAAAGAAAAAAAGAATCAATTGGCTGGTTCTTTTTTCCTTTCCTTTTCACTCGTCAATCCACCTCCAAAGAAAAGTCCTCAACACGTCTCGCCTTTTATTCCTCCGTATAATAGCATGTTGGCTTGCAGTTTCCGGTGATAACGGTTATGATTATTATTATTGTTTTCTTTTATTTTCTTAAATGTCATAAGCGTTATTGGAAAATTACTAAATGTTGTATTATTAATAAAGTTAACACAACGAATGCTTTCTATTTATTGGGATTGGGCTATTTATTAAGTTATTATCATTTCAGTGATTTATGTTTGATTCTACTTTCTTGGCAGTTTTGAAAGGCAATCCACCGCCGGTATACACCAGGCCAACTTTCAATGATGATCCACCTGACACAAAGGAAGAGAGCGATGGTGAGTGGGATATTTAGATTGACTCAATTATATTTGTCAAATTGTGTTTAATTATTTGCTATTTTTATTTTTTTGTAGCAAATGACTGCATTTCGGACAGACGATCAGTGATGGAGGATCAGAAACAAAATTCTCAAGAAAAATTTTATATACCGCAATGCACTCCGGACGGTAGATATCACGAGGTTCAATGTTACTCTGGTTATTGTTTCTGTGTTTATCAAGACACAGGGAAACCTATCCCCGGGACATCATCCAAGGATCATACACCTAATTGCAATCCAGTACCACCACCCAGCAGACCAATGAAAGGTAATTTAACGTCCAATAATTGAAGAAGAATTAATTGTTGTCGTGTAAATGTAAACTGAAACATTTATTTCAATGATCGTAGGATGTCCCGAGTCAAAGAAGCAACCATTTCTCAGGGATTTAATAGATCTCATGGAGAAAAAAATGAAAACATCGAGCACAGATTCGGTAGAGGTTACTGAAAAGTGGCCGGCATCTAAAGAAGAACGTGTTGCAACATGGCACTTTGTAATGCTTGATAAAAATAAAAATAAAGTGTTGGAACGAAAAGAATGGAAGAGTTTTCGTACAATGGTGGCTAACAATCGGCATTTAAGGAGATGTGGAAAAAAATTGCCAAGATATTGTGACATAAATAATGACAGGAGGATTAGTATGACTGAGTGGCTGAGTTGTTTGAATGCACAACGGCCCAGTCCAGGTGAGAGAATAGAATGATAATAAGCACCTTTCTCCAGTTAATTAACTCTATTTAATTGAATTTTATTTTTTCCATTATAGCTGACACTCTGGAAAAAATATCAACGTCAAAACCTCGTCGAATGGGTCCAAATCCACTCGATACATTTCTCAACGACGATGATTAAAAAATTTACTTTGTGATACGAATGCTCTTTCTTCCATGATAAGATAAAAAACAAAACAAAATTATTGAATCATTTTGTTGCATATATAAATATAAAATTATGTATATGTATGTAGCGAGACGATATAAGTATTACACGCGTAAGCATGTATTTATGTTAATATATATATGTGTATGCGTTTTGCATGTATGTAGTGGTATCAAAGAGAGTGCAAAATTTTGTTTGCACACTGTCAAATTAATGCCTAATTATTGTGCAGTATATAAATTATTGCTAAGAATAGGATTGTGACAGGTAGATCTTTACTATACCATGTGTCATCAATGAATCCCATACATTATTCTTTTAATTGATCGACAGAAAAAGAAAAATACCGGCATTGTTCAGTTCAATTTCATTTATGATGTGACCATAATTATAAATAATTTATATTTTACAGTTAAGTTTTAATAATATTTTTGACTGCTAAGTGTATATTATTTACAATAATATGTATTTGTTATTATGTCAATTTTTTAAATTTAGAATTCGTCACGGAGAATTGATTTTAAAAAAAAAATATCCATGATAAATAAAGCGAATTATAAAATCATGCTATAGTTTTCACTCAGTTCAAATTTGTCTACCCGAATTCAATTTTTTACACGCATTGACTCGCAGCCACTGTGGATGATATACATATGTGCATTTCTCTCAATTCCTTATTATAAAACAAAGGGCAATGCGAGATATTTTTACACTTTCACAATTGCATCATTTTTCCATGCTCAGAATAAATATAATCCTATTAATCCTGTCATCAAGTTCATACCGTTCATATAGAGATCAATTGGCGCCATTCGTATTTGTTAAAGAGCCGCCATGACAGTTCAATGGTACACTCTCGCCATCTATCTAAACAATTAATTCCACGACTCCAACTTTGGCCGGCACACGAGCACAATGTGCGCACATAAATGAATATAACGTAGTGACACTCCGACAGCACACTAATACTACCAATAAATCATACTGAACATACTACTTGCTGTTATTTATGATAATTTTATTATTAAGTTACGTATAATTTATTGCACGACGGAATTAATTTATTAATAAGAACGGTATGAAGAGACCTTTAGAAGATTCAGTCATCAATGAACTCGCCAACAAAAATCCAATTGTTTTCTTAGACATTGCATTGGACAGTGAAAAAGGTATTACAACATTGTATTAAAATTCTGTTTACTTTTTTTACGTGATATTAAATTTTAATTAATATTTTACAGTTGGCCGAATTATCATTGAATTATTCAAAAATGTAGTGCCACGTACTGCCGAAAATTTTCGCGCACTTTGTACAGGTGAAAAGGGTGTTGGAGCCAAAGGCAAAAAATTGCATTATAAAGGATCAATTTTTCATAAACGTGAGGATGTAATTATTTTCGTGAAGCGAAAAAATAATGTGATATCTGAAAAATTTCACTGGAATGAATTCATGTCGGATTTTGAGCGCTAAAATAATGTTAGATTATTGATGCATCATTGAAATTTTGTTACTGTAGTTGTACCACAGTTGATGATCCAAGGAGGTGATATTATCAATTTTGATGGGAGCAGTGGCGAGAGTATATACGGCGACTACTTTGATGATGAAAACTTCGAAATTAGTCATTCTGCGAAGGGTTATCTCAGTGCAGTGAATGAGGGAAAACCCAATACGAATAGTTCTCAATTTATTATTACCACTGATGCCGGTACACATTTAGACAATACAAATGTCGTATTTGGAAAAGTTATAAGAGGACTAGGTGTTGTAGATGAAATTGCGCGGAAATGTCCAATATTGAAAGATAAACCACTGCAAGTAAATATTTCTTTCAAATTGAAAACAAACAATATTTTAGTATTCATTAATTCATTTATTCATTATCATTATTTTAGGTAATCAAAATTGTTGACTGCGGTGAGATAAAACAGGATGAAGATTGGGGACTCATTGAGCATGATGGAACTCCAGATTCATTCCCTGCTTGGCCTGAAGATTGGCACTATGCAATTAGTATTGATAAATCACAGTTAGATGTGAGTTAGTCATGTCAATAATATCTCTTGAGTTTGGTATTGACGAAAGAAAATATTTTTGCAGCACAGTCACGTCAAAGATGTTATTGAAAAAATTAAACAATCAGGAAATTATCACTATGGACAGAAAAATTATGTGGAAGCTGAGAGGAAGTATTCAAAAGCATTACGATATTACGATTGGATCATTCAATTCCAAAATATTCCTGAAGCATTAAATACGCCATTGATTGATTTACGAATTTCTATTATGTTAAATCAATCGGCAGTTTATTTAAGAAGACAAAAATACAGAGATGCATTGAGTTTGTGTGATACGGTGAGTCTATCACTTCTGGAACTATTATTGAACTATTAAATATTCTCATGAGATGTTACATTGAAAAATAATTTATTTTTGCTGGTTTTAGGTATTAGCAATTAGTGAAAATAATACCAAAGCTCTGTTCCGCCGTAGTCAAGCGCATGTTGGATTGAATGACTATGATGTAGGATTGGCGGGGTTAAAGGAGTTGTATTTTAATAATCCAAATAATATTGAAGTATTACGAGAAATAGAAAAAGTTGAAAAGATTATGAAAGATTATTTAATAACGGAAAAGCGTACTTACCAACGAATGTTTCAATAATTTAATTCGGATAAATATTTTTTAAACAAGTACAATTAACCAGGATAAATAGATAACTCTCAGGATCTTAATGAATTTTTTACCGCTAACATATACATACGAATAAATAAAATTGAATTTTATAGAACTATATCATACACAAAATGATTATTGAAGATTTATATTGATCAAAATATTTCCGATTTTTAAGATTCTATACACTCGATATTTATGAAAAATGTAACGCGTGAATCATTATTTCTGTACCAAAAGAATAAACTGAAGAAACATAAATGATACAGTCAAAATTTTACACATATTGTCATTTTTAAAATAATATATGTATTTTCGTGTTCTTCGATGAATATATACCGGTTAATACACGCATTCATAAGACAAGAGGGAAAACAAAATATTCATTGTTGCATTTTTACTATCATATTTATATGATTGAAAAATTCACTGTGGGAGTTTGGAAAGCGCAAGCACACAAATATTTAACGATGACATTTTTCAAATGTCGTTTGTATTCATCCAGGCTCGTACTGAGCTGAAACCTTCATCCATCGTTACTATTATTAATTATATTGAACATTTTTTGACAAAAATTCTATTTCAACCAGTATAGAAAAAAAAAATATTGATTTCATTAATACATAATATTAGGACCATAAATTGGTCTAACTGAAGAATCTAACTAATTATAGAGCCTTTTCCTCATTCATCATTGATACATACGAATAAATAAATCAATAAATAATATTAATACTGGTATACAAATATAAATGAGTAAATTTGAGCATAAACACGCGCACGCTTACGAATTAAATGTGAAAGCTTCAGTCACTTGTACGTAAAACGTTTACATTTAACCTTTAGTTGGAACAGAGAGAAAAAGTGACGGAATGGTAATAGAAATTACCGCTTATAAACTACTGATCGCATTCAAAAAGGATCAACGCCAACAAGGTAACAATTCTACAACCTAAATATTATCATAGCTGCTTAAATATACAAACTGCATTGACTAGAGACTAAGTTCAAATTTTATCTCTATGTTTGTTACTAGCCACTACTCACACTCAAAGTATTTTTTTCTTTTTTCGTCGATTCTTTTTCCCAATGATTCGTGAAGGCGCATAGGTTAAGTCACGTATTTTTTTTCTATCTCTTTCCAAGAAAATGGACAGTTAAAAAGAAAATGATTGTGAAGTTCTATCGCTTAAAATTCTTCGCAATATCATGTTTTCTTTATCTAAAGATTGTCCGCGTGCCAATCAATCATGCGGTTTCAATATTGATTAATATATCAGACCAATATTGTTAGTATTTTCATGTAACAGTCATGATGCTGAGCAAATTGACGATGAGACAATTTTTTTTTTCAACTTTCTCTTTAAATTTGTCCCGACTATAATTAGCCTTAATATTAAATAGCCTGAATATTTATTTTTCATGTTGGCAGCTTCCTTTTTTACTTTTTGATGCGAATCTTGAAGATCCCAATTTGTAATATATATTTATGTATAAAAAAAAATCTCCATCGTTGAAAGTATCTTTGGTATTTTATGAACAATATTCCTCCTTGCATGTTTTTTTTTTATATACAACGTAGGCGTCATAGACAAAGCTATCATGGCAAAGTAAAATTCGCCCAGAAAGCCTCCATTATTCAGACTTGAGTATCTTTTTTAATTATTAAGTTTTAGATTATTCAGCGGACACGTGTACATCTGGAATTTCATCAACTTCCTCTTTGTCGCTACCAACAACGCTCTCACGTCCACTTTCATTCTCAATGAGATCATTCAATTCCTTGCAAATTGCCTCCTCGCACACATCACTGCTCTCAATAACTTTTTCAAATTCTTCACCATCCATATCTTTAAATTCATCTTCAACAATTTCTTCACAACTCTTGAACAATTCTGGATTTTCCGCCAATGTGACAAGTTCTGGATTTGAATTTGAATTAAGAATGTCTGTATTTATTTCATCATCAGTTGTGTCTGTTGATTGTGATACTTTTTTCAGTGCACCATCAACATAATTAGCATAACTTTTACTCTCAGCACCCTCGTGAATAGTATGAATTGATAATGATTGTGGACGATTAGCAGCGGGTCTGGCATATGGAAATGTATTTTCTTCACCGGCTGGTGTGTGAACTGCGGAAATTTCTGTTTGTGTTCCAACACCTTGATCAACTTGTCCAGCTTTTGGTTGCATATTGGACATACAACGTTTTATCTCCGACATTGAATCCTGCAATTGTTGAACTTGTGTGTGTAACAAATTACAGGTTTGTGCGAGATTTGTAACCACATCAGCATTTGATTGCTGCTGTCCATCGACAGCGTCATTTACGTCACGGGTGCCTGGCTGAAGACTCACAACTTTTTTCCACAATGCATTTATCGCTTGCATTTGAAGTAATTGTAATTTATGTTCACTTTCCAGGGCTGTTCGTGTTGCTTCCATATCAGTTGATAATTTTTGTATATACTTATTTGTCCTCATCATTTCAATTGTTTTCAACACATTAGTCGTTTTTCTATTCAAATTACGTGTATGATATCCACGCCACATTCGTTGTATGCAAACAGCTGCTTTTTCAGTTTGATCTTCAGCTTTATTTGTATCTTCTTGACGTCTTTGAATCGCTCTATGTCGAATACCATCCAATTTAGCCTGACAAACTTCACTATCCTCGTCGCTACTAAACGTTATATTATCACATTCACCATCTTTTAACTTTCTCGTTCCGTTAGTTTTTTTATCATTACCCATTTTTATTTTTTGAACGTTTCTTGGTAAATTCGGGGAATTCTTAGCACTCCTCTTCGGCGTCATTATTTTACTCTGAACGTAATTATTTATTTTGACAGACTGTGGACATTTACCATTTGTATTAGTGACAATTGCTTTGGCAATATTACCTTTAGCAATAGTACAGTTACCCGCAGAATTACTTTTCATTAATGCATTTGTTTTCAGTACACCCACAGTTGTTTTTGCCATTGGATTTGCTGTATTTATTATTGGCATTGATTTCGCATTATCATTATTTATTTTTGTAGGCACTGTCGTTTGTATTGGTGAATTGAGACGACTTGGCGGCGTTTTTGGAAAAATTCGTGACAGTCCAGAGGGCGGACGGAAATCTGGGCTCATCAACGACTCTGGTACAGGTACAAGTTTCGTTGCTGCTTGTAGTGGGCTCGAAGTTTCTGCAATTGTATTCAGACAATTAATCATGTTTAATTTAATTAGTGCAATTTTATTTATAATAGTGAATAACAAACCCTCGACATCCTGCAATGATGATTCTCTGGATTTACTATTGAATGTACTGCACAACATTGTTGGATCGAGACTCTGTGTCATCAATTCGTGTGTCTCGGCAGCAATGAGACTTCCATGACAGGACGATACCATGGCTTCATTGTGGCAATTGGATATCATTCGATCAGGGGACCTCAGTCGCATTGAATTACGCGACGTACCTAAAGGAAGTGAAACTAATTGAGGGTTGAAAAGATCATGCCTTCAAAATTAAATGTTTTCAATTAAATTCATGTGTGCATGGAAGACATTTATGCTAGCACTGCTAGCCGAAGCGTGCAAATGATAATGAATGATTTAAGACTGATGCCTAATTAATTTTATCAAAAATCTTATCTAACTACAAAACTATGAGTGTTTCGTAAACATTTTTTTGCAAATAATTTATATCTATTTAATTTTTTGATTATTATGATGACTCTAATAGCCGAAAGAAGCGACAGGACTTAATCTGCTATGCTACTTCGGCGCATATGAAAAAATGTATTAATATTTCCAATACATAAAAATATTTATGGGATCGAGATTGATATGGTTTTGTTTCTCTGTTTTTAACAAAATTCGAAAAAAAGCATCGTCTTCAATAATATGCGATACCTTTGCAAGGTGTCGGGCAGGCGAAGTACTTTGACTCTTGAAATTTTCCGGTATGTAAGTATTTATCTTCATGGTATGCAAACATTGGTGGAACTAGACAAAATGAGACAATTACTTGGGCAACAACAAACGTATTTTTTGTTTATATCTCCCTCTTGTTCGTTTTTTCTATTTATAAAAATTTCGCGCATCATTTTTTCTTCAAGTGCAAAACGTAATGATTTGTCTAACAATATAAAATTCACAGAACAACCACAATAATTTCTTTCTTTTCTTTCAATCAATTCGTATAATATTATTTAATAATTCTCATATATTTATCCACTGTGGCAGTTGTCGTTTCATTCGAAAGTTCATATTCTCGTAAACACTAATTTATTATCTAAAATGGTAAACTTACTTGGACGTCGCGGCGAACTTGTGCGATTTTGTGCTAATCGACGTCTAGTTGCTGGTGATGCATTCATTCCATGTACGTTAGTTGTATCACTCTGTTGACTCAATTGTTGCTGATGATGTTGTGCCTTGCTCAATATTAATCTCAGTTTTCTGTCAGTCTCATTCTCAAGACATTCACCCGATAATGGACAAACTGACGCCAAATATTGAGCAAGCAATGAATGTTCACCAACTCGAAATTGTCTACCACGTCCCTGAGAATAAAGCCACTCGGCTTTCAGGCTAAGCGGATTGATTCAAATAAATTTATTGGCAATTTATTTATGTTCTTTCTCGTACAGAATCACTAGCCTACTGCCTATACTAGACAGCACTGCGATATAAATAGCATATTGAACGGAACGTGTGAATAATATAGAACTTACCTTTCAATTGGATCTACTGCATAGCCATCGATCGATTTAAGACTCATACACCAATTGATAACGAATGGACGATAGTCAAATCCACTAAAAAACTAGTAGTTAAGAAATATGCACTATTTGGCTTCTCTAAATTATTATTGGCGCAATGAAGTGATCATAATACTGGACTTGTTGCTAATCAAAATACAAACAACAATTAAATATTCAGCAGCATATCAAATAACTGTAAATAAAGATTATGTTTTTTTCTTCTCTTTCTTCGTCGATATGTATGATCAATTTTTCTGTGTGCTACTAATGTCGCAGTAGTATATTTCTGGATGACCTTAATCGATTAATTGATATAAAATTCAATTTCATTTACTATACTCGTAATATGGAAGCCTGATCTAGTGTCTATACACTAAAGAGGTTGGGCTATAGACTTAATGAATGAATAGCGGTAAAGTCATCCATGTGTGTGGGTAATTGATATGAAATAAAAGGATACATACTGTTACCTGTCGCACTAACGCATGGGTTGTTGGCAATGGAGAAATTAACGAGATTTGTCAGGCCACCGAGATGTGACATTTCATTCAAGTCAGTTATATTATTATTTGCTAATGTCAACGTCTCTAATGACGTTGGCAAATATCTCTCACATTGTCGAAGTGTTATAATACGATTATTATGTAAGAACAATTCCTGAAAAAAGTAATTAATTATATAAGACTCATTACATATATAAATAAATTAATACAAATTGAATTCTGAACCGACAAATCAGTAGGAAATAAATTAAATTATTATAAATTATCGTATTGCTTACTTTGAGATTTCTCAAGTAAGAGATGTCTGAAATGTGACTGATACTATTTTCAGATAAATCCAAATGTTCCAGCTTCGTATTTGTGTGTAGATGCTCGATAGACTAACGAACGAATCATGATGTGATTACGAATGATAAAAATTTTCTCACATGAGATAAAAAAAATCAAAAATCCATTCCTGTTTCATAATTTACCTTTACATTATTTCCTGCCAAACAAAGTGTCGTTAAATTCGTCATGTCCTTTATACCCTCTATGGTTAATATTCCATTATTCGCTAAGTTCAATGTCACTAAATTATGTAACTTCGCAACTCCATACATTCGCAGGAGCTGATTTCTAACAATGGATAGCTGGAAAAAAATAAATCACAGTGGAATTCATTCTGTTAATTACGAACGGGGTGAGGAGAATAGTATAACCATTCACAAGTATATATACACCATTGTTTATTATTGAAAACATGCTGTGCACTGGCGTGTGATTTTTCTCATTAAATTAAGATTGAAATAAATTAAATGTCTTACGAACCTTGGTGATTCTGTGATAAGAATCAAGATTATCGAGTCTTTGGATTTCATTATCATCAACAATAAGTGCACTAATATCAGCATCTGATGGACAACGACTGAGTTTCTTTAAACCCTGACCACTCAAATCCAAAGTATCGCACACCGGCGATTCTGTCTCATCACATGAATTCATAATGACTATTTTTCTATCAATTTATTATCACACAATTTTTTTACACTTTCGTACGCTCAACGCAATTGACAAGATGATCACAAGCGTGACAATATTACAGACTAGTATGGGTAGATACAGTAAAAAGGTTCTCTTACGTATTCCCAATTATATTATAGGTTAAATGTGGAACTCAATTGTTATATATTGTACAATAGCTATGTATTAAATCGTCACGTTATAAAAATTTGACAATGAAATGACAAAGCGTACTCAACTAATACATATAACGTGTTTTATTCCAATTGATCTTCAGCCCGCGGAAGCCATGATGAATACAAACTTCGTCGTCTTGTCTCTTTAGATGATTAACAAGCAGCTCTATCAAAAAATGAATGTTCCAATGTATGATAAAAGTAGAAAATCCAGAACTTCCTACTACAATAAGTCATATATATTCATAATCTACACAGTAAGTATATATATATATATATATTGATTATTAAATTCAACGCAGTGTTTTTCGAAAATACGAATCGTAACTTGTTTGACAAAAGACAGTAGAGTTAGTGAAGTAGTTGTGTCAGTTGTGTGTTGACAAAAAACAAAAAAAAATATAAATCTGCTATAAAATGCCAAAGAGTCACCGACTGTCGGTAATGCAGCTACCTCACATAATACCGTCGATAATAATATCACTTTCTTCTGTCTGAGTGGATCCAATGATTAATTTATCATGCGAGTGCCACCCTAACCTTGATTTCTACGCGTTTATTCAAATTCAAACCACGCCTGCGCACTTTCTTCACTCTTTTTTTCATCTTCACTGTTCTCACAGCGCACTCTACAATTTTCCATACGGTGAGTTTGTGAACTAAAGTCAGGATGGTCCCTATCGATGATACGATAACCCACGAGAATTGCGCGCGTGTGTGGATCGTGTGTGAGGGGGAGCGGGATAGAAAGAGAGAGCAAAATATGTGTACGATCGCGTAGTGGTGGCCAGACGACGCGTTGAGAAGCAGCAGCTGAAGTTTGTGTGTCTCCTCCGTAACACGCTCCAAGTGCCGTTTTTTTTTCCCTTCTTTTTTTTTCATCATCATCGGTGAGAATTCCCGGTGAATTTGGTGCAGTTTCGGCGAATGCACACAACTCGCACAGACATACACACACACATATAATCACGATACAGTGATTAAACATTTCATCAATACTAAATTGGATTAATTGTGTCATTTACTACAAACACGAAAAAAATGTGACGAGACCTGAAATCGACCTTGAGTTGTGCGGTGAGTGAACTTTTGAATGGCATCTTTGTACTCCAATACTCTCAGGTTTGCGTATAGTACTCACTATTTGTAGCTATATAATATACATTAAGAGATATTCATATATATACATACACATATACATATATAATATGCACCACTTCCTTTCGTAGATGCGCGGGTTCGTTCAACGCCGGTTTTCCCACGGGGAAAACTGTCTCATTAATTAGAAAACAACTTAAGCGTATAATGACCACAATTGTTTTGGTGGATTACACGAAAAAGAAAAAGAAAGGCCAAGAATGAAACAACAAAATTAATAAAAAAATGGAATTCTAGAGCAATTGCCTTAAAAATCCGTTGGAGAAATGTCAAGTTGATGTATGTCTCTATAAATGTAGAGTGACACAGAGCACTCATTTCTTCATTTTCTCTTAATAACGAATGAAAAACATGCCTTATTATCAAGTTATTATAACTTGATTTATTTTGCATAAATCTCTGATGAATTTATTTTACGCCACGCGATCAGTTCTTCTGAATGAATTTTACCTATAAAAAACTGAGAGAAAAAAATAACACATGATACGGAAGCCGATATTACATTCTGCAATCTTTATATGTATTTATATATTTAATATTGAACATAACGATTTTTTTTACGGCTTCTAATTTACGTTCGGCGCGGTTTTCACTTTAAATTGAGAGTTAAGATCGTATTATGACTGTCTGCTGAAACGTTATATTTAACTTTATATACCTATCTACAACATAATCATGTTTGACCATAGGCAAAGGTAAATTTGAATTGAAAAGAAAGGAAAAAAAAAAAAGAACCGGTATTGAATAGGACAAAAATTCATTTTTATTACAAAGTTCTATCATCATCATTCAGATATTCCAATCTAATAGAATGAGTCTCCCTTATTGGAATTGGGATATATGAGAAAATAGCCATAAATTTGTATATAATATTGATTGTACGTGTTGTTGAGTTCATTTAGTAGATCAGAAACACATGGTGGATTTATTTATCATTCATATGTAGGTGCATTTATACACGTAGTGGATACACGAGTTCGTCAACCGCAACGTCTATATACACTACACTTTATTTATTCTTCGATCGATAAAATAAAACATGGGTTGTATAGAGAAAAAAAGTCAGAATAGAGCGGATATGAGAACATAAACGGTGGGTGAAGGTGTGTGTGTGTGGTATTTTTTTGCAGCTGAAAAAAAAATCTAGGCACACGATATATAATTACATCTAATTTTGTCTATATAAATTATGCAATACACTGGCTTCAGCCGGGTGACTCTAACATTAGCCGTTCTTTAACCCGTATACAAACCATAAAATATTAATACATAGCCTGTTATTTCAAAGGATTTTCAAATCTGTCATGAGGAAAATTAAAAAATCGGTTCAGTAGTTTCTGAGATTATTCTGAGTGGACATCTTCCTTTTACGTGTATTAGAGATGAAGAGATTTGAATTTCAAATACCTGTAAATCAGTTTAGACATTTATTTTAGCTCTTTTGATTCCCAAAAGATCCTCATCCATCCAATTTATCAACAAGAATCCTGACGTATTCAGTAGAATGACGTTTCCGCAAGAATGCTCGACATCATTTTTCACATTATTCTATATAATTATTCCACTACAAACAAGTATAACATTATTCTAAGTGAACAGTCGAATAATATTATTATTATAATATTTTATTTGGATGTTATCTCTTTTCAAGTTTCATTCACTCTAATTTAAATTCAATCGTATTGCTCAATCCAATTTGATTACACTCATGACGATGATATAAAAAAATTCTGTGCCCATTCATTCGGATTGACAAAATACACTTCGATTTCTATTAATGAATTCGTGTTGGTCGTAATGATGTACTAATAATTCATCAATTCAGTATTTACAATGCGCCTGTGCTTATTATATAATATGTACTCTCATTTATGTGGACTTGTGCGCGCCCAAATGGAGTATATATACAACATAGGGTGTCTTTCCACTTTGTTGAGAACAAACTCCCTCTGTTCGTGGCAAAAAATCGATATTTGGAGAGCAGGCGTCCCGACGGACGGCGTCGAAGCTAAGCATAACATGAGTCACTCACCCCCCATGTTCTCTACGCTCGTGACCAACGAATAGAAAGTGGAGAGATGAGCTTCTAGTCATCTATATATATTATACAACATCCCCCCTTAACTCATCCATCCACATTATCCATACAATATGTATATGTCTACATACATCCATCCCCTTTTAGCTCTTTTGTTCATGCTTCAATACGTCTTGGAATTGAGCGCGAAACCTCTTAAGGAAATTTGAGAAATGACCGTGAGGGCTGCCACTGTACAAATAGCAATAAATATTTATTTCCTATTTACTTACTGCTAGTAAATAATAAAAATAAATAATCATGTAATGTTTTTTCGGTGGGTGATTTCCCTAGTGGAAATTGATTTGCGATACACGGGACAAATTCATCGATTATTTATCTATTATTCTGTGTCCATCAGCCACTATCACAATTGAACTCCCAATAGAGAAGTAGAACAGTCTGTTAAAACAGTGAGTGATTTTTTTTTTCCTAATTTTTTTTCTCATCACGTTCTCTTATTCGTTCACACTTGAGAGAGCATTCTGATGCTCAACAGTGCATACATAAGCATCGGCATACACACACATACAAAGACCCAATCGTGTATTGAACTTGATAGAGGCATCAAAATAATGTTCAGAAGTTTCCTTGAAAAATTTTAACTGAAATCTGCTCTGTGGCGTTGACGTATTCGTTAATTTACGATCGTTAAATAATGCTGTTGAGCGTGAAACTTATGCGCCTTGAAACTCGTTTTGTGAATCTCACGTGGACATATGAAATATACAACACATATGTGGGAACGAGTTTCATAAAATCAAGCGTTCTTCCGTGAAACCTTTATCTGTGGTGAACATCTTTTTCTCCTTCTATCTATCTCTCTTTTGCTATTTACTTCTTTAAAGTCCATTTACTTGCTTTGTATGCATATATATACATTCATATGGTAGTCACACACTTGTCTAGGTATAAAAGGGGTCGCTCTCATTTTTTTTTCACGTTTTTTTTTATTTCCTCTATAGCCCTCGTCGCCGTCATCAGATTCTTCCTTTTCTTCATGAGTTATGTATACCTATACATATAAGTAGAGTTAGTGCAGAACTGCTCGAGGGGGGCAAGTGTACACCTACATGCACACAATTTCAAAGCAATTGTTGTACTTGCACATACATATGTATATGCACTGTGTAGATATTCATGTGACTCCCCTGACACTTCACAACTTGGTTTTACTCCAACAGAGATATAATGAAACACACGCTATCCACATTTCCCCACAATTACTCTTGGAAATATTTCTTTAATGTTCTCTTTCCCTTTGTTTTTTTCAGTCCTTTTGCATCTGCCAACTCGAGCAAATAAAAACATTTGGTTTGGTGCATTGCGATGTGACATTATATTATATACGCACACTGTGGAATAATTTGCGTTATTAAATTAAATGGAATATCTTGCACGCATACAAACGGGGCTATGATTAATGTTGTAAATTACTTTATCAGTTGATGTGAAATGTTGGGATTTAGTTTCCGCTCTGCTGAATGGTAGTCGAATGAGGAATTGGAATGACTTTCACACAAGCATATTTGGGGCGTGTGTGTGTGTGTGTGTGGTTGATGAATGCAATTAATATTTTGTTGGATTAATTAAATCAAAGAGAATACTTTCTGATCATATATCTAGAAATTATCATTGCACGCCTTTTATTTTATATGGCTCAACGATTTCTTCCATTTCTATCAGAGAAATAGAACATAGTTGCAAGAAGTACCGCCAAGTAGTCGCTCATGATTTTCTTCCTTCATTATTAATATGTGTCTGAAAAAATGTAATTATTAATTATTGCCAAGTATAATTATGATATGCAAAAAAACTCACAAGTTTGCGGCATTATATAACCTGTTACGATATAAAATTGTTTATAATGATGAAAAAAAAAAAATAGTTTTGAAAGAGGAACAGAAAAAAGAGAAAAAAACATACAGATATTGGAAAACTGATAGAATGCGCCATAACCTGAAATTTATTCAATATGTGTACCAAATATAAATCCAATCTGTTCATAATGTCTCGAGATATCACGTATAGGATCTTGAGATATGTCGTTTCGCAGAAAACATCTTCGAACATTCCAGTTCAGTTATATTTTATATAACGACAGATTTTCAATGCATAATACAACTTCGTCGATTGTTCAAACAAACGTTAACATGTCGTGAATTCATCTCTTAAATCACCACAAAAATACGACAATAACATTTTCATTATTTATTCCCATACGTATTCGATATTTTTCGTCAGCAACAGAATCTCTTGATTTTTAAAATTGGTGCAATGTTGGATCCTTTATATACACACGATACCTATGAGGCGTATATCGCTCGCATTTCTGAACGACACCAGAGGCATATCTCAGGCCTCTGACCATCGTCCGTCCTTGACGAGTGTGGTGGCATGAAAACGATGCGTATATACACCGGTTACAGTAATAGCTATACCGGGTGTCTGGAAGTCTTCTACTGCTGTTGCTGCTGATACAATTCTTCGTCTTCATCTCACGCCTACAGCCCCATACAATCCTGGGTCGAAAAATATCAACACGAATAAAAAATATACATGAATAAAATAAATAAAAATATGCCTGGTAGATGAATTTGAGAATGAGGATCATCGTGGCGGTGTGCCTTAACATGTATATAAGTTCTTCTGCCTCCAATATATAATTGGTAGAACCGGATTTTTCGCAACACAGCGATGCCAATTTTAGTGGACTCTCTTATACTCGTCCCTTATATACACGTCCTTGTAATTAATAGTTCTGTGAGAGAGACTGATGTATCCGCGCGCGCGCGCACCGGGCAAAATTCGACCTCCTTGCCCGACGAAAAATAATACCCTGGATGATCGCCAGCTCCAAAGGATCGAGAAGCCCCTGGAAGAAAAAAAAACGACTTACACACACGCCTCGAGAAGAGGATATAATAGTGTATAAGACATACTCGCATGATTGGGATTAAACGGCGAAGCCTCTCGAAGGGGACATACGAGAGCCACTTTTTTTTTTCTTTTGCAATTTCATTCTCCTTATTTCTCTTCCACTTTATTCTGCATTCTCGCGCGGAGTATATCGCTGCTGGAAGTCGTGTCGCCCTCGCACACAGGTGAGAGTATGCATATATAGTAGTATTACCATCTTAGCCGGATTCGACTAATATATACATATATATATATATATATGTATATACGTGTCATCATATATTTATTTCACCACCAATTACAGATAGTATAACCGTCGTCATTAATTATCTACAAATGTGCGGCCATTTTATGCTATATATAATGTCAGTCACTATAAGTTTCCACACCATACAAATGATTGGAGCAATGGGAATCATATACTAAAATTTAATTGGTCGCTTCAATCTTGTACAACGTGCAAGCATTGGCGTCTTAAAATATTCATTTTCACCCCTCTGAAAATAAATCTCAAACGAGAAAGAACCCCTCTCAAAGGAAAAGCACTACGGCTCAAGCTTAAAAGGTCGCGCAAGTAATTTTTCTATATTTTCACTATAAAATATAAGCGAAAATAATTCAATTTTTCAAATTTAATTGTGTGAGGAGTGAAAAGATGGCTTGTGCCACCTTTCAAACTCGAGCTTTGTGCTCACTTATTGTTCGGAATTTTTTCTTTGTCGCAAATTGATGTTCAAAAAAGAATATTGAATATTTTGTTTGGACATCGCAATAAACATGTATACAAAATGTGGTTTTCAGGACCACATTAATAAACACACATATACAAAATAATAAGAAAAGAGTTTGTCATGGAAATGCCATGTTATATTGGCAATACCGTGCGGCCGTTGGTAAAACGAGATACGAAGTATTTCTATTGGTTGAAGCTCGCGTGCCAACGTAACGTACACACAACTGGTCATTCCCTTCTTTCTCTCTTATTCGTATCATATCCTCTCTTTCTTTCATCGACTTCTCTCCGGTCAACTAGTCTCACGATCCTTCCAGCGGGATATACTATATGTATATACCTATAGCTACTACCAACGTAGCTCCGGCATGAGGACAAAACAACGATGAAAAACCTTCGGTGGATACTTATTGGACTCTCGCCCTTCTGTATGTATGTACGTATGTATGTATGTATACTTGCGCTTGTTGCATCCATACTTCTCTTTGCGCTTCAACGAGAAACGATGTCTCATCCTATTCGCATTAAGATTTCTCTTCATCCTTTTTTCCTCTGGTTCCCCATCATGTGATATATATCTAGACTAACACATATACGTATTTATTCTTGTATATTCTAAATACACACAGGTATACGAGAGCAGCTCTTAAGATCGTTGTCGTTTCTGTTTCAGGAAGCTGAGGATGATGGTGGTATCCGTAATACCGCTGCCTGGCGAATCTAATTCCACGTCGCAATATGAGATACACATTGAGTGTAAATAATGAGAAAAAATGATTTGACAAAATGAAAGTCACAAGATTGTGATATGGCGAGACGAGTAATATGGACGGCGGCCCTAGTGGTTTGTTTTGCCACATTGTGGCATGCAACAGAGAGTTATTTAGTGGTACTGTCATCAGATTTACCGACTGGTACACTTGTTTTCGAAGCGGGTATACCGAAACTGGGTGGGCGTAGAAAATATGAAGTATCATCGGATCGTACAGCACGATTTGCGCGAAAATTGCTCAAAGTAAATCCACACAATGGCCGTATAACACTCGCAAAATCATTAAATTGCGATGGATTACAGTATCCAAAATTATTTACATTTTATATTGATTCAACGAGTTCAAGACTTGGTAGGCCAAATATAGATTATTATAGTTTGCCATTAAGAGTATTAATTACCGGTTGTGGCAATGAAAATCAGGATCTTGCTGCGACTAAAGGTTGGATGGCGGAGACATTGGCTTCATACGCAATGCCAAGCAATGACAAGTTTACTGAGATTTGTTTACGTGCATCGCAATTGGTTGCAGCGTTACGTGATTTCTTACCACACACAGCGGTGAAAGATTGTGAAACGCGCTGGGGCGGTGTGGCTGATTCACGATTCCTTGTTGAAGGCGCAGCTGGTGATCTCGTATCAGCTGCCGAGCAATGTCTCATCGATCCGTTATGGAAGATCTCCGTGTCAATGACATTGCGTTGTGGTCAAACGCATTTGGCAGATGCTGAACATCGTTTAAAGATTGTTTTCCATCATCAACAATTGGATGATACGGATTTAGGTAGAAGAGTGAGACGTGAATTGAGAAATCGTTCGCCATTTTTCGAGCACGGTCTTTATACAGCGGCAGTTGAGGAGGAGAAGGAACCAGGCGAATTAGTGACTCTTGTACGTGCCAGAGATCCTGAAGGTGGTACTGTACATTATTCCATGATGTCATTGCTTGATGCACGTTCAAGTGCACTATTTCTTCTTGATTCTACAACCGGTCGTGTCACGACTCGTGCTAAACTCGATCGTGAAAGTGTTGAGCTTCATTATTTCAAAGTATTGGCGGTGGACGATTCTTTTCCACCGCGAACAGGTACAACAACCCTCCAGGTTAATGTTCTCGATGCCAATGATCACGCTCCAGCATTTGAGTGGCCTGAGTACGAAGCGCCAATCCGTGAGAGTGTACCACTCGGTTCTACCGTAATTGCTGTGAAGGCAACAGATAAAGACTTCGGTAGAAACGCTGAAGTTGAGTATGCTATTCAATCGACAATGGGCGGTGGAATGACATCAGTTTCTGAGGACTCGGCAACATTTAGAATTGATCCAAAGTCCGGCGTTGTTACTACACGAATGTCATTGGATCGTGAAAAAACTGAGGTATATACTGTTATTATAAGCGCAAATGATCTTGCAAATTCACCGTCCGCACGAAAAACGGCCACTACTACGTTGATTGTTCGAGTACTCGATGATAATGATAACTATCCACAATTCTCAGAGCGTTCTTACTCGACAACTGTGGCGGAAGATATGGATTATACAACGAACCCGGTAATTGCGCGTATTAGAGCAACTGATGCTGATAACGGAGCAAATGCGGCTATAAGATATGCAATAATTGGTGGTAATACTCAGAATACATTTTCAATTGATTCGTTAAGCGGTGATGTGACATTGGTGAAGCCATTGGATTACGAGATATCGGATCTTTATCGAATTGTTGTGAGGGCACAAGATGGGGGCGCGCCAGCACGATCGAACACAACGCAATTATTAATTCATGTTGAAGATGTTAATGATAATTCACCGAGATTTTTTACGAGTCTGTTGCAAGAAACGGTGTCAGAGGGTGTACCAATTGGACATTCAGTAGTGAGAGTACAGGCGTACGATGGCGATAAAGGTTTGAATGCATTGATAAAATATTCAATAGGCGCGAGAGATTTTAATGGTGCATCTACGGAAAATTTTCCTATTGCTGTGAATGCGGAGACTGGCTGGATTCATACAACAAAGCCATTGGATCGTGAACAATGTTCCAGATATCAGTTCACTGTGATTGCTACGGACTCAGGCGATTCACCGAAGTCAGGCAGTGCGACTGTTGTGCTCACTGTTACTGATGTTAATGATAATGATCCGAGATTTGAACCGAAAAATTATGAGACTGCTGTATCGGAAGATGATCCACCCGGAACATCTGTAGCACTTGTTACCGCCACCGATCCTGATGAAGATGCGAAAATACATTACGATATAACTGCGGGAAATACACGAGGAAGATTTTCAATAACTTCGCAAAATGGAGGAGGTTTGATTACCGTCGCTCAGCCACTTGATTACAAACAAGAGAAAAGATTTGTCCTAACTGTCACTGCTGCAGATTCAGGCGGACGTACAGACACTGCTTTGGTTTACGTGAACATTTCTGATGCCAATAATTTCGCACCAATTTTCGAAAATGCCCCGTATTCAGTTTCGGTATTTGAAGACGCACCTATAGGAACTACAGTACTTGTTGTAAGTGCGACGGATTCTGATGTTGGCCAAAATGCACAAGTTACCTATAGTCTTGGAACAGACGGCGAAATTCTTGAAGCCGCTGAATTTACAATCAATCCGCAAACTGGTGCTATCACAACAACTAGACCATTAGACAGAGAACGATCGTCCGGATATCTTTTAACGGTCACAGCTAAAGACGGCGGCATTCCACCATTGTCCGATACGACGGACGTCGAGATATCTGTTACAGATGTAAACGATAATGCACCGGTATTTGAAGCTGCGCAATATACCGGTAATGTGCCGGAAGATGTTTCAGTGGGGACTGCCGTGCTGAGAGTTTCAGCCACTGATGCCGATATGGGATTAAATGGAAGAGTTAGATATACATTAGATGATGATGGCGATGGCGCATTCGCAATAGATTCTACCACGGGTATTGTAAGAACAGCTAAGCAATTGGATCGAGAATCCGTGATGAGATATACATTGAAAGCAATGGCAGTTGACAGAGGAATTCCAACGCTTTCCTCGGTCGTTCCGATTATAATAAAAATTGAGGATGTTAATGATTCACCGCCGGCTTTTGAAAGTGATAAAATAATTCTTTATATTCCGGAGAATTCGCCGACCGGTTCAACAGTCGGTGAAATTTATGCACATGATCCGGATGAAGGACCTAATGCAATTGTTCAATATTCAATAATTGGCGGCGAGGATGCAAATAGTTTTGCATTAAATACACGCCAAGGGGCGGATCGTGCGGAATTGATAACGCTTGAAGAATTGGATTATGAGTCGCCGAAGAAAAAGTTTGAATTATTTGTACGTGCGGCGTCGCCTCCGTTGCGCTCTGATGTTCTAGTACAAGTAATGGTTACGGACGTCAATGATAATGCACCGGTTCTCAAGGACTTCCAGATAATATTCAATAATTTCAAAGACTTCTTTCCCACCGCGGCAATTGGAAAAATCCCAGCAATTGATGCCGATGTTACGGATAAACTTGTTTACAGTATTTTAGCAGGAAATAACGCGAAGCTCGTAACATTAAATAGAACCTCAGGTGAAATAAGTTTGTCACCGCAATTAAACACAAATGTACCACGTGTGGCGACAATGGAAGTATCCGTAACAGATGGAGTTAATGAAGCGAAAGCGACGATGACACTTTTAATTAGATTAATCACCGATAAAATGTTGTACAACTCAATCACAGTGAGACTCGACGATATGACGGTCGAGGCATTTTTGAGTCCTTTACTGAATTATTTCTTGGACGGTTTGTCAGCAATTATTCCATGTCCTAGAGAGAATATATTTATTTTCAGTATTCAAGAGGACACTGATGTACATGGAAAAATATTGAATGTTAGTTTTTCAGCCCGAAAAGTTGAGCCCGGAAATAATGATGAATTTTATACACCGCAATATCTTCAAGAACGCGTCTATCTAAATCGTGGAATTTTAGCACGGCTTTCAACTCTCGTTGTCCTACCATTCGATGACAATTTGTGCGTGCGAGAACCGTGTTTGAATTTTGAAGAATGTGTGACAATATTAAAATTCGGAAACGCCTCAGGATTTGCCAGTAGCAATACAATACTTTTTAGACCAATTTATCCAGTGACAACATTTTCATGTCAATGCCCCAGAGGCTTTACCGGAAGTAAGGAAGCATATTTATGCGATATGGAAGTCAATCTCTGTTACTCAAATCCATGCAAAAATGGTGGAACCTGTAGGCGAAAAGAAGGCGGTTACACGTGCGCATGTCATCGAAGTTTTACGGGTATCAATTGTGAAGTATCACTGGACAGTGGGATTTGCACCGCCGACATTTGCATGGGAGAATCTCAATGTCTGGCTAAGTCAGGCGGTGGTTTCACGTGCGAGGGATGTGCGATTACCCCGTTGGACAGTGTGACACCGTTGTGTGAACTTAGAGCGCGTAGCTTCGGCCCCACAACATTCTTAACGTTCGCATCACTCAGGCAACGGCATCGCCTGCATTTGCAATTGAAATTCGCTACCGAAGCTACCGAAGGGCTTTTACTATACAATGGCAGGTATAATGAGAAACATGATTTTATTGCATTAGAAATTGTTGATTCACAAGTTCAATTCAGTTTTTCATTGGGCGACGAAGTTACAAGAGCTTCCGCAAAAATTCCCGGTGGTGTGTCCGACGGCCAATGGCATGAAGTTCAAGTTCTTTATATCAACAGAACAGTGACAATTGCGTTGGATAATTGTGATATTGCTTTGGCTTTACGTTATGGTGATCGGTTGGGTGAAAAATGGTCATGCGCCGGAACTGCGCAACAAATACTTGAGTCACGATGCAGTGCCGTAACTGAAACTTGTCATCGGTTTCTCGATCTCACGGGACCTATGCAGCTCGGCGGTTTGCCCGCAATACCATCGGATTTCCAAGTGACGAATAAAGATTTTGTTGGGTGCATAAGTGATTTGTATATTGATTATAAATTTGTAGATTTGAATGCTTTTGTCGCTGACAATGGCACAACTGCTGGTTGTCCAGAGAAACGTGCATTTTGTGCTTCAATGCCATGCTACAATAATGGCAACTGCCGTGAAATTTGGTCTGGATATATTTGTGAATGTGAGGAGGGTTTTGCGGGTCCACAATGCAACGATGAAGTCGGCAAACCATGGCGATTTCATGGCGACGGCCTTCTGAGTTTCAATCCGCTTCTTAGACCTATACAATTACCCTGGATGACGGCGTTAAGTCTTCGCACACGTGTTAATAATGCATTTCTCATGAGTATACAGATAGGACAAAATAGTTCAGCATTATTTTTCCTAAAAGATGGGAAATTAGAGGCGTCTTTGGACGGCATTGATGTAATTAAAACACCAACAACAGTCAATGATGGCGTGTGGCATAGAATTGAAATTCTCTGGCAAAGCGGATTAGTATCTTTAGATATAAATTACCGCACTCGACCACTAATATCACCACTTCCAGCCAAGTTACAAGGTCTATATGTCGGTAGAATTCTCCTCGGTGGACCGGATCAATTAATCACTGCAGAATTCCCTTTTTTCGAGGGATGCATTCAAGATTTACGCATTGGTACGAATCAAAGTGTGCTACAACGTCCCACAGCACAAGAAAATGTTGGTACAGGCTGCGCTACTGATAATGAATGCACTGCCACGTGTCCCGAACAATCGTCCTGCGTCACAAAATGGGAATCGAGCGATTGTGTATGTAATAGCGGGCGAGTTGGACAAAATTGCGACGCAATTTGTGATATAAATCCATGTCACAGCGATTCGGGAACTTGCGTGGCTGACAGTTATGCGAAACGTGGTTATAAATGTGAATGCAACACTGAAGAGTATTCAGGCGAGTATTGTGAAGTTAGAATCGATCAACCATGTCCAGCAACGTGGTGGGGTTCTCCAGTTTGCGGACCGTGTCACTGTGATGAATCGAAAGGTTATGATCCTTCGTGTAATAAAACTACTGGCGAATGTTATTGCAAGAAGAATCATTATCAACCACCGGGTAAAGAGGAATGTATTCCATGTGACTGTTATGCGACTGGAAGTTTTGGGTTACGCTGTCACATTGAAACTGGTCAATGTCGTTGTAGAAATGGAGTGATTGGAAGAGCTTGCACTGATTGTCCAAATCCATACGCTGAAGTGACTGAAGAAGGATGTAAAGTCATTTACGACGGTTGTCCAAGGTCATACGCTCAAGGATTGTGGTGGCCACAAACGAAATTCGGTTTAACTGCAGTGGAAGATTGTCCGGGAACGGCGCAAGGAAAAACTTCCCGATCATGCGATGATAAAATGAGCGGATGGCAACCACCAGATTTATTCAACTGCACCTCAGCACCATTCGTTGAGCAGCGATTTTTATTGGCATCACTTGAAAGCACAGATTTAACGTTAAACCGGGACATTGCAGTAAAGATGGCAAAAGATCTCCACGACGCCGTGAACATAACAAAAAATATGTATGGAGCAGATGTTTTAGTTGCCGAATCACTTCTCATTGCACTGTTGAAATATGAAGAAGCCCTCGCTGATTTACATCTAACTCATAATCAGGACAGAGATTATGTACCACATTTAGTTGGTATAGCCAGTGCAATACTCAGTAAAAAACATTTCAATAATTGGGAACGTATTCAATCTCTCAATGGTGACAGTCCAGACAAAATACTTGATGCAATGGCTAAATATTTGAAAGTCCTCACTGGCGCACAACACAATACTTTCACCGATCCATTTGAAATTGTTGATGCGAATGTGGTAATGGGGTTGGATACAGTCACATCAGAAAGTTTATTCGGTTATGAAATAACTGAATACAAGGAAGATCCCTCATTATCAACCGCGAGACCATTGGAAGCAGACAGACGTGTCATTTTACCGGATACTTCAGCATTTCTTACAACTCCGGCTCATCGTGAGCCATACATTGGCTTTCCGAAGTATAATAATTATATGGCTGATCCTGGCAGATTCGATCCCTACTCAAAGATCAAAGTTCCATTCAGTTTATTGGGAATTAAATCGATGAGTCACGGCGAGGTGAATGATCGAGATAATGAGAACAATGAGAAGGCTGTATTGAGTTATGTTCAGTATCGTGAATTAGGTGGTCTTTTACCAAGACGTTTCGATGACTCGGTAACTGTTCGTTGGGGTGTAGAAGTTGCTGTGGGATCGCCAATTGTTACAGTATCAATTTTAGTCCCGTCTGATAATGGCACTAAATCACTATCATCTCAAAATTCTCTACAATCTCCAGTACAAATACAACTATGGATAATTGAGGATGATGGCGCGAAAATTCGTGCAAATCCACAGTGTGTACATTGGAGTACTGTGAGAGACGTAGGGGAATGGAGTCGTATTGGTTGCACAACAGAAGTAGAAGAGCTATCGAATTTGGGCCGGCAAATGGTTAATTGTTCATGTCAAGGTGTTATTCTTGAAGTAAAAAATTTACAATTAGCCACATTTGCCGTTCTAACTGATGTACTTGATCTTGAATATGTACCAGAGCCTTCATTACTCGAAGACGTCACCAGTTACAGCGCCTTTATGTTGGCATTGCCACTCTTACTCGCAGCACTATTAATTTTAGGATTGATACGCGGCGGCGGAACAAATTCGAATAGCATACATATGAATTTAGTTCTATGTGTATTTATAGCCGAATTATTATATCTGGTTGCGTTAAAAGCACGCAGCCCATTGGTAGCTAATGAATTTCCGTGCAAATTAACGGCTATTGGATTACATTACGCATGGCTGAGCGCATTTGCATGGACCCTCGTAGACTCGGTGCACCTTTATCGTATGCTAACAGAAATGCGTGACGTCAATCACGGACAAATGAGATTTTATTATACAATTGGATATGCAATGCCGGCTGTAATTGTTGGATTAACAATTGGTGTACGTGCAGATCAATATGGAAATTTCTATTTCTGCTGGTTGTCAATTTACGAGACTGTGGTTTGGTCATTGATTGGACCAATTTGCGTTACAGTTATAATTAATTTTTTCATTTTGATGATGTCGGTGAAAGCAGCATTTACATTAAAAGAACATATTATGGGTTTTGGAAATTTGCGAACACTGTTGTGGTTATCCGTCGCATCATTGCCATTACTCGGAACAACATGGACCCTAGCGGTGTTAAATGCATCAGAAAATTCTGCAATGCTGTCATACTTACTCAGCGTTGCCGTGATTCTTCATGCTTCATTCAGTTTCATAGGTTATTGCTTTATAAATGGAAGAGTTAGGCGTAATTTGTACCTGAGTCTGCTTCATTGTTTTGGAAAGAAGGGACCGTTATTGGAAGGTAGTTTGGCAAATGGTAGCAGTAGTCAAAATGTAAATGGACAATCACGCTCAGCATTAGCTTATTCAACAACATATAATGGTGCTACTACAGCGGCATGTAGACGAGTACATGTCGGTGTGTCAACCAGCAGCACAACATCACGTAGTACAAATAAAACTGGCTCAAGTCCTTATCGGAGTGATACACATTTAAGGCACACATCAACGTCTACGAGTAATTACAATAGTGATCGTGATCCTTATTTGTCATCGCGGAGTCATCATTCGACTTTGCACTCACGTCAAGAACCAAATGAACCGCGTGGATCGCGTCGAGATTCGGAATCCGATTCAGATGGTTCTCAAGCGGAGGATGGCGGTGGTAGAAGTTTGGATCTCGCAAGTTCGCACAGTTCTGATGACGAAGATGTCGCATCGAGATCGCACAAAAATATGGGTGTTTCCACACAGCAACCTGTGTCACACAGTTATTTGCCGAATATTCATCCCAGTCCAGGCGATCATTTGAATATTCTTTGCTCGAATTCGGAATTATTTCCGAATATTAAGCCAATCTATGCGCCACGTTGGAGTTCGCAATTACCTGAAGCTTATTTACCGACTAATGTGGATATACGTGGCAGTCAATGGTCAGGCGGAACAATTTCTGACAATGAAATGGCATCAAATAAAACATCAAGTCCAAATCCATTGCCCTATCCAGATATGAATTCACCGCAAAAAATGCAACTAGATGAAAATTGTTCAGAGAGCGAGGAAAAACATCATCATATTGGTGAAAAATATTTATTCCCATATACCGCTGAAGAAGATCATACAGTATCCCCAACACCGTATATGTTGTCAATGTCATCGCGAATACTTGCTTCAAGTTTGAGTCATCATTCGCAAAATTCTAATCACGATAATCTCAGTGGTTCAGAGCGATATGGGAGTTTGAAAAGAGGGCAGAGTATACATACTGCACACCATGACAATTACGGTGCCCCCGAGCGATATGGAAGTTTAAAAAGAGGGCAGAGTATACATAGTTCGCACCATGACAATCTCAGTAGTTCGGAGCGATATGGTAGTTTGAAACGTGGTAAAATAACACCAACTGTACTTGAAGATTCACCAGAATATATTTTACCAATGAGCGGTAGAATACTGTCGAGTTCATTGACTCATGATCTTCATCATAGTAATGAATTAGCAGCATTGAGACAACAACAGCAACAGCAACATTATGAGCAAACAATCACAGAAACAGAGTAAGTTCAGGGGTTTTTCTTTCTTTATTCTTCCTTTTTTTTTTTTTTTTCATTAATTGTGTATACTTTTCGTTCTATATCATTTGCAAATTATTAACTGGATTCAAAATAGCAAATTTTCTTTCTTTTAGTTTTATATTATTTATTACTTTGATGCTTCTTAAAAGGTGGGGTTGGAACATTCTGAGCTAACACAGTATCTTTTCTCTATATGATCTCTGCTTACTTCCACGGTGGTGACGGTGTTTCTTTCTTGGAATGCTATACAGTGAAGAGGTAAGCCCGTTAGTTCTATAATTACTCAATTCATTCAGTCCCTCTCATCTAAAACGAATTTAGACACAGAATTACACATGGATTAATAGATTATTGCTTCTCGTATTGCAGGAAGGATATTAATGCCGAAACACCGGTTTGAAGGACTCCGTCTACATGAAAAATACCGTACAAAATACATACCTTAGGCTTAAGCAACCTTATATGGAAATCAAGAAGATAGATGACAAAACAAAAATGAAAAGAAAGAGAGCGATCGTTCAATTATATTTTAAGCAATGGCCATGATTGTACTTAGATAAAAAGAAAAATATGTAAGCCATATTTGAATTAGCATGTATATGTGTGGAGTGCCTGTTCGTATAAGCCTAAAATTATTTCGATCATATAATTTTCTTCGATGTATTAGCTTTTTTCAATTGTATTGATATTCTCATAACCGGGCGCATCGAGCAATTGTCGTTCGTATTATAATAGCATCAAAAACATTCCTAATTTTAGAATTTACGTATATATTGAAATGGACAATTGCAATGACTGGATAGCCCGGGGTTAATGATCTCTTGCTCATATTCATCATTTTCACGTACTATATATATTCGATATCATTGTGAAATCTCTTTTCGTACTTATAGTGTAATAATGTATCTACGTATTGTGCAATGTAAACATTCCACTTTTTTTTTTTTTTTTCATAAGATTTGTTTTTCTCTCCATATAATTTTTATACAAATTTTTCTTTTAATTTTATTATTCAAGAACTTTAGTTCGCCTCGTGACACGCACCTATGCGAGATAATACTCAAACTTTTGTATATATTTGTACGAAGAAACATGACAAAATACATAATTTATATATATCTTAATCCTGATTTTTTGTTTCATACATTGACTTTTGTTTATAATAATTCTATTACAGCACACAAAATTAATTACGCGACGAATACCATTAAAAAGAGAGTAATTTTTTTTTATTTTTTCTTTTCAGAAATATAAATAAATTACAAAATATAGATTAGATTCATATACCCGGAAGAGCGCGGATGTCAATTGATTGATCGAGAAATATTTGTGTGATAGAAAGGAAAATATCTACGGTTTTCGCTTCGGGTTTTTTATCTCATTTTTGTTATCTATCTCTACGTTTACGTGACCTCCAGTTATTGGCGTTTGTTTTTTTTTCCTCGTCTTTTGATCGCTTAAACGAAGCGTAGATATATGCAGCAAAATTTAATTTACGATCTAAAATTACGATTATTACAATTATTTTCCTTACAGCTGTATATGTACCATTTTTGACACGCAAAGATCGAAAAAGAATTCGTTTTGACGTGCATAGAAAAATGATGCATTCTCGTATATCATGACTACCAGCTAAGACTAGGAGATGCCACTTTATATTAATTTATACCGTACTCTCACCGTCGGTTGCGACTGAGAGCGTTTGTAATTTCGGTACAGAATAATTTTCGGTATGGCCAAGACCGTGAATTCGATTTGTTCCACGTTCCAATGTCGAAGGTGCTGATGGCGTATCCTGATGTGCTTTCGGTGGAATTGGCGGTGGACTTGACTGGAAAAACGGGAAACAAAAATCAAATGAATTGAAAAAAACATAAATGAATAAGTTGACAATAGAAATAAATTGCTATTAAGTTACTTCGTGATTCAGGAGATTCTGTGTGCATTGGAATGTAACAACTGAAAAACTGCTTGTAGAAACGTTCAACGCATTTATCACAGATGGTGGAGAAATGTTCATAATATCATTACCCCTCGATCTCGGTTCAAAATCTTCATAACTTAAATTATTAAGATTTGTCAAATGCGATTGAAAATCCGACAGACTAGTTGTTGAAATCCCCGAGTCTCTCAAATCATTTGAATCATTTGGAGTATCAGCATCATCTTCAGTGCTCCATTCCGTATTGCGTTTGTGCGATAAGCGTTTGGGTGGTGCCGGCGGTGCAACTGAATTTGAATTCGATTCCCGTTTATCTGGTGTACAACCACGTGGTGGTAATGGCGGTGCTTGCTCAGGTCCGGGTTCGCTCCAAGAACTTCGCATACTCGCCTGATCTGTACCATCAGTTGGGGTTGGCAACGAATGTCTCAATGGCAATTTCGGACTAAGTGGTTTGCTCAGAGTTCGATGATGAGTTGGACGAGGTGGTGTTGATCCATATCCCACAGAACGTGGACGGACCTCGCGCTGTGGTATTGGTGGTGGTGCGCCATCCACCCTAGTATAGAATCCTTCATCATCGGGCAAACCATCACTGTCGCCATGGGACATTCTGGAACCTGCAGTTTCTAATGTGACGGGACGTTGCTTTTCATTTGTTGGCAATGGAGGTAATGGTGAATTAATAATACTGTCTTGATGAATTGTGCGTTGTCTAACTAAGGCACCCAGGCCTTGTTTGAGTTGAGTAAACCGTTCAATCAGTCTCTTGTGTAATGGTTGTACTCCCGCGGGTGCAATTTGTCCATGTAGTACCAAGCCCGATTCTAATACGCTCATTTGATCCAAAATTAAATTTTTGAGTTTATTTACGTGCGGCACCATATCAGGATTTTGTCGTGCAAATTCTGGTATTAAAAATGCTTCTTGATATTTGGTTATACCACCCATCACATTTGCATCGATTATGCCCTGTAATCGCATACTGAATGGATTTATATTTTTGTTCGGTTCAGCTGTGTATTGTGTCACTAATCTCCGTAACTCTGCTTCAACATTTTGCATTGTCTCACAGGCATATTGTACAGGCGCAAGGAGTTCGGTACGTCTCTCAATCACCTCAAACCAACGCAATATTCCCGGGAGTTTCGCCTCCGTTGTTAAAGTTGTGCGCTCAATCCATAGTGACTTGAATTCATTTTCACGGTCGACCAAACCACGATGTAATGGTCGATCGAACGTGAATTTTCGCACGTCATTAACGAGGTAGAAAGCCACAACACGATCTGGAACTTCGCCTGTTGTGCACGCTAGACTACTCTCTTCGGGAATTGGTTTGACATTGCAAATTTGAATATCTAAAATTGAAATGATAAATAATAATATTCCAATAACATTTTTTATCTCCTGCTGTCATTTATTCAGTATATACTTACATTGGCCTTCAGACGTGATAATCATTTCATCCGGTGGGGAATTTTTCATCAGTATTTGTGCGCTCGGAAATTCAGTTTGAAGCCTTTGTGTAAATGCGCCAATTCTCTCGTACTCCAAACCACGATAAATGAACAATTTGTTCTGAGAATTAGATCAAACAATTCAGTACCAATATACACCACTCAAACTTCTATATGTTTTTATGAAATAGTTCGCTCATCTATACAAAACTTACACGGACAAAGAGTGGAAAGCTGAGACCATAAAATCCGACCCGGAAATATTCTGGCTCTGGCCTCAATTGTGTTAATATATTATCCAAAAATTTTGCCTGCATCTTCAGAATGTGACTGAGCTTCGCATAATCATAGAGACGAGTCTCGTAGAGAACTGCTAATTCTTTGCAGAGAGGTATACCTTTTTCCCAACATTTACCACGATCAAAATAATGAATAATTTGATGATAGAGATGCTCCTTGCGTTGCCATTCCGGTTGTTGTGCGTGTGTATGATCAGCTGGTAATAGAGTTGATTCCCAACTCAGTTGATCAGCATAAAGTTTCATAGTAAAACCTGCTTCCGTATAATTTTCAGCTGCCAAATGGAGATCATGAAGCTTGTAGATGTATCTCAAATACATTTCCTTCCGATTGAACTCATTTTTGTAGAAATTCTGCAGAAACAATGAGATAGGTCCCATAATTAATAATTCATAGATTTGAACAATAATTAAAAATTTGCACACGCGTTTATAAACATTTTCAATCACACCACCGTCAAGTCTTCCCATTGAGTGTTGGTCCAATTATGGCCTCGAAGTCTTATAAACTCTCTGTGATATCTACATAACAAATATTCATGCACGTGAAACGACACGTGGCTTAATAATATTCACGGTCAATTATCACAATGATTTGCACACTTGTTTTTTCAATCAAATCATTACTCTAGCATAAATCATTATATCAACACTGTGAGTATATAAGAGAAAAAACATAATGCCAATTCAATTTCTATTCTCATACCAATAAATTCACCGTGCATGACATGCGTTTGTCACGGTTCTCATCGCCTTGGATAACACTTCGGTAATCCAATAGTCTTTCAAGTAGCCGAGTAACTGAGGTAATGAACGCGGTTCCGCTGTCTTTCCATGCTGGATCTTCAGACTGAACACGATTCAACAACCTTGAAAAAAAAAAAAAATAAACACGATAGAGAAAATAAATAATCATTATTTCATTGAAAATTACGTGCGCGCATTGAGAACTTACACGGCACTAAGATGTTCCCTGAGTAGCAGCAGGAAAAGAAAGTTAATAAAGCAATCAGAACATATTTAATAAGCCAGTCTAACGGGATTATTTGTTAGTTTCTTCGATAATATACATATGTATGCATACAAATTAATTTTTTACTCACATTGTATTGAATAATTGACGATATTCATCGTCACCTTTATTTTCACTTATCAATATATCCAATTTGTCAATCAATTCCGACTCAACAGATTTAAAACTGCCACGTGCACGCTGCTCGCACTCCATCATATCGAAGAATATATGTAATGTTGCCTTTCGTAATTCGCTCTCTGGTACCAATGTTACCTCGAGAAACGGGCCAACCATACCCGGAATAAATTCAAGTTTACGTTCACCCAAATGTGACCACATTGACAATATTTGAAAGCCCATTAGTACTCTCATGTCACCATATTTCTCCACAATTTTTTCACGTTTAACTTCAGAAAATTGCTCAAGCTGCAACGACGGTTGAGTGAGGTAAGCGACAGCTAAATTGAAATAAGTTGACCACAATTGTGAATCAAAATTGACATGTAAGAATTTGAATGCCAATGGTTGCGCCAATTCCTCCAGTGACTTTAGAATAATATTGTTTGCTTGCATCCGCATTACGAGCCAATCAGGTGGAAATATTTCTAAACGCATGAGGTCATGCAAAACGAGAAACATTCGAAGGAGAAAATCTTTCAATGGTTTACGTTCACCATTTGGTGTTAGTGCTTCCCACAATCGTGGATAATGGTATTCATCTAATTGCTGTAGAAGTCCGATGAGGCAACCAACGAGACATCCCAATACTGGTCCATTAGCAGTGACAATAATTAAAATTGTTTCAATTAAGACATCGAAAATTGATAGGCATAGAATTTCGACATCATGATGGATACAATTGTTTACTTTATTTGTGTCACAGCCACGTTTATATAGGAAACTGAGAATTTCACCTAGAATATCGGTGCATGACCTGAGCTCTTCTCTTCTTGCCAAATGTATACTCAAATGTTTACAAATTGTAACTAAAAGGAGATTTCGACTCTCATCATCTTGAAATAATGTTGATGTAACGAGTTTTTTTATCGCTACTAATTTTGCTTGCATCAATTGTGGTGGCGGATCTCTCGGTACTGAATCTAACATTGTACATGTCAATTTGGCAACGTCAAGTACTGGTAATACAGCAACAAGTTGTTCAAATACATCAGATATCGATAATAATAATGCCTCTTGAGATAGTAAAACCATTTCATATGGTAATGTTAACATTTTGTTCAGTGCGGCAAATAGCCGATAAAGATCACGTTTGAAACTATCTTCATACTGTCCAGCAGTTGCGCGAGCAAATAATAATCTGCTTTGTATAATAAATTTGAAGAGATACTCGAGCGAACGGAAACACTTCGTAATTGGCTCTTGTTTCTCAGCCGCAGTAACCCAATCAGCACAATGTTGTACACTACTTATAAGTCCTTTATAGACAAGTGCAGCGGCGAAATGACCGGAAATATAGACGTCTATCATTGGTTTAAAGTGTTCGAATTTGGGGTCTTCAAGTAAACTGAATATAGAAACAAGAACTTGGAAGACTAGACCAGAATGTGCAGTTGAATTGCCATCTTCAGTGTGAAACATTGAAAATAGTGAATCGAGAATGTCTTGAAGAAATTTAACGAGCTCCTCGCCCTCCAGACGCAGCACGCGAGTTAATGCTTCGGCTATTTTATCTGGATGTGTTTTCCACTGTAAAAGACTCAGCAAGTCAACATTTTGTGTTAATTTTGTACTGCACAAAAGGGTCGTTATAAACACTGCTTCTTTGGGAGATCGCGTGAATGGTGGCACTCCAGGACAATGAGGTTCTCGTGCACTTGCAGGCAACGAGAGATAACTCAATGAATCCAATTTGGCACGTTCCTCGCACTTGTATATATAGAGTTCGTGCAAACCATCTTGTATAGTAGCACCACCGTCTGGTTCCATCAGACGTACAAAAGCAAAGTCAAACAATTTTTTGTCATTCTTTTCTCGTGCTGCAAATAGTAATTTGAAAATAAATTCCAATTATTTTTAATTAAACATTCCTCGGTAAATGTTTGTTATCAATAAATTGACTCACTCGAACAGTGACGGAATTCAAATCGTATATGGCTTCCATAAAACTTCTCAATTGGCACCGCCAATCGTACAGTTTCAGCCCAAAAAGGGCTGTTGTGATGGTAAATTACTAAACTTTGATACTCGGAGCTACCTTCCATACCAGCAGCCCCAAACAAACACTCCTCCAGTGGTTGTCCCTCCGCGTCGAGCACCAACATTGTTACCTGTTGCGAAAAAAAAAAGTATGCAGTTAAAATTGTTCATTGTTTTTCAAGTACTTCAATTAATTAACATGGAATGTTCGATAGTTGAACCGAGATTTAATTGCGAAAAAGAAGATAAAATGACGTATGGATATACATTACGAGTAGTTAATTGAATGAAAAATAATTAATTACCTCGATATTTTTGCCTGTTGATTTGCCGCCACGTTCAAATTCACCACGTTCCAATCTCAGGTACAAATCGTTTCTCACATCGCCCGGCATTATGACATCAGAGAATCCAAGTTTTCTCGTTAAACAAACATTTTTGAATAAATGTGGATGTTCATCTCGGACTTGTGTCAATTCGCCATGTAAAACACGTAGTGACACAACAATTCCGTAATTTGGTTGTCCTGGTAATGGTGAACATTTATTATTCCGTATAATTTGTTCATGAAGCTGATGAAATTCTTTTTCTTCCCCTTGATAAACTTTAAATGTCATTTCTAATTCTTCAGCGTGATCTTGTGCAGCCTCCGCAAGCGATAAAACACCAACACCGTGTGGACGTCTGTAAACGGCACTTCCGGTTTTATTTTTATTCGAATCCGAGTACAACATCCGACCGCAACGCATAACATGAGCAATCACGTAGAGGTCACGACTTAAATCAGCATTACCAAGGTCAGTAAAGATCGTGCAGTTACTGTGAAGCTTCTCCACGTAATTAGAGAAACCTTCCTTCGATATCCGTACGAGAAATCTTTCGCTCAGGTATGCACTTCGTCGTGAATCCCAAAGAGAAAAATAAATCTCAGTGTCTTCGCCCACTGAATGGCCAAAGTCTCGCATGCAAAAGTACAAGTGATGGGTAAGAACTTTTTTGTGTTCTTTGCGACGTAGTGTACCGCGTGCTGATGCACCTTGGGAATTTTCTGCGCTTTGAACGTGCTGAAAAAATGCATTGTAAAAACAATACGAAATTAATTTATATGCAGTTATGGATTATATATTTACCACTTGATAAAGCTCGACGATTGACATTGTCTCTGGATCGACCATGTGAGCGCCTTGACGTGGTACCAAGTCCAGGCCAAGTTTCCTGAAATTAAATTAATTGAAGTTCGTCATTTATTATCATTATCAGTAAATAATTTATAGTAACAGGCGAAGAAAAAAAATCACGCTCGAATTAAATACACACATCGGTATTTTTTGCACGTTGTGGTGCCATTATTATTTTTCAACGCAATATAGTTAAATTAGTGATCTCGTGTCACTTTAAAATGTTGAAAAATTATATGCAAGTTCTCATGATCCTGACCGCACACTTCACGCCCAATGCATTCAAATCTGGGGGAAAACCCATGGTCGGAGTTAAAACACACACATACACTGACAACCTCAGAAGGGAATATACACCACTGTCCTTTAGTGTACGTGTCTTTAGTCCCCCCACACGATCTCCTGCCACAATGGAATGCAGGCAAGCGTATACAAGGTTCTCTGAACAACGCCTGGTACGAGGGCAAAATGAATAGAGAAGATATTTGGAATCACGAACAATGAATTCCGTCCGTTGGCGACTCATAAATCTACAAACAGCCGTTTATTCTTCAAAAGAAAATAATAGAAGAAAAAAAGTCTAAACCTAGACTTTAAATTTAATTCACATCCAAATAATAACGTGATGAAAAATTAAACTAGACGTCTCACAATTATAAAGTAAAATGATACAGCCAGCCAATTTTTTTTCTCATCATTATTCCCCTGGTTTACTGTTCGGGTAGTTCTCGCGGGTGGAGAATATTTCTCATTACTCAAAAGGTTCTGTTGGATCGATCCTGTAGGTTATTTGCCATTCCAAAAAATCCCCTGAAGGCATCCGGCAAATGGCGCACGGCCACTTTCGCGATTGCCTCGCGCGCCGTGAGAGATATATAATATACCTCTTGGGAATTGACGCTGTGATCTTGGTAAAAAGTCTTGGGGCATATACATCGGTCAGAATCGCCACCATTCTCAGTCTCTATCTTTCTCTTAATCTTTTCCTCTGGTGAGTTTGAAGCAATCTTCCGGTGTGCACAACGCCCACACCCTCCAATACAACCTTCCTAACATCATAGAGTATACATTGGTGCTTCGGACTCACAGTTACTTCATTAAATTGGAACAAACCACTCTTCCTCTGTTTGAACTACATTATAATCAGAACATTGTTTATTCCAATTTAATTCCGTGGTGACAAATATTTGCATGTCGTTTTGATACCAATCAATTGATTAAGAGTAATTTTTTTTCTCTCTAGCGGAGTATTGTATGGGGCCCATGAGTCTTTTAAGCCACGACTGATGAGACCGAGAGGCCCATTCTCCCCACACTTGATGGAATGCTGGCCAATGCTGGTGTGCTCGGTGACTTGAATGCGTGGAGACAGGTTTAGCCAATCTCTGTTGGGGACTTATGTTCCTTTCCCAAACATATCGAAATATTTTTCGGCTAATTTCTTTGGACACGAATAATTAAGTCTGTATATCTTGAAATATTTTGATATACACACGTATATTTTTGAACAAATTGTGGTAACAGAATATAAATGCCAAAGCATATATGAGAATATATTGATGAATATTCAGCAGGATCTACCGGTTCGTTCATTTTATACTCTCTGCCATAAAAGCGCCATTTCGATGGTAAATGGCTACGTGCCATAATGCTTGCGTCCATACAATTCCACCTCAAAGTGGCATTTCAAATACACACATGAAATACTATAGCAATACTACAACATTTATAATTCAGATGGTGAAATATACGTTAATTTATCGTTGCTGTTGTACTTGTATAATCATTGTTGAGATTTATAAACTGTAATCGACATCGATGATCATGAGGTGTAGTGATAGGTGATTCGATATAGCCTCGTGCTATTTCCTCTCCATAAATATATATGCATACAACATGTATAGACAAATATATAATGTAAAATTGCTTGTGCACATTCAATACTCATTTCTCTTGCCGCAGGAGAGAAAAGTATATGAATAGATTAGCGAATGATTAATAGTTTTGTAGAATTGAAATTGTGCGGTGTATACCAAACCAGACTTATATCTAAGTTAATTGTGATAACTGAGAATGGAGTTATCTGCTTGTTGAAAGCATTGTATTTCTTCACGTGCGAATTTATTTATCTCAAACATTGCATGACGCAACGTTATTATATATTCATGAGAGATGGGAAACTCAAGGAACACTTTTGTTTAAGGTTCAAGGAACACCATCATTGATTGTGAATTATAAAAATAATTCACATTGACACGCCACAAAATAATAAATATGTTCTGTTGCGGTTGTAATCTCGTATCTGAGGGGTTTTTGGTTACTGTTCAGTAGCCAGAAAGCTTGTCTGCTATAATTACAATCCACACGGAACCTGTCGACTTTCTGCGCTATATACTTTTTTATTTTCGTTCCTTCTTTTCTTCCTGCTTCTTCGTATATACAACACTTGTTAGAGACGAGTACGATCTACAGCGCTGGTAAGATTGTACTGGATCGGTGAATTTTATCTGCTACAGTATCAGTTGTGTGAACGTATACTAATTCCTATTGTCAGTTGCCGATTCAATATCCAACAATATGCGTCAGCGCCATTTTATATCGGTAATTTCGACAATTACCATTAGTTTGAATGGAAAAATGAATAAGAAATACAATAGGAAAATGTTGCTGGCAAGATTATATTATCATATCATTCACCGCTCAATTTCATTTAATGCTGCAGTATTATATATGTTTTTTATTATTTCCTGCAGAGCTCAGCGCTCACATAACACACGTGGCTACTGATGGTTGATAGAAGAAAGTTGAGAGGCTCGGACGGTGAAGGAAAAAAAAAAAACAGCAACGATATCAACTTCAATATTGCAATCAGTCAAGTTATATACTCTACCTACTCACATGCCGTTCACGTCATGAGTTTTATTCTCGGCGAGTAACAACGACGACACCTTGATTGAATCACGATTCGTACGATGCTTTCCATAAATTATATCGTTTGTATACACATGATTGAATTCAACGACATCACGTGTGAGAAAAAAAATTTCAAACACGGCATTTGCCTTCTTCTTTAATCTATTTTCGTTCCAGTTTTATCATCATCAGTTGCAGTGCATCGGTCATCCAGGAAATCATTGTATTCAACTGCTGAGCAATGTTGGCACTTCCTCTAACATGTCAGATATAAAGTATCTACATGGTACACGATAAACGTTGGAGTTCAAAGTCGAAGGCCATGAAAAATACATATATATATATAACATTTCATCCTTCAATGTATTTGAGAGTTTGGAAGTGAGTAGAGGGAGATGAAGCAGAGCAGGGCGGCTGGACGACGATAACCGGTTGGTCTTATATATATATATATATATATATATGACCACGATGCAGTGGCGTCACGACAAGATGAGATGGTTCTTCATCGGTTGTTGGTGCCACCGACCCCATCATACCTCACATGTGAAACGTACCCACACGTTTTCAAATTCCACGAACAAATAAAGTTGCAAATGGGCAAGACATTTCTTCATATAAGTATATATATATACCGTTGAATCATTCAACTGAAATTATTTGAAAATATTTCAATCCTGGTTTGTATCACGTTGACAATCACAAGTGAGTGGTTTTATCATATATTTCCTTTGTATATATATATATAATGAAATTTGTCGCATGGAAGATCTGTGAAATTGAGATTAAATTCGGATTAGAGTGAGAAGGATAATTAATTTAAGCGCCAGTGGAATATCTACATGGAAAATTCTCTCTGCATATATGTGATGTATGTATATATACGTACGTAAATGGAAGCCAAATTCGTCATGTGTCTATAATGCATATAGTACATGTATATGATGCACCAATGCATCGTGGCAGCAGTAAAAGGATTGAGATAATGGATGTCAGGGTCAAATCCAGTATACCAATCCCGGTGTTCTCAATTAGAGCAAGTGGGGCGTGATTAAACGCATGTCTCGTAATTTACATATACCTATCAAGCCTGCTAAGTAACTTTTTCACCATCATCAAGTCCTTGATATTTATATCAGCATTTACTCATTCATATACAAAAATTCATTTATTATCAGAGTGAAAAGAAAGTGGGGTTTATTACATCAAAAATTACAATCAGAACAAAGGGTCTTTAATATTTTTAGTTGGAATATGTAAATTCAGTCTGTTAAAAATGAAAGACTACATTCTACTTCCATTTTGATAATCTATGAGTGCTGGAGAAACAACGAATATGTCTACTAGGAATTCATGAGGCCCTGTGTCGTTGCTCCAGACATTTTTCATTCAATAAATAATGAGAGTCAACTATTTTATTATTTATCATTGAGTTAATGGAATTGTGAAAAAAAAACTTCAAGTGGAAGAAAATTTGGATTATTTGCTAGAATCGATATTATTCAATATGAAAAATAATGAATCATTAGCATGAAATTTAGGTGAACTCACACCTTTACCTTGTCTGAACAAAGGCAAAATCATCAGCTAAACCCCATCAGGTAAGGTACTTATGTACGCTTATTAAGACCAACGATTCCCGCGCCATTCATTAACCATTCTCCATTATTCATTTTTATTTTTTCTTTTTCTTTCTCCTGAAGCAAAATAAGCGCATCGCCAGTAGCTGGAGTATTCTCATGTCTATACAACAAGACCCAACGCGTATTTCCCCAGGCTTTGCGGTGGATATCGTGAACGAGTAGTATATAAGTATATGTGTGTATGTATTTGTAATATCACAAGAAATACACACCAACCCATACAAATATAATAAAAATACATAAGAGATGAAAACGTGTTTTCAAGTTGGCGCGAGCACACGCCCGCCATTTTTACCTCCGGCTTGGGTTGGTTTGGCCTTACGGCCGCGCGCGCGTAACCGCGCGGCACTGCTCTCTCAGGATACCTAACCTATACAAAGAAAAGGAATATCATGGCCATAACAGGATAAAGAAGGAACAACGCGAGTCGTGAGGTGAGGGAGGTAGGCAGACGGAAGGTGGAAGAGAACGCTTTATCATAAACTTCTTCTTGTGGAGTGCAGATACACAGACAGCTCTTCAGGAGTTTCCTCCAACATGTATATATACATATTTATTAAAGATACACATTCATGAGAAAGTGATCGATTAATCAATTCGATTATTATTGCTCTTATGAAATTAATTATGATGATTAATCGTGCAAAATAAAGCGATTATATGAAAGCGATTTGGATAAGTAAATTAGAAAATCTTCAAACTATATTCATTATTCATCACCTCCAAATAAAATCAATAAGAAGTATCTACTGTTAATTAATCGATTGTAATCATGCAGCTCTAATATTGTTTGATAACAATTTGTGAATTTTTGATATTTCTGTAATCATGAAGTATTGTGATTTATTGATGCACGTTATATTTTCTATTAGGGCAGGCGGATATGAAACCATGGTACAGACACGAGGCGCGGGCGAAGTCAAGAGCCGACGTGTTACGCCGACAAGAAATGCCGGTATTATTATGCTGACTGGAACGCTCCAGGCAGAGTACATGGTATGGTGGTAAGGAGAAATATGGCGTGAAGTAAGAGAAGAAGAAGAGGAAAGAGAAGAATGGTGGAAAGAGGGTGAGCAAGAGAAAGAGAAGGTTGATGCGAATGTTGAAGTGGTAGTGGTATAGTAGACGATCTCTTCAACGTACAGCGCATGAGGAGGAAAGAGAGACTTTAAAGAGCCTGTAATGCTCACTCGGGACCCTCTATCCTAAAGGGGGAACAGGTTCTCAGCATGGTTACCGGAGTATTCACCGTGCTGAAAACCTTGGCTCGCCCACAAGAGACTTCTTCTTAGTTGAGAGAAGAGTGAGAGATAGAATGGAAAAAAAAAAATAAGAAAAAAAGTGCGTGCGATGACGCGCAGTGGGAGAATGAGACGAGAAGGATAGAAGAGTATCTTGGCCATGTCCCTTGTGGGGGAAAGAATTTTCTGTTGACTCTACCACTATACACCATTGGTCCAACGATCATTGTCATCCTCTTCGTCGTCTGATATTTATTCTATATATAATGGTACACTGCAAACACGGGCTTTCACCCGCATCGTGAACGTTTTCATTAACTCCAAACATGGGAATCAAATTCGATGTGGCAATTTCAGGTCAGAGTGAAGTTGGCTGACAGTATTGATAGCCAATCAGAGTTTTGGAAAATCCAGAATATAACCATCGAAGGATTTAAACGATTTTTAGATCCAAATTGAAGACGTATATATGTTAATATTGCTGCTCCTTCACTGCAACAATAACTTGATAGGAGTAACGTCGAGGAGGTTGAGATTTAGATAATTTATATGGAAGTCACGACCTCCCGCAGAGCGTCGCGAGCGATTATTGTCTGTGAAGGCCGCAACAGAAATTATTTAAAATGATTACGACAGAGTAGGAGAGGCAGATAATAAATCAACGTCAAATTGTTATATATAATTCATAATATGTGGGCTAATGATTTGTTAAATCATCGACAGCAGAATGTAGATTTGTTTCTTTTATCACCAGGTTGATATCGATGATAAAATATTAAAATTTTGCATTTTTTATCTAATATATTTCTGACAGTAATAGAACTTCCAAAACTCCTTATCATATATAAATAAACGACTGCCATGAACCGAAATATTGTTGAAATAATTCAAGACAGTACAATATCTCTGTCACAGAAATGTCCAATCTTAAACAAATATGAGTAAGAAAAGAAATTTTAAGAGGTCTGTAGAGGTGTAAATATGCTTTTGAACTTAGTTCATGAAGATATTTCTAACAGAGAGATAAGTATCAAATTATCTCGAGAATTATTAGTAGCCCCTGTATGTTTGCTTCACCCTTATCTGTAGTTTAAAAAAAAAATCTTTAAATGCTTATTACAATAAATAAAAAAAAATTTCGTCATTTTCAAAAACTCCAATTTCACTTCATGCCTTTTCCAATCTGCAACACCGACAGAGCCCATGCAATCGCACATTCGGCACGAATACCAAAAAAGCAGTAGCATTTTAATATACAAAAAAAAAACACCATAATCCAGCGTTTCAATATATACTTTCAAGAAACGTTGCTCGAAGTGACGAAAAAAAATTTGAATAAAAAGAAAAAGAAATAATTGTATTAAACAATAAAAGAAATCGAGTGAAAGAATGGTCCTGTCGTGAATTTGGAGGACGAGTGTACACCTGGTGTGTCCCACCACCTTCATCACCACCACCACCACCACCACCACGACCGTAACACTACAATATGGCGGGTGGAGGGGCCCACGTAAAGAGAGAGAAAATCTACGAGTCAGTCGCCTGTGAGTCGCTCATCGGGCCCCCGAGTTGGCGCGACACGCGTCTCCATCAGTGTGTGTTAGTCTTTCACATTATATTGTTATATACTCTCATATCTCGACAAGTTGCGTGGTCTTTGTTTTTCTTTTCTTGTTGTTCCCCTACACGATTAATTCATCACAATTGTTCACAACGACAATATTAATAACTGCTCTGGATTGGTGGCGCAGGAAAATATTTACATTTGGAAAATTTACTAGGTGAGATAAATGATGCGCGAATGGTTCATGAAAAAAAAAAACAAATAATCGTGAACGCGTGTGACATATAAAATCAATTTAAAAAATATATTAAAAGAGAATATGAGGAATTATATAATTTATTAATTCACATTCGTTGTGTGATAATTATATTTTTAATTGAATTGAAGCTGTATAGAGAAGAAGATTTGTAAGAAGGGAAAATTGTGAAAAGCCATGTGTGGCGCGCTTGGTGGAAAAAAAGAGAGTGGCTTCACTTCGTCTCATGTGTGTATGTGTATGTGTATATAATGAATTCTAAATGCACGCTGAGAGCCGCAACAGGCGACTGCTACTACTACTACCACCGCCTATATGTGAAAGGGAGAGAAAGATGCAGCCGGTTCTGTTTTAACCTTTTATATATCTTATTTCTTTCTTATTATTATTTTTTTTTCTCCTTCTTCACAACTACAATCAAAACCGGCTTATCGCCAAACCAGTTAATTTTATTCCTCAATACCAAGCTCCATAGATATCAATTAGAATTAATTCCATATTAATCAACCAATTATCGTACCAACAATTATTTATTCATTTATTTATATTCCAACTTGTCGTTATTAAAATGCAAACGGTAAGGAAAAATAGGAGTGAATAAAACTGGGACACAATTTGATAACGCATCAAATGAGAATAATGTTATATCGACATCCACACGAACACATGTGAATACCTATGAACATTAACTTTGTTTATCTTATTCTACATTTGTAACACATGTGTGGTAATAGTCATAAAAATTTTGAACCATCATTCACCTACGTGATGATAACATTTTTTCGCGTGTTTAAACTCCAGTAAATGTTTCGCATGTAAGGCCTTTGGCTAAAGGCGTGTTTCTGTTCTGTATGTACATACACACACGCGCTATATAAAATCCCTCAAATGCTACGGTGGAATGGATGTAGAAGTTATACGTGTGTATGTAATATTTTTTTTTCCGCCACTTCATTTCTCTCAAGTTTCTTTACCTTCATACCTTTAGTAAACTTGTCGCCCTCTTCTTTCCTTCTTTCTTATACAGGATTATTTTGCCACAATTGCTTGAATCATATTTGTAAATGAGTTCTCAGGTGCGATGGTCTACATGTAAATTGAGTAACATTATGTATATATATATACATTTGTTGGAGTAATTTTACGCTTAACTTTCTCTAATAGACATGAATCATATTGTTGAAAATTGATTATATATACATTGTCAGTGTAACTGTATAATGAAGGGACGCAAGAACAGTTGGATAGTACACTTATGTATTTGGGAACCGTAGCCCTCACCTTTTGAAATACTAAAAATAACCTAAACTCGGTGGGACTTCTGATAAAGCAAGAAAAAAAAAAGAAACATAAAAGAAAAGGAAAACGTGGACGGATAATAAAAGGGACTGAGAAAAGAACAAACAGAACCAGCTGCGAGGGTACTACGGAGAGAATTTAGATAACTATTTCTCAAACAATTTGCCTTGAATTTTATATTCTGTTCCCACAAAACATTTATCAGATAGAACTTTTTCGAAGGACTTATAACTGCACTTTGACTAAAAATCCATTCATTTTCCACGTGAGATCATCTCGTGGTAATTTCATAAATAGCCTTCATATGGTTCTGAGAATGAGTTTAACTTTCGAGATCAGCCTGAGCAAATAAGAAATAATATTGAGAAGAAAAATATTAGTTATCATGTTTAATGGCGAATTATTTTTTTTATAAATTAAATTTCACATTTTTTCTGCGAAGATTCAATTGTATTCATTAACTCTCCCATTCTCTGTCTACTGCAAGAACATGTTGTAAATGCCATGTATCGCGTGGCTTAAACTGAGATCGTTGTCCTTTCACTAAGTCACTAAACAGATAGCAAGATACAGACATTCAACAGATTAAATAATAATAACAATTGTTTTGTAATATTAAAAACACATGAAGCGATGCGTATAACAAAAATAGCATTCGTGTTTTTTTTTCTCTTTCTCTTCTATTTCTTTGTTCTCTTGACAAAAATTCTCAACGATTAACAATTCATATTCTGGTCACGTTTATCACTATGGCGTTGTCACACACATACACATCGTTACGCGGTCACTGATCGTATTTTTCATGCGATTGTGATGGCTCCAATGGTGGTCGTGGTGATGTCTCTTAAGACGAGACTGCAAAAGTGCCAAGACTGTGATGAGCCAAGAACTCATGCTGGCACTGGTACTTCAGTTGATTTTATCCATTATTTACGACTTCTTCTTCTTCTTTTACTATTCAGATTATGTATATACAACTGCTATATACTTGACGGACGTATGAAATGAATGACCATTATTCAACTCATCCGGCACGAATTCCAACTGCGTGGTGATGCACGCGCGTATATTGAAATTTTCATAACTTGAACCACAACGATTCCATATATAATAGTGGTATGAATATGGTTTTTCATAACAGAAATCTCTCAGCTAGATGAAAATTCATTCCCAGATACTTTATACTTCTGTATAAATTATTTTTCATTTTCTCTACTTCACGATAATAATAATAATAATCATTATTTTCACTTGAGTCTCTAGATACGTTTTACTCTGCCCTGATACTTTTTTGTTTCTCGGCTGTTTCCATCGATTTGTTGAGTATATAATGCTAGATATGCTTTTGTAACAGTATATACGTATAGTATTGTCGTGTCTGAAGGGGTCTTGATGTAAAGAATATAAAAATGAAAATGAGCGTTTGAATAATGGCTTTTATGTTGAAAAAAAAATTGCAAATGAAAGTGTCTACCTTGAACGACAATGAATGAGAGTGATATATTTATATAACTGAAAGAAGCTCCATCATCTGCGAAGTCATTTATATATTCATCTATTCACAATTTATGTTTTGCGGACAAAAGAATTTTCAAATTGTCAATGCCAATAATTAAGTTATAGTTTGGACATATATATTTCATCATATAATTCAAATACCATCCGGTTAAATTCGACTTGAAGACTATACAAACTATATTCAAATTTTTCTGAATCGATTTACCTATAGGTCATATATTTGTTAAGTCCTAAAATTCCTGAGGAAGAATGGAGATAGAGAGAAAGCTCGAGAGGAGGGACGAAAGAGGGTCGAAGACCCGAAGACGCGTGAGGTGGGCGCCGAATTTTTTTTCTTCTTCCGTTCGAACGAGCAGGTCAAACGTGAATCACCTGAGTATACAAAAATAAAAAATAGTCATCGGGAAGAAAGAATTATCGTAGTTGCTCCCACATTCCCACGATAGGAAACAAAAAAAAAAATAAACAAAGATATAACGTTGTCTAGAAGTCTACAACTATAGTTAGATGACATTTATTTATGTCAATTGATTCAAATGGTGAAGAAGGCCACGGCACAGCTGAATTCAGATGAAGTTTGTAAAAGAACTATTAACGCCTAAATGTTTGTTTCACTTTCATCCAGAAAATAAAATTTAAAGATAAAAACTAACAGGAAGTGGTGAGAGATTGTGTGTTTGGGGATATTCAAGAAGTTCTTCAAATAATTATTCAGAGTAATCTTGGTCGAGTGCAAGGATGTTGAGGCTGACCACAATGCTAACAAGAAACTACAGCCAATGAGACACTTGGGTCCATCTGACTTGGTGATTGACCTCGTGCATATACGACACGTGCTCCGTCCGAACTCAATTAATTGACTAATAAAGAGAGCTTCAAGCAACCTTATTACTCGTCGTCCGTCCAACGTTGGACCATTGCAATGCATCGTTGATATACTTCCCTACATTGTATTCATATAAACTATTATTAGGTTTTCTCATTTTACTTTTTACCTTCGAAACTTCCGGTCAACAGTGAATAAAAAAAAAATATATATATTACAATTGATTCACTATTCAGTTAATCACATTGATCATTATCTTTTTACAGTGTCACTGAAGCGTAAACGAAAATGACGGTGTTGGGTCTCGTGTCGGCTGTCGCCGGCTTCGTGAAAGTGAGATATTTAATAGACAAGGCCGTCATCGATAATATGATCTTCAGGGCGCACTACAGGATCACGTCGGCTATTTTATTTGCCAGTTGCATTATCGTCACGGCTAATAATTTGATTGGTAAGTCTATTGTTATTCGTTTCTTCATGATATGTGTTTGAAAGAAAAAATAAAAATGTAGAATGGTGATAGTTTGTAAGTAATTTCCAGCAGTAGTTGGCTTATGACACACATGTCAATGTTGATTCATTTTTTTATCTACGAGCTGTTCACCATCTGTTTGACATTATTACGATTGTAACACAGCTTAAAATTGTAGTTTAACAACATTATTATAAATATGTCGGCTTGCTCGGGTGTATATGCATCCATTCGACATTTACAAACGATGTCATTTAATTGTTGTAGGTCATCCGATAAATTGTATAGCCGATGAAAAACACGAACATGTAATCAACACTTATTGCTGGATTACGTATACATATACAATGCCAGGGAATTTGAATAAACCAATTGGTAGTCATGTGGCACATCCAGGACTTGGACTAGATACTGGTGAAAAAACATATCATTCCTACTATCAGTGGGTACCATTTATGCTATTTTTCCAAGGTATTTTATTCTATATGCCCCACTGGATGTGGAAACAATGGGAAGAAGGGAAAATTAGTATGATATCTGATGGTATGCGCGGTTCTAATATGGATAGTAAACAAGAGCGACAAGCGAGAACATCACGGCTCGTTCAATATATTGTTGAGACATTGCATTTGCACAACAGCTATGCCGCTGGATATTTCTTCTGTGAAGCCATGAACTTTGTCAATGTTGTGAGTAATTGATATATTTATATTTTCGTTCCATTAGGGAATTAATGAATTAAAAAAGTTTTTATCCCTTTTTTTGCTTGTAATTTAGGTTGGTAACATATTTTTCCTGGATACATTCCTTGGTGGTGCGTTCTTGACATACGGCACTGAAGTTCTCAAATTCAGTCAAATGAATCAAGAGGATCGAACTGATCCCATGATTGAAATATTCCCACGTATCACTAAATGTACATTCCACAAATTTGGTGCTTCTGGAACAATTCAAAAGTTGGATGCTTTGTGTGTGCTAGCGTTGAATATTATCCATGAGAAAATATTTATTTTCTTGTGGTTTTGGTTTATTATTCTTGCTGTTCTGTCAGGATTAGCATTGCTTTATAGCATGGCTGTTGTTCTTTTGCCCAGTACAAGAGAAGCGATATTGAAGAGACGTTTCAAGTTCAGCACAACGTCTGCAGCTAATGCCCTTATTAGAGAAACGCAGGTATGTAGAAATACAGTGAATGATTATATTCTTTTTTCTCCAGAAATTGGTATATGAAATAATGAATATTTTTTACGGGTTTTAGGTTGGTGACTTTCTCCTGCTCCATTTGCTCGGCCAAAATATGAGTATGATGTCATTTACTGAACTATTGGAGGAACTTTGTCGTCGTCTTCATGTTGGTTCGAGTAGCGGTGCGTCGCCAACGTCAGTACCATCGGCGCCAAGTACACTTGAAATGTCGCCAATATACCCGGAAATTGAAAAATTCTCAAAGGACACAGAGATTTAAATTGTCATCGTTTTCTTTTATTTACCTCAATATTAGTTTTTTGTGATATATCACTCGGTGTCTTTTGATTGGGCACACGGGATATTATGCGCTATCGATCTGGTAGTTCAGGAAGGAGAGAAAAAAACGAAAAATTTAATTTCGCATAATTGCGCTTGGTTTGGCGAAAAACGTTTCGAATATAAACGTTCGAAAAAAATTGTACAATTTTCCCGCAATTGATCTGTTAGAGAATTGGATGGTGAGAGAAAAATATCATTCATTGTATAAGTAATTGGGACAAGATATCGTTGATATTTTTTTTTTTTCAATAATAACGTAGTTGAAATGAAGACATAGAATGAACTGTGGTGCAATTGAAATTTGTTTTCAAAAATTGAAACCAATATCAGTTTTCTGCACTTTGTTATAAAAGAAAAATGGTATCTACCAAAGTGCGGAAATTCCGTCCAGGGCATCATAGATATTGTGTTCCATATACTTCTGTTTTCATATAGTTTCCGCAATTATTCACCGCAATAATAGTCCCATGAATAATTGATTATCAATTACTAACATCATTTAAATAAATAGATATAAATGAAATGAAGACTCGTGCCAATTAGCGCCATATTTTTGACGAACTAGATAATAATTTGACCTAACATCTTCGACCGTCCTAGAGTGTATTCAACTCATTCATTTTATTTATTATTCTATCTCTGATTTTTTCAATTTTTTCTATCGTAATTTGATTTAGGATTATGAACTGCGCGTTCTGCTCAGTAGAAGATAGAAAGCCGAGCAAAGACCATGAGCTCGTTCTACGAAATCGTTTACTACGATTTTTATCTAGGTAACACGACAACAAGACTAAATGAAAAGTAGAAACCACAGTTGCCCTGGACGGTTGTACCACATACCTTATATGCATGTAAAACGCAATGAACCTATTGAGATTTATCTTTACTACATGCTCACACATTTAGCTCCCTTAATAGCTATACAACAATCCTGATTGTTAATCATTTCATGAAGTTTACAGTTACTCGATAGTTTAATACAAAACGCTTTTTATCAATCGTGTAAACACGAAGAAAAAAATTGAAAAAGGAAACCTCTCGAATATCGAATTGTGTCGGAACGAATGTAAAAAAAAAAGCGTTCAACAATAGTTTATTTCAAATATATATAGAATTTGAACCTATTCTGGAATGATAAATCCAGAATATATAATATAAATAATTTTTATAAGATAAAAAAAAACAAAATTAGAAAATTATAATTTCAATACCGCGTTTGTTTATGACGTGCTTTGTAGTTTATAAATAATATACAAACTGAACAAAACCACAATTAGAATCTCATTCTTTTTTATTTTGCGCGCGCATTAATTAAAAAGTTATTTACTTAGTGTTGCTTTTAATGACGAATAAGAAAAAAGTAATCAAAAAATATAATGAGAGAAATAAATAAAGACATTGTAATATGTATTATTGTTGGAATGTCACGAATAATGTCATTAAATACGCGTTAGTGATCATTCCACAAATGAAAGACAATAAAATGCCGACTCCTATATACACATTAAATATCAATTATTCATAGTATGCATTGCAGCTTGACTCACCGATTTCCCCAGTCGACTTTGTTGATGATTCGTAACTTTAATTCTCGCGTTTGATCGGTGGTGAGTGTCCCACCTAACAGCTGTCGACGCCATTCCAATAATTCTCTCATTACCTTGCGTAGTGCATTGAACTTGTAAATTTCTCGCTCCTGTAAGCAATGAAAGAAGAGGAAATATTCTTTAGTTCATGAATTGTAAAGAAATTTCCTGTCTCAATTCATCATATATGAATGCACTTCAGCCTTTTTCCCATCAGAAATGAAAAAAAAATTTATTTGCACAGTTGGACTTGAAATTTTGAACCTTCGACTCACAATACAACGAGACTTTTTATTGTTCATTGAGATAAGCCATGTAACGACTTGTATGATTCATGATCATTCAACTCGGCCACAGAAAAACGATCATTAATCCTGACGTCATTGGATCGAGAAAATGGAAAAAAAAAAAGGAATAAAAACTCAGAAAACAAGAATTTCTTGGCAACCGCTGAAAACGAACATGCAGTCATTTTTTTTTTCTTCCCCGTTATCAGACACAGTCATATTACAGTTATATTACACTTACCACATATAGTCTCTTCCAGATACCACCCCATTCTCGAAGAACTAGTGTCACCTCACGCACCACTGGATCTTCCAATGGTATCACTGACTCAAACAGTCCTTCATTTTCAATTTTGCATGGTTTCAAGTGAATGTATGAGCTTGGAAATATTCCTTTCACCGCTCGATTCTTCGTTGAGAAGCCTCTGTACCAGCCTGTGACATGAAGTAGAAAAAAGAAAAAGAGAAAACAAAATAAACAAAAATTACTCAGCTTTTTTTTCTTTCATTACTTTAATCATCTTCTTCCTTTTCATCTTTCAGTCGAAGGAAATTACCTGCACATTCCTCTAAAATTTGTACCGTTTCACCAATTTCCATTGGCAATCCATAGCGCGTATCTCCACGCCAATTGTATACGGCTATAAACATAAGATAACAAATATCATTTTAAAATATTAAAATAAATAGAAAATCAATAAGTATTAATTAAATTCATTCAAGACTAGACAAGTGAGAGTAATAGAGAAAGAAGAATTCCAAGTTGAATATATATGGACTTCGGACACCGGATGCCCACCGACAATGTGTGTATGACATAGGCTTCCGGTAGACAGCTACAGAGACACACGAGAGATGCATCTCAATGAGCATTTATGCCTCTGACGTAGTATACCGAGTGGTTGTGTGCGAATGGTTGTCCGCATCCTGCTACTCAACGATACTATACCATCGCGCGACAGTGTCTATGTTCTGTTATGTCCCGAATATGTCTCAACAATATATATACCCAAGAGGAGACAACTGTATGGCACTTCAAAACACGTGTGCTTAACCAATGAAGTAATAATAAGACACACATCTTACTACCATGTGCACTATCTTTTAATTTAACTGTCGCCTATTATATACTCATGTATTCAAATTTAATCAGTTACTCATTATCATTAATTAACAACAGTCAATTAATTATGATAAAATGAGCCAACGAATGCAAATGAAAATATAGACAGGGCGAGAATTATAAAATGAATAAATTAATTAATTTAAAATCGCAAGTGAAATTATACAAATTATTTATGTGTAATAATTCGTATGATTTGTCATCAGCAAATTATTCTTGCACCACTAAAGCAATCTCGTGAGAGTACACACATGTGGAGAGGTCGTTAATCAACACAATCAATTAATTACACAGAATTATTTTGGCAGATACAATCGAAACTGTAAATCGGGCTAGGATTTCAAAATCAATTGAAATTATCTATTTATTCATTTATCATGCAATGATAATTATGGTTTCTCATATCAGCGAATCATTCCTGAACCACAAAAGTGATTCTCATGAGAATACATACTTGATTTATAACACATGTGTAAAGAGGTCAATTAATTAACACAATTGAATAATTATACTGGATTAATTTGACAAATGCAAATAAAAATGTAAACACGAGTAGTACCGCACAATAAATTGATTAATCAAAGTTATAATAATTATTTATTCGTGACAATTCGTATGAGATGTCATTAGCAAATAATTTCTATAACACAAAGCAATTCTCGTCAGAGTGCAAAGTTCATGCATAACACATACATATTACAACTCACGTGCAAGAAGGCTTGTATACGTTCGTTTTATTCTGTAGAACAAAGGCGAGAGAAATAGTGACGACACATTTGTGCATTAGGGTGTCATTCCCTTGTCTCTTTTTCTCTCCCTTCATCATTATAGCCTTGTCTTATTCATATATACCAATCCTATACACGTTGGATGCTTTCCCAGGTTTTCCCGGGGAATCGAATCAATATCTCTCCCTTTTTCATATATAAAACATTCGCACGAGGGGAAAATAAAGCAGGGGTGGATAGTATGTATATCTATAGGTATATAGTATAGTAAACGGAGAAAGCGAATGTGAAAGGCAACGAGAATTAACGAAGATAGGGAATGAATGAATTGTAATACATATACGGGTGACTATGTATATATACACACATGTGTATATATACATATATGACAAGGGAATGAAAGTGAAGGGGCTGAGAATATATACGGCAGGGCGAATGGAGACCAAGAGGCAACAAATGATGCAACCAGACGTAAACAATAGCTAGTCAAAATTGTCAAGAATTTATTTTTTTTGTTTCGCTTTCATTTGTAAATGTATTGAATCCATTGCAATAGAGAAAGGTCTATATTTATCTATGCATATATATGTATAGGGATTTTTTTTATATGTTGAAAAAAAAAAATAATAATGAAAAGTGCAGAGTGGTAGATAAATTGATGTGCTGGGTGAATTTACATTGTGTATATTCAGCATTAATCGAAGAGATATTTTTATGTAAGGAATGTATCTTCATACAAAAGTTCCGATAAGTAATTGAATTTCTTGTCAATTTAAAATTAAAATCCATATATAGCGTCGCATAACAGAAATTTGATTGAAAAAACCAAATAAAATCGTAAGTATTGGTGAAGCAATGAAATTCACCACAAGGGGTGAAAAAAAAAAATCACAGCGTCGTCACGAGGGAAATAAATTCCCTCGACCGTAACATATTTGACAGAACGTTATATTGAATCCAATAACTGTGAAAAAAAAATTGTAATTGGCATTTTTCATGTTATATAAAACTCAATAACGTCACAGAAATTGAACACAAAACAAATAAATGTACAAACACAAAATAATTGGGATAAAATTATATTTCTAAATCTGTATCTTTATTACTAATTTATTACACATCAGTTTTCAATGACATTCAACTACGACCAATCGATTAAGATTACATATTGATATTTATAGATTCTTTGAATTAAATTTGCTCCAGTACCATTACCACGAAACAACACATTTAAATATAGTATTACGCATCCGCTATTTATATACCCATCATACTACAAAAATCCACATCTCTATATGCACAAACACATAAGCACAAATTTTTTATCGCACATATTTTTACTATATTTTGTTGATTGCGTGCTACTCTGCGCAAATTTTGCCACCAGGTAACACGAATAACGGAGTCATCAATTCAACCATAATATCATGCATGACCGAGAGATAAAACAAACCTCTAATGAAGCCAGAAAAAATAGAAAAAAAAAAACAACGCCAATACAATTATCGTCATGTCATTTACAGTAATCATGAAATAATTATTAGCTATATTTTCCGAGATAAAAAATGAATATTACACCGATACACATAACAACTCTATTTAACATATTGATTAGCCATGTCAATATTTTAATATTGTTATCCCGCTTTATCAAATAGTGTCACAAGGTGAGTATACAAACTATATATAATTGCATGAGACTTTTTTCATTATTATTCCAATTTTTTTTTTCCTACCAACAAGTATTCTCGCGGTTATTGAAGCGCGTAATACTGCATAAGTGGATACTGTTTCGAGTGCCACCTGATCCTCTCTCTTTCATTCTATCCTTCTTTCTCAAATTATATCTCATATTATCTCTTTCACTCTACGTGCATGTTCCCCTTCAAAAGGACGTATTGAAACGTGAACTCGACAATACTCGATCGATTCATTTCATTCATGGATGCCAGTATCAGAATGACAGACAATAAATTCAATTGGTGGCAATATGAAAGAGAAATGTGAAAAAAAAAAATATTTTTTTTTCAATAATGTGCAAAGAGATTGAATAAGTATTGTATTGAGTGATTGACATACAAAGTGATTGTTCAACTTGTTTTGACAAGCAAAATGTGTAGAAAAAAGGGACTGAAAATTTTCTAGTGGGTATATTTTTGTTTAAAGTCTTGAGAGGGCTTATATGGCCGATTGTAAATTGAAAGCTGAGATCTGGCGGCTCAAGTCCGTTTTGTAGCCTTATCAAATAGTCTCGGCTACATACATACATACATATATGTATACATATATATTTATGGATTCGTTTCTTGGTATACAGTCCTACTATACTCAAATACGATCAATGCATGAATGGACTACACACAGAAGTCCTTAACACATGCAAACACGCGCGCGCACGTAAGCGGCATGTTCACGTTTACGTACAGAGCACGTTCTTTTTTTTTTTTTTTTTGTATTATTATTTGTCATTCTCCTTTGAATCTATTCTCATTGTCACGTACTTGCAAATTGTTGTGCTACTAACATGGAGAGGAGAAAGAAATGATAGGAAATAATACACTTGACAGAATAATGTTTTATTAGTAAATAATAATCGATGAAAAGAAAAAAAATTGAGTTGCAAACTTTTTTCTTCTCTTTTCTCATTTCAAGGGCTCGAGTGTTACATTTGACAGATGAATACTTCACAGGGGGTTGGATGTAGAGAGATGATAATGGAGTTGGAAAATTTATTCTCACTTACCAACGCCGTATTTGGTGGTTTTCGTTGTCGTCCACATTACTAGTGGTTGTCACTTGACGTCTACATGCCGATTAACTAATATTAAAGTTCACAGGTATCACGAGAAATTCGAAAACACAAACATTGGGTGTGTTGCAGCAGGCACACACAAGTGCTACTTGAGATTTTCGCTCGTAGTATGGAAAACGTTACCCTGTTTTAGCACATGTGGCAGCACTGTCGGTGATAATGGCGGACATCGTGTGTGGTGTTTTGGGAATTTTTAATTGTGTAGGTATCTGTGCATGTATGTGGGGTAATGTCATGTGACACGATGACGGCGGGGTAGCGCGAAATTTTGAATGCTGAATGGGGCGTGAATTAATTTTGATAATTCGATTTGGGTGAATTTAATCTTAGGGTTGAATTTTTTTTTTTTTTATTTCGACTCTGGATTTGGTTGTGTGTAATATATTTGCCAACTGTGAATCACTAGCTCACCGGAATTGTCAAAATCACTGCAACATTATCATTTTTTATTATGAAAAAGGATATTTAGATTTTTTAAATTATGTATCCGTTTTAAAAATTGTAGAATCATACAATTTTTCATAAAATTATCATATACCAGGCGCTGCAACATTCACAAATGTAATTATCTGGATACGGGAAATTAAATTGAAATATGATCCCATTAATTCAGTGATAAAGTGGATAAAAAGTTTTTACGAGTACGTATGAAGAAATTCGTGAATAATTAAATCAAATTCTGGGGGCGCAAGTGAAACATATATACTCCGGTGACATATGCTCCTTTTTCATTACATTCATTAGCTGAATGCTTAAATTTATGATTGCTCTCAATCAGATTTTTAGAGACAATTTTAAAAAGTGGAATGAATTTTTATTATGAAGAGTTGAATTTTTTTTCTTCTCTCCTGGCAATTGAAGAATAATAACCATGAGAGATGGCCATTAACACAAATCACTCAGAGAAAGTTGTAGAACATACATTTGAGGTTGAAGCCTTGAGTTTGCGAACAAAAAGAGAGAAAATATTTGGGACATTGCACCTATAGATTTCACCACAGTGACATTCAAACTGATTTCATAATAAACACATGTAAACTCATATTGGTTTTTAAAATTTAACTTTAATAAATACAATATTCGTACGACGATTGGTGATGTACGCTGTTCCTGATGAGAGGGTATCGTTCAACCCCCTTTCTCTTTCTCTCAAATCGGCGATCATGTATCGTTTATATTATTTACAACCCTTTACTTGCAATACGAATTCATGTGGACGCTCGTACAATGATGCACTTTCCAACACTGTGCAATAGCATTTCGTTCTTATGAATACTTTCGTTTAGCAGACTAGGTACAAGCTAAGATGAATTTTCCAATTGCAGAATGCATCGGGAGTCGATGAATACTAATTAGAAATTGATAGGCTTGCCACAATAAGCAGCGAGATGAGCTTCTCTAAGAGCTTCGGCGCATGTCTGTAAAGAGTAATAAATAAATTAGTTGATGTAAATCAAATGTATTGACAATTTTTTTAGATACATTCCTTTCATTGCAATGATTTTTACTTACCGGATGCGCGTGGCATACCCTCGCGACGTCCTCAGCGCTTGCGCCATATTCCATCGCAAGAACAGCTTCATTGATAAGTTCACCGGCTGCCGGTCCAATCATATGCACACCCAAAATCTTATCGGTATTTTTGCATGCCAATACTTTGGCGAATCCATCAGTTTCGAGATTGGTTTTCGCTCTTGAATTGGCCATGAATGGAAATTTGCCAACCTTATATTCAATACCCTCTTTTTTTAAATCTTCTTCAGTTTTTCCAACCCAACCTACTTCTGGATGCGTATAAACAACGCTCGGTACGCAATTGTAATCGATATGTACAGCACCTAAAATATTCGGATAATTTTTATAATAAATTCTACAAAGATGTGACAAAACCGAGTGACGAAAAACAGATGGAGCTTCATTCTCACCACCAGCGATGCCTTCAACGGTTATGATTCCTTCGTCCTCGGCTTTGTGAGCCAACATAGGGCCGTGAATGCAATCACCAATTGCAAATATACTACAAAACACTCGATAAATGTCAGTGATGGAAAATTGAGTGAAAAAATAAATGAGAGATATCTTTACTCACTTGGGAATAACAGTTTGGAACCTATTGTTGACTGGAACTCTACCTTTCTCGTCTCGTTCGATTCCCAATTCCTCTAAGCCAAGATTCTGTGTGTACGGCCTTCGGCCAACACAGACGAGTAACACATCACACACCAAAGTTTCTTTTTTGTTTGGATCTTTTGCGTCTTCAATTGATACTTTAATTTCCGAACCAACTTTTTGAGCACCAGTGACTTTAGTGCCAAGTTTGAAGTTCAAACCCTGTTTTGTCATTATTTTTTGCATTGTTTTGCTAACTTCAGCATCAATACCGGCGCCCCCAATACTCGTCATAAATTCTACAGCAGTCACTTCAGATCCCAATCTACAAAATACAAAACTCAATATTCTATAGTAATTGCCGGATTTTTTTCTTCAACAAATAAATTTATTGCAAATGACCTCTGCCATACGGAGCCCAATTCCAATCCAATGACACCAGCACCAATAACAATCAGCCTCTTGGGTACTGGATTCAATGACAGGGCACCAGTCGACGATACAATTTGTTTTTCATCGATTTCCAATCCTGCGAATGGCGTTACTTCGCTTCCTGTTGCTATCAATATATTCTTAGTGTTGATTGTTGTTCCAACTGATCCGTCAGGTGTTAATGCGCTCACTTGATTTTTCCCAGTAATTTTTCCATGACCTTTCACCCATTCAACTTTATTTTTCTTGAATAAACCAGCAATTCCGCCAGTTAGGGCTTTCACTACGGTATCTTTTTGTTCTAAGAGCTTATTTAGATCAAGTTTTACATCACCAACTGCAATAAAGAATTGTGATTCAGATAAAAATTAAAATAGTGAAGGCAATAAAATGAAATATAATTAATTGGCAGATATTTCACTTACCAATTACCCCTCTACTATTTAAATCGCCACTGTGAGCCATATGATAATAATGTGAATTATTTAATAGTGACTTTGATGGAATGCACCCTACATTAAGACACGTTCCACCTAATGTAGGATTTTTTTCAACACATACTGTCTTCATGCCCAGTTGTGCAGCTTTAATAGCAGCTACATAACCACCTGGTCCAGCGCCAATAACTACAATATCAGCGTCAATCGAACTGGCATATCTCCTCTGTTGGATGACGGACAACGTTGGATTGATGACACGTTTGATGCATGGAGGCTATAAAGAAACCAGAATTAATTCAATTTTGTATGATAAAAACAAACAATATGATAACCTCGTGAGGTTAAGAGAGCTGAAATATAATTGGTGTTTATTCAAGACAGTCATTTTAATTTTATGATTGTTAAATTTTCTAGTTGAGTATTATGAAAAAATATTTACTCGTTCCAATTTATAATTTCATTAATGATGTATTTATTTATTGAAGTTTTTGGGACAGCAATCACTATAGTTGTCCTTCAAGTAATATCGGAGGAGATTATAAGGTTAAAGCTTGTGAAGTTAAAACGGGAGTGGATAAAAATTGAAAAAACTTCTTATGAAAGAAAAATTTTGCTCACTTTGATAGTAGTCATTAAGTTCCATAAATTGGCCTGCATCTTGTCCTACACAATTTTTTTTTTTCGTTCCTTATGAAGACAAATATGTGGGAGTTGGACGAAAAAAATAGCATCCAGGCAGTGTAACACTGTGTGGGCTATCGTTTCATAATCGTCAGCAACAGCAACGGCCGCGTTTCGATATCTCGAAGATCAAGGAAAGAGGGCGCTACACGCAATCTTTAATGTACATCCTCAAGATGGCGCCACACAGTCGATTAAAAAAAATCTTGATTGTTTATTTATTCATTTCATTTTCTGCCTAAAAAAAAACCTGGCACTCCATATTTTATTTTTCCATCTTCTACGTCATACTTTTCGAAATTAATTCATAATCTGAAGGGTATAAAAATTGTGAAACCAATTATTGATATATCAAACAAATCTCGAATCTATGAAACGGAATAGATAAAATTAATAAAATTTGTTCATGTTCAGTTTCGTATAGACTGTACTGCTATAAGTCAAACACGCATGTGCTCGAAACCGCACAGTTTATTCTTATTGGAAACTGGAAATAACTTCAAACGCAGAGTATATGAACGAATATACGTATCTCTCGTACGAAGTAAACAACTATTGCGCAATAAAAATTACGAAATTCATTATCGCTTTATAGTAATTGATAGACATCATTTGAGAATACATACTTTCTAACATTCTTGATAATACTTCACAAACATCTCGAATATATATGAATGATATATTTATATATTTATGGCCGACAAAATGTCAATTGAATTATAGTATTATCTTATCTCACTTGTCAGTTGATTTTTGATATCATACATTTCAACAGACATGATTTCATGTTTGTTAACCAATACAATATCATATCCAATCTCATATTTCAATTACCCACACCAGCATAACCTCCAAATTAATATCAAATTACATTAATTGTAAACTCAGAATTTCCCGCGTGATATTTCGACGCACGCGCGTAATCAAACGTCCTCCTCTCTCTTATGGCGCCATGTTTATTTCGATTCAACGCACGGGAAAAGACGTTGTGTGTGGGAAATATATGTCCCGGGTGGTTTGTCCAAAGGAAAGGGAATGGATCGAGGGGTTGAAGCTTGGTTTTTATACAGGGAACAAACGCGGCGGTCGCGGCGGCGGCACAAGGGCGAGGTGAGAGTGAGAGAGAAAAGGGACGCGACGGGTAAAAGGCGACAGATGTCCTGGTGGATGACGCATGGCCTCCAGTCTCATATCGTCTGTGTTGTCTGCATTCTTCAAAGATAGTAACTCGTAGTTTCACTACTAGTATAGTGGTGGTGTTTGCTGCGACCTGTGACCTAATCGTCCCAGGAACAAGCCAAGTAATTCAATGGATTAGGATGACGAAGAGTTAAGTCAATTTATTATCGTCAAAAATTCCTACTCAACAATAGCACGAAAATGAACATCCAAGAGTGGTGTTAAAAAACCTGATACATTCAGCAAGTACAAAATAACTACATTATATGGTTTGTTTATTTTTTTCTCTTCCTTCATTTCTTTTCGGTTGCATCTAATTTTATTTCAGACAGACGCCGTATTCGAGGACTGGTTCTTCACGATTCGTGTGCATAGGTATATCTTTTTGGACTTTTGTATTTGGACTTTTTAATTTATTTATGCCCCTCACAACTTTTTTACTGCGCGTGTTTATGTATGTGTGCAGTCGTTTTTTTCTCTTTATGTCTTATTTCGTCGTTTAGACAACTCGTTCCTTCGCGGTGGCTCCGACACGTGGTTGAAATTCTTCCACTGACATCTGCATATATGTGTGTATATTCCAATTTTATACATGTATATACACAGCGAACTTTTAAATGCGAAATTCTTGGAACTCCACTCTCCTATGCATATATATTAGATATAATCTCCTCACTATTCCATTATTATTATTCTTATTTTTATTTCCAATTTGACCCTATTTCTATTTTTTTATTCCCATTTCGATAGTCTCAATATATTCAAATATACATACATATGTACTTATTCCAATCGAGACTTTACACATTAGGAGAATCGCGCCTGAGAAATATAAAAAGAAGCCGTGATGTTTAAGGATTTCATATATTTTTTTTTCCTTCCACCCTGGGAAGCCGGTAATTATCCTAATGGCTCGTTGTATTCATAGGTTGGTGCTTGTGCGAGAAAAGAGAGAAGGTATTTCCTTCCCTCCTATTCCACTCATCGTCAACATTGCCATCATCGTCATCATCATCATCATCATCATCAGCATTGCTATCGTCGTGGTCTTTGTCATTGAAGAAATACAAAAGAAATAAAAAGTGAAATTGTAAAACGCGCGACGCGAAAGTAATCGAGCGAAACAGTACAAGTAGAGTTGAACGTGTAGAAGAAATACCGAAAACACTGAGATGTGCGAAATATCGAAGAGCCAACGGAGAACTTATCGTGATCAAGATCCACCGCGAATTATTGATGATAGTAATGATAAAAATGCAGCAATATCATCAGCAACACTCATGCATAGTGAGAAGATGGGAACAATTACAAATTCACCAGAATTCTTCAGGAAGAATCACCAACAGCAACTGCATCAGCAGCAAAAACAGAGTAGGGATGAGGCGTCGATCACAACGACCGAGGTTGCTCGCAACCGTGTAGACTCCACTGCGGTCAGTATTGGACGGGACAACGTTAGGAGTGCAAGTGGTGGCGTAGTTGGTTGCGCGAATTCACAAGACAACAATAAAGACGGCGACGACAACGCTGTCAAAAAAGTGCCTTCCACATTATCATCACCATCATCATCATCCTGCATCACCACCACATCCGGCAAAATTTCCAGCACGGTATGTTTATTTATGACACAATAACAACAACAACACTAACGGCACTAATGAGACTATAAATTATGGTGAAACAATGCCATCAATATGCTAAAAAAAAAGAGAAAACAATAATAGTTAGAAATGAAAAATAAATATATTAAATATTTTTATTCTAATTAAACAACTCATCCAAGTATATCTTTCACAGTACATTTCATTTGTTTAATGTATGTGTATATATACTCGCACAGTTATATGCATATACAGTTTTCGTCTGGAGATGTATAAGTGGAAGAGGTAACGAGACGCAGCATCTTGCATAGCGGTCAGGGACACCCCCAATGCACCTGCCTCACTCGCGATTATATACAACCCATGCTTGTAGTATTTTTATTTTTTTTTTCTCCTTTTATTTTTATTTCCTTCACAAAAATGCGCCATAATACAGCCCATGCCAAAAGTTATATCGGTACTTGCCCATCTTAATCCTTCTCCCTGTCCCTTGGCAAAAGAGAAGATATACACACCATATTATATTTATAAATCATTTTAAATTTAAAGCCAGTGCCATTTTCTTCTTATCACTTTTCATCCAAAGGTTCCATTCAATCTTCCCTACTAAGTTCTGAGCTCTTTTCTTCATCTCGCTCTCCGTTTTTGCTATCCCTTCAATTCCGCATGTGTTGGTTTGGGGAAAGAGAGAGTGAGTTTCAAGTGACAGTGATAGTTCGTTGCACGGTTGTGTGTGGAGGGTGAATGTGAGCGGCGACTGGTTGCAAACAAAGCAGCGTGGTAGGTCCACGCGTTCCAAGTGAGCGGGAGAGAGAAAAAATTATAAAGACATGCATATACATGTATATATATTACGTGAACATCTCGAGTTAATCAATGGGATGACGCAGCTGCTCTATACCCAAATATAAGTACTTATAATGGTTGAATACTGTAAGTGGTTCCGCCTACTCAAATATTTAAAAACAAATTTTTTATCTATCATAGAACAAATTTTTTCCAAGCTCCAAAATTGGCATTAGGCGACCGGATGGCAATACAATGCAACATCGTGTTCTGAGAATGGGTCGCATATTGTGTTTGCTATCTCCGTCTCGCATATATATTCTCAGTGGGATATGTATGGACTACTAGACGCCCTCAGGGTTTATATCTCTTGGATACTGTTTTTCTACCTCCTGAGAGGCCTGTCTACGCCTGTAGGTGCCTGTGGGACACGTCATTTGATCCTGCGGGCGGTACAGGTTCATTTCTCTAAGCTTTTTTTCGTTTCAACAGAACACAGACACACTTGCACACAGCCAGTGTGAATCAGGCTTGGAAACTGTCAGTATATCATGAGTCACAAATACTTCACGTTTCAATATTGAAGAGAATAATCATTGCTTTTTTTTCTTCCTCTCGTTTTAATGATTTGGTCGCTGAGAATGAGTTTATTAATTGGAATTTAACGAGACTAAATATCAATGTGTGTTTAACATTGTCCGTTTGTTTATATAAGTATGTATATCGTTCTGTCTTCGGTGTAAAGGTTGAAAAACTACGTGGGGGGAAGTGGTGTTCACGCATGAGATTTAGAATAGCTTGCTGTATATAACAACGTGACGTTAAGCCTTACACTCTCAGTTAAATGTTTATTGCTCTACTGTAAACAGTTTTACTTCAGCTTGAAGAATACTCTTCGGTGTTGTTTGTGTGCACAGATTTTCATCCATTCAATTTTTCTGTTGCGAACTCATATGTTACAGTATTCGCGCTGTCATCGTTACAGCACAGCAAAACATCTTACGTACGTTCTTGAATTTATTTTTCAAATTGGATGGAAACAACTTCTTGATTATATTTATATTTCTTCCCATTCGTGTTTTTTTTTTTTTAGTTAACATTAGAAATATATTTCGGAAGTTTAGTTTCTATTTATTATTGCAAATCGCTATCAGCAACTGCGTCATTACATGTAAGTCTATTCATGTTTGTATATTTATCGTAATCTGGATGGAATGTGGAATTGAATGGGATAGAGCATGAGGAAGTGCTTTAACTCGAGCGAATGGTAGAAATAAGAAAAATTATGGGAAAGAGATGAACGTAACTGTGGCTTCGGTATTTTTTTCCTTTTTATTGAAGTTCTTCTACTTGTTTTTGTTACTTTGTATTGAAAGAGTAGAGAATAAAAAGATGAAGAGCAACTACACGTATAGTGATAAGCCACGTAGTTACAATTTGCTTTGAAAGAATAAAGTAGGAAAAAAAATGTACAATCGAGATTTTACAACGTTTCCAATTTTTTTCTACAGTCACGTCGACGTCGTCATTGGAGATATATGGTGATGTTCAATTCGTTTCAACCTCGTTCCGATTCACTCTCATGCAAGAATATAAAAGAACTCTTTGATGACATATTCTTGGGTGCGCACTATTTGCAAGAAATAAAGTCATTATTTGAAATGATAAGGAATTTATTTTCAAGTATAATACTCGGTCCTCTATTCATCTTTTATTATTTGTATAGTTTGATAACGAGATGAAAGATTGTGTACTGACACGTTATACTAATTGATATTAGTCGCAATATTTTGACACAATGTTAATTGATATTCGTAATTAATTGAAACACCGAACTCTCACGTGAACACTGAGAATCAAAATTCTGTCATCATTTTTGGTCATTCAAAATATTCAGAATATTTACTTCAACTATTCTTCATCATCATATTGATTTAATTGCCTGAATATTTATCAAATTACGTATGAAATTGGAGCGATTATTTCTTTGAATCGCTTATATCAATACTACGTAAAAAAAAAAAAAAAAGGATGAAAATAATTTATCAGTCATGACTGTACGTTATTATCGTTTAGTGCCTTCTATTATATATACCATATATGCACATATCAAATGATGCTACGCAATGTTGAACGATAACGTACCGTTATTCATATACGTATGGATATATATTCTATCAATAAGCACGTCATCCATATATAAATATCACATTTATAGCTGGGATAATTGATTGATAACAAGATATATCGGTTCGAAGACGTATATCTAAAAAAAAAAAAGAGAAATCAATGCGGATATATTTAGAAGAGTTCTTTTTTATTGGCCTTATATATATCTTGATGAACGTGATACGGAAGTAAAATGGGTACAAGATCGATTCTTTCGCAAATGTCAGTTGATTTAGTTCATTCAATTCCGGTATCCTCGAAACTGTTGTCGAGGTCTCTCTATCAATTTTCACGACAAACGTTCAACAAAATAAATAACAGAACAGAAAAAAAAAGAAGAAAGAAAATACAAACCTTTGCTTTGTCCTCGCAAGCAACGAATCAAGAAATTGCAATGCCAACCGCGTGTATTGACCAGTTTTTTTTTTTTTTAATTGCTCTCATTCCAAACAAGTTACATATGAGCTTTTTATTTCCTAATTAGTGAATTCAGTGAATTTATCATATACAACGTCACGATGAAATATCATAACGTAATTATATTCAAGACACTGAATGCTAATAAAATTTGATTGCATGAGCTATAATAAATATATATATACATGTTTTTCTTCTTGTTCTGTATTCTATTTTGCCTTGAGTACACTTGGTCATATATTGAATAAGCACAAATGAAGTGCAATTGACATGAACAAACAAACGTTTTCATTCAGGCGCGAGAGTGAACTCGACTGAAAAAAAAATTGTTTTCAAACCTACACATAAATATATATGTGTGGTCGAAGAAAAAAAATATATATATATAACATAAGTGAACATGTACGTATACGTGTTCGCCTTTCGTTTTGTACATGGGATCTAATAGGGATTTGTATATATGTATAGAGCAGGTATTATATGTGAACGACCACCGAGATTCGCGCGACTCGTCACGACGAGTGAATCCGCGCGGAAAAACTTTTTAGATCCCGTAAGAACCCGCTCAGCCGAGTCGTCGAGGCGCATGCACGGTGAGAGAAACGAGTGTCCAACTCGTTTCCGTATATATATATATATATATACGTATACTCCTTGTTTTATGTTACTCGTGGGGGATATATTTTTCTTGCCAAAAAGTCGGACATATACTTGCTCTTACCGCTAGGAAAATTTTTTTAAAATTTATTTAAATATACACAAACAACATTCCGGTTTTTCATGACGAACTTTATCAAATTGTGTCATGAATATTTATCTTCCATTAGTCGAACATAAACATTGAAAATGAATACAAAAATATTTCACCATAACACCAATAATAATTTTATTCTATATTTTAAAATACATTTTTTTTTCTCTGTGATTAAATAATACCGTCTTATTCTCGTTTATATATATTTCACTTTTCCAGGTGAAATTTCTCAAGGAAGACGATTGAATGATCGATAATATTCCGGCGGCAGTTAGATATATACAGTGCAGTTCAGCAATTTCCCAGCGTTGATCGTTCTCACCGGAGATTGTCGGTTTTGCGACGAACACAATTTTTTTTTTTTTCTCCCATTAATATATACATGTATATGCATTTACATTAGAATATTCGATCGGGGTTTGCCATCGAGTATTACGAGCCAGACAGATCGATAACAGCTTCGCCATCATTATCAATTAACCCGGAGGCAGAGAGAAAAAACACGACAAATAACTCTTCCATTGTTATTATTTTTCAGGCGTGAATATCAAAGTTGTATAAAATATTATAGTCTAGTTCGACAATCATAAGGAAGTGAAAATTCCTTGCCGTTAAAGACCGCCTGACAATTATTTTATCTTTTCCCTTTTATCTATTTTATTGTTCATGAGAAAACGAAAGTTATATTACAAAGTGTCCATTATATATATATGAATTGTTTATCCGAAGTTTGCACCATACCCTATTATAAAGGTGTTAACATAATCGCCGTGAATTAAATTATAAAGTAAACATAATTAAGTGTATAAAAAGAAAAAACTTATGCGAAAATGATAATTAAGAGAAAAAAAATCTCATTATCGTAAATTGCGCTCGAAAATAAATCAATTAATGAACTAATTTGTCAGTCAGAAGTATGATGAATTGGTTGAACAATTATAGGAAAAATGTTATTTTAAATTGAAATAATATATCGTTAAGATTTTGATATTAATTTCTATTCATTTTGAATACGTGAAACAATTAAGTGTAGAGTATATAATGTAACTATGGCGCATAAAATAGCAGTCCTCGTAAAATATATACACAGATCCTTACACAGATAAATTCTTACAAACGTCATTAGAGAAGAAACGAAAGTTTCAATATATACTGTGAACGCGGTGATACGGAAACAAAATTACAGTCACTTCTATCGTGATGCTTGAGGTCTGGAAGTTATTGGTCGTACGTTGTTGTTGTTATTTGCCGATAAAAAAGAAAGAAAAAAATATAAATGAAATTTTGTATGTATGTATGTCTGTCTGCATGTGAGTGTGTATCTATATCTACTGGTGTGTTCCAGCGTGATAGCGTACACAGAATAAATAAATAATACTCCAATAATTTGAAAAACGAAAGAAAAAAAAAATATTGAAACATTTTACCCGTATATGCAAGCATCACAATACGTGACACTTTTACAAATATACATAAACTCTATATATGCATAATTTATTAATGTTAAATTGATAATCAGAGTAATGTGTGTATGTCATTGTAGAGAAAGCACCATACAATCGTCCGTGCAGCTAAGTCCGTGACTATGTTACGGGATTTCCGATTGACTTGTTGCCAACACCACTATCAACTTTTGGTTCGATCGTGAATAAAGAACGGAACATTTGTTGCGTGAATACAATTTAAATAATTGCCAATGATACACAAATTATAATTTATTCTGATAATTACACTTGGAGTGACGTAAATCGATATAATAAACAGATAATATTTTTTATACGATCCAAAAACAATGCATGAATTGATAAAAAAAAATTTATATAATTACCAACACTCTTATACAAAAAAAAAATTAATTAATTAATTATTGCGCTGAGAAAAATAATACTATACGGATCTAATTTGCCCACCTGTTAGAACTCTCCTCTCAATTAGATAAATAGAATAAAATCGCTGTGTATTGCCAGTTTGCGCTAGCGCTAGCGCTGGTGTCGATTGAGTCAGATCTCTTTGAATTATTATATGAGTGGTGGTGGCGGTGGGGTGATGGTGCGCACTCTGTGTAGAGTGAAAGTCCTCGTGGTTTGAATTCGACCATGTTTTTCCTGGCTATAACATTCAGTCACTGACACGCTCTCACACGGTGTGTTGTACTCGCGTGTGCTCCACAGTTGTCACTTCATTCAATGAAAAGCATAATAATATAAATTTGTCATCATATTATCATACACGATTTTAAATTGGACAGTTCAATAATTGCGCAAATTTACAGTTCATTTAAAAATTATTATTCTATAAGCATTAATTGTTCCTATATATTAATTAATTATCAATAATTAATCAATTAATTTACGATGTGCATATATGAATGTGAGTGAATTCAACAAGATGCAACACAGCTGTACACAGTGTGTTTAAATACTTGGTAATATTTGAATAATACATTGTTTAATATTATCTGATGATGATGATAAAAATTTATCAAAATCTTACCTATTTAAATTAAAAAATAAGTATTCAATTCTTCATTACTTATTTGTTAGCTCTTTCACTCTTTCGCATTGGCTCCAACTATTATCGACAGTGATAATGGAATAGAATTGACGACTTCCTGTATGTCTTCATTCAACATTTTCCCACAAACATATGTAACATAGACATATATATACACGTATCTCAGTGTCTCGACTGCAATGTTCAGGATGCAATAAAAACAATTATATATATATATATGTATATATATTCGCAACGTTTCATACGAGGCGATGCACGACCATATGTATACTCGACGTTGCATTTCTTCGCTTAAGTATTGCGTAGCAGTGACGAGAAACATTTATATACATGTGTAAGGGCTGGCAAAAATAATATACATACATACACATATGTATTATATATTTTAATTCATCTTTTTATCCCAACATGTTTCAGAGATAAAAATTCGAGAAACAAGTTGAAATCCCCAAGCTCTTCCTGATATTTCTCTTCAGTGTATATCACTCAATTGTAATGAACAGATTTGGAATTGAATTTGAGTTATAGCCGAACGCTTGTGCTATCTAGAACTATGTACATATATATTTATGGAGCGAGTATAGAAAAAAAAAAAATAAATAAGAATGTGTATAAGGGGCGGCAACCGTTACATAGGTCACATAGTTGATGAGTAAGTCGCGTTCCTGCCATATATATACACAATTCCCCGACAATTGTGTATGTGTGTCTGTATACTTGTACTAGCAGTGTGGTGTCACTTGTGCTCCAGCTCGTGGACGAAAGGCATGTGTATTTGTCCGTTATTCATTATCCATTGAAATTACTTAATTGAAAAAGCGAAAAAAAAAAGTTACATAAAAAATAGGAGTAAAAAAAAAATCATCGTATTACGAAATTATTGCATGAGTTTGTGTTTTAACTTTTCAATTGTAGAAAAATTTATTCAAATTAAATCCTAGCATTTTGTTGCATCATGTATTTATGTATTCGTATATATAATAATATATTTCATGCATAAACCTATGAGCAATTCCGTGGTGTTTAAATACACATGCTGTCTCAATTTGAAATTACTTAACGTTCATTTGATTGCTTTATAGTGAAAGTGCCACTAGTTTTAATTCAAGTATGTATATATATGTATATGTGTCATCTTTCTTGACATACCACACCGTAGAATGACAATTTTTTATTTTTAGTTTCAATTATATTGCGCTCATGTTCCAAGTGTTGCTTACGTGAAAGTTTTGATGTTTGCTTATCGTTTAAATATATCAACGTAAAATGATCGAGAAAATAAGATTGATTATTTTTCTGATATTCATTCTCTTTCATTTATCCTATTTATGAAAAAATGAAACAGCTGTGGTATATAGACAGAAAAAATTAACCCACAGACAGGTGTATCGTACTGTATATTGCACAACCAGAAAAATCTCCAGTACACTTTACAGCACATTATTTTCGTGGGCTATCTATTATGTACACGCTCAATATAACGCCACATTTACCTGACATGTCTACAGACAAAATTTATGTCTGTTTTCTTCACTTGATAACATCAATATTCTTCGGTTATATCATTCAGTATCTTATTTCTCTTATCACTGGAATCTATTCACGTATTTATGAATATTTATCAACATCAATCCATATATTTTTATTCATATTACGCATACAATACAGAACAGAATATCACATCGCACGACGATAAGTTATGTGTAGATTGAGAGTAAAAAAAAATAGATTAGTACGCTTGTGTTCCACTTCCTTCCGGGTTGATACACACAATTTTACGCAGCAGTGTGTCACGATTTGTTTTAGCATATTCAACAATTGTTTTCGCAATTTTTTTTTCTCTTCGCTTCTTTTTCTATGCATTTATGTTCTACAATTTATTTGGTATGCAATTATATTTTTTCTGTACTCATTTTCCGGTTCTACGAGTGCACAAAGAAGAAAAAAGACAAATTGTTATTTACTCATTTATTTTATTTCCTTTTCAAGAGAGAAAAAAAAAATGATTTGTAGATTTTCTTCGTTTCTTTTCTCGTATTTTTTGTTACGAAGTATAATGACTCAGTTTTTGTTTGTCAATACCGCAAATACCTAGCGTCAACTCAGAGAAGCGTGATGATGTCAAAAAGAACAGTCTTAGAACTTTATAATATCAAAGTTAACTTTATAAGTCGTGAACTAAGGATACTAAACGTCTAACTTTTATTCATTCAAGCACTCTAATATTTCCATTTTAACAAAGACTGTATACAAGTATCTAACAACAATAATTCCTCTCGCTCTCCGCATAGTGTTGTGTATGGTGAGGTAAAGTCAACTTTCGTTTCTCGCATCTGAGCGAGCAATTAAATTCTTGCGCGCGCCAACCAACCTCCTCATTTCTGATACTTTATATACTTCCCATCACTTGTATACGTTTATAACAAGTTAGTGGGATTTTGCAGTAGATAATACTGAAACGTCGAATCATGAGGATGCGCCGCGGCCAGACACCGTGAAGAAAATGAACTGCCGGGTTGAACTCTTTCCGTAGAGTTTATTACACTTCACCAACTCATTATCCTACTGAAAATATTTTTTTTCCTTTTCTTTTTTTTCGTATTTATTTCGTTTTTGTTTACTCGCCTCTATTTCATTCTTGACAAAGCGAAATGCACGAGATGTTTGATGAAAATATGGGTCTTTGGTGTGTGTGTGTGTGTGTGTGTGTGCTGTGTACATGCACACAGTATAAAAAAAGTATGTACTGTGTCTCAAACACAACATGCGCGCATGACAAACGAGTCTTTATTTTCATTCAACACGAAAATGTGAAAGAAAAATCGATATACATGTATATGTGTAGGCAGTCGGCGAATGATTGTTGTCGACTTGATTTAAAAAAGGGAAAATTAACAGCTTTTTTAATCTTGGCAAAAAAAAATGATATATTTAAATGAAACTACTGTGACATAATTTTTTTTTTTTTAGTTATAACTTGGATATATTGAAGGAAATGCGAATAGTTTTTTTTTAACAAGATAAAGAAAAATTATTCATTTAAATGAAAAGACTGCGTTCAATGTTTTTATCTTTTTTTTTTCCTTCTAAAGTGTTTTACAATTTTTTTTTCTTTTTTTTTTTTTCAGTTATGGTAATAATTTTTCTATTTTGCTTCTAGGTGATTACTAACGGCATTAAACCGGACCGTGACAGCTGCGAGTCATTGACAAACGGTGAGTCATCGTCAACTTTGACACATAGTTGAAACACAGATAAAAATTTGGTGCTCAATATATTCCTTCCCGTGTAAATAACTCTTCATCGTAATACCCACGTTATCATTGGTTCATTTCATTTATAACATCAACTTTCATTCTCCTCTTTTCATTCTTTGATTCATACCGACATTTATTATGAGGGGAGACATGCCAGTTTATTTCTTTCAATTACATCCTCATCCAAAGGGAACTCCCATTGCGTCCAAGCGACGACCCACGATGATTATTAAAAACATTACTAGCTGTTGAAAAAAAAAAAAAAAAAAAGCGACGACTGAGCTAAAGACGTCGATGGAATTCATTCAACTTCCGTTTGCAGTTCCGGCTGCGCGCGTCAAGATTCTTCACTTAATAAGTAAATTAATTTACTCATTAGTAAATTTTTTTGCTTTACTTTTCTCTTATACTATTGATAAATGTCCAACATGAACAAGCATGTATTCAACCTTCAAGTATTATTTCTCTCTTTTATCTTTCTCACGCTGTTCGAACTAACCAAGACAATATCATATTTCAAACCATGACATTTTCTTTTGTATTTATTCTGTCTCCATTTTCCTCTTTTTTTTTTCTCTCCCATAAGTGGATAAGTATAATTAGCACACATCCTGTAGATAGTCGATATCCTGTATACAGTAATGTCAAACGATCTGGGAAAGTGTATTATAACGCAACAGGCCTGAGCCACACGCGCTGAAGAGGAAGGAAATAGATCTATTTTCAGGATCTCCATCAGGTTTTTAATGGAGGTGGTTTCGTTTAATTAAACTTAACACTGAAAATTTCACTTTCGTCTCATAAAAGCGAATCATCCGAAACGCTACGGACGCACTACCACACAACGCATTTTCCCTCTTGGCAATTTTGCTGTGTCCATATTATTCTCTAATTCTATAATTTGTTATTCTTCTTTTTATTCTTTATTTCCGTTACTTTCGCCATATCTCAATTTCATTTGAGAAGTATTAAAAATGAAACTTATTATATGCATAAATTGATTAGAAAAAAAAAATATCAGGAAGTGTTAGTGCGATGAAATATTTGCATAAATATTCACTTGAATATTTACATAGCTAAATCTTCGTATCCACGTATAGGAATATATGCTAACGTTCGATATATTGCCATAGGGGCTTGATCCCAATTTCCTGCCAATTTGTCAACTAACATTCAATCTCAACGATATTGATATTCGATAATCCTCCATGCGACAAATAGCCTGAGTATATAAAATTATCTAAACATCAATATTCGAGAGAAATTGACTAGAAAATAAATTATTGCTATAACAATTATTTTCTACCGCATAAAATTCGATCAATAATATATATTTTATCACCAGAAAGTTCTGTAATTTTTTAAAGAATTTTTTTCTTTCTCAATTTAAATATAGTGTGAGAGTCGCCGCCGGACACTTTAACAGCTTTGACTCTTTGGCAAGTGTTAACGGGGGAAAGCGTTACACTCGATATCATTTTTTTTATCTATTTATTTATTTCTTCTTATTATTATTATTATTATTAGTATTTTTTTTTTTTTTTCCATTAACCGTGACATTGCCGTAGATCAATAAAAACCAAGACATTAATGAAAGGACTGCGACTTTCATGTTTTGAGATAACTATATAATAGGATATGAAGGTATAGTTTATTGACAGTGTGTTGTTGATCGACAAAGAAACTCCATGGCCATCATTATCAATAGTTCTCATCTACCTCCTTTCTATAAATGGGATCTGTCACGCGCAGCAACTGTAACGAAAATCCAACTGTATGACAATTGCCTGCAAGCGAAACTCAAAAGTAATAAATTTTATATCTGTCATCTACACCACACTCATCTTTCATCTTCCTCTTGCATCATCAAATATTTTTCTCCTGTTCTTCCTCCAGCTATAACTCTTGTATAACAATGGCCCAAATACGGAATTGACAGATATAAAAAATATTTTTTTCTGATAACTCTTTAACTAGGATGATTGATAAATAAATCTTTTAATCGCCTACACTTGCAGTTTACCTTGATATCTACCTACGTGTGTACCAATTCCATTCTCTATATCCTATTAGTATGCGAAACCCTATGTTTGTTTAAAATATATAGGCGTGTTTAGAGTCGCTTGATCCAAGCGACCTGCTATGCCAGATATGTCGATTACAGTTATGCAGTCACAACTGCATTGAAGTTTGTGCAGAAATGTGCGATGAAAATACGGTCAGAGCTCGTGTCGCGCTTCTTGAATATAAATTTGGTAAACATGACGACGACACAAATATCCATCAATGTGTTAAAGTTGAATTAAAAGGTTCCATCGTATTATTTTCAATTTTGATTATTCAATTAATTCATATATATATATGTAATTTTAAATTAAATCCTTGATTTTGCGATTTGACTCAATATATGTTTGAATTTTTTTTCATGTTGATTCACCAGGAAAGGAAATGGCTCCGATGATGGGAGTACCGCCGCCTCCACCTGCTCCACACATGGGCCCAGATGGCCTTATTCTTCCTCGTAAGCCTTATAACCCGTGCCTCTTCGACAGTAATCACAAAGACCTACGTAGAGAATTGCTGTTCAATCAGAAAATGTTAGTTCTTATAATAATAATAGTAATAATGATATTTTATCAATTTGACATAATTGTTCGGGTTAATTTGTACTTTTTATGTATTATTTTTTTAAGAGGTAAAAGCGTTCTCAATCAGAAGAGTGAGCTTCAGCGAGCACTTGATAGACGACGAGAAGCAGCGGTGAGACGGCAAGTTGAAAAAAATCGTGAGGAAAGCTGGAAAGATGATCCAAGGACAGCATTGCAGAGAGCTCTTGAGCAGAGAGCGCGACAAATTGAACTAATGGTGAGTAATTATCCAATTATACATTATTCTATATAGCTTTTGCATTGTCATTGAATTAACTGAATGAATGATGATTTAACTGTCGGTGGCTTTTCATTTTTAGGAACATCCACCAGCCGCTGAACCACCAAATCCATTAGCGACTGCGAGAGCAAAGTTACGGACACGCACGGATTCACAATGAGGAGAAAGAATTTATATGTAAAAAAGAACCAATTGCCTATATGATCAAGTCGTTACACTCTCTCCCATTCGACAGGAGAAATATATCGGGAGAGGAAGAAAAGAAAGATATAAAAATCATCATCGCGTCAAATCGTAAATCGACGATAGTGTGTAGCCAATTTTTTGAGATTTTTTTTATACGCCAATCATTTCGTGGCTATGTATATATTGTTCGCGATGGGAGAAAAAAAACCGGTCATGAGATGAGTGAGGTTGCGCCTATATAGATATTCATACAAATCACCATACATTAAAATTCATAGAACAATATCGTACCATCTCGTTAACGATTACTCATTCATATTTCATATGAATATTACAGGTGAAAAAAGGATTCTACGCGATTTTTTGCGGATAAAAATACTTCAATTGATCACATTCATTTTCGCAAATGCAAAACGAATCTCGTATATCTTTATTTTTTTATTTTTGGAGCAAGCCTACTCCTTGTGTGGGACCACGTGTGCAGTTTTCAATCACTGTACAACAAATGAAAGGCAAAAATTGATCTTGTTTGCTTGCAAAACCATGTGTAGGAAAATTCATGGATATGATCCTTCATTTTTTCATCGCATGAACGAAGTTAATAACTTTGATCAATGAAAAAAATTCTTATTTGTACCATATACTTTTTAAGAGCTAATATTTAGCAGTAACTTGCTAATTTAACAAGTTTATATCTTCAATATTGTAATTAGTTGAACCGAAGATGTAGCAAAATTATTTTGTCTTTTTCATCGAGATATAATAGCTATAATCATTCATGAAATTAAAACAAAAAAAGATAAGAAATTACTTCAATGAATATGATTTTTTTCTTTATATCTCCATGTCTTCCCATATGTATATACAAATACAACCAATTACCAACAAAAAGTCATATCAACACATTTCGAAACACCATCTTGCGTTTTTTTTTAGTTTATTTAATAATGACACTGTATTTATTCCATCGATCATTCGTGATCAATACAAAAAAAAACAATGCAAAAAAAATTGGGTATGAGGAACTCATTGTTAAAAAAGAACGATAATATTTCAAGTTAATCTCCTAAACGCACATGAAAAAAAAAAAAAAAACGTGCATGGATATACAATAATGTTAAGTGACTCAACAATTTGATTCGGACTTTTTTTTTATCAACCTCATCATCCTGGCACATTATTAAGACGTCAATCAAATACATCAACAAATATTAATAATCATCACCACGCGATATGACCTCTTTGCACGTAGGACGTAACACCAAAGTGTGCTCAAATTGGGCTGTGTAACAACCTTTTACGTCGACCAATGGTGGATAAGCTTCCACTGCGCCTTTATCACAAAGATCTTTCAATGCCATTTGATACTTAGTACAACCAACACGATCCAACCAACGCTTGCAGAATGCCAATGTACCTGGAATAACGCAGTGAAATTAAATATTGTTATATATCATAAGGTAATAAGTGGAGATAAAAAAACGTACTGAAATTCTTGTTGATCGTATTCAAAAGTGATTTGCTGCTTTGCAACCTCAATGGCACGAAACCCGCGTCGAAACTCTTCATGTAATGTGAGCAATCAGAATCGTCATGAACAATTCCACGGCCAGTTGACCCGAATGTTTCAATAGCATAAAATTCATTTTCCTCCATTCTTGTGGCTTCACCACCACGAACAATTGGTACAGTTTTACCAGCATGAATACGATATGGGGCAATTGAATGACCATTGAGATTCCTGATTGATTTAACTTGATAAGTTTTACCATCAATCTCCACTTCGTATGATTCCATTACTTCTTGAATGGCTGCACCAACATCACACAATTGTACATCAATACCAGCGGCCTTAATACCAGTATTTGTGGCGTCGCGCACAGCCTCAATCAATTTGTCATACTTCGGATTGAAAGAGAGCGTAAATGCACAGTCAATAATTCGTCCATTGATGTGAGTACCAAAATCAATTTTGGTAACGTCATCGTACGCGAGTACTGTCGGATCACCAGCGTTCGGTGTATAATGAGCAGCACAATGATTTCTTGAACAGCCAGTTGGGAAAGCCAAACCTGCCTTCAGCCCGTCTTCACCAATCATCTTCCTCGCGGTATTTTCAAGTTCATTACAAATTTCAATCATCGTCATGCCGGGTTTTACCTGTCAACCAAACATTCCGTGAAAATATGACATCAATGAGTTTTTATCATGAGATAAATTTGAGGGAATACAAATGAATAATCATTATTATGGATTATTCGTCATATACATACCCAATTCATGATGTGTTTTCTTGTTTGCCTATGAGCCTCTGCCGCGTGTCTGGCTTCATTATAGATATCATTGTGCATTCTATCAAGAGCCCTGGCTTCCTCACTCGTGAATCTATCTTTTGCTGTTCTATCATCAATTCCAGCTGCTGATGGATGTTCCATTATTTGACCCTCTGGGAAATTCCCATCAGCAAATAATTCTGCCACTGGAATAGTGGGCGGATCAGTTTGCTGCTTGGCGCCTTTTCCACGTGGTTTACGCTTTTTCTTTTTTTTCTTCACTTCTTCCGTGTCACCACCATTCTCATTAACTGCGGAAACTAAAATTACAATCGGATATATTTGTAAATGTATCTGCATACACATCAATTTATTGAAAAATTAGTTGACTATTACCTTCGACTCCTTCGCCTTCATCTTCTTTTTTTTCATCTACAGCATCCGTTGTGCTCTCGGCAGCACCTAACAACAAGGTCTCATTATTATCACAAAGATCATGCAGGAAATAGAAATAGTATATGTTTAATTAAGAATAATTTATCAACCCCTTTATGTATTATTATTTATCTGTCTCAATAACCTCAAATTCATTGATATTAATGAAAAAATTATAGAAACAAATGTAGTGTGTTTTATGGAAGCATACGATAATTAATCTCCGAAATTTTTGTGTATTTGATATAAAAAAAAATATTTTACCAAATGAAGCGAATTTACTAATACACATTTGTATGTTGTCTACACGCATTGAAGAACCGGGAAACACCCGTGAATAGTATATATATCGGGAAATTAATACATACCAGTTTTCTTCTTCTTTTTTTTCTTTTTCTTTTTTTTCCCGGCATCTGCAGGACAACTTTCATCCTCGTCTTCTACGATATCTTCATGTTCTTCATCAATTAATTTTTCAGCGGACTTGCCGATCACATCAAGTACCGCGGCCATTTTTCTCTCACATAAAAAAGATCAAATGAAAATTGTCGTATGTGCCACGGACTGGATGCATATCTGATCGGTAAGGCAGACACCATCAGTACCAATATTGTTGGTAAATGCGACAGGTTATAGCGTCACTTCCGAGTTAACTGGAAATTTGATTCCATAAATTTTTTATATCCGAATGGCTTCACAGAGACATTCACACCACTTTTTGCAACAAATTATTTTTTCCAGCTTATTGCACAGAACATTATAATATGGGATGAATGGAAAAACGAATTGAACGGAGGGATTTCGTCATTGAGAAACGGTGGAAAATTCCCCTCAGAGATTAGATTATTCGTGAAAAATAACTGAGGCAGAATGGAATACTATCAGCAAAAAAGGTTTATTGATATTCATATGTATCCTAAAATAAAAAATAACTATGACAGCGATTTAGAACGCTCATGAAGTAATTTTAATTGCTCGTGAAGTTTTGCGATATAATAACAATATAGTATAATTTTATTCTTTGCATTATTTACAATCCTACAACTTTCCATTGATGAATATGAAATTTTCCTTGTTTCTCTCTTTCATTCAACCAACGGATGATAGAACAAGCGAAGCCACATCATGATCTTGTGACCGTACAGACAGTTGCATAGTGACTTGACTACCAGCCAGTGCTAATCTGGCGCGTGCAAAAATTTCTTTTCCACCGCGAAAAAGACCATGTAAAAGTAATACGTGTGAAGTCGCGCCAGCTTGAACTCGATCGCTACGCTCAGCAGCTTCTAGACCCAGAAACCCAACTAGGCTCTGTACTGCAGCCTCCAGATTCGTAACATTAGCACCAAGAGCAAATGTTTCATCCATACAAGTGAAGCCACGTGATGCCGCACTATCCCACGCCGCATTCATATCGATACCTCTTGAGCTAGATCCACGCATTTGATCAGCCAAAGTCACTTCAAGATCTTCCAGCTATTGCAGAAAAATTGAACAGAGAAAAAGAATAACGGATTAATCAATCAGAATTAAATTATATGCAACTAATTGAAAAGAATCACTCACGATGTAGTCATCTTGGTATCCCTGTTCAGCCTCGGGAAGTCCAGTTACAGGATCACAATCACGTATAATAAACCGCAATGTCGTTGGAATAGTTGCCGGCGTTAAATGAACATCATCAGGATACAACAAAACTGTATAAGTCGTACCCGGTTCATTGTACGGCAATTTTGCACAGGGAACTTCACGAACAACTGTATAACCTTCTGGTGCATCAACAGCAACGCTAACATCCTCAAGCAATTGATCTGGCAATGTATTAACGCAATCGAATTGCAAAATAAGATAATCACCAAATGTATGCTTAACGCATTTAACATTGTATTCCGTTTCAGATTCCGTAAGTTCAATGACTGCGGAAGATTTAAACGGCAATGACTCTTGAATAATTGAAGCTAGTTGCGGCACCGCTGATAATTTTTCAGCATAACTCTCCTCTCGTGTCAATCTCGGTTGAGTTGGCTTAATTGTTAATTGAACTTCAGCAGGAGTGGGCTCCTCAGCGACTTGGGCCGCTGGTACTTGCGATATATCAAAAGGTTCTTCCATAGTTGTCTTCGTATAATTGCGTAGAGCACGCTCAAGACTTGGCACAGATAACAATGGTGGATGAATCAATGGGAGAACAGATGAATCACTTTTATATTGTAGAATTGTGCAGTAATATGTCGCTCTGTCGCGAACCTCATCGTCCGAGTCCAGTTGACAACGTGACAGTAAAACCAAAACGTTCGGTAATAGAGAAGGACAAGCTGCAGCGAAACGTGCTAATGCAGTGACAGCAGCAGCTCTCACACTTGCACTTTCCAAAATAACGCGATTGTAAATGAAACGAATGTAACGTGATGGATGCTTTGAAGTCGGTCCCTCTTGTCCAAGAAGATGAAGAATACGGACAGCGAGTGATGTATGTTCACAGTCCTCAATGAATTCGCAAAGATGCGCCAGTCCAGCTTCTTTTGCATCAGCATTACCCTCCATTACGGCAATTATTGTATCGGCAATTGCTGCTTTGTATTCCAATCCCCCCTCATCCCGCAACATTGCAGAAAGGAAATTCATCAAGACTGAATGCTTTCGCGGGAACTTCTGACACAGTGCCCTTATTGCTTGCACAACAACAACCTTAAATTCATCTGAAATTTCCGACACAAATGTTGCGATTTGTTTCATCAAACGATCCACCGAACTTTCCGCACCGGTCTTCAGTAGTGTCGTAATAGCCAGTGTAGCAATAGATCTGTTGGGATCGGTAATCAAATTCTCCAAATCCAAATTGCACGCAGTAACTGCGGCAGGATGTGACATAGCGACCTTGTTTAATGTACGGACCGCAGCGAATCTCAATGCTGGTTTTGAAGATCCGCAGAATAATTGAAGGACACTAATTGCTGGTGCAATCTCACGAATACCGCTGCGACCAAGATTAACTAAAGCATGTGCAGCTTCATAAACTACCATTTCAGATTTGTGACGCAGACACGATTCGATAAATTCCAAGAGCTCACCACCCTCATTTGCGTCATCCAATAATTTACATGCCATTCTGATGAGCATACACGCAGCATATGGACTTTTTGGACTTGTTCTCATGAGTTTTGCAACCAATTTGATTACTGCATGTTTATCAGACTTACGTGCTTGATACAAAGCACCGAGTGCGTGATATTGAACCATTACATTGTCGGAATTCAATGCTTCTTGTGCTTCATTAGCCCATCTCCGTGATACATCACCCGAAACATTGCTCAAGTGTAATGATGACACTAAAGCGGCGCTACTCACCGCTGGTGATTTGTCAACAATTGCTTGTTTCATGTATCGCTCAATTGCCGTTAACATTGCACCATCGGTTATTGTGCATAAAGCACGAATAGCAGCGGCTCTGTATAAATCCTCCTTTCCGGTCATATCCTTTGTCAAACTCGATGTCACAATGATCACATCCTCCGCTACAGAGCTCAATTCTTTAATACCCAAGTATACCAAACGTCTGAGTATTACATCACGTGATTGAAATAATTTTGTCATGGCAAAAAATGCCTCTGTTGCTTCAGTAGTACCAAGTTGTTCACCCTGATTCAATAAATATAGGATTTTGGTGAGAATATGAGCACATTTCCGTGGGTTTACCGGTGTGTCATTGAATGTTCGTGCTTCCTGAAGCACAGTGGTCTTTTCCAAATTTTGGAATGGATTTCCACCCCCTAAAAGAATAGGATATATAATGATGATGGGTAATGAACATTGTGCACAAAAAATGTTTAATTGTCGCATTTACAGACATTGTGCTCATCATATTTATAACCTTAGCAGGACAGACAATAAAATCACTATTTTTATTTAACAGATTTGATCTGTAAGATTTTATCTAGGAGAATCATTAACGCACGATAGCTCTATGGATAATCAATATATTTTGACATCTGTTATCTCTAAAGAAAGCTCAAACATTAATTTGAATAATAAAAGTATCAACACGTCGATATGAATAATGGTTCCGGTAGGATAAAGTTTTATAATGAAAAACCCTCACGTCATATTTTTGACGAGGAAAAAAAATTGTTACTGGGTCTCAAGAGCTCTACATCGGTTCTGCTGGTTAAAAATTCGAAAATGAAATATGCTTGGGCATTTTGATTGACAGAAGGACACAATGTGTGTGGTTATCGCAATATAAAGTATCAGACAATAAAGTAATTTATAATTATGCATAACTTACCATCCTCCTCTTCTTTTTTATCGCGTTTAAAGGCATTCATTTTTGCCTACAATTTTCGAGAATTCGGCGAGATAAATGAAGAACACAATGTCCTCACCGTCTTTCTTTTAACTTTTCGTCAGGCTGTTCACAACGGACTTGAGTAACACGTCATCTATACACGAATCTACACCCAGAAATCACAATTCGACAGCCATTACGTTTATGTATGTATCACTTTAAAATTGATACACAAGATGGCGGTAAGATAGAAGTCGAATATTTGGCGGGAAATTATTTCATTCAAATAATTCAATTTCAAGATAAAACAGGAATGAATTATCGCTTGGTATTACATAACTTTGCAGTTTTTACTTATTGTATTGAACTTCAAAGTATTTTACATACTGAAATGCGATATTTCACAATAATTCGGAATTAATCGGAAAATTATGGTTATATCATTCCTCATAAACGATCAATAGTTGTAGATCAATTCACAGGATTGGTCAATCAAATTTAGCTTTTGGAAATCACGTTATATAACTGGATGTCGCCTGATGTCATTATTCTTGTATGTCATTTTTTAAAAACGAAATATTTCAAATAATCGCATAAATCGCAGACATCCAGCCCCGCCACTTATCAATTAAAATTTGAATTATATGAAATATTGACAAATTATGTCGCAAATTCCAAAATCAAGTATCAAAGTACCTATAATTTTGCTGCATTTAAAGATAACATAAAATATTTCGGTTTGATTATTTATGTCAGAGTGAGCTAGGTATGACGTCAGAACACACCGCACATATTCAAAGTATATCTATATGTGAACCTTTTTTCGAGCTTAGTGGACAGAATATCTATATATACGAGCAGTTTATATACATGTGTAATCCAACGTGGTTGAACACGTGATTGTTATACAGTTTGTCAATATCATTAAGTTTGATTGTGTCCATATCTCTCCTGTACTTGGATCAGTGGATCTCAGTTTTCGAGTGAATTTCGTAAGTCAAATTTGATAAAATTACTAAATTCATATGTATATTTTCTGCGTACGTTGTATCTTCGTCATCCACAGGAAACGTACATATAGATGTGATTATATATTACATAAAATTTATTGAATACTATTGTGGAATAATATACGTGAAAAATTAGAATATACAGTTGCGTTCTCAAAGATGCGATCAGATAATTGCTGATTAGAATTTTTTTTTCAATTACAGATTAATATTTGGAATGGCCATCGAAGCCGGATTATCATGGCCGGATCGTCTAGTCATTGCAGTAATGATAATCATCAGTGTAGGCATTGGTATTTACTACAGATTGACTGGTGGCAGGCAGAAGACGTTCGAGGTAATTGACATATTAATAAAAGATCAAGTGATGTGTCATCATGAATCCCAATTGAAAAATTTCTACAAATACCTGACTATTATTATTATCTAATGCGTATGAGATGAACGATATGACGTATAGCCTTGAAGACATTGCTATTTCTTACCGCCACACATAATTAAACAAATATATAATTCTGAATTTAGGAATACTTCTCAGCAAATCGATCAATGAAAGTAGTTCCAGTTGCTATTGCTCTTATGGTATCATTTATGTCAGCAATAACACTTCTGGGTGTATCAGCTGAAAATTACGTTTTTGGTTCACAATTTATAGTAATTAATTTTTCATATTTACTGGGCACACCATTGGTTTGCTACGGATTTCTACCAGTATTTTATAAGCTTCAGGCTACTAGTGCATATGAGGTATGTCAACATAATGCAACTGATAACATTGATATCATTCATTGTTACAAGATAACTATTAACGCTATCAATTTTACTCCATTAGTATTTAGAGAAACGTTTCGGTGTGGAGACAAGACTCTTGGCAAGTTTTGTATTATGGATTCAAATATTGATGTACTCTGGAGTTGTTCTTTATGCACCTGCCTTGGCTTTCGAAGCCACAACTGGACTATCCAAAATGATTAGCATACTTAGCGTGGGTCTAGCTTGTGCATTCTACTCAAGTATTGGCGGAATCAAAGCTGTATTGATTACTGACATATTTCAAGCTGCGTTAATGTTTGCTTCTTTGATTATTGTAATTGCAACTGCTGCTTATTCAGCCGGTGGAGTTGATCAAATATGGAATATTGCGAGGGATGGTGGGCGTTTACAGCTCGACAATATTTCTTTTGATCCGATTGAACGGCACACATGGTGGAGTCTTATTATTGGTGGTTTATGTACTTTTCTATCACTATATGGAGTTAATCAAATACAAATTCAACGATTACTCACTGTGAAGAGTCTGAAATCAGCACAAAATGCAATGTGGATTAGTTGGCCAATTCTCACCACACTGTCATTCCTGACATGCTTCTCAGGATTGTCAATTTACAGTAAATATTATAATTGTGATCCATTGACGTTGGGAAAAATTAAAACACCAGATATGTTAATGCCACTGTACGTGATGGAAACGATGTCCTCAATGCCTGGAATGCTGGGTTTATTTATTGCGGGTATATTTAGCGCTGGTTTGAGTACTATATCAGCCGCGCTCAATTCACTTTCGGCTGTGACATTGGAGGATTATATAAAACCGATTTACTTTAAGTGTACACGAAAAGAAATAACTTCATCGAATTGTTTGATATTAGGCAAAATAATAGCATTTACATTGGGAATTGCGTGTATCGCACTTGCAGTTCTTGCACAGTATATGGGGAGTGTGCTTCAAACAAGTTTAACAATATTTGGTGTGGTTGGTGGACCACTTTTGGGATTATTCACATTAGGAATGCTGTGTCAATCAGCGACACAACGCGGTGCCATAACGGGTACAGTATTTTCACTAGTCTTTCTATTATGGATTGCATTCGGTGGACCTAGACCAAAACCTAATAAATTGCCAACGTCTATCGATGGGTGTAGTTATGATGAACTGCTAAATCGAATAGTAAAAGCGAATGATTTTTACAATAGCACACTGATGTCAACGCCGGAGGTTCCGGAATTTTTCTACCTTTACCGAATCTCATACATGTGGTATGCGCCACTCGGATGTCTTTTCACAATATTCATTGGCTACATTATCAGTAATATATCACAAAGAGTTGGATGGGAGCAACAAGCACCGTCTCACCCAGATTTATTTTTCCCTTTCATAGCTAATCGTATAGTTGAACGCAGTAAGAAAGATAATGCGAAAAGCGCTGTCGATCATATTCTACCCAATACATATACATTCAAAAGCGACGATGCATTTTGCGCGGAAAGCACACCAATTTGATTTATCATAGGATAACTCTGACTTTCGATTCTTTCATGTTTTAAAAATGAAAATGGTGTAGGGATCAAGTGACTAGTATAAGTAGTACTTGTTAAAAAAAAAATGTGCTCAAGACAATAAATAGAAACTTTGATCGATGCATCCATCCGTCGAATGAAAAACTGTCAGCTCTGGTGCAATATTATTTTTTGTTGAAAGTAATTGATAATTATTATTATTTACGTGAATATGTGGCATCTGTAGATACTTAAAATTTGTTATTCAGTTTTAATAGATGATAAAGTATTGTTACTACTCTTCTTGTTATTATTATTATAGTCGATTGATGTTAATTACGTGCAGTAATTTATTATGAATACTCATATCACAATTGTCATAATATTTAAGAATTTACAACTTTATTTTGTACTTATGCACATTTTTTTCTACTGGATGATCGACATTTTGGTCAACAGTTTTTGACAGAAATACATCAACACAATATAGAAATGTTCCTGCTATTGCAGTGAAAGGATAAGGCGGAATGATAAAGAAGTTGGAGTCTAATGAATGAAAGAATTGAATATGATAAAATACATTGTTCATAATTGAGTGATATAACCGGTTATTGGTTTGATAAAATAAATGACATTTGTATATTAATGTTTGTATATCCTCTGTACCAACAGTTCTGATCCTGAATTTGCATTTGCACGATAACTGTCCATTGATAAATTTGCGTAACGGTTCTCTTATGTGTACAACAGTGTAAATTGATATGAATCAAAAAGTTGGCCCTAAGAAATATCTTCTTCAATTACTCGGAATTAGGCAATTAAAATTGTGCGACAAGTGGCGTCTTCGGGTTTTATATGAACTGGTGACAACTGGCTGAAGCTAGTTTTAATTCAAATTGTTATGGTTTATTATTACTCAGCCAATTCCAATCTTTTCTTTCCCTCCTCTTCCTAGTTCTATTGCTAATAATATAACACGAGTATTACTCATGTTTTTTATCTGGTTTTATTCAAATCATGAAAGAATACAAATTCTATGAAAACTGCATTAGATTTCTCTACATATCATTCAATATTTAGCGTTATTTTGAAGATTTTCGGTGACACAATTTAATACATTTATCCATAAATCAATGCAATTTGGAATATACGAACTCAATTCTATGTTAGCCCTTACCAATATGAGCAATAATCAACTACACAGGAATGAGCTAGCTGTAGCCTCTCTTTGATAGAGATGATTAATTCCCCGAGAGTCACGTGCGATTAATATGTAGCATTCGTTGCTTCACATCTTGCTCATCAAGTGGCGTCTCTCTGAAAATATCCGGAATAATATTGCGAAACAATTCGGCATGTAACCAGATTCATCTTGAAAATGTTCTTAAACATACCGTTAACTACTTGACAGATTGTAGGTGTGTATATATGTATGCGATCTAGCCCCAATATGATTCGAGACGGGTATAAAATCTCGATGCGAACTCAAGTAAGGATCAAATTGCATGCAGGCGCGTTGCGTGACGTTCCAATTGGATATCATTACATAGAAAACATCATTCTAATCCTGAAGATTCTGCTCGTAGTCTTCATCATCCCCGTAAATACATCAAGATTCGAAGATAAAAGGAACCAACACACTTGGGCTCTGTGTGTGCTGTGCAATACATAACTCATATACGAACATAAGCAAAAATAAAAAATAAGTGAATCAATTAGCATTGAAAATACTGTATTCATGAGAGCTGTTGATCCATCCCTCTTTAGCCTGATTCCCCGGTGACTCCGAAGATCGGTGTTGAATTCACGATAAACGTGAACGAATGGGTAATTTCAGAATTTCCTTCCATGAATGCATACATAGCAATGAGTAATACATTAATTGATTAATAACTTCGATAAGCTAAAGCATTGCACACGATAATAATCATCATACATCATGGTATAATTGTTTGAATTAATGATGTAATAATTTTTGTACAATTCCATCATTCTATTTGACAATTCCACATATTGTATTGTTATTGTTCATAAGTAGACAATATACCGTGGCGCATGGACAATGTGCTGGCAGCGAATGAAATAATATCAAAGGAAGGGACGCGCTGGTGTATAAATGCGCATATGACAATTAAAATCATCAGTCTTAAAACTTTTCTCCGGTTGACGATCCAGTTGTTCTCCAGCCGTACACTCATTAAGATTCACGATTCGTTTATGCGTAAGGGTGACACATTTGGAAAAACGCACCTTATGTACATATCGTAAATTTTCTTGACCGCAGAGTTGAAATTTTTTTTTTATTCGAATTCAATCAATTAGCAAAGTTTTTGAGGATTCATTTGAATTCAGAAATATTTATGCGTTACATCAGGAAACGTAGTAAGATTATTCAACTCCAATTTCGAACGTTTTTATTGATTAGAATAAAATAACGACTGGGTGAATTTTTTTTAATCGGAAATAAAAGAATATTAGTTACTGGTGGACAGGATATCCGTTGACAGTCCGCCGAAATATCAAGGTGAGCACAGTTTGTTGTCGTGGCTAGTTCAGATACCTATATTACATATTTCCTGCCGTGATGATTATAATCTTTTGTAGTTTTTTCAATAAATGAAACAATGTACATATATTAGAAAACAAAATCTGACACATTCCGGAAAAATTATTTCGTCCACTTTATTTACGTTTTGATGTGGTTACTGATAGAATGTGTACAATGTAATATGATCGGATATCGTAACTAATACGAACTGAGAATATTTCAATAAAAATTTTTCATCAGTGATATCCGATATTTGAACAAGAACCAGTTTCAGTTCGTTTTGCAACTTGTGCTCCCTGTTTTTATAAGCATATTTACCATATTCGGTATGAGGCACATGATTGAACGGATTGAACTGCTTCAAACCAGAAATGATTTAAATTCCGCTAATGACATTCCATCAAATTGAAATTGATCTCAGAACCGCTACAATTATTATGTACAAATCGATACGTTAATATCACTTGTTATACATGAACAGAAAAAGAAAATTTATCAACATGCGGTTACGCTTGCTCATCCTCCTCATCGCATCATCAGCCACTTCAGCTGAACAACGGCAAGTACCGTCTCAACAGCAACAAGAATGCGATTTGGAAAATCCATCGCTTCTCAATCTCTTCTCATGGGTGGACTACACTGTATTGGCAATAATGCTTCTTGTATCGTGTCTTATTGGCACATTTTATGTATGTTTTGCCAAAAAACAAGAAACAGGCCAAGATTTTTTGCTTGGAGGTTCTGATATGGGAACATTTCCCATGGCTATGTCCTTGGCTGCAAGTTTCGTGACAGCCATCGAGCTTCTCGGAAATCCCGCTGAGATGTATAGTCAAGTAATTAGAATAATCTATAAACAAATTAGTAAATTCAATAAAATTATAAATATACCAAATTATTTTCTTTCTATAATATTTCAGGGTACCCAATTTTGGATGACATGTTTAGCATTCATTCTGGTTGTTCCAATAGCGTCAACGTTTTACTTACCCGTTTATATGAAACTCCGACTGACGTCCAGCTACGAGTACTTGAATTTACGTTTCAATTCACACTGCAGATTACTCGCCAGTATACTTTATATGCTCCAAATGATTTTGTACAGTTCAGTGGCTGTTTATGCACCAGCATTAGCTCTAAGTCATGGTAAGGAATCCGAACTAGTAATGCAGATATAGTCAATTGAAATCAAATATACATATTATTATTCCATTATATCGTTGAATTTCAGTTACTGGCCTTAATACTTATCTTGCAGTGGCTCTAGTCTATATAGTCTGTATTTTTTACGCTTCGCAGGTAGGTATCAGGGCGAAAGATGATACAAACATATATATCTACGTGAACCATTAATGATAATTAATCAATATTTATTGATGGTTTTAGGGTGGTATGAAAGCTGTTATTATGACGGACACATTTCAAGGTGCCGTGTTATTAATTTCCCTATTTGTAGTTCTTGGCCTCGGTGTAACTATGGAAGGTGGAATAGCTTCAGTATGGAGAAAAAGCGAACAAACTAATAGAATCGAGATCTTTAATACTGATCCAAATCCAACAGTACGACACAGTATATGGAGCGTTGTGATTGGTGGAACCTTTTATTGGGCAACAATGTTCTGCAGCAATCAGGCATCTGTCCAAAAATATCTTAGTGTCCAATCAATAGGCCAAGTTAGGACGTAAGAAGAAGATCCAAACTTTTTTCTTATTTTATGTTCTAATGGAGAAGATTATTTTTGCAACTTGTATTATTCCAGAGCTCTTTGGGTGTCATCGTTAGGTTTAATTCTCATTTATACCATCAACTTCCTCACAGGGATGGTTCTTTATAGTGCCTATAACTATTGTGATCCACTGAAAGCTGGATATATCAGTGGCCAAGATCAGATGTTACCGTTGTACGTTATGAATTCTATGGGTAGTAAGCTCGGTGTTCCCGGATTATTTGTCGCTGGAATTTTTGCCGCGTCCCTAGGGTATGGAAAAAAAAAATAATTAACAAATAAAAGAAGTAAATCGCAAACGAACTTATATGTGATAGTGGTTGATTGTAATAATTTTTGCATCACAGCACTGTGGCGAGCGCCTTAAATTCCCTTGCCGCAATAACTTGTGAAGATATCCTGCAGGGTTTGTTCAAAATCAATGTGCCAGCCAGCAAAGGCGCTATATATGCAAGATGGATCAGTATTTTTTTTGGAATCGTCAGTTTTGCATTCGTTTTCATCGTTGAACGGCTTGGTGGAGTTTTACAGGTCATTTATAATCATATCGCCACTTTAAAAAACTAGGAAACAATGTTCAAAGATATTAATTAATATTACCTTTTGCAATATAAAGGTCGCCTTGTCGTTTAATGGCATGGTCGGTGGCGTCACATTAGGATTATTTTCACTCGGAATGTTTATTCCGTGGGCGAATGCAAAAGGAGCAATGACTGGAGCAATTAGCGCTTTGATTTTAGTTTGTTGGATTGGTCTAGGTGCACAAGTTGCAATGCTCAATGGAGAAATTAATTTAGAGAGTAAAGAATGGTCAGTCGAAAGTTGTCCTTGTATAAATCAAACGACGTACAACATGCAGAGCAGTGATCAGGCAGGAAATACCGAAGCTTGGTCCCTATACAGAGTAAGTTTGAAACGATTGGAAAAGGATCTTTGAAATGGTAAAATAATACTATATGAAATTAATTCTAGGTAAGCTATTTGTGGTACAGTATGATCGGTTGTCTCGTAACAGTTGCAGTTGGCACTATAGTGAGTTTTGTAACTGGCGCACAAGATCCCGCCGAATTGGACACTGATTTATTAAGTCCTCCTGTGAAATATTTTCTTGGTGAACCAACTAAATCACCAAATTGTAATGTACAAGGCATTACTAATTATGCACTCGAACTGATGGAAGAAAAAATAACGAGCTTCGAAGCCAAGAACATAAAGTCATGAAATTAGAATAATTCTCTTTCTCCATTTTTAATCATAGGCGATAGCAGTCTACCTCAGATTCGAAGTGTAAATCGCGATTTTATTACGGATCATATCAATTGTAAGAATATTATTTGAATGCTGTTCGTTTAATCAACCACACATTTTCAGTATTGACTTATATATAATTGGTCGAAAGCAATGTAAATCCAATCTGTCTGATACAAGTGGAGGTAGTTCATATAGATCATAAGAGAGAAACATTTTATACCGTGGTCATTTCGGCCGTGTACTTATAATATAATATGTAGATATACTAAAACATGTAGAATTAAACGAAAGTATTGAATGAATTTTGAAAAAGACGGAATTATCGATGTCTATTTATTTATTTATTTATTTATTTATTTATTTATTTATTCATTTATTTATTTGGAAAGCGATCACAGTTGTCCTTTCAAAAATCGGAGAGAGAAACTTGAGCGAGGATAAAAAAGTTCATGCCATACAACGATACAATTAATGTACCCTCTATGTTGTCTCCATATTTAGTGTACAATCTTTAAATCGACGATTCAAATTTCTTATTGTCACTTCAATTCTCCACTCCGAATTCATGGCGCTTCTTTGCTTAACAGACATTCTGCGCCGTTATCTTTGCTAATTAAACTTTACATTCAACTATTCGCTGTACAATTTCATTTTAAGTTAACTTTCTTGCAACTAAAGAAAAACGAATGAAAAATAAAGAATTACACTTTTTGTGGGCATTCAATTGCTTTTGGCTGTTCCACGGGCTGTATAATGAGTTCCATCCCCTCTTTTGTCAACAGTATTCTGTACAACAGTGGTTGATGCCTGTTTCAAATCATATGCCCAACCAATTTTTGCAAACATATCAATCCAGGATGTTGCAGTATTGAATATAAGACCTTTGAATTCAGCTGTTTTGTAATCCCACGGGAAAACATGATGATAATTATGCCAGCCCTCACCGTGAGTGAGAAATGCAACAATACGATTCTGCGATGGTCGAATGGACCTTTACAAATTAAAAAACAACAAGAAAAACCAAATAATGAATGATGATTATTTTCCTTTATATTTATATAAATCACTAATTAATACTCACTTATCGTAACTGTGATATCCAAAGAAGTGAGCAAAACTATTGACAGAAGCTGCCATATGTATTTCGCAGGGATAGCGCAAAAATATTTGAGATACAAATGTCCACTTCAAATCTTGATTAAAGAAATAAACTGGTACAAGCACAGGTATGACGAAGTTCATAATTGGTTTTATGATCATGAAGTTCCTGCATAAAATCAAAAGAGAAAGGAAAACAAAAATTATTAACAGCAATATTCAATGGAATGATTTTTGTTTCTCTATCATTCTCCCATACCTATCAAAGAATTGCACCACGGGGTCATTATTTATATCATCCATGTCGACTTCCTTTTCGCGTTTTCGTACCTCATCATTTTTTCTCGTCAATACCCAACCAAGATGACTGAACCAAAGTCCGCGTTTGCTGTTATGTGGATCAGCTTCTGTATCAGTGTATCTATGATGAACCCGGTGATTTCTCACCCAACTAGTTATTGAAAATTGTTCGATTGAAGAATAGTAACAAGCAGCCAGGAAAATTCGAAGTGGTATTTTTGCTTTATATGCCCGATGTGTCCAAAGACGATGAACACCAGCAGTGATTCCAAGCATCGTGAAATGATTAGCAATAATTGCTGTATAACAAATGAACAAATTCAATGAAACAATAACTTCAAATCACATATCCAATTAAAAATATAGTAAATATGATTCAATTGATATATACTCACTGTATATTACAAGGGATTTTTGTTCTAAATATGGGAACTGGAAGACATAATATAAAAACCCAATATGAATAAAAATCAAAATCACGACATTTTTCCAAACTGTTTTAGTTTTCGCCTGATACCAGGGCAATTTTTTTATTGCTGGTTCTTGCGTTTCTGCGACCTGATTATCCATAATCCTTGAAACAAAACAAAAACAACAATTAAAAATAAACAGAGAAGAGTCTCCATAAATTAGCAATCCCACAATTTCTTTTTCACTCGAAAAAACCGCAAATAAAATCCATGGAATAACGCTTATCACGATTTAATATATCGTCTTCATTACTACGAGCAATTGCCGCAAGCAAAGTTCCTGATGAATTGATTATACCGTTTTTGGATAATTGATTTTCTATCTTGATACACGTGGTGTGCGTAGACACCGGAAGAATGTATCATGCGACTGCTTCACCCCACCTAAATTCTGATATAGCTACTGTTCTTATCCTTCCAGTGCCATATCTCCACGTGGTTAGGCGCAACAGTATAGTGATTAATAATATATATTCTAAATTTCACAGATGGTAATCAATCGAAATAAAAAAAATGATAGATCAAATGTTGATAATTCTTACTTGATATTATTGACTTCACTTCAAGATTCCAATAATACTATGAAGTTTGGTACTGGGCCGCAGCTTTGAGAAGAGCGTTCCAATATATTCTGAAATATGGTTGTGGCCCTACATTAGTTATGGGCAACAGCAATGAACAGGAAAGAACTTCCGCCACCAGCGCTGACGTCAGTTAAGTTGGATGTTTTGAAGGTGCCTCTATATTCGTTTTCGGCAAATGAAGATAACTTCCGTCACGTGGACTATCAGTAAGGTTGGATGCGCGTTTACAAAATGCACTATGATTCCAATTTCAGATAGTATATATTTTATTCCATATAGAGAATTAGTATAGGCGTAAGACCACGCCTCCTGTCCCCCGAGTAACAGACCCCTGCGATGTGACTGTTTGCGGCACGTCGAACTCTATCTGTCCCGAATTTCGAAGGTTACATTGTAGTACATACAGTTGGGGCCTTTACCAATGAAAAGAAATAAAGAATAGAAGTCAAATGAACTAAGGGATCCGTTCGATTTCATCCGTGAATAAAAATTCAACCAAAGAAATTGTGCGATCTCTTCAATGCGGAGAATATTTCAATTATTGGATCACTGATGTTAGGTTTGATGTATTTCTTACTTATGCAGAACCATCCTTTTCACTGCAAACGACTCCAATGGACAATTACCCGATGACTCTGAAAAAATAGGAACAGGACAATTCGACAATTTTTACTTATGTAACTACTACCTATTGTCATGTCGTAAATATTGTATGATAAGATAAACACAAATAATGTGTTTGATAAACGGTAACAAGTTCATTGCATAAATAACAAGCGAACCTTGTAACTATAATACGTTTTTTTTTTAATGTTTGTGGACATAATCCAATATTTATGCTTATATGACATGCAAAGAAATTTTCAAGGAGAAAGAAATATGCATTTTTTTGCACGTGCCGTTCACAATTCGTGGGTCAATAATTCAAATTTCATCTTAAGACAGAAAAATCTTTCCGTTCCATCATTAACGTTCATTTACCAATCAACAATTAATTGATTGATACTCAATTAACAGCGTGACATGATTGGTGGATAAAAAGTGTCACATCACCTTTTGAGTTGTAGCCGTTGATAAATTTTATACGAATATATTCATATATTCATCGATACAATCAATAGCTCTTCATATCGCCCTCGATCATACCCCTGAATGGAGCTTCTATATGAAACCAAAAGAAGAGAGGATACCGTCTGAGAAAAAAATTTTGTATTCAGTTTTCCGATAAATTAAATTGATGGATAAATCGAGAGTGTTGAGTCCCACCGATCTATGCAATAATATTAAACAAAAGGTGTAACTTCATGCCCCAACCCCGTTTTATTTTTTCATGTAGATAAATTTTCGTCGCAAAATTTTCTTTATCCATCGGTCTTCTACATCCCCTTTCAACATGGCATCTCTATATGTAGTTCAAATTTCGCGGAAAAACGCATATTTCACCTCCTCTATGCTCCATTTTTTATGAAATGATAACCTATAAGTTTTGCATATATGTATGGATATTGGTCCAGATAATATCAGTATTTCTCATCATCTAATAATTTATCAAAATGAATGCGATTGTTTGAATCATGGAGTCATTTAATCATTAGGAATTTTTGATGGAAAATAAAAGTTCTAATCATGGCGGATGAATACGAGGAAATATTCACATGGCATCCCCAACTTGTTTTGGTATCAACAAGACCGGTCACCTGGCGTGGTTTCTTGAAAATCAACAATTATACACAAATAGAAATCAAAATGAAAGTGCCAAACTATCCGCAAATGAAAGAGGCATCTATAAACTTTGGAAGACAAATTTGTCTCATGTATGGCACTAATTTTGCAACGAAAATGACTACGCTTCTAAACAATGCGACGTCAGTTTTGTCGTTTTTGAATCAATTGCAAAGAATCATGGTGAAAATTTGTTTAATAATAACCACTATGTCTCCATTATTTTGGATAGCTAATATATTATATGGTTCTTCTTTTTTTTATAGGATAATATACTGAAGGAGAAACCGTTCAATAATAATGCAAACGTTAATTCATTCGACACGAAACGTTTAGAGGAATTAAAAAATACTCTGGATATTCCTGTAAATGATGAAATTATTTTTCTATCAAATTGTTCAGCATCGGTTTGGTAGCACGACAAAAAGTTACTCAATTATAATGTTATATAGTTTCGTTTGCCGAATATTTTCGTCTGTGCCATTTTGTCGTGATGCCATCTGATAACGATTAATTTTACACTCAATAACTATTTAATTCCAGGGAATTACTGTTTCTGTTGAAAAAGAGTTGAGTGTGATCAAATTAACGTATAAAGATATTTCTATACAAGTGAAACAAGATCCAACTAGCAACAATCCATGGGTACTCGTTTCCTCAGATTTACCACAACTGAAAAATTGGATACCGTTAGAAAAAAATGTATCGACTCTTATTGAAGCAGCAAATACATTGAAAACAAGAGTGAATGCACTGGAAAATACTTGGCATGATCTCCAAACTATTGATCAGTAAGTGACTTGAATTGATTTCGAAAAATTACAATGTTGTACTACACAATATTATTTTACGCAAATTTTTACAGAAATTGTTGGGTCATCGATCCAATCAATCCTAAATCATGTCATATGTACAGGAGGATACATTTAAATGCTGCGTTATCAATATTGATTACTCTTGATCCCCTCGATCCTGAATCACTTCACGAGATAAAAATTTTAGGGAGTGACAATGAGGTTTTGAAATGTCAGAATATCGTGAATGAAAATTTACATGTGAGCAGTTAATATATCGCTTCATATTATACTCTGGATTTAGTTGCTTACTCACATGATAAAAATTTAATGGCAGAAATGGTCATATGATAGACCAATGATTGAAAATCTTTTGGATCTTTTGAATCTATCAGAACTACCACAACCTCCAAATCCAGAAAAATCTGAAATAAAAGCTAACATCGGTATTGTTCGAGATGAAGAATGTTGCATTTGTTTTTGCTTAGAATTGGATGATGGTGAAGTGCCATCAGAAGTTTGTAATAATGGAAAATGCCAACGAGTTTTTCATACATCGTGTTTATCCCAGGTAAGATATAAATAGTTGTGAAATAATTCAAAGAGTATGCAGAAAGTATCCAATATGATGAAAATATTTTTTTTTCAGTGGCTGGCAGCTGTAGTTGGAAACCAAATAGTATTCAATCGCATACATGGTACTTGTCCAAATTGCAACGAGTGTATATCGTGTCGTATTGTGAGTAACTGATCCAACATATGAATACAAATATATACATAAAGATGTTTATTTAAATATGTGATGATGTACAAAACAAAATTTCTTCGACCATGTTTCAAGTGATTCATTGAATCTGTCATTTCCACATATTAATATTAATGTTCCGTCCGGCGTACATTTCTCCACAGTTGATTCAAATACATTCTCATTTATCCTCCTACATTCTATATCAATACCACTGATATGTTTCACGTTATCTGAAAAAAACTTATTTTTGATTGAAGATATAATAAATAACAAACAATTGATCTATACCTTGCTGTGTTATATAGAGTTTACAAATGACATTCCAATAATCGTTGAGTAGTTTCAGCTCTTTCATAAGTGGGATTCGATCTATAGATTGAAAACCAATATTCAAAAAAATCCGTGTCTCATCCATTTCATCATCAACAATTGATTTGGCAATTGGATACAACGCAGCGACACCACTTCCGATACCAAACATAATAATATTTTTGAAAGTATTGCGGAAATATTGAAAATTTCCATAAGGACCCCGAACCTTAATTTCCGTGCCTAATTTAATATTTTTAAATTTTTGTGTATTTACGCCAGTAGAATATACTCTTATGAGAAGTTTAAGAGTATTATCACTCCAATCGATTGGTGTGAATGGCTTCGACCATGATAAAATACTTATCATAACATGCTGTCCAGCATTTATAAAAATATTCACATCACTTTCATGTTTCTCGTTATATCTCAAACGTATTATCACATAATTGCTATTTACTATTCCCACCTCGTCTACATAAAATGATTTATATGATAGAGGTTCAAGGGAATTTTTTTTTTTCACTTTATGCACATTTTTTTTACTCTTCCATTTCTCTAATAATTGTTTGTGAATATCAAATATACATGGACTACATGCATTTCCGCAACAATTATCTTCATCTGGTGTCTGCGGTCTGTCATATAATGTATTGGTTACATTCATGACAACTAGGTCGCATACGTCACAAGGCCTCTGTTGATAAACTCTTAAAACAGCTGACTTTGTCAATATTCCATTGTTAGCATGCGATATCTGTCAGAAATCGCGTATATCATGTTTTCTTTTGATGGTCAGAATTATTTTTCTGTTTCCTGAACACTGTTGTCGTTGATAAAAGAAGTATCCACTGCCGAGTTAATGATCATGTGGCCTTCATGAATCATGGATAGTGTAGAATGCTTATAAAATATCACGTGAAATATTGGCTCGCCAACAACAAAGAAAATTGGAATATTATCTTGTCACTCATTTGATGGAAAATGCAACGCAACAATTATTGTTCATTTGCTAATCGCACGATTGAGTGAGAGGTACATTGTTAAAAATGTTCATGTATACTTTGTATCGTAGATTATTCTGTAATTGATCGGAAAAAAACAGACGGAATATATTGTGACGTTTTTATACTGTCTGTTACAAGTCAAATGAATAGATAAATTTATTCGAAACATTCATGTAACATTTTTTACATTATCAATTTTTCCAATAAACACAACGTTATTTTCCAATCTATTTTAATACTGTTACGAAATATTAACCCACAGTGGCATACATGGGTAACCTCAAATAACTGTGTTTTAGATTTATAATTTTGTGAGTAATAATATTTTAACGATGGATGATGAAGAAATTATGTTACCAGTCAATAAATGGCGACATTTTACGTTTGTAGAACCTCCAATATTTTTAGCATTTGTTGCTTACGGGATGACAGGTAATTATAATATGAAATGATATACAATATACATAATATATCACATGTAAGATGACATTTGTCCCACTACAAAAAAACAAGGAAATGCGACTCAAACTGTTACTAATAGATAATATGTATTATTTCATAACAGATATCGTCTTTTCCGACTTAATTTTATTTCAAACTTGCAAAACAATATTAAAGACATATCAAAATTGTGATATTATTCATACAAATAGTAGCAGCCAGGAAGCACTTGATTTAGATAATTCAATACAACCTGAAGCCAGTTATATTTTGATGTATCAATCCCTCCTTGAGGGTACATTTGCAGCATTTTTGTCATTATTTTTGGGCCCTTGGAGTGATAAATATGGCAGAAGGCCTCTCTTATTAATTGGCTACTTCGGTAAGAATTATTGTATATCGTAGAAATAATAATAAAAAAAATATTCCATTCATGTTAATGCAATATTGACATAAGCTCTTTGCTTCTTATAATATTAATTTCCATATTTCTATACGCATTCCCAAAATTAGTGCCGCAGCACTTATCGTTTCATTGTTTTTTCTATTATATATATCGTATCATATTGATTTCATCGTAGCCACCTTATATATATATATTGAAATTACTTATTTGAAATTTAATGCCACTATTACAATATATTGTGCAACATTTTTCTCTGTACAAATACTAGAATATTTATATTTATATACAAATATATATATATATTTATTCGCTTTCATACATCCCTGCTATTTAATTTCAGCTGCTGCTTGTAAATTGATTGTATTATCAATTTTAACACTATGGAATTTAAACCCATGGTTTTTTTTATTTGCTTCAATACCAACCGGACTTCTTGGTGGAAGTTGCGGTATTATCCTGGGAACTATGTGCTACATCTCCGATATTACAAACAAGGATAATCGAGCGTGGCGTTTAGCTTGCTTACAGGCTATCTATCTCACTGGATTAATAATTGGTACATTTATTGGTCCATTGATTTTTCAGAAATTTGGTTATACATCATTATTTGCTACTGCTGCTTTAGTTAATGTTGTATCTCTGTTCCATATATTTATCTATGTACCGGAGACGATTCAGAGTGATACGCATGTATGTCTTGTGATGAATATAAATGATAATAACAAGTCGGCAATACGTTCCCATAGAAATATTTGAAGATATATATGATTTCTTTCTTTCTTTTGGTTTATATTCCAGCAAAAATGGAAATATTTATTTGACGTCAAACTCGTCAAGGATTTAATTTCAACGTCTGTGAAGAAACGTTCGGGTTTAAATCGTTTTATACTATGGAGTTGTATCACCATACTTTCATTATATGTTGTTTTGATGGAGGGACATGGAAAAATTGGATACTTATTTGCAAATGCGAAATTAGGGTGGAATACAGTTCAGTATTCAATTTATACTAGCGTTGCTATGATAATGACGCTTGTCGGGGCAATACTGGGATTGAAAATATTGAAAACTTATCTAGGTAATTATTTTAAATATATTTCTGCTGGTACTTTTCTTTTTAAGAATTTAAGGAATATTATTTTGTATATTTTTCCAGATTATTCCGATACTAGTGCAGCATTGATAGGAACATTGTCCGGTTTTGCAGCGGCAATGACCTTATCATTCACAACAAAACCTTGGCACATGTATTTGGGAATGAGTGTGGGAATGTTTTCTGCAATTATTTCGCCAACAATTCGATCAATTTTATCAAAATCTGCACCAGCCGAAGATACAGGTGAGAGGCAACACTTGAATTTTTAATTTCACCTGAGATATCTTATCATTTCATTCGATTCTTTTTATTTATAGGTAAAGTATTTTCTTTAACAACGTTCGCAGAAATTTTATTGCCCATAGCCGGTAGTTCATTATATTCGCTCATTTATTCGGCTTACATGCCACCTGTATATCCATCACCTGCTTATGTTTTATCTGGCGGAATATTTTTCATAATTCTTGTATTAGTTATATTGGTCGATAGAGAAGCAATAAGATATCGACCAGTATTCGAAACGTGTAATGATCAAGACTGACAATTGTTTATACATATCAGCACAAGACGAATCATATACAACAAATTGCAAAGTAATAGATGGAGAAAGAATGAGCGTGATGAAATTGTAGTTAAAAGTTTTGTAATATTTTACAGAAAATATAGTACATATTTTTGTATGTATATGTACCGAGTTGCACACCGATATTGTGATATTAAAAGTATTTTCCAGGACATCTTTTGGCTAAGATTGATGATGGAAAGAAAACGATATTATTCATTCAGATAAACGATGCCACTGCAATAATCTCGTTTCATGTTTTTTTCTCCCTCCAAGATTAGACCACACCTTCATTTAAAACCTAGAATGTGTTAGATATCTCGAAGATTGACGTGACTAGGCAGAGAATGGGGAGAATGAATCAACAATATTGATTTCAAATATAGTAATTTATTTTTGTATATGTATGTGACACAGATATATTCAAAATCTATTGAAAAAATCTATGATGGCACCAGATTGGTATTTTTGGTCTCGTAATATCCCTACAAGACGCTCAACTGTTTGCTCAGTTGTTAACTGTTTCTTTTCTTGCCGTATTCCACTGATAGTCTTTTTCACGTCAGCATCACCAGCAGTCTCGGCCACGGTCCGTAGCATTTCAGTTTCAACTGGGCCGGGCGAGTAGAGAAGTACATTGACGTGTGGAAATTCTTCAGCAAATACCTAATTGACATATTCAAGTTTGATGAAATGAATGAAATCTGAAGATAGAATATTAATCAATTATGAAATATATAGAGGGTGCGTGACAATTACTCTGAAAAACATGTCTCTTGCAGCTTTCCCGGAGCAGTAATAACCCATAGACTTCATCGGCTTCACTCCACATGATGACGTAATATTTATCACTAATTTTCTTATTTTATCGTCGTGATGAAAAACTTTCATGAATACGCCATTCAAGACAGCTGGGGAAAATAAATTGAGATCGTAATATTTTCGCCAATCATCAAAGTCCATCATGTCTGTTGTCATCTCAGAAATATCCCCAATTGACGCAGCATTATGAACAATAACAGCACGATCATATTTATTTGAATCGCCAATGGATTTCTCAAGGATATCTGAGAAAAAAATTATAATCAGAATCAGAATTAATAATGGCTGATACATAATATTTATACGAGGATAGTCTATTAATTATACCTGTTAATTGACTTGCAGTTACTACAGATAAATCAACGCCCACACATTCAACCGACACGAGATTAGACATTTTTTTAGCTGTGTCCTTCAATCCATTTTCATTTCTCGCTAATAGCAACACTCGTGAATCTTTTTCTAATAATTTGGAGAATGTTATGGAAATTTGTCGTCCAATTCCTTGGCTTGCACCCGTGACTATCAGAAAAACTTTTCCCGTTAATACTTCTACCATGATGTTACTCTGTTGCGTATTTATCACTAGCTCCACGTGAATTTATTGCTTTTTTGTTTTTTTGCTGTGATACAACTCGATTGACGCGGCGCAACTGTGAATGAATTTTATTATATGAAGGGAAAATTCAACGTTAGGTCCCTTAGACGCCTTTAATTTTGCTACCTTCGCTACTCTGAAGTACAATGAAATCACGCAATTATCATCGAGCTCTTCGTAGTTTCGTTATTGCTACGTGAATGTTAAGTAAAACGTTGGGAATACATCTATATTATAAGCACTCACACATGAAAAATTAATTGTTATCAACCATCGATAGCTTATATGCAGTTGGCGATTGCGTAACATCACTCAACTACGAGTGATGGAAGAAAAATGGTATCTCACACACTTACATTAGTAACTTACCTCTCTACTTTTCTTGTTAAAATTTGTTCAACGCTTGAATGAATTGAAACTTATCAATATAATATTGAGTAAATAAGTGTTTAATCGGAACAAATGACAATTTATCATCCAATTCCTTGGCTGATGCCTGTGATTGTTAGAAAAAGTAGTATACACAAAGACCACTCGGTGGACATGTTTTCGATCCAAAATATTTTGGATGATCTTATTCATCCAGGAAAGAATGAAATGATAAATGGTCAACATCAATTTGAAATATATATATGTATGTGTGACATTCATATACATTGAGACTCTTATATTGAGATGGTCCACAAGACTCGTATATATAGATGTATCTAAATTTCGTCAAAATAATCCACATGCCCGCCCGATTTGTACTTTTGCTTTTTTAACACTTCCACAAGACGATCAACCGTTTGATTGGTAGTTAACTGTTTCTTTTCTGTCCGCATTTCAGCGAAAGCCTGTTTCACTTCAGAATCACCAGAGGTTTCAGCCAATGTTTGTAACATTTCAGTTTCGACTGGGCCAGGTGAGTAATTGAGTACATTAACATGTGGAAATTCTTCAGCAAATACCTGGTGAATATATTAAAATTTGTTGAAATCAAAAAATCTTAGATAGGAACTAGCGAGTAGTTTTGTAATATAATAAGTGTTTGAGATAAACACCTTGAAAAACATCTCTCTCGCGGCTTTTCCAGAACAGTAATAAGCCATTGACTTATATGGTACCAGTCCACATAAGGATGTGATATTTATCACTAATTTTTTTATCTCATTATCATTGCAAAATATTTTCATAAATACACCATTGAGAATGGCTGGTGAAAATACATTAAGATCGTAATATTTTCGCCATATATCGAAGTCTAACATGTCTGTTGTCATCTTAGAAAGATCTCCAATTGACGCAGCATTATGTATGATAACGGCGCGATCATACTTAGATGGATCAACAACTGATTTCTCAAGGATACCTGTGAAGAAATGAAATGATAATCGCAATTAATAATAGCTGATACATGATTTGTCTAATAGAATAATGAATCAATTATACCTCTTAATTGATCGGCAGTTGCTACACACAAATCGACGCTCACACATTCCACCGACACGTGACTCGGAATTGTCCCAGCTGTTTCCTTCAATCCATTCTCATTCCTCGCAAGCAACAACACACGAGAGCCATTTTCCAATGACTTGGCCAGTGTTATGGCAATTTTCTGACCAATTCCTTGGCTTGCGCCTGTGACTATCAGAAAAACTTTTCCTGTCAATAGCTCCACCATGATTCTCAACTGTTGCGTTACTGCTGTTCTCGAAGTGTGATTTTATTGTTTTTTTCTTCGCCGCTCGTATAAGAGCTGCGCACAGTGACAGGCACACGGCGGCGCAACTATAAATGAACTGTAGTGAAGTAATTCAACAGGTCGCTCACACCTCCAATTTTCTATCTTTGTAACGACCTAACGCCCAATGGTATCAATTATTTTCTATTAAACTGTTCTCACTCGTAAATTTTAGGGACACTTGAAGAGATATTGCAACTACTGACGGTTTATAAATACTCATTCGTTACTGATTAACCACTGTTAATTAATGATAACTTATCTGGAGTTGGTTATTGCTCAATATCACTCAAATGCGACAACTGAAAAAATAAAAATTGGGCAACGAATGAGATCTCTATCCAAAACATACATGCGTGCAGTGACACCATAGGCGGAGAAAAATTGAATTTGAAATTGATAGATAAAACAATCCAGAAACTGTCAAGTCATGGATTTATGATATCAATACATTGATATCATTATATGACAAGAAGTGAACTGAACGAAACCGCACAATCACTCAAGCATTGCCGCATCAACTTTTCTGTTATTCTGAATACTTTTTTGCTGCGGCACGAACCTTTACATATTTATATTCGATGGAGCTAACAAGTTTGTAATTTGAAACACACGTAGAGAAGATTGGTGTGACGTAGGAGAGAATTTATATGATATGGACCGTAAATACTAATTTCTGATAACCATTTATTATTCAACAAACAAAATAATTCATACATTTATCATGGGACAAAAAAAAAGGGAAAAATGGGAATAATATAAACTATTGGCCATTATTTTATCCTATTCATAATTTCATCTTTTATATCAATCTATACATTGAGAAAAGAAGTATTCTGGCTTTCGGCATTCTTATTTAAATTTTAATTCCTTTTTCTTCAGCTTGGTCTTGGAATTTTACTCTGTATTCATTGTTAGGATCGTACACCTTAGCCAACTGCTCCCATAAATCCGGCCTCTGCAAAAATTGAAATAAAACAAAGAAATCAGTATACACATGTTTATCATATTAATTTTATTTTGCAGTATGCTAATGTAATCAGAAGGGAAAAAAAAATCGATGGCAGGATATAAAGTAATTCTTCGAGTAATCCTGACTGGATAGCCCAAACTAGGGCACGCGTGAAAGTTGTACGTGCCTCTGAGGTCTTTCGGGAGGAGTAAAGTTTCCCGCTTTATGTCTCCACGTAATAAGTCGATAAAATTGGAATGCAACTGCGTAGATCGCATAACCCGTTTGGTGGGATACATAATCCACTACTATCAACACTGATGAATAATGAAAGTCAATCGCGAAAAATTTTAAGAAAGTGAACGGCTTACTTTGTTGACGATATAGCGAATGACCTTCTCACTACCAGCCTTCTGTTTTTCACTGCAGTTTGCGCATTCTGTCTTCAGAGCATCAGGTAAATTTTCTGTAACCAAAAGTAAAAAAAAATATATTCATTACATTTGTTCAACAGCGTTCATCATATAAATGATGGATGATGAAGAGGTGGAAGAAATTTGTTATCTATCTCACCCTTCAGTTCCTTTCCGTCAGGTGTGCATGGACGTTTGCTCAATAAGCAATCAACATAATTGTTCAATAGACGATTGCTTTTCAGAATTTGATCCAAATCAACATTGTCATACTTTGTGGTGTACTTTTCACCCATGGCAATCGCCACCACGGCGATGATGAACACTACAGCAACCTGGGAACAAAAGACAAAGATATGATGATATTGAATGATCGAAAAAGTAATTATGAAAAAAAAAAAAGAATGATGTTTTGAAGGGAAAAAAAAAATAAATAAATGAAATGTTTCACATGCAGTAATTGATCTTCAATTGGTCACTTAAACATCTGACACAAATGGTGAGTTGTCATGTTTTACCTTCATATTCATACGTGTGTTATGCTACGATGAAGTTGTGAAACTGATGCTGGGAGGCTGCGCGACCGCCACATTTATACCGATGGCGATGGTCTGGAGGTTCCTAATTCTACGAACTCTCTCACTCATTCCAATACATTTGATCGGGGCAATACATATGCTATTCACACTATGGTACAGCATACTGATGAGACAACTCATAAACATATACAGGATCTCGTGCGATTCGTGCGTCAATGCCGCACGTGGAATATTCTTATGTAGCCGGGGTATGTGTAGGAACATGTTTTTCAATCTCATTTTTTGTTGAGGTTTTTTTTTCTCTCCCATTTACATTGAATATCAGTGTAGAATAATATCAATCATTAGTCATAGAAATAGTGAGAATAATAGCTGACTGAAGAGCGAAAAAATGGATATGATTGATGGACAATTAATCAAACATATTGGTATAATTGTAGTTATGAATTTCTCTTCCTCGTTGGCTTGTATTTTTTTTGTCATTCTTCATGATTAATGTGATGGTCACAGAGCGATTGTCAGTTTCGTTCCACAAGAAATTAGATAATCTCCTTAGGCAAATGCTAATCCTTGTAAGATATAACGAAATAAATTATGAATATAATTTCGATAGAGATGTTGTGAAATTTCCATTAGAATAAATTTTTACTTATTTTTATATTCTCAACGAGAAAAAAATAATTTCTTCTCAGCCCATGTACGTAAATATAATTATGTATAATTTTTTTTCTCTCGTCTCTCATAACACACGGAGGGACTTCGATGCCTGCGTATGAATCATCTTTACAATCCTTGGCACGAAAGAACTTTTGAACTTTGTGTGTCACTCAGGAAACAACTAAACCTAACAGCAAATATATTTTTCCTTATAGCGGCATCGTGACAAATGTAAGAAATTAAAAATTTTGTATTCTTCACATAGCTTCGAGTTGATTGGAAAAAAAAAACATATTGTTATTTATTTGCCTATGAATGCATTTTACAATATGAATAATACAATTCATACCAAGGTTGTTGTTGAGTTAGTAAAAAAACGATGAAACTATAGACTAAAAATCATTCTTATATTCGGTGTCATTCAAATCTTTGATATGCTGATAGATGTTAGTGACGTTATTGACTCTTCTGTTCTCAATAGCCCATAATAATATTTACAAGCGCGGAAACAATCAGTGAGCCAAAAAAAATGTTACACTAGTTGGCACAACTGGTTCGAAGCAAATATGAAAAAAGGAGCCAACAGATCACATGACCTTCATAAATACGAGTTTCAGTAAACAAGATTCTCAATATGATATTGGCCTCGACCGCTAGATGACCATGAAAATCCTAGGATAATTCTAATACAACACTTGCTCGCCCTCACTTTTTTTTTCATTCATGAGTACTTGCAGTATAGGAAATAAGTAAAACAAAACGGATTCTGTGTCAATTTTTAATTTATTAAAACATTCAAATACAGTTTTGGCTCCATTAAACTGTTATGTTGTTGTGGATGACTTATTATGAAGTCAGCGGTTCCGCAATCTACGAACAAAACAAAGTAACTATTGTAAAACGTGAATTTGGAAACTGATTGGAAGATTTGTATCATTAACGTATAGTATCAGATAGCAAATACAAGTATTAATCATGGCGTTCAGAGATCTTGGTGGTTGCAAGTATCATCATCAAGTGAAGCTATTATATGATCAAGAGAGGAAAATTTCCTTGGACATTTCGGCTTACCTTATTCTACACGTTGAATTTTGCCTAAATTTTTCGTGTTGCCCCACTGAATCACCTGAACATAGATAATTTTTGTTTGTCAGCGTACGCAGTCTATCCAATATATTCATAACTATTTAACGGAGAAGATAATTTTCAGAAGTAACAAATATTACATAATTAGTTGAAAAGGAGAGAAGTTTCTAGGCGGTGTTAATGTACCTTATTAGATAGGTCGAAGGTCAGTGTGTCATTTGAATCCGCTAAATGAATTTTGCCTATGCATAAAGGAATTTACTGTCATTAGTATGTTTAGTCTGTACAATGTAATCAATCGTGAGTAAACGCAAATATTTCTCAGAATAGCAAATATATTATCATGGCAATCAGAGATCTTGGTGGTTGTTTATCTCGTCATGCATATAATTTAATTCGACGTTCCAAATTATTACAATGTGTAAATCATATTTTGATGAAACTATTTTTCAATCCCAATTTTTCTTTTGATTTATTATATGTAGTTTTATTGGCTCTAGTCATTTCGCGTATACTATATGAATAATTAAGACGTTCATCGATTAAGGTTGTATATTTTATCATGATTGATAATAGAGAATATACATAATGTATTTTGAAAGTCCGAAATTGTGACTCACCATGATGAAGTAATTCCACCTTTGCACTGCTTGTAGCATCTATAACGAAAGAAAGAAATACTCATATGTTTCATTCCTGCTACTCATTACTATATTCTCGGAGGATTTTGAAACAAAGTTTTATTCAGATAGCAAATACTAATAAAAATCATAGCATTCATAGATCTTGGTGGATGCAAAATTCATCATGAATGAAAATAAAAAAAAAAATGTGTCAATTCTTATTAGTAAAAAATGCGACTAACCGAAATAATGTAGTTCGACCATCGAATCACCATAACTTCCACGATCTGTAATGGAAGAAATATTTACATTATACATTTTTGTCATTGATCGCTTGATTTTTAATAAATTTCTTAGTTGAACTTTAATCAGATAGCAAATACTAATGAAAATCACGGCATTCATAGATCTTGGTGGATGCAAAATTCATCATGATTGGGAATACACAAAAGATATATAAATTATTATAAATAAAAATTGCATCTAACCTCAATAATGTAATTTCACCCTCGAACTATCATAACTTCCAGGATCTGTAATGAACAAATATTTATATTATACACTTCTGTTGTTGTTTGATAAATTTTAAAGAGATTTCTTAATTGTATGTTATTCAGATAGCAAATACTAATAAAAATCATGGCATTCATAGATCTTGGTGGATGCAAAATTCATCATAATTCAACTTCTTAAAATACAAATGTAAATTTTATTTCTCTTACCTTATTAAATTTGCCGCAATATGGTTGAAAATATCAAAAGAAACCTGGAATCAAACGTTTAAGAGATGAATAGAGTCCAGCGTGATCGTGAATTTACAGGAAAAAACTCACCTGAATTTTCTGTTTCATTACATATTGAATTATGATTAAAACTAAATAGATTATATAGTTTAATGAAATAAGAAGTCATGTTACAACAGGACTGAGATGATTTGACCAGAGCGGATATTTAACATTGTAAAATAAAAAAGATATGACATCATAAGCCCAATTCATTTCAGCCTTGTTGTAATCTCCATTTTGTCATATGTTTTAAATATTTTATTAACAAATTCCACGGATTAATCTGCTTTTTTTGGTGCCCGGGTCTTCTTAGCTGGAAGTGGCTTCTGTGACCGCAAAACAGCGCTGGCACGACGAAGTGCTGCCTATAAAATTCAAAGATTAATATCATTTTTTGCCATTACCATCAAGAAAAAACAAAAATAAGAAATATTTTCCATACCTTAGTCAAATCACGACGGTATTTGGTTGATGAGAGTAAGGTCTTCAATTTATAGAGTGAACGACGTGCACCAGCTTTCATTGTGCGCTTAATGGCTGCCTTTGCTGGCTTGGTCACGGCCTTAGCCTTCCTGGTAACAACCGTAAAACCTTTTTTATCAGGCGCATCGACAATGCTAACAGTTTTACGATGGACCAATCCAGAGTAGCGATAACTGCTCAGATTTGTGAGGTTATTGGACTCCTGAAATAAATAAAATATACATTAGGTCATGATAAACAAATATTTTTAGGTTATATTGGCATCATTGCGGTTTTTACCGTGGAGAAAGGTTTGCTGATGTTTCTCTTCTTGAGAAGGAAAGCATTGTTGTTGCGGATGATCATCCAATTCAAGTGGGACGACATGGTGATAATCTGAAATGATTATCACATTCAATTTCTCGTAGAAAATCGCACAAAATAATCGATATTCTAATTCCTATTTTATAATCCAAAATTCCTCGCAAATTGATTTCAGTTTTATAAAGTAAAGTTTCAAACTTCTTCGATAGCAACGTTTAAATTAAAAGTGTCCTGATAAATACGTGTGGCCGTAGAGGTTAACACTGACACATGTGTATTATTCTATCTAGCTGAAATATAATCCTGTACTTTATTACATTTGAGTTAATTATTGTAAAAATTCAAGCGTTATCCACCACACGTTAGCAGGAATTTATTTATAACCTGAAATATAACAATATCACGATATTTTGTAAATATAAATGATTTACCTCGTGCGTGAGAAAAAGGCACCGAGAGAAAAGAAATGCGGAGAGTAAGAACGGAAGTGACGTCACGGTGGTACTCAAAATCAAGATGGTTATAATAGTTGGTTCAATCCTTATTCCTTCATGCATCATCTAAATAAAATATCGCAAATTTTTTATATTTTTTTTTTTCCACCTATCAATTATCAATGATCTTGAATTGAATATCAATTATTCTTTAAATATTAGTAATTTGATTTGGAATCATTTTTGTGTGCGTAGTCGTCTGTGCGCATATCAGATATGTTTGTATTTTTTGGCGCGACATTCAAAATATTTGCAACGCTGGCCAAAGTTGTATTATTTAGATGTGTACATAACGAATGTGTATGTATACGTACGAACATGGGATGTTGTGTGCCACGTAAAAATTATAATTGCAACGTATTGCATGAAATGTTGTCATGAAAAATGGCTACAGAGGAACATAAACAATTAGCAACAATTATTAAAGGAATACACAGTCGTTTGCGTGATGATTGTCGTTCTTATGGACCGACAGAAGCTTGGAATCGTCATATCACACGAACGGACGATTTACAGGTTAGAGATCACCATTCTCTCCATTATTTATATATTTACATACACATATGTGTGCTTATTATTTATTGTAAATTGTTTACGTATGTTTATACGTTACAGAATTATGCAGAATCTATGAAAAAACTGGCGACGGCTCATTGGGACAATAATCGATTAGATTCGCGTGGTAACACGTTTTGTCGAATACTATGGATGAAGAATCAATGTTATGAATATTTCTTGAATGGCGGGAAGAGAAAATATTACGAGCGCGAGGTCAATATTGCTATGAAAAATAATATCCAATTGGATTTAAGTAGTTCAGTATCAAATGATGTTACTGGTGGAAAAATTAGTTTGCTAGATGTTGGCAGCTGCTATAATCCACTTGGAGATGATGAAACTTTTGATGTGACTGCTATCGATATAGCACCGTATTGTGATAGAGTATTGGAATGTGATTTTTTGAATATCACTGTCGAATCCAAAACCATTATTTCAAATGATTCACGAACTGTTTTACAGTTCGGCGAGGAGTCATTTGATTGTTGCGTATTTTCATTGCTGTTAGAATATTTTCCATGCCCGGAGCAGAGATATTTATGTTGTAAGAAAGCATTTGAGTTATTGAAAAGGGGCGGGATTTTGATCATCATTACACCCGATTCAAAACATGTCGGCGCTAATGCAAAAATTATGAAATCGTGGAGATTTGTTTTGTCTAAATTGGGATTTATGAGAATTAGTTATGAAAAATTGCGACATATTCATTGTATGTGTTACCGAAAATGTATTAACAAAGACGTAGCTGTGAGATGGTCAAATTTGCAGTCATTTCCAGTCAAGGATATTTTATTTAGCTCAGCAACAAAAATATATATACCACAAGATATACAAATTGAAAAAACTGTCAGAGAAAAGTCTGAAAAAATTTTATACGAAGCAGAAGAACTCATAAACGGGTTTCATGAATTACCACAAATAACTTGTGAATAAAATTTTGGAAGAAAAATTATATTTTAAACTTTAACGATGGCTTTGCCTGTATTCACGCCACGTAGTTGACCAGCGAACGCGTAGAAAATATTATCGAATCCTTCAGCAACAGTTTCACGGTACAGAAGTTTGCCTTCGCGAATCCACTTTAAATTTTGCTCGAAGGCTTCATTCAAACGATCACTCCAGCGTGTCACCATAAATCCTTCCATTTTTAATTGCTTGAATATAAAAGATGGCTGCAGAATTGAACACTTTGGTGCCTCATCGAGTTTAGCATTGTAAGATGAGATTGAACCACATATAGAGATGCGACCAAACTCCTTCATCTGATTAATAATGGTGCTTGATATCTCGCCACCCACCTATTATAATCAAACATGATAAATGATGTTGGTTCATGAAACCAAAATAATCCGGAATTATTTGGGGGAAGAATTATTATTACTTACGTTATCGAAATAACAATCCATACCGTCTGGTGCTAATTTATTCAATTCAACAGCGACATCTTCTGTTTTATAATTTATAGCATGATCGAATCCAAGATCTTCAGTGATCCATCTACATTTTTCATCGCTACCGGCTATTCCTATCACCTTCATGCCCAATATCTTACCGATTTGACCAACATGAGAACCCACAGCGCCTGCAGCGCCCGATACAACCAAAGTTTCTCCACTTTTTGGCTTACAAATTTCCAGAAAACCGAAATATGCTGTCATTCTGGGAAACAATATCATTATTTAACTATTTATCCCGACGTATCCAAGAATTATTATTCATTGAGAAGAAATTTTTGCGATATACCCTGTCATTCCCAAAACTCCAAGAAGAAGTGATAGTGGAAGATCACCAATGTCAGCTATTAATTGCGGCTGAAATCCGAGTAAACTGATTTCATCTAAATTCTTCATATTAACAATTGTATGAGTTCGCCAACCTAAATACCCAATAATCCTCTTTCCCACGGGATATTCAGAATTTTTTGATTCAATTATTTTGGCTATTTGGCTTCCAATCATTGTACTGTTTAGTGGGAATTGAGGAGAGTAAACTCTCATATAAGGATCCACAGATAGATATTCTGCCTGCACCAAGAATTCTAGAAAAAAAAAGCCACTCGAGACGAATTATGATTTCGTTATGGGTTTGTAATTGCTGCTTCCACACAATTATACCTTCGTGCTTATATTTAAACACGTAGTGCTAATTTTGATGGGTATTAATTTTACAACATACCTCCATCCTTGATTGGTGGTAATTCTTCTTCAACAAGTTTTAAATCCGTCGATTTTGGAATGCCGTCGAAATATTTAGCAATTACGTATTTCTTCATGACAACCATGATTGAAAACAATTGACAAGGCAATGAGACTCGGTACAAATGATCGGCAAGGAACGTTACCGTACAACGTCATGCGGCGCATCTTTCGATGAGAGTAGGGGCAATATAATATTTGAACCAATTGGAGGGCGGAGATGCAAGAAAGGAATGCTGGTAGAGGGGTATTTCCGATGCTTTTATGTTTGAATTCATTATGCATTAATAACAGAATCGCCATGGTCATGTTTCATTTGGTTATATTTCTCATCCTTCATTCCGTATCGTGGATGGGTCGAATTAGTTTTCAACATGTCAGATAACATCTTTATTATTTCTGTCAGTTCATACTGATAAAATTCGGTTGAATTTATTTTTTGAAGTAAATTGAAGTACGAACCAAATAGAACATGTTCAATTCAATTTTCGTCCAAATAAATAATATGGATAAAAAAAGGGATTTAATAACGATACCTAGCATGAGACTAGAACTTTGTCCTCATCGGTTTTCTTTATTTATCCAAATCCATTTTTGATCACTTTGTCTGCAATTTGCATCCTAATTCTCCTTGATTTGTTTAATTGAAATCTCAATAATATAATCACGTGCGAGCTGACGGATTTCATTGACCTCATTTCAAGTTCTCCTAATTAAATTGTCATTCATTAGACTTTGACGATAGCTTTTCCCGTATTCGCTCCAGAAAGTAATCCAACAAAAGCTTTGAACATATTTTCGAATCCTTCGGTGATGGTTTCGCGATACACGAGTTTACTTTCGCGAATCCATTCGAGATTTTGTTCTACACTTTCGTCGATACGATCAACCCAACGCCACACTATGAATCCTTCCATTTTCAATTGTCGAAATACAAAAGGGCCTTGGAGAATAGAGCATTTTGGTACATCCTTAAGATTGGCATTGTAAGCTGAGATTGAGCCGCAAACTGAGATACGACCATAATCTCTCATTTGATAGATAATCGTGCTTGATAGCTCACCACCAACCTGTTCACGAATTATAACAACAAATTGAAATTATAATATACCAATTATTTTTTATCAGTAAAAGAGAGAATCATTGGAACATACATTATCAAAGTAACAATCAATACCGTCCGGCGCCAATTTCTTAAGTTCAACACCAATATTTTGAGTTTTATAATTTAAAGCATGATCAAATCCCAAGTCTTTGGTGATCCATTCACATTTCTCATCGGTGCCGGCTATTCCTATCACTTTCATACCCAAAATCTTACCAATTTGTCCTACATGAGAACCTACAGCTCCCGCAGCACCAGACACTACCAAAGTTTCTCCATTTTTTGGCTTACAAATTTCAAGGAAACCAAAATACGCAGTCATTCTGCAAAACAAATCCACCATTCATTTATACACACTTAAATCCGATGGTTTTCATTTGTAAAAAATGAATTTTATGATGTACCCTGGCATTCCCAAAGTTCCTAAAAAAAGTGATATCGGCAGGTCATCGAGATCCGGTATCAATTTAGGTAACAATGGTGTATTAATTTTATCAGGATTCGCCATATCGACAATGGTATGGGTGCTCCATCCTAAATATCCAAGAATTCTTCGTCCTACAGGAAAATCCGGGTTTTTTGATTCAATAATTTTGGCAATTTGAGCTCCAATCATTGTACTTTTCAATGGAAGGCGTGCAACGTAAACTCTCATATAAGGATCCACAGATAGATATTCTGCTTGTACCAAGAACTCTGGGTAATAATCAACACATGAATTAGATTACATACGATAATTCCTCTAATAAAATTAACATTTTAAAAATACCTCCATCTTTAATTGGTGGCAGTTCTTCTTGGACCAGTTTTAAATCAGTCGGTTTTGGATCATTCTCAAAATATTTAGTAATGATATACTTTTTTGCAATAACCATGATAACGTACAGTTAATAAATCAGCATTACGAGTGAAGATAAACGACCGATGAGTGCTGCTAAATGAATATATACTGCCTATATCATCGTTAGAGAGGGGGCATGGTGATAATCGCAACCGATTGTAGAGTCTCGCGAGGTGGCAATACAATATTGGTAGGGGCATTCGTGATACTTCAAAGGTCATTCTACTGCGGTGTTTAGATTAGTAAAAAGTATTGTGGGTTAGAACATTTATTACCACTCTGCAAGTCATGCCTGTAAAGCAAATTTGATACGACATTCAATTCTTTTTTTCCAGGTTTTTAGAAAAATGTGGATTCAGCGTTGCATATTTGCTTGCGCTTTTAAATAATTCATCGATAGATATCAGATTATGTTCGCATGCATAATAATGAAATTGATTTAACTTTATGATCCTGGCAGTGTTCGTTTTCCTTTTATTTCATATTGCATTAATTACTTTAATATAAAATATATACAGATTATTCAATTAACAATAGTGAAGTTTACTAATCAAGGCTGATGGCAGTGTTTTTACTTGTTACTTTTAATAATTTATCGGAACTCTTTGACACCCGCAATCTTTCAGCTGGTTTTAATATTTCAGCAATTATTTTTTCATCACTAAGTTTTTCTGTTATTTCGGATTTTTCTGATGATTTAATAAGCATATTCACTGATTGTGATTCTTTTTCTGATGGTGATGTTGCAGCAATAGGTAATTCGGATTCAGATTCATGAATTGTCACTCTACCGTTCACTTTTCTTTTTGTTGGGCTGACGCCGACAGCAAATGGATCGGATGACAACCCTGTCATTGGATTTTGCACCGGATTTTCCTCAGTACCCACTGGCATGTTCAAGATATTCATTGGCTCAACATACAACTGAAATGATTAATGCACGATATTAATCAAACCAATTCATCTGATTCATTTGATTGATAGTTTAATGATTAATATTATTTACTGCATCGAAAGGTGAATCGAGGAATAGTTCTTGTAAAAATCTACGCGCGGGTAAACGATAAGTTCCACTGCCCAAACGTCCAGCTACTTCCGAAAAAAGACATGTGTCCTGAAACAACAATTCGAACCATGACTCCAACTCTCTGTATATTCTTTAAAATAAACGGTGACGTTTTTCACTGCCGTTCAAATTGTACCTGGAATTTTTCTGGATATCGCTGTCGGAGTCTCAATAATGTTTGACGACTGTGACGGTACCAAACCGGATTAGACAAACGTTGAGTATGCCTCAATATATCCCTTAAAATAATTAATTCACCGATGAGAAATATTTGCCAATACGAGAAATAATTTCGCTTACTTTCGATAACTTACTTTCTTATTTTTTTGTCCGCTTCGCTCATCATTTCAAAATCATTACACTTATCTTTATAACATACTAAGCAAATTTGAATGTGATCAGCACTTATATCGCATTCCAAGCCATTCTCTTCATCCGTATTGCTCAAACTAACATCCATTTTTGTACTTATAAAATCAGTCACGAGTGATGAATATGATCGTGGCGGATTTGGAAAAATTGCCGTCAATCTTTTCGGGAGACAAATGCCCATGTAACATGATTCATTCGTGTCATCCTCACGTGGTGGTGCAGGCGGAGGCGGCGTTCCACTGACCATATTGTCCGCCGTCCAACTACGCGATGATTCTATTTCAGAGAGACTCTGCAGCGACAATCTGCCGTCTGAACTGTACATCTGAAATAATTCATAAAAATGAAAATATTGGTATAATAAAATAATACCGAAACAAATCATCTAGAAATTGTTGAAATATTTACTTCTAAACTGCTGTGAGAGAAGCTAGGTCGTCGATGTCTTTGTAGACTTCTAATTCGTGCTAAACCATCTGCGTCCTGCTGACTCAATCGTTGAATACTGGACACTGGACTTGGTGTCTCACCTCTTTCACTGCAACAAGGCACCCAAAGTAAAACTAAATATCGCAAGTCAAATTTCAATCCAAAAAATTCATTTTACAAATTAACTTACGGAAATGCATAATGTTTCGCCGCAATATCCGTAGCTGCACTTTCCGAACGATTCCTTGTTCTGCGCGGTACGAGTTCAAGTAACTCGGGCTTACCATCACTCAAACTGCGATGGTGTTTCTGTATAGGAACAGGACTCGGTATGGAATAAGTATTACTTGGTGGTACAACCGGCCAATAATCACCGCGTCTATATCTAACGCATGGCCAATCAAATGCCAAAAGTGCATCCGCGCCAGCGCGGGTTGTACTTATTACACTCAATGCATACATTGCCGTTGCACGTATTGAATAATGTTGGCATGATTCTGCCATCGATGTTATTAACTCGATGATACCCAGATTTTTCAACTGCTCTACGCCTGCGGTAGATGTTCCCACGTGGCCAAGAGCCCACAGAGCTGACTTAACTTTAAGCAGCCGATCGTCAAAGTCTGGCTGTTGATCTGGATCATCGCGATAATAATTTTTTTCGGGTGTGGTACGTTGCGAATCATCAACACTCAATTTTCGACGAATGTCTACAAATGACTCGGTTTTTCGTGGTGTACGACACTCCGTAGTCTCCATGACTTCAGCATCAATAATTGTTTCAAGTCGAGAAGTCGTTTCCACTATTTCGTCAGTTCCCGATTCCTCTGACATAAAATGAGCATCATCAACGAATGAGCGAGCGCTCTTCGTAGTCCTTGACATAGATTCTGAATCTGTTGTTGCAACATCCACACTAAATCGTTGAATTATTCTAGCGAATCTTTGCAATACATTCCTTCTAACCAATAACTGTACACCCAATTCGTGCTGGACCAATTGCCCGATCAAATGAGGCGGAACAAATACATCTCGCGGTAATACGATCATATTTGTTGAACGCCTGAGATAATTTCCATTCTCACCGCGCTGACGTCGCGTTAGTGAATCGTGGATATCGCCCTCAATAAGACCAACATAACGTTCAGCAAAGCCTCCAGGTTTAATCCACTTCTCGAGCTCGTCTACAGGCGACGGTAATTTTGTAAAACTGCTACTAAGTGCATACAAACGAATAATAAGCAAATATCCACGATCGCCGAGATGTTGTAGCCATTTATCTAACTGACGATTGTGTCCGGCTTGCTGTAAAAATGCGTTAAGATATTCCGGTTCTTCACATGCCTCATGAAGTATTTCCAATGCAGTTGATGCAACTTGTTTGCTATCATCAGTTAATCTTCCGATGATTAATGTCAAGGCCCATTGACATGCATCAGTCATTTTAGCCCTGAGTATTAACCGTAGAAATTGTGTCGCGTATATTCGTGTTTGTTCAATTGTGGCTGATGATATAATTTTACTGAGAACTTTACGATTTGGACCTTCTCTTGAATAATCAAGAGTTGATATAATGAGTTTTACATAACAGTCATGATTAGTGGCTATTGCCAAGTCTTCAAGTTTTTCAAGTAAATTAAAAGCTTTGAGAATAACAGTACCCTTGGCTGAATGACTAAGTTGACCAAGGAATAAGAAGTACTTTTGGCAACATGTAGTCGTCATGTGACGCGGTGAAAATAGACAGTCGTGTGCGGATGGCATTGTCGTTATAGCAGTTACTTGTTCGGCAATATCACCTATTAATTCATTCAACAGTCTCGTACCCTCGGGTTCATGTGTTTCCAATAGACAATTGACTAAATCGCAACCAGCTAAGGTCGCTTCACGTGCTAAATGTGCATTAGTAAGTAATTCTACTCTACTATATCTATTTAATGAGGGTTTGAAATAACGCACAAGGCGCTTAACGAATACGCGATGATCTGAATCATGTAATATATGCATCGAATCTTCACGTGAACGTAATATTGAACGTATGACTGGCCAATTCCAAGCTAATGCATCCTTGGAACTTAGTACTTGAGCGTCCTTTAGCAATGGCGTCGTTGGTGATTCACGACGTAGCCAATTTCTACTTGATGTTCTTTGTCGACGTGGTAGTGATGGACTTAACCAAGTGCCGGCTTGAAGAATACGATCGAGAAACAAACTCGATGGCGATGGCCGGCGACGCATCATTGCATGCATTCGACTCAAAATAGTAACGGCCGCCAATGCCTGATGTCTCCCAATACTTGCATGCTCTAAGAGATTTGGAAGGGGTGGTGTGAGATCACAAACATCCGGGGGTAAGAGCGAATGAGCTAGATGTAATACGGCACCAAGCAGCACGGCCGCACGCACCGAAATGAATGTATCGGATGAAACAATTGTTTCTGCTAATGCACGATGGAGTCCACATTCGAGTAGAACATAAACAAGTAATGCCAAATGCAATTCTGTGATATTCGGGCAGTGTGATACGAGAGACGGTAAAATTGATCGACCTTCAGCAGCGACAAATCCCTCAGAGAGTTTCCAACTTTCACGTTGTCTACTTGGATCAACAGCGGCCAACGCTACATCAGGTTCATCAGTCCACATTGGTAATGGTAGTCCTAATAGTTCGTAAAGTAATTCCAATACCGCACCACGTACTTCTAATTGATCGACATATAGGATATCCGCTATCGCTTTTAGTCCAGAATTGTCATTTGGATGACAAAAATTTATTACGCCGGAGTATGAACGTAATACACTTATCAGTGCTTGTTTACTAGCTGTGAATTTTGTATCACGGTTCTCACGTGATCGATCACTTATTGACGAATGGAGCTCACAATAAGGTGCGGCTAATGACAATAACGATACGCTATTTCGTGTTTCGGGATTAGATAAAAGTCTGAGAAGTACGCCAACTACGGCCTCGACCATGGCTGGACTCAAATCCGACATTGCAGAACGTGTCAGTGCACCAACTCCGCCGCAGCTTATTAGTAAACTTGAATTCAACACTCCCAATTCACATATTGTTGCCAAAAACACTCGGAATGATCGATCTTTTTCCTCAATACCGCCATTTGTTAGACTTATGAGTGATCTCGCTAATACAGAACTGAAGTGCTTTGGTGCCAATACCAATATTCGTCTAACTAATCGTAACGCCTGCATTCGTTCCATGTCATTTTTTAAATTAATGTCCATACTACGTGCAATAAAATATGGATAATGAAGTTTGTTGATTGCAATGACATCTTCTTGTTTTTTGAGCAGATAACGGACTGCACGCAACGCTGCGGCTCGTATTTGAGTCGCTTCCTGTATGAGCCCAACACGCAAACTGTTCAGACAAAAAATACAATACCTGAATAATTGAACTATGTTTGTTTCTATTGGATGGCTGCAATCAATAATTTATCAAATACTTACCAGCACAAAATATCTTCTGAACTGTATCCATAGTCTGCCGTATGATTTTCACTGAATAATCTTGTGATAGCATTTAAATAACCTAATTTCTTCACGCATGGAACCCCTTGACGTTGACAAACATTTGTCAATGCCTCTGTTATATTATCCTGCAATCCTAAAATAAAATATATACAAATTTACAAATATTCGTGACAATTGATAGGAAAAAGAAATCGGTCAATAAAAAAATATACATATCAATATAAACATATAAAAGTTTAATTGTAATTTACAGTTTTGTTAAAAATGTTCGAAGGCCTATTTCAGAATATTTTTCAACCCTCAATTAAATTTATTCAAATTGGCCCGTTCCTCACAATTATCGAAAAAAAAAAACTGGAATCAAATAGAATTGACTATGAATAACAAACGAAATATTCAGAATTTAAATTCCCAATTTCACGATTGACAAGAACTTTTCAATGCCTATCCACGAATTTTCTCTAAACGTAAAATAAACTGAATCAAATTTTCCAAAGACTCATCAGAATCAGTACAAAGAATAACAATTATACAAAAACACATAAAACCATTACGATCAACATCAAACAATTGTTATGACAATATTACATTAAATCATTGACGTGAAAAATAAATAAAGCTATTTATGAACAGCACTAGGTTATGTCACTCACCTTTTGACAGATCAAATTGAATGCAGCTATTTTCATGATCATGACGACCTATAATTGATACACAAATACATCAACAACAATCCAAATAATATAAATTAAGTATACAAACATCAATTACTGTAAATATACGTACTACGTTGTGGTCTACTCGTGCGAATGCTCCTACCCCAAATCATCCAACTTGATATTGCCATTTTCGCGCCGGTCGCTATCCACGATCACAATTCGTTTCTCTAGTCCGTTTAATAAACCACTCCATTGACACGTAATGTCTCATTTTTCACCAACTGAAGCACTCTAAATGCTCACTAACTATTGATAATACGGATAATACCAATCTGTAACTTTATCAAAGTGTCACACGTAAAAAAAAATCAGGGGTGTAAAACGATGTAAACCCACTCGTCATACAGAAATATATCTGTATATACGTGTTTCATCAAAAGTATACCTATACTACGTTGTTCATTGATGTATATATACAATGCGTATGTCACTGAGTGTAGGTGCACCACATGATTGGCTGTTTTTTTTTTCTTGCACGCTTTAGAACTCGCCGACAGGGGCACTCAATTCTATACCTATTCGCATTGTGTTCATAGTGTTTGACAATTGTTATTACATTTCAATCGTATTGGGTAATTATAATTACAGAAACAATCGTGAAAATTATTAATCTGTAGTTGAATAATAGAGAGTACTGCTGTACATTTTTGTTAAGCAATAATTTAAATGTCAATTTCCTTCCCATTGTCTTGTTATGTATTCATATGAATTTGTTTGCAGGAATTTATTTTGGAAATAAGTATATTTTTACATTGTACAAACATTTCTGAAGCACAATATTTACACGCGAATTTGATCTATTACTAGTAGTGATATTGTTTTATTAGGTCATTTTGAGATTCATTCATGTATACATTCTATCAAAAGTACATTGATGAGTGAATATACTCACATAAACGAGACAAATTTGTGTCGAAGTTCATTGAAAATTCGTGTAAGAATTTGCGGTTTAAAGTTTTACATTGAGATGTTTTTTTGTTATCACTAGTACTAATATCAGTTCAATTAGAAGTTGATCCAAAGAGATTCTGTTCATTCGTTATTGTTTGATGTTAATGTGAATGTATAGTAGATCCAAGAAATGACTGAATGCATACGTGAAAGTTAATGAAAAAGAAAATATCGAATTTGTCACAAAAATTTCTTCATTTCTAACATAAATATGAATTCATTCAAACACTAATTCATTCGATGGAATTTTACATGAAGAATTTAATGAATAGGGTTTGCACTAAGATTATGATTCGACTTACACACAAATTATTTGATTGTTATGTATAGTTCATCGGTGTCACACGTTCTTCACCCTATGAACATTCAGTCAACAATGGCCATGCCACAGATAACGAAAATTACAAAACGTGAGCATCATGACCAACAGGAGTTGTGTCGTACAAGACCGCCTTATAGACAAGGAAAGAGATTAACGGCGGTGAAGGTAGCACATTGTATCCTAATCTACGTATACAATCATGATGAATTTCTTTTCAATTTTAAAAGTTCATTTATCATTAGAAAATTTATCATTAGATTTTTCTTGACAATGTAGCTCTACTTAATAGGTATATACCGTCAATGATGAGTCACAACACTTAATGATATGTGGCGTCCCTAAATTACAATTACTCCATGAGTTAACGAGAATTTTAATGCCATACGGAATCATAAAGGAAATAGCACAAGCTTCTAATTATCCTGTTGAAGAATTTACCGAGGCATTTCATGTTCGTTATGAGAGAATACAGAGTGCACGGTATGAGAAGAAAAATAAAAATTGATTGGTGCCACTAATTTGTATCCTGTGAGAATGTTTAATTCATGTATGTATCGTTATTTATTTTGACTTTTATGCTTTACAGAATAGCAAAACGGTTTCTGGATGGTAAGAATTTTTATGGTGGAATATTCCATGTGTTTTATGCTCCGGAATTAGAAACAATTGCGGAAACTAGAAAAAAATTACTTCAACGACGTAGAGACGTTGGAGTGAGAATAAAAAGACACGCGGAAGATGCAAAAAATTCACAATTGGATGTATTTCAACCGAGGTAATTACTACAATAGCATATTTCATTATTGGCACAGTGGCCGATAGGTTTAATATGTAATTAACTATCGGATATTGAAATTCTATTGATTCCAGAGAACAGTTTCACAGACGTAAACGTCATCCAGCTTTGCCTCTGACGGATAATCGTCTGAGTCAACAATATCCTGGTGAAACTTCTACTAGTATTTATAATGGGATTCCTACAGATATCGATCCACGACCCGTATCCGAACCTAGTCTACCTTTTGGATCAAATCTAACTTCTGGATCATGTTCACAATCAAACATTCCACCAATCACTGAAGCTGGTAGAAGTTGCAATGGTAGTGTCAAAAGGAAGAATTATAAGGGCAGAATGATAGATAATAATACAAAAGTTCGTGTTATTCGGCCACAATTGATTGACACAAAAAAACTTGTTGCATTCAATACGACAACAGATGACAAGGTATTTCCCGTTGTCAAGAAAATTGAGAACAGAATAAAAATAAAGTTGCTTCCTGCATCTAATGAAGGACAAAAACGCATTGTCATTAAGAATCAGAGGTAAGTAATTCTTGTATAACTTAGCCTGACGTAACTTAGTTATATGAATGAAAATAATTAAAAAAAAAATAAAAATGTTTCAGCACAACGCAGTTAGTACGACCATGTGAAAATTTACAAACTTCTATTGAAGTAGCGAAGTCTTCCATTCGCGAAGCGATGAAAAAAAATTAATAGGGTGTATTGTTTTTCGTTTTTCCACTTCAAATGTATATTTAAAAAACCATCATTGTACAAAATTGATGTCCGCAATATTGAATAAATAAGATGCTTAGCGCAGAATTGTCGATGATTGATTCAATAATGCGTCACGGAAAAAAAAAAGTGTTGCTTTTACAGATGCCTCTTTAAAAAACGCAAGAACATCACACGCACACACACACACAAATATAAAAATGGCACTTACTCTATATTATCAATGATTTAACCTGGAAAATATAGAAATATTAAATGACAACAGTTCTATCGAGATCCCACTGTGTGGCATTCGATTTATTTTTAGTTTTTCCGCGTTTTGTACGTGGTGGTGTGTTTTCTTGTTGCTGCAACTTGGTAGAGAGACCTTTATTCCTTAGCAATTGTTGCGGTGATTTAGCCAATATAGCCGGCTTATGATTATTTGATCTATTTCCTAGAGGTGTACGATTTTTCTGTGTATCAATGACAACTGTTCCATTACCATTATATTCTTTCCCATCATCGTACATTAGTTTAATATCTCTATTGAACTTTTGGGCCTTCTTTTTCTTTCCAGCATAAATACCATTGCTTATTTTAATCTCATCAATTTTATTTCCGGCAGTTTCCGATTTGTTGTAAGACTTCACAACAGATTGTTCATCGTCAAATTCAATAATAATTTCTTCGGGGGCTTTGAATACTGCACCTTTCAATTCTGCTAAACAAATTGGTGATGTTGAGTCTCGCCAAACGCGAATTTTTCCACTAGCAGATTCATTTTCTTCAGAATCTTCCGTTAATTTTGATATAAGGTTTAAGGGATCGCATAGGTTCACATCTGCAAATTCATTTTTCAATTCTTCTTCGATTTCATCATGAATATTTGATGATTGTGAATAACTTGTCAGAGCATTCACATTTGGAATAACTGTGATTTGTCCTTCTGAATCACTTTCTTCTACAGAAAGATCAGTGTTGGAATCGCACTTGATACTACTCTCATCCAAAGTATCATTACATGCATCCAAACGTATATCAAAACTCAAAGGCTTTTGCAAAATAATTTCCGGCAATGCTTGTACTTCGGATATAATACAATCGATTGTAGTTTCGCAATATAACATGGGCAGAGTAGATGATTCTGTATCGCATTTCGCGACGTTGTCATGATAAATTTTGTTGATATTTTCGGGCGATTTTGGTTTCATTATTGGAGTGCGATCGAAATTAATTGCTGGTGATCGTGGATCCAAGCCACTCATTGGATTCTGTGGGGAATCAATTTGTGGTGTTACATTGACTTCATCGAAAAGACTTGAATACTCTGGTACAGCCTTAACCTGTGAAAAAAAAACAGAATTAGTATAAAAATCGATATTCAATCGACAAATACATAAGTATAAAATATGCCATACAATAATTGGAGTCCTTTGGCAAGTAATATTGGGCGATCTGGGATCAGGAATTCGGCGTTCTGGAGTCAACGTATCCATGACACTGTCAATGTCAGTCTCAAGATATGGTTTTATTTGAAGATATTTAGGTATGGCAGTTGCAGTACGTTTCGAAACACCAGTAGGTGTTGAATCAACTTCAATTGGTGTCCTGACGATACCAATAGTTGCAGATCGTGGATCAGCTGATAAGCATCTTCGTGTCGTAATAGGCGTGCATTGATGCTTCTCCAAATTTGCCGAAACATTAAGTGTTTGTAACTTCGACTTGCTGTCAGTTTCACCATGATTCGCAAATAGCTTGCTGGTGTAATTGCCCATGACAGATGGATACTTACTAGGTATGAAAATAAACTTGATGCTTCGTACGCTTTTCGTAACGGTCGTTTTGAAGTTTCAACGTTAAATAGTAGAATATAAATAATAAACCGTTCAATATTTAATTAATTGTGTTCAGATTGTCAGGTCTGTGTCACGTGAACATTGCTCGCTCAAAACTGAGCGTTTGTGAATTGTATTCAGGGAGTATAATTGATCACAAAAAATTCATGGAATATCAACGATGGCGGTTTAAAACCCAACGGCTGAACATAACAATACAACATGCACACAGATGTCACAAATGCATCATAGGTCCCCAATACACTCGCTTTTCAAATTAGCCAATCAGACAGCGGTGTCTCAAGGTGGTGACACGAATACAGCGCTTCGTGCCCATTATTGAAAGTAATATTTTTGGTTTTGACCACGAAGATTATTTGATAATGTGATAAATATTTATTGATAAAATATAATAATTGTATATATTCTACTGATAATATTTATTTGTTAATATTATGATAACATCATTCTTTAGCCTATTTACGGAAAGAACCATAAGCTTTCCAACTTTGGCCAACAGAAGCGAGAATTGTGCACCGTTATCGAAATTACATTATCATATCAGATGGTATATCAGATTCAGTGTAAATTTTCAGGTGTTCATGCATTCGCATTGTATGTGGAGCACCTTTTACCATTAATTCATTTGAAGATGTACGTAATATTATCTAGAAATTTAATACTCTAGTATTTTTGAGGGAAATAACAACAATCAATATTCTTTAGCTTATGATTTCTATATTCAATTTTTTAATCCAATTTGTGATCGATCATAATAAAGTACCGCCAAAAAAACATAACCCCAAATATCATCATCACAACAAATTGTAAACTTCTAATTTGTTTGTTTGTAAGTATATAAACGTTTGGCTGAATTAGATCCAGCATTAGTACACCAAAAATAAATAATGAATACAACGAAGAAAATAAATGTCAGTGTTTCGTCTCTTGTTGGACTCAAAGCTGAACTTTTGCGAAAGCATACAGAAGTGAAAGATGCAAAAGCCAAAAGCGATATAAGTAAACCAATTGTGCCCAAAGCCAAAGTTAAGAGTAAAAAAGTTAAAGTTAGAAATGAAAGCGAAAAGAAAAAAGAAAAGGTAACAGAAATTGAAGATGTAAATACATTAAAAAAATCAAAATATATGCTCATTGCCAAATCGAAATTGTATGATAAACTTAAAAGAAATCGTGGGGAGGGCAACGATAATTATTTGGTTGATTTCAAGAATAAACATTATGAATCATCAGAGGAGGAGTCTCTCGGTGAGGAAGATGATTATGAAGATACTAATGTGGATCCTGATGAAGATTGGGTCGATTATAAGGATTGTTTTGGGAGAACAAGAAGATGTTTGAGGAAAGACCTACCGAGGATGAAAGAGAAAGATTCTCTTATTGAACAAGAAATTACGAAGAAATCACATTCAGAGGGAAGAGAGGAACGTATTCTACCTCCTCCTTTTATTCCACCTGAAAAAGAACCAGAAATTGAAATAATGCGGAAGAAATGGGAAGAACAAACGGAAAAACTCGCACACAAATCGGATATTCATTATCAAGATATTCTGTTTGATGAAGCCCGTGCCCACGGTGTTGGTTACTATGCTTTCTCTCATGATGAAGATGAACGGGCGAAGCAACAGTCCAATCTGGCGAAACTCAGAAAAGAAACAGAACAGAAACAAAAAGAAATGCAAGAGGTGAAAGATTTGAAGAAAAAAATGGAGGAAAATAGATTGAAAACAGCGAGAATTCGTGCGCGAATACGAGCAGGACTACCAGCAGAACCGACAGAAGAAGAAATTGAAATTGATCCTCCAAAATCTGCGTTAACATCTACTAATGAATCTTCTCCGGAACCTATACCACCTACGAAAAATGATGCTGAAAAATATCCCGAGAAATCTCCATCTAATGATGAAGATAGTCTAATGGTAATTGAAGATAAAATAAAAGCGTTTGGAGAACTATTGGGCAAACGAATGCCATGGCGCGAATTATCCCAAGAAGAATGGGTTGATAAACGTCGAAAAGATCGACAAGGTGAATTTGCGCCTGTTTACTATAATTTCAAAAGTGCTGGGACGTTGATAACTACAAAACACAATCAGTTAACACCAAAAACAAATGACGATGATCCTCTGCGAATTCCCGCGGACGGTCCAGAACCTACGGATATTTGGGAATCTTCAGCTCCAGTGTATCGCAACAATGATGACAGTACTATAGGAGGATTGGAAAATTCAGAAAAAATTTCTACAATTGAGCACACATCTATTCCCATGAACTGTGCAGAATCGTCAACAATTCAGCCAGTGCCACCTCCGTCGTTTAATACTACCATACCGCCACCTTCGGTTGTTGATACTGTTGCACCAATATCAAATCCCGTTATTAACTCTCATTTCATCCCTCCACCTTCTGTGTTTTTTCAAGTACCACCACCGCCGTTCACGAACACTTCTTCACCAACAGGACTGTACAGCAGTTGTTTACCTTTTTCTTCAAGTCCATCACAAATAATTTCAGGCGCTGGGACAAATGCTGACACAAGTCAGAATGGTTCTGCGGAAATCTACAGTGATTCAGATAGTGATGATTCTGATATCATAGGACCCTTGCCACCAAAATCATCGTCATCTATACAAGATGATATCCTTGCGCAAATTCCACTTCCTGATCATCCAGCCCCAACTGGAATGCAAAACTCACCTACAAACTTCTGTGAGACGGAAATTGAGATTCAAACGGAAAATCCGAGTATTGATAGAATCTCAGCCGGGCTCAGATATTTACGACAAAAGTTTGAAACGAATGAACATAGCTGATACTAGTTATATTTTTGTGATACTTCATAAGTGGAGAATAACAGAGTAAATATTTTACTATTAAAATTTAATTATTAATGTGTCCATCATGTCAAATTTTTTATGTTTCATCTGCAATCAACAGAAATTAATATATATAAATTTGAAATATATTAAAGAATATAACATTGTTGAAAAATAGTTTGAGAGTATGGCGATTTCCCAAAAGCAAATCCATCGTCTAATAGTGTTTCGGATTAATAAATTTTTTTCATATTTTGACAGTAGAATACAGTGTGTAACTTTACCATCTTGATGGATAAAACAGTTTCATGCTAGATTGGTATGCTTTTGCGCACCCGAATGTGGTAATCCGCGCAGAGCTCTCATATTCACTACATCTCATCTCCATCGGACACGCGCCCGCAATTACCTACACATTTTCTACTGCAGTTGCAAATAAAATGGCGTCAAAGAATCAACGTTGGCTTGTTGATTCTGGAATTCTTCGTAAAAAGCATAATGAAGAGGAACCACAGGAACTATTGGTGTTTGGATACAGCTGCAAATTATTTCGAGACGATGAAAAGGCGAAAATGATTGATCACGGGAAGCATTTGATACCGTGGATGGGCGATAACACATTGAAAATAGACAGGTCCGTTTTCATAACCTAGAAATCACTATATCATCTAGGATATATGTAATTACTATTTATTTTTCTTCTCGTTAACGCACCAGTTACGTTTTAAACACGTAAAAAACATTTATGCTCTTCAATGTCAAGAGGATACGAGATTGTGTGTGAGAGAGAGAGCGAGAGAAAAAGATGGCGCTTGAGAAACTACGTTTTCCTAAAATATTCCTCATGTATAAAATAATCTCAGAGAGATTATATTCTGGATAAGCAATCTGGAGACTGTTTAAGGTTTCCGCAGGTGTTTACACAACGACAACGTTCGCGCAGTGCGGCAGCGCGTTAGTGCGCCCCGCACAAGCAGCGAATGAGGTCCTTGCGAGAAGACATGATTATCACCGAGCGTCCCTGCTGCAAGGTGAGATCCAGGGTAGAGACAAATCCCACCAGCCGATAGTAGTATTTGATACGATTACTCGGCACGGTATGTATTAGCGAAAAAAAAAAAAAAAAGAAAAAAGCAAAAAACTCAACAACGGTTTGGCTAAGAGCGAATGGTTTAGTATTTTATATCCCATTTATTGGAAGACTTTCGTACAATCTTTTCTTCCTGTCCATTACTTCAACAATAAACATCTTCCGAAAAAAAAAATAATGACAATAATGAGATCAATCGTTCTAGCCTATCGTAAAAATGCACATACCATAAACAAGACTAATATTGTTTTTCTGGATTTTTTTTCATAGCATAACATCAAACTAGGAACTTCTCTTATCGCATTATTTTTATTTTCAGATGCTGAGCAAGGAATTTATTGAACGATAAGTCAATAATATCGTAGAGAGTGCTAACTCAATTTTTATGTGTCTCTAGATACGATGGACGCGGGGCACTGGGGGACTTGCGGATGCATGAGCCGCCATCAGGTGGATTTGATGTTCGCACGATTTTAACCGAAGATGAACTCAAAGTGGAGCAACGTTGTGATGAAGAACGATATCGTTCGTTATATAACAATGATGCTGAAGAATTGATGTATCATGGTATGTGCAAACAGAGACACTTTTTTTGAGATACAATGAAGAGATAATGCATTGTTATTTATTTGTTTAATTCTAGAGGAAGAAATGAAGAGATTACATCAAGCACTAGGTACTGAAAACACTTATGGCCAAGTTGCTTACAATTATGATGAACAAGATAATCAAGCAGCTATCGGTGAAGATTCACTAAGTCCAAAACCATCGGATGGTTCTCAAGAGGATGAAGATCAGGTGTTTGTACTGCCCCCGGAGTTAGAAGCGCCTGAAGATATGGTTTTAGTAAGTATTTTTCCGTTTTTTAACTTATCTATTTATTCAGTGCATGAGAGGTAGAGAAGATGAAGTACAGAATAGGAGAATATTCATGTAAGTGTGGTTTTTCAGCCGGAGACACAGAAATTAAATGCGATCATAACGAAAACAGCCCTATTTATAAGTCGTCAAGGAGGTCAAATGGAGATTTTGATCAAAGCCAAGCAAGCCAATAATCCACAATTTTCGTTCCTCTCAATTGACGGCACACTCCATCCATATTACAGGCTCGTACTCGAAGCCATCAAGTCCGGAAAATTTAATCCAGAGAAACAAGCAGAGAAGGATCCACCTGGTATGTGTACATTTGTTCTCACAAACCTCAATCGAAATTCTTGTATTTCTATTAATTCATGAACATCCTCATATTTTAGAATCTGATGAGGAATCGGACGGCGATAATGATTCCTATCTGCACCCGAGTCTCGCATCTTCAATGACAAAAGTAGAAGCGGTAGGTTACCGAAAACTTCAATTTAATAATATTAGAACACTACTGTAAAGTCAATCATAACGAAAAGTATCAAATTTGTAAAAAATGCCGATCGAGTTAGTTGAACGTCGCTGGGTAAGTGCGGTGCTCGAAACTTTGTCGGCATTTCAATATCTCGCGAATTATTGGCGGCGTATGCAATATCATAAGAAAATACCAATTTTATTCCAGAAACAAAATCTGCAGAATGGAAAAAAGTTCTAAGTGAGAAAAAATAAATAATAAACACACGTCAATGAATCGCGAGTTTATTATTTATTCATGAATAATATATAACTGTATACAGACACTGCTAATTTATTTCTGAAATGTTTCTGTTTCCAGGGCTGGTTCTGGTATGCATTGGATCCCACTGTTGCGCCCCTTTGTTTATTAATTCGCTCTACGCAGAACGCGATATGACCTGTCTTACGATATTTGTAGCGAACATCAATTGATTTATTATCAAAGATCTCGGAGACAAAATCAATTCGATTAAAAAAAAAGATAACATAAACCGTGTATTACAACCGCGTTAGAGGTTAGCGTCATATCGCGTTATAATTTTGGTAAAATGTTCTTTCTTTCTCTCACTATATATAAATATATATATATATATTTATGTATATATGTATATATATATTTATGTATATATGTATATATATATATAACTCTCCGATTCTTCCTGTCTCACTGTATATACATATATGTTTTATCGTTACGAATATCGCTCGACAAGTCTAATATAGGAAAGTTCTTCTACGTTTCTCGATCGACAGATTATTAACAATACATGAAATTGCTCCACAGGCACCAAGCATACCGAGTATACAGTACAAACCATCGGCTGACTGTGCGTATTCAATGTTGGTGAATAAAATTACTGGTAAACCGCCGGCTGCGAGGGTTCCACCGCCTCCACCACCACCTGAAGTGCCAATGCAACCGATACCGCCACCACAATACTATCCACCTGCGGGTGTACAGGTAAAATTCAATAAACAGACATGTTCACGTCATTGTCTGCGTCGTCATATAATTGAGTTTACCGAATATCAAATGATTTTTATCTAACAGGGATATGCGCCGTATCCTCCAGCACCTCAGCAATACTCTCACGGTCCAGTAATTTATGGGGCAAATGGTCAGATTCAATCTCCGTCCCGTGTACCGATTACAGTGACACCATCTGCTGAAACTCCATCGACACCAACGGTGAAAGAACCACCAACACCGCTAGTGCCATATGGACCTACACCACCGAAACCTCTCAGTCGACCGTCATTTATTGTTCCTCCCGCCGATGTACAAATAATTATAGACAAAATGGCGAGTTATGTGGCAAAAAATGGTCGCGATTTTGAAGCAATTGTCAAAGCTAAAGGTGATCCAAGATTCAATTTCCTCGAATTGTCACATCAATATCACGGGTATTATGCGCACAAATTGACGATGCACGAAGGTGCAACGAATCCAAAGGTGTTGACTGAAGAGGAATTGTTGCGAAAGCAAGAGCCACAGGAGGAGAAGCAAAAAAAGTTGGAGGAACTTCAAAAAAAACAGCAGCGAATGGAGGAGGTGCAGAAACGTGTTAAAATGATTCAGGCAAAGAAAAAAAATGATAAGCAAATTCATACAGTGTCATTTTCGATCAAGAATCCGAAAGAGGGCGAAGCAATGGTTATGGAGAAACGTAGTGCACTGCCAATTGAGGAGAGTGATGACGAAGTTGACGAGGAGAAAAAAGAATCGAGTCCAAAACCCAATTCACCACCAATACCTAATTTACCCGTCGTTGATGAAGATCGACCAATAAAGATGGAGACAGAACCAGTTCACAATGAAAAAAATCGAAGAAGAGAAGCCGAAGAGAAAGAGTTAGTTGACCTAACTGATGACATACTTGAGGATTGTCAAAATCAAATTAGATCAAAGCAAGTTGAGGATAAAATCAAAGATAAATTAGCAGCGGCAGCCAGAGATAAACTTGTTGCGAATTCGCGCGAGCGACAACTTCAAATTGAACGAAAAAAAAAGGCAGCGATGTTCTTAAGTCAAATTCGTACACCGTCCATGGCACAGCGCACTACCGATATGAGAACCGCCGATGACTTGGACGAAGTCCATTCCATACCATCCCCAACGCCTGAAGAAATAGAAGAGTCACGATCATGCAATAATTCACTGATGAGCCGACTGAAGAGCTCTGATCTTGGTTTAAAACGGTCGAGGCAAAGATCATTATCAAGGTCGAGGTCAGGATCAAGATCAAGAAGTCGCAGTGATAGCCGTAGTCGATCTGACCGTCACAGATTACACAAAAAAACGAAAAAGAAGAAGAGCTCAAATAAAAGGTAAATTATTTACTCATTGTGTATGACAATTCAGGACACAAAATTTGGTAACCAATCGTAATAAGTACTAAATAATTTAACTATTCTGTTTACAGCAGTCATGACTGTCCAAGCGCATCTAAATCACATAAAGCAAAGAAGAGTAAAAAATTATCCAAACAACGATCACGATCGAGATCACCTGCATCACGACGATATGCAAGCACGAGACACCCGAGAAATCGGCGTGATTTGAATGATTCCAGTTCGTCATAAGGGAGAAAACATTAAAAAAAAAAAGAATGCTAAATAAATAAAAAGTATACATGTACATACATCTAAAACTTGTATATATGATTATTCTAAATCAAAACAAAAACCACCGAATGATTCAATACAGTAATGTTGAGGAGGTATGAAAATAAAAATTGTCATATTATTTTTTTGACGTAAAAATTTATATAACGACAATTGATATGTTTATCAGTTCGTGCGTGATTTGTGCAGATTAATCCGAACAACACAAAGACCTCATCTATTCTGCATTGAAAATGAACTCTAACCTAAATCACCTTAAAAAAAAAGCATATGCGTCATCGCCAATGTGAATTTTATGCAACTTTTATCCTTAATCTACTATAAACATTCAGCATTATGATAAACTGAATAAGCATAATTATCATGTCATATAATTATTTGACAATTTAATTATTTTATTAAAATTGAGAGCATTAAAAAATTGTGAGTCATTTTAAGGATAAAAATAATTATTTAACAATAGCATCACTTTATGCACGTGCATCTAAGCTTACAATGACTCTGTCGTTTCAATCATGGTTTAATGAGTTGATTTCAACATTAACAACCCCATTAACATCATTCGGTTATATAAGAATATATTTATGCTCCATCAGCGCAAAATAATGAGTTATCCAATAGACTGACAAAAACTTAATTTTCAACGGATCGTTAAATGCAATGACGTCCACATTGGGGGTGACCGTTGATGATTTTGATTCATAAGCTACAACAAGCTCCATGAAGTTACCCGAGCTTCTACATACTGACAATGGCAAGATAAATTCGAATAAATACGATGCACGACGTAAATAAAAAAACTAAATGATGATAACAGATACAAAATGGTGAAGAGAAGACGTAGAATGTTTCCAACGAAATGAGAATGCGACTAGATGTTCTAATACTCGGATAATGATAATGGAATAATGCAGACAACTTTTTCATTGGCATGGAGTTTTTGCGTGCTCATATTTTTTCATTAAATCTTTCAGACCTCTTGCGTATGAGAGATAAAGTAAGGTGATATCTTTAAATGTTATTTGCAGGGTCACGGGGGTATTGACGCTCATATATAAAGTTTATGAACACGTAATATCAACTAGTCTGTGGTCAATATCCGATTAGTAAACGTTTGTTAATCTTCCTCATTATGGCGTCCAAAACAACTGTGAGTAATATAGAATCATTATTTGTATTTATCAGTCAATTTTGCTGTCCCCCCAATGTTTTTCCGAACTTTTCAGTATTATATGGAATATAGATTAATATTTGAAGAATACAATATCTCGAACTTTCATGTGAGGATTATGGAAGAATTGATTCGTTTGTTAAAAACGGAACTTGATAGCTATGATCTATATCGTGTACGTGTTCAAAAGCACATAATTCTTCCCAATGTTTCGCGTATTTCATATTTCATCAAATAATATAGACACACATATGTATATGTATATCAATCGAGAGCGGGAAAGTGTGGCTCCAACAATACTACTCAATTTATCGCTTCCTCGTCCTCTCACACCATCAGTTATTACAATTGAAGTTAAGATGAGCAGCGAGAAGCGGTCTTATCGAGTTGATACCCGTCACAAATACTCTAGCACTTATATTTTTGTGTTTTTAGCGATGTGAAAATTGCGTATAATTTTTCGTTGAAAATCGGCGTCTGTCATTGGCTTCAAAGTATTCTGTATAATTTTGCCCACCTCGGGTCCATTCACCGTGTATGTATATATATATATGTATATTATGTTGGTTCATTGGCACATTCATATACAATATGTACAATTTTTTTTTTTTATATATCTAAGAATGCAAAGCCATATGACCATGTAAGTCAAAGTCGGTACATAACCCAATGTAATTAAAGTTTTCCAAGATCATTTTACGCATTGGGAATTGGTACAAAAAAGAATCATTGACATATGAGTCGTATTATCTGGTTTATTCCCAACTTATCACGCAGACGTTAATGTTCGCGCGCACACAACTTTTAGGTGGGGCATATGTATTAAAACGAAGCCACGCACTCACTGATTGCCCAGTTCACATCAAGGAGTCGTGTGTGAATAGTCGTAATTTAACGACTTATATTAAACGCAGGGACTGTACGGTCTTTGCGTGTACGAATAGATAAACCAAGAAGCTTCGAAAATTCTTCTCCACGGCAGAAAAATCTATTTATTGGGGCCGGAGTTTCCCTGACAGCCCGCCAAAGCCCAATTGAAATAGAAAACAACAAAAATATTTATATAGAATATTTCTTCTTCATTTCACTGTTGCCATTTTTGACACCGTTTCACATCCATCATGTTCACCATCATGACGTATCGCGCCGCACAACAGCCTGGTAAGGTCATTTTTTCATTTAATTACAAAAGTAACGATACCTGATAATATATTTGATAAAAATAAAAATAGACATGATGTATAACATACGGAACAATAGAACCAAAAATTTATCATTAAATAAATCATTGGGATTTTTATTTCAATACAACGCGTAACAATTACTCCTGTACAGGGTGTACTCGAATTACTTGAATATCCGTTGATGGTAATTGTTTGAGCGTATTTGGAATCACGAAAATGTCGATTACTACCAAATGTGTTTTAAATTGGATTATTCCTCTTTTTTCGTTATTTAGATTTGTCAGTGGATGGCCAAAATGTTGACGATATTATATTTCATATTTTTGCAATTAATTTTATGATATAGAAATAATTATATGAATAAGAGGTCATTGATTTTGAGGAAAACCAATACATTACTTTTAACAAGGACTAATTCTCGTACACACTCCGGAATTGAGAATGTTTATTATATTATATTCGTCATTGAATTGTTCGATTTGGAATTATAATATTAATCATTGTTCCAGCCCCGTGGCCAGAGCACGGTCAACCGAACAACCATACTAGACCCATCCGAGAAACTCCGTCCGGAAGCCGTGTATGCGGGAAAATTGGAGAATCATTTCAGAAATTACTCCGTAGATCACAGCGACCCAATTAAAGAACGGGTCCGAATTACTTATCACAATATGCATACCAACCAGACCGTCGACTTTGTTCGCTGTTAGTCCCTGAGGAATATAATAATTATTTTCAAATCATATATCACATATATTTGTTTATAGAAATAATAATTTAATTCACAACAAAAGTTACCATGAACCTAAATAACTTGTGACTATCATAAAAACATTGTCATCAGTCGTCTCATACATCAACTTTCATTCAATCTCATAATACAAATTTGTTATGTTAATTTATAATGTCTATCTGTACATGTCATTGGCAAACATGCATTTATAATTTGGAAGAGAAACATATTCAAACTGAGAAAAAAAAACCTACTGAGAGATAATTAAACTATAATGCAACAATAAATATTTACATCATTCTCAATACAATAATACTGCATTTGTGACGAAATAATATCTGTATTTTCATTGAAAACAATTCCATCCAATCCAACATTTCCATAAAATCAGTCGCGTATCAATAAAAGAAAATTTTATCTCCATATGAAGCTTTGGGATATCATCGGAATTTTCGCAATATCTAATCTACCGGCATAAATAAGAATTGTTGTTCTCGCAGCACGTATGGATCATTGGCTTAAATTCGATACAATCAAGGTGACAGTGAAAGATGCGCTGATAAAATTGAATGATCTTGTTGATGAGAGCGATCCAGATACAAATTTACCGAACATTATACATGCATTTCAAACTGCCGAATCAATCAGAGAAAAATATCCTGATCTTGATTGGTTTCATTTAACTGGGTTGATTCATGATCTTGGCAAGGTATTAATCGAATCCATATGAATATACGAGAAGAAAAAAATGCATTCCTGTTTCTAATAAGTTATGGAATTCTGACTTTATATAGGTAATGGCTTTCTACGGTGAACCACAGTGGGCAGTTGTTGGTGATACATTTCCGGTTGGTTGTGCTTGGGCAGATTCAATAGTTTACAGAGATTCAAGCTTTGAAGATAATCCCGATGGCAACGATAGTCGTTATAAGTACGTCGAATCACATTTTTTTATTGTATGCAAAAATATTGTACTGCGCCTTTAATATGCAAAGAGTCAAACACATAGCAGGTGATGGGAGATAATTTCATGTTTGTCATTATTATTCAAATGTATAGCACAAAATATGGCATGTATAAGGCCAAATGCGGCCTTAATAATCTAACAATGTCATGGGGACATGATGAATATCTCTACAGAGTTCTCAAACACAACAAGACAACATTGCCTGAGGAAGGACTAGCTATGATACGCTATCATTCTTTTTATCCTTGGCATACCAGTGAAGACTATTTACATTTTTGTACAGAAAATGATATAAGAATGCTCAAATGGGTCAGGGAATTGAAGTAAGCACGTACAAATAATTGTTATCATTGTGAGATGTACATAGGCTGGATGTTGTATTACACTTTTGTTCGCCCTATATAGTAAACACGATCTATATACAAAGAGTGAAAAGATACCAGACATTGAGAAATTGTGGCCGTATTATGAAAAACTAATTGATAAATATATTCCCGGAATCATCGAATGGTGAAGAGGAAAATCACGATATTTTTTTGACCTATGAGTTATGGTCAGTATATGAATTAATAATTGAATGAACAGGAGAAGCAATTATTAACTTATAATATATCTTTGCATTGAACATCATTGCAGTGTTACAGCAATTCTACATATATATATGCATTGGAATAATGAATACGTAAAGTATATTGAATTTAGAAATAATTAATATTTATCGATTCATTCTTATTTTAATTCGATGTTCAAAACCCAAAATCTGGAAATAAAACAAACCATATGGTGAAAATTATCAGAAATTCTACGAGACTCCTTTAAATGTTTATTTGATAATTTTCTTCATATTCATAAAATTTCCAAATACATATACCATTCTCATGAATTTCGAGCTCATTTTTCCACTGAATATCCACCTTATTAGATGTGCTATTCTTTATTTCCGGATTCCGAATTCTGGACACACCGGGTTTGTTTTCGTGACCCAAAAATGTTCTGTATACATACACATTTTCAATTTGATAGCTATGTGATCAGTCACAATTGCATATATTTATAGTCACTGTATATATACAATGAAGAAGAATGAAGCGAATCAGAGGCGAAGGATGCCCAGTCGGCAAAGACAGGATTGGTCAGAAGCACGGCAGCATATTCCCTTCTTTGGCGTACAACCTTAAAACGTATTCATAGGTTAGGTATCATTGTAGCAGTTACTCCAATAATTCCTCATATATAACTATATATGCATGTCCGATACGTAAAAAATAAATAATCCATAACAGAATTAAAAATAATTTGTAAAATTTTCTAATTGTATATTTTTATTACATATATTAAATCGACAAATTACTATCGATAACTTTTCTGGCGGGAAAAATAGCAGCGACATCTATGCAATAGCGTCAGATCTGCCACTACAGTGCCACAATAAGCAGGGAATTTCGGGAAGCCATTTTCACTATAAAAATGTCTATGTATATATGCGCAAATATCGATGCGCGTACGTGATTTTATTAAGGTAGTGTCGATCCAGGAGGCACTGCGAAACAAGCGTGGCGGAAGTGGGGACCTGTGCGCCATTTTCTATTTTTGCGTAGCAGTAAACTAGTGTTGTATGTGTATAAATATTTTATGTGATAAATTGAATAACTAGTGATAATAGAATTGGTGGTCATAGCCGAATTATTCAAATAACGAGATGATAATTGGCAACGCGTGTATCGAAAGTCGCGCCGTAACGCACGGACCCATCTACAGTCCGCGTTGCCGCGCATGAAACTCATTCCTTTTTTTCCCCCTTTACTATTATTATTTTCTTTTTTGTCGCTTGCACGTAAACATTATTTTGTCTCGCGTTTACTTTTTTCACTCTTTCACACTCACTCGCGTGCAGGCGAAATATCAGTGAAAAAGTGAGTGTGTGTTTATATGTATTGGTGCGTGTTTGGTGCCGCTGTGTACACGGAGAAAATTTTGCATACAACCACGATACTTTTTTTTATATTGTCCATTAAAAATAACTGAGGTGATACGTGCGGCCGTATTGAAAAAACGCCAAGCATTTTTTTCTTCTTTTTTATTTCAGTTTCTACATCATCTCGTGGACATTCTTTGACGCGATTATTTTCGTTACATTTTTGTTTGCAAACTCAGCAGGGAAAAAAAAAAAAAACAACATAAAGAGAGATCAGGATTTGGTGAGCGAGTCAAGAGGCAACGATCTAGGGGCCTCTTTTACCTCTTCACTCTTCACATCATAGACAAGAGATAGAGGGAGACAGAGAGAATTAAAAAAAGTGCTTCGCCCACCAAGAGAACTTCTTGGGGCCCGTACTGTAAAAAATAATTTTTATTTGTCCAATTCAAACGACAAAAAAAATATCTGTGATACTAAACGGTAGTGTAAACGCATATAGATAGATTTAACAACAAGAAAAAAGAAATAAAAATTGCACATTAGAGACGTATATTCGTGCGGACGATAGTAGTAGCCAACCAGGGCACACTCAGAGACAAGGTTCACACTGTATGTGTACGAACTGTTTCGCATTTTTGACGCGACTTTTTTTTTTTTTTTTTTTTTTTCTCCATATAAGTAAAAGGACGTGTGAGAGTGTAACGACACGAATCATCAAAGCCGATCAAGCGTGAAGAGTTTCGATCACAGACGAGGAGGAAAAACTGAAAGAAAAAAAAAAGAAAAAGGAAAAAAAAATTGAGTGATCTAGTTGTAAGCGACAATAGAGAGAGAAAGAGAGGAGGGGGAGAGAGATAGATACGGGACGAGTGTGCGCGCGAGAAGGGCGATAATTTTTCTTGTAGAATAAACGTGTGTGTGTTGAAAAAAAAATATTGGGGAGGATGTCGGTAAAATCTGTATCGAGTGACAGACCTGATGAGCCGGATCAAAAAGATGAAGGTATGTCGCCGATAAATTATAAATATGTATAATAAGATCATGATTTTTGTCTGTATTTATTTTTATTATTTGTTTTATTAATGAATGTGTGATGTAAACGAGCTTTTGTCAATATACATTATTATGATTCATTGAATTAATTAATTGATTGATTAATTTATTAATTAATGGAATGTTCATGGTAAGAACTGTTTCTTATCTCATATGAAAAAATGAATAATCAGTAATCTTTCGTTATAGAAATTTTTCGATGTAAAGATTGTATGATTGACAAAAGGTAACCTATTTCTTTTTATTTGAAGTTTGGTATCAGTCAATCTCAATAGTTTTGATAAGTGATAGTGAAAATTTTTTCGTTTCCTTCTAGTTGAAATTTTATTGTTGGCCTTTAAATTATGTTTGTTTTTTTCCTTGCCATTGATGTGACTTGGAAAATTTGTCTAGTTCTAGTTATTTATAATATCGATGATCGATAATGGCCTCTAACTCTTTAGGTACCAGTAACAGAACTTGTACTTCTTATAAATCCAATTTTACAGTTATTCATAATGAAGTAATGATCGACGCTGCGCATGAATTCCTGATTGAATCGTTAAAAATTCATATAAGTATAATTAAAGTTATTGATTGAGAATTATTCGTTCTTATCATAACAAATAGAAATCGAAATTAGGTATTTATACGATATATTTTATTATTATACTATACGCATTGTACCATGCTGAACAATTCCGAGAACATATAGTTATTTTTCTGTTATTAAATTTCAAAATCTTATATATATTTTCGTCCAATCACTCAACGCCAACACAGTCACGTGTTTTGATTTTGGCAGCCAATAAAATTTCATACTGTACGGAAAAATAAATTTGTCAATTTATCCTATCGAATTCACTTGAGCCGTCCCACGAAAATTTCAACATGAGTCAGTTGTAGTTGATCTATCAAGTAAACTAGTTGTTACTGTAGAGTTGTACTGAATAATTGAATACATATTGAATTGCTTTACTATTGCATTTTTACCCTGTTTGATTTGTCGAATTTTATAACACTTATACATTTTGTGACTTCACATTCATATGGCATATATTTATTTTCATTATATCGTAGCAAATATTTTTTTGTAATTCAACGGACGAAATTCAAATTATATATTATCAGCCACACAAACGTTGGAATAGTCAACGCTCAGCGTCTGTTTCGTCCTTGTCCTTGCTCAGCATAAATATTATCAGGGGATTAATATCATCAAGCCCAAAGGCACCATATATCTTATTTGAAATCTTATTCGTTTGATGAAACGCATTGTCGGACCATCTATTCATCATCGTCTTTCATTGTAATAAATAGAAAAAATTAGAATAGAATTTCCTAAGATGAAGTTAATTTGTGAGGAAAATAAGTCAAAATCGCATCGTACTCGTAAACGAAAACATTCATTAGTAGGACCAACGGGCTCACCATTCCTGGATGAAACGCTATTATTGTACACCAAAAATTGCCAATGGTTTAACTCAAAAAAAACTAAAAATTCCACGAAGAAAGTCACGTTCAGTAAGTACGCGTCCTTGAACAGAAAAAAAAGAATATAGAAGTTGATAGGTGAATTTAAATTACAAAATTTGTGTATGGTCGCCTGCAACGGTCATCTCATGGCGACGCCCATTATCACGAAAATCAAATTCGCAAATAAATTTGTATTCATCATTACAGGAGATGAAGCCATTATATCGATGTCGGTTGCCGGCGAAGTCACTGATTCCTCCATTGTTGAAATGGGAAGATCACGACCACAATTTCAATATTCTCGGGTAATTCATGAAATTATGAAAAATTTTTTTTCTATCTATTATATTACGATCAAAACAAAACTGAATACACATTCCATTATTCGTCATTATTATTATTATCATTACTTAAATTCCAGGAAGAGCTTATGAATATAAAAGTACTGCCGCTGTCGAAACGACGTCCTGAGTGTTTGGATATTTCTTGTAATAAGTGAGTATTTATAACGAGCAGAAAATAATTTGAATTCTCATTGTTCTTGTATACATTATGATGGAAAAAAAATACTGGTCTTTGATATCTAGTTCACGCGGTGTGTGGGATCCTGAACGTTGGCAATTAGATCGTAAATGTAGCGAGACACCACCCGAGGAAGAACAACGTACAAGTGGTGGTGGTGGTGGTGGTGGTGGTGGCATCAGCGGCAGTGGCGGCACCGGCAAAAACGATCAACAAGTCATTGAATCGCAAAACAAACGCCGAAGTGGCGATCCACGTGAGCGGATACGCAAGGAGCAAGATGGCATTGTTCTCAGTCCTCAGCGGAGAAGTTTTAATTCAGGATGTTTTGTCGTAACTCAGCCGCCGCCACGACGACCAGAGAGTCCAATTGGCAAAACGGAAGTGCCCCACCGTGAGCCTGTACGACGTATAGGCAGCGGTCGTTTATTGGCACGTGATATGTGGGATTTCAGACCTGAAACTGAAAAAATGGAACCCGAACGCACTGAATACAATTACCGTAGTGGTAATCAATCGACGCGTGAACGTGACACACGTGAACAGGGCCGTGAACGTGAACCAATGCGCGATCGTGATAATGTTCGTGATCGAGATGATCGTGGTGAGAGGTATGAGAGACGATCATTTGGTCGTGACTATGGCGATCGGGAGAATCAACGCGAAATGAGAAATGATCGTTCTCATCAAATGGAGCGTGATAAAGATCGTGCTAGAGATCGGAAGTATGGCGATGGTAGACGAAGGTATGGAACTGATCATCGAGAACCTGAAGAACCTGAGTGGTTTAGTTCTGGTCCAATTTCACAACACGATACCATCGAATTGCGCGGATTTGATGACATACCTGAGGAAAAAAATGTTAGAACGAAGAAACACTCGCCGGCACAGAAAAAACGTGGCAAGAAAACTACGTCTGATAAAGACGAAAAAACAAATGATAATTCGGCGGGACCGAAAGGACGTAGTACTCCTACTGCCATGGATCAACCAATTAATCCTATTCCAACACCGCATTCACCAATTTCTGAACGGGAAGAAAGTCAATTATCCAATGAAAAGGGAGATTCTAACGCTGGTGATAGTACTGTGACGGAATTGAGTGAGAATGATCGTTCTAATGCCAGCAAAAATCGTGGTGATGAGCCATTGAATTTCAACCTCGATGATTTCCTCAAATCCGACAATCTTCCGGGCGTTTCTGGTCTTTTAACTAATGGTGTTGGCAATGCAGGTGGGAGTGGATCACGTTTCAGTCAATGGTTCAAACGTGAAAGTCCGTTGCAGCAGGATGACAGCCGACGCCCGTCAATTCAGGATGAATTGCTGAACAATTTATTGAATGACATTACAGAGCCCAATATTCACGTTCCGTCCGTAACGGAATCCAATACATATTTCGCACCTATTTCACCGGCAAATTCAAGTTCTATTACCAATACGAATGCACCACCATCAACCGGTATTAAACTATTGGAAATGTTGCAACGTGGTAATAAGCCAAATCAAAATGGTCAGGGTGACACTGCCAATAATGTGATGCAAATGATGAAGAATTCGTCCATTAAAGATATGGGTAAGATATTAAGTAATTGTTTATTCAGTTATAAAATTCAAATACATGTATTTATATATATTATATGCATGATTTTTTCCTATCCTGTCAACAGAGGTTGGTGGAAAAGTTGTGCATAGTCTGGAAGAGTTGGAGGCACGTATGAGAGGTGGTGTACCTCAAGCGCCGTATATTGAGCCTCAAAGAACAAGTAAAACTGAAGAGGATCTATCTGCATTCAAAAAATTACTCGCACAAGTGACTGGTGGACAGGCTATACCAGCAGCAAATGGGCCAAATCCACCGAAACCACAGCCAATTACACTTATGCAATTGTTGAAAAATCAACCAGCACATCAACCAATGCAAGTACCGCCGCGTCAGCCATTGATACCGGAGCCACAGCCACATCCACCGGCATTCAATCACGTTGGTCCACTGGGACCTGCACAACATCCACATCAAGCGCAGATGCAACATGAAAATTTGTTGAAAGTCCTACGAATACAACAAGTAAACAACATTTAACAATTTAACTACTATAAAATTATTCTTCCAGATTTTTGTTTCATTTAATCAAGTATGGACTTCTTCTTTATGAATAGCAGCAGCAACAACAACAACAGCAACAGCATAAACAACGCCAGCAGCAGTCCGACATGCTGTCAATGATGATGAGTGGCCAGCAGAGAATGGTTGGTGTCAGTCCAATTTCTCATGACATGCAAATGTTAGTGAACAATGCGCCGTCCAGTCGTGAACTCTTGCAACGACCTGAGGCACAAGCAATTATCCAAGGACTACAGCAGGGTGAAATTACTCGACAACATTTGATACAACAATTACAAAATACTGCAATGCAACATCGACATCGTGAAGTGTTGGTGAATATATTGAAAATGTATGGCAATACAACTCCACGTGCAGTCAGTCCACATTCTGGTCCCGGAGTATCGCACGATCCAACAATACAACAGATGCTTTATGCACAGCAACAGAGAGTACCATCACCAATGAACAACGGTAAGACAAAATTATGTAATAAAAAATTTTTTTCTTCATCATTCTATCGGGTCTCGGAATAGGAGAATCATTGAGTGTTTCATTCGTGTAATCTATGAGAATGAGTTTCTTTTCATGGATGAATTGAATTTTCGGTATATTTCTTCCATCTATTCTTTTACCAATCCTATTCATGGATACTGAAGTGCTAATCGAATGTGAAAGAAAAAAAAAAATACAAGATACTTTGTAAATCTGGAATGCAGCTCTATGTCCGCCACCGATAATATCATCAAATTTAGCTACCAGTCCCAATACATTAACGATGCAGCATTCAGGTAATCGATTGGAATTTCTTCCTCACGAAACTATTCCAATAGGAATGTCATGTTAATTGGTTTTTGTCGATATTCGTTAAAAAGAATTTGTTTAATTTTCTTTTTTTATCACCGTGAATAATTTGTCATTTTGACAGTGGCCCCACACAGAGTGCCCTCGCCGCGAGACATTGTTATGCACACGCAATCAATTATGCAGAATGCGTTGATCAAGACGAAACTGGAGGAGCAACGTGAGAATTATCGTAAGCGGCAGGAACAACAGCAAATGCAACAATTACAACAGCAACAACAGCAGCAACAACAGCAGCAGCAACAACAACAACGTATCGCGAGTCCTGTGAATTCACCGTCAAAACAGATGATGAGTCCCACGCCACTTGCATTCACACCAACTTCTGTACTACGGAAAATGACTGCCGAAAAGGAACCAGATGGTGCGAGTAAATCCGTTCAACAAATAGAAATAACAGTATCACCTTTATCTGATTCTAAAAATCGTAATCTTAACAATAATCACAACCTTTCGACACGCGACAACTGTTTGAGTTGTGAAAATTCAAATATCGTTGGTAATGGAGGGGTTTCAGAAAAAAATAGTCCCGCAAATGTATCGCGTCAACGTGTCCTCAGCGAGAAAAATAACAATGCTGATATAGAAGTTGATAATTCACCGTTAAAATTACATCTTCTAGAAATGCAAAATGAGAGAAGGGGCAAGGTTAATATTGATGATATGCTTAAAAATGATGGTGCTTTTGCGGCAAAAGCCTATTTACAGAATGATATTTCATTGCAACGAAAAATGGAAGTAGCGATTATAGACGATATTACTAGCAGTGATGCAATTATCGTTAATGATTCTGTGAGAACTAACGCGAGAAAATATGGTTGCGCATCAGGATAGTAGACAATCAACAGTAGTTTGTGTTATCGTTGACGATAATACTATGGGCGTATGTGCCTGTCAATTATGCTTTGATAATTTCTGTTTGGCGCAGGATTTAATTGAAGAGCTGGAGTAGTCTCTAGATTTAATGCACATCATGGATTCAGCGAATCTGTATACCGATATAAATTTTTCCTTTTTCTATTTCCTCTGTCTCTTGATGCAACTGATAATTGAATAACACACTGTTTTTTTTCCTTTTGTTTCTTTTCTCATGCATATCACTTTATTTTTTCTCATGTGAGGAATAGGTGTGACTCACTCTTCATTTGATTAATTCTTTACTATTTTTTTTTGCTTATTTGTTATCTAGAACATTATCTTGTTTTCACTGCTATTCTTCGCTTGAACTGAAATAAAGATCACACATTGTATAGCAAGGAAATATGTCATTTCCACAGAGGATGTTTCACGTCTATAATCGTTTGAAACAAAATATAATGACAACACGTACAACACTAAAGAAAAAAGTGAAAAAAAAAAATGTTCACCTAGCTTTTATAATAAAAAAATCGCTCTATTAATATGTCCTGCTCACTGTTCCTCTATCTTTCATTTTTTATTTTGCTTCCTGGCTTTTCATCTTACTGATTGAATATTGCATGATTTTTACTTTGGAAATATTTCGCATGGGTTTTGTATCGAGTCAATATATACATATACATATATATGTATATCGCGTACGATTCACGTCAACAATTATCAATAATAATCGAATTGTTACAAATATTCGTTTCGAGTCTTCCGAGCCCTTTCTAAATGCAGATATCTATGTCCCTAATGTAGGAAATGCTGAAGCATCGAAATTAGCTGCCCAAAGTCAAGCTAGTCAAATGCAACAAATGCAATCAGCTGTTCAATTATTAGCCCGGGGAGTTTTAACACGTCAGCAAGATAATCTTAGAACACAAATGTCTCAACAACAACCATGGACGAATCAACCCGTTAGCAAACATCCAGGTATGAAACAATAAATATTTTACTTAATATTGTCAACAATAAGTTCAATAGTGGATTTTGCACGTCGTTAATTATTATAAATGCAAATATTATTCCAACAGGCCGACCAATTGTTAAAGGCGGTGCTGCAAATCAATTTCAATATGGTGGCGTTGGGTCAGTGAATTTTCCACAACAGCCACAGCAACCACCACAACCACCAGTTCCACGTCCAGCGCCAAACGTTTTTGGCAATACTGCCCGCTCGAAACATACTATGTCAACGGCCCTTCCACATCCGAATGCCCCTCAATACAATATGACCCCAAACTCCGTATTAAGCCAAAGATCAGAACCTATAAACAATCAGATCAAGGCCCAGCAGGTGCAATCACATCTTGCTAACATGCAACAGCAGCAGCATCAACGCAATTCACTTGTTCTGAATCAAAATTTCAATTCTAATCGAGGAGGTAAATTTTTATCTTCCTCATATTTATAATTAATATTTGATTTCTTGAACCAATATCCAGCATTTATCCTCACCAAACCTCATTTCCAGATTCCTTGACACCTCCAAAGCCAATTGCATGCATTGGTCAGGATATGAATTAATTCTTTAAAGAGTTCACCAACCATATGTTGAAGTAATAATGGATCGATATGCTTTCCTAATTTATGACGTGTTATTGTGTTTACTTTTGATGCAGATATGTTCCAAACTCTAGATTGTTTAGATGGCCGAATGATGCGACCACAACAGTCATTAATTAATATTCAAATGGGTCGGCAAAATTCACCAGGAAGCAATGGGGGAAGTTTATCACCTACCTCAAACCAATTGGCACGATGGTTCAGTCCAGAATTGCTTGCAAAAGCACGAGCAGGAAAACTCCCTGAACTAGGACAGTCCAATGTTTTGTCTTTGGAAGAATTAGAGAGACTTCAGCAAGCTTCGACTGCAGTTCACGATTAATCTGTTTGAATTTATTATGACGATGGGTCAATAATGGTATTTCGAGACGAAGCTCAACGGAATTGTCAGAAGATTGGCAAGTCATTGTACATGAACAAATTGAGAGAAAGTAAAAATCGAAGTGCGTCAAGCACGGCGAAGAATATAAATCAAACACATTAAGAATGCAGTACAATATGCGAATTGGAAAAAAACAAAACTCTATCATTTTATACTACGAGTCGTGAGTGAGTGTATTATCATTCACCATGAATTTCATGAAAACATTATTCTAGACTGTATTGATGAGAAGACTATCAAATGATGTTTTGTCTTTGGCATAGGCCAAAAAGCAAAAAACGGAAAAAATTATGCCATACGTTATTTTGAAGTTGGAAACAGAACATGATTGCGATATATCTTCAAAGGATTAAACATCACAATCCAAAGAAATAAATGAATGAATGAGATGGAAAAAATACGAAACCATGGCCACACGGATATTCTCGTCGACATGAAGGCCAACATGAACTGCGAGGGTGTAACAAGGAGAGAAAGAGAACTGGGCGCTATCTGAGTCACATGCATATACATATAAATAATGAGTAATATATACTTATTAGAAGTACGTGGATTACAAGTGTCGTTATTGCGATTGATGAAGGAGACGGAAGAAAAAATACGGACAGTGGGGTGGCATAACGGACTTAAACATCGATGTTTAGATGTTGAAATTCGCTCATAAAAAGTAATGAAATGTAGAAGAAAGCGAAGAATGAAATGAATAAGGACATAGGACATGAAACAGACAGAAACATTCCATTGGCCATATATGAACTAAAACAAGAGTAAAGAAATATACATATTTACGTATTCGGAACAATTAATTCCACACATTTAATGATATTTTGTCATCATTATCATTTATCGATTCGTTTTTCTATTTCATTTCTTCTATTTTATTTATTAATTCTTTTTTCCAATTGGTTTACTGTTACCAAACGAACGATAATGAAGTGTAGTTTTACGTTACAATATTTTTCCATAACTCGTTATACTTGTGAATCGTGAATAATGAATTGTGTCAACTAATGTAATCACAACGTTTTTTTCCTCTTTTTTTTCACGTTATGAGCACAATGATAACTCCTTGTTCTGTAGATTTAAACTAAGAAAAAAAACTTTTTGAGAAAAGCCTTGGATTATTATTGCCGAATATTTCATCAACTTCATTATCTATAGTGAATGCTTTAGGTTCTTAAAGATTTCGACTGATGTTAGAGAGAACCCATCAATAAAGAGAGAACAAACAAACAACAAGGCATAGAGAGTTATTACTTAAGTAGACGTAAAAATACTCAGATATTGAACAAGTTCACTGTCTAGCAAAATTTTTTCATCGCATAAGAGAAATAAAAAATAAAATCCGATGGACAACTATGCTCTGTCATTGAATTCTGTTTCGTTTTATATCTAATAATGTCATCAAAAAAATGTCCGAGTTGTGGTTAAGAATAAGAATTGGTTGCAAATTTGTTGCTCTTTTTTATGTGTTCGGCATATTAAGTTGTACAGCTGGAAGATTTATATACATATATATGTTTCCATTGATGAACAGAATAAATTTTCACGAGTGAAATTTATCATGGAAGCCTTGTGGAGCAATTACGTTCAAACACAAATGACAAGAACAAAATATTGGTTTTCAAGATTTTTGGTCTCGGCGATTGATTCGTTACATTGGATAGTATGTACAATAGATAGTACAATAACGATACGAAGCTAACCAATGACATGGCCATTTATTATTTATATAATGAATACAAAGATATGGTCCTCACCAATATCTTCAATTCTAATTTTCATTTATTCATAATTTATCTTAAAAATGGCAGCAACTTAAAAGTTTCTACCACCACACCTGAACTATGAAATTATTTCGAAGTTTTCTTTAAATGAAAAAAGAAAAATAAATAAATAAAAAATGATATTCATATCATATGCGAACACACAAACAAAAAATACACGGCATTGGTTTTCGTTTTATAGAGATTATTTATTTAAGTTTTGCGTCAATTAATAAAACACCAAGTCATTAACTTTTTTTTTCTTTTTTATTATGTCCAATACTATCAGTTGGCTTTGAGATTGAAGTTGTGTGCTAAATGATTGAACATGATAAGTCCTTTTAATCTACAGATTTTTTTGTAAATAGTTCGATTCGTATAATGATAAATAAATAAACAATAAATAAAGTGTCATTCGAGTAAATATGGCCAAATCATCGGTGACTGTACAGTGGCTCATTTTGTAAATAAAATTATCAAACAATATGTGAAAAAAAAAATTCGAAAATCTTATTAAGGGAAATCAAATAAAAGGTGAGAACCACTGTATTCTTAATTTTGTTTCGTAAACTTCTGAAGGGTCCTGCTGGAGGCGCTGTTTCCCTAATGTGTTTTTCCTATAGAGAATCAAGAATTTATATCTAAAATTTCTATCGTTCTTTTACATTCTGTTGCGACATGCGCCATATTGATACATTACACAGGACCACGATGCCCTCATCCAAGACGTAGTTTGATTGGTCGTCGCCAAGTAATACAACGGGATATACCAATCACTGTAGTATTAAAAAGAATTCAAGCTCAAGTGTCTTCGAACCGGCTGGATTTCAAGTAAATTATCACCGTGGGGCGGACTTCACTATACAATATATATCACATTGGAATAGGTAATTTTAAGATTTACAAGTGGCCCTTATCTAATAATATCAGTTTACCATCACAAGAGATTAATTGTTGTTGGGCGCCACTGTCGATCATGCATGTCAAAAAGAGGGATGCAAAACAGGATATTGTTATGTGTATGGAAATACAGAGGGGTGATGGGTCAATAATATTTTTACATATAGGGTCAGCATCATATTAGTAATATAATAAGAAGTGATTAATTCTGTGTTGTATTCATCGCGAGAAATGTAAAAAGATACAATAACACTACATCAGAATTCGCCATGGTCATTATTCATATTTACCTACTATTTTCAGCACAGAATTGCGATAGTATGGTTGTGAACATGTGAGGGTACGGCGTAAAGCAAGCAGATTGGCTGGTCACCATGAATTATATGAAGTCACATAATTTAGAGCTGGAGATATTAAAGTTTAAAATATCTCGATTATACAAATTACCATTGAATTTATACTTTCAGCATTAAGCGAACAATAACTTTGAGGAGTTGGTAACGACTTTACACTGTGATAATATATTGATGATAATACAATAATATAGATGAAACGGTACTCATTGCGACAATGAAAAAGTGCCATTCGTTATTGAGGTGCTAGCTGGTATTAGCACATATGTGCTTGAATGTTTACATACAATATTCCATTCGCTGTGGATTGATGTTTAGTTTTAAATTTAATATTTGAAAAATTGTTAATAGTGATCGAAAAATTCCTCCTCCTTGGAGACGTTGCTCTAACTATCCCCCTCAAGCCGAACAAATAATTGCTCAGATTATATTTATTTCTATATTGATATCACAAAATTAAATATAATTGTTAAACTCCAGGCATTTCCTCACGGCAATTGTCAGTTAATTCCCAATTCCTGAAACCTACATGCGTTTTGTTTTCATTTGCTGCTAACTTTCATCTTCTAATTTTTTTTGTGAATACAGAATACAAGTTTATGTGTGATGTCTGGACTCCTATAAAAATTTCGTGGACTGTTTTCGAGACAACTGACCATGAAGTAAAGAAAGTAAGATCACGTGAACCTTGGCGATTATTGTTATTTTGTCAGCGGTTCATTTAGGTGATTGCAGTATGTGAAGAATGGATGGAGAATCTTGTGAAAAATCGCATATCATGTGTGAGAACAAAAACAAATAAAACTCTTCTCTTATTTTGATTAATTTTATTAAATGAATCAAGTACAACTTGAACAAGTACAATAGAAAATATAATAATAAAGGATGAGAACCACTGTATCCTTGATTTTCATATTCTGTGAACTTCTCGTGAATTCCGCTGCGGGCGCTATGTACCTGATATGTTCTTTCATGGTCCGCTACGACGAGCGCCACATTAGGACATTCGTAAAAATGGCGATATGGGAGGCAGAACGTGCACATCGTTGTTCTCAGCAAGGTATTATGTATTCCAAACTTTTACAACGTGTCAACGTAAGTTACTCTGTCAGGTAAATTATCATCGGGGAATGGACTTCACTATACATCACATTGGAATATCTAACTCACACACCTATAAGTGGCCAACTCTGACGACACCTGAGATCCGGCGATATGCATCCAGATATTCTTCGTTTCAAGATCATCAAAACCTGCGTGAAAACCACGTCGTCCTCCGGATTGTATAAATACTACTACTACTATTGTTGCTGCATATCTCGCCACAAAACCGTAATAATTTATCATGTTTAATGGTAACATTTTATCCTCAAAAATAAAATCTCATTCATAAACTAACATTATATACGATAAACAATGACTTTTTACCGTATAATTGTATATAATATTGTGATCGATTTTCTTGTTATGAAGAAAATAAGTGAGAAGGCAAAATAAAAAAAACAAGTTGAAGTGCGACACTTGGGAGACGAAACAAGTAATAGTCGTCCGATTCGTCATTTCTTTCATTTTTTTTCTTTTTTTTTTTCTTCTAAACAAATGAGAGGTCGCTATATACGCAACATGAGAACGCCTAGTTTGCCATAGCTCATTCCCAGTCCTACAACACTATGAACGCGGAAACGAATTTAGTTTTGTTGTGAAATAAAATTTTTAATGATTGCTTAGATAAAATGATATAATGTAATGAGAAAAAAAATGAAATGACAAATTCGCGGTACTGTGCTGAGTATGACGGAAGGTCATATAGTATGGTAAGTAATCTCATTAAAGATGGATGGGTGAGATAGGTAAATAACTAAAATCTACGTGTGCTCGGGTAGGGGAAAAAACGTGACTGATTTCGTCTTGGTCTATTGGATATAGTCAAGATAGAAATTCGTTTCACCAAATCAACTCATTAAAATACATATAGGAACAGTTGTGAGTGGATTATAATGATCATTGGCTTTTCGGGCTTGCAATTTTGAACGCAATTGTGACCTATAGAATGCCTGTTGGTTCTTCGTCAATACATATGCGTTCGAGGATTTTTTTTTTTTCCCCGGACGACGCCATATCAACTGATGCAGTACGTGTGGACATCCCAAAATCGATCATTGTGTAGCATAGTCATTTCCGTAGCTTAGTAGCAGCAATAAGCTACAGCTTATTGTAACTTGGCAGTTATTAAGTCATTCTGCGCATATATGGAAATGATAAATTCAGTGATTGTGATGGATATTTGAAGTTTACCATGTATACTGATATATTACATCATACTGAAGATATATAATATATAAAAAAAAAACGACTTTACATTTTTGCCAATCATTTTGTTTTTTCTTGATATTAAATTGTTCCTATGAACAGAAGTGATATGGATTTGTCGTATATGAGAGTTTATTGTTTCGCAAGACCGCTCGTGGCTCGTCACCGTACCACATTATGTGACGACATTATGTGGCCATTTGCTTGTCGATAATTAGTCCCATGCAACGATCAACAGTAGTGTGTGATGATATTGGTGGAAACATAAATAGATATGGAGTTATTCCCATTTTGCTCTCAGGGCACAAGATGTCCTGCGTTACTTAAATTTTTTGGATCCAAGAGAAAGATGGAAAAATACTAGTCTCACTGTATCTAAAATCGTGTGCACTCCCACTGCCAATTGTTGGGAGGCAACATCATCAGCTATTTTACCTGTTTGCTGACGCGGAATAAAAAAAGATGGAGATATATTGCTTGAATGAATTGTAGAGAACACTGTTCAAGCTGTTGTAAATAAAAGAACTTCTGCAAAAGTTGTGTGAAACAATGGAATTCAAAGACACAGTGTGTGCAAATAAATAAGCGCCCATAGAGTGATTTCCTTCTCCGATATCCAATTATTCATATTACTATGTGCATCGGAGACGATGAATATTTTGTCATGAAAAAAGGATGACAGTACTTCGTTTGGTAAGGGAACAAGTCCTTATGTAATGAAGTTGTGAACTTATAGAAGAAATGTTTTGGTAGAAAATACTTTGAGAGCAGAAAATGTGGAGGAAAAGAAATAAATATTATTTGCATTTTCGCGTGTGCGATATGATCCTAAGTTGAGTAATTATCAGCTGAACAATACGTTCATTGCAATCGAAGAAGTAGGAAACGTTTTCTGTTGCTGCAATGAATAAGTATATTAAGAATGATTAGTGAATGTACTAGAATTATCTCTAGGACTCCGTCCCAACTGAATGTCTATTCAAGATATGATTGTACCCGACAATCTTATCAATGGTAAATCAACAAGACCATGTTCTGTGTATAGTAGCGCTAGCTCGGCTGTAACAAAAGATTTTTCTTAGATACATGGTAGCGGTCTCTAACATATTATGTGTGACGTGGCAAGCAATTCCTATAACATAATCACATTCACGCGAGTTTACATTTTGGACCAGGTACAAGCACCATTTTATTGTTACACGATCCATCCTCAAACTTTTGGAATGATGCATGTTTGTGTTGCATCTCAAAATGGCGTCCACGTCGGCCATTTAATGAAATTTCCTCGTACATTATCCAGTATGTCAAATGGCAATTCAAAATTGCCGATGAAAGTTAGGATATATTGAAGTACATCAATGAATCCCCTCTCAAAATTATATAACTAATTGTGCCTATAAACAACACCCGAATTGTTCCATAAGAGTTTTTTTAACATATCGTCAGAGATGGTCAATTGTTCTTTGGCGCCACAATCGCCCTTGGATTCCGGAAGAGGGAGTATGCACAGGATATCGTTATGTGTGGAACGTGGAGGGTCAGTAACGTTCTTATTTCCAGTAGTCCGCATTATATGAGTAGCACAAGAAGTGAGTTTGATCCGGTATATTGTTAATTGTCATTAAATTAAAAGAGAAACATATCAACATATCACAATTTAAAATAGAATCTAGGGTGAGTCGCATTTATCCATCATCCCTTCCACAAGACAATCATTTTTCCGATAGTATAAATGTGAGGGATACCGTGTGAAGCGAGTTGAGCAACATAGGCATCATAAAACGAACTAGCAGCAGCGAGACCTACCGTTGGTAGGGCGTAGCTTAGGATTCGCCATCTGCTTTCAAGCTAAAAACCACCGTACCCATTAGTGTGTGATGGTGGGGCAAAGACGGTTGGGTTTCGGGTTGTTTCTCCATCCTTCTTAGAACTAAGAGAAGCTGTGACGAGTATGTCGCAACAGCCTATGTATCAGGCAATACGTCTTTATTCTATGTACGATCCAGACTTTTTTTTTTTTTTTTCATCAGTATTTCCCGTGTACATTGTTTATAGTGAGTGTATTCAGCTTTGTACGAATGCAACATGCTAAGAAATATGCATCCACGTGCTCGCGGAAACGTGGACTTTTCTTGGAAATGCATTTGGGAGAACGGCGATTTTATTCATTTATTTTTGCGTCGTAACTAAGGTTAGGCTTTTTTTAATACATGATTATTGAAAACATGTGAGCATCACTGTGTGTCATTTTTGTTTGTTTTGTATTATTTTTTTTCAGCTGATAGAATTTTTTGTTTTATCATTTTTTCATTTTTAATTGAACAGTGATGAATGTATGGAAAATTATTGAATAAAGAATTTGAATTCTGTTGGAATTTACTTGAGTTTTTCCGAGCGGGTAACAAGTCAATATGCAATTTTATTGGCATGAAAAACATCGAATGAAAATTTGAAGTCACCAGATCAGACATCTATTGAGGTGCCGTCCGGTATTGGCACATGCGCGCACGATTATTATATATATATAAATATTCATATATGAAGTTTAAGATTATATATATGCCGAATATATTTATTGTTCCACGCAGTTCAACATGTGTGACGACGTGAATATAGGAAAAACTTCGACTATCTATGATATTATGGAAATGTAGATGAAATGGTTCGAGATTGAAATATTGAAACGTCTGCTGATGACTACTATTGAAAAATGAAATTCATGAAACAAAGGGGGAATGTCAATTTCGCAATTTTTAGCAGTTGGTGGGGGACCTTACATAGAATTTGAGTGATAATCGCGTGTTCGTTCATGTGCGTCTAACTTGGAATTAAAACATAACAGAAGTGGTTCAGATTTTTGAGCTATCGCACCAATAGTGTTGATTGCCAATGATATCAGCGATATACATAATTAATTCGCTTCCATTAGTCACAAAATCAGTTAACTTTTGACTATCCAATGAATGCGAAATTTTTGTATTTTATTAGGGGTAAATTCACTAAAATTTTATGCGGGCAATTATTTTTCGGCGCAGGTGAAATCACAAGTAACAATAACGATGGACGAATACGAGATAAAATTCGTGGAGATGCAAAAATACATACCATTCCTGGAGAAGATGATCGAGAGACTCCAAAATGTGACAGATAGGTCACGGGAAGATCAATTGAAGAAAATGCAGCAGTTGCATGGAATTCTCACGAGCAGTAGGAGACAGTACGTTCGCGGTATCAATCTACTACCATTGCTCTAATGATATTCATCTTCATCATATTAACTGAAATTGATGGATTAATTGATGTACAAAACTAATGTGAATGCAGAACGTATGCAGATGACGGAAACATCGGATAGATTGCACTTGTAGCGAAGAATCAATTAGATGGATCATATCTGATGTATTCCGTGCATAAAACATACTTCTGCTCTAGGGAAAGTTGACTTGATATCGGGAAATAAATTATAAATGCTGAACTCAAAGTATTTTCTCGCCGCAAATATCTGCCGCTTTCATGATTTTTGAAACCTGCATACGTTTTGTTTTGTTTGCTTTAGTTTGCACAATACCATCTTCCATCTTATTCGTTATATATCATTTATACAATTCTAATAATTTAATTTTCTCTTTTAGCAGATTGAAGATAGAAGTTTTACAGAAGTGCGAAGTTGTACTACAAAAACTGTACAAAAGAATGGGAAAGGTAGATATCTAGCCGCCAATCTCGTAGTAAAATGCACTATTCGTAAGCAAAGTTTATAGAGCATCGTTCCGAGTTAGTGTATCTGTTGCTATCACCTAACAAACATTACGTGTTTCCAACAGATATGATTCGTTATGATGTTCTAAATACACTTCAAATGGCATCGTTCGCGTATTTCACATTATCCTTTTACGAGCGCGATTCATATTGATGTTAACTACACTTATGCGATTTCTTTTGTGTAAAGCTTGACCGTAATTATTATCTGGTCGCTACACCCAATTTGTAATATTCCTCGACGTTATCTTCTCTATCACGCTTATATAACTGATATTGAGTATAGTTTTGTGACAATATTCCTAATTCATGACAAGTTTCAGAGGACGAGTGCTGGTTTAAATGCTGCTGTTCGAGAAACCGAGGGACGTTCTGGCACATCAAAGTAAGTTTTTGTTTATTGATATAAATAACTAGATATATTTGTATGATGGGAGTATATGTTCGAACATGATAGAAAACGTTTCTGGCCTATTGGATGCATGTGAAAAATGAAATTTTCAGTGCGTCTGTATCAACCAGCCATAAAACATCAGAACTATCAAACGAATCTCGAAAGGTAATGTCTTCAAAGAAAATGGATGAAACTCCAGCAAGTCCTAGTCCACCGGCTAGTCCGGATATCACGAACAAGTCCACTCTAACTAGTCCCATTATGATTCCCACTGAGCGGACGCATGATTATATCAACGATAAGACGGATAGTAAACCGGCAAGTCCTGATGCGAGTGAAACAGTGGCTACGAAAGAACCAATTATCATCCCTACCGAAAGGAAAGATGAGTGGTCGGAGCATTTACAACAAAATGCAATTCCCCATAGTCCGTCCAAAACTGGAAGTTATGGATCGCATAAAACAACTGACACGAGATCGCATCAAAGATTAATATCATCAGGGACAAGTTCTTCATCTAGTTCTAGACGATTTTCATCAGCCGAACGGACTCGTGGTGAGATGACTTGTTTAGACGATTCGCCGGATGTGATTCAAATAGATAGTCCTAAACCAAATAGACTTACATCTCCCGAATCCCGTCACACGTCGAAAAAGAATCCAACATCACTGTTAGCATCACCACCTCCAGAGTTAAATGCCCCACCGCTTTCTATGGAAGATCTAGCCGAACTTCTAGATGAGAATATAATAGAGTCCAATAAAACTTCTTCATCACACGGGGAGGAAGACAGTCGCAGTCGATCAGTAAAAGAGAAATTGTCGGAAGAAGCTAAAAAGTCAGGGAGTGAAAAAAAATCGAATAAGAATTCTGTGAGTGATTATACGAACCCTGATACGGACAGTGAAAGGCGATGGGAGGAGGTTGATAAGCATATTGTTAAATTAACAACGCGCAAGAGTTTACCATCGGCGGGAACGACGACCGCATCGGCCCCCAGAACCGAAGCACCAAAGTCTGACTCAAAGTCATCATTGTTATCATCATCATTATCGTCTAATCATTCATCAAAACCTAAATCTGGGGACAGTAGGAATGTACCAGTGTCTCCATCTACCAAAAGCTGTGAGCGTAACGCTGAACCGCGTTATACTGATAATTATGAACGTTATCCGCGTCATTCTCGGGAACCTCATAGCGAAACCCATAGTATTCCAATGCCTGACATGAATGTAATAAAAAGTGCCTTTTCTAGTCTTTCTGAAGGCGATATCGCCAATCTTGTGCAGACGAACCTTCAGATACAGACAAATAATTTCCTACATACGGATGATAGAAATCCGGCGTTTCAACGACGCCCGACCACTGATCAGCATCAACAGAGATCTGGACCGTCTGGTCATATTGGACCTCCTGAGCCCGAATTTCGACGAGAAAACTCAGAATTCTACGATATGCATCAACAAGCACCGATGCATCATCAATCTGGACCAGCCGGATACCCGGCGACTGCTCAATGGATACCAAATCCAAATATGCGCGGTCACATGCACGGGCCTGAATTGTCCCCCCGACAGTATCCGCACCCGAACAATATTCCACATCAAGATATGTGGAACATGGCTCCGAATCCCGTTCCGCTAGACAGTCATCCTCAACACCACATTCCAAATCAATTCGGACCAGTTTCAAATCGCGCTATGAGGTCTTTAATGAGTCCTCAAACGGAAAGGCCTTACGCCGAAGACCGTCCTTTATCTCCACCACCACCGCCTCCCCCTGCATTAATTCCATCACTTATGGCCTCACCTACATTTCCCAATCCTCAGTATCGCGGATTCCCAACAGAAAATCGGCCATTTGAGCAGCCATTCGAACGAACGGGTGAGTTTCAACATGGGCAACCTAGACAACAATGGGAGCATCAGCAAAACAGAGGTATTGATCCGACTTTTGACCGATCTGGTGAATATCCTCATATTCCGCCAAGGCAGCCGCAATGGGAGTCATTACCTAATCGACCTAGTGAAGTACCTTACGATCGTCCCGCCGAATTTTCGCAATCGGAGTATCCTCCACGGCCGGCTCAATGGGAACATGAGCCTAACTATCACGACAGTTCTCGGGCAAGAGGAATGAATGACAACTGTTATAGTCGGACATCGAATGTTGAACCTCCGATATGGGGTCGCAACAGTAGTGGTGGTTGTGGACCTGAAGGACCAAATAGGAATAACGAGCGGGTCCGTGGAAATGAACGTTTCTCTAATGACAGAAACAGACCCAGTGAACCGATGCATAATAATTTCTCTCGATCGCGGCCAAGCGAATGGGATCGTTCACCGCAAAGCGAAACTTCAAATCGTTATAGAGACCGAGATCCGCGATGCCGTACTGAGGCCAGCACCATTCAATCAACCAATGCCCCAAGTGCCTCTATTCCCAGAAGAGATCCGAGATTGTCGAAAGACACCACCCCTCCGCAGCCGCCTGTAATAACCAAACCCAAGGAAACGACAACGACTGCTCCGGTAACGAAGCCAAAAGACCCGCCGCCTATTAGTAAACGAGACCCTCGACGGAAAAGCGTTGATATCAAGGATTCACATAAATCAAAGAGTTCCGCAAAATCATCACATAGGAGCAGAAGCAGAAGTATTGATAGGTCTAAAGAGTCATCGAAGCATAGTACTGGGAAAACGAAAAAAGATTCTGTAGATCATAAATCGGGTACTGAAAAGCCGGCTAAAGATGTTGAAACAATGCAGTCACCATTAGAAAGTTTATATGGTGTGATAGATACAACAGCAAAGACTGGAAAAGGCTATGGGTTACAGAAATTCAAAATTCCAAAGATCCGACGATCGGAACCTATAGTACCACGTCCACCTACTCCGCCAAAACCAAGTAGACATGCAGTAGAAGAGGAGTGGGCCGCGGAGCCAGCATTGCCGTCAGTAACTTCGGAAACCGATTCGTCTGATAAGAGTAAGAATAATAATGATGAAAAGAAAGCGGAGGTAACGAGTACGACGGAAGAAATTACAGATCCGCCGATTCCAGTGAGCTCTACAGAAGAAAACCACAATGCCAAAGGTTCTGAAGTTGTTACAACGCGTAAAGAACTGCCTACACGATCCGTCGAAAATAAGAAAAGTGATGATAAAGTTGATGATACCACAACCACAGTTGATACATCAACTCATACGAAAATTTCTGAGACTGGGATTGATGCTGCACAAGAAACACAGTTGAAAGACTCTGTTACACAGGAATTGATTGAAGCATTAATCAGGAAATCATTGGAGTCAGGTGAAGCTAAAAAACTTTTTGAGCAAGCCAAACTGTTACAGCGACTGGTCGATCCGAAGAAATATAAAAAAATAGAAAAAATAATTAATGGGGATTCGGACAGTGGTAGTTCTGATAAAGAAAGTTCAACAATTAAGAAAATTGTGTCGAAGAAAAAGCGACGTGTAATTGTCTCAGATAGCTCAGAAGAAGAATGTCTTGCCAATAGGCTTGGTATTACAAAGAAAAAGACTAGGAGGCGAACAGCAGTAACCAAAAGTATCATACGTGAAGATGAAGAAGTTGATATTGAGAAAACCGAGCACGATCAGACAGACAACATTGCAGAAGACGAAAAAACGAATGAGGTTGATAATACACTGCCGAAGAAACAGAAGAGAACGAGGAAAGTGAAGACGAAAAAAGCACCAGAAATAGTTATTGAAGAACAGGAAGAGCCAAAAGAAGCACCGACAAAGCCACCAGGGAGGGCAGCGAAAAAGCGTCGTAACTCTCTAGAAATGTTACAGGAGGACATTAGAGAAATGTTCATCAGTGAAGGTGTTGTAACTGCTACTGGTCATCGTATGTGCAGGGTAATGAAAGAAGCCGAAGGTAATTTATCGTCAATTAGTGGTGATGGAAAAGCTGATACAGGTTCAATTTACGTTTCGAGTTCGCCAGAACGACACAATGATATGCAAACCGATGAAGAAGAAGCAAGCCCAAAGGTCAGTGCACGCAGTAGAGCGAGAACAACAAAAAATTCTGATGTCGAAGAGTCGACCAAATCTAAATTAAGATCTAAAAAAGGACGAAGACGCGCAACCAAAATTTCCAAGGAAGTTATATTGACTTCTGATAGCGAAACGGAGCGAACATCCACTCACGATGGACCTGCGGCCGATAGTGATACATCTGTAGCAACCGTGAAGAATAGCGTCATGAACCAATCAACGAGTTCAATACCTGACGCTACAGATGAATTTGGACCGGTATTGAGAAGGAGTGAAAGAGTGGCGATGAAAGAACCACGAGTACTAATTGAAAAAGCTGATTTATCAAAACTTGATTCATCGAAAATAATGTTTGACACTTCATCCGATGAAAGCTTTGGAATTGATGTATCCGAACTGACTGCGGCAGTTGACATTTCACTCCATTCCGAGCGTCAATCAGCTGATGATGGCAGTAGTTCCATCTCTGGTTCACTAAAGAAAATTCCAGATAAAGCAATGAGATCACGAAAAAAGAATTCAAATGAGTCGATTGATGGTAAATCTGATACGCCAGTAGCATTCGACGACGATATAAGTATGACGTCCGACATTTCGACACTGAGTGGCATTGTATCCAGCGTAACTAAAAAAATTACAAGTTCTCCCCCTCGTGTGGACACTAACAAAGAATTACTTGTGGATATACTTGGTAATCTATCCGAAGATAAGATCAAGAATACGATTGATGCAAATTTAGACAAACATAGTGATATAGAAGTGGATGAGGAGAAAGATGTTTCACCTATGGATGATAATAAGAAACCGCAATCGAAAGTTAAAAAGAAGCGATGTAGATGGCAGATGGGCTTCGTACCAAAGTGTAAAAAGAAAAAATCTGGAAATAATAGTTCGGTTACGGATACAATAGTTGCGATGTCGGATAAGAATACCGTAAGCCCATTAACTGAGGGAAATGAAGTAGAGGGCGTCTCGGCGGTGTCCGCAATTGATACGTTTGATTTCAATTCCAATAGGAAAGAAAATGAAAAATCTGACGCGGAAAAGTTAAATTGTTCATCCGAAGTTGTTGACAACGATTCTACAAAAATGAACGACGAAAAACAATCTCCTGTATCACAAGCAAAAACTGAGAAGAACGTAGCTGAAGTATATGAAACTTTGGATCTGAATGAAGTGATGGAGTACGCATGGACTGGTCAAGAACGTTACAAATGTCTTCTCTGTCAATTTAGTGGTAAAAATATTGTCCACCATTATAAAATTAATCATCCCGGTCAAGAAATAATGATCTCACGATTAACTCTGTTGGACGCGAGACGAGCAATTGACGAAGCTAAAGATGAGACATTCATCAAATTATCCAAAAAAGTTAATAGTGGGCCACGTCGAAAGTTCAGTTGTCGATTCTGCGTATTCACGAATGAAGGAGTGAAGAAACCGGCTATGGAAAGTTTTTACGAACACTGCACTACTCACACAGGTGAATACAGATTCAGTTGTAAAAACTGTGGTTATCAAACAATTTCCAGGGCATCGATGAAGCCGCATTACTACAAAGTTTGTCGTAAAAAATCTGAAAGTTTTGCAGTTGCCATTACTGAAGATCCAATTCCTCTTGACCAATATATTGTTGGTTATCTATGTTCTGTTTGTAATTATATCCAACTGAAAGAGTGCAATGTTAGGACACACGTGGAAACAGTACACAAAAATGTGTCAGACGTAGAAGTTATAAGAATCAATATGTCTGGTTATTTCGATGTTAAGGACAATGAAGAACTAAATCATCCATTTGATGAGGCCATTTCACTCAAGACAGAATCTGATATGAGTTTTGATAAACAATCAGGGAAGAATCCGAGAATGGATGGTATGGAAAAGGATGAAGATAATTCCGATGTGGAAATATTGGACAAAAGTACTGATGAAATTCCGGAAGTGACTTCAAAACCTACCGAAACATCATCTAAAGCAACGCAAGATGATACTGATAATCCACCTTCGAACAAACTCAATGCATTTGTTTGTCCACCAGACTTAGAAGATAAAGAAGTGGAAATAGAATTAGAACGAAAGAAAAAAATGCAAGATATTTTAAATAATATGGGCAGAAATTTCCAAAAACCTTTATCTGATGGAGGTTTGTCTATCATTGATAAATTGAAGAATAAGATGACGACAAATATAAATAATTTGGAAACCGCTCGAATGGAAATTTATGATGATGAAGGTGCGTTAGTTCTCCAAGATAGTAGCGAAACCGCTGAGTTACTAGTTGATGAATTGAATCAGTCAACTGATAATCCCGAAGAACACAAAGAGGCTCCAAAATCTGCATCAACTAAACGAAATTCTACGTTGACGTCAGTAAATGTAGCCGATGAACTCGAAGGAAAAATTCCAGAAGAAGGGCACGAAAATATAGACAAGATTGAAAAGAAAATGAAGGATCCATTGACATCACTCCATAATGATGAGCAGAAAGATGATGATAGTGAGCACGAGGGCAGCGACAATGAACGAATAACCGAAGTAAGCCGGTCTTATGAGTCTGACACCAGCGAAGAAATGTCCGACGCTGAATTACCAACAGATGTCCATTCATTACTTGAAGCTGCTGGAACGATAAATACTTCGACAACAAATGTACCGATGATGACAACTATACAAAGATTGGCAGCGCAGTTGCAAAGCGCGAAAAATTTCGGTGCTGTAAATAACGACAATATTGGTGAAGAGAAAAATCAAGATGATCAGAAAACTCTAGATGATGAAGTGTCACCGGATGATGCTGTTGATTCCCCAATTGAGGTAACAAATTCTAATTCCGTCGATTCTAGAAATGTACCATCAACATCTGTGAACTCACTTCTAGAAAAAACACAAGCCGAAGATTGTCGCAAAAACTTCATCCGCTTGCGACGACTCAGCGGCGATAAACTTTCAAATCAAGAACCTAGCTCAGTGTCGCGGTCGCCAAGTCCCGCAGATCCTTCTCCCAGTACAGATGAAAATTCGTCAGAGTTATTATCCACTGAAGTGCTGCCGGCCAGTATAGAAGACGAATGTTCTTTCTTGAAAATTGAGAATGTCGTCAGCCTCGCACCAACTGTAACAAATACGGGTGATGCAAGTCCATCGGGAAGCAACATGCGAACAACTGTAACAACGCCAACCGGAAAGACTATCGTGTCTGTGTTAAAAAAACTTCGGCCAGTGGGTTCCTTTGAAGGTTTACTTGGACGTTTGCCACCTATAGCACCGGCACCACCGAAATGTTACAAATTATCAAACATTCCTACAAACAAAAATCTAAAAATCGTCAAAATCCTCAATTCTGGAAAGCCTATTCGTGAATTGACATCGTTAAAGCAAAGAGATTCTGGACAAATTTCTGCCGCACCAAAATTGAAAACTGTTGACGCTTACAATAATATGTTGTCAGCTTCGAAACTTCGTCATTTGTATAAATGTATGGCACGATCATGTGAGTTTTCGAGTGATTCAGTTGACGCATTTGGAAGACATTACCAATATCACGTTAATACAGTAGATAGAACTACCGCGAGTCCACCTTTTGATTTCGAGAAATGCGCTTATTGCAGCGATTCGTTATCAACGTGGGAAGAGATGCGATCCCATTTCAAAGTGAAACATACATTTTGTTCGTTCCAGTGTAGTTATTGCTTCTATCGTGCTTTCACTCAGAGTTACGTCGAACTACACCAAAGCTCATCGCACCCAGGTAAACCAACATCAGTTATCCTCGGCATGAAAGATTATCATCCATCGGAAATGATTGATAAACGTGAACATGTTATTCCAATCGTTTGCAAACACGAGTGCAATAAAATATTTTATGTTCCCGAGGCGTTTGTCGCACATTTGAGATCGAAACACGGTCCAACATTATCGATATTCAAGTGCCACATATGTGCAACGACAACTTTGAAAGCTGAACAATTGATCTCACATTACAAATTGCATGGCATTTACAAATATCAGTGTTTGTATTGTCTTTTTGGCGCTGATGGACCTATGGAATTGCATCATCATTTGAGTTTAATGCATTGTAATCGTCCACCGAAAATTCTGGAACGATCTCTACCACCTGAACCTGTTCGGGACAAGGATGTCTTATTACAATTGATTATCCGTAATTTAGACGCCACATTTAAATGTTCCGAACTCAAAATCATTTCTGACTCCACAAATCCGGATAATGCTTCTAAGCTTTCGTCGAAACGACGGAAACGAAGTGGGCCAAATTCAAATCCTGGTGAAATAGTACTTGCTGGCAATGGAAAGTCCATTAAAATTCTACCGGGACCAGTAAAATTGGTTGGTCATGAAGTGATTGATTTGCTCGAGTCTGGTGATAAATCATCGAGTCCACAGGGTAACAATATATTCATCAATCTGGCTGATACATTGAGAGCAGCAGGTTCTTTCAACGACAATAAAAAACTGGCAGTGGTGAAAATCGATGGTAAATCAGCAGCCGAAACCCTGTCAAAACCATCTATCACTGTTAGGTTAAGTGAGACTGATGGCGATCGAAATTTAATGGATGAATATAATTCACCAGCTGATGAATTGACGGAACAATTAGTTCATCACGAACTTGAGCTCGAGTTAAGATATGCGAGTGAACAATTAAAATCTAAAATTGCCAATGCGATCGATCCTTTAAGACTTTCTGAATCTGATGAATTTATTAACATCAATTTTTTGGATAATCCAGAGATTTTAAAGAGCGCAGAGCAATCCGCAGTCCAAAAAGACAATCAGACAAATAAAATTGTTGAAGTTTTCAATGACGACGATAGTGATATCGAAATTTTGGAACATATTCAACATACAGACGACAATTCAAAAAATAAATCTGTGAGAGGGACACACCTTGAGACTGAAATACCAAAGCCAGTCATTGATAGAGAGAGTGTTGGGGAAGTAAAAAAAGAATTAAAATGTATAGAGTCCGAGGAAAAACTGGCGGTTGTTTGTAGTAGTGCCGAGAATTCAAATACCTCCGGTGATCTCGCTGTCTCTACTGAAAATGCTGATGTTAAAGAAAAACCTCAGGTGCTATTGACGCTCGACGACATTAAAGATACTGGATTCACTGGTCGCGATCTTTATAAATGTGGATACGCTGACTGCACATTTTCTACGTCATTAGCGGCCGGCCTCAAAGGTCACATCAAACAATGTGTCCATGCTAATGAGCGAAAGGAATTTAGTTGCACTCATTGCTCAAAACGTTTTGTAAAAATTGCTTATCTCCTGGAGCACTTCAAAATTCATGGGTTGAAGCGGTTCGGCTGTTCAGTTTGCAGCTCACGATTCGCTATACCTCATCAAGCGATTTCTCATATGAAATTCAGACATAAAGTTCATAATAGTAAATTGATACCAGCTGATCCGACAAATCCATCAGCTGATGGTCTCTTCGTGATTCATCCTCATGTAAGTAATGTGTCATCTATGAAATATGTTATGACAAAATAAAAAGTAATATCAATTATTAATGATTCACAATTCGATTTGGTAGAAGGGAGTATTGCAAAAATATCGTGGAAAAAAAGGCGGTAAATCGAAATCATCCGATAAAAAACGTGGGAAGGACGAGAATATTACTTTCAGTCCGACAGATATTGAGGCTTTACCACGCCAACCAATTTATAATCGTGAAGTTCAATGCGCTATATGTCCATACAAAACTAAAGTACGGTCAAATATTATTCGCCACTTGCAACTTCACGCTAAAGATGAAACAGTTCCAGAATCAGGACCAGTCAATCCTGTGCCGTGTTTAGATAAGAAAGAACGAATGTTTGATAAAATGGTGAATCTGGCTAGTAGTTCACATCAGAATGGTCGCATGGGTGGAACGGTAAAAGAGACCATCACAGCGAGTGAATTGGATGGACTACCAAAATATGTTCCCGAACAAAAAAGGTAGTTGAGTATAAATAAATTGTCAAAAATAAATAATTTCAAAACAATTATCACCTAACTTCACTATTTCAATGTAATTAACATTTCGCAGGTATGTTTGCGGTGTCGCTGATTGCAATTATTTAACTGTGGACGAGACAATGTTACGATATCACTCAAAAGCATTGCACCCTGACGAGGTGAACTTCCGTTGTCCCCACTGTCCCTCACAGTCACCTGGCCAGGAGACACCACAAATAATACCGATCGACAAAATGGGCGTGCACTTGAAAATGCACGACACAAGACTATACAAATGTTCACATTGCAACCATCACCATTACCATAGGTTCGTAAAACACCTTCACCTTCACATGCTTCACTGCTGCACGTCAATTTTTCTTTTATACATTCTCCATCCTATATAGTTAACACATATAAATTCATATAATGATATTCTTCGAGTCCAGATGATGACGATATTCGCATGTCTACACAGTCAATTCTTTAGTATGTTATTTATTTTACTGCGAACTTTTTGGGAAAGACTTCCTACCACAAAAAATCGAATAACAATGTTGGGATTAATGATGATTATTGACATGTGAAAATAGGCACGTGGTTGAGCGTCACATGACGGATAAACATGCAGAGCAAAGGCCATACGTGAAAATAATTCGCGAGATTGAGAATACAGAATATTCTCAACAATCTCCAACGCAAGAAGAACCGGAAGAGGGACCTGCCGATCGCGATGGAAACTATTGGAAATGTAATTTATGCGACTACAAATGTGTTTATAAGTCGGAAATGGTAATTCATGCTGGATCTGTACATAGTGAAAAGGCCCAATTCAAATGTTCTTTGTGTATATTTAAAACTACTGCGAGAATAAGTCTTGAACAGCACATATTGTCCAAACATGTAAATGATCCCGATTGCACATATTTGCTCGCATTCGAAAGGATTAAAGGGCCGAAACCTGCATCAATTGAACCTGCCCAAGTTGATGAACCTTTTGACACAACACCACTTTGGCGCCGTGATATGCCTCGGGTACGTCATATACGAGGCATTCTATTGGAAGAAGAAACTGAAACGTCACGTTCGACAGACATACCAACGAAATCAGGAAAACGCAAAAACGATGGGGAACTATCAACAAAGCCGACTAAAATGAAAGCTAAATCTATGTCATTCGATGGATCAAACGCAGTTGACAATAAGGGGAAGAGTGAAACGAAAGGTGAACGGATCGATAATTCAGCTGGCACGACCCCAACGATGGCGTCAAGTCCAAGTAACCAGGCGACGGTTATTTCTAACTTGAACACAGAGGGGCTAGAACCGGCTTCAAGTGACAGTTCTCAGTTCGCACCTGGATCGGGTGAGGACAAATATGGAACTTATGTCGAACCAAACGGGAATTTTTATGTGTGCTCACTTTGCCCAAATTATAAATCGAAATTTCGACAAGATATAAAAGATCATTTATACAGAGAGTTGAAATATTGGCGGTAAATATATAGACTATAATTAATCCATATATTGCAGAAAAAGCCGGTGACGTGTGAAGACTTAATTGTTCATTCATTTTCAGATGGCATTGTAAGACATGTGGGTTTCTAACGGTATCACAATCGCTCCTAACAAAACATATTAATAGACAACACAAGGATAGAAAAGCTGATTACGTTGCTATCAAACCGAATCCGGAAATTGAGAATTGGGTGAGTTTCGTAATTATTTCATTCTTTCTCATTCGTTCTTCACAGTCGGTGCAGCAGTTGTTGTCATTCAAATGTTTTTATATGTGTGTTCAGGTCCAGACTTTTCTGAGCAAGCAGCTGGCGGTGATGCGTGGTGTGACGAAAAATGTGTTGGCACCAGTGCCCATTCTGCCCGCTCCAAAGTCGTCACTGACGCGAATCGAAGTTAGAGGTAAACCACCGATGATAACGTTGGAAGACATTGTTGAGATACCTGTGGTATCAAATAAAACTAAGAATAGTTCATCAATGTTATCGACATCACCAAAGAAAACTGCTACTGAATCTCCATCCGCAATGCCATTGTCAACGAAAGCCACTACGGAAACAGCAAAAACTGTTGATCTTACAGAAGCAATTTCCAGTTTGCAAGCGATAAGCAGTACACATCTAGGCATCGATTCCGATGATGATGACGATGGTGATGCTTTGGTAATTGATAGCAAAGACGATTCGATAGATGATAGTAAAGATGTCATATCCAGAGATATGATTCCTGATTTACATAATCAGTCTAATGAGAAGGAAGTACCAGAAAATATTTATGTCTGTAAACATTGCGATATGAAATTTTCCCGATGGCGTGGATTCAAACTTCATGTTCAAGTTAATCATCTCAAACGTCTCGGATTTTTGTGTCCATATTGCGATAGAAGCACCAATTCTGAATCAATGATGCGTCAACATATACGCACAAAACATATTGGCCGTCCTGAACTTATTGTCCACAATCCGGCGGCTGGTGGTCCCGAGCTATCGGATGCATTTTGGGAGCAAGAATATGGTTTGATACGTCCGAAGAAAGTTAAAAAACGCAAACTTAAGCGCCCACATCCAGATCCGACAGATCCTCCTGAAGATTTGACTGAGAAAATTCCAACAACAGAAACCTGTACAATTTGTGGCTTCACTGCGTTGAACTTTACCGGTTTGAAAGTGCATATGCGAGCCCACGCTAACAAACATTCATTGAAGTGTGTTCACTGCAGCTTCACTACGAATTCAAAATCAGAAGTGTGGCAACACTCGGAGATAAATCATCCAAATATGGAATGGCGGGCGCAGGAAATAAACTCTGCAGGATCATTAGAGGGTCAACCAATTCATCAATATACCAAAACTTTAGGTGAGGAGGATTACAGTGAAGATATCGAAGAGGAACCAATACCAGAGTCATTCGAACACAAAATCATTCACGGCTGTTTCTATTGTAACTTACGTAGTGCCTCGTTGGATTCGGTGAAAAAACATTGGACCCTAGCACACAAAGAACTTAAAGAATCATCAGAACACAAAACTGGTGTGCCATTCCGTTACAAGGAAATTCCAGTGAAGACCATTTCTCAACATAAATTAATGAAATGTGCATATTGCCCAAAGAAAGGATCCCTAACCACCTTGCGTGTTCATTGTCGCAAGAAGCATCCAAATTTACCATTGAAATTCACCGAGGCCATTGACAGATCGCAAGATATTTGGGTGTGCAAATGGTGCAACGAATCATGTGAAGCAAATAGTAGAACCGCACATCACAATATGTTCCATTCGCATTTGCCAGTGCGTTTCAAGAAAGACCACGATATGCAAGTAATGCAGAAAGGCTATGTATGCCCTGAATGTCGTTTCGTTAGTGTTTCGTTGAGTCGTATGAAAACTCATGTCGCTAAACATTATGACACATTTCGATGTAAACGATGTGATGGCAGTTTTGCGAGCATTGTCTTAGCCACTCAACACAGTACTCGAGAGCATCCGGGTTTGTCCGCGAATATTGAGGGCTTTGCCACAAATATCGATTTAATAATGGCGCGAGTTTCGGAAACCGATTGTACCGGTATAGTATCAAATATCAACGATGAAGTCAAACCAACACCGTCAAATGATATGTTTAGGAATCTCGGTGTTGCTAAAAAATCTACGACAAAACAAATCATAAGATCACCATCCACATCACCCTCCAAATCAGTAGCGAGGAAATCAACGAATCCATTGCCAAGATATCCACCCGGTTTAGTATTCAATATTGATAACATTTGGAACGATTGCGATAATAGCACGGTGAAGAGTGTTAGTTATTATGGTCTACCGAGAGAACCAGTTGATTTATCCAATTTGAATAGTACTATGGCCGTTGGTGGTGTTCAAATGAAAGTTAAATGTAATACATTAGCGCAAATAATAAACATTGACCCGTGTGTGCTTGTGAAAGACATCATGAAAACGAAATAATAGTGATACGAACGGGATGGCCACCGAGTAAATGAATTTTGTGCTTTTTGTTTTTCTCCTTTTAATTTATGCTCATAAAGTTAGAGTTAGTGATCAGGTACGTATTATTTTGTGTTATCCAGCTGAAGAAAATTCAATGTGCCCAGATCAATTTTCGTTTTAATTATCGTAGAATAGTTAGTGTTACGTTTCACTGCAGGCACACGCTGTGTATATTGGTAACAAAACATCACGTGTTTTCAGTGTAAAAGTGGAAATGTGTGAAGGATAATAATCTTAAAATCATTGTAGGAATTAAATACTTGAAACTTTCGACATCACATTAATTTCAACAAGTGTTATTTGAAGAAGAAAGGTCAATTGATTAAACGAATGTGATATTGGTGGAAAAGTAGATTATTTCCCACTGATTCACGATATATGTGATTACAGAGATTTATATTCTCAAACAAGATATATAAGCCAAATATTCCGGACAATGAACCATATTAATGAATACAAAAAAATTTTCACTAAAACAAATAGATACCTTTTTTTGCTATGTATATATTGATTGGTTTTAGGTGAAAAACTCGGCGCGTTGAAAGAAGACTGACGAATGTCCGATAGTTCACTATGATTATAGTCTACAGCTGTAAATATTGTATACTAAATGTTTGATGAACAATAAATATTTTTGATTTTTATATATGTCAAATTGGTGCTAGTGCTTTTGGTTACTCATCAAATCCAAAACTGAATCATATATTTTTGTAGAAATATTTATTCTGAACTCAAAGCGAAAGCAGTCACAAATGTGTGCATATGTGTGTACATCAATACAATTGAAAGGAAACAAAAGTCGTTTACAAATTTGTGTGTTGCATTATGAATTAACAATTATGTAAAATTTTATTTTAGCATTTAAATTAGTTATCATTGAACACTTTTTTCTTGGTCCAAATTAACCTTTTAATGATGCAAGACCTGCTCTCATTATTTCATCTACCAATAGAAGATTGCTAGCAATAACGGTGCTGAAAAAATAAATATGAGTATCATCAATAAGAATCTTAACTGACAAAAAGAAAAGAATTATGAAAATCCAAGTTCAAATAATACTTTACCAGGAATTAATGATTTGCTTCTTAACAACGTAATTGTCATAAATGCCAGCGTCACTGGGTTTCACAGCTTCTCCAGAGTTGATATCTAATCCAACAGGTTCACCAAGTGCAGCAGTCTCTTCAAGCAGCTTCACAATTGTATATTGCGAATCAAATCCACTGTTGACAGCTAGAAGATCATTGCAAAATTATTATTCAGCAGTCATGAAATGGAATGAAAATTGTTGAACTTAGTCAGAAATTTACCGAGTGTCTTTGGAATGACGAGAAGAGCATCGCTGTAAGCTTGGACTCCAAGTCGTAGCTTTCCCTTTACTTCTTCCTTGTATTTGCTCAATACACGACTTGCTGTAACTTCGAATGCACCAGCACCCGGTATAACAGCTTTATCCTCAATAGCATTGTTGATAGCTCTCAAGCCATCACGAACGGCATCTTTCAATTGTACCAATGTGTATTTATTCGGTCCTTTGAGTAAAATCGTTACTGATGTTGGCTTTTTACAATCCTCAACGAAAGTATATTTATTTTCCCCAAGTACATGTTCATATACAACCCCAGCCCATCCCAAATGTTCTTCCTGCAAGTCATCGACTGCATTCATGGCCGTGCCACCACATGCCAGTGCCAAACGTTCCATATTACGTCGCTTTGCACGACGAAGCGCCATAATACCCTCTTTTGCAAGCGCGTCCAATGATGGTGGATCAATTCCTTTTTGATTGATAACTACAAATGTTTTGTCTGTACCATCGCATATTTTTTTTTTCAGTGCAATAATTTTCTTAACTCGATTATCAATGAATTCGCGCTCAGCTGCAACCAATTTTTCACGTTCCTCAGCTGTTTTATAGAAGAAACCACTGTTTACTTCAGTTTTTTCATACTCCAAACTCACATTGCACGTGAGAATATATGCATTTTCTAGTTTCTTAGGCATATCCGGATGTCTTGAACCATGATCCATTACAATACCACGAACGAGTGTTGTATCAGCTGCTGTTCTATGCTGCATCTCCATCAACTCCACCATATGCAAATCAATTGGTTTATCATCCTGCTTGATTGTGAGTACAGCATCAACACAGACCTCGGCAAGTTTTTCAGCTAAGTTTGCATGGATTTTTGTTTTCAATGATGTCTTAGCGATATCAAGTAATCCCTCTTTAGTGATTTCGATTGGAATTTTCAATGAATCCAATACTTCGAGTGTCTTAAGTCGTGCCAGATCAAAACCTTCAGTGAGTACTCGTGGATGTAATCCTTCGCTAATGTACAATTCAGCTTGTTTAAGAAGTTCACCAATTACGAGAACTGTACTTGTAGTACCGTCTCCAGTCATATCATCTTGAGCAGTAGACGCACGGGCAATTAAAGATGCAGTCGGATGTTGAATCTGCATCTCGTGTAACAATACATTTCCGTCTTTCGTGATTTTGATGTCGCCGGCGCCGGACACCAGCCTTGAATAATAATAATGAATCCATTTTTATTTTTTAATACAATATTTGATGGAGAATTTTTTCCAAACAGTAAGGTGTGCCGGTTGACAACGATGCATTGCCATATAAGGAGACAATTTGATGTGACTTAAGAATCGACGTTATTATTTACATATGTAATATCTCACTCCGAAACAAAATATAATTGTTTATTTCATCATACGGTGATTACAGTTTATGATAAAAATTGTCGCTGAGAAATAAAACTACAGAAAAGTAGTGAAAAAACCACGTGAAGACTTACATTTTCATGGTTCCCTTGGGACCCAAGTTGGTTTTCATTACATCCTGAATGCCCCTTGCACCAGAAATATTGACTGCTAATGCCTGGGATGCTCTGGCAACCTCAGCTTTTGGATTCAATAAACTAATTGCCGACATCGTTCAAAAATATTTTTGTTCAATTAGACAAAACGTGTCTTAATGTATAGTGTACAATTCACAATTTGTTCAGATGAAAAACGCGAAGGTTTTGTTGAAGAATCACGAAGTATACAGAATGTTGAGAGTAGTCATAAATGAGATATTTTGTGGTTTTCTAGCTTGATGTAAAATTGGGGTGAGTGCTGATCAGTGCTGCCCCGTCTTATTTCATTTTGTGAACTATCGGTCTTCAGCTGCGTGACATTTAATTTTTTTTGGCCGTGCACTAATAATACAATCATAAGTAATATATATATGCAATTATCATCATTTTATATTCTTTTGGTTGTAGAAAAACCTTTATTTCAATCATTGCATTGGCATTTTAAATTATATATATTTTTATTGGTTAGAAATTACATTATTAATGGAAGTTACGACGCTATTTTGTTATCTTCAACAGTTATTATAGGAAACTACGTTATCTACACTAAAAATCATTCATATCCATTGCCACAACGGAAATAATATCTGAGTTTCTTGTTTCACTCTCAATTTATTTCATGGCTTTCGGGGGAACTTTTTTCTTCCTAACCTCGTTTGACAGCACGTACAATATCATCCAAAGCGTGTGCAGTACAGCGGCTCAAATTTCAGCACAACTTGATTGTATTAATATTTAAACTTTGTGCGTTGATAAACATCACGATTATAAAATGTCGTCGAGAAGTAATTTACGAAGAATTGCTGAATTAGAGCCGCGAATAGATTATGTCCAGTGTGATGGATTGGCGGCGATGAAAATTGTCAAGCATTGCCATGAAGAGTCTACGAGTAATATGGAAGTGGCGCAGGGTGCTTTACTCGGCTTGGTTGTGCAAAATCGTTTGGAAATAACTAATTGCTTTCCATTCCCGAAGAACGATGAACTCATGGAGGAAGAGGAGTATCAATTGGCTGTAATGCGTCGTCTTCGGAGGTAATACTCGATCCATATACTCGCATAAATAATAAAAAGACCCTGGCAGAACTGATGTTCATCTCCGTACTCAACATAAATGTTAATTAATTGAATTTAATTTTTTCCAGAGTAAACGTTGATCATTTCCATGTTGGTTGGTATCAGAGTGCAGATGTGGGAAACTTCCTCAGTGTTTCTCTGTTAGAGTCTCAGTATCATTATCAAACTTCAATCGAAGAGTCTGTTGTAGTTATATACGACACTGCCAAATCTTCACGTGGATTTTTGACGATAAAAGCATATCGTCTAACTCCAGAAGCAATTATGATGTACAAAGTGGGTGAATTTACCCCTGATGGTTTGCGATCACTCAAAATTGGTTATGAATCTTTGTTCGTTGAGATTCCAATATTAATTAAGAACAGCAATTTGACAAATATCATGATGTCCGAGTTGGAAGAAATGATTCCTGAGGAGGAAGGAACGAAGTATTTGGATCTTGGTACAGCATCAGTGCTCGAGAATCAATTACGTTGCATGATGGATCGTGTTGATGAGCTCAATCAGGAAGCTATCAAATTCAATAGATATCAACACTTGGTTATTCGTCAACAGCAGGATAAGAACAGGCTTTTAGCTAAACGAGCTCAAGAAAATGCTGCACGTGCTGCGAAAGATGAGGCACCATTACCAGATGATGACATCAACAAATTAATGCGTCCACTCCCAGTACCACCAAGGCTTAATCCAATGATTGTCGCTGGACAAATTAATACTTACAGTGAACATATTTCTCAATTCTGTGCACAAAGCTTAGCAAAACTATATATCACTCAGAGTCTACAGAGTGCTAAAGAAGCAAAATCTACCAATTGAATACATGAAGTACTCTGACGAATATAAAAGAAAAAAAGAATCGACTGTTCCATTTTTTTAAATTACTTATATTTGAAACTTATACAGTTTTGCAATGAAATGGCGAATAAATTGAAAATAAAACTATTTGTGTATGCTTTATAAATACTTTAGCCTAATGCATACTCATATATTGAGTAATCCATATATGAATTTCTGTATATTTGGTTGCATATGAGATCCAAATTGCAATAATTATAAACAATTTCAAATAACTACAAATGCACTCTCCCAATACAAAAAATAACCGTGTATACAAAGTTGTGTGAAGAACAAAGTAAAACACTCTCTTGCAACACAGATATATATATATATTCATTATAACATTAGAAATATGACTATTCTTTCATGAATAACAGCAAAAATTCTTCATCATTATAATGCTGTATATTCCCGCTTCATTATTCATATTTAAAACAATAGCAACGTTCACTAAATAAATATCTCGATCGACATGAACGTCAAATAACACTTCGATATCTCGCATATTTGTAAAAGTCGTTCGTTTCATCGGTGCCTTCGTCTCTCACCTCGACTCCCACTGTGGTCCCCCCTTACACTTTGCCATCCCTTCTCGTTTGTGAGAGAGACCCATGATGGCTGAAACGTCAGTCGGCCAGTCGAGACTGTTGAACGTGTGGGTGGACGCGTTACCTGCGCCGTGGTACAGAACAACGCTGAGTGAGAGAGTACGCGAATCTCTGTGGTGAATCTAGATGCCGTGATGGATGAAGCCACTACGAATGGTATGTGTTTGTTATTATTTCATTCATTGGTTTTTACAATCATTTTTCACTCGTTCAGTATATGTTATATAAATAAATGTGTGTGTTTATACGTAACGACGAAAACGTTATTTTCTTGAATTATCGAGAGTGATATTTGCAAGGAGAAGTCCTCAACCATTTTACCAAACAGAGGCTTGATATCGCTTGAATATTGTCGTCTCGTGCGTGGATCGCGTGGGCGTCTCGTCCTTCCAAATGTTAACGATACTTCATCTTCATATATTTTTATCTTAAATTGTTGTTTATCTATCAACTGTTGTCGTTAGACATTTTCCAATTGTTGTAATAATTATAAATGCGTGCGAAAAAACTGCGGAATCGATTTCGATGTGCATTTTTTAGCTAATGGAATACCAGGCAGTTGTTTCCACTCCTGTCACTCGAAACTATTCCGCGTTCATTGCTGGATATGATTCACACTTTGATATAAATTGAAAATGACGTTGAAGTGATTGAAATGTTATAGATTTGTATTTAATTGTTGGTAACCTAAAAAGCTAGAGTATATACGATATATTATATTCATAATTTTTTTTATAGATCCTGGAGGTGGTGAAGGTGGTGGACCGTTAATTTGTGCTGGATGTCTCAATGCTATTGAGGATGATGAATTTATACAGGCATTAAATCAAGAGTGGCATATTGATTGTTTTCAGTAAGTTATTGTAGAGATAAATTGATGCAATAGTATGTAGGAGAATGTTTAATGTCACATCAGATACATGTGTTAATTGTGATTGTTTCTTTGTTTGGTGAAAAAAAGGTGCTCGGCTTGTGATGCCGCATTGTCGTCGTGGTACTTCGAAAAGGACGGACTTTTATTTTGCAAAGATGATTATTGGGCGTCTTACGGTGAAGCTTGTCAAAGCTGTGGTCAAGTTATTACTGGACCAGTCATGTTGGCTGGCGATCACAAATTTCATCCAGAATGTTTTGCTTGCAATTCATGTGGTGCTTTTATTGGCGATGGTGAGAGCTACGCATTGGTGGAGAGATCCAAATTATACTGCGGTATTTGTTACAAACGTCAAATGCAGCCACTTAATAGGACTGCTAATTATCCATTTATAAGAAAGCCACATAGTATAAGACTGGTGGAAATTCCACCGAATACAAAAGATCCAGAGAAACAACGTGGAATTAAACTAACATTGGATGCAACACCGAGTCCACATAGTTGTGGCTGTGGATTGCTCAGGATCTCAGAGTAAGAATATATTGAATTGGGTTCTATTTTGATTATTATCACGAAAAATCTTCTCAAAGATTGTCATATTATTTTGGAGCAATATTTTTTGACCAAAATAATAATTAAAATGTAATACATTCTGAAACCCTTGAATAATGAATGAAAAAAAAATTGTAGTTGCATAAAAATGATTAATTGATTGAAAAATGAATCGAGAGGCTTTATTTAAGGGTTTGATTCAATATTTTATAATAAAACTCGATGGATTAATAACTTATAAATAACAAAAAATGCAGGTTAATGAGAAACGTTCGCGGAAAGATCAATAAGCTGATGGCCTCTGTGGTGGAGGTTCTTTTTAGTCTATGCTGCAGATTCTTTAATAATAGGTATTTTCCACATGAAATAAATAAATGTGCACGAATTTTTACGTAATTATTCACGTAGACATTGTGTGTTATCGTCAATGAATTGATTTGCAATTATTTGGTGCAATCAATTTACGCACCTGTAGTCAATTACGTTTTTTTTTTCTTTGAATTTACTGTGAATTTATTTTATCTGAAGCGGTTGAATATTTATATGAATAGTGAGTGTCAAATTTAATGTTACAGCTATTTGATGGCATATGAAATTTGTATCCTTTGATTCTACATTCATAACAAATACAAATAAAATATAATGATCTTGTTTTAGGCTCAATATGTCGGAGGATTTGATGTCTCTACACATTGGTGATCGAATTTTGGAAATAAACGGGACACCAGTTAAAGATCAAGCTGCGGCGAATATTGAAAACTTGATACGATATTCCGACGCAGTCTTGCAGGTAGGAAGAACAAATATTTATATAACTGATCCTTATGTTTTCATATATTAATTAGTTGAATCATCGATATAAATATGTATTCGCAGCTGACGATTGAACATGATCCCGATGCAGTATCACGTCGAAGTAATTTTTCCACAACGCCATCGGCAATTCTTTCAACTGCAACGAGTCCTCGAACAAGCCCCGAGAGTAGAGAGCGATTATTCAAACGTCGAGATGAGGGTTACATCAGTGGCAATCGCAGTCGCCAGTTGCGGAGATCGAAGGATCCAACGAACAAAGAGCGCAGTAGTTCAATGTCGAGATTGCTCGATTGGTAAAATTTATATTCTTTTTAATCATTAAATATTATTTTATGATTATTCCTGTTTGATTGCGTTATTGGATGATATTGTTTATCAATCGTTTTCAGTGCACCGCCATCAAGTTCGACGTGTGATTTGAGTCGAACAAGGTCATTTCGTGTAGAACCAAAAAACCAAAGGATTTTTCGCGCGAGCGATTTGGTGAAGGGTGAATTATTGGGTAAAGGTTTTTTCGGTCAAGTATACAAGGTGACGCACCGTGAAACAAATGAAGTTATGGTACTGAAGGAATTGTATCGCGTAGATGAGGAGGCGCAAAAAAATTTTCTCAAGGAAGTCGCGGTGCTACGTTCATTGCATCACAATAATGTCCTGAGATTTATTGGTGTTCTTTACAAAGACAAAAAACTTCATTTGGTTACGGAATATATTGCGGGTGGTACATTGAGGGGATTGTTACACGATACAAATGAACCATTACCGTGGGAGCAACGAACATCATTTGCAAAAGATATTGCTGCTGGTATGTCCTATCTTCATTCAATGAATATAATTCATCGTGATTTAAATTCGCACAATTGTCTTGTGCGTGAGGACAAAACGGTCGTTGTTGCCGACTTTGGTTTAGCAAGGATAATCCAAAATGGAAATACACCAGATAAGCGGAGATATAGTGGACCTACGGACGGAGAAACCAAGTGTTCGAGAAAAGAAAGAAAAAAGCGTTATACTGTTGTGGGTAATCCATATTGGATGGCACCCGAAATGATGAAGGGTAACAAATACGATGAAAAAGTCGATATTTTCAGCTTTGGTATTGTCGTTTGTGAAATAATTGGTCGCGTTCAAGCAGATCCGGATTATCTGCCGCGTTCATCCGATTTCGGATTAAATCAAAAAGTTTTTCGTGAAAAATTTTGCGCCAATTGTCCAGAAACATTTTATATGATTGCATTTCTATGTTGTGATTTAAATCCTGATAAGCGACCGCCATTTGAAGTGATGGAAGTTTGGCTAGAAGGTTTGGCAATGCATTTGTCAGTTGGTGCACCACTGTCACCTGATTTGGATTTCGATATTAGACATTACACGGGTCCAAGTCCAAGCAGTAGCGAATCAACAACACCTGAGACATTAGCGCCACAATTGAGACCTATCAAGGAAGGTGCGGTGCATCAGGAGAAAAAACGAAATTGTTGTGATGACAGTACACTAGAGCGTGAGCCAGATATTGATCTTCGTGGTGATTTTAAAATGCCAGAACCACCGAGAAATAGATATTCAAGACAAAGTAGTTTGGCGGATGCATCAGGAGGCGTTGGAAGATTTTCACGACAGAATTCGAGGTCTGTGGATTGTCCCGTAGATATGGAGAAGCCGAGTATTATTATTGTGCCAGATGCGAGTGGCTTCAGTGGACGATTCTTGAGAAATCAGGTCAACACAATGGATTCAATGGATCCGCCAACGCTGAATAGAACGATGGATATTAAAACGAGTGGAAATAGAAGAGAATCTAGAGCACCGAAAAATGGATCGTCGCGAATAATTGAAACTGTAAAGTCTACAGTTCCAACAAAAGTACCATTCGTTGAGACGCTACGGTATGTTGGCAATGCAACCATTGGAACTAATTTTGAACTGCCGGTTGAACCGAAAAATATTGACAATAAATATTCATACAAATTCAATACAGCGGTGAGTGCGAAGAATGTAGAAAACAGTCCTGAATTATCTTCTGCAAGTGGTGCAACAAATACACGTGATGGACAGAATCAAATTGATAAATCATGGAAATCATCTGAAGCTGGTGGATTTGTTGGTACTTACTTCAAACAAATTGGTAGATTAAAAAATGCAATGGACAATAGTAATAAATCAATTGGGAAACAAAATAATATAAATTCACCGAGCAGTGATATCAAAAAAGGAAATAAAGATGTGTCAAAGACTTCAACAGGATTTTATCGGAGACGGATGAAAATTTCGCCAACAAAAGAACAAACGAAAAATGCATTCACCCAACAAGACGATGAAGTATCGTCGAGTGAACGTGCGAATCTGGAGCAGGATCTTCAGTCAAAAGAAAGCAATAAACAATCATCGTTGGTAAGGCAGGAAAGCATTGCCTCGAGTGTTGGAAGTATTTTATCACGCCATCCAAGTCTTGCGGTATCAGAAATAATTCCAAAGCGCAATTATATCGCGTCAAATTCATCTTGCGAACGACCCATCGAAGATATGCTCACCAGACAAGACAGTTTTGGTTCAAATGCCAGTACACTCAAACGAACTGATCTCTATCGTACAGATAGCTTTTGTTCCAATGAAAGCACATTGAAAAGTGAGGATTATCTCAGATTTAAAAATCTCAATTTATTAAATTCGGATGATAGAAATTCGATATCATCCACATATACAACAAATCGACCCCTTGAATGTGATAAAAATATGACATTCGATTACACAAATGACTTCAAATTAACGTCACATCCACTGGTAGATTATAATGATTGCTATAAAGGCGTTGATTTGTGTAGACAGGAGAGTTTTTGTACTGATAGCGCTGTAGGGACGATGCGTAGTGATTTTTTTGATGATATTGACGTTGCTGAAATGCGTAAAAATGCCGAAGCACAAGAGAGTTGTATACCGGACAAATGTGGCAGGTCAAATAGACCCGCAACACCAATGGAGAGCACTGCTCTATAAAGAAGCAACTCTTGATATTGGTAATTGTTGTTTCGAGTACAATGATTGTCATAATCACAACGCTGGACACCTCAATAGCACATTTTCACAACCGCCAACATTAACTTGTTGATGAGTAAATTCTTGGTACTATTCCAAGTGAAGTTTGTTAATCAATTTTTATAACGGTCTGAAAGACAAACCCCGATCAAAGATCAAATTGAGAAAAACTATACAGATATAATATTTTTCAATCCATAAACATAATTGAAATAATAATTGTTACAAAAGCAATAATCGCATTCCATGACGATATATAAATATGTATATGCTCGTACATTAATTTGCAATTATTGAAACAAATTAAGAGCACTTGCCACATCACACAAAACAAATTTATTACCGAAGGTGTATTTATTATTATTGCATTCCTTGCCGATAAATATTTGCGTAGTGCATTCCGTAAAGAAAAATTCTCGCCGCGCCTGGAAAACAAAAATTGAATTAAAATTAAATCGCGATATTGATAAAAAGAATGAATTTCAAATGAAAGCATTCCATCCAAATTGACTCTCGATAATTTTCTCGGGAACTCTGTATACACAACGACACACACTATGTTCAAGTGTTGTCACAAAATATATTCGAATAAGTAGAGTTTATATTATATAGACGATTATTATTATTGTGCATAGATGATTCGAAATGATATAATGTTGAATATATATACGAATGAGTGAATTATGATGAATGTTTTTACAACATTACAGTTTAAAATATGTGGGCGGTTTTGTAAGAATTTTTTTTTTTTTTTTCATCTTTACTTACGGTTCAATTGAGAACGGTATAATTGACTGACAGAACTGAAAAATATTAATTGAACTGTGGATTTGCCGCATGAAATAATACGAAATTGTATCATATAATATATAGATGCTATATTGAAACTCAAACCAATAATAAGAGAAGAAAATAGTATGGGTTGTTGATAGAACACTCTATCATTTAATATTAATCAACGAACTGGGAAGCCCTATGTATTATTTACCTTTTTCTTTCTATTTTTTAGCGAAGGTCAATAATACAATGCTATTTTGAGGTGTTCCTCCGGCTGTAGAACTATAAATATTGTAACAAAATAATTGACTAGGAATTTTGTATAGGTAACTTTAGTTTGTACATAGTTTTTGTATATAATATATGAGACACGTCACTTTCAAAACACTAATTATTTTTCCGTATCAAGACGCTGTAATCTTAAACATTTTATCTCTTCAATTCTATTGCATGAAGAATCAGCGGCACAACATGTTTTGTAAATGTTTTTAATTATTTCTATTGTCTTCAATATATATATATACATATATATTCGTTCGTGATCACAAATATTTACATTGATATTATTTTCGAGGTTTCCTTTTTCTTTCATAACTGCAAATATGTAATAAATTATTGTCTTTTCTTCCGTTATTTTATCAGGCTATTTGAACACATTTCTATTGGAATTAATTAATTAGTTGGTTAATTGATAAATTGTCATTTCAAAATTGATATGTGTAATTATCCAAGACAATGTATGTACTTATCGATTTATTTGCTATCGGACTGATAATAAAATCCCATTGAATTTATTGTCAAGAGAATGACATTGAAGGTTGACATCGAATAAGCCACTGATGTTTGTTACAATGTTGAATCAATATCTAATATATATATATTTTTTTGCAATATGTTAAAGTAAATATCTTTCAGCTCTGAAAAAATAAAGATGAAGTGAAGTGAAATAAATGAATGACTTTAAATAAAATATCGATATGGCATATTGTCGGTGTAGCGCGTCAATGTCTTTATCGCTCCCCTCCCGCCCGAATCGCATAAACGTTGTCTGTGATAGAAAGTGTTTTGAAATTGTCTGGATTGATGAATCGTGTATTAATCACATTGTCATTAATAATTGCAACAGTTTGCGTAATAATGATGTGAAATGTATAATATAAAATAGTTATATATAACGTCATACAATTATTCAACGAGCATTATGATACATATTTGAACTATTTGAATACTTTGGTGCAATTTGCCTAATGTAGAGAAGTTGTTGTCTTATTTTCTTCTCTCCCACACCCTCTCCGGAATTACAGTATTAATAAACATATACAAAATGTTGAACGGTTGAACACAGTATTACAGCAGCGCTTATGCAGAGAAAGAGGAAAAAAAATTCACGATCGAACAAATATTGTAATGATAAAATTCATTTTTATAAGAAAAATATTGAAATGATAATAAATGAAAAATAATAATAACAATTTGTAATATTATTGTTTCACTGACTGGGTAACATAATAATTGCATTGGTCGCACACTTATTGTGCTGTTTGATACTAATAATAATATAATTGAAATCAGACAACCGATGAATTTAATTTAGCAAGGAGACAGTAAAAAGAGGAAAGGTTTGAGAAATAAATAATTGAATGAATGAATAAAAATATTATATACTAATTTTTTTGTTGATATAAAAAATAATTCCATATGGATACGCAAAAATATTATATCAGACCTTTTTTCTTTATTATCAAGTAATTTGTGGAACAAAAATGAATTTGACCAGCTGCTGGGTAGGTGGTGTTTTATATGTATACACTTTAGTATTGATCATTTGTAAAATTGATGATCACTTATATGAATACGAATAATTTTCAGGAAAATAATCTATGTATGTTAATAAAATTGTGCTTTTTATTTCCATTTGTTAACGTAACATTCCGAGTGATGGAAAAAGAAAGGAAAAATAATAAAAAAAATAACATATAAACATTTTCTCTTCAACTTTTTATGTTCAAATAGAGTAGCAATATTAATAAAAATAATGGTAGACAAAATAAAAGGAACACTTTTACAAAGATTTTTATACAATGTTGAGTGTGAGTAAATCTACAAAATTACCCGTAATGATCGGAAAAGAATCTTGGAGTAAACTAGTTTGAAAAAAGACAATACTGAAACAATATTTTATTACCCTGAAAAAAATAAATTTCAAATGATTTTTTTTTTTTTGCAATCGTCACGAAGGATTTTGAAAGTGGGCCATGATTTAATATCTTATGATACTTTTTTTCCTTCAATTTTCCTTAATAAATATCAATACAAATATAAATTTCTCATGACAATTATTGTGAAAGTGTGTTTTACCTTTCTATTATTTTTATGAATTCCTATCACGTCCGATAGAAAAAAAAAAAAATACAACCAAAGAAGGAAATAAGTCTTCTCGTACGAATACCAGTGTCATTCACTTTTCAATCGTAAATATATTTCAAACACACCCGCTATATAAATTCAAACGTTGCAGTTCTCACAATTCTCAATAGATGGGCTTTCATGTCACCTTACAAACTCCAATAAAATCCAATCACATCAAGAAATATTTCTTCTCACATTTTTTTATATCCACATCAACTTAATTGCCCATTATAAATTGTTCACATTTTATTTTTTCGATTTTTCTCAACAACAATTTACACTCAATGTAGCAACAACCAGTCGCAACACTATCTCTCCCTCTTATTGAATAATTTATTGCGTGATAAAGTCAACGATCGGGATCGGATTGTGGTTGCGCGGTAAAAGCAGCGTAAAATAAAAAAGGAAGGAAATACCGCAGCGTCTCATTTTAAATTGTGGAAATTTATGGTGAGCCATGTAGACGGAAACTTTAAATTTCACATACACCAACGAATAGTAGGTGTGGGTTTGATTTCAGCCATAAATATACACCAAGAATAGCGCATACTCTATATAGAAACGAAAGACGTATTCGTACCAAAAAAAAAAAACCCCCCGAAACAATGAAAATAAAAGGAAAAGACAAAAAAAAAAAAATAAGAGAAAATAAAACACGCGTGCATGAGATGGTTTGAGGAGGTGCTGCTAGCGGTTGGCTGCGAGGTATATATGAAGTCAACGATGGGTGGAATAAAGGAAAGAAAAAGAGGTTGGTAGGTTGTTGGAGATACACTTGGGGGTGTGCTCGGCATAACACACAGTATACACCGAGACGCGCATCTGAATAAAATGATAATAAACCGCGCGGCAGCGGCAAGGCTTCTGGTGTTCACTGACTTGACGTTCCGCATTCGAAACGAAGTACACCAAATGTTTCCACTGGCGAACGAGCAATATATATATATATATATAAAAAGAGAATGAAGAAAACACCGTCGAAAATAATTCAACGTAGAGAAAGAAGTGAACGCACTTGAGAAATGTCCTCGAGTTATATTTCATACGTACAATGAAAATATATTAATTAAATATATGTATATATTTTGTTTTTTCTTCACCATCAATTTCATCTGATTGTTTAAAATCAATAACAGCAATCAACAATAGTATTGGAATGCGCATGTATTGAATATGTATATACGTGAAAGATGAGAGAGTATAGAGAGAGAGGAGAGCATTGGAAAGAAGTGAGACACGAGAAGACAGGAGACAACAGCCAAAGGCATAAGCAAAATACACATATGTATATTACATCTCTATATGTATATGGTTATATGCACACATATATATATATTACTGCACGTCCTCTCGCGCGTTCTCCTATCGCGATAATACCATTATGCGAATTCGTGATTTGCATATTTCAGAAAGCGCTGCACAGGAAAGCATAAACAACGTCGACGGCCGTATAACTGGGCTTCCTCGGCAGATGAGTTACACACGCGGGAGATTTACGTAAACGCTCGCCGTCGCCATGTCTCACATATATATATATATATATATATTGCAGTGATATGTATGCATATATATTTATAAGTATGTAGTTTTATGTGCGAAGCTTGATAAATTTCTTTCCATAAATGTGTCGAACAAATTCGTGCAATAACGCGCCAAGTGTGCGATTGCCTTTTTTTTTTTTTTTTCTCTTTCTCCATTCATTTATCAGGAAACGGAATCTCAAGGAGGAAATGAGAAAAAGCTTAAAAATAATTTACTATGTATATGTATAATATATATTAAATGGAGGGAAAGAGGAGAATTTTTCTTTTGGGGATAATGAGGTAAATAAATGTGAGTTTGAACCGTGAAATATTTGCATCTATGATGATATGTATACGAAAGCGTTGAGAAATATCTTATCTATAATTCAGTCTGGCTGTCTGTCTTGTGTCTTTCAAAAGTGTTTAAAATTATCGTTTGTCAATTCGTTCTGCAAAAGGGTCGAGAAAAATTGAACAGAGTCGGTGGAAAAATAATGTGTATCTGTATATATATTTATATACACGAAAAATTAGATGGATGACGAAGGCCAAGTTGAGGTGGTAGTCAAATCGGTGTAAACGCGAGATAACAATCTCTTGTCGTCTTTCATATATACAACTCGCCGACTGTAACAGTATTTTTCTTCTTCTTTTATTATATATGCTCATTTATTTATCTATCTCGCTTCATGGTTTTTGCCTCTGGTTCTCTGATTCTCTGTTTCAGACGCGATCCTCTTGCCTTTTATTTTTTTTTTTTTGGAGGTATACCGTTGACGGCACTTTTAATTATATAGCTATGAGAGACAAAGAGCCGTCGCGCTGCAGGACATGGGACAAACGGTCAAGCGTTACAGTTTCCAATAGTATATATATATATATATATATATAGTGAATGAGCAAGATAATGACGACAGTTGTCTATGAGGAATGAAGGAGAGAGACGTGAAATAGACAGGAGGAATGAGGGTCTCTCGTTATGACGTATCCACATTGACATGCCACCTTTTTTTCTTTTTTTTTTCTTCTTTTCTCTTTAAAAAAAATTTTTTTCCCAATTTTTATATACTGCAGGATTGTATATGTGCGTGGAGGCTTTATGTATGTGTAAGATTAAAATCCACCTGCAGTAGATGATGTAGATTAAAGTTGTCTCAAACGACGCGATTTTCGTCTTATCTTTTTTTTTTTCTTCGATTTTAGTATCAATCTTTTGATCTATTTAATCAATCTGGATATGATGGACTTTGGTAATTATTGAATGCACTTTTTCTCCAACCATTTTGTGTATTTATAAAGATTGGATATCAGGATATAGATATTGATATAAAAATTTTATCTAAACATTAATCAAAAATGTTTATCTATTTTTCCACATTTTGTTTGTTTTTTTTTTTTTTCTGTATTCCCGATTGTTTTGCGGTCACTCTCATGACGCCTTTGCCTATTCCCTATAAGAAATTTAACGAGGCAATATATATATATATATATATGTTAGATAGATATAGATATACTGAACGAGAATGTATCTACGCGTGTGTGTGTGTGTATGTGTGTGAGGGAGGAAAGAAAGAGACCACATGAGAGAAGAATTGTATCAAAGTGCCGCTATCTGAACCATCAGTGTTCGATACTAGGCTCAGGTGACACGGTTTCTCTTATATACACGACAATGACGATAATGATAATGACGACGAAGACGATGAGCGAGTATAGATGTGCGTTGTGTAAGAAAGACCCCATGTAGAATGAGCCCTGAGGATATTTGAGGCGCAAAACCCTTATTATCAAGGTGGGGATAAAGGTGAGCTCTCTCTCTCTCTCTCTCTCGACACAGGCCGCACCGATGACAGCAAATATTTACAACGTCATGCTACGTAGACTGGGCGGGACTGTGAGTGTCGTTATATCGGCGCCGGGGTGATCCTCATTTTTTTTTTTTTTCACCACATTTTCATTTTTATTTCACTTTTTTATTTATTTACTTCGTTATTTATTATATATATATATATTCTTTTTTTTTTCACGTTATTTTTTCACTCCACGGCTATTTCGTAGATAGTTAAAAAAATTTGTGTTAATGTCCGTGCAAAATTGGTGTTAATAATGATCCAGACATATTTTTTTTTTTTTTTTTTCTATTTCTATACGACAAAAAATTTCGATTATTAAATTTAAAGTCATTTTAAATTAATATTAATAATTGATGATTAATATTTGACAAAATTGTTGTCAATAATTTTGTACATTAAATTCAGATTAATAATATTTAATTATAATTTGCATTTTATTTGTTATCCATATACCACTTAGTATTAAAATTTGGAAAAATAAAAAAAAAAAAAAGCTACGCAGCTTTCATAGCGCGATACCAATGTTGAGGGTTAAATGACTGTGTAACTGTCTATTCAAACAGTAATATCATTATTTACAACCCATATATCATTCAAAAGCTTTCTCTTTTGCATTCACTTTTGTTAACATATCCTTTTTTTTTTTTTTTTCTTCTCCACAATTATCGCGTGTCACATCTTCCAGATAACAATTGTTTTATTTGTGAGATTATGGTTGTCATTTAACTAAATGTATATATATATATATATATATAACCCAACAGTTACAATGTCATTGCGCACATGGTCGAAGAAAAATTCCCGTGGAGACATAAATACTCATCTTATACTAAATAAAATCGACCCAAAGTGTCAATTTCAAACAGACCTCTCTCGCCAGGACGATAATTATCGTCTCTTTGAGTTTGAGCACGCAGGTAAATTGTTAGGGTCACTCGCGCGCACGCTCGTATACACTATTCACAAATGGCACCGCACTTTTAAATTGCAACCGTGACGATCATTATATAGGACAAAACCGGAAATAGAGAGAAGTAAAAGGGGCGCCACGACTAATACAAGCGTATCCATTGCACCCATGTATAAAATGCATAATAATAAATGACCGCACACTCAACAGACATAGATATATATATATATAAAGGATTTGCATCAGTCGCGTGGACAGACGGATACAGAGAGAAGCAATGAGCGTATGCACATAAGTAAAATCACAGTCATAAGAGAAAAGTGAAGTAAAAGTTGCGTTGAATGAAAAAGAACAAAACAGGGAGATAGAAAAAAAAAAAAACTGAAGTAGGATTATATGGAATTTAGTTTTAAAGAATATTGGCGCATAAGATCAGAGAGTTGTGGCACATTGTTGCAGTTACAAAAATACAATCACTTGGACAAGCATCTCTCAAAGAATATAATCCCTTGTCTGGAAACGCTTCGTAATTTCTTTTTCTCTATACAATTACGAAGACGCAACTATGTGTATATATATGTATAAACGAACGACACAAGAGTAGGAGGAAGATTATATCGCATAGGAGACACACGAGTGAGTATATTCTTTTGCACTGTTGTTTGTATACATATGTATATGTGTATATGTGTATATACATTTTGCCGCTCTTTCACAACGGGATCGGGTTAATGAAGGTTCCGGTGGTAACAGAAGTTTTCTTATCTCATCACGGTATCCATCTTACAAATTACGTTAATACCATAATCCTCATAGTAGTTTGAAAAAAAAAAATAAATAATAATAATAATAATAGTAATGTACATATATTTAACAGATGTAATTAGGAATGACTTTTTTTGCCATCTTTTTTGTTCATTTCGATTAATGAATATTTAAGTGTGAAATTGATTATTAATTCAAGAATTGTGCTACTGGAAATTTTTAAACAACTATATTTTACGTGATGTATGGTTGGAATAATATTTGTCATTCGATAAAAAAAATAGTAGTCAATTTATAAAAATCGTGAATGGATGAATGTATATACGATTATTTGAAGCCGATAATATTTCCAAGTTGTGCATTTGATTGATTCAAATCCATGATTATAATTGTTCTACATATATATTTTTATCCGTCATATACAAAATCAATCACAGATCGACATCCACTCTTCTATAAATAAAAAAAAAAAAACATGACCCAAATATTCCTAACTCCAAACTTCATATCGTAATCATTTTTTCAAAATCCCTGATTGGCTATCCAATCTCTGGCTCTACTTTTACTTCAATTCAAACTACCAACTCCAAATATAAATTTTACATTTATCATTAACAACTTATCTCCAGTAAATATTGTACACAAATACCACACGCCTGCCTCTTATATATTTATAAAAAAAAAAAAGCCTTAAACAATCACACATTCTCTCTCTTCTCCATTTAAAATCATCCATACATAAACTTTCTCATTTATACTGCTGAAGGGCACATCAATCTACCAACTGGGAAAAGAAAAAAAAAAAAATTTCGTGTGTCTCAGTACAACTATCTCCTATACTTTTATCTGAAAAATGTCTTCACCCCATCTTGAATCAATAAATAACAAATCGAATGTCTATAAACGTTACATACATATATACACAAACGCGTTTCAACCCGCCAATACACAAACTCTGTTTTTCCACAAGCAGCCATAGTCCCTTCTACACAAATATATATATATATATTGGTTCGTCTCACGTCGAGACCCCCCGCTGGGGGTATCGATTACGCTTTAAACCGCGTTTAAAGAGTTTGGGTAAGGCGTCTTTGGGTAAAGCCAAACTGTGAGGCGGTTTGCTATAAACGTAAGAGGTAAATATATAAGGGAAACAAATAAGGGAGAGTGAACGGGTGAAAGCGAGAGAGAAGAAACAAAAAGGGACTTAGAACGTGCGGATCCTCAACGGGGCCGACGGTGGCGCCAACGAGATCGGTATCTTGGCGCGAGGAGCCCCAACGAATGGGTCCCTCTTTTTCTTTCTCTCTCGTCGCTGCCTTTGGGACCGCTTTGGCCCTCTACTCGTTTGCCTCGTTGGTTTACACGGTGTGTGCGTATATATATATATATATATATATATAGCGTGGAATGAGACGAGCGCTGAAGAGGAGAAAGAGGTGGAATAAAGAGAGGGCTCATCAGAGATAACATCTAATTCCGAATCAGCCGTTCGTGTAGGCTTCCATGTAGCAAAGGACTGTGTGTTCTCTTGCATGCTCGCGAAGTGTCGTCGCACCGCCGCTTTTGTATGTGCATAAGCGAGCCAATTCTCCTCCTTTTTCTTTATATATATATATATATGTATAGCTCTGTGTATATATTGTATAAATGTGATTTGTATGGATGTATATAGGTTGATGTTGAGGGATTGAGTAGGTATATAGCGATATTTATTTATACGCGAATCGGAGAATCGTTTGCGCGCGGCTTGTCGCTTGGATGGACATGCCATGATTGTAACCTTGAGGAAGATATGGATACGATGAGGAATTCTGGGGATGAAGTAATGGCGAAAGAAGTTGTGGTGGTGGAATTAATTTGTTGGTTTTATGTTATTCTAGGAATTTTAATGTGTTATAGATTGTATGGGAGAATGAATAAAAGTATTTTTGAATCGAGGGCTATATTTTTTATGTATATTTGAAATAGACATTTTATTTGAAATTTTCGTAGTGTGGCATTCTTCGCTGTGGATTAGAGATTATTGATATAGTGGCAGTGAAATTAAATTTGTTTGATTCTTGAATTTCTGATTGAATATATTTTTGTTTGTAATTTTAAATATATTGGATAATTATGGAAAATTTCTTGCACTGCTTCTTGATACAGATATAAATATATGTCTCTGATGATCGCATGTTTAAGAACAGGTGGAACAGCGTGGTAAAAAAATATTCGGTATGTTATTAAGAGAATGTTCATACGAACATTATACTTAATTCCGAGAATTTCGAGTTCACGAAATTATATTATTGCTACAAATTCCCTTTTTGTTTTATTATTACGTGAGGGGATGTAATTAATTTGAGAATAGTTCTTTCTCAATGTATATACACTGTGAAAGTACTATATAGTAATCGATGGAACGAATGCATATTATTTTATGATAATTCTTTCAATTGTTTTTGTTTTTTTAATTATAGAATTATTTTTAATCGTTTATTTTTTTCTTGATTTTTTCAACGGATTTGGATGTAATATATGTGTAGTAATTGGTTGTTGGAACCGTGAAAAAGGGGGCGCGTCTTCTCGCGCATATATATATATATATATATAAAAGATACTAAGACACGAATAAACGCGTTTGCGTGATAGTAGTATAAGAGACTAAAATCGAGCATTTGTATTCCGCGAGGATTTTTCAACGGCGGCTGAACAGTTTTCTCATTTCGTTTATGGTTGGCCGTAACATAACTCTAGTCTCTCGCAGTCTCTCCTACATTTTTTTTTTATTCCTTTTTATTCTTTTTTTTCCTTCTTATTTCTATATAGCTTTTGTCTCCTCATTCTTCTCTACATCGAGGAGAAGCGAAAGAAAGAGGAGTGTATATAAAATATATAGACATAGAGAGTGAGACAGTCAAGATGAGCAATCGGTGACCTAAAAGTGGTGCGGTCCTTCCTTCGTTCCAAATATATATATATATATATATACTAACAGTAGATATAAAATTTTCAAGTACATAAACTTTTTGGCAGAGTCATTTCTGGGAAATGTTTGTGTGTGGTTATTTTAATTGATGGAATCAATTGTGCGCGATATATTTGTTCAAAGAATAAATTTAATTTTTTTATTTTATAGCTAATAAATTTTTTTTTTCTCTTTCTCTGATTTTCATCATGTAAAGATTGGGGGAATATTTCTTCGGATCGTTGCAATTTTGAAGCAGAGCCAAATCGCAGAACCTCGCTCTGAAATGTTTGATAAAAGAGGAAGTATAAATAATATAAGATAGTGATTGAGTAATAGTACTTCAATAGAAGTACCATGTGTCTTTAGATGTTTAATGATATTAGTTTTTTTGTTTTTTTTTTATAATTACAAACTTGTGATCAAGTTGTATTCAATTGAATTCTGATATAGGAATATAGTAAAAGAATTTAACTAATTAGGAATGATATAAAATCTTTGAATTCTTTTATTATATTATGAATTGATAAAAGTGTGATGAAGAAAATGATTCTATACTTTAATTGAAACGCGATTTATATTAATAAATGGAAATTTTTAGTTTTCATACACTCCATGGATTTGAAAAATGCGTTGTCTGTCGATATGTGTGGTCTCGAAGGTGGTCGAACAGGAAAATTGGAGAATTAGAACAAATAATAAGTCGATAATGGTGGGACGATTAATTGCTACCCTGACTCTTGGTAGAAAAAAAAAAATAAAATCGTGAAAAAATCAAGATCCTCATTTCTTTGACCCCGGTATTAAACCAATACAGAGTCTCGAACATTGTCTCAATTCTCCCACGATTCTTCTCAAAATTTCTTCATTACATAAAAGCAAAAATTATCAAATTAAAAAGCATTTAATGAAATAAATTAATTTTCTTTTTTCCCCAGTTCACAATACATTAAATTCAAAACCACTATTGGATCCTATAATTTTTTGCCAAAATTTTTGCTCCATACTGTTTATTTTATTTCACCATCACCGCCATGAAAATCGGAGTGAAAATAATAATTTTCTTGATGTTATTTTATTATTAAAATATTTTTCCCACGCAAATTATAATATTCATTTTGATGAGATCACAAAGATATTTGATTTTGAAAATTAAGAAGCAGTTTTGTGTGTATACACACCGTTCTTTTGAGACAGGTTCACGCTAAATGGCGGTCAGTCGAGCTATGTCGCACGCCACGGGGCGTCCAGCAGCAAAAGCGCCGACACTGATTCTCTGTTTCTCACTACCATTAACGTATTATAAGACATACACCACACTCACTCTTTCTTATATGTCCTCTTACTCTTCTCATCTCTTCCTCTCACTTCACCTTTCGCATATACTCATTTCATTCTGTTTTTTTTTTCTCTTCTTATTTATTAAAATTTAGTTTATTCGTCTACGTTATGCGCCGCGTGATATTCTCCAAATGGCGTCACCCGTTACGTTACCCCGGGGACTCTTTCGTGTCTGTGCCAGCTCTCGCGCTGTTTTTTCGTCGTTTTTAAAATAGCATTAGCGTGCGCCCACTCTCTCTCTCTCTCTCGATTATTATCGCGAGATTTTACGTATATAAGCCTCGCCCTATCCATAGGGATCCGCTCTCCTGCGAAATCGCCCTGAAATCAAAACCGTCTGCAACTCTGTATATGTATACCTCCATTATATATACGTGTGTATGATTTTATTTATTTATTTATTTTTTTTTTTTCGTCGCATTCATGTGGAAAGATCGCGTTTTTGATATATCACACTATTTTTTTTTGTTTTTTTATTTGTGAGGATATATATGGTTAATTATGCATGTTTTTGAGATTTAATCCACACACGTAGATATATATGAGTGTATTAGATTTATTGGAATTATTTCTTTTTTTTTAATTAATTTTTTGATATCACTCAATATTTTTGACACATAATAAATTTTATAAAATAAATTTGATAATTTGCTTATAAATGCTATCGATAATAATATTCGATATCATTGAAAATTCTTATAAATTATCGAAGCGAACTCGTGAAATGTTACTAAAACAATTCTAATAAATGTTGGAATACTACTAAAAATAATGGAAAATATACATTAACTAATTTCTTCACATTGAAAAAAAATATTATAAAAAAAAAAGAAAAAAATACATTTTAAATCCTCATTCTTACACTACACATTATTTATTTCAATATATTAAAAATGATAAATGTATATAACATAAATTTATATGTGATAACTTTAAATTGTTTCTTCCCGTTTCCGGGCTTGTTCATTAATGATTTATTCACATATATACAATAATTGTTTTCTGATGATTTTTTTTTTTTTTTTCGGGCAACGAGATTGCTTTTAAAATAATCCAGAGAAATTATTTATCTTTTATATATATTATATAGTAGGCAAACATATAATAAGAAGGAGCCAAGGCGCCTCCATGCCTTCAAAAATATCCTATTAGCAAAGATATTTATTTATATTTTTCTTTTTCTCTATATGGCCACTTTGAGTAACATATGGTTAGCCCAAATCTCATCGTTCTATTACCATAACACTCCGTATGCTCCACCTGCTTTTCAAATTTGAGAAAAAAATAAATAAAAGGAAAGGAAGGAAGGTGATCTATCTGTATACCGGACGTAAATGGCAGACGTGCATTTTGTTTCCCTCAGATTCGGTTGCTAAAATATTTTCGAAGGTCAAAAAAATCATTCATAAGAATATTAATCTTTCCTGTCTGTGTTTCTTTCTTCCTGAAAAATAATAATGATAATAATAATAATGATAATAATAATATTAATATGGAAAGCAAAGTAAGAAGATAAATTCACAATTCTTTGTGTGTAAATTAATTTGTTTTACAGACGTGCAATAGCTCAATTAATTTGTGACATTCAGAATAATTTTACTCTTGCAATTTTAATGATTGTTACCAATTGCTTATTGGCAATATATGTATGATAGCGGTTAGTTGGGTATAACATTTAATATTGTCCCCACGAGGCCAGTGTTGCTTGTATACGACTGAGTATAGTGCAAAAAGTTTATGGATCATTCTGTGAAACACACACACACACAATGCTCGCCTGCTTCTATATATTGCCACTTTTTCTTCTCAACTTTATTTCAATGAGTGACACAGTTTGTATAATTATACAGAGATGCAGTACAAATAATTTTCACAATATGGTACAAATAAATAGTAAAAACTTTCAGTTAATATAAATTTCTGTATATAGAAAAAATTAGTCGTCTGTTTATTTTTTTATTTAAAATTAATTGTAAAGTAATTGTCACCAGTGTGTCATTATTTCATAAATAAATACATACATTTTATGTATTGTGAAAAATGTAATTTTCCGCAGTGTCATTTATTAATTCCTTTTTGATTAAATTGACCGGAAAGTTATTTGGATGAATTAAAAAAATTTATACTGTATATTTTTTGAGAAATAAATATCTCGATAGTGTTCATATACAATTTTTGCAGAGTAAAATTCAATGATAAAAAATTACTTTACAATTTTCTAATAATCTGAGTGTATATAAGGAAAGAAAAATAAAAAACGATATCCTAGCTCATCTCGCCCTTCAATAACGCAACCACTAGAATTATATTCTATTCCCTCGGGTCCTTTTTCATAAATACGACGAGATTAATACGCCGTCACAGATCCCAAAACGGTTGTAGTTTATCGTCCGATATCTGGTGCGTCGGTTTTCTCTCGGTATAGGGGAAAAATATATTTCCACATATATATATACATATATGAAATGCGAGAAATAAAACTGGAAGGATTCCTGGTATGATATGTATGTATATACGTATATCAGGGGGTTGAATTGAGCACGACAATGCGCGTCTGCCAGAGCTGATGGAAAATCAGTAAGCCTGGTATATTGTGTATATATAGTGACCAGTCGTTTCAAGAGTCGATTGCGTTCCGCAGATCTCTCATATATGATTTTCTTTTTCGTCCAGTCCATCTCGTTCACTCCCTTCCCTCGCACTCACTCGCTCACTGTCCCCTTTTTCATATATAATGTTTGAATGGGAAAAAGTTCAGCGAATCGAATGTGACGGACTGCGGGCAATATTGCACATTCCTATCTATCCATGAATTTGGTAAGCGGCACGACGAATTTTTATTTACCACAATGAGAGATGGTGGTGACCATTTATATAAATTTATTTATTTCTTCTTCTTTTTTTCGCCTCTTCGTCACGCATTCCCGCGTATTTATCGCACTATTTATTCTCCCCCGCATCGTTTGTCAACCAGACACATGTGTGTATGTATTTATTTATTTTTCGTACAATTTATTGTGAGAGAGATGAATATCTGGGGAGATAAAATTTTATAGAGCTAATATCACTTGCCACACACACACACATATATATATACAATTTATTCTGCGTGTGGTTTTGGATGATAAATTGAGGGTTGGAATGAATTTTGCGAAGATGTTATTGTTTTTTCGAAGTGAAAGAATTTTTTTTTTTTACCAGAAGGATTTTCGTGGCTGCTTTTTTTTTTTTTTTATTACAATGGTTATATGGGTATTTGATTCTAGAGAAGAGGAAGATAGTTAAATTAATATATATTTAGAATTATATTAGCTATTAGGAAAAAAATGCAATTAATAATTATTTATTCTTTCGAATTTATGGCAGAATTTAATAATAGAATTTTAAGCTGTGTGTATATAAATCAATAATTTTTATATTACACTGCTATCTATAGATGGGAATTTTTGTACTAATTGAGGAAGAATCTAGAGATAATTACGAAATTGATGAACTTGTAGCCAAAGTCTGTATCCTAATTTTCCACCCGATGCATTCCCAACTTAAATACAAAGAGTAGAAAAATAAAATACGACAAGTTAAATTATAGAAAATTAAATTTAGAGGGATAAAATAATGAGAAAAAGAGGAGAAAATAAAAGGCGAAAAGAGAAACAGTAATAACCGATGAAGAAATGAGAGGGAGTGGTAGAAGAGAAAAGAAGCACCAGGAAGATCTACTCTCATCGAGGTAGGTGGCGCCATGCCATGACCAATAACGAACGTTATATAGCCTATAGCGCGCAAAAGCCAGCCACGACGCGCGCGATCCGAGCTCGTCGTTCTCTTCCTCCGGGGGCCCGTCATCACGCGAGAGCTAAGCCCTGATTTACTGCTAGTTTACTCACCCACGAAGCGTCCGTCTAATTGTAGGGTTCGTGCGCTTCAGTAAAAAAAAAAAATAAAATAAATAAAACCAGACCGTTGTCCCTCTTGCCTCCCTCTCTTTCTCTCTCCCTCACTTCCCACCCGTTTACAATAGATATATATATACACATATATAAATATTTAGCTCATGCACACGTGATAATAAATATGATTCATAATTTTTTTTTTTTCACTCACATGACACAGAAATTTTTGCGAATTAATTTTTTTTTCTTTCATGACCATCAATATGTTTCATCTAGCAATAATCCATTATACAAACGATCATTTTTAAATATCATTCACATTTTTCTCACATAACATATTCTCAATTCATGGCAATTAATACCGAAAAAATGGTTACCAAAAGAAAGAAAAAAACAAATTGATAACTGACTATTAAAATTTTCTTTCAAATAAAGACTCTCAAGAATTCTATATAAAGAATTTAAACGTATTTCAATAAGAGAGAAGAAATAATAACAATTAATTCATCATCAGGATGTGAGAGCAACATTTAATCAGTATATAAAAATTTTGAATCCATAGTTAAACCAAATAATCAGTAGAATATTTAACAAATTTTCCCTCAATATGAAAGACTAAATAATAATTCCTTATCAGTCATGTATATTACCATGAAATTAATCCGGATCCCGCCTTCTTGTTACATATATGTATATATATACCACCCGTGGATCATAACAAGTCGCGTGGGCGTGCAAAATTCATCTCAACGATGTTCCCTCTCACTCAGTTTCGCGTCGGCCCCTTCGTCTTTTACAACCTGGCGATTATGCTGTCGACACTACGCGTCCGATATATGTCCTGAAAACGATCACGAAGAGGAAGAAGATGTGAGTAGACACAGAGATAACATAAATATAATATATATATATATATATGTTTATAGATAATACATCGTCCGCCATTGCAACATGTCGTCTTTTCCGTCGTTCTCTCTTTCGCTGCTTTTACCTGCTTGCGTTGCACCTCTGGTCGAAGTTACGGTGGTTCACCACCTCCGTCGCCGCTTATCCACATTCACGGCGTTAAAATCATTTGTGCGCGTACATACACGCACTCATGCAAGAATATATATATGTATATGTATTGCAACGGGTTCTCGGGGGCGTGGCGCGACTCCCTGGTGGTCCAACACTGGCGTAAGCATGCTTAAATTTTATTTATAATTTAATTCTGCAATTTGTATTCGTATATATACACACACATACACATTCCAACATATTTCTTTTATCATATTATCTCATGTATATTGCAAGTTAGTTGTGAAATTTTCAATTGATATGTTGTGATAATTAGCTGCGGGATGTCTGTATCTCAATTGGAAACCTTTAACCCTTTGATGTATAGATTTATCTGTTGAGGTGATTATTTTTCTGGATACGTTGCGTTTATATTGTCTGTTGCTTGAGATATTTAATTATGCTAGTGTGTTGTTAATAGTCAGTGATATTTTAAAGATTTGGAAAATTCCTTGTTCGTGGGGAAAAAAAAAAAAAACATTATGGTATAAGCATAAAAAATGAAAGAGTTAAATGGCCTATTCAGGAAAATTTATTGATGATTTGGAATGCGTATATCTCTTGATGTAATTGTTCAATTTTTATTGTTAACCACTGAATTCTGAAGGAAAAGCGATGACTCGTCGAAGTGTATAGATGAAAATTTCATATTATGATATTATAGGGCTGAAAAATTGAAGTTTAGATATGAAAAAAAAATTAGTGAATAATATCATACATTGAAAATTTCCATTTGCCTGCTTGTGCCAGAATATATTCGTGTGAATTTCGTGGATTAAATATAAAAATGGGATTTTTATTCCGGTTTTGTATAAATTGGGTGGAAAAGGAGAAAAAAAATAAAAAATAATAACTGCTTGGAAATGATGTGACAATATTCTGATATTGCGGTTTTGAATTATTTTTGATAGCAGTTGGCGAATGATTACGCCATTGTGGTCAGGTATATGAGGTATATAACTACCGAGTAACGAGCCAACTCGCGCAACTCATGCACTCGCGTTCCCTCGCCCTCTTACTCCTATTTTATCGTTGCATTTCACTCTCTTTCTCTCTTATTTCGCGGCTGGCATGCTCGTCGAAGCGTCTGGTCACGAACACACCGGACCTCACATCGTCACGTGAGACGCGCTCTTATTCTCGCCATGCATCATCGCTGCTTGACTGCTTCTGTCTACTTAGTTGCCACGCTCGTGTTTTCTTTTGCGCTCACCTTCTCTATATACCTCTGCGCGCAATTCGCTCGCTGCCAATTTCGTACTCGATGATGCGTCTCAATATCAATCGGGCGCGGTGACAACGAATTAATTAAACGATTATTTTTATCATTTTTATTTCATTACTTATCCATTCCACTCAATCTTTTCCCTCGGGGTAGTTGCAGCAAACAATATTATAATTCATAGATTATCTATTTATTTTCTTTTTTAGAAAACAATTATTTATAATCAACAAAACATATTTCATTAATAATATAATAAATAATTAAAAACTACATCTTGAGAAAGTACCATGCTTCAAAGAGTTAGAAGAAAAAAATTATTGAAACAATTCATTCTAATAATTGCAATTAATATAAATGGTAATTAAATTGTCAGATAATTATGTAATATATTTCTTCTCTGTATACTTGTTACTATGTTTTTATTATTCGGTGTGGAAAATTGATATACCACAATTATTTCTTTGTTAAAAATATTCAAGTTATGTTTGTTAAACGCGCGCTGCAGTATGGCGTTTCACGACCGATCTTTTAGACGCATCAATGCAGATTCTGCGAAAGAATTGATAGCTCTTTCTTTACAGATATATTTTACGGGGAAACGTGATGCCCTTTTCAATACATATAATACTAACCATTCCATTTTATTCTTCTTTATTTTTGTTTGTTTTATATACTAAGATATATATATTTATTTTTTGTTTTTTCTGCTGTCACGGCACTCGTTGAGTAGCTGTGAGAGCTTATAGCAACGCGCGCGCGCGTCCATAAGACCCTCAGGGTGAATGTATATATATTTGAGAGCGAGAGATAGTTCGCCACAAGACATTAACTCCCTTTGGATATTGTCCGATAAATGGTATACTCTTAAAAACCGCAAATTGCCATGGTCATCTCGCACCCTCTTCGTTCTCCACGTAAGAAGAAGCATTGGAGAAAAATTTCATATCTTCGTGGGCGACTTGTTGGTTGGAAGTCACGTGATATAATGATATCCTGAAAAAAAACAAAATAAATAAATAAATAAATAAAAAAGATCAGTTCTATAATGAAGGAAACAATATTTTTTTTATATCACTTTTTCTCTCGTTATTACAAAAAGATGTTGAATTTTCTCACGACAATTTTAATTATTTATATTTTTTTTTAAACAGTCTCTATAATTTTTTGTCACGTCAATAAATCACACAATTATAAATAAATTGTGTTCATTTTCCCATCACAATTTATTTAATTATCAAATGGAATAATTTATTCAGCCGAATAATTGAAATGGAATTGTCACAATTATAAATATTCATTGATATGTTGTACTCGAATATTTTTCCTATTTCACAAATTAAATGGTGGAACACCAAAAATTATTTATCTTTGTTAATTTTTTCATTAAATTTTCCCGCATTTTCAAATATTATTCCGCAAATAATTATACTCTCCAATGAACAATTTTACATGGGCGTTCATTAATTGATTAACGTCAAACAATTGTTGCAATCAATATCACAATGCACTGTATGAAATGAAGTAATAAAAAATATATATATGGTGTAAAAAATGATAAACATACGAAATAAATTCTCCATAACGTGTAAATCGTCTCAAAAGTCTTGAGAGTTTGAATTGGCAAAATGACTTGAAGCAACAGTACACCACATATATACACACATATATATATATATATATATATATATATATAATACTTCTTCACTTATACTTTGAAGCTTGTGAACGATGAGTTTAACAAGGGGGATAGCGTGCCAGACAACGATCCACTGGTATATCGGTTGTAAATCGTTTAGACGATGCAACCTGTGGCAATGGATGCTCATACGGAAGCACCCGACCAAACGAACGAGATATATATACAACACGTTGGTGAGCGCGATGAGTCGCGCGAGTTCCTGCTGTTGCTCCTACAGCCTCACAAAATTGGATTGCCCAACTATCTCTTGTGTTTATTTCACGCGCGCCTTTTTTATTTTTTCTTCTGCGATGATGCACAGTGAATTAACCAATTGTGGTTGAATTCAAAGAAGTATTTGTTAAAACATTTACAAAATCTATTGTGCTCTACAGACACTACAATTATTAGTTCACTGCATCAGATCAAGACATTTTATGCTATAAATTCTTTTCTGAGAAATAAAACAAATATGAAAATACCACAATGACCAGAATAAATTGGAAATTTTGTATTCGACATTTAGAAAGAGAATAAAAATAATTATATATATATAAAAAAATGGTTCAATTTAATTTTATTATTTTCAATGACAACTCAATCAAAATTAATAAATTCAATAATCTCCAATTGATTAATATTTATATCACTAGAAATATTATTTCAATCATCAATAAATTTGTATATATAATTGTGTCGTGTATAAAATTTTTACAAATATAAAGATAATAATTCTTTCATTCTGTCGTTATGTATATTATTATTGACTAAACGCGTAGGATCGTGACGGGCGTGCGATTGACGACAACAACGAGTGTGTGTCTTGTAGCCCACACCACGCGTTAATTTCACTTCACAAAATCGTAAAATGCAAATGAATGATCCCTGGGGCCGAAGCACGATTGGCAAATTGCGAAAGAAGGTTGGGCCCCGTGAGACAACGGGCGTGCAAAGGCGCCCAAGGTGGTCGAGTAATTTCGTCGAAGCCAAAACGAGCAGCAGCACCAACAGCAGCAGATGATTCTTTTGTGTATATATGTGTGATGTATCTCTGAGACTTTTTTTAACTCAACATACAAATATGTGCAATGTATATATGTATGTGTAATAAGTGCGAGAGAGCAAAAATGATAAACGTGAACGGTAAAACTTGTATAGAGAAAGAAAGAAATTCATCGAGCAAGAGAGAAAACGATGTGGCGCGCTCCTGAGGTTTTTGGGCCATTGAGAAAGAAGTTTTTGGCTGTTGGGATATAAAAATGTGTTGATTATATGGTATACGTAGTGAGCGAGGAATTGGGCGCCACGGCAGTGTGTGCGGTGGGCCCAGGGTGTCGTTAAGAAAACACACCGTTGTATATATTTGTTTATTTTTTATTTTTTATATTTTTTCATTTATTTTTATTTGTCTATTTTTTTTTTTTCTCATCATTTTATTTCACAGGTATTCTCTTCATCCACTAATATATCTTTACAGCTATATACATTTATTCTCAGTTTCTTTTTCGTTCCCTTCATCACCACAGTGAGATCATCAAAATGGGGACATTGTTGACTTTGACCCAAACTTTTAATATACACATTAATATACATGCGTATAATTTTATTTTTCACAGAGGTGTTGGAGGACGTAGAATGTTTAGAAATTAAATCACTTGAATGACAGATGGCATTTTGATAAACTTCTCCTTTCACTTTTAAAATTCACCCTTAAATCAACAATTTAATATTCTTCAATGAGAAAATAATATTTATAATTATTTATAAAATGTGTCACAGCATCCGTTCAATCTATTATTCATATGAATATTTTATTCTTTATGGTATTAACAGCATGTCAAAATTTAAATAATAACGACAACAGTAGAGATAATTTTATGTATAACACTTAATCGTTATTGAAAAAAAGAAAGAAAACAAGTATATTAGACATTTATTTGTAGACAATTGTCTTTACATGTCTTTATATAAGTTAATAATATTAATTTCCCCATATCTAACGTTACTTTTGACTTTATATACATATGTATACATGAAATAAATTTTTATTATAATGAAAAAGAATAAATTAAAGTCTCATGTATGTAAACATGTGTTATAATATAAAAACTAATTTAAATGCAAAATATTATTTGAATATACAAATGATAAATATGTATATTCACACCAAAGTGTGTAGAGACAAATATATATGTTGGAATATACAGTATATTTAATCAAGGAAATGAATCCAACGCTTTTACATCTTGTAATTGAGACGACGGAAGATAAAGAAAAGAATAAATAAATAAAAAAGAAAGACGAAAACGTGGCAAACTGTGTGCGCAGAATTTTCTGATAATAATCATCATTTTAATCACTTTATCATTACCATAAAAATAATTGCATTCATGTATAAACACATCTACATATATATATATATATAAATAAATACCCATTATAATACCTACATGTGTATTAACGTCAACCAGAATTAGAGAAATGAGTGAAGTTAATTAACCTTCGCATGTTTCTCGCATGCACACTTATATATTATATATACATTCATATTTTTTTGTATTTCAAAACCTCAAGTCATGTATAAATGAATGTGACATGTGATCGATGATGGTGTGAGCATGTGTTACATATAAAAAATATCAAGAGATCATCGTGACATATAATAAAAGAAAGTTCAAAATAAAAACACTTCCGTGCAACAATTTTCTGTCACATTCAATATCTTTGTGTGAATGTAAAAAAAAAATAAAAATTTATTCTACACACTGATTACTAATTATTCAAGAGCACCAACGAGACTAATGAATCGCGCAGAGTTAATGTTGAGTGTTTGTAAAGAAGGGTGTGTATATAGGGTGGATAAAAAATGAAAAAAAAAAAAAAAAATTTGGATGCAATATTGGATGCAAAAGATGAGAATAAAGACGAAGAGTATATAAGAGAGAGTTGAGAGAAGGTTGAATATGAGCCTGGGGCCCGGATGTTGCCTCCGTACACGCCGTTCGTCTGCGTGCCCGGGATGAAGATTAAAAATAAATAAAAGGCAATAAGTGTGGGGCCCCGTGCGAGACCCGTCATTACGCGAGGCGGGCCCACCTTGTTAGCTCACAGTGTGCTGAGCCCCCACGAGAGTTCTTCACCTCCGCATCTTCAGTGCCTCTTCTTCAATCGCGTCCTCACTCGACCTCACATATACATATACTTATATACGTATGTTAAATTTCTCTCTGTTATTCAAGATATATACTATATATATATATGTATATAAAATGTATCACGCGAATATGTATAAGTGTATTTGTGAGAGTCCTGGCGCCTGCGCTGTTAAAATTGCCGAAAATTCGAAGAATTCCATATATTCACGAACAATCTTTTCGCGCGCTAAGCAAAATTATGGTGTCCATGCGTGATTCCGGCTTTGCACCTGACCCAAACGCACACTCATATATATATATTTGTATGTGTTTGTGTATATAGATGGATGTTAAATTAATGCCCTAGAGCTAGTCGTAAATATTGATACTAATGAGACACTGTATGGCGGACATTTGAATTAAGTTGTGAAAGTCACGTTGGCATTTATCAAAAAATTATTTTGTCAACTTTCGCATTATATATTACATTGTGAAAAACATCTATCATTATATTTATGTGTATCTTGATAGAATGGTGTTCGATTAAATTTTAAATGAATCTCAAACCAAATGTCTTGTTTACGGTGGTTCGTTTATTGGATGAAAGGTTGGGAATAAATTTCAATTTGTTTTTTTTTTCTATATAGTTGCGCCCCAACTAATATTCATTCAGGATAATGAACAAAATTGAAAGTAGATTATCGATCATTTTTATAGGGAAAAATTGTTGAACGCAAAATTACTTTTATATTTCTAAGATTTTATACTGCAGATTTATGATAATAATAAAAAAATTATCTCAAACATTCTGCACAATAGTGCAAAAAAAACCATATTAAATAAGGAAGTAAATGTACTTTATTTTTTTTCTTTCTTTCTCATTTAATTTAAAAATTCTTTAGATATACCACGAATAAAATTAATTATCTTCACTTGCTATTTATTTATAATCAACTTTTGTATATTTTTTTATTATATCCAGATATCGATGCATTATTAACTATACGCGTAAATATACCTTATATCTAGATATAGTGAGTGAAGGATATGTAAGGGAACTATATGTACTCAATAATGTATATGGCGTAGGAGTTTTGCGCGAGAATCGAGTAATGACTAATGGCGCGTAATTGAACAAAGCAACCGCAAATTGGACCACCGTGCAAGAGGTCTAATGGGTCACCAAGCGCTAATCCTCTGTCATCGCTATTATTTGCATCTGCCAATATGGCTGTTACTTCACTTCTCTTATTTTTCCTTCCACTATTCTTCGTAAACGTCATATACAATCGCACTCAAAAAAATAATATTCCAATGCTTACGTGTCTCATACGCGACATTACAAGATGACGTAATAAATTAGTTTCAAATGTCAATTTGTTCTAGAAATAGAACTCAGCTATACAAAATCTATTTACATTATGTTCACTGATTATTTTAAAATTGTGTCTATATACGTCAGTATAAATATTTATTCACGTTATGATTTATATTATTGTAATTCATTTGAAAGTTTGTCGTTACTTTGTTACTGTTATATAGACATTGATATTTATTCACTCGTATTTATTGTTAGTACATATATATTAAGATGTACACACAGTTAATTGCATCAGTAATGAAACGAAAGTATATAGTAGTGAAGTAGCTAAAGCAGCAGCAGCAGCAGCAGTTTGTTGTTGTCAAGGATAATTTTGCCTCTTGGCATTTGTAATGCAGGTCCAACGCCACAGGCGACTGTTGTCCGTCACTCACGACTGATGTTCATGCCGATGAAACTGTCAGATATGATGATGTATAACGCGCGGCTTGCGATTATCTTGTTTTATCTCGCGCGCATTTTGCCATCGAGCACGAAAACTGTTATGCATAGATATATCCATATATTTATACATGATATTTTTATTTTATTTATATCGTTTTTATTATTTTTTTTTGTGTTTATCAGGAATGGATATATGTATATACATATGTATATGCGTGGCGATTAGATAAACATGAATATCACTGGTGGGCGCGAGTGCGCGCAAAATGTCGACCATAAGATATCACTCTCTGTCACACATCACAGATTATCATCTGTGTCACTTTTATTTAAGGATACACATTGCCAGCTGCCAAATTGGCGGGCTTTTGAGAAATTATTATTGGACGTGTGGGTATATACCTATACTCAATTGCTACTTAGTTTCAAATATTTATGTATGAAGATTTAACGAAACGTTTGTGTAAATATTGTTGCGAGGATTTGTTATTTTAGAGATTAATTTGATTTAGAATATTATATTTATGTTGTTTGATGCTTTAATATACGTAAAGTGAAGTAAATTGCGTAAATGAGTAAAGTAATGTGTGAGAATACAAATAGAGAATGTATTATAATTTAAATTAAACATTAATTTATTTTGAAAATAAAAATTCATCCATACTAATACTAATTTTTCTCGTTTAAATTCAACTAATTAATTCTAATATAAGAGTAGATCAGTTGAGCATTAAAAATAATAAAAATCTTACACTCTAGTTGGAACGTGAAGAATTAATTTATCCCATATGAAAAATTGAACAACACCCAAGTATACGAAAAAAATTTCATATAATGAATAAAATAAATGAATTCTAAATTATTCAACTAAAAAAAAGAATAAATGAATAACCAGTTAACCAAATTGTCAAAAATGAATTAATCAATCAAATCAATACATCATTTTTCATGGTGATCGTTCACTCGTATTTCGCTTCTCATTAAAATCAAATACTCCAAGTCTCTATCCCAAGATCTCTCTACTTGGGCCCCACAAAGTGTGGCTATGTCACGCCCTTTTGTCATATCTTATATATACACATGCACATATATATATATATATACATCTGTAGAACGTGCGAGGTACATGTTTAGACGCGTCATAGCAGGTGTAATAGTTACAAAGATTCATTCGAATTTTCTAGATCTTTCTATATAAAATACACAACACAACGACACATTGATGAACGCACGAGCAACCTCATCTGTACTGTGTCTAGTTTAAATAGATATAGATATGTATATTTATATGTTGACGAGGATACGTGAGCGTCGATGGGAACGAAGAGATTAGTCCTCGGTGCGGTTGTGTAACGCGCCCAAGATTCATCGACTTACCATCAGCGCGCGCACTATTATTTCTTCTCTTCGTCTTTATATATTGGTTGATCCCTCAGTGGACACGATTCCCGCGGGCGCGGCATTAAGTCAAGTAAGTAATCTCTTAGCCGTCACGCCATGGGACCGAGCTTGGGCTTCGATAGATATATATCCTGATTGCTTTTTCGTTTCTATACTCCCTCACATCCTATACATAGGCAGAATAGATACATACACGTATATATGTACATATATATACATAAATATTTTTTTTCACTCATCGTATTTTACTTTTCCCATATCAATTGATATTTTCTCTATCTTTTATACGCCACCATGCACTTGTCATTTACAATATTGATGTTATGATGAAGGGAAAAAATAAAAAGAAATTCATATGTGCGATGGAAAAATAGATGAAAAAATGATAATGATGATAATGATAATAATGAAAATAATATATGGACCACCCAAGAGGAAGAATATATATACTATTTGGTATACATGACGCATTTGATTGTGTGTGAATGGTGAGAGTGAATATATTCCATGCGAATAATATTAATGAATGAAATGAAGAGAGATAATAAAATTGAATGAAATACATGGATAAATATTTATGTGTGCTGAGTGATAAGGCTGTATCTTTATTACATATATTATAAACGATATGGAAGAAAATAAAATTCGTATTATTTATATGATGGAAATATCTTGAAAGAAATTATATAATCGATTATTGTATATCAGATTTCAAAATTTGTTTTCTCACAAGAATTTGCTAGCTATATTTATTTATTTTGTATTTCCACTGATATTGAATGTCATGAAATTCAGTTATAAGTAAATGTTATATCACTTTATTTTTTTCTTCACTTTATATTTTAATATTTCCGTTTTCGTTGTATTTTTTTTTTTTTTTGTGCAGTTGTGAATATGAGGTCGTTGGCGTTTATGTACATGTAGAATATAATGCGGTGGCCGCGGTGTACGATCAAACACACGTCTTGTCTACGCATTCAGCATCGTATATGTATAGATAATATATTTATTTAAGCTGGTGGAATTCGATGGTAGCGAGCGTGATCGGCATTAAACTGATTTTACCATTAAGAAATTGCCATCGAAATTTAATGCAACGTATATGTATGTAATATACAATTATACTTCTGTGGAATCCTGGTAGATCTGCCTGCATACAAATCTATCGAATTAATAATACTAGTATCTATTGGGATAAATAATTAAAAAAATTAAATTAATTGAGGTATCATATCTACTTCATGAACATTGGGTTATATTGTTTTTCTAGTCAAATAATGTTCACATCTTCGCATTCGAGATTATAAATTATGTGGTGGTAATTAATTCTAACTTGATACAACGATCTGTGAATAAAATAATCCAATCTATAGATCAATATATCTGTGTAAAAATTTCTCCATATACTTGCATTATATTTATATCTTTTTTTTTTTTTTTCATTCATTCATTCATTTCTGGTTTATTGTCGTTCCAATTTCTATCTCATGCTAATCCTCATGCATATACACATATATAATATAGGTCTTTTGGCACTTGCGCGAACGTTTGTGCCAGGCCGCACATCCGGTCGAAATATACATACATATATGTATATGTAGTGTGTAGAACACTGTGTATAGGAACAATCCTATATAACTTGAAGCTCTCGCCGCGGAGATCCGGTAGGACAATGCGTCGCCTCGTGTGTAGTGTGTGCGGCTCCTTTTTTCTTTTCGACGTTCTCTCTTCACCTCCTTGCACCGTTTGTTAGGCCCACCTCTCTTTTTCGCACACCGTCTGTTAGACTGTGTGTTCCTGCGCCGCCCTTGGACCTCGCGGACTGGGACAAACAGAAGTATGATCCAACATGAAAGAGACCGCGCGCGCGCGCGAGAGCGACGAGTTTGGACCTGTATACAGTTTAGAAGCGTACTTACCTTTTCGTATATATACGTTTCTCTGTTTCACTTGCGCATTTACTCACGACCCCAAGCACATACTCTTTCTCCTGTTGTGCCTTGTTTAATGCTAATTGTTTTTTATTATTTTATTTTTTTTTTTTATGGCGGATTTATGTTCTCAGATGGATTCACAATTTTTATCGATGCAAATTGCTCGATTGTCCTTCTATAGTTGTGTGTCACTGAATTCAATATCTCCGTTGCAAATATATATGAATAAAATTGCTGAATTGATATTACTTTCCATTTTATAATTTTCCATGATGTGAAAAATTTAATCGCAAATGTATTTCTATTTAATCCGTATAAAAATATTTGGTTGGTAGACTTGCATCAATTTATCTGTCAATATTACATTTTTATTCTCTATTAAATGTATATTTATATGAATTATTTTCTGTTATGCTATAAGTTATATTTAATTCCACTGAATTTAGAAATTTTTCGATGACTTTCGTCATATGGATACTATCTAAATGTTATCTTTATCACATTCCTATATTAACTACCTTCAAATAAATATCACCAACCGTTGACTATTGTTATGCCAATTACAAATCCAAGTACGTTACCAAATGTATAACATTTTTATGCGAAATTTAACACACAACAGAGAGTGTCAGAAGTACATTGTAAATTCAAGTGTATTCAAAATGGCTACGATGTTTGAAGACAGAAAGTAATACACTTGAATTCAGAGTGAGTGTGTGTGTGTGTATGTGAACATAATGAATACAATAAATACTTCAACTTCCGATAATTATTTCTTCTTCACTTGTTTAATATATATATATGATGTACAGGAACAAAAGAGAAAAGATCGGATATGTATATATATATAAGGGGTTGGTTAAAATGGCCGGATAACGACCACATATATACATTCATAATATATACATATAGATAGAACGTAGGGGTTGGTCAGTTAAACGGTCGTGTGCTCGTTAGCTGATTGAGTTAACTCTCGCGGTCAGCGCTGATTAGAACAAACTGACCATCAGCCTACGCGGCTTGATTGCCAGAGGGAACGATCTCTCGGACTCACTCTCTTCCTCTATATATCTCTTTCAGTCTCGTTATATCTCTCTATCACTCTCTTGCATTTATATATACGGATTTGTTTCACTCGTCGTCGCAGCTTGCACGTTCAGGCTGCTCTCTTTCCTCCATACATGAATCTACAGACGTTCGCACAGTCCATATACCAATACATATACATATGTATGTATATATACAAATACATTTCCTGTCCACAGAGCGAAGGATGAGAGAGATAAAGAGGATAGGAGAGAGAAATGTGAACGTGATGCGACTACGTTGGACGTTTAGTTGGTGGTTTTGAGACATACACTTGCGCAGTCCATCCTATTCGTTGCTTGACTAATTGGGTATATATATATATATATATATATATACTCGTTGAATAGTGTATATATTTAGATATGTATACAGGATATATGCGAAGACATAGAAATGTTTTTAATAAACTTTTTGTACTTTTGAAGTTAAAAAAACAAACAATTAATTTTTTTTTCTTCACTTGTTTATTATTTATTTATTATCAATGACCAAAAAAAAAAATTATTTCGTGTCATGTATCAAAGAATATAAATAGTAATTGGATGAATTTGAAAAGATGTATTTCTCTTGTCTCTCGCATTGAATTAATTAAAAAATGTCAGGCGTAAAAGAAACACATATGCATTGTATGCATATATATATATATATATATGTGAATCGGGGGGCGCGTCGAGCCCGCGGCGGCCATGTTTTTTTATTCGACAAGGGGGCGATCCGAGGTCTCGAGTGCATCTCTCTTTGGCGAAAACTCTCAGCGCACCCACGCCGCTGACGCCGCGCGTAGCTATACGTTCCTAACGAGGGGGTGCGGACTCTGTACAGTACAAGATGGATAAAAAAAAAGGTGAGAAGATAAAGAGAGAGTGAGACAGAGTGAGAAACGGCGAGAGAGAGAGAGAAAGGGATGACTGTGTTACATGCCCTCCAGGTATATATACATTCAAGCGAACAACTGTTCGCTGTTGGTGCAGGAATTTTTTTTTTTATTCATTCAAACGGTGATGCAGTTGTTATCGGAAATAATTAACAGGGCGCGATTGGCTTCATTAGCTATTGAAATATATTCGATTGGTCGATTGTTTTTTTTTTTTTTTTTTTTTTTTTCATGGTAAAATTTTATTCATTGAAGATTTTTTAGTCTTTATTTATTTTTTATTCACATTTTATTTTATATCATTTTTATTTCTTTCTTCAGATATGAAGAGTTCAAAGTCCATTGAGGATGAAAAATGTCTGATATAAAATGTCAGACATAAAATTCCATTGTGTATATTAAAAATAATAAAATGTAAAAATACTTGAAAAATATAATTTACGATTGGGCATTATGCGGGTTTTGTGTGTGCGAATGTGCATGTGGTTTTGCGATTGCAATTTTATTCTGCATTGTGATGTTACAAGGTGGTTGCCTTGTGAGAATATATAAAAATGGAAGGTTGATGATAAAGAGTGGATAAAAATATATATATTTCATGTATAAATGAAGGAGACTAAAAGGCGAAAAAAAAAAAGAACAGAGTTTCAAATTGGCGGTGAAGAAAAGTCAAAAAATGCTGTGTGACTAAAATGGTATTAAAATTCAGACCGTGTATGAGAGTGGAATAATCCTGCATCAGACACGAGTGATGGTAGATATAACTATATATACGCATGATGTATATATATATATGTACACCGGAAAGCATTTCTCACAATTTTGGTGGAATTTTTGAGAATTTGTCTGCTGCGTACTTTTGCTCAAGCAAATTTCTACATAAATAAATACATACTCTATTATATGTATATATATAGCACATTCTAGTACTTGTCTCGACAGGTTTTGTAATCGTTTTACAACCGGCGCCTCGTTAATCGCGAATAGATAGTGGTGTGAGAAAATCATGAAGATATAGGGTGCAGAAATTCAGGAAATTTGCATGGTAGAGTTATTGAATTTTAGTTTAAAAAAAATTTCATCCTGGCATAATTTTGAAAATAGAATTGAAATAAATATACTATGAGTAAATTATATACTGGTAGCGTGGGAACTGTTAAGAAATTTGTCATTCATATGCGAAAAATCTTCATTCATACAGTATCATACAACATAACCATATCCACCTACACATATCGAGATCAAAATCCGTGGTCGTCGTATATATAGTCATCATAATGCACACGTCCGGTCGTTCAAAAAGCACATAACAAAACATATGGTACATATGGTCATACTGAAGTCTCGTCGCGTCCAAATCTAGTTTTCATTCACATGCCACATGCTTTATTTATATTTTTTCATGATACCGACAATATTTCAGTCTTAAAATATTCTTCTACGACAATTCATCATATTTATTATTGAATTCATTATATACATTTCTATTATTTATATATTAATTTATCCATTCAATCTATCAAAAGCCTCTACATCTAAAGACAACAATACAAAGCAATTACGAAATTGAAATAAAAGTATTGAATGTAAATAAGAATAAGTAAAGAAAGGAATAATTGAAAGTATTAACTAAAATTCAAAAGAGTATCATGTTCGAAGATAGTATATAAAGCACAAATATTCAAAGTGTCATTACATAAAATGATTCAACAGCGTCAGACCAAGTGAAATCAACATTATAAAATTAAATTCATCATAAATATTCATAACTTCATTTCCATTCAATTTTCTAATTCATATCATACCAGATTAAGACCAAATATGCTTGAACTTCCACTGTTTGTCTTTCGCTTTCATGCTTTCAGTGTTGAAATTAAAAATTCACATATCTATAAAATAATATTTGAAAAGTGATTCAAAAAGTGGAAAAAAAAATAAAAAAAATCCTCAATGCACTCAATGACCTCTGCATGAGTCACGTCAAGACATATATCAAGATGTAATAACCAAGATGAATATTATATTACAAAGTTCTTGAATGTAGTTGACTACAAAACATTGTGAGTGTATAGAAGTCATCAGACAACGTTATAAGTTTTTATCGCAAATATAACATCAGAAAGTGAATTTTATAATGTTCAATTGTAAATTCGTGACAGATTTTTGTGAATTAAAAAAATAAGAAGAATACAATTTGATTGAGAAAATTAAAAATGTCAAATAAATTGTATTTGATTGAAATCAGCAGTGACATATATAAAGCAAATTATAATTATTAAATTGACTTTGGGGATGAAATATAAATAACAGATGAGGTATATACATCAGTTGATATTTATTTTGAAAATAGGTATATGGATACAAACGACACAAACGACGAATAATAGGAGGAGTAGTTGAAGAAGAGTTGGGACAGGAGTATAAACAACAGAGACGGTCTTTGGCCACCCAGCAAGTCTTTGCTCCGAGTGAAGCCAAAGAGTCTTGGGGGCCCATTTCTCTCTCTCTCTCTCTCACTCTCAGTTTTATTCTCAATATATGTGGTCTCTCACTTGCTTTTGCTCGCTCACTCGATATTCAAACTAATAAATTAGGTGGCCGCGGCGGCGGCAGCGGCGGTGAGGGGCCAGTCTCGCGCATATGAATCATCTAAAACAATGGAATGCAGACTATAAGATGGCGCCTGAATGCTAGTTGGTGCCATATATATATATATATATAATATAAATAGTGTTCTATGAAGAAACCACATTGTGTACACATATACAGTCACAGTTCCATATGAACAAAATTAAATTGTAGAGGAATGACTTGGTTTTTAAATTTTCAATTCTACACGTCGATTAATTTATTTTTAATTTCTGTTCTTATGTTCATGTGGTCGATGCATACATAAGGAATTTAATGTTGTCATTATCATATTTCGAATTATATGAAGGATATTTAAGTGGAAATTTATACTGAACTCTGCAGGTGAGGTGGTCCAAACGTTTTCTCGAATTTTTATCGTATAAAATATTTTATTCGACAGGATTTTTTAATTTACATTTTTTTTTTTTTTTACATCTGTTTAGAATTTTATATGATTGGAAATGCTAGAGTGATTATAATTATCAGACGTAAGAATGCACATATGTTTTTTTTTAATAGTTCTGAATTTTTGTTGACACTCATATGGAGTTTTATTAAACAATAAACGAGAGAAAGAAACATTTTAGAAATATTAAATGTTTCAATTGCTTTGCCAGTGACATCAATGAAATAAATGTTACATATATTTTCACCCCTAAAGGGAATACGAATTGATTTATAGAAGAATAAATATAAATAACCAAAAGAGAAATTACCAATATACGTGGGTGGTATATATCCATACAATTATTCACATATACAGATATAAATGTTAAGTGTAAATAAATCAACGAGATCCCCGAAATTCGAGCATCATTCTCTCTCAAAGCGTGACCGTGTCGGTCAACAATAGCTATTGTGTACTGTACAGTCACCAGTATATAGACATGTCCACTCTAAATGATCTCCGGTCACAAGTCATTACCTTTTCATTTTAAAATTGAAAAGCACTGGCAGGATGCGCGCGTGCTTTTATATATATATATATATATTCACATCTTGTGTGCGTTGTGTGTTGGTAGCGTGGCAACAATTTTCAATTCACATTGTTATACAGAAACTATACCATATTTTATAACAAAACCAAGTGGAAAAATGAGGGAATATAATGGTAATACTTTATATATAAATAGTTGACCACCCCCGCGACACAGGGGGTGAGTTGACGTATTTATCCAGCACCCTCACGTTGCACTAACGATGTTAAATAATATTATGTCATTGTGATGATCTCGTGGGTGGTTTGAAGTATTCTATTATATCCTGATGTCATTCCGGACACGTTTGTATTCAATTGCGTCATTATATAAATAAAAGTTCTATTGAGAATTAATATAAAATCATTGACAATATGTACGGTAGTATAAATTGATAATAAATCATTAGTCAAGGCAAGTTAAAACAATTGTTATATGTAATTTGTTAATTGCAGAAAACAGTTGCAATTATTGATGAAGAAAAATTTGAATTTATCTCGAATATTTTTGTATAACAGGATTATTCATTAAATTCAGTTTTTTTTCTCTACATTTTGAAGTGGTTATTGAAGCGGGTATACAGAATGAACAATTTTTATTTAAAAAAGGCCCCTATATATATAATATAGTATATATGCAGAATAAATCATTACTGAGAACTCGACGTTTATATTTAAATATGCAGCCAATTGTACGAACGAAACAAAAATAAAAATAATAATAATAAAAAGAAAATATAATAAAAATAATGAATGAATAATTCTCGTGGGTAAATGACTGTGTCCATGGCGCGTGCCAACAATTAAACGCGTCCGGACATGATGGCGGATATAAATTTTCTCATCGTTAAAACAGCGCGCGCTCGAGTGTGCATACAGGTGTATGTTGGTTTGGCATAAATGAACACAAAATGATGCGGGTGAATTTATATTATATATTCACTAGCATATATACATTCATATATATATACATAAATGTGTATGTGTGTGTGGAAACAATCGCGCGAAAGCGCAATACTGAAAGCGAAGGTTGAAATGTTGGAAAATTTAAATCAGAATGACCCGGATGGCCAACAATATGTGTATACCAATCACGGCTATTGTTTGGTGTCCTCTTCCGAGAGGGATGTGGCGGATAAAAGCCCTTCCGTATTTTGCGAGGGTTTTCCGCAGTATGTTTTGTCAGAAAATATAGACAGCTGTAAAAAGCCGCAATTATAAACGCATGTTTTGTGTTTTGCATTTATTTATATACAAATACAATTGGCGTGGTATACAAATTATTCAGTGATAGAGAATGCATTTCAATTGCACTCATATTCTGTAAAACATGTAGAAAAAAAATAAATAAAAAATACGCATACGCCATTACACCAGAGAGAAAAATAAAAGTATGAAAGATAGAAGGCAAAGTGAAATAAATGCATTCGTGAAAAAATAAATAAAAGAACTATATATAAAAAAAATTAAATATAAATACAGATGTATGCATAAACTATGATTAGTAATTCAAATGAATATGTTGTTCGCCACATATGGTGTCCATAATATTAATTAATATGCATCGGAAGAATTCTCGCGTGCACGTAAACACTTTTGTACATTATATATATTTATATTATATGATCATCCTACATGAACGTATCATTGCAATACGGCAAATACATATGTATTAAACATGAGATTATACTCACGGTGAGATTAAACAAGTTGAGTTGCAGGACATATCAAACGATTAAATAGCATCGAAGTGAAAAGCAGTTTGAACAAAGTAACACGAGAAAAAAAAAAAAAAAAAAAGAAAGGAAATTATGAAGAGGTGGTACACATGTGCAACACACTATTATAAAAATTGAATGATTATGTGGAACAGTTGGATAAGAAATAACGTGAGGATGAGAGATGGTAAAAGAGTGGAAGAGAAATAATTTTGTATATTTATTTCAACCGTTGCAAATGACTTTATAATCGTTCAGGAATTAAATACCTGATGTGCAAGTTATGATTATTATTGGATAGACATTATATGTATATACATGTTAACGCACGACATGAGCAATTTATTTTCATATCAGGTTGTCGATAAGTACACGAGAGAGAAAGTAAATCAAACCACCGCAAGAGGTTGAGATAATTAATAGGACAGAAATAATAGGTAAATAAATATAAAGTAATGGAGAAGAATATTTCCATGTTTCGCCACTTGTTTCTCTATATTCATTTTGTTAGTTTTGATTGATAAATTGATGATTGACGAGGAGGTGGATCGCGAATAAAAATACTTCTTTTTACACGATGGCTGTGGAAAATAGTTTTGTATATAGTCATCGTGAAAGAGAACAATCATGCCAGAAAATAAATAGAAAAACACTTGGCGGCGATGGATAGTAGAGAGAAAAAAAATAATTCTAAATGTTTATTTTCACGAGTCAATAATACGAATTATATATTGTTATTTAATTCGATTAACCGGAAGTGCTGTGAACAACTTATGCATACATATAAAGTGTCAGAGAAATAAAAAATTGACGATTATTTGAATAACCACATGATCGTGGCCAAACATCCTTCCAACAATATTCGTGAATATTTATAATTTAAAAAAGAAAAAGAAAAAAGAAGTGTACGTGCGTGTGATAGATATTTCCATCTGACCACTTCTTTCAAACTCTCCCTCACTCATTCTTCCTATATACATTTTTGTTTGCAATTTTGGCTTCCGTTTTGCACTACAGGATATTATTTTGGTTGCCAAGGGGTGCGAAATTTTCGTGGTCGATGTCACACGTCTGTTTCCACCAAAAACTTCCTCACACACATAAATATATAAAACTACCTACATATATTTCTGTCAAACAATGCCACAATGCAACCAAGTCATCCGAATTCAAACGTCAATGACACCGCATCCTTCCGGTTCTCTTTGCCTATTTCATGTGAAACAAAATTTATTTTTTTTTTCCATAAAAAAATTTCAATATTTAAAAACACTTGGTCCATGTGACATTATCCATCTGTCATTTGGTCATATGTCACACAGTGTATTCATCAAACAACGAAAACTTTACATAACCATATATAAATAAACAAATGAATGAATATCAATTGTCAACGTTCTTGGGATTGACACAATAAAATATCGCGACAATACTTGGTATAATGTATATACACAATTTATATATAAAAAAGGAAAAGGATAAGAGGGTGGACAAATTGTTGGAACGTCGTGTCACGCACCACGCTCTGTTATTATTATAGTGATTATCGTTAGTATTATTATTGCTTGAGAGGTATATTATGTATACATCATAGTTCGTTCACTTCTATATCTATAAATTGCGTATATATATATATATATATATATTTATATATATATCCATGTAAATGATGGAGGTGCATCCGTCGTTGGAAGATATATACGTATACGACGGATTATTTGGTGTTCATTTCTTGTCTGGTTGTTGCTTTTGCCGACGGCCACAAAACCGCAATACGCCATATTGCTCTATTGTCAACAGAAGACACTAGTGGAGTCATTTATATTGTCGGACGAGCCGTTACATCACGCAAGACGCGTTCGGACGAGTCATTATATTATATATATATAGGTTGGCATGCATAGGATACGAGGTAGTAACAGATGGCACGATATAAACACTCACAAATACATATTCTGTATATAAATAAATAGATATTTCAGTTGCGGATTTGATGAAAAACGTTCTCCTGCAATTTGGTATATTTGATATCCGGTGTTAGGGTAAGGAAGTGGAAGTTCCAGTGCATGTATGAACACTTCCGAAATAATTATGCGGTTAAATGTGCACTCTTCTTTCATATATAAAAATGAACATAATTATTTTTCTTTTTTTTTTTTTTTCACTTGGTTTGTGTTTTGACGCGCGCCGACGTTCTTTGAATAATTTTTTTTCTTATTAAATTACACAGTACTCGGTTTCTTTGTATACAAGTCTTTCAAAGTCACACATGTATATATACACGCATACACACGCAATTCTTGTGCATGCTATACTGTATTTTTACATATTTTTTATTTAACGGAAATGCACCGACGATGATTGAGTTCTTCCAGTTTATTGTGGCTACACAAGTATAGGCAATTATTATATCTTCTTTCCGCAAATTCAATATTTCTGTCTTGCAGTTTGATATTTTAATTCGAAAATGGGGTATGTAATGGTACCAGATTTATTGTGAGTGAATGGGACAGAAAAAAAAATAATATGTTACTGATAAATAAAAATTAAATATATACATATACGGTGAAGAAATAGAGAGAAAGCGGTGGGGTATTGGTAAAAAATAATTTCATTTTTACCGACGCCCGTCTGTGACTATTAATTTCAGGCTCGTTACGCCGAGCATGGAGGTATTGAAAAAACAAAAAAAAAAAATTGGAAAAAGGGACGGTGGAAAATTGGTAGGACCACCATGCATGTATATATAGGCGGAACGTTGTGTGTTGAAAAGCAGGGAAAATGTTTGGTTGAAAGCGTATATAGTTAAATCGAGAGGCACCAGCAACAACGTTTATATCCTCATTAAGCCATAGATCGCGACTTCCTATATATATATATACCTTTAATAAGACTTTATATATATAGCGCCAATTGACGGAAATTGGAACAAAACGAGGTGATATTAATTTTCGTTTCGTCGCGCTAGTTGAAGAAAAAATGACAAATAAATTATTGTAAAAATAATAACCGGAAGTAACTCGAAGATTAGCTTGAATTCACGTGCAACAAAAAAAAAAAGAGAAAAGAATAGCTATTGTAATAACGACCAAGTGATTAATTGACATCGTTTTTTATTCTAGGATATTGAAGACACGCTCGCAGTATGTCAGAATATATTTATTCATATCAAAAGATGAAATAAAAATTGAATAAATGACACAGTCAATGACATTTTGATTTGATGGCACAATTAAACTATTAAAAAAAAAAAAATAAAATATATATTTCAATATTTATAATCATCATTCCTTAATTACCTTTTCGTAATAGCATTGTTCAATCATCACCGACAAATATAGTAAATAAAATTACCCAATATTGATAGATAAAAATTGTGATTTGAAAAAATATTAGAAAAATTTAAAATTGAATCATCAATATGAAACTGGCAAAAACTTTACACGCGAAACGTTTGAGAATATCGCATATACATAAGATATACATATGAATACCTGGAATTTTGGGTGATGGTTCTTGATGCACTCAAGAGCAAAAGCGTATAACGTGCTATGCGATCGTTGGTGCGGGTGTATATATGTAATACCCTCGCGTGCGCGCATGTACATATTTTTCTACATCTCAGTGATGTGCGACACTATATATACCGGCCACGCCACCTTTCCAACATAATATTATTTACGCTTGACAGCATCATCTCATCACCCAGTGAAGTAAAGTATGGTGTCCACGTATATACATCTATTCTTTTATATTGCGCATCAGTGTCCTTCCCAAACACTCACGTGTATATATATATATATACTCACGCTACAATTCGCTACGATATTAAATAGGAAAAATGGATCCTTGAATAATTCACTATCATTTCTTTGCTCTTTCTTTCCACCTATACGCCACCTTCACTCACTTCCTCCCTTATATTTATTTAAATATCATTCTCAAGTATGTAATGACACGGCTTTGAACATATATTTAATAATATTTAAACTCAATTCTCAATGGTTTAAAATATTTTGTGGTAATATATTACTTCATAATAAAGTAAAACATATAAATTTCACTAATTGAAACTGAACACGGATAAGGATATATAAAAATACATAGCTTAAACAAGACGATTAATTTTCCTTTTTTAATATATATATATAAATGAATATATGTGAATATTCGGTAGAAATTGAATGTACACGGTGTTTGTACGCATAAATAAAAATATGTATGTCATTACTAACCGGATAAAATATCAGTAAGCCTATACAAAGTGTATGCATGTCGCACAGTCGGCACCAGTCGCGGTTTTTTTTCCCCGGGGATGAACCGGCCCAATCCTACTTGTTCAACAAAACCGCGAAGAATATCTACGTATACTGAAAATACATATATAAATATATCCCTTTACATATATAAATTCTCTGTATGATTTTCTTGCGATGCGGTTTTGCGGTAGTTCTGGACCTTATTATTATTCTTTTTTTCTCATTGCAATAACGTGGTTTTAATACTCAGCGTTATTAAGCAGAAGTTGTTTATACATTGTCAAATGTTACTACTGCAGTTCATGTTAAAATAAGTCATTAAATTTTCATCCCTTTATCGTAAATAAATTGTACAATACACTATAAGAGCATGATATATAGAAAATAATATTCAACATAATTTTCAAGCAGAGTTTTAGAGAAGAAATTTAGGTTGAAAAAAAAAAAAAAAAAATGGCACTCAGTATAAAGTTTACTTTAATTTCATCCCAGTTTTAGAACTTGGATCAAATAAATGAATACTGGTGAATTGTTTCTATTAACCGAGTAATATTATTGAAACAATTGTAATGGTGTCTCTCAATTAACACCAAACTAATTAACACCAAAAAAATCTCTAGTAAAAATATAAAATGCCAATACAGAGGATGATTTTTTACCAAGTATATTCATTGTTTTTGTTTTTTCATTTATTTCATGAGTGTTGAATGAATTGCAAAGTAGAATAAAAGCAAGTCATGAAATAAACGAACGATGTGGTGTATATATATAAAAATGAAGCGGATGAAGATGAGGTTAGAGATTGTGCATAACCAAAAGGGGAAGAGTGAATATACAAAGAGTCAGGCAAAAACATAGGCGCCGGCGCTACGTAAGGGGTCCCACCGCCAAAGATCCACTTCTTAGTAGAGTTTCGCAAGCGTGGCACAACCTCCCCCTCCTTGTATGCGCACTACTTCTCAACGTTGTTGTCGCGTCATCATCATCATCTTCGTCGTCGTCTTCGTCGTCGTCGTCGTCGTCTTCGTTGCAGCAGTCGACCACTGATCTTTCTCTTTAGGCTGAATTTCTTTTACCCTGAAATTCGGGGTAGAGGGCATATTAAAAACGAATGAAATGTGCTTGGCGCGAAGGGATCGACGCGCGCACAGACCAAAAGTCAAATGAAAGAAAAGAAAAAAACAAAAAAAAACAATGGGGGAATAGAGAGTGAGCACACACAGTCGGATATATGAGTAGTGAAAGCGAGATACTGTGTCTCTCTAATTGTGTGAGTATGAGAGACGCGTCTGCCTCATCAATGTGTCCGATTTTTCTTACTGCCGGATAAATTAATCGCGTAAACGGTTCCAGGTATTGTGTCAATGATGCCGCGTTGTTGCAACAAAAACAGAAATGAATAGTAGAAGAAGAAGAAGAAGAAAAAAAAAAGAAATGCTCGAGGAGAGAAAAACGCTTCAGACATTTTGAGAAAAAGCAGGAGAGAGGGAGTTTTTTTTTTTTTTCACTGAAAATTTTTTTATAACTACATTAACTGTAACTTGATATATAAGCGAGTAAAATGCTCTTTTATTTGTTCATAGAATTTTTTCAGTTATTTATTCATTCATTTATTGTTTCCATTTCACTTCAATGATATTTGATCGCGTTGGAATGAAATAATGTCAAGGTTTATTATTTGTAATGTCATGTGAAATCATGAATTATCTGTGCATACGCCAGATGGCGTTGATACAATGTTGCTTATACATATATGGAACTGTCAAGTTTATATCGAGAGGCGGCGCGCCAAGAATATTCGTGACTCGCGCGCACACGCATTGAACAAGTCAAAGCGGCGTGAAAAAGCAACCGCGTTGAATTGCTATGTGGTGTGTGCTGCACCGTGATCCACCCGTGATCTGATGCGTGTACGTGACTATCACATTCATCATATACACGCACCTGTCGTCATTGGTTATGTCTTGCCAGAACAACGACTTTCTTTTCCAAGAATTATGAAAAATAAAAAATATTAAACATTCACGATGCAAATATTTCATCAATACAAACGATGTATAAAATTATTTCTATACCATCACATATATATATAATTACAAATAAAATTCATTATTACAAATATTACAATTATATATTTATTTATCATCTTGTAAATAAAATACCCATGAAAATTTCATTGATTTTTAATTTCTTTCGCAGTTGAAGATGCCGCGACAATTAACTGATCGAGTCGCGCTTGTAATGAAACAAGAACTCGACAATATAAAATAAAATTGAATGGAAAAAAAAAAAAAATAATGCAACGACTGAAATAGCGTGATATAGAATGAGAGAGTCAGCAAGTGGACAATAAGACGAAATAAATGAGACAGCAGAGAGAGAGAGAGAGAGTATGGGTATACATATCCGAGAGTGGAGAATGCCCGTGGGCCAAATGAAAACATAAAATGATCTCACGCGGCTATTAATTGTCGCGGACCACCTTGGGACCGCGCGTCACCCGCCGGCTTTTTTTGTCGACCGCCCGGCAGTCAAGCCTCTTGGTCGCGGCCATCGGCGGCCATCTTGGTACCACCCGGACAATACAATGGACGACTGTGAGGCGTATGGAGTCGCTTGCGTTCTCGCTACGCGCTTTCGTTATTCGTTCGTTTCATCAGGTACATATTTACAATTATAAATACATTCAATGAATAAAAACATGTACTATGAGTACATAAATACATACATGCATATGGACAAATATATATATATATATATACACAATTGTGCAGTCAAATAAATTTTTGTTGTGGCAGAAAAAAAAAAAATAAAATAAGGGAAAATGTGATTGAACACAAAAACACCATATAGACAGGATGTGCCAGTGTTCATTTATATATCCGACACCGCAGGAGACGCATCTGAGAATTAACTGGCACGTTTGAATTGATAACCGGAAGCAGTGGGATGGGCGCTTGACACCGCGCGTGAGGCTCCATCTATATTTATTATATATACATATGGATTGCAAAAGGCACGAATTTATTGTGGGAGAATCACCTACACCACAATAATGTCATGTAGAAATGACATGGAACCGCGTGGTGTACACGGGCATGCGTTGTATATGACGGTGAAAACAAAAGAAGCCAATAATTTTCAAGCAATTTGAGGGCAGCGGCGCGAAACACCGGCACGTCGCTCTTGCCACGCAGTTTGCGTGACCGCACACTACGATTATTTGCCACGGTGGTGAGTTCATATATTATTATTAATGCTCTTACTGTATATATACTACTGTATATCTAGATACCTACATGTATATTTTATATCATATACCATGCTGGCATCAATCATCAGTCGTGTGTATAACTGTCATGCATTCTGTTTTATTAATCAGGCATGTTATGATTTTCTTATGTCATGTTTTCCTCAGGAATTTTTTTTTTTTTTTTTTTCTATTCGTAACTGTGAAAATTAATTTTTTTTTTCCTCAATGATTGACGTTATAGTTGACTATAAAGTTGAAGTGTGCAGGAATTGTCGAGACTATATCTTCGAGGATATATTAACGTCTCAATTCTTTTTCGTTTTAATGGGAAAAAATTAATTTGTTTAATTTTTTATACTAGTCAAATCTTTTTTATAATAAAGATACAATATATTAAAATTTTTTTTGTTCAATCCTTACGTTAATTGTGTCCATCATATGACACAATTTTTCAATCACACCTTACATTAAAATTCATAAACAGCGGTTGGTGTAACACACCGCCATATTATATATATATATATATATATATATATATATATATATAATAGTTGCTTTCTATCATACATATATAACATTGTCAACTTCCGTTTGGGCGTCACCATAAAACACCGTCACGCCTCATACTCGACGATATGCGCGTTAAATATACGTTAGAATATTTCCACATCAGTCTACCTCTATCATTTTTATTTTCTCAATGTCAAAAAAAATGAAATATATAAAAAATAAAAAAAATAATATAACTCGTATATAAATTATCTCTCAAAAAATTCATCATTAATCACAGCATCTACATAAATATATCCCACACATATATATATATATTCTCAACACGAGAAATAAAAAATTAACAAATTAAATATAATGAACTGTGAAAAATTAATTAAACATCAATTCCAATAGACACATTTAATATTCCTATAAAATATTAATTATCAAATCGAAATATACCCAAGTTGTCGCGATAATTGCCCTCGAATAATTAAATTGCATCATATACACATGATTATATCTATACAAATATGTGAAGTGTTAGTAAACTAATCGAGTTTTGATGCCTATACGAATATTGCGCGTGAAAGTTTAACGCATGTGTGAACGATCAACGCGTTCTATTCAGCCGCAATGGATGATAAATTTTCGAATACTATCTATATACACTTGTATGTGTACATTATATAAATCAACACGCGTATAGATTTAACGAGCATTGAATATATAGGGTGCACAAGAAGTGCAAGGTGATTGAAAGAAACCGACTAACATATCTGATGAAAGTTATAATCATCCGCGCTTCTCCAATCACGTATTATACGAATAACAAAGAGAAAGACAAAGTGATTGCAAGTTTTATCCATCTATACTATATAGAGTCTATACCATTCGTGTTGTAGAGCGAGAAAGCAAAAAGGGTAAAATATATAGAGAGAAATATCTATGGCAGATATGTATACACATCGAGTCAATGACGATGAATCGATTTGATTCAAATATATGTTTATGTATATGAATGTGTATATACGTATATATATATATATATATATATATATATATATTGATATGTTGCACGCGAGGGTATATTTTATGAGCTCGACCCCCAACTGGAAGCTACTCTCAATCCTCCCTCTTTCATTATTCTCTCTGTTTCTCCATTGCACTGATATTATTGCCACCGCTCTTTGTATCGCGCGCGAATCCGGAAAGCCATCAGGTCATATCTATATATTTTCCAAGTTTATATATATATATATATATATGTGGTTATATATAAAGTATATGTATATATAGATTATGCGATTCAATATTTCGTGTGGCACCAACAGTACCAGCTCTTGCACTGGCACTTGCCGAAAATGGCCGACCTCCTTCAATCTATATAACATAATTTAGTGTATATATATATATATATTTGCGAATGAAAGTATGTTAACTATAGTGTTGTGTAGGTATCTTTGCGCTAGAATAATTTTAATGGTTGAGCGTATGGTGATATTTGAGGAGTGTAGAAAATGTTATAGACTTTGTGTAATATTGATGGAAATTTATTCGAGGTGTTAATTGATAATTTGAAGAAAAAAAAATTATGTTGATTGAAATTAATTTTTTTCAATAGTAGTACATCATTAATTACTTTGTGTATAACACCATTCTAGAAATGAAATACACCACGTGCTAGTAATATTTTGCCTGCAGCGCCATCAGTGAACGTCAATTAAAATTATTTTTCAACACCAATTTTTCAAACTAAATTTTTATCTAAATTCAGATAAAACCCAAAAATTATGGTAATCAATTTGTACAGTGAGTAAAAAATACTCTTCACTTTATCAATCAAATATTTATTATATTAATATCGGTATAAAAATCAACAAACAATAAGCAAAAAATTTGTGTGTAGTAATAAAAGTCTTGGCTAATATTATTACACAATAATTGCATAAATATTACAGAACCATAGATATAATACTTCAATATATAAGTATAGGTATACATTGTATATATGTATAAAGTCCCATGAATGAGGGCCCACATACAGTATTTACGAAGGGCCCACGCAGACAGATGGGGTACACGCGACATGGTCTTGGCGGGCCCACGCTCAAGTCCCCAATTCCATTCGTGGGTGGCCGCAATGATTTCTCGTCGCGCTTATCCACACCGGAGATCTCAATAGTCGGATAATTCTACCGTATATATAAATACATACACATTTCAACGAGATACATTCAGCGAAGCGCGACGCATTTCTGACACCTGTATACATTCAATAATGCTACATTATATAAATAAAATACGAAAGACGAATATGGGCCTGAGCCTTAAGAAAGAAAGAAAGAAAGAACGAAAAAAGAAAAGAGGAAATGATAAATAAAAAAAAAGGAAAAGAATGAACGCAAAGTGAGAAAGACTTATGTTGTTTTTGCTTCGTTTGCTGCATCCCACGAATGAATGTATAAAGCGAATAACCAGAGAGAAAGAGTGAGAGAAAGAGAAAAAACGAAAGAAGTATATAAGTTGAGAATATAAAAGAGAGTAGGCGCGATCACGCGGGCTCGGCTGTGGATCCCGGTCAGGCCCACTGTGAGGCCTCGAGCCAACCAGAGCCAAGAAGAGTCGCTCTTGTACACCCTCGTAGCCACACCTCTGCCCAGCAACTCGATCTTCTTTATTCTTTTACATTTTATTTTTCCTTTTTATCCCTGTATTTCTCATTCTTTCTCTGTTTCAACTCTTCTATATATACAAACCTTCACTATACGCGCGCGGCTCTTTCTCTATATATATTTTACTCACTTCTATACTTGTCGTACGTGTTCTTTCTTCGTCTCTTTTCCACCCGCACACAATATATAACTTTTTAATACTCTCTACTCTGTCCCTTGGCTTTATGCTTTGATCCCCTCGCTTCATTCTCTTTGCTTCAATCTCTTCTTCTCTTGTATATTCGCATACACGCCCTTTGGGTAGGCCAATATATCCCTCTTCATGTATATATGACCCCCACCTCTCTCCTTCTTCTTTCTCTCTTCTCTATTTCTTTCTTATATTCCTTGATATGCATATATACAACGTGCAGACGCGACCCTATCCCGCTTTGAATTATCCAAAGAATGAGGGAGGACGAGAGCGAGAGAGAGAGAAGAAGGCAGAGCTTGAGCTTGTTGAGGATTTTATTTTTTTCTCCATGTGTTTTTTTTTTAATTTTTTTTTTGGGCCCTCTAGGTTCCAACGAGAGAGCTCCATGAGAGCTGGAGACCTCTGCAGGCCGAGCACGAACCCTCGTATATACAACGGACTCGTAATCGCCGAGGGGTTGCAAGTTTCTTCGAGTGTGTCGGTTGGATTTTTTATTTTTATTTTTTTTACTTTCTTCTTTTTTTTTTTTTTGAGGATTGGGAGAGAAGTTCGTGATTACACGTATATGAGCTACTGGAGTTTCTTGATTTTTACCAGGATATATATGTGCATTGGGTATATGAACGTTGATGATGAGCTTCTTTCTTTCAGTGAAAAACGGAAAAATATCAGTGTGGAAAGTACAAATATGAGAATTGATAAAAAAAAAAAATGAGATTTTATTTTATTTGCGTCATTCAGAAATACATAAATGTGAACGGATATTTGAAGAGTGTATTTTAAATACACTATTATATGCTAAATATATCGAAAAGTATTTGTTAAATATCTACGAAATAATTTTCAAATCGTTCCGATGATAATTCGGTATAAAATAAAATATATGAATTAATTTTACCCATCTTAATTATTCTCGCACAATAAAAGTACCATTTTTCATTTCATATTATTCTTCTATTACTTTCTCTTAAATTTTTTACTTATGTATATTTATACTTGTTATTAATTGACCTTTCATTCTCTACTAAATTAGACTTGAAATAAATTTTCTAATCAATTCAGACGTTAGAATAATTAAATTTTTTCCACCTTTTTTTTCTTCACATAAAAATCTTCAGCGTCCCAATTTGTAAATTGTTCTCTTCCAAGTTGAATTAATGTTGGATATATATATATATATATATATATATATAAATACTTCCGCACTGTCGGTTTACATTAAACCCAGCTTAATTTCTTTCGCGAGAGCGATAAAGAGAGAGAGAGAGAGAGAAACATACGAACATAGTGAGCTTCACATCAGTGCTCGTGGTCAAAGGGTAATTAACTTGCCAATTACAAATTGTGCATTCAAATTGTGTATTATACATATTCACATGCATGTATATATACATTTACTTCTATCTGTGCATACAATTGGTCAACTAATATACCTTTACACAAATACACAGGAATTCTAAACGACAAGTTATGTTTACGTGAAAACGAAAGGGTGAGGATAGAAAAAGATATAGAAGCGTTTGTGTTTATGTACATCCACATTAAATATATATATATATATATATATATACTCGTGCAGCCGCGAGCATTTCAATTAACGAACGCTACAGTTATTCGCCTCTGTCCAGTGATAATTACGCCGACGCGGGCGGTCCTGGACAGATGGTGTAGTCTACACAAGCATGTTACTACAAACTTCATTTCTGCAGTGGACATTTTACTAGATCAAAACGCTATTTCATATATAATGTGGTATGGCTAATTTATATTTTAATAGCACAACAATAATAGTGATAGTGAATGAAAAATAATGACAATGATGAGAATGATATTACGCAGTGGTATGAAATTATATGAGAAAATAAATCAAAATAATTTTACAGAATTTTTATTCATTACTTTGTGTATATAAAATCACAATTTTATTTTCTTAATGGATCAGATTGGATATGCGAGTTTGGTATGCATTAAGTCATTATAGTAATTATAAATATGTAAATTATTCTGGTAAAGCTATATATCAGATTGAAAGTGAAACTGGTCGACGACATTGGCAGTTGATCAAAGTCTGGGAAATAACCTACATACAATATTATAAATCTTAAAGTTCGAGATGATTGAGTCATCTTTCGTTCGAGATTGAAGATTAATATCGTTAACTCATCCACTTTTCATTATCGCATGGCGTTGAGAGAATAAACAAAATTATTGAGATTGTCATGAATTTATATATATATATATATATAGAAGAGTGAATTGAAAACAACTCGCAAAGTTATTATTGTGATTTAGAATTTTTTGTTGAGGTGAGAATTATATTTTAAATGTTTCAAGATGTAAAATAATTTTTTTTTTTATTGAAGAATAATAATTTACGATTTTTTACAAAAATTCTCACAAGTTAAAACAACATTGAGGTGAAATATTTATCATTCACTGAAAATAAATATACATACGTACGAATTTCTTCCACACTAATTTTTCTTTATCTCGTCCCTCTTGTCATGCGAACATATATTCACAAGAGATTCACCCTATATGTATATACGCTTCTTTCTTCACTGTGTGTCTCTCACTCTCCACTATTCTGTCCTGAGGCTGGTCCGTGAAAAATAAACGACAACGATATGCACACCGGCAGCGCACAAATATATATGTATATATACATAGTCACGGGAGAGAAAATTAATTAGCTTTTGCGTTGCCGAAAAAAACAGCGCGCGGGAGTTCAAAGGAAGTGGCGCTGACTATGACTTTACTCCCTCTTCATCCCTCATCTATTCTCCCTTCCTCTCTTTCTTTTCCTTTCACCGTGTCGACTTCCGTCGTACGGGGGTTTAAATTCCTTTTTTTTTTCTCTCTCACTCTCTCTCTCTCCACCTTGGATATATATACTTTCTTTCGCGCTTTCACATCTACGCAATATAATATATGCACTCCCTCTTGTTCTCTCCTTCTTCATCAACCCTCCTTTTCTCATATACAAGTGCAATGTATACGCGCATGTCATATCCCATTTGTGTATATATATTTTGCCCACTTAATGCACAAGAAAATGGCGGACAATTGTATTTTTAACGATATATTTAATAATGAAGATGAATATTGAGAGATGAGAAAATAAATTGATAAAGTAGATGATGAATTTAATTGAAATTATTATTTCTCAGAATTTATTCATAACGATTATATATCCTCGGGACACAAATAGATATATTTATATTATTTATATATGTATAACCAACCACAATCACTCTGTCATCGATGCGGAGTTATATTATAACGTATTTGTTGCGATAAAATCATTGAAAATGATTTTTTGAACGTGGACCATATGCGGTATGTGTTTATATGTATTCGAACGCGTCGTCACGGCTATCTGCGTGTTTTAACGTGCGTATTTTCTGGCTCTATATATATATATATACGACGTGTGTGGCGAAGAGGCTTCTATATCTTCTATATAACTCTTAGCTGAGAACTGTGGCGCGCGGGTAACATAAATTTATATCCTCGCCCGGCGCGATCCTCTCTCTTGCCCCAGATATGAGTTTGGAATATGCTAATGTCTCGATATACGTATGTATTAATGTATATATGTATTTATATATATATTTATATGTGTATATATGAACATATATGATGGTTCGCCACAGGGGTGCTCGCGATGTGCGCCTCACAATCGCGCTATCGATACTCAGAATTGTCTTATAAAGAAGAAGAAGAAGAAGAAAAGAAAAAAGGTAGCAATAAAATAATAACAATTTCTTGTTTTGTTTTTCAATCTTTCACATCTTCATCACTTGATACATTTTCTAATATTGATCAAAAATTAAGTGAAGTGAAAAAATCATGTATCCACATGTCTACCTACATCTCAGAAAAGAAGAACAAAATTAATAATAACAATTCACATTTATTTTCTTCATCAAAATTAAAATGACGAATGACTTTAGGCTATATGAATTGTTGATGTATGTTAAAAACTGAGCAATACAAGTTGTACTATATAATTTCTATACACTTTGGCCAATCATTATAATTAAATCCATCAAAAAATGATAATAAAAAAATATTGCATATTTAAAAATTCATCAATTAAATATTATTTGTTGAAAAATTAATTTATTTTTCGCATTGAATTCGATCGGAATATTTTCATACACCCGCACATTATGGACACCTATCTCATAGAGCCATCCGAAAATTAAATGACATCTTTTATTTATCTATATTTAAAAATATTATTAGCATCTTATACATAGTCACAGTGACCAGTTCATATATGTATACCTTTGCAAGTGTACATATATATTATATGCATACATATACCTGCAATAAATTCTGGGACAGTGGCCAACATGAACATTCGTGTCTACCGGATTAGATACCGGTAAACTCCAGTGGCAGTCCAAAGTTAACACGGCCGCATGAGACTATGACGACGACGACGACGAGTATAGACCTGCAGCGACCGCTAGTTATACATGTACTCCCTCGTCGACCCTCTGCACTGTACTCTTCTCTTTTCACTTCTCTTTCCATTTGTTCATCGCTTTCTCTCTCTCTCTCTCACCCTCTTTCACTCTATATAACTATCTCGTTTGCTCAAAGGCAAGTGTGTGCGGTGTATATAAGGCCAAGCGAGCGCGCGCAGAGAGCAAATAGTCCGGGGATGCCGGGACAAATCCGAGTTATACGCCAAGCTAGTTTCATCCCCTTTCGCGTTCCGCGGTGTCATCGTCAGAGGGCGCTGCGGTTGACACAGAATGACACCCTCATTCCCCTTTGCCACAACTACCCCAACTGCATACACACATATATATGCACACACTCGATATCTATATAGCACCGTCGTCCTGGGTTTGCAAAGTCATATCCTCCCCTGGTTATATCTCACCGCACGACGAAATAGCTTCAAGATCAAGCTTGGTAAATCCAGAAAAAGAAAAAAAAAAAAAATATGACTAACATTGAATCACATAAATTTAGATTAAGTCGAGTTTGTCACTTGGAATCAAATAAAAATGAGTTTTGTAATTCAATTGAAGAGTGTGGAAATAATAATATTTATCAATAGTAATTAATTAGTTCTGAATTGAACGTAAACATATTTTCAGTTTTTAATTTCATATATATTTTCTAAATTTGAATTTTATTAGTTCTAATTGTTAGAAATAAATTGCGCAGGTTTTTTTTTTTTATTGAAAATTAATAGTGAATTAATTGGGTTCACTAAACCAGTACTGGAAAAATAAAAAAGAAAGAGAAAAACGAGCGGTATCAATCTCGCTTCACTCACTATCGCATCCAAAAGTTATAATCGCGTCTATCTCCGTTTTTTTTTCTTTTTCATCCCCCGTTCTCCCACATTTCACCTCATTCTCGCATATTGCACTTCTCATCGCACACTTTTTATTCACCTCTTTGTTATATTTCGACTTTTTTTTTCTTTCTTTTTCACTCGTTTTACAACAAACAAAACAGTGTGTCCCAATCAGCCGCACCCTTTTATATTCGTATACTGTGCTTTGACTTCTATATCTGCGCGCATTTGGTCCTGGTTTGACCCGTTAAATCTCTGGCTTCCAATTCAGAGGGTGGAGACGTCAAGGGGAGAAAAAGAAAAAAAGAGAGAGAGAGTGAGAGAGGGGTATATAGTAAATTTACGGTGGATGTATATATATCCCTCGTAGCATGCCAAGGAGGATTTAAAATTTAAATTTTATTTGATTATATTTGAATTTAATTTAATTTTGTTACTTGTATCCGGGATGGTGGGTGGTTGGTGGATAGGTGAATTTTGGGGTTGTGGTTGCGAAATTCTATACTCTCAACTGTTCTGGTGTATACAATGCCATCCAAGTAACTGAAATATATTTCTATTTACGCTCGAGCGCCTATTTTTTTATTTTGTTTTTGCTATATGTATTTTATACGTATATATATATATATATATATATATATATATATATATGTAAATATTGTGTATGTGTGTGTGTGTTTATGTATAGATATAGATGGGAAACTCGTGAAAATGCTCTAGCAAAACTTCCGCGTGCACTTGAAGTATACCTCTTACAGCCACCATTTTCCTCAAGCACCATCTTCACGAAGTTCAACATTATTTTCAGTTTCAATGCATACAATTTATTTGGCAATATTTCGTGTACTTATGATTACATATCCATGGACGAGAAGGATATGTTTGTGAATTTGTGAATAGTGAAACGGGGAGAACAATTTTTGTACGGGAAGAAAAAAAATAATGGAAATTAATGTATGAAAGTTGGTGGATTTATTTTTCATGAATGAACGTAAAATATCTGTTGCTTCGTCGATCAATTTTTTTTTTTTTTTATTTACATTAATGTTTTTTTTTCAACATCTGGAATATTTTCGCATAGTATGCGTTTGAGTCGGGATAGTAGGAAAAGGGGGCGAATAGTGATATGAAGAAAAAAGTTTTTGAGCAAAGAAAAAGAAAATATTAAAGATAATTGCAAGTTTCTGTTGAATTATTTTTCTTGAATGAACGTAAAAAGTCACCCACACACACACACGTACACACTGCTTGCAAGTTGAATAGGAAAGTGAAGTAAAAAGAGGAAGAATAAAATGGAACGTGTAATTGGTGGAACGTTTTTTATATACACAACGGTGCTATGATGGTATAGAAAAGTGAGTGAAAAGCATCAGAAGCTTTGATTTATTTTTTATTCATTTTTTTTCCACTCACTTTCTATCTCTCACAGCCTCTTCTCTTTTTCCCCTCATTCACGATTCATACACCAAATTATATTCAAGCTTCTCGATTAACGTGAATCACAAATATATATATATATATATAACGAAATAAAAATAGAAAATTAGAAAAAAGTTCAATCTCAAATACAGAATAAAATATTTTATAAATTCTGATATACATAATAGCTTTTAAATTAGTTGAAAAAAAAAAAAAAATAAATAAATGAATAAATAATTGAACAATTTTGGGATTCATTACCGTCAGCCACATACACACAAAGTGCACATACATTTTATATATACATGGTAGCAATTTACAATCACGCTATGCACTGTAAATCACATCCAAAAGTCTTATTCGTTCGTGCATCATCAGCTCATACACTTACTCTCATTTCCCTTCAAGTTTCGTGCGCAATTTTTCACGGTAACTCAGTCTCTCGTTTATTTACAAGAGTGCGCGGCATGTGGTATAGGAAAGTTGAGAGATCGAATCAAATTAACTACACGCTTACACACACGCACACAAATCCCAATCTATATACGTATACATATATATTCACTCTTTTATAACAGTCTCGTTACATTTCCCTGTTTACAATTATATTCACATTATAATTTAACGCGTTATCGATACATCGGAAGGAGAGTTCATTACACTGGAGTAATTATTAATAGTTAACATAATGCATCTTAAACGGATTGATATGAAGGTATTTCATGGAAGAATTTTCGATGCATTTTTCATATCTTATAATGTTGGTCGTTGAAAAAAAGTTTTTTAAAAAATTGTCAATGCCTCTATCTTGTGTAATTCCATATTCATTTTGATACAAATACACATTCGCGTATATATTAAATTAATTCATTGAATATCTGAGGTGGAAAAAAAATATGAATTTGCATATGTTAATGACAAATAAATATTTATTCGTCCTCGTGTAATTTATCTGTCCAAAACATGTTGTTTGAAAAACAAAAAAAAAACAGTTCTCTTTCAATGTTCACGAGAACTTGTGTGCTCAATTTACAACATGATGACTTAATTAATGATAAACAAAAGAAAAATAAATCAATAAATAAAATGAAGTGATTATCGTCGAAAAAAATAATATAACTACAATATGTATATATAAATTAATTTTTCAAGACGATGCGATATATTATAAAATGAAAAAATAAGTGGAAACACACACGGGAGGTGCCCACACGAACGGGCAAAAGTGTAATGCAAAAGTATGAAAAAACAAATATAAATATATAAATAAATAAATAAAAAAAAATTGCGTGACCGATGCGGCAATTAGTGGGGTCGTTGCGCTGCAATGTGTGCTTGCAACTCGCACGCACTCTCTTCGCGTGTGTGCAACGGACGCGAGCGAAGAAGTTACGAGTATCGCGTTGGCGTAACACTCGACGGCGTGTTCGCCATGCCGACAAAGTGAATCGGTGACTCGTCGTCGTTGGTCTTTCCATCCTTTCTCCTCTGCTAAAGTTATAACGGACAATGGAAATTTTCTTCTTGTTATGTGACAGCTAAATACTTCGATTTACCTTCATAGACTTCACTCCAACAAATCAACACAGTCATATATATATATATATACGTCACGCACACGAATATTTTTACATTTGACGTTAAACAAATAAAACAACGTGAAAATTGAACGTATACGTGCGTTCAAGACAGATTTTTACCTTATGATAATTGCGTTTAAGTATGCGATGGGTAATTTTTGTAATCTTTTGTGTCAACGATGAGTCGAGATGGGGAAAATCCATGACTTAATGACCTGCAAATTTTTCCTCTTCTGCTTTGGATAATATGTGTACACTACCTTCATCTCTAAGTAGGTATAGTGTACTTTGGAATTTCCAAAACGTGACCTATATTCACCAAATGGAAATAATGACAAGCATATGTTGGAAATACTTCAGATATATTATTCCCAAAATTGTAAAGAATTCACGTATTATTCGTTCATTTGTTCATCACAATATTCGTTCAAATAAATAATGTATTTATACCGATTTATTTCAATAATGTAAAGATAAATTGAATAATTAATTAACAAACGTGAGAATTATTGTAGATGGTGAGTGGTAAGAAACTGCGATGATAAAGTAATAATATCAAATAATATATCCATCAGATAAGAGAATAACAGAACATGTTGGCAATGAAAGAGGGCAACCTTTGCTTCGCACAAACTGTATATAACGTGAATTGTTTCGAGATCCACATATATATATATATATATAAATATATAGATATATGTTTTTACTATGTAAAGAACTCGACACGATTATGTCGTCTCGTGCAATAGCGGATTAAATAATTCAGACTTAATTAGGATTTATTCAGTAGCAGAGAACAATTAAAATATAAGACAGAGAAAACCGTGGCTCAGGGGAACGCAATCACAGTTATTTCACTGGAGCCCAACAATTGACTGTGTCTTATTTAATTCCATATATATATATATATATGTGTGTATGCGTATATTCGAGTTAATAGACATTCCCCATGCTGATTCCGTTACCATGGAAAATATTCCGAACCCTTTTGCTATACCACTAATGTCATCAATTATTTATCCTCAAGATGAATTTAACAAAATCCCGAAGTCGAAGAATAGAAAGAAATAATGTATTCTTTTCTCAGGGAATTTATTTTTATACATTAAATTAAAAAAATTTAATATAATTAATAGAATTATTCAATATTTTCGATATTTTTTCATGTTTTATTTCAAAATCATGAATATTATCGTAAATAATCAATCTTCATACCATTGTAAATTTTATTGAATGAGAAATATATATTTTATATAGACATAAACATCAATGTCACTTTTTATTCGCCATATTCCTGTTTAAATGTGTTCATATATATATATATATATATATGAGAATGATGTGTAGAAATTGATGGTGAGCAAAAATCAAACGATCACATCGAGAGATATTGAACGAGGAGAGTGCATGACACAACAAAATTTTCAACCCCTCGATGAGCCTTGATTAAGTGCCTAAGTTGGGATATAGAGTGAGGGACTGTGAAAAACCCTCCCCTGAAACACGCCCGAAATGTGACTTTCTCGCTCGCTTCACATATATATATAAAATTCCCTCGCGTTGAAGTGTCAATTAATCCATGGGTTCCCATGTATATATTTATACATGCGTGTGTTGTTTTAGTCAATCATTCATATTGAACATATCTCTTTATCCAATTCATATTCAATTATATTATTTGACACATTTTTAATCTCACAATCTCATATTATATACAACTCTATCCACAAATATATATATATATTTGTATGGCGAAATTCATAAATATATATCGTACAAAAATGAAGCTATGCTACACCTGCTTACAGAGCAGATGCTCATTCACCAATCATTATCAATCCAAATAATCAATTCAATTCTTCGTAATCCTTTAATCGCAAGGAAAAAAAAAAAAAACGAAGCAAACAAAAATGGCTTGGCAATCTACTCAACGATTGGCAGTTTAGCTCATAGAATTTTGCGCGAGAGGGCAGTCGCGTTCAATGAAAGAGTGGAAGCAAAAAACAAGAGATTGAAAGAGCGAAAATGAAATGAAATAAAAAATAAAAGCAGCAATGAGGTTTATAGGAGGAAGAAAGAGGAGGCCACAAAAGAAGTCGAAAATGGCGGCAGGCTTATATATAGAGGGGCGTCCTTCACGGTGGTCCAGTATGGTATAGAGAAAAAAAAAAGAAAAAGAGAGGCAACGATGAGAGTGGCTGTGGGCCCATCCACAACTCCTTTATCTTCTAACTAAAAATATATATATATATATGTGGATATAACGTTTAGCCCTGAAAGCAGATGAAGAATATACAAGGAAGAGGTAAAAGAAACGTGTGCGAGGCTTAGGCCGCAGGCCTTTAATATCCGGGGCCCTGTATATAACCATAACCTCCCTTATTTCGTGCAGCGCGCGTTCACTCGGTCAACTCTCGTGATGGCATTACGAAGCGCTTGGCGCGCGCGCGTTTACGGAATAATATAATGATATAGATGTCTCGTTAGCATCCCTTCCAGCGTTATAATGTGCATCGAGACAGAGGAGAAAAAAAAAAAAAATATATGAGAGCAAGAGGGAGTAGGAGAATTGAAATATATGTAGATATATTAGATTGCTTGTTTGCGCATGCATGGCTAATGAGCCATCATGACCAGCTGCCGTCTAGCTATCTTCACATTTTCGTATTTATATATTTATATATCTAAAGTAGACGTTTTGATAGTAGGTTTTGACGGTGGATTTATTTTTTTTTTTTATTCTTTATTTTCGTTCTTTTTCATGCAGTCCACACGAATTTCACATTTTACGATTTTCTCATACTCTATGGACGTCTCAAGTGCCATCTGGCTTTCGTGATGAGGTCATTTTGAATGATCGACCAGTTGATATGGATAGAGAGGAAAAAAAAATAATATATATATATATTAATAGACTCTCGTTAGTCTTCCAATATTTGGAAATAGTTTAGAAATTATTTTTCTTTTATTTATTGTAACGTCAAAGCGATTTTTTGTATTTTAATCATGAATTTTTGTACCCTGTGGATTCAAATCCTTTTTATTTCTGAAATACAGTTTCACATTGAAGAATATGCGCGTTGTTGCGTGATTCAGTGTGCGAATGAAGAAAAAAAGCGGAAAAAAAAAAAAAAAAACCTTTGTAAATGTTTTTACGTTGAAAAAACAAATTAAATAAATTTTTGTCTCTCAATCTTTCGACGAGTCCAAAAAGTTTAATAATTTAATATTTTCTTGGCTATAAATTTTTTTTTTCCACTCAGTATTGGAATACAGGATTTCGTATCTCTCAATTCCTCATATATACAGTTTCGCATGGGGAAATATGAAAACTTTTGCGCAGTTCTCTGTTTGAAAAAAATGATGAGGGAAAAAAACGAAAAAAATTAACCAGGGTTATATACACGCTAGAGTATATACCCTCTGCGTAGTACACTATGGTTACAACGCGCGATGGGCACTGTATATATATATATATATAAATGTATAGTACAACCTGTCTGCTCGTTACTCGCTTGTAGGCACGATTATGATTTGTTGACTGCGGGACCACCGTGGCTGCCGTTCACCAGCCTCTTTGTCTTTATCTCCCTCACTCCTCTATTTTTTTATTTTTCCATGTTATCCCTCTGTTTACATTTTTTTTTGCCCTCGGTCCTTGATGTCTTGCCCATATAGTCGTGAGTAAAACGGAGGGAGGAGCTCTATACTATATTCTCCCGCCTATATTTTTCGTCTTATCCATACCAACAGCAGTGATTAACTATTTTTATGACCCAATAAGCCCCTATCAATTCTTCAATAAATACGAAAGGGAAGAAAAAAAATCGATCAAATAATTAAATTGAACGTACAGTGAAACAGAAGAAATTATTCTGAACAATAACAACTTCTATACAATTTTTCGTTCAATATAAATCCAGGCATAAAAATAATACAAAACAATTTTTTTCTCAGCACATCAACGTGAAACAAAATTTTTAGATACAAACTTAATTACCACCGAATGATATGAATTAATTATTTATAATGTCAGCACTATTCCAGTGGTTTTATGGTTGCCATGACGCGGTTACGAATGCTGTGAGTGGCTCACACAAATTCACAAACATATATTCAAACATACTCAACCAAACGCGCGTTAAACTCTACATATATACACATATAGACATAGGATTATACATGTTATATATACTATAGATACTATATATATATATATAGATATAGATGAGAGTGTACCAGTACCAGGGAGAATCGCGGCACGGTTTTAGTGGTCACAGTGGCTACACACCCCCGCGATAAACTCCCGTCAGTGACGCGATTCGCCACGCTAGTGCGCGGGAGCGTGTGGGGTGTTTCCAACCGCGTACATATATTCAAATGCATTTACGCATGTCGACAACCTATATATATATATATATATATATATATATATCTATCTAATATGTACATATATTGCACTGTACAAGCACGTGTATATTGCTGCGTTTCCGCGTTTGTGAGAGTTGCGTGCAAGCATGCGACCAAACTGCATTGGGAAACATTCACTATACACCCTGTATATATATATTGTATATGCAGGAAAACGTTGAACGATGTTTGCGAGTATGGGAGCGAAGCATTTGCAAAAGGAGGTGGCACGACAATGGTGAAAATATACAATCCGTTACAGGTATTAATGTGTGTAAGATCAGTGTGACTGATTGATTTGTTTTTGGATGAAGAGTGATAGAGGGAGAAACAGAGAAATATTTATGAATTGTTTGGGTGAATTTTACTTTTTAATATGGAGATGTTGAAAAATTCGGGACAAAATTTTGTTTGGAGGGGTTGTTATTTTTTTCTTATTAAAGAATAAAAATTATCATAATTTATTTGACATTCATTTGTTCTTTCAGTTCTTTTTTTCAAATGGATACATTCAATATTTTCTGACCCGTTTTATTTATATATTTATTTATGTGTGTAAGTGTGTTATTCAATATTTGATTTATGTAGAAAAATGTTGGATATTATTGTGTATATTTTATATATTCCACTATCACCGGAAATGTATTCGAAGATTTATTGTAACAATATGTCAAATATGAGAAAAAATTTGTTAACACTTCAGTTCTCGTATATTATATCCCCCAATTGATTGTACAAAATATGTATATTGATATATGGTATATACTTTGATGTATAATATTCCAATATCCTTGAAATGACAATAATGCGATATATCGATTCCCATTGTTGTCCAAAGTGTTGGAAAACTACAGCGTCCGACACGTGGATCACGTGTGAATTCACCCGAGCACTATGATGCTGTTACTGTCGTACACTCTGTCATGTTGATGCACCATTTATATTAAATGTACATTGTATATACACATTCATATAAACACATCCGTCACTTAACTCTCCCCTTTCATCACTTTAACAGGGGAAAATTCCGGAAAAGTCATTCACACTGACAAATATTCAATAATTTATAAACATAAATATAACTATAGTTATTCAATTAATTGATAAAATGAAAATATTATTGCGTGTTAAACTGTATAAAAATTTCATTCAGTTTGTAAATAATTATATAAACAAAAAAATTAATGTCTCAACAATTTATAAATTTCAAACAACTCCAATACATTTTTCATTACCAAACCAGTATTATAATTAATGTATAAAATACAAAATAAAAAATAAAGACATAAAAAAAAATGATGGAATAAAAAAAAATAAATAACAGCTATAAACACATAACTATAGATATATGTGTATACAGAATAAGTATGAAAGATTGTAGGGGATGAGGGACGAATAGAGATAGAGAAGCGCACGTGAATCCGAGGAAGATGCGATGTCACCGAGCGGAACCCAAACGTCGGCCGGAAGTAGTCCAGTCACGTGGCTTAGCCAACACGCAATTGTGTCCGGCATAATAAAGCATAGCTTCGCTGTCTATAACCTCCTCTTTCTCCTCCAATCTCCATCAACCCTCTCACGTTCCCACCCCTGACTACAATCCAACATTTGGCCATCTCTCTCACTCATTCCCTTTCAGTTTTCAGTGTGCACGTAATCGCGTCTCTATAACCAATCGCGTGTTGGTCACTTAATATATATATATATTCAGTTGCATATAGGTACACAGGGATTATATACGCTCAACTGCTTCAACTGTATTTATATATATATATATATATATGTATATAAACATTCACATATGATTGTATGTTGGTGAAACTATTTGTGCTTGTGTGAGGTAGCCACACATTTATATATGCTGAGAAGTTACGCTGTTGCACGATTGAATATATGTGGCATTGATTTATATCCTCGTGACAGATCGACTGTGCTCTCGAGAGTTTGAGTCTCTCCTGACGATTCAGCATCACTGTATATACATATATGTATATGCAATTTACATATGTATAGGCAATGCATTTAAACATAGTGATGATATCTCTCAGACATTTATCAGCAACAGAAATAAAAAAAAAAAAACATTGTCGTTCTTTTTTTTTTAATTATATTCAATTAAATTGAGGTACTTACTTATCAACACTATATACTTTTCCAGTACTTCAATAGACAATTGTGATTTTTTATTGTTTCAATAAAATGTGGGGAGATAGAGTGTAGAGTTATTTTATTGATGAATAATTATTTTTCACATATTCTACAGCTTTTTATAGTTATTTAATATTGGTATGAAATAATTGTTTATATTGACAAAGTAATAGATGAAAATTTTTTAGAATTTCTTCGTGACATCTCTCGATAAAATGCTGCAGCCTATTTAATTGTGAATATTTATGTTCGATTAACAGATTGATGTGGGAAGACGGGGGGGGGGGGGGGGGGGGGGGGGGGGGGGGGGGATTTTTTTTCTCCATGTGTCTGAAATCTGCTGACCAACATCCGGTATGAAGCGTCATGAGTATAATATTGAGGATGGGGTCGATATCACCCTAAAGTGAATCGAACGCTTGAGCGCATCACTCTCCCCCTGGGCACCCTCTTTCTGTATCATTATTTGTTAGCAATTTTCCAAGCTGCCGGCGCATGTATACATGTATGTATTTACACATATATATATATATATATATATATAGTCGATTGTAGACGACGCGTGCCAGTCTCTTCCTGTTCGAGTTGAATCTCTGCGTTGGTTGGTGATCGTTATTGCGGTCATTGTCATTGTAATTCACGGGATGAGAATGATGGATAATACTACTATACTGCGAGAGGGAGAAGTATATGCGGTAAGCTAAACGCGTGCTGCCAGCACACGACCGGTAGCGCGTAAGCGTCACTCTTTCGCTCTCTTTCTCTCTCTCCATGTCTTCTCTGCATGACGTTTATATATGCAATAATGTATTCCATCGTTTATAGTGTACGATCAACACAGCAATATATAATCATTTACGACAGCATGCAAAATATAAACTCAGAGATGTCTAAATTAAATTTAAATATATTTTTGGTATTGTCTATATGTGTGGAAAGTTGTCAAGAGATCCAATTTGGAAATGTAATTAAATCAAATAATTACGTTTGCAATATTTTATTCATGTGGTTGAGCCAAATTGGGATAAGAAAATAATTTGTACTAAGTAAACGCATTTGGAAAATTTGTAAACGGTTTTTTTTTTGCAGGTATCCATTGTTTTTCGTTCACTGTTGAGAATTACTACTTAAATATTTCAATAATTGCACATGTCAGTAATGTTTTATTTAGAAAAATGAATTTACATGGAATTTTTCCAATAATTCTATCGTGAAAATAATGAATAGTGTGAAAATTGCACAACCAGTATTTATTTAATTCAACCATTCACATTTTTGTACACTAATGAATACTTGAATTTTTTTCCATATCAAACTCGTCACTAATTGTTTGTCTGCATTTAATTTTACTTGATTATTCAAGGAGGTGATGAATTGTAATTCAAGCATGTTTCATCCCTGTATACGTAAATACAGGGAATAGAATGTAATTGAAGAATAAATATTTTCGTAGAATCAGGAAAAGAATAAAAGCGTAATCCCCAGTGTGCGAAGTATCGATGTCGAAGGGTCGTCCGAGTGGGATGTCGTTTGTATGTCGATCTCTCTACTTCGTGAGCTTAATGGAAAGGGAGAGTCAGTATAGAGGAAAGAGAAAATGTATATAGATAGAGAGGAAGAAAGACAAATGTAGAGATTCGAATGAAGCAAAAGTAGCGCGTATCGGTCTGAGTATAGAAGGATCTGTGTTTATTGACACAGGAAGTGATTGCCATGGCCGTGGGGTAAAAGTCCCGAGATTTCACAGTACATTCTATTCTCCCTTCGTATACCCGCTTGGCGTCATTCTATATATCCCATCACCTCGGGGGAAGGAGACAGTTCTTCTACCCGATAGACATTGGCATCAGGAGTGAGATAGAGTGAAAGAGAAAAAAAATACACGCGCACACTTTGGGGGTTGCTTCGTATTTGCAACGTAATCCCATGATAAATTGCCAAACTATACTACTGGTATATAGATGTATATATAAACTCTATTAATTTTGCGTTATAAAGTGCAAACGAGTTGTGATGATGCGATGAGTGTTGAAGGGTGCGAGAAATTATATATAAAGTTTTCACCCTATCACTCATCACAATTTATTATCTATTGAATCATTAATAAACACGAATTGAAATATTAATTTCCAATTGATTTTGTTGTTGTGATGTGTATAATAATAAGTGAGCAATGATATTTACTATTTTTTCACCCTATGGTTCACCTCAGTCACATTTCAACCCTTCCACAATTTTATATATTCATCGATTATTCTTTTGCAATAGTTTAATTTTTTATCTTTAATTTTTTTTTCTTAAATGCATGAAAAAATGAAAAATTATTCATTTTTATTCAATCTATTTGTGTTTTTTTTTTTTTTTATTATTTATACCGGATGAATGTGTGAAGATATTTACGAGTACAATGTATAGCGTCTATTGCAATTCACAAAGGCCATATAAGATACCACTATCATGCTTCATATAATTTTTATGCTCTGACTTTTAAAATCCATCGATAATTTATCGTTTCATTTAGTTTATATATTTTTCAGCAATTCCCTCTTCCATTTTTCCATTGTGCTTACAATACATATATATATATATATGTTGGAAAGCCACCGAGATTCCAGTATATACTGCATGGATATATCTTCGACAATCATTTCCCGGTAATTTCTCCCGTGGTTGTTTCGAAAAAAAAAAAAAAAAAATAGCATTAATAATAATGATGAAAATAAAAATAAAAGAAAAAAAAAAAAGACAGGACGTAATTATCGAGATAAAATGGAATCATCGAGATCGTAAATCGATGTTGATACATAATCCCATAGTGTGTGTATATAGAAAAAAAAAGTGATAAAAAAAATTTAATTAATGAGCCGATTGGAAAATGGATATTAAAGGCAACTAGTTCTCTTTATATAGTAAATAATATAGATTCACCCGTGGTATTATATATATATATATATACGAATGGAATGGAGTATCCATATAGTGATTGCGTGCATGTACGTGTGACTTTGCCTTTCTTCACTTGACTTATTTGTTCATTTTCTTTTTCATTTTTTTTCTCCATTTTCTCCAACTGCGATCACTCTGTTGAGTCATATATATATATATTTATATACCCACACACCTATAATCATACACGAGGGCACTCGGTGACGTTATAGCGTGAGAAACCAGTTCCATAGCTGCTTATTATCCGTTGAAGCATCGCTTGATAAATTAATCGCCGTTAAACAGAAACAGGGCAAGTGAAAAAGAAAGAGACCAAATTTCAAATTATCCAAGTTGATGCGCGCCAAATTATTGACTCCATGTATTATATAAAAAATATATCGTCTTTAATAATCATCATGAATTTTCATCGCCAATTGCGCACTTGTTTCAATATATCAAAAAATACATTGTGTACATTTAAATTTTGACGTTTGAAATTACTGTGTTGATGTATTAATAATTTTACTGACACTATACAGTTGGAAAAATATTTTATATATTCAGCGATTGAGAAAAAAAAAAAAATCCAAATAAGTATTTAAATAAATGAATATCACACACGGTTCTCTTCACAAACAATCAAATGAAACATGACAGTGTTCACACACACACACACACACACAGCTATCTACATATATAAATATTATACACTGTCTTGAATAATAAATGAATAATGTCAGAGTTTTGACTGCGATTTTCATCGTGCATAGCAGACATACTTGGAGATCAAATAAAAGTTATTCATATATATGTATGTTTATATACCAAAGTGTGTAACGACTTATATGTATATGTGTCTCATCACAAAACAACGTGCCACATCCTTGACACGTGTAAAGTCACGGAGTTGCCTACTGGTATCGCGCCAAGAGCCGGTTTTACGTCGTCTTATCTTCACGTCACTTGATAAATTAATCGGCATTAAAGGCACCAGGAGGGAAGTAGAGAATATATATATATATATATATATATATGTAGCGTCGGTGGCTACATGAGAGATGCATGGTAGAAGGCTCTGCGGTTATATAGTGAATGTATATACGCACACGCTAGCCCCGAGCGCCATCTGCCTCATCTGGATTGCGTCAATCTATCAACCCCAAAAAATCGCCGTACGATGTCTCGTTTGTAAACACACACACACGGGAAGTTTTATTTATTAAATTCCAGTGAGAAAATTTGTTGAATAATTAATTTTGATATATATTTGTGTGAGGCAGTAGCATCTCGTGCCAAGTACATGACTTTACGAAATTTGTTTATGCTCCATTTTGTGACGCTGTACAAAGATGTAGAATTATTTTTGTCATTCTGATCTTGATAGTTGTGTTGTGAAATTGAAGCAGCTTGTCTTGTGGATAAAATTTAATCAAACATTATTTATGTTGGAGCGTTTTAATAACTCTGCCATCAATTCTGAGTAAATAAAATTAAGAATTTTTAATTAATCATCAACATTGTTTGAAATATTTTACACATATTTACACATACAAGGAGTGGAATGAGATGGTTTTGAGATGTTATAGAAGGAGACAAATCGAATAAAAATTAAATTAAAAAATGATAATAAAAAAAAAAATTGAAAATGATGCGAGAGATACGAATAAGAAGAAGTATAAGAAGATGAGTAAAAAGTAAGAGGGAAGAAGAGGAGCGCGATCGAGCGGGAATTATACGACGGGACATTTCGGGCATTTTTACCAAAAGGGACGCGCAGGAACGCGTGTTCTATTAGCTAAGACAAAAGAGCGGCGCCTAGACAGTTGCCGCGCCCGAAAACCGGTGCAAGGGGGCGCTTTCTCTTTCTTTCTTTCACCCTCTCTCTCTCTCTCTCTCCCTCTCACTATAGCAACAAAACTGTCCGTGGCCGTTTTATTTATGTGTTGAAGCGCGGAAAAAGATGTAAGTCGCCGCAGTCGACTCGTAGCGCCCACATTCCTGATCCCCGGGTCCCGTTTGCGTCCACAACGCTGTCAGACATCGACGTCACACACGCGAGAGTCAGAGATCCCGATCTCTGTGTCCGTTTGCTCCATCTCAACACGATACATACATATATAATATTTATATGGACACACGCCTTTTACCATCAGACATATCACAATTTATTTTCTATTTAATCCATGTATTTTCTTCAAATAATTCAATATTTTTCACTAATTCAATTACTCATTGAAGAGCTCAATTAATAAATAAAATACTGACAACAATTCAAGAAACAATTCTCCAATTTTCCAATCAGAAAAACAAAAATCAAATGAATTTATTTATCCCCCCTTTTTTCATTTCAATATATTTACAACCACGAATAAAAAAATTGAATTAAAAAAAAAAATATCAATTGGTGGCAGTAGGAAAACATTTATCTTCCTGTATTTTTCTAATCTTGAAATACACACGACCTACAAGTAAAACATCAGAGATATATAGAAATGAGTACTATTTTGAGAGCGAATTGGATCGAGAGAGAGTGAGAGAGAGAGAGAGAGAGCTATTGCATAGCAAGAATATAAAACAAAAAAAGAAAAAGGAAATGAATAAACGAGATGAAAAGAAGTACGATGTGCAAAAGTATAAGAGAAAGAATAAGAGAGAAAATACGAAGGGAGAGTATAAAGCGGAAGCGAGAACGGCAGATCCTGGCGCCACTCTGGACATATACCACTTATATTCTTTCTTCCTTCTTCTTCATCTCACTACTCACTGACTATATATCCACATAATATATCTCATCGCATTCAGCCTCTCTTCCCAGTGTATGTACACAATTTCACGACTGAATTTCGATTACACACTGATATCACATTGCGCCAGAGTTTGTCGTCCTTAAAAATACTCCCATTTGACTTTATCATGAGAATAAACAAAAGTCACAATTGGAATGAAAATCAAATAATGCAAAATACAAACACTAATTATTTATTAATATTTTTCCTTTCATTACATTTATTCATGGAGTTTACAACTATATTTTTAAAATACACCTATACACTGGCAATCGTAAACTTGTCTTTAAATTCGTGGAATGACACGTCGACTCAATTCGCTTTTGATCAAAACGAAAAATCGTCGCTCGAAGGGATTCGTTATAGACGCGCGGAATTTGTCGGACTTCTCGGGAGACGCTCACGGGTATATAAGTGGCCGCGGTGCGAGAGTGCCTCTCCGCATGCCACGTTCAAATATTCGAGATTCCAGGGCACTTTTGTATATATATATTTATATGGATGAGGCGATTGAAGACGCGCGAGATTCAACAACGCACTACCGCGTGTCCAGGGTCACTTGTGAAAAACAATATTGCACTAAAGAAATGTAGAATTGAAATTAAAATTAAAACTCAAATTAACTCATTATAAGAATTAGGTTTGAACAATGTCGTTTATGTGAGCATGCGACAAGTAAAGATACAATAATTATACTACCAATCGTGTAGTTCTTAATAAATTAGCATTCTATATGCATACTTACATTCAAACATGATAATATATATGATGAGAAGGTAGAAGAAATCGATCTGTCGTATACGGTGAAACGTGGAGCCGTCACCGATCCAAGAGCGATGAACCCATGAGTTGAACGATAGTATCGAGACAACCAAGTGGCAGATTGTATCGATAGACACGTTTATATATGTATACTGCATGCATACAGGTATATATATGTGTATAAAGATAAAGTTTTCTGACTCTGTTTTGTGATTTAACACGATTATCTATAAATCTTGACAGTGTATCTAGGCAAACAAAATTCCCACGTTTGTTTGTCGAACAACCCCATGCACCTCTTACTACTTAAACGTACACTATATAGATTGAGTGACGTGGGTTTCACCCGTATTATACAAATGTAATGTCTGTATGTTCAGCAAAAATGTGTAAATCAAAACTTGGTGCGGTTAATTCAAATCAGAATAAAATCACCTGATAGTATCAACAGCTAATCAGATGTTTTAAAAACTCATCAACGATATAAATCTCTGGAGTTTTATGGTATGATTTTATTTGACGGGTCACATCGATTCAAAGATAAAAATGAAGAGGATTATAGAGAAAAAAAAACAAATACACGTGCATAATTTTCCCAATGTCAATAAAAAGAAAAATTATTATTTTTCTATTAAATTTCTTCCTTTTCATACTGGTTTCATTTAATTATTCAATATATTCCTCTAAAATATTATAAAACTATTCAGTACATTAAACCTCTTCGTCTTTTCCATCGAAAATATTCGAAATGCGAATAAATAAATGAATAAAAATAATCAATCAATCATGAATTCTTTAATCAATTTATAATTAAAAAGATGGAATGTTTTTTTTTTTTTTTGGTTCATCTAAAAATTGGACATTGAGTCACAGATGTTTGAGGTATGAAGATGCTGAAGAATAACATCGTCTCGACGTTCTCGCGTAGCGATGTCGAGTGACTATATCTATAGAAGTATATAAATATATATATATATACATCCAACTCTGTTTCTCTGTTAACTTTTTACCTTTCTCGCTCACTCTATCTGTCTTTGGCGAGAGGGGTTTGGCAACACGTTAATGAGCCTGAAACAAAAGAATCCTCGGGGTCCACTTCGCGTATATTAATATATATATATATATTTCTCGCAGTAACCCGGGGCCGCCCGTCGCGCTGGGTAACTGCAGGGGGTTGCTGGCGCCATGAGCTGTCATCACGTGTCGAACGCCCGACCATGATATCCAGGTATATAGATGCTTCATCTCATTCTTCTTCTTCTTCTTCTTCTTCTTGCTCTTCTTCAACTCCATCTCCATTTTCTTCCTCCTCTGTTGCCTACTTCTTCCTTCAATTATTATATACGTATATATTTCATCACTTGCGGCTTTTCTCAACCCTCGTAAGAGAGACCCCATATAGCGCTCTGTATAGAAAACTATGTACTGCACCCTTTACTTCTCGCTGACTATTGTTAACGTATAGATCGTGAAAACCCAGCAGTCTCATTTAATATATATGTATATATAACCCTTTTGCTTTTATCTCAAAGACATGGACAAAAACAAAAACGACCATTTTATTTCTAGATTTCAAAACAAGATATCGATTTCTAATACCTATATACCATAAAAGAGGAAGAAAATAATTTGAAAAACAAATTCCTTTAAATTGATTTATTGCAATTTTGACACTTGGTGGAAAATAAATAAATGAATAATTTAAAAATTTTACATTTAAATCAACATTATTAATTTATATTTATTTATTGCTATTTTTCCTAGGTATATTATTAATTTAAAAACTTTTTACAGCATCACAATCAATCATACAAAATATCAAATATATATTTATTTTTTTTTTCTCTATTATTCATTTTTTATCATCCAATTTTAAACACTATTCAGTTTTCATCCGTCAATTTTTCTTAGCCCACGCCATAATTTCAATAATACCATCCGAATTAACCTGGTGCCCCGTGGCACAACGCACATCAATATACATACACATATATCTCATACAGCTCGAAAAACCAACGAGGTATCATTACCACAATCGCTCGTTCCAAGACCACTTTGTATATACATTTTCTCATCGCGTCTCTCTCCATTTTTTTCACCGCGCGTATCATACACACTGCAAGACCATTCTCTCAATGTTTATATACATGTATACACATAAACATTTATATATATATATATTCATATAATATACAAACACTATTACCTTTGATATGTATACATGTAAAACATATACAGTAACGCGTGATCATAATAACGTTGGCCGTCCGCCGCCCCGGAATATACGACGAAAATTGCGTTTCCATCGCGTACTCGCGCGCACGCATGCGCCATTTAGCAATATCTGGTTAAGACATCTACCGGAGGCCTATATACACACACACATATACTCTTATCTCATTTTTTTTTTTTTTTACGCCTTGAATACTCTCTACCATCTCTCGCCAATTTTTCTTGTACTTATATACAAGAGTATGTATATATATACGCGCGTGGACGATGGAATAAAATTGACCGTGAACGCTACGAGCATTCGTTGAAGGCGGCAAGGACGATTTTTGTTCGTTTCAAAGATTATGGTATGCCGCCGGACCACACACGCCGGCGCCATAACCAACACACAACAGTTTTGCTTCCATCTTTGTCGTTGTTTCGCTAGGTATATACGTATTATATATATATATATATATATATATATTTATGTATATGAATATATATTTATCAATAAAACTCTATATTTGTGTTTGTGTATGTGTAATATAAGGGGATAAATACAAACGTACAATCGACGAATCCCATACGTGGAAACGATAAATAAACTATAACTAACCGCCCTCGGTTTCTAGTGACAGGTGAATGGTATGTGTGTGTGTGTGTGTGGTGTTCGTCCTCTCTTGTTAAGCTAACAGAGGAAGAGATAGTCACCGCACGCAGTTTCAATGCTATATATATATTTGTCTTTATACTTCCTATTTTCTACTCTGTCGCTTTTAGATAATAATACAATAATAAAGCATTGAGAATGTAGGTGCCAGGATTTTTTACATATATGAAACATAATCCTGTTGGCTTGTATCAACTAGTGTCAACTTATTCAAACTTGTGTTAAGCAATGTTTACATTTAGATGTGATATTAAAGCACTCGTGAAGAATTATGTTATAGGCAGTTGTGCAAGATCCAAAAGTGGTGATATGAAATAGAAAAAATAAATAAGTGAATAAAATGTGTGTGGTGAATGACGTAAAGCTTAGATGTATATAAAAGCGCTCTTTATTCTGGCGCGAACTTGATGGATTTTTATGTTGATCGTTTGTAGCTTTTGCCAAAGCATCGCCTCGGAATTGTTATTCTTTATTTGGATACTTCAAATCCATGAAACCTTCCCCTTATACCGCGACATTTCTCTTGAGATTGCCATTTATTATCTTCAATTTTTTCGTCACAACCACTCACAAATAATAAATTACATTATCAATTGTATAATTGAATTGAAAAATGTAATTTGAAAGCAGATGTATTGAAAAAAACTTGAGAAAATTAGCTACACATGAAATATTTAATACTTGACAAGAACTTCCTTGATAAAAAATATCTAAAAAATTACCAGAGCGTGTCATTCATATATACCTGAATTAGCAATAACAATTATTCAAAATATGTCCACCATATCGAGTAAATTAAAAAAAGAAAGTAGACTAAATAAGAAGAATGATGTCGACCTCCAATTGGTTCTACTCGTTGTCTTTCTACATCCGCATCCGTCACGCTTATCTATACTAATATATATTTTGAACAAACAAGAACGAACAGTTCAGGTAAAGCGATAAAGAGAGCAGAAAAAAAAAAAAGAAGAAAGAATGCTAGTCATTGTCTCTCTCTCTCAATACACTGGTAAACAATGAAATCTTGGTATCGCGAGAAAATGAGCTCGTACCGCCAACACCAATTGGATTAAATGTATCTATTACCCATTGTCAGCTTTCACTGTGTTCATCTGTATGACGACTGATGTCGGCAATGTCTTTACGTTGTCTGCCGCTACAGTCTTACTCTCTTTGTCTTCACTATTTCCTAACCAATCCACTCGTACTACTCTATACACTCGGCACTTTGTTGTTGAGTTGTTCCGCCTGATGGCCATACTACCATTGAAGATTTTGTTGATCCTGTTGATGGTTACAATCTCTCACTCTCTCATGCTACTATTGAAATAAAAATCGCAAATACAACGTCGGTCAATTTTAAAACGGCCTAAGGAAGAACGAAAAATACATATATATCTTAACGATGAATCTTGTTGAGAGTTAAACCATTTACGAATGTCCATTCTCAATAACGAGAACTCAATACCCCAATATCCACGCTCTTTTGAATATAATCAATAGCGAATATAGACATAATAGATCAGGCATACGAATTTTATGTGCGGGAAAAATTCTTTTAATGTCGCAATACACGGTCAATCATTGGTGTGTCATCTCTGCTATTAAAAACCATTACATATATACCTATCTATTTTTATTTTCTTTTGTTATTACAGTTGGAGGGTAAAACTGGAAGAGGAGCGAGTTGAACAAAATTTTTTTTCTCTCACTGTGTCCAATCGTGCAACATCTTACTGTGAGCAATGTTTAGAAAACGTTTCACTGACTAAACAAAGAAAAAGAAAAAGAGAAAAGAAAAAAAATCCAGCTCGTTGGGCATTCGAAAATAAGAGAAGTGGAATAAAGTACATACACGTGTATATATATATATATTTATGGGAAATGAAGATGAGAGAAAAAAAGTAGAAATGAGAGAGGTAGAGAAGCTTTAATCCGACCTGGGCCAAGGGTTCTACTCTCGGGGCTGTGGCCATTGTGCGAATGAAATTAGCCCTGAAATGCCAGGAAGATAATCCAGAAACGAGCAAGCAAGCAAGTGAGAGAGAGATAAATACTGGTCTATTTTTTTCCATGTATATATATTACTCGCTTTTGCTTCTTTCCTCTCTCGTTCCACAAGCCAGATCATCCCGTTAAACGGATCCCAAGGCTCTCCTGGTTTTTCTACTCGCGTCCAATCCACCACCCGATGCCTTCACTCTCTAACAATTCTTCACTTTAGTTTCTCTTACGCCTGATGAGTTCATGTCTTTTACTCTCTTTCGTCTTTTTCCGCGGCGCCATTTCCTCATTCCCTCTATATATATTCTTTAGTTTTTCTATCCCGCTACCTCCTCACTATTGCTCTCCTTCTTTATCTATATTTTTTTCGCCTTCATTCTTTTTTTCTTCCTTTTTTTGTTATCAGCCGCCTCAAAGCAACTAAATGGTTTCTGGGACTGTACACTCGACCGAGCTGGGAGCATCCTCCTTCTGTGTGACGGATTATTATCCTTGTCCTCACGAGTATTTATATATTTTCTGTGATCATCTATCTGTAACAAACCAAACATAGGCAAAATCATGAGCCAACAGATTCATATATATATATATATATATATTTTATATAAGTCTCTATTTAGAAAGGATTCTTTTGCGGTTAGGATACATACATGAAAAAAAAAAAATGTCGTCGTTGACAATTGTAAATAAGCATCAGCATTACGTCTCACTACATTTGTAATACATTATGTGTATTTGAAAGATGAATATAATAGTCCAAACTGACATGGAATAAAAATTGTTTCTTCACAAATATATTTTTGTTTCAACATGCAATATTACTCAGCTGATAATACTTAATTCGTCAGATATTCTTTGCACCGTTTTAATTAAACTTCGTTCACGAAATATAACGAATTCGAATATTATCCTTGAAGAAATTGTATAGCAAGAAAATATCGAACTTAAATGTTTATTCTTGCGATTTCACACTGACGTTCCATTCCAATCTAAATTCCAGTAATGTCGGTACACCCTGTACACATATAATACAACAGAGTTCATAGCGCAAAAGATGCTAGCAAGCGTGAACTCAAAAAAAAAAAAATAAATAAATAAATAAAAAAAAAAAGAGAAAAAAAAGAAAGGGGGATGCTTTGCGCACAGAACGCGTTCACTCCTGTTCATTCCCGCGCCACAGATCTCCATTCCCCTCGCTCTTCATTTCTCTCCTTCTATACATATACACTCTTTATTCCTCCATCGTTTACGAGAGGAAAAACCGCCAATGAATATGTACTATATGTAGATGTATCGTCGTCTGGACGAGATTTATCGATCGAGTAGTTTGATTTTAGATAACGCCGATCGATCGAAAATTCCTCGATGGTTGGCCGGTTGCGAGTGTATACGCCGCGCGGTCAGTAGTGGGCTTGACGTTCACAGAAAGATCTACTGGTCCATGCCAATATACACAGGGGTAGTATATATGTATATATTTAACAGTATATAGAGAATTAAAGAGTGAGTGAGAGAGCAAAAGGGAATATAGTATGGAGAACATAAAGAAGAAGACGGCTCAACACGCGCGCCAAATGAAATGCATGTCTCGTGCTTTTTACAAGGTGGTATCGCCATCTCGTGAGCTGAGTCGCGACGACAACGACGACGACATCTTTGGATGTATATACTGCCATGCGAGAGGATTCCACAAAGGTGTGTGTATGTGTGTGCGTGTGCGTTCCAAACGTATGAAAAGGATAGCAACAGTATTTCAATATATAGTGTATATATGTATATATATGTTTAAATATATATATATATATATGAAACGCATGCAACGCACTCGGGAATGTTTCAAGATCAAGTTAAGATAATTGCTCGTTTGTTTAAATATTTGACTTTCAAGTTGGAAGAGATGAGAGAGCTCACATTACTTTTTCTTCAATTGTCTTATTGGTCGTATTTGCCTCTTCACTTTTATTCTGTATACACATATATAGATTCAACCATACTTTATTATTCATTGTTTCTTTTTTTTTTTTTTCTTTATACCTGTAATCAATTTTGCAAACGATTTTGTTCGTCATGTTGAAATGAGATTAACTGTTCGTGGGATAATTTTCCGGTTGGGAATCTTGCAAGAGTATATGTATCGGGGTTGGGTGTGAGCTTTCCGTGCTGATAAACGTTTTAATTGTGTGTATAGTTGGAGGGAAATAATGTTGAGAGTAAATAATGGCAGGAGTTGGGACTACCCTTTGGGGATTGAAATATTTAAAAAATGATCCTGGATGATTTGGATGGCAAACATTGGATTGAATTTCGTTGTATGCACAGGCAAAAAGCGGATCAAATAATTTATATTAAATATCTGTATGGTATTTATTTAATATATATTTATTTATATATTATTAAAATCATTGGAGTAGTTCTGTAGTAGAAATTTTAAATTCAAAGATTATGCTCATTAAAAATAATGATGACGAAAATAGATGTATCATCATACAAATTTGTTTGAGATTTATCGACTGTATCGTTGGAGAAAAAAATTCATTCATTTTTAGAAATATATATCAAGTAGTATTTGAAACAAAATTTTTCACAGTGTATGTACACAGCAATAAGAAAGCACAATAAGTATATAGACAAAGCGAGAAGGAGAATGTCACGTTGAGTCTGTGGTGTTCCTGTGTGTGACAGTAAAGTTAACTTTACGCCAGGGGGATGATAGTTTTCGTGCGTCGAGATCATAGAGTTGGTTGACTGCACGGCTCTCCCGCCTGTGGTGGTCTTGCCAACGACGTCGAGCTATTACACGCCCGAGAAGAGTGTATACTCTATATATTATATACTTTCATTCCCTTTTGGTGCAATCGTCGTCTCGTTCTCGTTGTCGTCGCTGTCGTTCTCGTCATCCCCACGAAATCATCTCCTATAAAATTTCCCAACAGCTTCGTCGTCGTCGTTGTCGTCGTCGTCGCGCCAAAACGCTTCAATTATTTCGGTGTGAAGTAATCATTTTAATGCATCATGAAGAACACCATCCTTTATTTCTCGAATATTATTCCATGAAGCATATAAAATAGAATGCACATAAAACAAATAACAAAATTATATCTAAACTGATAACTGATTTCAATCAAGATTGATTATTTTAATTCAACACGATTTTAAATCCAAATCGCAAAAGATTTTCGGTTCTAAATCTTCAACATAATTTTATACTTCATCAACAATAATCAATTACATTGGTGTCATTTATTTCCGGGAAAAGACGGAGATGAAATACTTTAAACAAAAGCAAATATGAGAAATGCTGCTTGTACTCGTCTATACCTACCCTAATGTATACATGCACCAGCTGTTATTATTAAATTAATAATGACTATAACAAGATTAAATCATTGATGTTGAGTGAAATATCTTCGTATGAACCTAACTCAATAATTTTAATCCGAATCACTTTTCTCTAGTAATAAATAGTCGTTGCTTATTTACTCTCGTGCATTTTTTTCCGTCTCCTTTCATCGCAATTTTTTTATTCATTCATTCATTTATTTATTTATTTTTCTTTTTCAAGAGTAAACGTGAGATGGTAAAAGGAGAAACGATAAAATTTTCTCTCCATGCACTAGCTCTAGATTACGTTCCACAGCAAGAAAGTCCAAAGACCTCGTTGAACGTCATGGGGCGGATAAGGGTAGGAAGAATATATATATATATATAAATATATAGAAGGAAAGGGAACGGCCGCGAGAAAGAGAACGCACGTGAGCAACAGAGTGAGAGGGTGGTTGATGGACGACGTAAGAGGCGCCTTGAAGGGACGCCTGGCATCTTCCATCCCTTTTCTTCGTCCTTACGTTTGTGCGCACGTCTCACCACACCCCAACGTTTTCTACTTTTTATACTTCGATTCCTTTCGTTCAAACTATGTGAATATACCACCAATACCAATATACTAAATAAAATTCTGTACATATATATATATATGTGGACATGAGACAACTCGTGTGAACGCGTCTTTTACCCATGGCGACACCCTTACGCGTGGAAGAAAATGTGTACATAAAAAAAAAAAAATATGTGTATGTGCAGTACTTTATGGATACACCTATATGTCCTGTGTTATGTCGAGCACATTCATTTCAACTTGGTATGTGCTTGTATCGTCTTTTACAGGCTATGTCCACACTACGTGTTTCTTTATAGGTATATATATATATATATTTATATTATAAAGGTATATATATATATGTGCGTTGTAGAGTGGCAATGTATGGTTGAATGTCTTGAAGCACATTTGTACACGTATATATGAATGACATGACGATGTAGTGCGGGTGAATTTCGCATAACTCTGGCGATTCAATAATGCTCTAGTGTGTTATCTACATCGCCACGACCATTTTGCTTTTATGACAAATATGACAATGGGTTAAAGTGAAATATTTGGATTATATATTGAGACATTATGTGGAGACTATTTTTATCTTTTTCATTTCAATTTTATACGTTTGAATATTTTATGAATGAATTTGTGTAAGTAGTATTGTTCTTGTGTTTTTGTTTTTTTTTTTAATGCAGATCAGAGGAATTTTTGCAGTCAATTGAGACTATTTAATTAATTGTTTGGTATGGGTGTAATGTGTATTTATGTATGTATACATTGGGGAAGTAACGGAGAATTTGTGGATTTGAATAATATTAACTTTAAGGGAATAGAAATAAAAAGAATGACGAAAATTCGTTTCATAGTTATGTATGAGTCAAAAAGTTGTCTTGATCTTTCACTCTTCAAATGTAGAGTTCTTCTTTTATACTTTTATACTTTGTTCAATCGGTTCAACAGAACTTTTCGTATCTCACGCGTTTGCGAGTGTATAAAAACTTTTTTCTTTTATTTTTAGAACTGTTGAAAAGAAAAAAAAAAAACGAATGAGAATCTGGCGTGTATTTAAACGAGGGATTCTATGTCGTGTCACATTGGAGATATGACAATTTTTTTTTATTGTCAATCTACATTATATATATGCATGATCATTTTTATTTTTACTTTTAAATTTTAATCCATATAAATACGAAGGAATATTGTTTTTATATATAAACTGTGACTGATTTGAGACAGAAATAACACTATAGATTTATCAGATATTCTTTTATTCTCAATATACAGACAAGATTTCAACTGTCACATGTATATAATAGTTTATATCATTTATGAACAATCACTTATTCTTGTCAGCCATCTGATACTTCTATATTTGAAATATAATCACTTGAGATCATATCGCGACGGGAATAAAATAAAAGTGTCTATAAGTTGTATCCATCTGTACATTATATGATTTTTTTCTCAAGCGGAAATCACAATAGCCTACAGAGTTTATTCTTATCACACAGCCATTCTAATATTCAACAACAGAAAAAAAAAGAAAAAAAGAGAGGTATAGAATGAGAATGGAATTAAAATAATATGTGTAGCAGTAATATTATAACAATATTCAATAATTATTTAGAATTTTAGAACTAGGACTGAAAAAACAAATCATCCATCCATTTTTTCTTCATTTCAACGCAGAATAATGTAAAGAATTTTGGACTTTAAATTTAACGTACACATTGTGGGTTAATTATATCCAGTACACCAGTTAAACAATAAAAGAAAAAATACACCCCTAACGTAGCTGAAGAATGGAGCCTCACAGCAGAGTTTAATTCATCCATTCATAATCACATTGACCTAAAGATTTTTAATAAAAATAAACAAATTTCTGTGCTCAAATTGTGAACAAAATTTTATAATAACCCTCATCCATCTCCTAAATGATCCAAATATAAAAAAATCTTGAATAACAATCAATATTGATTAATTCCAAGTCAAAGAATAAATATCAAATAAAATTTAAAGTATATAATAACAATAATTGATTCAAATTAAAGTCATTCATTGTCAATGTTTTATTCAATTTCTGATAAAAAAAAAAATAAAAATCCAACAAACAAAAGTAATTTTTTCTCTACACATTCTATATGTATCCTTCTATATAAAGGGATCTCCCAGACATTTTCGATGCCACCTTCGGAGGGTTGAGCACTCGAGGCACAACGTTTTAGGCGTCTTTTAGCTGCCCAGACACATCCACGACTTTATATAACACATAAATACATACATACATATATATATATATGTACAACTATACACGCAAGCGCGATATACACATGTGTAAGTTGTAACATAGATGTATGTTTATAAACACGATCCACTGTCCTTGATTGGACACATACTCAACATATAGGTATGGGTATAGCCGCTGATGCTCACATATATTATACATGTGTGGATATATATATATCTCTATATATCTATATGATCAACACCATCTATATATTTGCGAGTATGCGTACGCGTGCATGTAAGGAAGGGTGGAAAAGAGGGATGAGGAATGAGGGTGAGGAATCGCCAACGCGCACGAGGGTTAGTCGGGTCGGTGGTGTGTCCAGTCCACTCGACTGGAGCACAGCCCAGGGCATAGCCAGTTCGATCAATAGAGGGTATAGAGACTATATGGGTTTCTAGGAGGTGGACACACTACCACCACCGCCTTCACCGTATATTATTCTCTTCTTTCCTCATTCGCCTCTCACTCTTATTTTATTTCTTTATTTTTTTTTATTTACTCTAACCTATCTATTTTGCAAATTCTATCGATATGTAATCATGATGAAAAAATTATCTGCAATTTTTACATGACCGGTTGTTAATATATTCAAAACAAAATATGACAATAGTGAAAATAAGCATTTATTTATATAATTTTTATTCCAATTTAAATAAGAAAACTTGTTGCAATATGCCAAGTGCAAATCTCCCACCCAATTAAATATATTATTCATAATTGTCTTATAATATGGTCTCAGATTAATTTTTTTTCGCAAATACAAACCCCAAATTTTGCGAATAATCGTGCAGATAATTTCATATACAATTTACCTGCTTTCAATACATCAATGATTCCTATATACAACCGAATAATATTCTTTAGCTATAAATATATTTCATCATTCTCCCATACATACCATATATATAAAAGCAAACTTTTTCCTTTTCGCATTATTGGGAGAAAGTCGTTGCATATAATGGATAATCGAAGGGAGAGCGAGAGAGAGAGAGAGAGAGGAAAAAAAAAGAAATAAAAGAGAGGTTCGTCGACCTTGGCTCTCTCGTAAAATTACGAGGCACTCTCTTTTCGATCTTTCTCTCGCCACATATATCGTCGCGGCGCTTCTTGTCCGCGCCCTCTCTCACTATATGTACTCTCGCTATATACTATACTCTTTGCTTATATCTCCTGCACCTTGCCCTCATCCTCTTTTATGCTGCTCCTGCTGCATATATCCCATGTCCCCCGCTTCTCTCGCACTATCCACACTATATATCGCGTTTGGTCATTCTCTTCTTCTCTTTCCTTCCCTTTTATCTATATATATATATATATATATTTGATGCGAAAGCGCCGCGCGCGCTCGAACTCGCGCTCGCCAAAGAGTCGCTCGGTGGGTCTTGATCCAATTATCTCATGTCCCTTGTCGGGATCGGCGTGCTACGCCATTGGTCTGCCGAGCGGCGAACGCTGGGCCGTTTGTTTTGTAAGTCTAATCGCAGAACGGCTCTCCGGTGGTCCTCTCTCTGTGGACTCTCTCGTCGCCCTTCTCCGCATCATTCTCTATATGTATATATATATATATGTACTTATATACTACTGATGCGAACTTTGTTCTTTCTTCTTTACTTTACACACGTTTTCTCTTCTCTCGAATCGCGTCTCGGTCTATACTCTTTCTCTCGATTTCTATACTCTCTTGCCTTGGTCTTCGTTGTCGTCGTTGTCGTCGCCGCACGCTCGCCCTTCTGACGCCGGTTTGCCGGCCGCCATTTTATTTTTAAAAAAGGACCACCACGCACGAGATGCACTTTTGTATTATATAGTGCTATAACGCTCGCTCTACGTTCTCGTCGTTGCTCGAATCGCGCGCGATTCTCGTTTACTATATAATACGTTTATGGGTATATATTTATATATGTATTTATATTCACGTTGCTTATGGTATGTTGGGTATATATATATATATATATATGTATGAATATATAGGGCGGGGAGGGCAAAGGGGGATAGTGTTTTATATGGTGGCGCTTTAGGGCTAGAGGTATTATAAAATGTCTCATATTTTTGTAATATATAGTTACAGTTTTTATTGATATAAAAATAGAAATTTTCTTTTCTAATTTTTCGACCGAATGTTTCATCTTTAACTTTAGGAAAATTTGAACAAATTTATCGTATCATTTATCGCAATGGTGAAATGATTTTGAATTTTTACTTTCTTTTTTTTTTAGTTTGAAGTTATGGAAGAAAAAAAATTAAAAATGTCCCCAACTTTTAAAGTAGAAATATTATTTACTTTCGGGGTAAAACGAAAAAAGTACTGGCAGATAATTCATCAAAATTGAAAAACAATTTGCAGTTCGTTCTTTTCCAATTCTCTCTGTTTGAAAGAGTATATATATATATGAGATAGTTGGGAGAAAATAAAAGAAAGAAGTGGGCATGGGATTTAAATCTCACTCCACTTTTATTTCTCTCTTTTACTCTCTCCTGTTTTCAGAGAGTAATATTTCCTTGTAGAAGTTTGGAGCTGGTTATGTGTGCGCTGGCGCCACGGCTGTAAGAGCGCGCGCGCAGGCGGTCGTAAGGTGAAACAGAAGACAAGATCATAAGGAGAAACAAAGAAAGTGAATGAACCAGTGAAATAAAAAGATACAGTCAACTGTACACGTATATATATATATATATATATATATTTGTGATGGTAATGAAAAAAGATGTACGTATACTTGGGCCGGGACAAAATTCCCAATAGGTGGGCCCCCATCAACAAAATCATGGGCTCATCATAATGATATTGCTTCGTTGTGGCCTAATCATAGTTATGAAAATTAATCACTTGATATCCCACAATAATTTCTGCCTTGTTCCAAAACCAATTTTTTTTTTCTCATTCAAATATCGATAAATACAGAAATGAAATAACAATAAAAATAGACAAATATACGGTATGAAATGAATTATATGAGAATGTCTATATATATTATATGTATTACAGGTCATTTCATCCACTTCATATATGTTCAACTGTATGATATGAGTTCGATATTAATTTAATAAAACTTTACACAGAGCGACAAATTGAGACATTTAAAATACCATTACGTTATATAGTAAAGCACGTTTTAAATTGTCAGAATAAAGTCTGAAAGACCTTGCAAACTTCTCGCTTACAATTCTCAATGAATTTAATATATTATAACTCTTTATTCTTCTTTGATCAAATATAAAATATCCGCGGAATTGAGACAATAATGCTACTCTGTAATAAAAAAAATATGTATAATTGCCGTAAAATATGTATCAAAAATGTGAAAAATATGTAGTGAAAAAAAAAGCTCTATCATTAAGGTCTTCAAGACTAATGATATAAAATAAAATAAATCCTCAAACATTCCACATCCTTCACCGTTCTGATTACCCAATAAATGAGCACGAAGCATACAAAATAATGAACACGCCGTTATTGAAAAAAAGAGTTTGTACATAATCAAATGTCATTTAATTAGTACATAAAATAATTTTGCTTGCAGATTGGAACATGGAATTCTCCATAAAACATCACTCAATAATTAAATTACGAATAATATAAAAAGAAATCATCATAATTACAATTTTTAGAATGTTAAATAATTTCTATCCACTATGAAATAACGTGAAAAAAAAAAAAAAAAGAGTATATAGAGGGATGATTTACGGAAAAGGCAAAAGCGAGAAGAAAGGAAAAATCCAACTGAGAATACATATATGTAAATACACATACACACATTTATATGTTTTGGAAGACATATATACAAAAATGTGAGGGTGAAAGAGAGCTCGCGGAATGCTTTCACATAAAGACGCGCAACCCCATAAGACTTCATCCCCCTTTTATGTGTGGACCGGGCGTGTATTTCAACCCTGACTGTTCGTCACCGCGTAGAAGTGTGCGTGGGCCAAAAAAAAAAAAAAAAAAAAGAGTAAGAGAACGGAGACGGATGCGAGTATAAATGGCGGTGAGAAGGGAATGGAAAGAAGACTATACATCTAAATATAAGTGTACATATATATATATATATAAGAAGAACGAAAGGGGAAGAGAGAGTGTATTGCGTGCGTGAGCACGGGGATCAATGCTTGCTCGCGCGCTTTCGCTATCGGATGCAGCTCGTGCGTAAAAGCCACCCCCGCAACAATTCTCCCTAACTCTCATCGACTCTTTCTTTACATCAACTTTTTTATCCTCATCTCTCTCTCTCTCTCTCTCTCTCTCTCTCTCTCTCTCTCTCTCTCTCTCTCTCTCTCTCTCTCTCTCTCTCTCTCTCACAGTTCCAGATATACTTATATAAAATTTCTTTTTCCTTTTTCTTTTTTATTCCCTTGACATGATCTCTCTGTTTGCTGTTACGGGGTTAAAAAAAAAATACACATGCACGTGTATATTACTGCACAGAAATGAATAACAAGATGAATTATTTTTCAATACAATTCCAAATATTGTAAACTAATTAAATGTTCAGTGAAACAGTGTCAAAGTTTTTCAGCATATAAACAATACTTAATTTTATTCACAAAAAATAATTTAAAATAAATAATATTTACACAACATTAAATTGTGAATTAAATTATAGAAAGAATGAAATGAAGAGAATTATATATATAAACATATTATAAGCATATACATCAACCACATGTGTTTGACGTTATGGGGATCATGTGTGATTGGCGGTTGCCCACATCTTTTTGCAAGATAAAAACTCCCTGGCATTGGTAGTTATTGAACCCACATATACATATATATACATATATATATAAATGTGCGGACGATGATTTTGAGGGATAAGAAAAGAAATCCAGAGGTCGAGAAACATGATCCGGGTTGTCCGCGGTGTTTGTATATATATATATACATATTTGCTGTCTCCCTTTTCCTCTCACATCTTCCCCGTATAGCATGGTGCACTCGCTCGTTGTTCTTATGCGATATTTTTGTTCCCATCGGGTTGGAAAAAGGGGGCCATATAAACGTGGTCGCATAAAACCCATATAATGGCTATGCTGAGGTCTCTCATTGCCTGATGCATATACATATACAGGTACATACTGCTAACACAACAACAGCAATACTCAAACGACAAAACTGTATGTTCTGACGTTAAATTTATTGCTTCATACATTGTATAAGCATTTATGCATAAGAAACTGACTCTTTTAATAGTGAAAATTATTTCATTGTTGTCAGCCCAGCGTACGCCAATTTACATTTACACATTCACACAACATATACACATTATCATTATATTTATTCATAATTATATACTTGATACATCAGTTAATCATTTTACCGCAATATATCATACGTTATATATTTTTTTTCTTTTTTATGAAGATTTCTACCAACTTCACATATAGAAACAATAAATATCTATATATATTTATTATATCCATCATGACAATACGCGTTCATTTTCACAATACGATGATGCTGGATAATTTTACTGCTTGTTATACTTGGTACTGTCATTATATACCTTACAAGGCAGTGAAGGGAAAACATATTATCTTTTATGTCTTTTGCCATTCTTTTCTTTTTTTTTTTTCGCTTATATTCGCAAAACTAATTTTTACCTCGTGCGTTTAATGATATTTTCACTTCTCTTCTCAGCTTATTCTCAAATCTTATGTATATAAATGTAATTATAATCAATAGACATATATACAAGTAGTTTAAATAAATGCAATTCGAAAAAATTATCAAATAATTATTAAAATATAATTCTGATTCAATTTCATTCATTCTAAATACAAATTCACCATCCACATCTGTAACATACCATACATTCCATATTTATTTATCGCACAAAAAAAAAAAGCAAGAAAAAAAAAAGAAGATAAAGATGAAAATGAGAGTTAAACTTGTGACTAAAAGACAACATCAAAGTCGCCTTGAGATAGTATTTACCGATATATATCTCGCCGTCATAATGCAACGATAAACAAGGGGAATAAACTCGAGTTGGGTTTGGCATTCATGTTTATACGCGTGACACGGTGCGCCGATATAGTCTCTCAGTTCTCTTCCTCACTCTCTCACTCTCCCTTGTATTTCCTTCCTCTTTCTACAGCAATGCTACTATACTTCCCCAGAGAATATCACTATATAGCCACTTACAATCGCGATACGGACATACTCGCATTGGAAGCTCCCGTTTTGTGTTTACCCCGACGGTGACCGAGAGCTATAGCAATGTGCCATTGAGCAGCTTGCAACGTTGCAGAGATCTTCGTGTCGACTAAGAGCAGAAGACAGACATAGAGATTGAGAGAAAGAGAGGGAAATAAATATATATATATATATATATATTAGTGTGGGTGTGTGTGTGTGTGTGTACATGTGGGGCCATAAACGGGCGAGAGAGCGTGCAAGTGCACGGTTAGTCGAATGGCGCGGGAGTATCCCGTACGTTATCGACTCTCCTCTGGCTTGGGTTTATCGAACGTGACCGTATACACAGTGTGTAGTTGCTTGGGTGTACGTGCGCGTTCATAGATTGCCAGTATTGTATACATATATATATATATGTGTATAGAGTCTCCTGATCGAGCAAAATACAGTGCGAGTACAGCACGAGGGTGAATTAGAGAGAATGAGGGAGGGAGAGGGATAGGAAGGATGATTTTTCATTGGTAAAATTGTGTTGATGCCCGCGAGCACAGTCTCCACCACATTGCATTTGTTTCTTTCGCTCTCTTGTATTATTTATTTATTTTTTCTTAATTTTGTTTTGTAAACGGACACAAGCAGAAATACATTATATGGATTTCAATGTTCAATGATATAGATCATTTTAGCGAATTCAGGTGCAAAGGTTGATTTGAATATCAGTATAGATAATGGGAAAATATGAACAATTTTATGTAGATGGGATTTATTATTGTTTGGACAAAATGTTGCTGTAAAGGTAATATTATTCAGTAAAGATATGAAGGAAAAATTATAAGTGGGACACAATATGCCGTGAATAGTTGCAGTAAATATAATAGGGTTTGCACTATTAGCCCTAATTTAATTTCATCGAGTGGGTAACAAAACAGCAGTTTGAAAAAAAAAAAAAAAACTATTAAAATAAAAGTAATAATGGTAGCATAAAGTATGCATTGCGCTTTAAAGTTCGTACAAACGTAGGGGATATATGTACAGGGTGGCCTGAATTATCGGCGTTCTTGTTAATGGTAAATAAATTACTAAACTTTATTTAGAACCGAAAAATTATTTATTTTTCTTTCGACTACTATTGTCATATAGAATTCGAAAGACTGTTAAATTATTGGTATCAAATTTTCCGTAATTCTTAATGATTAACATATAAGATTATAAATAAGAACGGTATTTTCTGGTCCGTGTGAAGACTACTTAATTTAATACACCCTAGAGACATACACAGCAAATATATATATATATGTAAAGAGAGAAAGGAAATAATAATTTAGCACAGACATTTATATTTATATAAAACGAAAGAAAAATGATGCATGATGATGGAGGATATCGATCATTGGATGGAAAAGAATTAAAAGAATTATTACCGTATAATGATAATTTACTTTGAAGTATATACATATATACAGATATATATATATGTGTATATATTGTTGACATCTGGTGGGCTCATTATATTGAGTGAGGCATCGCACCGCGTGTCAGTCGCCCCATACAACTTGTTCCCTATATCGTCTATATTGTTTTTGCTACAGACAACAACCGAATGACGTGTGTTGTAACTTACCTGAATGATCGTTCATTGCAGCACTCGCGTTTTAAATATTTTCCAAAGCGAATAAAAACAAGAGAATGAATATAAAACACTGCACAATGCATATAGATTCCTCCGCAATGCGATAGACACTTTTCAATGATAAAACTCTGAAGAGAGAAAATGAAGAACAAACAAAAAAAAAAAACATTATCACGAATGGGGAAAAAATGTTCAAAGTAAAAATATAAAGCACTGAGGTTTGAGGATGGCACACAAATGATCTGAAATTATTATTTTTTTTTCTTCTATCCACCAAGCCACTGCGATCATCTCACGGCGTTTTGATGGCGGTACGAGGGTAAAAAATATAGGGTAGGGCAAAAATATATTTATATATATATATATATATATTCATATGTGTATAAAAGATTGCTGAATAGAGACTCGTATTGCCCCGTATAGATCGTATGAGGCGGGAGGGGTTTCGAATGGGGCCTCGTTGGTGCCATTGGTGCACTCACCTTCCGGGGGTGGTTTTTTTACTCCAGCTACCTCGAAGAAAAGAGTGCATGGTCGCGCACAAAACACAACTGTGCCTGCATATTTATATCTATGTATATATTACATATATATATATATATATATATGTATATGCACACGTGTACATACCTACATGATGAGAACCCACCCTTGTATATAGAAAAGAGCGTCACAGCATAATAGAAAACGTTTCCTCCCTTCTCATCTCTTCGCGAGAACGTCCATTGGGAATTTTAGAAATATTTTCGTTGCTTCCCATTGTCGTGACAAAACGAAAGATAGAATGAGGAAAGGCGGGAGGAAACACGAGAGAGTGAAGAAAGAGAGGGGAGAGGGATGAACTATGATGTCCGGAATTTCCGACCATTTTCCACAATTTTGCTCTCTTTTCATGGAGAATTGTAGAAAGCGTAGGAGACCAAATATAAAAAAAAAAAATGTAGATATATCGAATTTCGAAATACCGTGTACGAATTCTATAGGGTGGATATGGGAGTGGAGGCACGGAAATGTCATGAAAAAGTGTGGATTATTGGAAAAATATTTTGAAGAGAAAGAAAAAATTGTTTAGGAAAGTAGAACAAATTTTTTTTCTCCATTTTTTTTTTTTTTTTTTTGCTATGTTGGAGAAAAAATATTTTTCTTACTTGCCTGACGTTCGGTTTCCTTTCTTATAAACTTTTTCTCGATGCATTGTGAATATATATATACACATGTTCATGGCGCGGCTTTTACCTCTCACTTTGTATACATACACTCATGTGTCTGAAATAATTTATCGTTGCCGACAAGTCATGTATCACCTGTTTTTCTTTACGCGCTGGTGTACACGTGCGAAGTTGCATCGCCCCCGCGTCTCTCTCTCTCTCTCTCTCTCTCGCTATTGTTTCGTCTTCGTATCTTGCCCGGTCAGTAATATTCTATATACTCTCTCCTGTATATGTTTGACGTTATACTTCTCGCAAATATATATGTATATATATATATATGTATACGCAGGAATCGTCTACTTCCGCTTTTACATTCGACCACGTCGCTTTTTCACACACAGACTTAACGAAGAAAAGTGGAGCTCACCAAGTTTCTCGCGTACAAAAAAAAATCAAACAGGAACAAAAAAGTGAACCGACCATGTGTTGCATACGCAAGTAAAATTCTCTGGTTTATTACTTTTTCTCCATTTATTAAACTTTCTTACATCTAGTACATACAGTTCAATGTCCTGTCCAGCATAAACTAAAAACTTTTTCTCTTATAATTCAATTTTTTTATGTCTAATTTTTTCTGCACTTTAATTTTTATCTAACTAAATAGTGCCATTCACTATCTACATATCAACTATTAATATATTAATTTACACTTGTCTTAATTTTTTCTTCCTGTAATATAACGTGGGTTCAATTGTGCCACATTATAACAAGTCTGCATCAGTGATTTCTATCTGTCTATTTCATCAGCCATCAAGTATCATATTCAAAATTACTCTGATACTTTTTCTGTATCTTTTTTTTTTCTCTCTTGCATAAACGTGGAAATGAAACAACTGTGGGTAACGCCACAGTGGTGCGACAGGTCAAGATGGGTTATTCATATCTTCAAGTTCCCACAAGTTGATGCCATGAATTCACATAAATGTGTATGTCTGAATGCACCGCACAAATATTATATGTTTAAGTGTGTGCATGTGTATTCAGATATTTTCTATATAACCACTGCGTTATTGACTCGACAAAGAGTGTGCGACAGTCACATATATACGAGGGTAGGTACTTCTCTCAATGCGATTAAACTTTTATGAGTACACCATTGGCGTCATTACGAGGCAAGGTAATTTCCGTCCGGCGGTAAAGGGGTTGAACGACTACTGCCATTGCGAACATGATGACGACAACGACAAACTCACTGAGACACAATTCAACTACCTGTACATAATATATTATCAATGCCGTCTTGTCACATATATCTATATATACATAAACATTAGATATTCAACCCCTCTGCCACGATGCGTTTTACTTATTTTTTATCCTTCATGTATAAACCCTTCATTGAATATGTATCAATTGATTATTTAATTTGTATATAACAATAAAAACAAAATCAATAAAAATGTACAATGTATAAGAAAAAATTTCTCCTCATATTTGCTCTAGTTTAATTTTTTATCATTACTATATTAATAATAAATTAATAACATTCGTTCTACAGCTGCATTATCCATGGAAACTCACTCATAAATGATTAATATTTCTCCTCAATATCAATTGAAAATAGATTTTGCATCAAATTTTACAAATATACTATATTCAAGTCATTTTATTCTGTACCAAAATATTATTTACACTTGAAACACAATTATATTTTTATCTCCATCATTTCATTGAACAAACAAAGAAAAATAATTTCAAATCAAATAATACCCCTCTTCTCTTTTCATATAAATAATAGAAACTGAAAAAAGAAAAATACAATGCAAAGCGTCGCAATAAACAGTAGCCCAAAAATGGTTGTCCCAAAAAATCTCCAAATCGGTGCACGTCTCTCAGAGATGAGGGGAGGGGGTCACAAAAGGAACGAAAAAAAAAAGAAAAAAAATGCGGGTCGATTGCGGTCGTGTCCTGGACAACGATGTACGCCCCGGTGGGCTTTAAGGGGAGGCGGGAAGGGCGCGTTCGAGTTTACAAAACGTAATCTGGTCGTGGTGGATGTTGAAGAACGAGAGAAATAGAGAATTCAAAATGTAAAAGTGTGGAAAGGAGAGAGAGAGAGAGAGAGAGAGAGAATGGGAGTTAGCCAGGCCATCACCATCAGTTTTGGACACGGGGTGGAGCGCAAGAGGAATGAGGATGAGGGTTGGTTCGCTCTCTCCCGTAAAACATATATATATACATGTATATATCGGTCTGTCGCGTATAAGGGTGGTATTTTGGACTCGAATACATGTACCACCACATTCACGTTTAAATATATACCAACAAACCTCAGCCTTCGTCATCAACACACTCATGTACACATACATATGTATAGACATTGACATAAAAATATATAAATACAATCCGAATGGTATATATTTCTAATACTATTAGGCGGTGTTCCGTTACACGTCGACAGATGTACGGATTTCAGTGGTGCAATCTCTCGGTTTGAATTTCTGTTTCCCTCTATTGCTCTGTATAAATATATATAGAAATATATATGTGTGTGTGTGCGTGAGCATCAACATCACATGGCATTGGGGGTGGCTGCAATCGGGCCAGCTGCGTTGAACCGCGATCGTGTACGTGTTAAACGTACGCAACGTACCGTTTCGCCCGCGGGAGCGTCAATTGATAGTTTGGACAAACGAATGAGTAGAAAACCCAACAGAGAGATCTAGAGAGGGGAACAAATGCACAATCCTTGATGCTCACATTCACGTGAACTTGGTTTATCAATATATAGATATATTAGTATGAGAATTTATTGCCAACAAATTATTTTAGTTAGTATTCAATTATTATTTCACGTCATTTTTGTGCATTTATTTATTTATTTTTTTTCTTTATGGTGTAGATATTGACAATTTTATTCTGTGAGTTTTCATTTGTTCTATATTCGTGAAGACAAGCTGTGACGTGTTTTTATTATTGAATATACCATAGAATAGACAACGTATACTACAAATAAATGTACACATATGAGGAAGTGAACATTTTGCTGACTTGGAGTAGGTGTATTGCAAACAGTTATATAGTCAAAAGTTTGGCTTTCATGTATAAGAAATGTCATGAAACGCAGAGGCATATTCAAATGTATTTATTTTCTTGGGTGAAACATTGATAGATGAGTATGTGTTTATTCTACTCACACATGAGGAGTGTCTATTCAAATACAAAATTTATTAATGTATATACTGACCGCAATGACATTATATCTCAAATTAATTATCCCGTGAAATTTCAAAGAATTCTACAATAAATGTACGAAAGAACTGCACTATAAAAATTCGTGAAATAGAGAAAAAAAAGTTGGATCGTATCTATATTTATATTTGTGATCATTTTCGTATCGATTTGCGACATGTCAAGTGTGCACTGCCATACCAACTAGAATATAAAATTGCAATATATAGAGTACATAGACAATTCCAATAGCGTACAATAGATATACACATATAAGTATATATAAAATATACGATATACATGAATACTAGGTAGCTTAACTCTATACAGCGTTGGAATGTTCTGCAATGAATTATCTGCATATGTATACATATAACCCAGAGGGATGTACCACTTTGTATGGTACAGTCCACGGTGGGTAACTGGTGAAGTTATAAGCATTGAGTGTAAAAAATCTTTGTAAACCATATTTTAATCATGTGCAATTGATTCACTGCTGTATCAGGGACAATAGATATATACCAGTAAGACCTCGTTCACACGGTCGTGCATCTTTTTGCATACAAAATCATGTAAAACATCAATTTAATCTGTTTATACGTTTCGATATCATTCGATATTACATATACCACATATAATATCTGCAGAACAACATATGGTAAATATAAGATAATTGAAATGATGATAAATAATTCATTGCGTGTTGTGAGTATACAATCAATTAAAATCACGAAGGGCGCACGATTTAAAATATAAAATAAATAAATCTACATATAAAATAATATTGTCAAATCATATTCTATACAAAAGAATCTTTATCAATGTGCAATGTGTTGAGTCATGGACCTCCAAAGCTGAATCGTTTATATTCAATATAGGTATTATATACGTCCGTGAGCACACAGAGGTAACATGAATACATAGACATTAAATGCGCGATTGAAAAAGCTCACACAGCCGCACGTAGACACACACACACACACTTATAACAGAAGAGACCTGAGAGTATAGAGAACGAAATAGCGATGGTTAATTAATGGATCGGCACGCGAGAGCAGCCGGAATGAGGCATACCGTGTGTGCCCTCTATCGTTTTGCATTGGGTCCTGATCTGCCGCTCACTCCTCCTTTCACTCTTATGATTTTGGTGGGTCCTGATGGGCTTGCGTATGCGTGCTCAAACATTTTCGTTGAACCGACGAGACGCATGGCCCTTCATCTATATATCTATAGATATACATTAAACTACTACTCTCATCGAGACCGCGCGTTCACGGTCTATTGTCGCCGCTATGTTTTGTCCCGTCAGTCCCCAATGCGCAATGCGATATCCACCGTTCCTTTCGGGACTCCTCTGTGACGCCGAAAATGCCGCGCCGTCGCCGTTTTATATGTGTAGATGTCGTAGAACAGAGATATAGCCAAACTGAGTAAAAAGAGAGAGAGAGAGAGTGAGTTGAAGAGAGGAAGGTGGGTGGGTTTTGATTATATAGTTCAGAACTTGTCAGTGAGTGAGTTCGTGTATATGTGAGAGTATTTAAAATTCATGATGTGTATGAGTGAATGCTACGGGTCTCTCAATTCAAAAGTCTCTTTATTCTGGACGATATCGAGACGTTCCAAGTCGGCAGCAGGTTTTTAGGATGAAGGAGAGTTGCGTGCGATATCGTTTCATTCCTTTATATATATGTATATGTGATATAATATGTATAAGCGGGACAAGAAGAGAATAGAAGGAAAGAAATTAGATGAATTTATATATCTGTATATGTACCATAGATTCTTTTTTTCCCCACTGGCGGTGTCTCTGTGAAATGTGCGACGACCTAATTATACTCTTTTCATATTGACTGAGCAAGTGATATTATTAATTTAAATAAGTATATAGGGGATTTTTTTATGAAAGTGTATAGAGACAAAAAAAAGTTGTATTGATCATATGTTCATTAGCTTTTTATTGATAATTTTTATACATAGCATTTGTTTTCTATTTTCAGTTTTAAAATTCATTCTACTCGGTTCGTAAATTCTTTAGAAAACTATTGAGTCTATTTGTTCATGACACTGTTATATAACTTATTGTCGTCGTATCATGAATCGATTTAGTTGATGTATTTTTTACGTTCCAGTTGCGGTAACAATTGTCACCAATAAATTTATGCATAGATATAGATGGTTTGTTTCTCATATATGGAGGTAAATGAATTCGTATATAAGTAATTTATTTCTACAATTTTGCTGCATCATAATATAAAGATAAGAATTCCTGAGTCAAAATCAAATTTTATAAAAGTAAAAATGTGCATTCCCAGTGTTCTCAGTAGTCCCACAATAGTGTAGGAAAAAAATATTCTAAATAATTCAACAACTCGATGGATAATGATAAAAATAATTTATTATATTGACATTTCTTTTTTAAAGACAAACATTAAGTACATTATTGTAGACATCAAAACTTTAGTTGCACATTCTTATTACAAAGTACATACTAAACGTTAAATGTCAGAATATACACCCCCATTCTGTTTATTCATTTGATGAGCAGTTGAAATAAATATATAAGAATATTAACTTATACATACTAACAGCATAAATATATATATTTCTCAAGAGATTTGTTTGATGATATATTATTTGTGTCTCCCTCCTTTATTTGCTCTTTATTCATATCTAAGTATGAAAGTTTCACAGTTTATCGATTTCAACTGCACATACACACTGACCCATATTTTTTTTTTTTAATATATACAATCATTATCTATTAATAAAACCAGAATTATGGCGCATTAATACAATATCAAAAATGATGTTCCAGTCGACATTATACAAATCCAGACTGTCACATCTCCCGATTTTAACTCCACATGTCCACCCACACCCACAAATACAAATACATATAATGCAAGTCGTCTTATTACCATAAGCATGGTGGCTGCAGTTGTATCTATTTCTTTTGGTTGTACTGTGAGCCACAGAGACAGATCGTAAGTCATTCGCGCGTCGTTAACGCGGAAAAGCGAGACGACTTGGGCGAGACAAAAGATAAAGGGGGAAATTCCAGTACCAACCAAGTGGATGGCATATAGAGATAGTATATAGTAAAAGAGCAAAGGAAAATAAATGCTCCGTCATTTTGGTGGCAGAGCGAGATCACGATGGCGCGGTGTGTTGTAAATTCGGATCTTTCGTCGAGAAAGTCAGCTAACTTCTCCGCCTCGTCATTCATATATACTGTATACATATATAGATACATATATTTATGTACCATCGCCATTTCGTTCTCCATTTTCATATGAGGGAGGTACGTAAACGAACGTTGAATGCTCGTCACGCACATGCTGCATCGACCTTTTGCATCAAAAGCTTTGTTTATGGTCCGAAGAGATTTATAGGCAAACCAACAAGAGCATGCGTTTATATATCAGGGTGTGCTGTTTACGCTTATATATTATATATATATATATACATATAGATATACAGAGATATTTTATCCATACATTGGGATCTATATACCTCCACCGGATGTCGAAGAAAATTAATTTCTTGAGACAGCTCCAACCACACATATACACGCCAACAAAATCTATATTGAGTTACGATTTTTGGCGGAGGTGCATCCTTTTTTCGTTTCCTCATCCGACCAATAGAAAATTTTAACTTTATAATTCACTCCTCATCTATTTGCAATATATCATAGATATATAATTATTCAATATAAATTTGGATCAGTATATATTTCTTATATTTATGCCGTCAGCTTAATTCATGTAATTATAACATCCAGTCTATTGATAAACGTCAATGTAGACAGACACGACTGGTCGTATTAACGAATGAAAAAAGAGTGTATATATTTATATTTGATGTGACGATAAAAATATTCATAATAATTCACAAGAATATTCATAACGGTATGCCATGCAAACGTGAAACAATGCTGAAAATAAAAATGACGGAAAAGCAAGGTTAAAATAAGAATAGCACGACAGACGATGAATTTAAGGGCTATAAATATAAAATGAACAGATATATATGTGTCCACTGGGGAACGAGCACGACGGATCGTCTGTCAGTTTTCGCGATATGTGCACTGAGAATATTAAATTAATAACTTTCAACTAATAATAGAATAAACTCGTGAACTTTCCGTGGGAATCGTATACAGAGCAAACTCAACGAGGGGGTAAAAAAGAAAAAAAAAACGACACAGAAAATAAAATAAAAAAGAAACTCTCAGCACACAAAGCTCAAAGTATTTCGACACGTCACAACAACACCCTCGTCTCCTCCTCCCACCCCACGTCGTATAATCTTCAGCCCTTTTGCTATATATCTTTACCAAAAGTCAATATACACCTTTACAGCTATATTAAATCTATATATATATATATAGATATACATATGTGTATTATCCACACGAAAAATACGTAAATATCTCGTGCAGAATATCTTTCCCGTTGCGTTCGACGCGGCTTCGGTAATAAAACAATTCACGACCGCCAAGCTCATCTCGACTTACTCATCCTCCATGCCATTGCCCATATAACCCCGCAATACTAATATATATACATGTATACGTGCATACATACATAACAGCCACACAACGTTGAGTTACACATAGACACGACGAAGAGTATGCAGTCGAGTTCGTTCCGAAAATCCTCTCGAGTTACGTTCTCTCCTTGTCTTGACCTCTGATCGTTCCTACTAACGCGCTGTCCCTCTCGCTCATATTCACGTTCCACCGTTGCTGTTTTCGTTCATGTGTAAGTGCGTACGTATAATATACATATATACTATAAGCTGTACGTTTCTCCAGGGCACTTGTTTGTGTGTGGATTCCCCTCTCTAACCCCTGTCCCTCCCTGTTCCGTCCACACGGACTCGTGGCGCCGAAATCGTGTTGTTCATCCCCACCACAAAGCACTCATAGTGTTCATTTCCTTGTCTCTCTTATGAACGTCATATTGGTTTACGTTCTCGCTTCAGCTCACTAACGTTTCTCTGATTCCCCCACTATAAGTTCAACTGTTACCTCGGCGCCTCCGCTTTAGCGAATCGCTATTGATGGTGGGGATGTCACGGTACTTGTGGGCGTGGGTCCATGTACGATTTAAACCACGCCTATATCAGTTCTTCAGCGCGCGCGTTGCCTTTTTCCCAGCTTCGTAGATCGTGAAATGTTTTTCGCCACGGATTATGACGCGGTCTGCGCGATTATGACCACAGCTCTATACGCGTCGTAGCAGGCACCGCACGTACGTACATGGATTCATGTACTCCGAGCACATATATACACATAAATATATAGATATGTATGTATATAAACTTCTTTTTTTGTTATTCTTCATCTCTCGTCTGTATAAACCATACCGTGATATACTTTCTTTTTTTCGTCTTTCGTTTTCTTCTACCTCACCGTTTTGTTTTTGTTTTTTTGTTTTCTCTCAATTTTTGTATACACATTCTCTCTATACTCTTTGCTTTTTTCTTTCCTCTCTTTCGCGACTCGACTCGTCTCTTTGCGTTTCGTTTGGTTTTCATTTCGTTTACTTTTGCATCAATCCACATATCTGTGTTTGCGACGTCTGCCGTATCTATGCATGTGTGCGTGTATGTGTTTACAGGTATAGAGAGATACGTGTGAGACTTGTTTTGTTTTCATACTTCACTCGCCTTGCTTGCACACATAGTCAGCCAGGCAGACACTCACGTACACACACTCAAATCGCTGTCCTCGACGTTCTTCTTTCGATGTTTCATCGATTCAATGGGATATATGTAACATATATTGATTGGGTGTTGCGACGGCTGTCCTTATATCCTTCGGCCACTTTGCAATGACTTATATATAAATTGGGACAGAAATGAAAATAGAAAGACAAACTGATTTGGTATACGTGTGTTTCTGTTATTATTTTTTTCTCCTTTATCTATCGAATCACATTTAATTTTTTTTCTAAGTTGCATTGGGGAAAAGAAAGGAATGAACATAATAATGTCGAATTTACAGTTTTTTTCGGGCACTCAGTGAAGTATTCTGTTATTTCGTGCGCATTTCGCATGTTCTTAGGCCCCCAAAAAATCACTGACTATTGCGAATACACAAAACTAATAACATTCTCAGAGCATAATGTGTGTTATAAACCGATCAAGGAATACATTTGTGGAGAACGAAGTTTCACGTTGAAAAATTGATAGTCACGATAATTTTGAGGTAATAAGAGAATAGATCACATCCCGTTTGATAATGACATAAGACCCCGGGCAGAGCAAAATGAGGTACCTCATAAACCCAACGAAACGATCGATGTCCGCTTTATGTCTATATATGTATGCATATATATATGTGGGCTTTGAAGAGCTGTCGCGTACAACTAACTTCATAGAAAGTTGTAAACTCCCATGCAACCCGAATATAAGCATCAGTCTCAAATAACACGTTCCTCACCACATAATCATATCAGATCAAAGTATATGTACATATATATACTAACATTAAAATTCCCGCACCCTCCCTGCGGATTCAAATAAATCAATCACCCTTCAAAATTCCAAAAACACTCTAGTAGGAATTAATAAATCAAATTATTCAATCCTGAAAACAATTTAATTTCTGGATAAACGCTTATTACATTTGTTATCACATAAGAATCTATATATACCAATATACAGTGATTGAGAAATTCATGTATATATAAATGAAGTCATAAATAATTTTCTGGTGTTAAAATGCGATAAAAAGTTTTAAAGTTTCAATCTTTCATTTACTCACGCCTCTGATGAGTATTTAAGACGGTCAACGAAATTTCAACACCCCTACTGTAGGTCATTTCATGAAATTATTATAAAGTAAAAGCAAGCGGCGGCTAAGCGAAAGAGTGTGAGAGAGATAGAGTGAGAAAGAGCAAAAGTTATACCAGTGAAAGAAAGAGAAAAATCAGATAACAAGAAAGAACGTGTGCGGGAGCGAGAGCGAGTGTATTTGGCCTCCGTCGGCGTGTCTCGACTTGAATCCCCCGGTAGGTGCGATACACAAACACACTGTCGAGAAATATATAGACGAAGTTGCGCGCGAGCGAAGGCTAAAGTATATATACACTAACACCAACAAATATATATAAACGTATACACACATATACAACCAAAATTGCTCGCACGGACGCTCTGGGCGTCGCTGTGACACTCTGCGCGCGAAGGACGACGACGTGGAGAAGCCTTGCGCGGCGAATTTGTGTTTTATATGTGTGTATGAATTTTCGTTGAGGTTGTATGTGTTGTGTGTGTGTGTGTGTGTGTGTGTGTGTGTATATAGTGAGTCGATCTCCGCGCGTTAAAAAGAGTGGGGATTATTCGATGGTATAGTGAGGGAGAAAACGCGCGACACGGCAGGTGGGGCGGAGCCAGTCGGTTTATTTCCCCTCTCACGGTATATACACATCTCTCTGGTTTTAGCCAATGCACCATGTCAATGCGCGCGTCTCGCCTCTCCGCGTCAATTTTCACACGAAAAGCTTCAACTTTCCGCGCTCTATACACCATCTACTTTATATATATTTTATAGAAAAAACATGAATTATTCATCGTCGAATGGATTATTTACATTACAATTTATTGACTGAATCGTTTATTGAATTATTAATATTAATTGAAAATAAATTGATTTATTGAATATAGATATTTTTATATGCTATATTTGATCAATGATATTAATCATTATTTAATTTAGTTTGTTGTAAATACGTTAGTTTTTTATATATTTTTGCTTATTATTTATTTGCTGTCAATGTATTATTTCCTAATTTAGAGTGATCGACAGTTTCTGCGAGATAAAGTGAAGAAAAAAAAAGGAGTTGTTGCATTCTGAAATTCCAGTTGTGCGTCGTGGTAAAAGGTCTGGCACGTCGAGTGCGCGTGTGGAAAGATCGACAGGGTTGTCATCTCGCATACACGGGGGCAGTTGAATTCAACGCGCGCGCTCCTGTTTCATTCCTATCCCTTCTCCTCCATATATCCCTATTTCACTCTTAGTTTCACGCAACTATATATATATATAGATAAATATACATTGGAAGTGAAAACGAGGGGAGGCCTGGAAGGGTGGTGTTAATGGGCGTACTCGCGGTTAACACCCTTAATGCAACGTGATGGTGGGGATCGGATATACCGTTCGGCGATGATCGTACACTTTCGTTGATAGTATAGCACAGTGTATAAGTGCGAGTGAGATAATATGTGAATTAAAGTGAGAGCCAAGTAGCGTCGGAAAAGGCGTCGCGAGCAACGCCACCCGGATTGGCGCCGGAACGCCAATCGGGGCGTCGAGCCCTCATTATCGCCCAACTACGGCGGTAGGAGAGGTCGAACGCGAACCCGAGTATACAGGTCTCAACTCGTCGCAGTTCATTTCCCTTCCCCGCGTTCGCGTCGTCACCACTGCTGCGACATCAACGGGGGTGAGCGAAACACCGTAACTCCCCACCAAAACTCGTTTGACCACCACCATCACCACATCTACCACTACTATCTTCCATATTATACACTACCGCCACCACTACATTTAACGAAGCAGAGTGGATAGTACTGTAGGAGAATAAGGCAGAAGTAGCGAGAGCAGCAGCAGCAGCGCCACTGACTTTAGGCGCTTCAGCGTTAACTTCATGGCATAAAACCTCTCTAGTGAGTACCGTCGTAGGGGAAGGGAGGAGGAGCTCAGTTAAAGTCTCAGTCTTTGCGTTGCAGCCCTCCAGCATTCACGCCTACCGCGTCCGCGCTTGGGAGAAGCTTTATATGTCTCCCCTCTCTCGCTTTTACACCGAACGAGCGTACGCTGGCGCTCTCGCTTCCACTAACAGTTCAATACGGGACAGTACGAGCGGGACTTTAGCACACCAACACCTCCGCGCGAGCGTGAGGGAGGGTGTGGGGGTGAGTCCCGGAGGAGGTGTCAATCCTAGCGCTGCTCAGTGACCATCGCGGCGCCACCCAAGTAACACCTCAGTCTTTCCGCGGGCACAACAGGCCTCGAGCCCTGACGCGACCGCATTTTCGTATATAAAACCAGTGTTATTTTTTTTTTTTTACTATATCCTTACATATCTGTCATTGTTTCTCTCACTCAATCTCACTCGCTCTCTTGTCTCTTTACTATCTATTTATTATTACCATTAATGTAATTATTGTTTCGTAATTTTTTGGAGCAATCAACGACGAGTGGACTAGTGTTTATTTTTTTTTTTTTTTCATATATATATATATATATATATATATATATATATATATTGCGACGTTAATTCAGAGATTATTGTTCTGGTGAAATTCTTTATCATCACCGTTTCCATAGTATTGGCTATTTTTCAATATAAAATTTCAAGACGAGTGATAGAGAGGTGTGTACATTGTTGTGTATGCCACGATGAGAGTGGCAGCAGCGTGGCCTGACGTCGCCGGCCGTCGGACGCTGTGACTCTCGCAAAGTCTGGATTTTTTTTCGTTATTTGCAATTTAAATGAAGTTTTATGTGAGAAAAGCAAGTGTGACTTATTGATGTAATGATACATAGTGTTTGTATATAAGAGAGTTGATAATATTTTGACAGAGAACCGCCAGACGTTTTGTAATAATTATTTGTGGTGGATTAAATAATATTGAATTTATTTCATGTGAATGTATGAGGCAGAATATTTATTTGACGAGACGAAGAATAGACGAAATAAACATGACAATATAAGAGAGCCGTGTTTATATTGTATTAGAAATATTTCACAACATTGGCAGTTGCGTTGAGAGGGAATTTATGGTGGCAAATATTCATCATCAGTTGATATTCATATATGAATACGAACATATATATATATATATATTGAAGAAATCCACGTAATATTTACAAAAGTGCTGCAGTGAATAAGAAACAAAAACAAACAGCTCAATATTTCATGTGCTCAGTCAATGTTACAATTATATTATCACGTGTTTATCGTAAAGTGACTTGGATCAAGTGTATAAACAACGTAAGTGTCAAAAAGTACTTGGCCAATAATATTTTGGCCGAATGGCAATAAAAATGTTGACGCTGCAGTGGAAATTCTCGCGTATAGTGAAAAAAGAAATTGAAATATTGCGCGCAAAGTCGCGCGAACGTACAAAATTATGGTGTATGGATTCATGAGCTTCTTTTTGTTAATCATCAAAACATTATAATTGCTATCGTTGCTTCATCCGTTTAATGGTTTTACCAAATAACGTTGTCAATGTAGAATCCAACAGTATCCAGTGAAGAGCGAAACAAAAATAAATAAACAAAACAAGAACGTGAAGTACTGCGAGAAAAAGTAGGAGGAAAAAATAAATAAGTGTATAGTGCATGAGTGCGTGCGTGCGTGCGTGTGTTTTGCAAGTCGTTTTCGACTGTGGATTGAGTCACTCGAAGAGTAATCTCGCGCGACTCTGTAAACTCGCCCCATCTCGATGAGATTCGAACAAGACACTACGTGCAGGGGTACCCACTGCGCCAGCACACCATTACCGGCACCTCAGCATATAAGACCAAAAGAAGAGGTGGAGGCGGCGGTGGACGGTGTCCTTTCGGCGTCGCACGATAACGCTGGTGCGTTGGTGTTTAAACAGGAAAAAAGAGGATTGGAATTGGAGATTAATTCAGTTGAGGGTGCAAAAACGGGGCTCAGAGGGGTGGCGGGGGGGCCTGGGATGGCGTACCCCGCACCAGCAGCTGCGCCGACACTTAATCAGCACTCGCCATTTTCAACAATAAGTAATTCGGCGAGCGGCAATGGAAATGGACATTTAACATCAAGTCATTTACCAGCACCGGCGGCACCGCGACCAACTGATTTTAGTGTATCGTCATTGCTAACAGCAGCTAATACCCATCCACCACATCTTGGTGGTTCATCATCGCAAGGTAGTGCATCACCACCACCTGGTGGACCAGGCAGTCCTGCAGCCGCACCTGAAACACCACCGCCTCATAATCATCAATGTGATCAATTGTCACATTCAACGTCGGCAGAGGCAGCTGCAGCAAATTATTTTGCATTGGCCGCCGCTAGTTATTGCAATCCCGGCGGTGTACATTTATCCAACGCTTCGCACGGTCCTAACGCGCATCATCTATCGGGAAAAGGGCTGCTAGCAAGTCCACATCATCATCCTCAATTTAATCTACACGGCCTCACACCACAAGGTGACTTTAGTTTTTGAATATTTATCTCACTGTATTTTTCGTGTGAATCTGGTATCACATTGTATGTAGCATTTCCCTCACATATGCATATATACCCAAGTGTATACATATATGTATATATGCGTCGGGTGTATTTATTACTTGAGAAGTTGTCACACATGAGAAATTCACGTGAATTTCGGAAGGACGTCCTTCTCTGTCGTGAGTATACGACAGCACGCGCACGTTGTGTTGCGCAACATCCGGAATGAGCGATGAGAATTTGCACGCGAGACGTGTCCTGAAGAAATATCCTCGACATATCGTATCTATATATATATATATATATATATATATATATACATATACACAATGTCGGGTTGGAATAGTTTCAGCTCGTGTATCGTTGATGTTTCATGAACACACACACTCATATGTAACTATACAGTGATATCTCTCACGTCAAATTTGATATCGTTCAAGTCCTTTAGTAAATTAGCTGAAACTACTTAAAAGTTATTTGGACTATTCAAGAGGTCTTTTTAACGGTTATTCACTGCAACTGAAAGTGGAAGAGAAGGACAAGCATGGAAAGAAACAAATAATGCAAACAAAATAGACAGTGTGCAAATGGCAATGAAAGAGTATAGCCTACTATATCCTTCATCTCTTCGGTATATTAATTTTGTCGAGCGACGCGTGACGCCCGTGTTCTCTCTCTCCAAATGCATGTGAGGCTCAAAGCCAACTGCAGTACTCTGTTCATATATAGAGAGATCATGGTGATTAATCTTTGCCAAGGGCATAAGCATCACACGCCGTCTTGCATTCGAAATTCAAACTCGCGTAATTTTCATACATGTAGCAAAAGAAATATGTGCGCCGTGTCGTCGAGAGAAAATGATAATAGTTTATATAAAAAAATAAAATATATGACTTGTCAAGTGACCAACAACAATTTGATCGTGGAACAGTGATAAAAAGAATTGTATTTTCATTCTGTCATTCATATATTTATATATTTTTATTTCATTGCTATAATAAATAGTTATTTTATTTTCACATTAATTGGTATGAATGAATTTTTTAACAGAATATTGGTCACAAGATATTTATTGTCTCTTATTGGACTGCGTCATATTTCAAGTATAATTCAATCGATCGAAATAAATTGTCGTTGTGTCGTTTGTGCATCTTGTCGTCTCACCATCAACATCATCGCGTAGCATTATATTGAAACGTGCGTGCGTGTGGTCTTGTTAACGAAGCCAAGACCTCGTGACTTCTTCTCATCTTCTATTATTTATTTATTTCTTTTCATTCTTACTGACTCACTCTGACTTTCTCGATTTTTTTTTGTGCCTGTGCCCCTCAATTTACATCAGGCGTGTACCGCAAATATCTTTGTGTGAATTCCTTGCGCAACACCTTCAATTCTCCGAATTATCGCGGTAAAATGCACGCGCAGAATGACGAAAAGGATCGCGACGCTATCAGAGGGAAAGACGAGACAGTGATATAAAGTGACAGAATAAGTTTGTATCCACCCGTTACAAAGAAATGAAACAAAAATCGTAATAATCCAGGCAGTTGTCATAGCTTTTATGAATATATTGATGAAAAATTCGAATCTTCATTAACATATACAAAAAAAATATTTGGAATTATAGTGTTATGGATAAATTACATTATTTAGCTCTTAATTACCTGTTTATTGTGTTTATATCATTTTTTTATACGTTGTTTTATTACAAAAAACAATTTAAAATTTGTTGCATTTAATTTTATTCTTAGAGTGTGTTATGCTAGGTATGACAAGCTCTAAAAGAGTACGAGAAGTAGAACAGACAAGTGAGGAAAAACTCGATCCAATTAGTGTTTTAACGCAAATTTGCTCTGTCAAATCGTATTTGGTGTTGCTTTAGCTTTCTCCCATATATGAATATGATTTTCGTCCAATGTAAAGCTTCAATTGAGGTGCGCATGTCCAACGGCTTGTATACCGTTGTGGCTATACGCAGGACAAAACAAAAATAACAAAGACACACAAACTTTAACATTCGCCAAGACATAAGTGCAGCAAAACAATGTCAATATAGACCGCGACGATCAGACCGATTTTTCGTGTCTTGTTTGCGGTTGAGCATCCGTTCACTACGCAGGACGATTGCCGCTGTGTTCCGTTCTGTTGTGTATTCGCCTGTAGAAAAACACGCACATAATTCACATATACACATACATACGTACACAAACTAATACACTTTGAGGCGCGCCATACACACGCCCGTTTCCGCGAAGCATAACGATTGACGTGCGATGTTTGACCCTGGAAGACGAACAAATAGTGGCTCATCGGAGCAAACTCTTCAGTTTGTTTTTCGTCCCGATGATCGATTGTCCATAAAAAGCTCGTGGGGTCCAACGAGAGAAAACAGAGACGAGAAGAAAAAATTCAAAGTTAATACAAGGGAGAAGCAGAGAGTGAGAGTAAAAAAAAAATAACGACTGCGTGTATAATGTTTCAAAACGGCGGTTTAATGACACTCCCGTGGGTGTGTTACCATTTCTTTATTTCCTTTTATGTATATGCTCTTTATTATTTTTTCTTAATATAATGCAAACAACAGTATACTAAGAGATAGAAAGAGTGACAGTGAGAGTAGAGCTTTAGTATACAGAGCTGCATTTGTGTCTATACGAATAGAAAAAAAATAAATAGCGTCATGTCGATTACGTTATTTCACAATTGTACGGCTTGTTCATAAAATTGATAACCACAACGATGTTCGACGTTGCACAGAGGAACCCCGGTAAAGCCTATTTCATGCAAAGAGAAAAGTACTAGTTCTGTATGCTTGTGAAAAAGTAGAAGAGCCACGCGCGCGTTATATTTATCTGTCTATACCACTGTATATGATATATACATACAACTTCAGCTACCCTCACTATATATTCCAACGATGGACTTTTGTGTATGTACATGTATTCTTCCTCGCTCTCCCTCTCTCGCTGTTTCTGTGTTCACTCGCGCTTGATATATACCTGGGAAGTTTTTGCACTTGTTGCTACACGCCCGCCGGAATCGCGTGGTCGAGTCATCCGGTCGCGGTTTTATCCGAATGCAAGTAATAACAATTGTAATGCGTTCACTCAAGAAAAATACAGAAAAAAAAATTTGTTCTCTTCCATTTTATTTCGTTTATTATCATCATTATTATCATCTTCTTCTTCTTCACCTTCTTCCTTTTTTTTTTTTTTTTTTTCACAAATAAACCACAAAGTTAAGATGCTGTTGACTGAGAGTAGCGTTTTTTTTTCCAGGCCTTGGTCTTGGTCCGCACACGCCGGAAGAGGCAAACGCCGTCCTGGCAGCCGCAGCAGCAGCGCTACATCATCACCATCAGGGTGGGCCGGGTGGGCCAACGATGAGGCCATTGAGGTTGCCATTGCCTCCGGGCATGATGCACTCATCGCCACTTCCCTTAGCACCGCATCATCCCCTCTCAGCACCACACCATCTTGTGCCACCACATCATCCTGAGGAGGATGGTGTTGTTGACGATCCGAAGGTCACCCTCGAGGGCAAAGAGCTCTGGGAAAAATTTCACAAACTCGGCACTGAGATGGTCATTACTAAGAGCGGCCGGTAAGATTTCTTCATCATCGTTTCATATATATTTTCTCTTTCGTTTTTATGTATATAAATACTTATTATGTGCATTTATATTTTTTTACCGTGATTTATCAAGACATTATGGTGAGAACTATAGTTATGTTGATGGCTTAACTAATCACAACTGAGAATTATTAAACTGTGTGATCGGGTATGATGTGTATATGAAGGCACTGGTGTGATAATTTCTCATCGTGCATATGTTATTCATGTGAGGACAATGTATCGTTATGCCAAGTGGTTATAGATGACATTTGCAAGAAATTTATTCGATATTGATTCTCTTTCGAACTGTATTATTCGACGGTTTTCTTTCCACTCTACTTTATTTGAGATGTACACATATCTGTGAACATAACTGTCTGCCTTCAACATTGTTTGAAAATATTGTAGCGATGGAGTGCAGTTCGCACTTTAAACTTCTTTAATTCACTTTTTTCCTCATACTCTGTCTTTCTCTGGCTTCTCTTCACTTAAGCCATGACGTACCGAAGTAGGTGAATTGCATATATTGCAAAAATCGATGAAATAGAAGTTATAGAAAAAGCAGTAACGAGAGAACAGTATTTTCAATACTGACAGTTAGCTTCAAAGTATATCTCATACATATATGAATGTGTGTATGAATGGAATATGTCGTAATAGAGAAAGTATTTCAAATTCGTTACACTGCTATCAGTGATTCAAGAGAAAAACAATTCTTGATGGTGATGATGGGGAAAAGTGGAAGAGAAAAATGATCGCGATGTGGATATCTTTTTATCTTTTTAATGTTTTTTTTTTCTTCGCGCGCTGTATATCTTATATTTTTTCCTTCTGTCTTCTTTAAGACGAGACACAAAGACATTGGAAGCGCCTGTTTCGACGGCCAATTGTAAACTTTTGTTCCCTTCTTCCGATATATCGTATTTTTCTCTTTCTCCTGCTTATCCCTTTTACTTTCAAATTCACAATCAATCCACCCTATTGTAATCGTCGCTGTATACATATAGATATGATTGCGTTCACTGTAATAAAAAGTGGGGGATCAAGCGAACACTTCGGATAGTGAATTTTGCTTTTCATTTTTATCCATTTTTTTTTTTTTTTCACTGGAAGTAAAATTTATTTGGCGAAGTGACATCATCATTGCTCTTTGTCATAAAACGTACGTTATACATAGGAAGTTATGTTGAAAGTTTCCGCCCGTAGAATAAATAAAGTTTCAATTATGAGAAAGAAAAAAAGAAAGGATAAAGAAAAATAAAATAAAAGAAAGAAGAAAGTTGAGATCTAAGGGTGGAAACTAAAAGTTGCGAGTTTGATGAATAAATATGTGGGTATACATACATCGTCTGAACCTTTTGGACACTTACGTGTCCCAAGTATATTTGTCAACACGTAAGTTATTATTTTCAATGTGACTATATAGACTTATGTCCACTACGTTTGTCGCAGTAGGAAAAGGTAAAAAGAACAATTACCAGTTTAATATGATGGTGATATGAAGTGAAAAAGGGAGTGAGCATTGAAGAAAGAGGAAGAGAGAGAAAAAAACGAGTCGACTGAGGAGACACGTATCAAAAGGGTGCGCTTATATATATACTTTTGCATATTTAACGTGCGACGGACAGGTGCGTGAGCGGCCACGTTTGTGGGTGAGAGAAAGAGTGTAACCAAGAGTGAGCATATAAACCTCCATGAATACCATATCTTCAACGAGTGTTCCTCTTTTATTTTTTATATTTCATTTCACTTTCGATCATACGATCTAGACTCATAACAAAATAGCCATTGGGAAAGAATCACGCGAGTATCATTATGAGACACTTAATTTTAATTATCATCGTCAAACTAAAACCCATAAAACAACAATTTTTTTTTTTCCTAATAAAAAACTTAATTTTCCTCCATCTATTTAAATTATTATATAACGCAACCGATTACACGATCAGAGATTATTTTTTACCCTTATTATTATACGAGAATAATTAATTTATTATTTACTTCGAATTGGTATTAAGAAAAATTTTACGCGTATATAATTTTTATTAAAATATAATTTTGCTGCATATCGATAGCAATCTATGAAAAATAAAATAACAAGAGTTTTCTTGTTTTTTATCTCTTCATTTACACACATTTGTATACCATGGTCGAAAAAAAAATAATATGTACAAGCCGTTCACGCGATACCATCTTATATATCTGAGTTTACATCTTATTCCTCTCGGGCGTGATCGCGCTGGCAGAAGTATATCTCGTGTCCAACGCGCAATATAATCTTCCATCAGTGCCCGCTCTAAATCAATCTGCATCGATAAATCGGTCTGGACGCGCATCCTCCACCTTCTCGTCTTTCCTTTTAACTTATTCGCGCATCTTCTTTCGTCTACACTTCGTCCTCTGTAAATATATATATATATATATATAATACATAACCTACATGTAAACTTCCCTGCCCTGACCATCATCACCTATATACATATATCAGAAAATATTTTACCAAACGAGCCCGTATTCATGTGACGATAATGTATACACACATCCATCATACATTAATTCATGGTGAACACAACAGCAGATAATTATACAGGCGAAGAATAACACCCAGGCGTTTTTAGTACTATATTTGAACCTGGTCATGTACTCAACACATCTCAATATCATATACATACACATGTGTTCACTGGTTCATTTTTCCTCTTTAAATATATGAATGCATCAACACACATTCACAAATACAACTGCATTTCATAAGTTTTGTGCGGGTGTTTTTCGTTTCAAATATGCATGAAATTCATATGCACATTAACGCATATTCAGATAGCTTTATTACCCGACAAAAGACCGGATATAAATTTCAAATTTCAACGTGTACTCTCATTTGAATAACAGTCAATAGATAAGAAAAAATTGTTATGGGTTATTGACAATTTTCGTGCGAAAAAATAAAAAATCAGGGATAATATCTATAATAAACGATAGAAAAATATTTCTCCGCCTAATTTGATCAGGGGCCCTCTTCATATACCTATGAAATACGGTCCTGTATGATGGAACTACCTTAATATGGCGGTGAAAATGCAACTGGGTGCGCACCCATGGTATATGTGATATGTAATATACCATAATAGACAGACACAGATGTGTACTAACACTATTGGAAGATGATGAGTAAATATATTATATGAGTGTAAGTTTGATGTGTTATATATACACATGCATATACATGATGTAGGTGAGAGGAGGTAAATGGACCTCCGGGGATGGCCAGAAGTGAAGCGAGAACAGAGAGATAAAGATTTCACTGTGTGTGAACGAGTGCGAGTGAGAAATAATAAATACATGGTATATAGATATTGAGAGAAAAAGAGATATAAGAGGTTTGGATGTTCACATATATATATGTATAGAAGTAAATAATGTGGGGAAAAGAGAGTGAGAGGTCTTAAGTATAGGGCTTGGTTAACGATGTTTGTTTTATACATTGGCAGCCTCCTTCAAACCTGTAATCTTTCTAAACGAGATATTATACCGGCTCTCTCTCGTTCACATTCATGTCTATACGCGTATTGGTTCACTTTATCTTTTTCTTTCTCACTACCTCCTTCACCCTTTTTACGTCTCATCGTCAAGAAATATATGGTATAAATGTGTTTGTGTGTGTGTAAAGTTGTGTTGTGCAATTCTACAGCGACATCAAACTCAAGCCCAGTGTGAGCCTTAGGCCCAAAATTGCTTCCTTCGTTCATTTTATATGTGTGTATACGTGTGTATATACCTCTCATCATTCTCGTTTCGCATGCGTTGGCCACTCAGCTGGAACTTAAATTGTCGGCCATTCACGAAACTTCACGCAGGCCTCGGGGCAACCACGAGTATATACCTTTGGTGGGACCAGGGTGGGCCTCTTGATTTTTTGGTGATACAGTATAGACACTATATATTATCATACGTGGGTATATATTATTTCTATATAATATGTAGATATATGTGTGTAGTGGTTAAATGATCATGACTTCATGATGGTTATGTGTTATGTTGCGTGACTGAAAAATTTATACTACTAGTAGAATATTTTTTTTTGCATTTTATTTTATATTCGAATTTTTATTTTTATTTATTTTTTTTTTTGTCAATTTGCATTTTACACGATCGGTGTTACTTTGGGAGCAATGTATGTATGGTTTATTTTTCGTGTGTTTCCTTTTTTCCTACTTTCACATCGGAATATATGTTTCTGTATGTATATAGAGAGGAAATTGATGGCTTATCGTGTAGATTATGTAGAGTGGGTTGTAAAAGAGTTTGCGTGAAGTAAAGTAATAAAAAGGTATATGGAAATGGTGAAAAGCCAAGGTGGTTATAGCGATATATATATATATACAGTAGGAGATATAAAAAATAATAGAAAATAATTGCGAGAAGTTATAGTACTTATGTAATGAAATTATATATAACGTATAGTGATACATAATATGTAATGATCAATTCGCAAAAATTTATTTATCTAATTAATGATTTGACACTCGAAATTAGTTTGAAGATGATTATTTAATTAAGAGGTGTTTACTATTTAAAATATTTTTTTGGAAAAGTATTTGAATATTGTTGTGGACTTGAGAGTGTACATTGCAGAAAATATTTACGAAAAGAAAAAAAAAAAAACCGCTTCAATTTATTGAATATAATTGAATTAGTTACGTTTTTTTTTTTTTTTCTTCTCATCACTTTGTCTATTGAGCAGTGGGTGATTCACTACGATGCGATGGTGGCTACGTTTGTGAATTACATACACACTGTGCACTTTGAGGCACTAAAGACTAACGATGAGAGTTTGAGGTTCACGCGCCGAGTAAAGCGGCTTAATCTCCGTGATTTTCAAATCAAACAGACGCCAGAGCGGATTCACAGTAGAGACGCAAACAAACTAGTGACGGCGATGTGGCAGTTACGGAGAAAACATCGTCTTTCCGCGTATCACAAGAGAATGGAAGAGTAAAAGAAAGTATATGAATGAGCAAGAGTGAGAGGTGGTGAGTGCGAGAGAAGCGTGGGCGCCAGGCGGTAATCGGTTTAACAAAACTTGTCCTCAACCTCGTTAATCTCTCGTCGTCGCTTCTGTTGGTGAGTGAATTGAAACGCCTCTACCGCCACGATAAAAATCTCGAATCAACAGTTTATAACACGTGAATCAGTGGTTAAAAAATACAAATAAAGAAATAAACAGAAAAATTTTCATTGCAGAAATAAACGTAGCGCAAAAGAACTTTTTTTTTCCTCTGTATCATGAGAGTGTATTTGAAAAGAAATTGATCAGATTTAAATAATTCAAAGAATTTTTGACACTCTAATTGTAAAACACAAAATGATTTTTGACAAATTATGAATGTGAATAGAATGAGAAAGAAAAATTGAATTTGAAACATATATACGTGGTTTTGATACAATCTAATTGACGCTGAGTTAGATGATTTTGATTTTACCCCAATAAAAATTGCAAATATTTAACTCGTATTTTGTGAATGCATATTCAGCTTTCATTTCCCTTGATGTATTTACTCGTACTTATATCGCTTCCGATTGTATATATATATATACAAATATACATACGTATTCTGTTATGAACTCTATAAATACATATATATGAGAGTATGAGTAGAAAGAGAATGAAAAAGAGTGACTGTGCTCTCTGTCGACCCTCGGGGTCCCGGCGCGGTAATTAGCCATAGTGGGGCTGCGTTCTGTACGCGCGTGTGAGCCTGAAAATCGCGTTGCACGATTGTGCGACCGAGGAAGTGTCTCTGTCCCCATACAACCCCTGTGTATACACTTTTCTCTCTCTCTCTCTCTCTCTTCCTCGCTTTCACTTGTTTCTCTATCATTCTCTGATTCTCGCAGCATTCTCTTCCTCTTAAATATTTTTTTTTTTTACCTTCTCCGTGTATCGACGTTTCCTACGGATTTACGAGGGTGTTGGTGAAGTGGTTTGTTGAACGAAGATAGAGGACTGAAATAAAAATGAAAAAAAAAATAAAAAATAAAAAATAAGAGGGGTTGTGTTGGGTAAGAGACGAAGTGAAGAGAGAAAAAGATGATGTATGTGTAAGAGAGGTCAACACTGTCGCAACTGAGGTCACTGGGATTGTATTTAAGTATTCATGCACGCGTGGATGTGCACGTAAGAATGTGTATACGAATACATGTATGTTAAATTTTTTCTCTCTTGCGCGTTCCCTCACCGCGCTACTGCCGTTGCTGATGCTTTTTTTTTTGTTTCCCTCTCGTTCACGCGCTCTCTATCGAGGGAAGTTTCTTTCAGCTCAGGCACTCGTGATAATCCACCACGTATGGAGGATGATAATAATCATCATTGCGTCGTTTCCGTCATCAACGTGTCATTATAAAGGCTTCAGTTGCTTGGTGTCATCATCAGCGATTTTATACTACCATATTACATAGATTTTCAACAACCTCTTTCGTTTTATATAATATAATATACATATATAACTGTGAAGAATTATTTGTATATGTAAATATATATTGCGAAACACACATGCCTTTATGAACTCCCCAAACCGAGTTACAACGCGTGTAAGTCACCTCTCATAACATTTACATACATATATAAGTATGTTTTTTTTTTTTTTTTATACTTGTATACTCGAGGTCTACTTCTCTGCTACCACTTCCCATTCATCATATGCACTTACATATGGCTCTTGAGATTTGAACTAATTTTGCAAATGTGCTCTCGCAGAAGTTTATCCTAATTTTTTATGTATCCATCTTTTATTTTTGTCGTTCATTTGTTGCAATTTTTCTTTTTTATTTCTACAATTGCTGCAATTAAAATATAAATGTGGAAAATAAAAGACACCTATCTTCCTCATTGCGGTCGTTGCAGTTAATTTTTTAAACACTTTGAAACGTTTTTATTTTTTTAACTGAGAGATTAGGATATAAAATGTTTGAAGTGTTTGGAAAGTAACTACAAATTAAAACACTTGGATTTTCAATGTATAACGCTGCCATTTGGCGATACGTTTCAAATCCGAACCTTTTTTTTTTTTGTTAAATGCGATCATATTGTACGGATTAAAATAGTGTATGTGTGTGTGTGTGTGTGTACAGTGCTTCGACTCATTGCTGCTATTTGACGCGGGGCTATCTTAGGAGGGCACTCTGCCGCGTGATATTTCAAGGTTAAAAAAATTCCCTACACACGCGATTACGAGATAGTCACATCGTATCGCGCGCGGAATATACATGCACGCAATCGCGACCCTTTTATGTATATATATAAAAGCGCGTGCGCGTGCTCAACACTTTTCATCCTGATAGAATGAACGTTTTCAATATATTATTATATGTTTTCACTGTATCATTACATAGATATTTCTTCTATTTCACCCTATTCTCTCTTTATTCATATGAATTAAATAATTATCATGAGAATAATAATTTATTTATACACATTCTCTTAATAATATTGTTTGTAAACAGATATATTCATGAATGAAGTGATAAGTGGCAACATTGATAATATCAAACACCTTTTAACCCACATATCTCATTATTAATTCAAATATAATAATACAAATGACATTCTACGTTTGTATTCCAATTAATTTATACTTGTCCTGTATAATTTTTTTTAATATTTCTTTACTAAAACCACTCGACGTTTTAAATATTCAGTATTAGATTTTCTCATAGGTAAATATCATACAAATATAATAGTTCCAAACATTGTCCCAATAAGCATAATTGAAATTTAATTTAACAAAAATTGCACATTCGTGCATCATATTGTAATTAATTAATTAATTATTTTTTCGTATGCTATTAATTTTTAAGTATTTCATGTTCACTTTGGGTGGTGTAGAAATATATATATATATATTGTATTTCCCTTTGCAGACACTCTTTGTCACGGTGCATTCACATAACGCCCGTTATCATCATTTGTCACGCATATAACGTGGGTTCTACTTATGACACGCACACACCACATTTATATACAGTCCTTTTGCCATAGATAGGGGCGGCCATATATGTATATGTTAGGTAATAAAGTGTTAATTCATTATACAAACGATGAGCGATGCACACTTGTCAGTAAAAATTTTCTTTTTGAACACTCTTAGAGATGTTGACGCTTGATATTTACAATATATTATAAGTTTTGTCTGTTTGATTGAAAAAATGATGTCATAATTTACAATACCAGACAGTATTATCGCTGTGCTTGTTTAAGGAAATTGGTTGAGAAACTCTGTTTAAATCTACTTTGGAAAGAAAAAATAGTACGAATATGTTTTTCGTATTTTCAGCTTATTTTTTCTTTCATAAATACGGGGAATGAATTATTACTAATAACATTGTTCATCATAGAGAGTCACAGGATTTTTGGTTGTACGGATAAGAGAATATATTTATGTATTCTTGTAGGGCTTCACACCGCACATCAGGTTAAATACTTAAATTGCTTCACGGTGAAACGCGCTCTCATTTCTCTCTCTCTCTCTCTCTCTTCCACTCTCTTTCACGCTCGTTCATGGCTTTATTCTCCCCCCACCTTTTTCCCCACCCTCCCACGATACTTAGCGAGGTGGAAAATGCGGCCCCTGATATACGAGTATTATATTATAAATGATGAATTTTTTTTTTTTTTTTTTTTTTTCCTAGTAAATTTTGTTTATGTATCGTTGACTTGACGCGCATCACAGAATGTATATACATTTATGTATTTGATGATGGTAATAATCGTAAGCACTGCTGTGCAATCGTCCCTAAAGTATAACCTCCGAGTGAAACGAAGCGTATATATATATATATATTTATCCGTGTGTAGTGAATCGATCGATTGTCGTGATGGACTGCTATTCGAGAAGTTGATGTGTGCATATGTGCATCCAGAAAAAAAAAATAATTCAGATGAAATGTTATAAATTTGATTTTACTACTTGAAGTAAGATAGAAAAATATTTTAATAAAAGTGACAAATGTTTAGATATTATTCGAGGATGAGAGAAATTTTGATCCGAATTCAATAAATAAATCCGTTGAAAAAGAAATAAATAATCTGTGCATATATTATAAATAAATTTATTGCGTAGAATTCATTTATTATACTAAATGACACAGTTTGATGATCACAATTTTAAATAATTGGTGATTGGTTTCAGATAAAATAATAATTCCAAACATATGGCGTTTCTCAAATCAAAATTATTGATTTCAATTCAAATAATTATTTTCTTTATTGCATGATAAATACATAACGTTCATACACGTATAACTATTTTATATACGTACATCGATATATATTTTAATTATATGTATAGTAGTGTATCTGTATATGCATATATAAGAATAGTGTTGAACACGTGTTCTCTGGTCTTTCCACCTTCGACTCCATGCGCGCCGCGTGTTGTATATACTGCTTGAAATTAGCGATTGAGATCTTTTATCGTATAATATATTGAATGAAGCGAGAGAAATTGCGAATATGTTTATAACACATTCTATTGGACAATATTACAATGATTTAAATTAATTTATTTAAGAAATTATAGTTGGCATGTATAATACATAGAAAAAATATGGAGATGTTTGTAGTTATTGAAAAATAATTATATTGTTGCAACGGTTATTCACAGATTATTTTTCATAATTTTCATATTCATTTTTTTTTCTCCACTCTCATTTTCTGCTCTCCTTTTTATTTTTTTTTCCTGCGTGTGTATATGTATCCAAATACCAGCTAATAGTCTACTCATTTGATCAGTTGACGCGCGGTAGGTATATAGATATACGCGTCTTTCCACTTAGCATTTATATTGGCACGCCACTGGCGTGAATAGATAATGACCGTTTATACCATGCTTGGCTATCTCTCCGCAACGCTCGGTTTTAATGCCCCGGCGACCAGTTTCGTTCAGCGTCTAAAGAGACGACGCGACTATGTGTGTGCGCGCGCGTATATTTCAAAGCCAGGGTATATAGAATCATTGCTATAGAGATATGTAATTTTTTTTTTTTTTCTCCTTTCCGATTCATTCAACGTATACAATTTTTTTTTTTTATTCCTCACAAATAAATAATCTTTGCGGCTACTGTTTGAGTTGTCATCTTGTTGAGGATTTATTCCACTCATTTATCATGCTGTTGTTGTTATTATTATTATAATAATTATTACTATTTCTTGCAATACGTCAATCAATATTGATCACGTTCAATTCCAATTATTTCCAATGCATTTTAAATTTGATAATTGAATATTAATTCAAGAATTTTTAATTTATTAATTATGACAATTTTTCTTTTTTTTTTTTTCAACTCATCTGTTTTCTCCATGGGATTTAGGTAGTGGATAAATTATTTAAAATTATACGCAATATGTATTTTTGTTTTTCTGTTTGACCGTGTACAAGACACACAAGTTGGTGAGCGGGGCCGAGGTCTCGAAATGGGTGCGATGAAGACGTGACGGGTCGTTCTATATACATGCATATAATACACACATGTATGTATATATTATATGCATACACATATGGGGTTTGGTGTGAGTGTGATAATCAAAGGGTTGCTGCATGCTTCTGGCCTCTTCCACCACTTCTTTTCCCCTTCCGTCCGTAGCTCTTTTTCCCTCTCTCCCTGTCTTTCCCTCGCTCTCCCATTGTTTCTTGTCTTTTTTTTTTTTCTTTTTCTCCTGCTGCATCTCCCTCAAACGATCATTCTCTCTCATTCCCTCATGCTCGCACTTCTTTCTTTCGACGTGGCTGAAGAGCCACTGCCCCGTAACCCAAGTGCATCGCACACATTTGTGCGCTTTTATATATGTATACATGCGTATACATATATTTGGATATATATGTGTGTGTTGAAATTGTGTGTGCAGCATGCATCGAGAGTGCTACAACTCGGGAGGAACGCGCGCTCAATATATAAATTCAAAGTGAACCAAATAATATATAAAAATAATATTCTATACAATTTTTATATTTAATAATTAATAATTATATCGTTGTATTATTTTGTGCGCAATATTTTTATTCATGTAATTGCTTAATTCACGTAATTGCTTAATTTTCACAATGAAAAAACAATACGACAATTTTTTCTCTCCAGGCTAAATTTCACTTAACCAACTATCAATTGAACATTCAGATATTTGAATATTGTTTATTAAATTCAAGAACTTGATTTTTTCCCTCACAAAAATACAGCGATTATTGTAATGTATCATTCATACCGATGTTTCTTTCATTGGAATAAAAATAATATAGACATAGATATAGATAGAGAGCCGCGTGTTCGCGGTGAGAAATTCCCTCGAGAAACTCTTGCTTGGCCCAAAGGCAGTAACACTATACAGCAAACGTGTGCGGAGCGAAAATGCAAGGAGGAAGAAGAGGGCGCCTGTGGCGTAGTTGGAGGCCAATTTCTCAATGCAAATACCGTTGGTGTCGAAGGGCGAGGTTGAAATAGGGTGGTAGTATGCAAATAGAAAGCTGTTACGAAGCGCTCGCCTTTCCCTCTTCTACCACCTATATATTTATTCATATATATATATATATATATATATCCTACCTATTTCGCTTTCCCCTTTTGCATTATACCTCAAATGTATACGCCCTCCTTCTTCCCTCCTCCTTTACTCTATACCATATGCATCAAAAACCAACCCTACTTTCACATTATATATAGGTATGGGTGTATGTATATATATAACTTTTCGACATCATCGCACCGCAGTCGTCGCTCTTTTGCGCGCGTATACGTCAGTAAACTAAAATGTGTGAGCGAAAAAAAAATTCAGCACACAGTGGTCGGACTTTTTTTTTTATTCCATTTTTTTTATTATTTTTTATTTATCGTGGATATGAGGTTGCATATGTGTGTTTTTTCGGGAGGACAGGGTGGGTGAATATGATGAGGGGTTGAGTATGTATGAAGAGTGCATGATGCACTCGTCAACTATCTCACTCACTCTTTCGTATAAATTCTCGCGCTCTATCATGACGATGAGCATATACAGGTACATTCACACTCGAGGCCGTTCATTCAGTCTGAGCATTTTTTGTTTGTTTTTTTTTTTTTTTCCATCTTTTCGTTTTGTTTCCTTTTTTGTTATTATCTTCTTTTTTTTTTTTTTTTTTCCCCATCCACTTTTTCTTTTTCTTCTAACCAAAATGGTGCCGCGCTTCAGACCGCTTTTCTACACGCAAGGTGAGAGATTTTTTTTTTTTTTTTTTTAAGAGTAGGAAACTACAGATATGTGTGAATGCGATATGTTCATATGTGCGCATTTTTACTATATACATTGTGTGTTGTCTTTTACTTGTTCTTTTTCATCTTCATCCACACCATGACAATCTTCACTTATACACTCGAAAATCATTTTTTCCCTCGCTTACAAAAAACAATGCTTGAAAAAAATCGGTGAAACAAAAAGATGAGACTGAAAGACAGTTCAAATAAAGTGAGACAAGTGACGAAAAAAATGGTGATGGCTCATTTGCGATTTGGAGACAACGATTTATGTTTTTTCTTCTTTTTTCTTACTGTTCTTTTCTTTTTTTTTTTTTTTCCTTTTTTACATGTTCGATATATATAGCGAGTTTAAAATGTCTATAAGATTGCGGGAGCACGACTAATCTTCCCTTTCAGTTGCTTTGGTCACGCTTGTCCAAAGGGCCCCAGTGCACGTCGCGACTCTTGGCCCCAAAACAAGAGAAAGAGCAAGAGCGATAAAGGCGTGCGAGCGAGCATGAAAAGAAGTGATGAGTTTAAGATAGAGGGAAAGAGAAGATGGTTGAGCGTGAGCAAGCGCCCTGAGGGCCCCTTGCTCGAGGTAGCCACGGTATAATTTAGGCGTTTATGGCTCGCCAAGAACAAATAATAATTTAGTGGGCGTCTCGGCGCGTCGCTTCGCTATTCCCTCTCTCACTTGCAACCGCATAAGCTCTTTTAACATTCACCTGAAATACTCTTTCTTTCTTTCATTCACTCCCCCACGCTTGCTCCCTCATCCTTCTTCAACTTCTTTTTTCTTCCTCTTCATTGCTTGATGCTCGTGTCTTCCTTTTTTTTTTTCTCTCTCTCTCTCTTTGCTTCGTGTCTTCAACGCCGTATATAAATAACGAGTGGCGCCAGCCAAAACCTTCCACTGTGGTGCCTTATCTCCCGCGGTTTGCAATGGGCCCTGCGTACGGGGACTCTTGTCCGCAGTTTTGCTCGCGTGTTTTTTTAACATTTATTGGCAGGCGAAAAAATAATAAAGCCAAAATATTACTAGAAAAAATATGTTCACGAATTTAATTAATCAAATGCCGAATTGTTGAACTATTGCTGCTGAATAATCGTACATGCATTCACAATATATTTTTCGTAACTGACATTTATCTATTGTCCAATTTTATATGTAAACATGATTCTCATACAAAGATAATTGGTATGAATGAATTTATTTCGTGGAAAAAGAAGATCATAATATTACTCTTCTGTTATATTTTTTCTGACATTCGTGTGTGTGTATCATCACAGTAATGATCTCTTGATTCATCTTCGAAATTGTGCTTGGAAATTATTCTATATATTATATTAATTTCGTAACGAATTTGTGTCTATGGCCCTGAGTTGTAGACGTTCTAATAAGAAGTTATTAGCCCAAAATTATCTTCAGACTTGTTTCATATCGGTAACGCCCCCCCTATTTTATTTTTTTAAGGTGTGAGAAAGCCACCGTGGTCAACGGGTGGTCCAAGAGTTCACAAGTTTTAAAAACTCTCATATTGCATCAAATATTTATGTTCACTTATTTTTATTGGATAATTTTTTTTCCCACTTCAATCTTGTTTATACATTCACTCATTTAATTTGACGTCATTTATTTTGTTCGTGAGTGAGTGACATTTCTCACACCTGAATTAATACAACTCCACAGATATAAATCAGGGATATTATTTCAGCACGTAGAAAAAAAAAAGTGTACAATAAACTTAAAGTAAATTGGAAAATTTCACACAACAGTGACAAAACATCAATAGAAAGATAATTTTGTTACTTATCTTGTACGTACTTCAGTATTATATATTTACTAAAATATTTATTGCCCAACAAACGTTCTAATGGTAATTGCCTCAATTGGATTCTCGTTAGTTGTTGGAGTTCTGAACAGTGATTTGGTAGAAATTTATACAAAGTTCGGAAATATGTATACAGAAAATTCGTATACACTTGAAACATGCCACTCAATCGTTTTGGGTCTATCTTTAAAGGGTCTTTAAATTGTGTGACCTCTAATCATAAAATAAAACACGAGAAAAAAAAAAAAGGAAACAATAATAATGAACTAATAGAAATAAGCAAATATGTATTTAAGTTTTTGCATTGTTAAATACGGCAATTTGAAGACTTTATTTTCGCACCAAATGACTCGACGCTGCTCTGTTACCTTCACGTTAAAACACCTCGCCATTCAATTGGAGCAAAGAAAAAACAATAACAATAATAAAATAATGTCGAAGCACAGCACCACGAAGCTAATTGTTTCCGGGGTTAAACAGCTCGTGCAAACATTGATTTTAAACGTCAAAGTTTGGTGTGTGATGGCGAGAAATAATTTATTTCGACACGTGTATGAATTGCATGATGTGAGGGCGGCGGTCTTGAAACACATTTATATATATGGATATGTATATATTAAAGTGAAACACGTTCACGATTGGCACTCTCATTTCCGTCTTCACTTCTTGGTGTTTGATCAGAGTCCCTCGCCGAGTGGCCATCGCAGTATTATATATCTATACATAAATGGATGTGTCATTGTATGTATTTTATGTATGTATGATAGGCTTGAGGACACGTGAAAGATTATATACCCTTCATTTTCATCGCTTCTATTCACGTTGACCGACTTTGAGTGCTTCAACGTCTTCAAAGACATATATATATATATATTTATGTTACAGCCTTCGCCCTCGTTCATTGGGTGAATTAGACACTTTTTTCAAAAGAATAAAATACTTGGCGTTGATAGTAGAGGGATTGAGGGTGAGAATGAGAGAGGGGTGAATGGATAGATTAATTTATTAGAGTTGTGACAATTTTTTATCGTGAACAATACTAGAGATAATATAGGAGCAGTGGAAGAATGTTAATGTATAAGTACAGAACAATAAATTATATACAGTAGTATGTGCACTCTCATAGCTTTTAATTCAATTGAGTCATATCGATAATTAGAAGTTATAATTTGACCTCATAATTTAATGTATTTATATTTGCTCAAATTAAATTGAAATCTTGAAAATGTAAATTCAAGAGAAATATAGTTTGTGTAGGAAAAATTGAGAATCTCGTTAAATATATCGATGAATCAGAAAATGAAGGTGAACGAGCGAGCGATGAGATGTGAGAAAAAAAAAAGTAATTTCGCATATGAAGGGGGAAAAATAATCGTGACTCTTGAATAAAAGGCATTAAAAAAATGTCAAATTCTCTGCAGGGGGTTGTTGGGCACGTTTCGACACGACGACGATATAAATGTAGACAAGTGTGAGAATGCAAACTGTATATGTGTATAGTATTGGAAAAAAAGTGAGTGAGTAAATGTATGCGAGAGGAAGAATATGTGAACACATACGAGAGGGCCCGTGCCATCAGAGACTATCGGTTATTTCCCTATCGTCTTGCTCATCTCCCTGCACTATGCTCCGTGCCTTGCAGTATATACATGTACATATATACATATAAATATATATCTATACATAGAGAGGTCTCTCGGAGTGGATTCGAGCTGAACATATAAACTCAACCTTAACTGCTTTACGACGATCGTTTGTACCGATTTGTTCGACAACAGCTCTAGAGGATACGCCGACTCTTCGTTTTCCTCTCGTGTGCTCGTTTTATTTGCAATACCTTTACACCCAGAAAAAAAAAAACAACAATGATTTGAATCAGATCCCATAAATTTGATTTAAGGCCATTTCGGCACTCGACGTAGAATCAGGGATGATTTTAATTCAAGGGACAATTTTTAGATTTATAAAAATTTTTGTTCATATAAATTGATATCGATGGAGAATAAAGACTGCAACAACATTTCCATTTATTTGTTGTTAGAGATATATTTATTTGGACTACAAGGTGTCGGGGAATAAATAGTTGGCACTTTTAAATTTGAAAATGTGAGAAAAATAATTGTTTGTTTTACTGATGATGATGATAATAATAATAATTATTAGAGGTGTCTGTATACTGTGAGTATAAAATTGTGAGGATAAATAGGGACGTTGATATTTATATAGGAATGATGGCCAAAGTAAGGGCGATAAAATAAATTTAGTTCCAATGCTACTGGATTGTGATTATTTTCACTATATGTTCATGTATATGTATATATATATAAATACACGTGTTGCTTTCTCGTGTTCTCTTTCACAGTGGCTAATGACGCGCTGTAAATAACAATTCGCTTCGATTTATTGCAGTGAACGTTTGCACAACGCACTGGAATGATTGCAATCTTTGCTTCGCGGCATCCGTATAGTCGTTTATTGTCTGTCATGTTGTCTAGTATAAAACTGCGTTAAGTGATTTTATTTTCGTCATTATTTATTTATATATTTCAATTGTCATTCTTAGCGTTTTATTTATTTTTTCATTTTTTTTTTTCTCCATCTTTACTCTCAACTTTATAACATTTTTGTTCAATCCGGAAATAATTTTATGGTATATAATTGATATGGGAATAAAATCTCATCTATTATAATTTCTCTTCATATATTAATACGTGGGCCTTTGTATTGCCATTGAAAACTAAAAATCGTCGACACCTTATGTGAACGAAACGCCTAAAATTGTCGGGTCTCTTATATATTTATATATACGTCTCGAATATAAGGTGGATCATCATCAACGCGCGTCTCACTGGCGCCTGACTCATATTATATACGGTATCCCAGGGGCCCCTCGTAAAATGAATGATCGCATAATGTAGCTACACGCCACGAGAGTGTTTATGATTTCGTAATTAAGAAGATTGTTTGAAAGGGGGTTGTAAGAAGTCGTTTCTTTTTGCGTGAGAAAATAATTTTGTTACCCATCACTTTTATATTGTGTCATTTTTACTATCTGAGATTTTTTATTTTTATTTCCTTTCAATTTTATATTATTTTACCTTTTTTCTTTTTTATTATTTTTTTTTTTCTCTCTCCCAGTTATCCTTTATATAAATATATATATATATATAGTAAGGAATCAAAATGGTTCGCTCAAATAACTCATATTATTTTCATTCACATGACATAATAGTATATGTGAAATATTAAATTTGAATTGAATAAAAAAAATTTTAATTCTTGGAGGGAAATTATTTCTTACTTTAATTCGAGGATAAAAATCGTCTGCAATCTATTTCCTCGGTGTTGATTCAAATAATTTTTTTCCCCTGTGTCTATATAATACAGATTTTCAACAAGAAATGAAAGAAAGAAGAAGAAAAATAGAGAATATTACCATATTGGTATAGCAATAAATAAACCTAGAATATCATACGGGTTTTTTCGCGGTTGCAGTAAAAACTTGCCGGATGTTTTTGCTCGCGCGGATAATCCGGCTTAGAATCCTCTCGAGAGTTTACCGAGGCTTGAATGAGAACTTTTCTAGCGACATGACACTGCGCGAGTGCGCGCTCTCTCCCTTTATTTTCGCCCTTTTTCCTCTCATCAATTCTCGCCCTTTTTCGGTCTCGCTCATTCACTCGTCTCCTTTTCTCTCTTCACCACCATCAACTCGCGCGACTCTTCGCACCGCTATTCAAAGTAAAACTCAGCCAACAGTGGGCAGATGCGCTTCTGGAGAAAAAAAAAAAAAAACATAAATAAAAAATAAAATAGGCATTGATGCTATGGCACCCACCCTGTGGCGACACTGTCATCCACATATTCGTTTTCCGGTCGAACTTGCGCTGATTCACGGATTATTCTTCTAACGAATGTCCTGAATACTCGTGCAACTATATATTCCCTATGGATATTCACAACCAATGTACACCATTAATACATATATATTTAACGGTATATAGTGTGTGTGTGTATAGATATTTTATATCTTCAAAAAAATGGATGGACGGTGATGCAGTCGCCCAAACATTTTTTACATATGTGAATCATGAGGACATTCGTCTTTTACTTGGAAGCGCACTATTATATATGTATTATGTATTATGTGAATATATATATATAATATGTATGAAAGAAAAGCAAAATGATGTTGCCGGCGGTATCTCGCCAACCTTTGCAAAATGCGCTCCATTGATTTGTTGAACATGGAGGGTGGTCTGGTTCGACGTGGAATCAACGTCAAACGTTGGGCCAGGTTATATATACCTTGCCAATGAAATGCTGTGTGTCGCGCCCCGACAATTTTATTATCTCGTTATACCTATATATAAATTTTTATTTTTATTCTCGTTACTCTTTCTCTGTTACTCTTGCAGTGATTCTTCCTCTTCTTTAGCTGTCACTATACTTTTTGTCTGTCAAGCTTGTCAGTTGGTTGCTTAGCATTTTCGCCTTTACAACACACATACAGATACACATATCAAGTTTTAGTCTGGAAGCAATATCACTTGTGGACTTTCAGGGACAAGGGAGGTGAAGATTTGCCGCCGTCGGACTGGCCACGCTTTCAAACTCCTTCTACCATATATTTATATTTATTATTCGTAATTCGTTCTTTTTTTTTTGTTCAGAATTATTGTGCGCCATTTAATGTGTGATAATTATGTTATATAGAACTGTGATAAATATTCTTTATTCATGAATGTTTAATCCGCATGTGCCGCAATATATTTTTATGATACAAAAACATATTGTGAAAGTAGCGGAAATTCTTGCTGTATGAAAATTGTACATAGACATTTATGAAAAACAATTCGAAACGATATGAAATTAATTATGAATGGATTCTTCGTTGCGATTGGAATGAAAGAGTGCAAATATTAAGATTAGTAATTTTTGAATCTATATTCTATGATTGTAAGTTCAATAATTATGTCACGAAATTTTATATAGAATTGGTCCAATATTAAAATTTTTCGTCATATGCAATCGACATTTATCACATCGCTGTCATAATGTTGTATGAATTATACAAATTATACAATGATGACTCTGTAAGACTCTTCTATATGCTAATGAGGATTAGAAAGAACTATTTGTCATCGATTTCTTCTTCATTATTTCGTGGAATGAATACACGATTAGGAACATATGTTTGAAATAATGTATCTATTGTCAGTGGCGATAATATTACAGTGTTTCATTGGAACATTGTCTGAACATTATTTTTTAAAGTATAAGTGCGACGTGTGTGATGTTGATTTCTTTATTCTTTTTTTTTTTACTTCTAATCTGTATGTAAATGTTGATCTGGGATTTAGGCAGATGTTTCCTCAAATGAAGTTCCGAGTTTCCGGCTTGGATGCCAAGGCCAAATATATTCTACTACTGGACATTGTTGCAGCCGATGACTACAGATACAAATTTCACAACAGGTAGAGATTGAATTTGCTGAAGGATGCAAAATGAGAAAGCAAAAAAAAAAACACCAAAAAAAAAACAATGAAAGATGAGACGACTAAAAAATAAATGAATGAATAAAAAAATAAACAGAGACGCACGCTGCATTGCCATTTACAGAAGTTGACCAGGAATATTCGTCCACCATTGTTGAAATTTTTATAAAATATGTGAAAAAATTATTATCATTAAGACTTTAGGAGAATTTAAAAATAAAAAAATTTTCTCAATTAAAAATAAAATTAAAATATAAGCGGTGGACGAAAGAAATCAACTAATCCTGGCAATGTTGCCTTCTTGCAATTGCAAATTGTTCGCAGACGCATGTTTCCCGCTTATAAAGTGAGGGTATCCGGGTTAGACAGACAAGCTAGCTACATACTACTGATGGACATCGCGGCATCCGACGAGTATCGATATAAGTTTCACAACAGGTGATTATCCTGATGAATAACACATAATTTTTCACACTTCACGTGAGATTTAATGTAAAAGAATATAAGGGCTCCCTCACGCAATAAGTGTGGAGCGTGCGCTGCGAACAGACTCATACTCGTCGAAAAATAATCACTCCACTAAAAAAAAAAAAAAATATTAAGGATACGAAAAAAAAAAAAAATATATATATTCGTCCGCAATGATTCTCAGTAAAGATATAATAAAAAAAAAAGGGCGATCAATTAATTTCCTCGATTAGTGCTCATCATCGTTTCAAGTTCAGCGGATCTGACGCAATAATTTTTTTTTTTCATTTTGCATATTTTTTTCTCTTCTTTCAAAGGATCCTCGGAAGAGAATTTTTTTCGACTGGTATGGGGATCGCAGGCTCTGACAATCGTCGATGGAGATTGATTCACACAATAAATATCATGATATTACACTAATGAAGACATTAGATGTCAATTGCTTGCGTCTGAAATGAAGTTATAATGTTTCTTCTGATTTTTTTTTTTTTTTTTTTTTCCATTAACTATAATGAATTATTGATGGTTCAAGTCGTTTCAGTATAATCACATATACTTTATTTCCATCTCCATCACGATCAAAGCAGATAGTATATTATCGTGTTTTCTTCAATGAGAAATTACCAGTCATTAAATAATATAATTACAATATTGGTAATTGTTCACGAGAGGAAAATACGTTCATGTTGAAGAATTTTTTGATATTTTCTTGTCAAACATATTATTAAATTCTAATATAAATATATGTATTGTTTGATGAACAGTAGGTGGATGGTAGCGGGTAAAGCGGATCCGGAAATGCCTAAGAGGATGTATATACATCCGGACTCGCCAAGCAGTGGTGAACAGTGGATGCAGAAGGTCGTGAGCTTTCATAAGCTCAAGTTAACTAACAACATGAGCGACAAGCACGGCTATGTAAGTACTGTGAGTAACGCCAACATACCAATCACTTATTATAGATTATAAGTAATCCTTGAACGCAATGAATTACAGCGATATAATTCCAGGCTTAATAAAGTCCGGTGAATAATAAGAGCACCGAACATGGTAATATAATAATGCTCAAATATTTGAGTTGGGATTAATTGAGTTGAGTGTAGCAATATAGAGCTATAATAAAAGTGTAATAATAATTACCGAGCGCAGATGAAATGTTTATGAAACGTTCACTCAACTCATTGTCATTGAGGTAATCAATTGAATGGACATTTATGATTTGAAAAGTATATTTCTTCATTGATTTTAATTCATGAATTAAAATTGGTTGGTAATTTATTCCAATAGATGACGCTACTGTCAATCTTCTGATTCTGGCAACCCTGTCGGCTTGGGTGGAAGTTCATGAACAGAATTCAAATCATAAGCGTGTATACATGACCGAATTCTCTTGATTGTATTCAACAGGCATATACCCATTTTACAGCATCAGGGTAGTTCCTCCACATTTACCAACCACATTATCGTCGTCTTCCGTTGTCGCCAGCACCACCCGCGTTTGCATCAAATACCCACCCTCTCTCACCGGCGTTCCCGCGAATCCCTTTTGCGGCCGGTGTCGGCGCCCTTTGAAAGCCTCCTGCATCGCTGGCTCGTGAAATCTAGTCCTTCTTTACCCAACCTCGATGTCAATGGCTGCTGGTTGGCGGCCAAAGCAGTGTGCGTGGCAGCCGACCTTTTGTCAGGCCACTCTTTTTCTCAGACTTCACATACTAGCCGTCTACTCCAGTTCTTTCTCTCTTGCTCTGTCACACCGTCCCTTACTCTTCCACTTCTTCCTCCTCTTAGTCTTCGTTGTCATCGTCTTTTATTTTTCTCTTTCTCTTTACCTCTTCCTTGTCTTGCTTTTTTCTTTTACCAAGTTCCGTTGTTGTCGCCACGCTCATTCGTTTTTTACTCTCCATCTCCCTGATGTCTCGCCCCATTCGCCATCACAGCTACCAAGACAAAATTTTTATATATATGTATGTGTGCATACAATCCTTTTCCTTGGATCCTTCTTCGCTCGCCATCATCTCATCCCCCATTTCGCCTCGTTTGCTCCTTCACTCGACGAACGATAATGCGCGACCGCACGGCGAATGCTTCAACCATACATATATTGGATGGGAAAGAGATGAGAGTATAAGAGTAGATTTTTGATGCCTTTAAGATGTACAAGAAAAGATTTGAATTGCCCCTCATACTCATCCAGTTTGCTCACAAGCCCAGAAAATTTTGAAGGAACCCTTTCCGGGGGCTAATAGAGATGCTACTTCACCTGGGTTTACATCATGCGCCACTGCCGCATAACTATAGGGACCATGTGGAGATTGGCATTAGCCCGACTCTTGCGTACCTATTTATCTCGGACTGATGCTTATCCTTCATCCTTTAAAGATATTGTTCGCTATGCGAGTCTACATTTGGGATTCCCTGGTTTTTCTAGGTCTTGACTCTCTGGCGACCATCAATGACACTTCTTACCACCTCTTTTTTCTTTTTCACCTTTATGATGCCACTTGAACGTTGTCCCATCACTACGCGATCGTGTAACCCATCAAAAATAGCCGCGTTTCTAAAATACTCTTGAGAATTATTGACTTTGCGGCACTATATGTCAACGACCATTTTTCATTTTCCTTTTTTCTATTTTTGTTTCACTCGTGTGCGAATTAGTACAAAACTACGCGTGTTGAGAGTCAAGAGAGATGCATGTAAAAAAATACTGGGACAGAGTAAAGACAAATAATGTCGTTGACTGACTATGTAATTTTTATTTCAACTCAGTGTGCTTGTTTTTCTTTCATATGTTCATATCTATGTTAGAAGATGATATTTTAGGAGAGACGATGGTGGTTGATTTAAGCGCACTTGAGGGACACAACAAACATTGTGATGATGAGGGCTTGAAGAATGGACAAACAGATACTTATAAGAAGACTAAATAGAGAAATGCCGACACGTAGGATATACATAAGAGAGAAAAAAAAAAAAAGAAATGAGTGGTGGGTTGGGGAGGATCGACAGGAGTCGAAGCATGAAAGATGGGAAAAAGAATTGGAAGAGAACGAAAAAAAAGAGCCAATATACAACAGCTGCTTCCGTTTAAAACGTTACCACTCATGATTGTGTGGTGGTGCGGTCTCTATTGGTCCACATCAGGTATACAACTGTGTCCTGGACAAACCCAAATGTAGGCGCCACTCTCATCTCATATGTATACTACTTCACTAACTCACTTATGTTTCCAATTCTTCCTGGGAAATACCAGAGTAACCAAAATCGCCCCCATACCACTTCAATAATCATGGACCTGCCTCTGTTTTCCATTAGTACACTATTTTCTTTCAGTTCTGTATAATCTCATTTTACACTCACAATTTGAGGTAGCTCTATCGCCCAGAACGATTAAATTTTATTCAAATAAATATTAATTTGAGAACCATCAGGTCAAAAATGACAATTCATTTTCAATATAGTGATAGTTCTATCTTGATATTTCTGAAAAATTTTTCCCATTTTACTGATTATCATTTCACGAATTACCTGTTATATCCGCGAATATTCTTGACATTTCAAAATGCCGTCATCGTAACACGACATGCCATACAAGTTAATCAATTTTTTCAATCTTGAGGCATAAAATAATAATGCAATGTATTTTATAACGCATAATCATCACGAACAATCTTCTTATATTATTCCTAACTAGACAATTCACATGGCTGATGATTTGTATACAGGGTGTAAAAAAATTACTGGATTCCCTGTTGATGATATATATTTGTGAGGTGATTATTATGAAGGTGATTATTATATCGGTGCAACCTCCATTGCACTGGTATCATAGCTGCAAAAAATAATCTAGATCAGTACTTATAAAACTCACCGTTCAATATTGAAGATTCTATTTTTAATGTTTATCGCTCATTAAAATTTAATGGCATGGAATATTGAATGGATCTTGGCTGTTTCATCTTAAATAACCTCAACAATTTACCATTCACGGAGAATCACGTAATTCTGGTATACACTCTGTATTGCGTACATGCTATTTACATTACCACTAGATAGTACTATACATGTGCGCGCGAGAAAACACGTATCCACAATTATCCGGATGACGGAGAATGATGCGTTGTATGATACACTCGCATATATGCGTGCATAAAATAAAGATGATATAGTGAGTTACACGCGAGCACGCAAAAGAGACAACCGCCGGCCACAAACAGCCACCCAAGCTTGTCTGTCGTTTTCATTATTATATATACACGGTAGAATTTTTACATTTTAAATTACTATATTCACATATTAGTGGCGGAACATATTGGCATTGTGACAGAAATTGATATGTTAATACGTATAAATTAACACATACCAAGCAATTTTCTTGCACGGTACATGGTCATTTCACTGAAACCACAATAAAAAAAAATATAACATACAACCAATCACCCAATTTTTTACCAAAATTTCCAGGAATTGAAATATTGGCCATAGTGAAGAGACAAAAGTTTAAGTGGAGTATTGTTCGGTATTTTGATGCGTTACGACGTTTTTTCAGTCATGGTCATGGCAAAAATTTATTCTACCCTCTATATAATTCAATAGAGCATCGTGGAAAATCATTTGATTTGAAAATTAACAGTTTGTGTTCACATTCCTCATCATCCACATGTCGAGATATAACTTGTAACCAAGTGCATATACATTTAATAACCATAACTTGTGTACAGACATATACTTATGTTGACTACTCGATGCATAGGCATCCATAGTTAGTACTCATGTATACACACATGCATACATCCACCTTGATATGTGGTTCGCGTGGGCATACACAAGAGGGTGCCTCTCCTTTTGCTTTATTACGTGGAATATCGCGTGCTATCGACAAGGAACACCAACTCCATCGAGACAGTCGGGAGCCATTTTGGCTCAGGCGCGCAACTTTTCTTTCTTTCTCAAACACACACTTTTTCTTCCCTTCTTTCTTTTTTCCTCTCTCTCTCTCTCTCTCTCTCTCTCTCTCTCTCTCTCTCTATCTTTCTCTTCCGTGCACTCACCCTCTCGCTTTTTCACTCCCTAGAGTCCTCTTTGACGCGTTCGAGCCACGATCAGCAAAGTGTGTTCGTGCGCATTGAAAAGATACGCCGATGGCCTCCCTACAAAATACAATATGCACACGCCTATATATGTATATACATATATAGTTTTATCTGTGATTTGCGCCGGCGCACATCAGACACCTCCGTGTGTGTGTAGTCATGATCATGCGCGATAATATTATAAGGTCATTTGTATCATGATACTTTTTTTTTTATTTTTTAATCATAATTATGTCAAACACGGATAATTCATCCACTGCAATTTTTTCTTTTAATCAAAATTGTACAGTGTGGCTTTGAAACAAAAAAAAAAACAATGTCCTTTAGACATGTGACACACTGTGAATTGTTTGATGATGTTGGATCGCGATAGCATAATAAATAAAAAAAAAAATAATTGAAAATAATAATTTGATAATAAAATCGTCAAATCAGCACACACTGACTTCCTTGATACAATGGCTTCCGGTGTGCGCGTCCTTAATGTAATATACACCTTGTTCCATCAGCGATATAGATAGACAAGGCACAAACCGGGTGGGCAAAATGTATATAAAGACGGTTATAAGAGATAATCGGTATATTATAAGCTGCAACCAGTCTCATTCTGGTGGTGCGATTATCTTGCGGTGGATACCGCATATGTTTGCGTGAGTCTATATACACAACCGTCGTTTTTTAATATATACATATATATCTTATATATTGAGAATCAAGTGTGCTCACGCTATAGCTTCGATATATACGTATACGTATATGTATAGGATTAAAAGCGCGATTAACGCGATGCGCTTGGCCTTATCAAGACATCAGATTGTGAATATATATACGGGACACACATTGCATCAGTGAATGTGGTGCGCATCAGTATTTTTATATAGCTATTTTGCTGAAGGTGCAAGTGTTGAACACTGTGTGCTAATAAAAATGATGAGTATACATAAACTAGTATGGATATATATATATATATATATATATAGTGTGGGCACATTTTGTTCGTTCATCGAGCAAGAAACGGGCGTGTAGTGTTCATTCATATGTGTGATCGTTACAAAGTAAGATGAATTAAAAATACGAAATAAAAATTGAATAAAGACATATTACGGATGAAAAAATATATATATATATATATATATATATATATATATAAATTAATGTCATAATTTTATATTGCATTGGATAATGATAGATATTAAAGCTTTGTATGGATTTATCTATACAAATATTACACTGACATGTCGCACATTATCTACCATTTATATTATTATAATCCCTTGTACTGTTGATTTTTATATGTATATGAATTTATACATATAGGTAAGATTATGGATTGCTATATGACGTGTTTAAATTATTTATACATGAGGAATAATAGCAGAGCGGTTTTGAGCTATTGTTTGTTGACATTTTATGTATTTATCAATAATTGGGAGGGAAATTTATATTCGATATTAAATAACCGATACTATACAAACAGTAAATTGATCAAATAAATTTATCACCAGCAAAGAAAAAAATTTCCAATTCACTATATACATTCAGGTATATATAATAACAACATTCTATTTGTTATCCGCAATTATGAAAATTGGCAGACTATTATTTTCATCTATTCATAAATAAAATGAACGTGTTATATTTAGTGTGAGTTTAAATAGTATAATATGCCACTAGTGATTATGATCGACGATTTTATTGGATAATTATTCGCGCATTCTATTGATATGATGTAATAGACAGGAGGTAGTTTGTTAGCGTAATGTAAACATCAGGCAGATAAATGAATTGCGGACAGTATCCATACACATATATATACTCGCATGCATATGTTAAATATATGTGTGTATATACTTTGTTGAGAATTAACGCCAATGGGCGTTCGAGCGTCAAACATATTCCATGCAGAAGGTTGTAATTAGACTAGAACGAGTCTTGACGATATGCACCAAGATATGTGAGTGTATATTCATGCATATAAATACAGAGATGTTGTATCTGTGTAGCAATATATTAAGATACAATGTATCCGTGAATGTGGTCTGATGAGAGACGCGTTTATACGCGCAAAGTCGACTGTAAACGTCAATAACTTGGAAAGGGAGTAAATAGTAAAAATAAAAAATGAGAAGAAAAAAAGGAAATGATAGAGCACGACGATGATTATACTGATGGTGATGGTGATGATGATGATGATGATGATAATAATAATGAACCCAAAGAGTTCTTAGTTGTGTGAGGATAAAGATGGATATAAAATTTAAAAAAAAAAAGAAACACCAGGGAATAAAGAGAGCGCGAGGTGGTGATTAGTTGAAACGAGTTCCGGACGTGGTGACCCAACGGCCTGTCAAACCGTTATCTCCTTTAACGCCTTTTATATGTGTATATATATATATATGCCGCGCGCGACTGCCAGAGCGACCATCCTCGTTAATCATTCACAACGCTTGCGGTTGTGCGTGTATAATATATATCGAAGAAGTTGAGAAAAAAAAAAAAAAAAAAATGGAAACGGCATATATATATAAAGAGTTGCGAATATTATGAAAATTATTTGTTGCCTTTGCATATATGCGAATTGAAACGAAAGCTATTTTTTTTTCTCTTTCAATACACGCGCATCGCACCAAAGAGGCATCTCGCCGGCATGATCAGACGATATAATAAAACGTAGTTTAACAGACACGTATATATATCATCAATTAATTTATTCACTGTGAGTATATATCTCTCTTTTTATCTTTCGCGTTCTAATTGATTTGATCAAAGGATACCGAATATATTCAACATCGTAATAATAAATATACTTCATTAAAAAAAATAAATAAAAATACGTATAAATATCTACTCAACATTTATATTTTTCACGGTGAATAAAATAAAATAAAATGAAATAAAATAAAATAAACACAATATCATTCATTATGTATACGAATATTATTTCTTTCTAAATTATTTATTTATCATCTGAAGGAGCGTCTTTATAGCTTTGAATTAATTATGCTCCGACTATAATTCTCTCTATCTTTATTTTCGTGTCTGCTTTCCTGTATCACTTACACTCTCTTCCACTCGTCCCTTCAAAAATAATCCTACGAGGATAGATTTGGGCGAATCGGAAATATAGTTGTAGGGCAGAAGTGAGATAGAACGCGAGTGAATAAAGCGCTCACGATGGCTAAAGCCTCTTTAGGGGTTGGCTTGGGCAATAGGGGTTGGTTATTCAACTACTGCTGCTCGCTACTACAACTACTAATACTACTACCATCATATACTATCCGCTTGCATTTCGGTTTAATAGAATCGAACAGGCCACGTAAGACGATCCCCAACGATCTATCTTTCACTCCTGAGCGGTCCAATTGAGACCCCACGACCGCCGCCACTGATCCGACATCCCTACGACATATATATAAACACAACCCTCTGTACGACTAACATGTATACCACTGTGACATAATATATAAATGGATATACAAATACAAATGTGTGTGTGTGTTTAGTTTTGCTCCTGAATTCAGAGTGCGTGTTTTTTCACGATGGTTTTTTTTTTGCTTTTCCTCATCTGTTTTTCTCGCTCCCTAAAGTGATGGATTCCATGAGCTTGTATCTTCAATAAGTAATGGTGGCTTGCCTTCAACTAAAGTACGTGTAGCTTCTTCTTTTCTATTATACTCGGGTCTATGTATACAAGTATATATGTTGTGTATGGATGAAAGTCTTTCGAATGTGTACACGTATCCTGTACATTGTTCTATGTTTCTCATGGTTCCCTCTTTCATTTCTTGGATTGATCAATGTTTCATTATTTATTTGTTCTTTGTGTATTTTTTTTTTCCTTTCTCCTGTTCTGATTAAATTGTTTGATGGGATATTTATTTATTTTCTCTGCGGTAATGAACTTGTATTTCACACTGTGAATATATAACAAGAAAATTTAGAGTTTATAATCTCTTAGTTGAAAAATTTGTAATTGAAATTACTTTATTTGTGGCGAGAAGAAGAAATTTTTCCCTTGCTATTGAATCTCGTTGAATAAATAATTTTCATTTCCATTACAGGAAGCAGTAAACGCGTGCTCTTAACTAAAGTGTAGCTTCTTTCTTTCAATTAAGACAGAGACTATAAGTATTTCCATCACAATGAAGTTTTTACAAAGATTTTTAATTGGTAAATTGTGTAACTTTTACTGAGTAACATTTTTTTTTTTTTTTTCGGTCATCAGATTGAACTGTTGTGAAAATATATTTTTTTTTTTCTACGTGTTATCCTACCAATCTGAGTCACAATGTTGATACAGTTCACTACTCACATGTAAACACAGTAACTTCAGATGTACAAATAAAAATGGTTCTGAACTCATTTCCTGTACATTGCTCTATATTCAACACAGCTCGCTCTTTCATCTATTCGATTGATTTATAGTCCACCAATCATTTATTCCATTTGTTCCTATTTTTTCTTTTCATTGAATTGTATTCACAGTTATTTTTTTTTTTTAGGCAATAACAAACTGAACATGAGTGAAAAAATAAATTGAACTTCCAAATTGTGTGGTGAGTGTGTGAATGATAGAGTTCATGAATTGATTACATAAGCACTATAGGAAAAGTCACAGTAAATGAAATAAATAAATGAATAAAACAGAGTGAAAATGGAGAAATGGGACAAATTTAACGACAATCTATTTTTGTTTAATGTTTCAATTGCTTTTATTTTTGTTTGTTTTCTATTCTCCGATATTGTATTCCATATGATATTCCAAAAAATATCTGTTTTTACACACAAAGTTAACTACCAATCATTTTCAAATATACGTTTTGTCATACATACGTATATTTACAAAAGAGAGACCTAGCGAATGCGTCTAGTCGCTCACCTACGTGTTATATACATGCTGAAACACATGCACATTTATTTATATGGACATATATGCATGTGTATATGGATATAGTATCTTGTATATGTGGGTATAGCATTGAATACATGAGGAGGGAAGGCAAAGGGCGTTTCTGGAGGCGGTCGTCGTCCCCACCGCCACATTAAATGCGCATAAGGTGGTGTAGTCGCGCAACATTCGTGAAATACACATCAAGTGGGGGAGTTGGGAACACATGCTTGCATTCGCGCTTGGCGTTTTCTCTTCATTCTCATATATGTACTCCATTCCATTATAATTAAAAGAAACGTGGATCTAATGTTATTACTACACTATTTTTGTTTCACTATCAACACAAGTTTCAGCGAAATATCGTGTAATCTTTCACTGTGAATATGTTATCACAGAAATTGCAGATTTGTTTTTATTTTCGTGGTATGAACAAATTTAATTATAATTATTTCACATGTGGAAATGAAAAATATTCTTGTGTTGTTGAATAATGATGTTGAGTAGATAGATTTCGATTTTATTCAATTGGTAATGATAGGTTGTCTTTGAGTAAAGTATGTGTATAGCTTCTCGCATGCTATCATGCTTGGGACTATGTATTTTGCAGACATGTACATTAGTTCTATATTCCTTATAAAATCGACTCCCATTTCTTCGATTGATTTGTGCTAATATTCATGGGTTCTGTTTCATGACTGTCCCATCAAGGGTGATTTTTTAGCCTCCTCTTTTTCAGAAAAATATTAAAAATTGTGGAAATACTGAGGTTTCAGATGTAGAACTTCCAAAAAATTTTATCTCGCTGTCAATCCCACCAATAAATTAACTGATTGAGAATAAAAAGTGGTTGGATTTCGATATTTTAAAAATTGCATTCTCACATATTCCGGTAGATTATCATCTACGCTTTTTTCGCTTCAATTCATCTCTGTCCAATTAATAATTATTTTACACTGCGGATATATATTATAGAATTCCTCTTCCAGTCTCATGTTCTTGATTGAAACATTTTTGATTAAAATATTTCCACATGCCAAAAAAAATTGTTTTTACTATAAAATCACCTCGACTGAATAATTTTTAATGTCATTGTTCAATGAATAAAAAAAATATTTATACGCACACACTCACAATGCGAATAAAAACAAGCTTGAAGAACATTCAGATTATATTCATATATGGTAATGATGAAGTGATGTGTTTCAGGTCAGGTTGGTGTGATGTTGTCGACAGCAAATATTAATTAGCACATATTCATCCTGCTCTTACTCATTCACTTTTTCATACACTCATTCCCGTTCACATTTCGCTAACACACTTGCACAAACCCACACACACATTTCCTTTCATTTCATTTCGAATTGAAGCAGGCTTGACGCTGTTGAAAAATAAAACATATATACATTTCTGCCACTGCTTCGCTCCATACACATTCAAATATTAAAATCATTTCGTGTGGTTGATACACATTACGTATATATATATATAAACGTGAGCAAACAGATAGAGTGATTTTGGTTGCGCCCGAGCTGGTTTCCACTATTTGTGCTCACTGGCATCGATGGTGATGGTGGTGGTGGCACACGTCGCCCGAAATGGAGTTAACGCGAATAAACACATTTCACAGAGGTCCAATCACACCTTCCGGGACTCTGAATTTGGCTGTGCGCCGAATAATTAAATGCTATGATGTACCGCAGACACCATCATGGCTGTGTGCTTTCTACTCTCACACTACTCTGCCTTTATACATGATGTGAATATATATTTCTCTCTGAGTCTCGTTTCATTTTCAAACTCATTCGGGGTTTGTTTATTTCCTGTGGTATTGGCGGGTTTGCTTGACTATCAAATTCCATTCACGAATATAGTCTATAAAAATATATGTGTACCTGAGTGAATGTATATACGAGAGTGTGGCAATAAAAATTGTTGGGAAAAAAAAATAACTAGGCATGTGATAGCTATCAGCTAAATATTTATTGATTCCAAGCGACATGTCACGCACATGAATGCTTGTCCTGGGGTCTTTTTTTTTTTTTCTTCTTTTATAAAGGCTTCGTTAACGCTTCAATATTGTACTATATAGTTGACATGTGCGCGAATATATATAGGTATATCCATACACATTGTCCAACAGTTTTCTGATGAAGTTTATCATAATTAATAATGCATAAAATTACATTCATATGAGCATTCTCACAATTTAAATTGCGGTATATATCACTGATGCGTGTGGATTTCATCATGCAGAATTTATTAAACATGCCGTGTGTTCAGGCTTTTAAAAAAATTCTTTTCTTTTTTTCCTCCTCCCTTTTTTTTTTTTTTTTTGTTTCATCGATAATTCATTCCACTTTTTTTTCACTCATTTTATTTCATTATCTTTTGCTCGCCATTTCTTTTTTTATTTTCACGCGCCTCAGATGATGCGCGCAGTGCGATTGTCTCACTTGAGTCAATCGATGAGTAAAATGGAAGAATAAAAAATAGGAAAATAAATGAATGAAAAGAGGAAAAAAAAGGAAAAAAGAAAGAAAGAAAGAAAGTAATAAAAATGTAGCGATAGAGGCGCGCAAAAGATGCTTTTGATGAAGCGGCTATTTAAGTGAGAAAGAACGGTGAAGGTGATCGTGTCGTGTCGCTCGACGACAAGTGAAGCGTGAGGTGAACAAGACCGCGGCTTTTACTCGCCGTTTGTTCGGGCTAAGTCGGCGCGACATCTCGAAAACCGCTACACGGCTTTTAGACGCCGGCTCTTCTTGATATATATGTATATCTACCTCTCTATATAACAATCTCCCTCTCCGTTCCTCTTTGCTCTTGAAGTTATGCACGCGCCGAGTATTTATTCTTATATCTCTCTGCCTTTATATTAAATGTATATATTGCACATGTATATATATATACGTGAGCATAGCTGCTTATGCAACGAGTCCACATGCGTTGAAATGACAACCGATAAAATTGCACTTAGTGACACGAAACGCAACACGCTCTGAGCTATGCACTTTACAATTCAGGGTCTCTATTAGGTAATTGTCTATTCATGTTTACGCTGAGGAGTTGGAATGGAAACGAAATAATGAAAAATTGATGGAAAAAATTGTTGGAGAATTAATGTATATACTTAGGAATTTTTCTTCCAATTTAAAATAAATCGCATTCCTTATATTTTTTTTTGAATTAAGGTTATTGAATTATATAATATTATAGTTTTTTTGTTTTTTTTCTTATCAGAGTGTAATTTCTTCGAAGAATCGAAAGTCATGTGGTTAAACATAGTGTGCTTTATCGAACCGCAATAGAAGTCGCCTTGAAGTATAGCAACTGTCCGATTTATTTGTTGAAGCCGGTTCTTAGTTTTCCTTGCGTGACTGTCGCGTCTGTAAGTGAAGAAGAAGGGTGGAGGTGAGGAGAGAAATACACTGTGTATGTTGGTGGTGTCCCTGGTGTGTCGCGATATGTTTCACACTGACAAGTGCTATCGAAACTTACACTGCAAATGCCTGCAATAGTGAAAATTAAATTATATACACAAAGCAAACGATTATAACAATATTCAATGTTTGCAACTGCGAAATATTCAATTCCGATGATATAGATAACAATGTCACAAGTATTTAAAAAAGAAAATTGAAACGTTTGATATTAGAATTAAAATTCCATGACTATATAATTTTCGATTTCATCATAATTATATTTTTAATTTAGTATTTTGATTAAAATGATTTCGTAATACTGTTTATGGTGACAATGATAAAAGAATGGTGTGAATTCGTCATTTATATTCAACTTTATTTCAGTCCCGTGTTTTCTCCCTACATATATATGTACATGCGAATGATAAAGAGACAAACTGGACGTCCAATGAATGGTGGAGTTGTATATAAGTGCACGTTCGGCCACGTACAACCAAGTAGTTTCCAAGTCTTCAACACGATAGAAATCTACCTACGTGTAATATGTATATCTATATATAGAAAACGAACTTAGAGACACTGTTGGGAATGACGACGAGTGTCGGGCGGTGACTTCGTCTTTGGTATACATACATATATATCCCCTTCAGCGTGAACCACCGTAATTTTGTTCTCGAGCGGAAACTCGATAGGCTTCGCTACTCACGCGTACGTGGATGGTATATATTCAAGAATGTCTCTCACCGCGCGTCTATTTCTATATCTATTTTTTAATGTATATAATCTTGCGAGAAGTGAAGAAACACCTCGATGTTCTACTGTCAGTTTGAAAGAAAAAAAAAAAAATGGAAAATATTCTTAGCCTTGAATTAATTTTTTTTTTTTCTTTTTTAATGTCATAACTCATTGGATATTAATTCATGAGAGGAAACGAAAGGGAAAGCAGAATAGGCGAGGGAAAAATGATAATATTCGAATAATTACCGTCAAATTGTCGTGACGGATGTTTCTCTAAATATTTAATTACAGCACTTTTGTTTGAAGATAAATGATTTTTTTTCCTTTTTCAGAAATGATAATTAGCCCGTATACCCACATAATATTCTCAGGTATACCTTTATATATGCGCATATAACTTGAACCTATATACAACAAAAAAATGTTTTTCATCATTATATAAAGAGTCACCCTTATACCCTTGAACAATTTAAAGAAAAATACCATTCGCATAAAAATATACAGGATGTATTTATACAAGCTTTGACGAATGGACATTTGGATTTTCTGGCGCCAGGAAGAAACCAAGTAATCAATTTCACGGAAAAATCCTGGCTCAATTTCATATTATGACGTTGGACCGGGACCTTCTCCCCAAGTCCAACCTCAGGCCACTTTCCGTCATTTATTCATTCTCACTTTCTCTGTCTCACTCACATTCTCCATTCGTCTCTTCCTTAACCCATAATTCGAATATCTCCTCGACGATATTCCTGAGTCCCGTGTCCTCCTCCCATATTCTCGGCGTGCAAACCTATAATTTTACCTTCGCACCTCTTGAAAACCGTTGCCGTGTGAATAAGTGGCTGATAATACTTGTACAAACATACGAAAAATCTCACAATACTCCCACATATAAATATATACAGCATAAGTACATATATATATATATATATATGCGAGACAAAGTAAGAGAAGGAGAGTGTGCAAAAAACCAAGTTGTTCAATGCCTCGTTTGTAGTCCTCATGCCTTCTTGCGTGATGAAAATAATCCAAGTTTCATCGCCTCGTGGATCGATGTAATTTCAGGTTGTTCACTGCACGGCAAAGCGCTTGGTTGAAAAGCAACATAAGCGCGCAAACCATGAAGTGAGATGGACTGTGGAGCAGCAGCAAAACCTGCCGCTGCCGTTGCACTGATGCCTACATCACTCGAGTGAAATGGATATAAATTGTATATCTATGTGGGTTTATATATCTATCAATGGATACATCTACAGTGTTACTATCAGGACACGTCTATATACATTTATACAACCGTCGACATATGGCTCGTGCGTCGATCGTTGGCTCGTGATAAAGATCTCTTTCGGTGCTTTTGCTCTCAATTTATATATCTAAACCGTGTCTAGGGGTGTCTGGAAAAAAATAACTCAAACGTTTTTGCTCAAGGCTTTTGGAGGATTACGTGGAACTGAAGCACGTCACCAGGGAACAACCAAGATCCCTTATGGATAAGACAGTATATATGTATATATCTACAGGGAATGATGCATGAAGTTCAATCTACGTGTACTCGATTCATATCAATTCCTCCGGGATTGTTTTCATTTGCATGCACGATATTTCGCAATACACAATTTTTGTATTCTTTTTTGCATTTGAAACATGGGAAATATTATTTGAAGTTTGATGGAAAAAAATATGCTGAGAAGAAGCAATAATTCGAGTTGAATTTTATAAATTTGTTCTGAAGGCAATTTTGACAATTGGTGTCGAATGATTGCTATTTGAAATAATTTTCAATACATTTCAAGTAAAAGTATGTCTTTAAATCAGGCGTAAAGTCTGTCTGGAATCAAAATTATATAACTTTGATGTATAAATCATTTTTTATTCCCTGACTTTAAAGATACATCATATCATAATATAAAAATAATATATCTGTTGATATAAATGGCAGGATTGTTCCTGAATTCAACGAATTTCAAAATTGTGATGGAGCAATCCACACGGGTATGGGCGCGTCGGGATCGTGCGCGGCAATGTGTATATATCGGGAGGCAAAAGAAGAGCGCGCGAGAGAGGCTGTTTGGCATACCTTCACGCGCACTACCATAGGCGTGAGAGACGTCTCAATCTCACATCACCTTCCATCTTACACTCACCGCTCCATATATCTGTGTTTATGTATCAATACATGGAACATATTTCCAAAAACAAAAGTTGTGTATTAGAGTTATTAGACTGTTTGAGAATGTTAGACTTGCTTAGTTTAATTAGAGATTCACCAAGTGTTTCATACATTTAATTATTCAATCTGAATTTAGATCACAAAGTGTCAGCGTATTATTTCAAAAAATTCCACTTCTTTATTATGCGAGCGTAACAGTGATATTCTGCATTCTCATTCGGGCGTGTGATTTACACAAGTGCAGTAGACATTGTATATATGGCAGCGTGATTAATTTTCGAATCGCAATTGAATAAATGACAATTCACAGATCCAAAATAAACTCAGCGATTCACTATTGATTCAATCACACAGATTCGATACCAATAAAATTTGTATTTACATAAACACTCATATGAAATTCTATTACATTGTCTATGTTACAGTTTTGTGTAACACACGTATGTTTACGTATTTGTCTGGTCGTAAAATAAATGAAAACCACAACACAACAATTTGCCAGTCACATTCATCTCTGTCAATGAAACGAGTTTCATCCAATTGATATTTTTTATTCATCATCAGACATCACCGCACGTTATTCACATTTGAATATAATATACATACGTTTTACATCTGATAATAACTGAATATACAAAAAAATTCCCACGGCAGATATACAGTAAAAGCAACAAAAAAATAATAATAAATGAATAAATATACGTATGTATACCAGTATTTTAATCCTGTAAATTTTCGCATCTGTATTCGGGCCTCGATTTTTTATTATGTGTGCATATTTTCATCGACCAGACCATAGTGCCTCTTTACATTTGTTACATTCTGAACTTTGTGTGTTCTTCTGGCAAATTCATGCGTCGCTGAAATTTTCTTACAAGAACAATTTTTGCATATATTTTTTGTTGCTAAATTGAGTAATTTTTACCGTTGTCACTATTGAAAAAAGAGTTGTTGGCTCATGATCAGATGCAACAGTACAGTCCACTTGGACTCACCCGAATTTTTTACTGTGGCCAATAGTAGTAAATTTTGCAAAACCATGACAAATAATCCTCATTGGCTAAAAATGTAAACCATATGAAGATTTATCATAGTAATTCTCAACATAATGTCAATTCCAATATTTATATACACTCTGATACAAAACAATTGCAGAATATGTAAATGATATTTTTTTTATTGTGTATGTGCTATTATTTTTTCCTTTTTTCGTATCACATTACTTTCACTCACAACGTCGACATGCTTTCCTATTAATATATGTATGAATATAGTAATTTAAAATAAAAATTTCTTCGTCTATAAATGTATGAATATATTCTTATAGTCTAGTATACTCTTGGTTTCATCAAAGCATATATAGAGGTTACTCCCATTACTATACTAAAATCATTATGCTTCGACATATTTCCATAACGAGTCGTTACAAACGATCGTGAGACGCGTGCGTTATGTATATGTTTGCATGAGATGATAGTTGGTATACTAGTCAACGGCCACGAAACTGAGAGAGATAGATAGATAGTTGTCTTATACTAAACTGACCTATGTATATATGGTTATAGAGAGATAGAGAGTTGAGGCACATCATCAGCTACTACTTTACCACTATATACACTGTGGGTGGCACGTTAAGATCTCCACTGTTCCGTGGGAAAGAACATTATACATACGTGAAATTTTGTTGTTTCGCGCACGATTTAAAATTTTTTTTTATTTCGCTACTGAATTTCGCATATGCTACAAAAATATAAATTTACTTTTAAAACGATGATAAATTTTTATAACACAAACGTGAATAAAATAAATACCAATGCTGAATCATTCGGATAGAACTTGCGAGTACATTGATTCAAATTTTACGTTTTGATATGCATGTAAATTATTTGTATTTAAATATAAAAAAATATTTGTTTGTCATTTTGTTAATAATTGTTTCTGAAATTGAATAATGATATTTAATACTGATATACTTAACTCTCTCTCTCTACACTGTGATTGGTTGATGATTACTACCCCATACTTTCCACTATATATACGCGTATACATTCGTCACCTATACAAAACACTCTCTATCAGTATCGCGTTGTCGCGCGGCAACACATGAAAGAGCGCTTATCCGCGCGGAGCCCAATGGGCTTTTATCCACATTTGTAAAGGATTCCCGTGTACCATCATCCTAAGATAGATCTTATTTATATACGCTCTCTCAAACGAGCAGCAGCAGCAGCAGCACAACCACCACCACCAACTACCGATTAAATCGACTTACAGTCACATCTCAGAAATATGTCAAGAATACGCAGAAGCAATTTCAGGTGCTTCGCAACACGAATATACAAATTTTAAATACATATATATTCAATTCATATTATGTTTGAAATGATGATTAATCTCTAAACTTTTAAGAAATGATGGTGTATCACGAGGGGGAATATTCACCTGTCTTTAAATGTCTTCGTTCAATCAGCTAACTCGCAGTGACTATAAGTGATAATATATTGTGTATATGTATATACGTATATAAGTATATACCGACGTCTGTTGATTCGATTTGCTTCTTAGATGCTACAATGAGATAAAACTCACGGTTGCCCGCCGGCAGGACGAATCAATTCAAATGGAAGAATGTCGAAGGACGCGACAATGGAAGAGTCGTTGTCGTGTCTTCCTTCTCTCTATATTCTGTCTCGTTACCTGAGTCTGATGATGGTGAGTCAAGGCCCTAAGAGAAAACGAGAGGGATAGAAATGGTGACGCTGAACTGTTGGTTCTTGGTGGGCTGAAACAAAGGATCGGGATGAAAGATGACGAGACGATCGAAGAGAAATGTATGTGTGTGTGTGTGTGTATAAAGAAAGAGAGAAAGACAGAGATTTTGTACATACATGGGGCCTCTCATCTAAATCACAAATCTACTTGCAAAGTCTCACTGATACACACACACACACACCTTCACTGAGTGAATGTAAAATGGAAAAGAAGAGAAGAAGAAGAAGAAGAAGGTCCTGGATGTTAATAAGCGTGGAAGCGTGCGTGCCCACAGTCTAGAGAGAGCACCCGTGTGCGGTATAATGGTTACCTTCCTCTTACTCTCCTTCTACTACTAATACTACTAGTAATATTACTAATACTAATACTACTTCGGTTCCTTATATGTACCTTCATTGGCTCGTCCAATTTTTACCATCTCACTCTTTCAAACACACACACACACATTTTAAATGTGAAGCCTGGATGGACCCCCCGCGACATGGCGCCGGGGTGCTCCGCCCCCTCCCAGCGTCTCATCCTCCCTATCACGATCCAAATGGACTCGTACCATTGGCGCCGATTGTATACATTTTTTTAAATCAACGGAGCACGGGGAACAAAATATAGAAAAGATTTATTCAATCGAAATGATTTCTTACATGACGACTGAAAATATATTATAAAAATATTGTCGCTGAATAATGTTTTAAATGAAAATAAGAGGGTTGATAAATTTTTCAGACACACGGTTAATTATTATTCATTACCGTTTCACTGTAATTCCAATTTACTATCCATCTAATTTATTTTCAACTCAAATATTTGAGTATTATTTACCAATTTCGAGCTCTTGATTCACTCCATGCTCACAATTTACCTGTAAAAGTTTTGACTGAGCGAAAAGAGAGGTTAAAGTGATTTACTGTAAAATATGGAGCTTTCATTTGAAATTTTAAAGTGCGTGAAATCTGCTGCCCATTAATATAAGGATGCTTGGACGTTGGCTCATCCATCACTTCACGGGTATTACAAGCGAGCATGAGACAGAGAGGGAAAGTGTGCAATATATACAGTGAGAATGGATGAGAGCGAGAGATACAGTTATATATATATATATATATATATATATATGAAATAAAAAAGAAAAAAAATATATCTTTGTCTGTTGGGCATGAGGCTCGGGGTGGCCCACGGCCGGCGGCCGTTCAGTTCGATGTGTGGCGGGAGAAGACCCCGCGCGTCAGATGAGGGGTTTCGGAGGTTAAACAAACATGTGATTACCGCTGTCTACAGCTGGCTACATTATATCTGCCTATACCAACGCTATTCTTCTTGTTTCAAACTCGTCTCTCACCGCATCACCACTGAAACCCCAAGACAAAGAAACAAGATGCACGCAGTACAAATATATATATATATATATATATATATACATAAGGGTGTGTTGCTAAAGGCAATCGTGTTATGACAGTGGACCCATTGGCCTGCAAGCACTATGTACGAGAATGAAGAAATAAGAGAGAAACAAGAGCGCACATCTTTCTGTTTGTATTTTTTCACTTTCTTCCATCTTTTATTTTTTTTTCTGTTTCATTTTGTTCTTTCTTCCTTCCACGAACGCGCAACGATCCTTTTTTTTTTCACGGTCAGTGAGTCGATTGAACAGAGTCGCGTGCATAGGATGCTCAGGCCAGCAACGAGGACCACACCATGCGCGAGCCCCGACTGGAGTTATCGCAATTTTATCGTTTCGCCACGCCTCTCTCACTCTCGTTTGCTTTTGCTCGTTTGAGCAATCTCGACTCGACATTAAACAAATTTTTTATGCACACACATATTATGATGTTTTTTTTTTGTTTTCGTTTTTTCATCATCCCATTTTTTCTAAAACTTTTTTTCCTTTGCCTTCATACATATTCATCTGAGTGTATACGTATACCATATCAAAATAATCATGTTATATCGCGCGCGAAATTGTCGTAATATAAAATTGGAGCGTGATGATGTTTGCAGCCATGTTGAAAAATGAATTGATATGATAAAATGTAATGTCGGGTGGACTACTACTGCGGTGTGTGTTAGCGAGGGATGCTAATGGGTCTGCCACGGCGGGACGGCTTCCTGCTTAACGCCGAGCCACTCGCCACGTCCGCCACTCTCGTTCTCTGCATCATATATGTATAGTGTATATGTTTATAGCCTTTCAGTCTCATTAAATTTCTCTCTCTCTCTCTCTGTTGCACTTAACGCAACCATCATCACCCGCGCCACTTGAATTCACTCACTCCGATCAATCTACCAATCATAATTTCTATCAGAGCCACCTCCGGGTGACAATATCGTCAATCACCGGATTGGTCCACTCGCCGGACTCGGCCTTTTGTCTCTTCTCTACTCAACGCCCTCAACTATCTCACTCTTCATTATACATATATATGTTTATTTTTATACTATCTCGGAGGACAATTGATGTCTATTCTCTGACACCCATAAGCTTATTTATACACAGTTATTTTCCATTACAATTTCTTTTGTCACAGACAATTAATCCAAATGATTCCACTCATCATTCGAAACTCGTCGATTTATTTTTAGCCCGTTAATTTCATATATATGTTATTGTAGTATTGTCAATCATGAGCTGTTACTACTTGTTAAGTAGAAATAGTCATGATGATTATTGAGGAATAGTTCTGTTATACAAAACTATATTTCTTCAACCGTGAAATATATTTATACACCAACGAAATAAAAATAAAAGATTGAATGAATAAACATAAGTGCAGAATAATTTTACACGAAATGTAGAATAAAAAGGAAAAAATTCTCAAGATCTTTCTTCCTCTCTCTCTCTCTCTCTCTCTGTATTATTAACAGCAATTTTTTCACGCCCGTAAATAGCTTACAAGCTAGAGTCACTTTCTTTTCTTCGCATTATGTAGACACACATCTTTTCATTCTTTATATTCTCCTTTCTCGTTTCGTCTTTCTGGGCAACCCCTCCCCAGGGATGAAGAAGACATGGGCAAAAAGAAGTTGCAGATACAGTTTTTATACATCTATATAGATATATATATATATATGTATATACACACACAATATATAAAGACTTACCGCGACGTACAAGCGGCGCCTTTTAGCAAATTGAAAACACCCGTTGGATTCGGCTAATTACCGAAACATAATGACGCCACTCTCTCTCTCCTCTCTCGCTTTTTCTTGCGATTTACCCGGTGCATAAATGTATATACATATACTGCAGTTAAATTCACACAAGCCAAAACGACATCCACCTCTCTCTCTCTCTCTCCCTCTCCTCATCTCTTCTTTCTTATTTCTCACTCGTCGTGTTTCTTCTTCATCCTCTTTTTCATCTTATTCCTTTCTTTTCAATTTTTTTTTTTGTTTATTTTCTTTCTCTCTTTTTTTTTTTCCACAGCGGCATTTTACGAGAGCGCCACATAGCGCCAGAGAGAACTTTCAGTGGATTTCTTGGCGCCATGCACTATACTGTGGAATAGCGCGCTATACACAGAATACTCAGTGCTTTCCTGGATTTCCGGCTTTTTAATCCAAACCCGACGTGTGCGCGCACATGAAAGACGCAGCTAACTTATAAATATATATATATACACATCTAGTCTTTATTATTATCATCATTTCCCTTCAGCTGCTGTTTCTTTTTTTTTTTTTTGCTTGTTTTTCGTCTTATTAGTTTCATGTCTCTGCATCTAAGAATTTTTCATCATTATCAATCAATTTTCACAGATGTGTAAAGTATGTGCTCGAACCAATCTCGAGTATACTTTCAAAATAATCACAGAAAGATAATTAATAATTTAATTATAAAGTACGAATACAATTTCTGTTTCACATATAAGATCACGTGTGTGATAGGAGTAGTTAGGTGTTTGGGAGAGAGAGAGAGAGAGTGGCAATGTGCCGAGTCAACTCATTCACTCTTCTCTCTCATATGTCGTCTCTGGGTTAAGTTGTCTGGCTTCTATCGATTATTCGAGAGGACTTTGCTGCACATCTCACCGTTGCCCGCAGGCAACTCGTTATGTGGCAATGGTTATTGTAATTTATATTTGTTTGGGTTTTTTATATGTAGCAAAAAAAATTCTGTGATCATTAACCTTTGACAGTTTCATAAGCAGTGCAAATGCACTATTTATGAAAATATAAGCTTGTGGAAATTTACTGATCAGTTGGGTGATTGTAATGTATAGCTTTGATAAATTCTGAAGGGGAATATAAACACCATTATTATTTTTAATTTCATGTGGGAATTGATTCAATTATAATATACAACATTCATACGTTAATTTATTTTATTTATCATTATTCAACACGATTTTCCGTGAACTGAGAACAATATTTGGGTGGTAACTTTGGTTTTAATTTGTTTCTTTACAACACCGTTCACGCGTAACATATCGGAATTAAGTGAAAAGTGAGCGTCGCATAATTGTGACGAGTGAGATATGTCATATGCGCGCGTCTTGCCCTAATTATAATAGAACGTTGTTCACATATGTTTTGCATTAGTCAAAATCATATGCGAATAGAGTAAAGGATGAAAGGAGTGAACTGAGAGATGTGGAAATAAATAAATTTAAATACTTCCTTTTTCCATCGCGTTGTATGAGTAAATTGTATAGAACAACTCATCTAAATAAAAAATTTTGTCGTGAAGCTAAGTTGTACATTTGCGAATGAATTTGACAATGAATTCGTAAAAGTATATAAGTATATAATAACAATGGATAATTAAAATCTGTACGATGTCGATATGAGCGCGTATATGTGTGTTGTTAGTCTCAGTGGAATTGTCCCTGCAACAACGGAAAGCAAAAGAATTTTCTCGAGGGACCTGGTTGAGAACAGAGGAAGCGAAAGAATAGAGAAGTGAAGGAGAAACAAGATAAGAGGATAAAAAAAAAAAAAGGAGAAAAAAGTCCATGGTTGGTTGTGAGCAAGCGAAAGAGGGAAGAGGGGAAACAGGGAGGGAAATTGGTTAGCGGTTATTTGCTTCGTTCAGAACGAGTGTCGTGTGTGATCCAACGACATCAGAGTCGCCGCCGCGCAAACTCCACTAATGGACATGAGCGAACGCGCGGCAACGACAGCGAGAACGAGTATATATACAGTAGAAAGACAGAGAAAGAAAACACTCTCGCCGGAAAGGACTACTCGCGCTTCCTTCTACTGTTTGTCGTTTGAATGTTTTAGGACCTCTGTTTAACCAACTTACTTATTGCCTCTGTGGAGAGTTGAGACAGCCGCTTCTATTTGCACACGAAGCATATATTTCTATTTTATTTTTCATATCCACTTTGACTTCTCATCATTCAAGTTTTAGAACGCACTGATATAAATACGGATTTGTATTTACTTCTTTGTTTGTTTGTTTTTTTTTCTTCTCTAATTATTGACTGTGGTCGATGACGAATCATTATATTATTTTTCATGCAAAATTACTGTTTTCTACGACGTATTTATAGGTGATATCATGTATGCGATTGTTGATGGTGGATGTCAGGAATTTAATTGCGACGCTGGAGATCGTCAAAGCATGACCGTGCGACAGATTGTGACGGAGCGAATGGTGGATAAAGGTTATCTATGTCGTTACGTATATCACATATACACGTTCACTTTGCGTGCAAGATGAGTTAGTGAAATGAAAAAAAAATGCTTGCAATTTGTTTCATTCTTTTATTAATATCGTATACTAAAAAAAGTTTTTTGGTTACAAATTTATTGATTTCAATATCATGGTAATAATAACTTCATTATAAAATTTATGATGTATGGGAGAACCATCTAAAGAGAATATATTACTATTCCATTTAATATAGAAAGACTCTCAACTCTAGTGAACACTATACATTTATTTCAAGTACAGTCTATTAATTCACAATGTTTTTTTTTTCTATTCCGGTTATTTTACTGTATTAGACATATGTCGTTGGGAAAAAAAACTACCCAATGATAGATTCAAAATGAAAAGGGGAAGAAAAAAGGTAGAAATACTGTCCATACAATCTCGAGTAAATTGTCGTTAAATTAATGTGTGTGAGTAGAGGAAAAAAAAGGTCGAGTTGGTAAAATTTGTATTCGAAAAAGCGCAGAGCGAAACGATTACCGAGTGGAAGCCACTCGTCCGAGACAGCCCCCGAGGCGGTGGGTGACCCACCAAAAGAGAAACGAGTCGAGGGATGGTTTTTCGTGGTCCGCAGACTCACAGCATCTTTTTCTGGGGGCTGTGGTGGCGGCGGCGGCTTTCCTCTTCTTCTCTGTATACTTTCTCTTGTCTTTCATTTCTCTGTTCTTGTCTTCGTATTTTTTTTTCTTCTCTTATTCCTTTTTTTTTTTTTACGTTTGACCCGCGGCCGCAAAAATTACGGGGTCGAGGCGAATGAAGCGGAAGCGAAACCTCCGGGTGTCATCCAAGCATTTCAATGGCAAGTTTCGCGACGCTTGCAAAGATAGAAGTGAAAAAGAGACCAGTGAGATAGGATAAAATTGAGGGCAAAAAGATAAAAAAAAAAAAAAAAAAGAGAGAACGTGGCATTCGATCGGCTTCAATCAACGAGTCCATTGTCAGCAGAAGCGATAATTCTACCAGTCAGTAGAGGCCGAGCATTCAGAATGGCTCCAAGCAACCCAAATTAATTATTTATGAACTATGAACTGCATTTTTATTTTTCTCGCTGATTGCCTTTTTATATTCTATACACCAATGGTTTTTATATCTTCCACTCTGTTAGATAACTATCAAGCTATTTCTCTAATAGATATAGAAATAAACTAGCGATTTGTTGGACAACAGAAAAAAAATCATATCAAATATCACTCTTCCCGAACTTTACATATAGAGAAAAAAAATTTTCTATGCCAATTTTTTTTAATCATACTTATACACCACCATAATATTGAACGATCACACACACACACACACACACACGCACTGAAGCCACATGGCAAAGAATTTTTTTCATCATCTGCAAGGGGTGTGCACGCAAAAGTGGTTGGACAATCGGGGAAACCTTTGTGCGGCAATCGATGTATAAGTAGGCTGATTTCCGTTTAAAGTTTTCTTTCGCGAGGGTTCCTTTTACTTTTTGCTGTCTCTTCCATTGCGTCGTTCGCTTTCATCCCTTTTTTTTTTTTTTTTCTTTTCACTACTTCCTCTTTTGAAGATCAGTAAGCGATGAAAAAAGAATTCGTCTTTCTTGGGCTTTCGGATATGCAATACTTTTTTTTTTTTTTTCAATCCCAGATGTACTTTGAAGATAATGAATCTTCAATAACTAATAGCAAACATACTATCAGGATATTAATTGAATAATCGAACAATATTATGTACAATATATTCGATAGGAATTTTCGATAATTGAAGTGGCAGCGGCAATTGACTTCAAACACAGTCTAGTCCTCTACATTCAATGACGTCGCTAATTCATGTTTCAAACTTTTCGTCGCGACACGATGTTCTCTCGTGTCTAATGAGCGTCGAGGCGTCTATCTAGACATTCTTACCAAGAGTTCTTTCAAGCCGAGAGCTCTTTCTGCCGCGAGTTCTCAAACTCTTTTCGAGACGACAAAATCCCACTGCCGACCACCAGACACTTTTGCTTTCCACCAATTGGTGAAAGAATGAAAAAGAAAGAAGAAAATAGGTGGGATTAAATTCCAACACTCGAGGAAAAATTAGAGAGAAAGTGTTGAGCATTTGTGTACCCTTTGAGAGCTTTATTATTTTCACCCTTTAGACCTTCAATTCATTCATCCAATTAATCAATACATCCCTAAATTTTCTTGAATAATTTCATGAATCAATAAACATAATTGAAATTACAAACATTGAGGTATATCAATTGTGTGATAGGTATGAGGTATACGTCCCTTTTTGCTGCCCCCTTTTGTTTTCTTTTTTTTTTTTTTTATGTACATCTCCTCACCCTTGTTAACACTGTCAAATGCGGAACATGTCGCCTCGTCGTCTTCAATTCACTTCCCTCCCGCGACTTTACTGGAAAATCCACCCCTTTTTCGGGCGGTCGATACCCAGCCTTCACCACCTACTCCACCGCCGCCTCGCCTTTTCTTTCCACCATCTCTATCCTCCCCTCTTACACCTTGTTCTTTGACGGTGTGAAGCTTCGAGAGTGTGCCACTACGCGACGCGATGGCGCCACCTCGAGCACACACCCTCTTTATTTATCATTCAAATACATAATTAAATAAAATATGAAAATTATTCATCAATGTTATTTAAACAAAAATCATTTTCATGATATGTATGCATGAAATAATTATTCAAATCTGTATTCATTCATATATATATATATATATTGGAAAATAATTCAAGTTAAATCGCATTCGGCGATCAAATAAATATAAATGTTTTCTCCTTAAATAAACTCAGTAATCTATACCATTAATGGGAATTCCAGTAATTCCGGTCACCCTGTATACACTTTGGCGGTTTCAGAAAAAACTGAGATATAAACACTTGAAATTTCGCGACTGTCCAAAGTCGTAAACCGGAGACATAAGAATATGAAATGCGAAAGGATATGAGACGATGAGAAGAGAGTAGAGAAAGAGAAAGGATGCGATTGGCGTCGCGTCGTCATTCGGAGCCTCGCCCTCGTGATTCCAAGTAGGTGGGCCCGCCAGGTAGCCGGACAGATAACACCCTGAGATTACTGCGGACAGAGTCATTAGCTGCGTCGGCTTCTGTGTGGAACTGTGGACTATACACACTTATACACTCTTCTTTTTTACATTTTTCCCCGCTGTGGTTATATATCCGTGAATTCTTTACGCAAGTGTCTTTTACCAGTTTTCTCTTCATCGTTCAGCGAGATACAGTTACAAGATGCAAAGAGAAAAATTAAAGGGCACAGAGAGTGGAAGAGAGGGAGCGAAAAAGAAAGATATACTGAGAAATACTAATTGCTCGATGTGTTCTCGCATATTTTGCTGAATACCAATGACAGAGAAAATAAAGCCGAGGAAGAAAAAAAAAGTCAAAGTGGAGGAGGCATTTATATAGCATTGATAGGCTAATGACAAACGCGTAGATTAGTCGTATCTACCCGACACTAATTATTTCTCCTTTGTATAGTGCCGCCTATGGTTCGATCAACTGGCCAAATGGCAGTGAGATATTTTATTTATTGCCATTAACAAGTATATGTATGCATATATATATATATATATCCGCCCACTTCCTTCACTCGCTTTTATCACCGACGGATCCGGATCTTGACGATGATGCCGCAATGGCCTTTGTCACTAGATTTTTTCGTCTTTTTCTCTAACTATTAATTCCAAATTTATTTTCTTATTGCTCCAAAGTTCGTTTTTAGTATTTACATCTGCGAATTATTGGTTAAAATTGTAATAAAAATGATGTATGCAAGATAATTTTGAATTGAATATAGTTATTAAGTTATGTTGTGATTGAGCAGTGATGAAAACTTTTTGAAAAAGTGTGAAACAGTCTGTCCCATATTTGGTTTTTTTTATTTCATTTCAGACGATATTAAACTCGATGCACAAATATCAACCGAGGTTTCACCTTGTACGAGCGAACGATGTGCTCAAGTTGCCCTACTCGACGTTCAGAAGTTACGTATTCAAGGAGACGGAATTCATCGCTGTTACGGCCTACCAAAACGAAAAGGTGAGTAGCAGCAGCACCAGCAGCAGCAGTAGGAGCAGCAGTGCTGTCGTGTGTCACTTTTTTTTTCTTCCTCTATTTTTCTCCCATCGCGCTTTATTTTATTTTATTATTTTTTTTTTTTACTTCTGCTGCCTCTCACACTCACTCACTCTTACTCAGTGTGTCTGGGACACCCATTCAATTCTTTTTTCTTTTCTTCTCAACGCTGGAAGTAGAATTCAATATTGACCTGTCGGCGAAAGTCAAACAGTGAACGCGCTGAAACGGAAGGGGAATGGAAATTGTGTGGGGGGGGATTTTGGAAAGATCTTTAACGTGAGGGTAAAGTTTTACGAGAGACACCTTGGAGCCACTCCAAGAGCCGTCGTCTTGTTTCCAACTACTTCTTCGTCACGAGATAGTTCTCGAAATTCTCGAATTTTTTTTTTATTCATCTTCCAATTTGTAGTAATTCTATTATGCATAAATAAATAATATTTGTACAATTAAATGATGCACAAACGATTATCAATTGTTGCTTTAAATAAATATTAGTTTAGATGACATTTCCAATTTTATGTCGCGTGATAAAACTACTTGAATTATATTTATCACAAGTATTTAGATATTTTTCTGATATTTATTATTCATTTCTAAGTTGTATCCATCATTTCTTTTAACACCTCTTACCTATATTATCGATTCAATCCAATGGTAATTTCATATTTATTCCAATAAACGTTTAATTTATTCTGCATGAACGATTCTATGTGATGATCAATTTTCTTTGCACGTCACGTACAACAATCGTTTTCAAATCGATTCTATAGACTAGAACTTAGCCTTCAAATGAATAAATAGCCTTCATGCATTCGCCTATATTGTCGTTCCAGAAATAAATATAAAACACATTTATATATGTGTGTAATATTTTTTTATTCTTTTGTCACATTGCCTATTTTCATTTTGTAGAGTACAATGTAATAACGGAATATACCGCTGCTTATACACTACTCAGTCATATCAACAGTGTATATTACAATCAATAATAGTGATCCAAGATTGGACGTTTCTCTTGGCCTTTAATGTACTTCACGAAGGCAATAATTATACTCAGAGCCATGAAGCTAAATAAAAAACTTTACGGAGACAGTTACAGTTATAGAGAGGGGAAGAGAGAGAGAGAGAGAAAGAGAGAGAGAGATGATACGAGAAAAAACTATAGACATTGGATTTTATTTCATGATATCACAATCTGCATATGGCCAGTTTTTATTTCATGGAAGATTTAATTTTGAGAAATCATATATGTAATACACATGTATATAATGCTTCCTCTGTTTCTCCCATGACACAGTAGTGTATTTTTTTTTTTTTCATCACTTTTTTCTCCTTCTTTTAATCAGCTTCCAATTATCTTCGCCTTTCGTCGGCTTTCAAAACTGTATCAATTTGAATTATGACCGTGATGATTAATCTTATTACGAAATACATTTAGTCAACTGTACAAATAATATTTTATTTTTTTTTAACGTCGTTTTAAAATAGTTATTTTTTCAAATTTTATTTACGACTCAATTATTATTGAATTAATCAATATTAAAGATGAATTGTTTTTATTTATATAGATAACGCAGCTGAAAATTGACAACAATCCATTCGCCAAGGGATTTCGAGACACGGGAGCGGGCAAACGAGAAAAAAAGTGAGTATCGCTTTCAAAATTTTAATTTTCTCTTCCAAATTTTCCCACTTTATGTTTACATTAAAAAAAAAAAAAAAATCCTTGTAAATGGCGTAATTTATTGTGCATGCGTTTGTTTCTCCCAGTAACCACAAGTCCCAACGGATTTTCGTTAAATAAACTCGAGCATGTCTATATATATGCAGTGTGTGTAACCCTCTCAACACAAACGCCAATAGGGTTCGCAGCCCGGATCTCATTTGCACCCCCAACTTTATCCGCTGGGTCGTGATCCGTCCATTTGTATTCAATATTGTAAGTTTATAGGCATCGTGTGGATTCGCCCCTTTGGGACGATGTCGCGCCATTTCTACAGCGTCGTTGCGTTTCTCTCTGAAGATATATACATATATCAATACGTATATAGATATATAATATATGTATATAGCACGCAGTTAACTGCCCAATGTGAAAACCCATTTCAATTTAACCGTGGCCGCGAGAGAATTCAAGTGGATTTTGATAGCATTAAGTTGACTATGCATTGAATTTCCAACCCTATTCTCTCTCTATATCTATCTCTCCATATATATAATATATATATATATAGAAGGACCATGACGCTATTTTTTATCCATTAAAGCTCGTTAATGTATGAAGGGGGAACGTCAAGTGTTAAATCGATCATTCAATTATCGCGCATTGAAAATATTCACCATTATATTTCAGTTTGATAAATTTCCATGAATATAAAAAATGAGATAATTAAATCAATGTGTATATAACGCTTTTGTTTAAGTTCCTGGATGTGTACAATTTTTTATTTCATCTGAATTTGCTTTGAATTTTGTGTAGGACTAAATAAACTTACAAATTTTCGTCCTCTAATAATTGTGACGTGGAGTAAATTAATTTTAATTTTCAATTTTTCACTTAGCGATAAAGCTCACTTAAACGAAGAGGCTTTTATTATAAACGTGTTTGAAAGAGTGTGAATTAATGCATCGTCATATTGTTTATAAAAGTGTTGAGAATATGGGTTTGAAGCAAAGGAATGGAGAGTGAGATAGTGAATGAGAGATTAAGGGTCAGAATGTAAGGTGAAATAGGGGATGAGGTTGGAACATAGCCAATCATTGGATTAGCATACTGATGTTCAGGGGCGGTGCTGTCGTTAAAGTTGAGGGTGCCACTCACTATATATCTATTCTCTCTTTTGTTCATTGTCTCCTATGTTGGGCTGGCTTTGAATTTTATATTAGCCCACTATACTACAAGTTGTGCTGTATATATACTCGTGTATAAAGACCCATTCTCGAAGTGGTTTATATCATGGTGGTGAAAGATGATGAGAAGCGCGTCCCTCCCTCTTGAAAATGCTTTTTCAATCTATATACTTGACTTTGGATGAACTCAATGACATGCTACCTCATTACAATATTACGTTCAAAATCAACATATTCACGTATCAGTTACGAAGCATATCCAATTGTGATGATAATTAATTTTATAATGCCGGAAAAAAAATTAGTGTGAAAATCTATTGGTGTAATTATTAATTCTATACATTTTTCACTTTGCAGAATACAGAGAAAATTGTTACAGTCAAAAAACATTTCGGATAATTAAATGATTCTTCCTCTTTTTATTCTCACTCTATTTATATATAGAGTCCAATTTTCGTGGAGGTGTGTCTGCAATTTAAAATTCGTGAAAAGGAATTGACTATGGCCATATAAAACCCCCTCGTGGCATTATCTAATCCAAGTTGAGGCGAAGGGTCGAGGCATCACAGTCATGTCATACATATATATATATATATATATACATAGATGCATCTGTGTGTGTGTGTGTATCAACCGACACTTTGCCGAGGTTAAATACGAATCGACTGAACGCGACCGCGAGATGCGCCGGAAATTGTTCCACGAGGGGGTCGTACTAGTAGTAGTTGCAGTCACGTCAAACGGGCTGAAAGGGTGGATTATAATTCAGCTTGACAAGGCGTCGTTGAGGGTGGACGATGATACTAATGATAGTCAGTGAAATCCGGCGGTGTCAAAGACGTCGACTTTTTTTCCCCTCATATATATTTTTTATCTACATATATATGTGTATGCAGGAAAATAATCCCTCTAATATATGCATCTATGAACATTTAACTGAGAGTTATATACGCGTTTAACACACGTGAATAACATCACGATTTTTCTTTCCTGTTTCACGTGGAATTAAAATGAATACTTGGAAAAAAAAAATAATAATATTCATTATTACAATTTAATTTATTGCGCATAAAGTTTTTTTTATTTGTCCAAAGGTCAAATACATTATCACATCTTGTATATTTTCTGTCACTCTTGACCTTGCGCCAATCACCCATGAAAGAAAAATAATATGAATCCGAAAAAGAAAGAAAAAAAAAAACGAACACAAATTACTCAACATAAATGCTTAATCATTTATAGTAGCATGTACTCATTTGTATAATTTTACAAAGTTCGCTTGTAAATTGTAATATTATCGGCGAGAGGTCAGTCTGTGAATTCACTGAATGTCGAAGAATCCAACTAGACAGTTTCAATCACAGTGGAATGAATAAAAAACTACAGCGTAGTAAAAGAATTGAATGAAAAATAAAAGAATAAACCAGATTATGTATATATACTCGCAATGAGGGAAAGTTCTTTTTACAGTGGATAATTCAAGTGGCAGTATGGTATCGTGATATGTGTGTATATGTACACAGGCGTATAGCTACAATATTGCTTGGACCTATTTATGTGGGAGAATCCCATCCCTTATAAATATATATAAAAATACATACACATGCAATCAGTGTTATCGATTCGTGTGCTTTCAATATGCACTTGCACCCCCGCGTATTCATTGCACTCTTCCCCTCCCTGTTCTTCTCTTGTCGCCTTACTTACTCACTCTCATGTCAGCTTATTTACCAATCCCTCTTCACATGCAGAATGAAGACAACTGACGTGTGCATTTACCGCACTGATCGCATTACACGGTATTATGGGGAGAAAACCTGGTAATCCTCTGTGTCGTACAACAAAATCGGGTCTTCTAGCTCATTTTCAAATACACCGGGTTAACATGTTGTATTTATTGTTTACCATAAGAAAAAATGAAAGAGAAAATTAAAAGATATAAGCAGGAGTAGAAAGATAGATTTTTATTTTTAACCAGCTGCAATTTCTTCCATTTTTTCACACATTATTATTTCAAATTTATTGAATTTATTCATTTAAATCCAATTTCAATTAATACAATTGCATTGCGACAATTTTATATGCATAGTTTCAATTTGGAAGTGAATAAAAAATTTATGTCGGTAAATATTTAAATAAGTTTAGAAAAAAGAATAATATATCAGGATGTAGAGTCTTGCACTGATTATTAAGTTATAGTATTCATATTTCCTCTTCCATTTATAATTGTATCATGTTTGTCAGTGGGACATATTATCCAATATCCGTTTTCATTGCTATATGCAATATAAAAAAAATTGAACTAAAATTTGAATGACAGATTCAATTTAGAAAACAAACAACAAATTATCTCACTCTCGTTTTTATACATAATATTTATTTCATATTTTATATATGGTGAAATAATAGTGATTGAATGATTGACACTCTCAGCGGCGTGTGCTAACTGCGATAGTTGACGTTTTTATTGCATATATATTGTATATATCTGTTATATATTATATACTCGATGCAAAATGCAATCATGATTTTTCGTGCTGATTGACCAAGACCCCAAAAAACACGAGCGTGTGGATAAATTTATTTAGTGACGAGCGACAGGGTAGCAAAAAGGGTTCTCTATTCTCTCATACATATCCATATACACATATATAAATATGTCTGTATAAAATATATGTTTAAAATATATACGCGCGAGTACCGCGTCGTCCAACACGCGCGGTAATCGATCTGTCGAGGCGTCACGCAGTTCGTGTATAAACACGAACGAGTCTATCGCGCGATCGACGTCGCCCGCGGGGGATGAAAATGAAAGAAAGAAAGAAAAAAAGAAAAGAAAACAAACACGGAATAAATAAATAGTCAATGTAGGAGAAAGGGAATGAGCAGATTCAATGTGATGCTATACCACCACAAAATCGTGACGAAAGACTAACGACAGGGCGTGCGTGCGAATTGCTTGTTTGCGTAGACACGTGTGAGCACCAACTCTCTGATGCACAAGTTTCGTGTGATGTGTCAATGTATAATATATGTGTGTGAGTCGTATGAATATAGAGGGGAATCCGGAAAATTGCAACGGTTACAAGTGTGAAATGTCCGCGTGATTAAAGGGTTAATCTCTCCTTTGAACCCATCATCATACATCTATTGACATGATGGTATAGTAGTGGTGAAGCTCTGTGTATCGTAATGGAATGGATATTGGAAAATCGAGACATGATTGCAATGAATCGAATTTCGATTGCAATATGCGGTCACCTCACCAAAAAGTAAAATTTTTATTTTCATACACTACAATATAGTAGTGTTTATTCAAAGGTTATTTGGTACAATGGATAGACAGAAATATTTTCAATCTATATACACGTTGTATGTATATGTAAATATATAGAAATATAGATACTCAAATAAAATAAACAAGCAATACGATTGACAATTAATTTTTACGGTTAAAGATTGAAAGTATAAATTGCACAATTGCACGTGTGCCATACATATATGAGAAATATGATATGACATTTTTTTTTTCAACTCTCCTGCTTCATAGACACGATACAAGCTATATTGCAATCACTGGCGATCTCGGATGTATATATATATTATGTATATATATCAGAACGGGGAACTCGATGTTCATAATGTTTATATATCGAAAACGAATCTGGAAAAACTTTCGCCTGATTAGCGTGGTCGCGATTCGCGTAATCGACAAACGCACTGTGGAATTTTGTACACGAATTTATTTCGTGATTTGAGTAAATTTTATTATATACCATACTGTGAGAATGAAGTGTATAGACGTTGTGACAATTTCTTATTGCAATTTGATATAACACTTGAGTATAACACACATGTCGATATGATTTGCAACTGATGAGTGAACAGAGTAATTTCAAATGTAAATGTTCCATCGCGTATATATATACGTATACATCAGCAAACTGAAAATATTCTCAGGCTCCCCCGAGGGTACACACAGCAGCATCGCAGTGTTTTTATAGGTGAATAGACCAGGCGTTTGCGCTACGATTAAGGCAATTAATTTTTAATACCCATGGCGCCTCAGGCACGATTATCCATGTCTAAACTATCCCATAAATTTCTACCAGCTTCACCTCCTTCATATATATATCAATATATATGTGTATATTTTCAACTGCATAATGCTACCGTGTAAATAAATGCAGTTATTATTATCACGAACAGGTTGTTGTGCGATAGGGTAGAGTCACAATTTATCTGCTCATGTATACATATCTCTCTCTATATATATATATATATATAAGTATTTGCGGCATATACGTGTTCGCGTCAACGACTTGAACGACTATTTACCGATATATCGAATGACCGTTACGTGTAACGACTTCATAAGTCACAATCCGTGACTTTTCGCACGCACTCTTTCCTACCTCTTTCCTCGCGCTCGTTACACGGCGTAAAAACCGGATCTCTGCAATGCTTATTTTTTTCAGTCGTCACTGTACACCCGCTCCACCCGCTCCTCAATCCCTATCTGTCTTATCTATTCGATTCACGTTTTACAAACTTTTTTCTTTCTTCCAATTTTTTGTCCTGCTTTTTATATATATTCTTCTCTTGTCTATTCACTTTTGCTAACTCTGAGTCGTTGTTGCAGAAGACAGGCGCTGTTGACTGTGTCAGGTGGAAGTTCCCGTTTGACATCAGGCGCACCAGCATCGCCGGATAAACGCAGGTCGTCAAATTCGGTGAATGACATGTTGGACGACGATGATAAATTGTTGGATGTAGTTGGACCTGATACACCTCATCCGACGCATCATCATCGAGATCGTGATCACTCGCGAGAGCGTGACGACAGGATAAGTGAACGTGGCGAGGGTAGTGAATCGTCGGGTTCGGAGAGCGGTGGTGTACCAGGTGGACCAACATCTGAAGGTCCAAGGCCCGATGTGTCTGTTGGACCACCAGTACTTCATCCGCCATTGCTGCCATATTTTTATCCACCCGTACCTGGACTTTATCCTGGACCCGGACCGTTAATACCACCAAATCCACTTGGACTTCATGGCGGTGTCACGCCTGGAATGCTGTTGAATGCACAACTGGCAATAGCTGCCTCGCAACATCCCGCGTTATTTGCTCATTATCCACATCCATTATCAAGTCCATTGCATCAATTAAAGGGCCATCGTTTTGCGCCTTACACATTGCCAGCGCCGTCGCACGGTTCAGCGTTTGAAACTGTAACGCCTGGTAGTCGTACTTTAAGTCCAAGATCACCACCACCAAGACCACCAACTGGTTCACCAACGCCAGCAACTGGCGGTGGGATTACAGCTAATAGTGGATCAGCAACGGCAACCGGTGAATTGAAATCCATTGAAAATATGGTTAATGGTTTACATGAGAGGCGAGGTATAAAGAGGCGACGAAGTCCAAGTTTAACACCTGGGCATAGAAACGAGGCTGATGGTGGCGGTGGGAGTCCGTGACATGAAAACGAGCTTGTCACTAGTACCAATGAGGATCATGATGATGACGAAGATGATGAGGATCTTGATATTACCAGTGGTGATGAGTCGCCGGCGGACGAGCGGGAACTCGAGCCGGACTCCACGTCCGAACCATCGTAGCCATAAATTTCATAAGTTGAAACGTAGTCACAGAATTTTGTTTAATGTGAGAACGTTTTGGATAAATTCATTGGTTGATGCGGACGATAATGAAGTATTTTGATGGAGGATATTACATCGCTACTGTTTGTGTTGAAAGGAATCTTCATAAGCGTAAGAATGTGTTGGGAAAAAAAAAAAAATTAAAAAAAAAACGATATTATAATAAAGTGCAATTTTAAGAACGTTATATAGACAATTGTCAATTGTGGGCGGCGATGTGCGGGATAAATAATAATATATTTTCTCGAACTTTTAAAAAAACGTTCGGGTGGAAAATATTTAGGGAGAGAGAGTGGAACACAGAACGATATTGGTGGAAGTAAATAAAAACGAGAGAAAAAAAATAAATGGTCGAACAAATAAACAGACAAACAAGAAAATAAAATCGCGTGTGACGTGTGTAAATAGTTGATAAAATGCCTGGAATTATATTGGCGGGCTCGAGTCGATCATTCGATTGCACCGTTGTATGGACACTGATAATAGTGATAGTAAACACCAGGCGCACCGGTGCAACAGCATCAAACGCCGCCCCCATTTGTACATTTTATTCTCGAACAAAAATGTCACGTTGCGAGAAACTATAAAAATAAAACAGAACAAAAAAAATATAAAAAATATGAGATGAAGATGATGAAGAGCGCCTAAATTATTTGCCTGCTAATACTTTAGGTGCTTAATCGCAACTACGTAACGATCATTATATGAATAAAATATTGCAATATAAATGAAAAAAAAAAAAACAAAAAAATACAAAAAAAATTAAATGAAACGAGCACCTCCACTCTTTACAGCCCAATTGTAAATATGTACCCTAGTGATATATATTATATTATATATATATGAATATATTATATATATTATAAATACAAATATCCCCTCCATAATAATTATTAACTATATTAATTATGATAATTCATTATTAGTGCTGCGGAAACAAAGGAAATCAATGCATCAAAGCACAAGCTGTCCCCGTAAAAGTAAAGACAAGAAACAAATGTGCCGCCGAACGAAATTTTTGAACACACAAATAAGAATAATGGCCACCGGTTAAAATACAAAGTATAAAATATGATTCTCTCATTTCTAAGATGAAACGCAATTCTTAAATGTTCCTAAAATCGATGAAAAAAAAAAAAAAAGAAAGAAAACATTCTGTTTTACGAGATTTCTTTGTCTCATTATTTCTCAGGAATACAATTTGAACTGTCAGAATAAAAAAGAAATGGTAGGACAATTGATGACAGATCGTATGTGACATTTTTAAGTATACCAAATCAAAATTATATCTCTTATCTCTCTTATCTCTCGCAATTAAGTGTAGAAAATATTTTTTCTATCCGTCCCTCCATCTTTTTTCGTGATTCGTCTATGTGCACAATAAAATCTCGTAATTTATACTTTTATTTTTTTCACTTTCTAAATTATAAGAGGAAATAAATTTCGCATAGAAATCGCCTGAAAAGAATCTGCGATCGATGAATTTGAAACAATCATATACACACACAAACACACACACATACACAAACTATCCAAGAAAGTTGAGGAAAAATAATTGTAAAACTATTCATCGCAACACACGTCATCCTTCACAAACCTAAATTGTACTAATTAGATAATGGCGCTTGGAGAAAATTCTGGAACGGCTCACTGAAAAAGAAACGAACAAAAACAAATGAGGGAATGGAATGGAAGAACAAAACAAACGAAAACGAGCAATAAGAGGAGGCCGTAGGCGGCCTTATCATTTCCTGGATCATAATTCCTACAGCATGTAATTGTATATTGTACCACCCTTAGAGAAAAAAAAACAAAATGAAAAAATGACCTCCTTGTCCCCATTTATCCTTCTCTCCCACATCCATCCCTCGAAAATCCACATGATTAAAAATTATATATTAATTTAAAAATACACAAATGCCTTTTTCATTTATCCCAAACAAGCCGAGAGAAAAAAACAGCGGAAAAATATACTATCCATAATACAATGAAAGAGAATTCAATAGTTATATATTCTGTGAGATCACAATTGCAAAATGGCCGAAGAGTGAAAGGACCAATATTAATTCTGTGACCTAATTTTTCATTAGCCATCGATGGGGATACACAGGAATGCGTTATTTCTCTCTGATTGGATTTTCATCCATCACATGATTCATTGCAGACGACATCTGAATCAACGTATGCATCAACATATTTTTCCATATTAGCCAAGACTCACAAGCTAATATATTTATTCCTCTTTCGTTCGTTCATGGTAAAACATCGACATAACATTCCACCGTGAAGTGCGCACGCCACAACATTTTATTTTATTTTTTTTTCCTTCCTTCATCTCTTTAATCTTCGACATTTCCTTTTTCGTACTGGCCTTCCATTGCCAAAGGTAGTGAGAGAGAATATTTGTGTATGTGCGCGCTTGTGTATACGATTGTTGTTCGCTGCTTTCGTTTTTTTTTTCCTTGTTTTTTTTTTACGCATTCTAAAACGATTGCAATGAATTTTTGAAGTGAACCGGGGCTGTGTCGTCAATGTGCAAGTCACAGCTACAGCAGCAATAGCAACAGCAGCAATAGCAGCAGCAGCAGCAGCTGGTGAGAGCTTCAACTTTTGAACGAGTGAGAAACGCGTTAACAGACTCATACTTTTAATTCACGTGCGAACCACGTTTTATTGCCCGTTGAAGTATTTTAATTGCTCTAAGCGGTGGGTTCTGTGGCAATGCGGGAAAAGGTGAAAAAGCGAAAGACGAAATAAAAAATGAACAAATAAATAAAACTAAGTGAGACACACGCACACATACGCAAAGTATATGTGTGTATGTATGTTGTGATGACTATAAGCACTTTGATAATTTGATGTTGCTTTTTTTTTTTTACTACCAACCTGGCCATAAATTCCGATGATTAGATGGATAAAGTCGCGAACGAGAGCGGACGCCTCGTAATTATGGCGCAGTTTAACGAATTCTTGAATGAACGATATCGATACTCTCTGAGCAATTAGAATATCGACCGCCTCTTTTTCTCTTTTATAGACACAATATACACACATATATATATATTTATATAATGTTATGGGTTTTATTATCTGTTATTAATTATCGTTTTCAACGAAGCATCACTGGCGTTCACTTCAACGAATACATTTATTATTATTGCTATTTTTTTTTTCCTATTCGTTGTTATTCATTGGTTTTTTTATTCTTACTCTTAATCATCGGTAGCTTAGAGTATATAATCGTGTGGTATTACGATGGAATCGGAACGGATAATCGTGGAATTGGTGGCGAATTAAAAATTGTGATGGTTGCGGTTTTATGTAGGGTGGATGAGGTCGGCAAGAGAGAAGAAGAGAAAAAAAAAATATATGAGAAGAAATGTATAAAGGGAGAGAAAGGGACTGAGGTGGATGGTACCAAGCTGAACGTCCCAATGTGGATAAGGGATCTCGATTTAATATCATTTATAAATTATTCGTAGGAGATAGACATCAGCATACAAATTGCCAGAGTATGGGTTAGCGTTTGCAGGCCTTCTGTTTCTCTTGGAGATATTTTGACTATGTTTATATATATTACTTTGATTATTGACAATTTATTCCGTTATTTCACGTATCAAATCAAATCATCTCATTCAGTCTATTCATATTTCTTCATATTCTCAATTTAGTATTATAATAAAAATAATTTGCATCATACAATATTCATTCATCGAAAATATTTGTTCGATAATTTTTGAAATATTCCTTATTACCCTTCATTTTTTCTCATTAATTTACGCATCACTTCAAATTTATCTTTCACTTTACACAAATTTCTTTTGATTGTCAATTTGATATAATAATAAAAATAAATTTTATTTAGTATAATGGTTATTTATTAAAAAAAGTTTTCGACAGCTTATGGAATATTTAACGTCACTCATTTATATTTGAATTATATTACCTATCTAGATAAATTTCTCATTCACTGGATGCTGATTTTTCCCCACTTTACATTATATTATGGAATTAATTAAACATAGTTTTGTCGAATATAATAATATATATTTATCAAAAATATCATCAACAATTGAGAAAATAATTTTCCATTATTTATTCAATTCAAATTGTTACATATACATTATACACTGCACAAATGAAACCGCAAACAAATTAACTGATAGAGTTTAACCCTAAGATTTCCACCTTGACGAAATCTCCGAGTGCTCTTTCACGTTCCAAATTCTCTCTCACTCATCCATTTATTCTCTTTCTCTGTCGATTCCGATTAGGACTCGGAATCGGAATGTCCGGGATCCCTTTGACTATCCAAAGGTCTGGTACGTATAGGCGCGCGTTCACCACGAATTACAGGACTGGTATTCACTTTCTCTCTCGTTTTCTCATCGCATAGCACATCTAAACTTGTAAAAGAAGAAGACGGCAAGAAATTGGAGAAGGTGGATAGACGGTCAGCTTAGACTTTGTGAGTCTTCCACGGGAACGAGGATTTAATTGACACTAGGGAGGTGTCGCCACATTAAACTATGCAAAGAGGACGAGAACACGTCGACCGTTTGACTCACTCTCTCTTTTTGTATTCTTTTCTTCATTCTCGCATTCTCTATATTGTTGATGGTGTCTAAATTCTCACAGAAGAATTGTATAATGAAGGTATACAAAAAAAATATGTAGAAAAATTATTTTTAAAACCAATCCTATGACTGCAAACAATTTGGTACAAAAAAATAATTATGTAAAAAAAGTAGATACAAAATTTATTTTTTATAGGCAATTCAATTTGCGAGTAGAGGCACCGGAAGGGGATGGCCATTCACAGAGGTTTTGCGATTTCACATACACGAAATGGGTAAAAGTGGATGCGAGAAATTCCAGAAGGTATAATAGGTGATGGAGAAAAAAAGAAGCAATAAAAATTACGAATCAGTGGCTGGAAAAAAAAAAAAAGGATATAAATAAATAAATAAAAATTGTAAAAAATGCCAAGTTCTCACTGGAGTCGTGGCGACAAAGGACTATCGGAGCACGAAGATAAATCTGACTGCCGGGCTACTGAGAGACGCGCCCGGCAATACTCACGGTAGCGTTCCGCACACTCCTCGTTTTCGCTACCATTATTTCTCTTATTTTATCTTCGCCACTTCTCGCGACGTTGGCTCTCATTTACACTCCTGTGTGGGGCTTCGTCGGGTGGAGCGGGAGAATTTACTGGCCGCGGAATACAATGCAGACCTGTCCATGTCCATCTCTAACCCGGCAAACAGCCAGTTCAGTCTTTTCTCTCCCCTTTGGACGTTGTATATGTTGTTGTTGTTTTCTGTGAATGAGTAAGAGAAAGAGAGCTATAATCGCCCATAGATATTTCTCCCCATCGGTGTGCATTTACGGCGCTACTGCGTCTCATTCGACCGCCAAAAATTTCAAGGTATTGTTTGCCTTTAAATGAGCTCCAAAGACGCAATTTAACCAAGAATAACAACAGTTGCGATCATGAACATTACTCATTTATATTTAATTGAATTTATCTTTTTAATGAACACAATTGAATTTTTTTTTGTCAACTTTTCATTATGCAGTGATGAAAGAAAAGTAGTGAAATTGTTTCGCAATTTTATCTCGAGTGTTAATACAATATATGATTCCTGTCTGACTAAGTGATAAAAAATACAGCTTCAATTCGTTTCTCTCGCACAAACTGTTATTTTTTTTTCTACTTCGTATATCACGATTTATTTTCTCATTTACAAATACAAATAAGTTGAATCAGGTAGTGATAACAAAAATATTGGAATTTTGAGAAAATTTAAACTTGAATGACCTTGACATTATTTGATAAAAAATTTGGAAGAGTTTATCTGGTTTGAGATAACGATGAATTATTAAATCACATCTGGATCCAACTTCCGGTGTAGCTGCAAATGAAATTCATATATATATATATAATTTAAATGATTTATACGATTCACTAATGTGATGACGAGTACAAGTTGTCTTGTTTACAAGCCAAAATGTTTTTTTATCAACATCGAATGTTTATTAATTAATTATCAAAATCTACATTCATATAGCTTCATATATAAACACGACAAATCAATAATCGAATGAGCACATCATCGTTTTCTTATGGATGTCAACGCGTCGGGTACGTCGTTTGAGCATGTTTAATTCCAAGGCGAAGATGAGCGCGAACAAACTGCATGGAGAAAGAAAGACTACTGGTAAGCAGTATAAAGATAGAAAAAGATAATCGTGCGGGTGAGAGAGGTGGCAGAAGAACTAAACGGTGAAGTGTGGTATAGTAGGCGACTGAGTGGACGACGTAGTGTATTCAGTATATATGTATATATAAATGAAAGAACGAAATACTGTGAGAGAAAGAGTGGAAACGATATACTCATAGTGAGACAGCGTTTGTCGGCGCGTTTGTGGGACCGACTTTGCCGCCCCATACATTTACACTACTATCCGTATGAACTATTCACATATATGTATAAGTGAACTCTCCACACACGTAGGAAGATAAATAAAACGATAGGGAAATTAATAATACAAAATTATTGCAAATAAATATATTTGTTGAATTTATTTTTAATTTATTTATTACGACAGGAAAAATATGATCAATATATTGAATTACTGTTTGTTGGAGTTAGATACATTTATATGCATTCGTGTAATGATTTGTGAATGCAAATGATCGCTAATATTGATAAAAAAAAAAAGCTTAGAGGGCCATTAGACAGCCACAGATCTCATCATATTGTTAGTTATATTTATTGTCTCTCATTTCTGATATTACACAACCGAAAAATAGATTTTTTAGATATTTAGAGAGGAAAATTGCTACTCTTTATGCAGACGCTTTGTTTGAGGTGTGGGAAATTCGATATTAATTTTTCGTATGAATTTTTATAAATAAAATAATATTCCTTGATACCTATCATACTTTATCTACAATGTACAATTAGTTCTGTGAATTGGACCAAATGAATTCGTCTTATTTCAATTGAAATAATAAAAAAAAGCGCGCGTCAATTACTCTATTGTTATAGTATAGGTATTTGAGGGATGAGTACACGACAAAAACTACGTATACAACCTTAGCAAATAATTTTTAAATATCTTCATTGAAGAAGTATGCCAATACACAGAATAAAGTCCAATTGGGATACGATGATATTTATACATGGCGCGTATCCCTTGAACGTCCTGATCATTTTGATGTCACCATCTTTCATCACACAAAAAACTAAACAAAAAAAAAAAATTAATTCCCAACAAGTTGTTGCGTTGCATATATTATATCTCTCAAAGTATATAAATACATATATACTTAAACTAAATTGCCATTTGTCTCACACATGTATTATCTATTTAAACTCTCACTATTGAAATAAATAATATAAAAAATATAAATGATATATGAATATGTGTATAAATGATGAAACATTTGATATTAGGCGCGGGAATAAATGATGGGGATGGACTGCGAGAAAAGGAAAAAGGATATGGTATATATATATATATATATATATGCGTTGGATGTGTATGTACAAGGAGAGAAAAAAATGTGGGGCGCTCAATCTACAGAGGCTATTATAACTCTTATTCATAACGTGCTCCGCGAGTCTGCACAAAGGAGTCATGGTGAGATGGTAGCCTACAAGATCGGATAATATGGGTAGTTATTTGTCGACGCCGATGTTGGTTTTTCGGCTGGCATATTATATACATACATATATACACCCCCTGCGGTGACAAACCCGCTGGGCACGTCTTCTTCTCCTCTTGCTCTTCGCTTCACTTCTTCCTCTCTATATTTCTTCTCTCTTTCACTTTATGCCACCGAGTTCACATTTCCCTTTGTTTTGTTTGTTTATTATTTTTTTTTTTTATTCTTTTCGCATTTTGTTCCTCTTTTTTATTCTTTTCTTATTTCTTTTATCGTCCTTCAGATGAGCTTCTTCCATTGCTCAACCGTCTATTGCCTTATATGCACTTTTAATCCTTTTGATTTGGAATATGGAAAAAGAGTGGGGGAAAAAAAAACACAAACATTTTTAGATGTAAATTTGATAAAAAAAAAAATAAATAAATAAATAAAATTTATTGAGATGAGTTTGGTTGAATTCAATTTTATAAAAGATTGCGTTGAATGCGCACTGCGATTTTTGTGTGAAGACAGTAGTACACATAAAAAAAGCAGTATATATATATATATATATATATATTATATTTATGATGGTGGAAGTGAAATGATAGTTATGTACGACAGAATAACGACTTTTAATCACGAAACACGGCGGCACTTTTGTCGAATTGAGTAAATCAATAAATAAAGAGGATCTCTCTCGGCAATGACACCTGCGTCTATACGTGAAATATACACGCACGTGCACTCTGAATATATAGATACATTAGTATACACAGTAATAACACGCACACATGAAAAATTCGAATAAAGTATTTATTTATATAAAAGATCTTTATATTTTATATTTTTTTTTCATTCCTGTACTCTCCTTTCCATTCACTGAATATGTCTGCCACAATTTCAATCGACACTCGTATTCATATGTGCGTCTATAGATATAAATATTATCTTGCATTCACTGTATTCATCGTCTCTCGCATATATGCTGTCGAATTTAACACTCTTTTTTTGGCTATCTCGAATCATCTCATATACGAAAGTGGAGTGTATATATAATACCACTTTGGATGATTGGCTCAGGCGCAATAAAATGCTACTCAAGTTAACTGTCACTCAGGTGATGCATTTTAATTTGCACTCGTGTTGACACTAATATATTTACTCTTCCAGAAAAGAAAAAAACAAAACTGTTTCAAAGAAAAAGAGGTGAACTACAGATATAAACGATCAACGAAAATGTTTTGGTTATCGATACAACCAAACTCAATTAAAAAATTGATGACATTTTATCTCGGATCAAGTATAATGATACGTGTACCGAGTATGGACAGCAAACAATGAGCAACACTACACGTATTATTGATGAAGGTGCGATGAAGTTTTCATAGCGAAGGAGTTGAAGAAAAAAATTACCACATGAAACAAGGGTGATGAACAGAAGGGAAAAAGGATGATGCGTATATACACAAGTATATATAAGGAAGAGGAGGCGCCGAGAGAGTTTACGCACAACCTGCACCTGCGTCGCATCGTTTCGCTGTTCCACAGGTATATAAAAATGTATATAGCTAACAGCGAGAGTATACGCGTTGAGACGTGTTCAGCCCCGATATATAGTAGGTTAAACGCTCTCGTGGAAGGCCATTTCGGACACACCGTGTGATCGTGCCTTTTTCCTCTTTGCTGGTGTGCACATTCGCCGACGCGTCTTGATCTATGTCTCAATTTTCCCCCAACTACATATGTATATATATATATTAATGTACTTACATATATACCGGTGAGCAAAATATATCGCGTTGTATTGCCTTAGGGAATCGATTATTCCCTCGTGGGGGAACCCGCAGCAAGAGTTAAATGGCGTTGGGTTTTGACGAGTTTTCGCCATTTCATATGTTATATATCTCTTCTTATATAAATGTATGTAGTATGCCCAACGGCTGTATCTATATGTATGATGTGAAGAGAAAGAATATGGTCGTTAAAACGATTTAAGGTATTGCTGAAGGTAGATGATTGTAATTACAGTTTGTATTGTTGAATTAGCAATGTACTATATACGATTCAACACACACACACACACACCATATCCAATCGGGATTTTGTTTTTTCTGTTGACTCGTAATGAACCAATAATTATTTTGAATCAAGACACATCATGCACATGTTCTTCACCTGACTCTATTATAAACAATAATTTACACATTAATTGAATTAAATTGACAAATAAAATATTTTTAACTGCATATATGGTATATCGTATAAGGATTAACGCATAAATTTTAATGGATGCTGATTGAACTGCATTTCTCAGTGTATCGAACATCAACTATTGCGCGCACTGTGAAACAAAACCGCGGACATCACAGTGCTACTATTTTTTGTTATATACATGGATGTATAGTTGTCGCGCACACAACCATTTCGTTAATTGATCATTCCACTCCACGCTTTGCTGAATCGTTGTCTGGTATGACGTCAGAAGAATTGACAATTTGCGCGGATAGCGAATGGAATAAAAAAAAAAATGATTTTGTGACAAAAAAGTTGGCGAGTGCGATTCAGGTTTGTTATATATTATATACATACATATATATGTGTGTGTGTGTGTGTGTGTGGAGTAAACGAAGAAATAAGATGGTATGGGAATATTTATTCTATTCTATTTTATTTTATTTCATATAAATAGCTGTCTACGATATATAGATGGGCGAGTTCTTCGTCTGGTCGTTGGTTGAGATTATTATTGTGCCGCGACTGTCGCGTCTTGTGTAAACGATTCTCACACGCGCTCTCTACACTGTGTCTTCACCTTTTATACTATACGGATATGTGTAAGCGCGTGTAAACCCGTGTAATGCGCGCGCGAGAGAACCCGGCACGCTCGTCGCGCGTTCACGCCAGGCAAAACTCGCATCGCTCCCTGAATAATGTATCCACTATATATACATATATCGTTTCACTATCTCTCTTTCTTTCTCTCTTCCTCTCACCTTCTGTCTTATTTTTGTCGCGTTCGACCTGTGTTTTCCCCACCCCCCCAACTGTTCTTTTGCCATCGCTCTATAAACCTGCGTTCTCTCCCTCGTTTTGCCACGTTCACGTTTACGATTAATTCCTTTTTCTTCTTTTTTTTCCACCTTTCTTTTTTTTTTTTTTTTTTTTTTTTTTCATTTCAGCGATGCATTTTATTTTATTTTATTTATCTTTTTTCTTTACAACCACCTCTCGCGCGCTATCGAATGATCCTGAGAAATAAGCAATTAAGTTGAACGACTGAAAAAGGATACGCATGAAGTATAAGAGAGAAGCGCGCGCGCTCGCCGATCGTTCGGCCATTAAAGGCAGCCGCCACTTTTTCTTAACACGCTACTAATGGCATTGGGCCGATGAGGTCATTCTGCCAGTTTTGAGACAACTATTAGAATCGTCGTGTGTCTCTTCAATGCACTCATAAATATACCTGTATGTATTTAATTATACCTTTTTTTTTTATTTTATATATTGTTACGGGTTTTTAAAATGATTTTCGTACTGACGTGCATTTAATTTATGCATATATTTTTTATTATTCATTGGGAACAGAATATACCGGTCATTAACCAATATAAATAAACAATTTACCTATTCATATATACTCACAATTTTATTCATTCATTGTCAATATTAATACTTCGCAGAAATTGTTCACATCAATTTATTATATTCTATCATTTTTCACGCGACTTATTTGAATATATATTTAGTTTTTTTCCCGATAACAGATCGTCTACTGTATCAATGATCACATTGCCTGTCATCACGTCATCCGAAGACCTATAAATATTATTGGATCAACATTGAAAAGCGACGTTAACATTTAATATATTACCAGTGATCTCGGAATTTTAAATCAATGTAATTATTTCAATATTGCACAACTACAAACAATTTTCCTCTTCATATATTCCTGCGTTTATTCATGAATATATATCCAATTCAGTATTCCGCAACAATTTTACATTTAGCCAGCATATATAAAATCGTGAAAATACATATTAATACCTTGCAGGTGAATATCAAAAGCGTACAGGTCACGAAATTAAATATATAAAATATACATAAAATGTGTATAAAAAAATAAATAAATAAAATCTGAAGTTGAAAGTATGTATATAGAGATTGCGCGGGGAAAAAAAAAAAAAAAAAACAAAATAAATAATAATAATAAATAGAATAAAAATAAAATGAAAAAATTAACGCCATTGGCAAAGTAGAAAATTAACCGTCCGATTTCTTGTGTGGTCCCGGGCCGTTTTGCCGCTGCTTTAAAAGCTCACCCGATAAATCTTGTCTCAGTGTCGTGTATAACGCCGTCCTTCGCGCACATATACATATCTATATAGATATATACATGTACATACATATATATCTATATATTCATATAAAATATACATATATATATATTTATCTCGATCCGAACACGCGGACGGTACAGTATCAACGGCGCCGGTTTATATATGAGCATATATGATACATACACACATATATATATATATATTGGACGCTTTATGCAGAGCCACGTAATTAGTGTGAGACCAACAGGTGAGCCGGAGGACAGCTGCGGCGTTATGCTGCTGCTCCTGGCTTCTATCTGTGTTTATGAACCTCTTGATTGTACACTATAGTTAGGCTTACTATGTATATAATAAATATCGTGATGTGTATTAATATATAGCTATCATATAGTTTTACCTATATGTATGTATACTTTTTGGTATATAAAGTCTCGGGGCGATTAATTTGAGAACCATAGTCCGATATCCCCAATTGATAGGACATATACAACTTATTATGTATTATATACTTCCAGTTGATTATGCTCACATGATCGAATTAACTTAATTACACTTTTTAATCGAATTTTTTTTTTTTCTCACGTGTATATGAAGGCTAGTCGAATGATATGAGCTGAGGAAGTTGAGCGTTTACATATACATCATTTTATATTATATAGTTTTGTTGTCAGTGAAATGTAAATGATGTGTGTTTAAATTATTTACTGATAAAAAAATTCGAAATTGAAAGATACGATGGATATTTTTTGAAATAAAAAAACATCACAGTTTTGTTCGGGAATTTTATTTATTTATACAATAGATGATATGTGATATAAATATATATGAATTGTTAATTCGAGAATTATGTTATTGATTCAGAAAGTATATTTTATGTTAGAACTTGAAAAATTAATTTTATTCACAATTTCTGCCTGAATTGTAAATAAAATTATTAGTTAATTATTTTTTTCCACATTGCTATTTTGCAGTGCTTGAATTCAGTACCCGTTATAATAGCTGTTGATGCTGCAATAATTCTTATTGAGTGACTTGATTGATAGTCGAACCTTTTTTTATTTCACTTTTATTCTAGGCAAATTAATTAAATTGTTTGATCGTGCTGAGTTTAATGTATACAGAATAGTGTCGGTGAAGAGATGAAAAAGTCTACTGGCGATTACACTCGATGTGTATCCATGTAATAAATCAGAAAATTATCTTCAATCACAGTGGATAACAAGGATAAATACGCTTCTGTATGTATACGTATACAGTATAGATACTTTTATTCTCCGTTTTCTTCTTTTTCTTCATCACTCTTTATCTTTCATTTATTTCTTTTTTTTTTTCTTCTGTTTTTTTCATGTTAAAGATAAGTGTAGCAAAATTGTATAGCAGTAAGGGATACACATATATGTTTTTCACGCCAATGTCTCTCACTTGAGAAACGGAAGGTGAAATACACATTGCACGAAGTGAAATGTTGCTTTGGCGTGCGTGGCGGACGCGATATATAGTTGACATGAGAAACACGCTGTGTGTACGGAATCGTTATATACACTATAGACTGTAAAATGTACAGAGGTATTATTATACTTGAGCGTCGCGCGGACAGTTGAACAATCATGAAAAAATTTCCCGTTCACAAATCGCAATTACGATACAAATAAATATATCAAGACACTCTTATATATTTATTTCACTAAATTATATTACATATATAAAATAAATAGTTTGACAAAAATTATCATTGCATTTTTCATTGGAGACAAATTATAACTTGTTGATATTCTCTTTCATTTCGAGTGAAGTTCAACCTAATTTAAATGCACGCCTGGGTTTAAGAGTTATTATATATATATATATATACATATACTAACCAGAAATTGCACTCGAGGTCTGTTATTGCCACTAGAAAACATGTCAGATCAAGACGAAGCAGAGATACAGAAGTTGACGGAGCTACAAACACGATATACATTAGCCATTTCTCGCTGATGGAATCCAAGAGAGAGAGAGAGAGAGAGAGAGTTTAAGTACGCAAGAGCGAGTGTTCACGAGACTATATACATACAAATATATATATATATATGTAGGATCATCTGATTGTGTGCGATCATGCGAAAGATCCAATTCTCTCAATTAAGCTTTCGCACTTTTTGATGACACGCACACGCACATTCATCCCTCTGACATGGGGATAGAAATCTTTACGCTTAATTAAACATTCCTCTCACTCTTTCACTATCTATACATATATATATATATATTTCCATATGTATACATACGTATTATTGTAATAATGTAGATAGATAAAATAAAAAGTGTTTCATGGACATTTTAACAGTTATTAATTGAACTCAATTATATTGTGAATAGAAACAAATGAAAAATGATTTTAATCGAAGTGAAAGTATGCGACACTCCCCTCAATTTCGATAAAGTTTGTTAGTATATATATATATATATATACAGGTCAAGTCGCGTCTGGACAAGATGGCCATTCTACGGGTGTGTATATAACGCAAAATACGACAAAACCAGCACTAATTTCACAAACGAATAAACGCTACCCCTCGAAATTTGTGGGGGGGTTGCTTGTTCGACCGTACCAATACAAATATGTTACATTGTCTGCTTGAAGGGAGAAGAAGAGAGAAAGGAAGATACATAGAAAAAGGAGAGGAATAAATACGATAGAAGTTGTAAGATATATGTACAGATAGAATGTTGGGGTAAAGTGAGAGAAAAAAAAAACGCCAGAGAAAAAAAAAGGAGAAAAAGAAATTGTGGAGCTGAAGTGAACGCGCGCGCGAACACATGGGGTTCAGATACCGATATATAGATTTGTATATATATATATATATTTTATACCCTTGTGATCCACGATGGAGATGAGTCAGCTATACGGGGATGCGTCGATCTACCCTCGAAAAATTATTCCCCTTTAAATAGGGACTTGCAATTTTGTACATCAAAAAATGATGTATAACGTATATCAAATGCTAGGGTGGCAAAACCTGTGTACCTCTTTTCCTGTCACATTCGTGTGTATGAATGTAAACATCACTTTTGCTCGCTTAACGTTCATCGACATATACTAAAGGATTAATTATAGCACCCACTTAATTTACTTAAAGAACAAAATTAATTCAATTCTATTAAGTGTGAAAAACTCTTTTTCATATATTTTTTTTTACACTCCAATGTAGTAATTTTCAATACTTTCGATGTCTTCCAACACATATTTACAATCCCGAAACGAAATTCATCCATTATTGCTTATTGAACTTTAGAGAAACATCAAATAATTAATTATATCCACGCAAATTACCCTAAAATAATTAAAGGATTGTGAATAATGGATGAAAATACAAGTTAAAAAAATAAATAAATTCAAGTCTATCAAGTGCGAAAAATCCATTTCATAGCGACACTTTATAGTGAGGCCTTGTGTTCCCTCAATGTCTTTCAGCTCGTATCTAACTGAGTATCTCCAAAGATAAATTTATTTATTTTTTACCTCATACACACTTCGGCATTCTGAATGTGAGAGCGCACATGTTATTCACGGGTATACAATTATATTTCACATATACCTGTACTACCATCATATATATATATATATACATACACATTTATGTCCACGAGTCTTGATCGCGTATAAGTCGCTGTCATCGTCGTTGGTTATATCGACGGTGGTCGGGTGTTGAAACACCTCGACCAATTATCGAGAAAGTGGAATCTCGTGACCACCCAGGACTCTCATTCGCTCATCTCATTCTCTTCTCTTATTTTTCCACTTCTACCGCTTTTATCTTTACTCTCCTTCTATATCTTTCACCATTGAATTCTTATCCCACTTGCACTCCTCCTCTATATTCCCTCTTCGTTGTTCTTGTTCGCTTTGACCGGTGCAGAATCGGTTCTCAAACGAGCTTCGCAGCTCGAGAGTTAATTAAGGCTGATCCTCGACCAGCTAAGGACCTTCTGGCTTACGCTTAACGCGCGACAAGCAAGCTTATATTCACCATTATTGCTCTCGCTCTCTTTCATTCGTGTCTCTCGAGTTTTACCCTTTCAATATATATATATATTTTATCTCGCTCATTCGTACATATGCTCTATACCCTTCGTTCTTTGCTCTTTTGCGCTATGTATTAAATGTATATATATATATATGAACGTGTATCGCGGGACTAAGAGTAACGGCGATGGCATTTTCGAATCGTTCGAATGCTTGTAGAACTCGTCCAGCCAGCGCCGCTGTACGACGCCATGAAACGCGCAGACGCTCACACACCACGGGGATTCCAGTGCACTTGGCGTTTATATATATTGGCATTATATAAAGTGGGAAAGAGAATGAGAGAAAAGAGAAAAATAATTGTTCAGTATGGAATTTTCACTGGAAATAAAATATATATTCAATTATTTTTATATACGTTTTGAATATTAAACAGTTTTAACGCCTATATTAAAGAATTGTGAGTAAAAAATTGTTATTGCATCTACGATTTTTAATTAAATAATAAAATATTTATTGAATGGAAATAAATGTGTGTGTGTGTGTGTGTGTGTGTTTCAATTCTTTATTGTATATATGGTTGCAGAGATATGGGGTAAAGAATGTGATGGATCGATTGGAATTGATTTTGAATAATTAAACTTTAGAATTTGAAATGACATGAAAAAAAAAAAAAAAAAAAAAAAAAACAAGAACGAAAGAAGCGAAGAATTCATGGAATTTTTTTTCTGAATGGAGATAGAGCAGGCTGATAAAAATCGATCGTTGACAGCGACAGAGAGTATGTATATATGTGTGTGCACAATAATTATGGAAGACACAAGCACATATTCAATCGCTTCTAGATCTCTTGGAATTTTTTTTTTTTTTTTTTTTCAAGTATTGAAAGTATACCTGTGTATTCATTCATTTACATTTTATCTTCTTACCAATTTTTCAATATCTTTGATCGTTCATCGATGAATGATATACACCACTCTCTTGCTCAATATCATATTATAAATGTTAGACGGGATATTTTGGTGCAGTATACTTTGTGAGCTACTACATCCTGATGTCAATCTTCTCAACACCCATGAAATGTCAACAAGCTGCTGTATATGATGTTTTTTTTTTTTTTAACTATCTGTCAAATGTATTCGAACTGAACATTAGATTGTTGAAAGAATATTGAACATGACGGTTGAGTGACTTACATTGTCAGTTGGAGCGATAAAATCAAATATGCAATTCAACGAATACAATTATTTAATTTAAATGTCATATATAAATTCGATTAAATATGATTTTTTTTGCACTTGGTTAATTATTTTTATCGAGACAAAATAATAATTATGTATCAAATATAAAGTTATTGAATTTGACTTCTTTGGAAAAGAAGTATAGCTGCATCAATAAGGCATTTACATACTTCTTGCTGGAAATATTTTACTGAATGAGGAGATGACCTGCAGAGCAGTGTATATATATATATATATTTATATGTAAAACCATTGAGAATAAAGAGAGCGAAGAAGAGACACACCAGACACATATACACACGTGCAACCACGGCGGGGTGTCGGATGCATGCGAGATAAAGTTGTTCTAAACTTTTCGGTGCATTTCGTGACTTTTTGACGAGAGTGAATAAAACAGAAATAGGAAGAGAAAAAAAAACAAAAAACAGTAAGAGAAATGATATGTAGTTTTTATTCTCTCTCTAACTTGTGTGATGATTTTTTTTTTTTTCACTTTCATCTAGACGGAAAAAAAAAAGAACAAAAAAAAATATTGTGAACGTGGTGGAACTACAAAATACTGTGCTTTGTCACAGATAGAATCTTGCGCGCGACGAAAAGTCTCAGCGACTGCATATGATGCGACACACGAAACTGTATAACATCAACGGTCCTTCATATTTATTGTTATTTTAAATCTAGATTTTTCTTTTTTTTTTTCATTTTCTATTACTCTTACATTCATATTTTACATACACTTTTTCGTGGATAATTTGTGCTTTATCGTCCTTCATAATATACACAAGCTAATTTTTATTCACCTGACAACAATCGTTCATTTTACTCCAACAAACAAAAATGAGTAAATAAAAGAAAATTTAATTATAATGGAGGTTTGAATTCGAAGCAAATTGCCGTATATTTAGATACTACGCTGTGTATTATTTCAATCAACATTTGCGCCATAAACTTCAAAATATTCCATCAAAGTGTGTTGGTAATAAAAGTTATTTCAAATTATCTCAAAAAAATAAAATAAGGGAGGCGAACATAGCAAATTTATGTTTGAATGCCAGAGATACGAAAGGTAGTGTTTTGATTCAAGGCTATATAGCAAAGTCATCGTGCACGGTAAAAGACCGCAAGAACTGAAATAAAATTAGTGAAGCCATTATCTTTTGCTTCTTCTCTTGATCCTGGTTGCTGTGTCGTTGTCGCGTTGTTTGTACTGGTGCGAGATGGCTATACACTGTGCCATCACACTCTTACCCTGGTTTCTTTTTCGGTAGATTCATCAGAGAGGCGCGAGGTTGAAGAGACCCGAGATATACCCGCGATTGGGACACTGTTACCTCGTAAAAGTAATCTGTATAACTGGCTCGTAAAACAATAAAGTTGCCTGGTACACTGATACCACGAACGAAGTTACCGGTAAACAAAACAAAAAACAAAACATATGGCGTGTGTTATTATTGCTCGTATCTCGCGGGGGGGGCCCGTCAGTGTGATGAAAAAATAAAAAATATATTTGCAAATGACATTGTCCTAAATTTAATGGAGTTAATAGCAGAAAAAAACAAAAAAAAAAAAAAGATACAGAACACATTGAATAATAACTCTTAATGATTTCAGGTTCATAAAGTTGACACTTCAATAAATATACGTTTGAGAGACGGTATAGTAATTCAAAATTGTTGTGATAAAAATAGGACAGTGCGTATTTTTTTCGATTTTTCATTGTTCCTGTATAAAAACAAAAAACATATTCATTTTTAGATAACCAACTTGGAACAATAGTTGTTTTTCTATAACGTAATATTACAAATAAACATATAGAATAGTTATTCTCCAACTAAGCAATTCAAAGAAGACAATTTATTTATGGAAAAGAAGTAAAAGAGACAATGTGTGTTTGAAGATATTTTTCGGTTAAACGAAAGCAGTTTATTTTTGGTGTTATCTGTTTTTAAGAGTAAGAAAATGTGGCGATATCTAAAGTGCCTCTCATCTATACGATGTTTCTTCGGCGGTATAGAACAAACGTATGCTAAGAGGAAGAGCGGGAGGGTAAGTAAGAGAGAGAGAGAGAGAGAATGAGATAGTAAGCGAGTGGGAAATCTTGGATATCTTGGCTTCAACTGTTTTGCTACCTACACGGTAGCCCATTCCAATCTCCAATCTCCATTCGAGCCAACGCGCATCACGCAATCTCACATCCTCTGTCACCTCACTAGAATAATTATTCCCATGTATTTTGGCCCTGAAAATCTTAACGATTGCCATCTCCGACCATCTCGAATTTAAACCGCGTTTTTCATCCCGCCTCATGACGATGAGTGTCGTCGTGTCCTTTTCGGCTAAAGTTGAAAGCATCTTCAACTTTTGTGCTTCAACACAATATAATATTCCATGTGAAACGTGAGTAGAATTTTTTTTCTCTCCCCTACATTTATTTTTAATTTCATCTTGATTGACTAAATGTATTGGGTATTGTCAAGAATTTTAATTTGTTGATTACCACTATTTCATTGATGAAAAAATAATTATTAAATACTATTGATATTGTTGAAATCGCATGAAGCAGTTGAGAATTCATCTCAATTGATTTATACAAACTCATGACAACTGTTGGTTACCCGTTCCATCACTATACGTGATGAAAAGTAATTATTCATCGTCTCGTAATGAAATATAAAAAAAAAAAAAAGGCCATATTTTACAAGCCATAAATACGATTGTCAAACATTGACAATATAATTTTCACGATAATAATTTATCCAACAGTTTAATTGTCACGTGACAATATTCAAGATGTCGTTAGTTCAGTCACGCAATCCATATTTGTTGTATAGCAACTGTGCATCATTACTAAAAGTAAATGTGTCTTTAAATGTTTTTGAACAAACATCTGGTCTTTGAAAACACATTATCAACACACACATATATATATATATAATTTTTTTTTATTGCAATGATATTAAACCTGCGCTGTTTCCTGATCGTATTTTGTTTGCAGAGTTTTCACGAGGGGACATATCACAATGGTGTCGGACGACATCACTTGCCTCCTCACCATATGAAAAACTGGATGTGCCTTTCCGTCGCATTGGCGTCGGGATGAGCGACCCGCGCGACATCATGAAATTCCTGCGTGAAAGTAGTGGGTATATATATATATATATATACATTTAGACATGCTGACAGTCCAACGGGTCTGGTTGGATCGATGCAAGAGCATGAGGAGACGAAGACACTCAACCCTGATGGCATCGACCGTGTGTGCTCCATCCATCAACCAACTAGCTAGTCGACATTCATTCTCCAGAGCACAAACAATTTTTTTCCATTCAATATTATTAAACGAGATTATCAATATGGTAGACGTAGAAAATTTCAATTTTATTAATGATTTATCTCTATCTGTAACTCACCCGAAATAAATGTGTGGAGAAATTTTTCCAAAGAATTGTATAACATGAGAATTATGAGGGTTTGTAACATCAAGTGCGCGAACGTTGACAAATGTCCAGTGAAAACTTTAATTACAATTTTTTTTTAATTACTTTTTTTTAAAACGGTGACAGTGATAAATTCTTTTATGCTAATTTCCTAATTCATGCGATGCAGGTTCATTATGAAAAAAAGAAAAATGAGCAATTTTCTATCTATTCATACATTTAAAATTACTTTTTCTGTATTAAATATATGAAAATATTGATGAATATATATCTATATATACTTGTATATCAACGGGCCGTGTTTGATATGCAGAAAATAAAATAGGGAACCAATTGAATACATGTGTGGATACATATAAATAATTAAAAAATCATCGCAATACAACTGCGTTTCACCTGCTATTCATATACAGATATTTTTTTCCATGAAATACATATTTTTTCCCAACACGAAGGCAGGTGTATGTGTGTATGTTTGCACGCACGCTCCAAGTAGGACGTGTCATTTCACAAACGAGAGAGAGAGAACTTATTGCGAAATATCATATCTATATTGAATTAACTTGTATAGACACGTAAATTTATAAACTTCGATTCAAAAAAAAAAAAAAAAAGAAATGAAAAATAATAAATGAACAAATGAACGGGAATAAAGAAAAAAATGTAGAAATAAAATAGTACCCGTATACGCGTGGGTTTTATATTCCGAACATTTTTATCGCGTGATGTGTCAACAGCAGTGAATATTCGCACACCTTCATTATTAATTGTCATTATTATTTTATTATTATTGTTCATGTTCTGTCTGGATATACTTCGCATCATGGTATCTCCCATTTACCAGTTTCATCATGGATTTTTTTTTTAATGATTTGACAAAATCTATTGCATTCAATTACCATCAGAAATCAATATTTCAATAAGTAGTTATTATACAAGCCATGAGATGCGGACGATGAATATCTATACGTACATGATACATTCTATACTGTAAAGACTCGCAGTATATAGCACAAATGGATTTCGAATTTGTATATTACATTGGATTCAGAATCAATATCCAGTAGAAATTAAATTGAAGGAAAAATCATGGCTCGGGTATTGGCTAATATTCTGCCTATAGTGTTCGGTCAATGCTACAACAATCTCTAAATCCTCCTCTGAACTAACCAAGAATTTTTATTGCGAACCCCACGATATTATTTTCCAATAAAATTCCAATTTCTAAATTTCAATTATATGTTTCTGTGTTTAATTCAAAACAAATTAATTCGTTTTTGAAATTATTCATTTGATTGTGAGGATACGTAGTGGCTATCAATCAACCAGCGTCATTAATGAGCGTGTTATAAATATCTATCTGAATAATTATATTGTTGATATATTTGATGATTATAAAAAAACAAAAATACTAAATAAATATTTTTTCCATAGGTGATTAGTTTATTAAATTTGTTAACAATCATTTTATATGTAGGATTATATATATATATATATATGAAGATTTCGTGACGAAATTTTTATCAACGATTTATTTATTTCTTTAGTTTTTCACATTCAGAATTGTCAAAGACTTCGTCAGTATATATGTTTGATATTGTCGCCACAGCACGAACTTAGCTCTATATACTCTTTTATTTTAAATTTTACGAGGTATGAAAAGGCGATGTCTCGCGGTGTTGGAAATATGCGTCATTATAATTCTTTGAGCGTGCTAAGAAGTAACTGTGAAGAAACCCTTACGGCTAACACTATATGTATCGCGACGGCTTATCTCGTTCACATCAGGGACACCCTCTGTGTGCTACGACGACCAAAAAGGTTTGGTGTAGATATATAACATAGACCGCGCGCGCTACACCATACATGAACTAAACATTGTATATATATATATATAAGCAAGAAAGTAAAGATAGATAAAATAAAAAATAAAAATTGGACATCAAGATGTATAGTTGTTTTACACGGAAATAAATATGAGCTCAAATTCGGTGAAATAATATTCAAATATTTCAGTATTATATCATCAGTTTTTAATTTTTTCATCCACTTATTATATCTTCATTTCGGATTCATATCATCTATTCACTGTTTATATATACATTGAGCTTTAATAAATTAAATATATTGGATTAAATAGTTAAATGAAATTTGGATGAGGATAATAGTCATCAATTTTTTAAGCATTTTTATTATTATGATAGTTAAATGTATACCAATCCATAATTGCCTAATATATTCTATAGGATAATTTTGTGAATGTAGTGCCTCTATAAAACTAGCAAAAAATTTGTTTACAATCATAGTCACACGCTATGGCGTTAATTGGCAGCACTATATACATCCATGAATTCAACACAACTCCCATCATCTAATTGGAACGTTTTACAACCATGTGGCTGTCGGTATACTTCAATTCCTTTATGGTTATCACATTTATTTGTGTGTACACATATAGAGTATGCATTAGTTGGAAGACATGAATGTAAACGCAGAACTTATATGTTTATTTCAATTGCCTGTCGTTAATGATGATAACTGCAGTCTTGTACTTTCGCTAATTTTTTTTTAATTTACTTTTAATTCGAATGCACATGTCTCAGTGCGCACATCATGGCGCAATATTTATACATACACATATATATATATATATATATATATATATATATATATACATATATATCGTTGCACTCTGCATACTTTACTCTATACAAGCCACGTGACAGTTATCCACTCTGATGGCTATTTTGCTGCGGGTCAACAGCTGCGCGCGCGATGCACTTCGATACCCATAACGAACGTGAAGCTCGTTTTCATACAGGCTACTTTTGAATTATTCACATAAAACTGTTGAAAATTTATGTTCGTACCAAGAGTTTATACCTTCATTATGAATAACTCAAGTCCAATAGATATGATAAAAAATATTAAAGATATTAATGTAAGAAATCAATTTATTAATTTAGGAAAAAATATAAATAAATATTTAATGGAGAGAAAAATAGAGGGACGAAGAGGTAGAGATTGGTGCGAGACAGGTCGTTGTACTTCACGTGAGATAGATTGGCAGGTAATAAGAATAAGAGTAAAATGGTCGCGCGGTGACATCAGAAAAAGTTTTTGGTGAGATGCCTGGACCGCGCGAACGAGACACGGTGTGAATCTCATCTTTTATTCAAGTTCTCTCACTATGCAGGGGAACAAAACAAACACTAATGCAATGATCATATATATATATATATGTGTGTAAGACTGTAACCCGCTTGATTGTATGGTGTGGTATGGCTTAAAATTCGACGATCAGAGACACCGCGCGCGCCACGTTGGGTGTGAATTTAAACGGCTACGTGCCATTCGAAATTCACGTTGTCACGCCACACAACGTATACAACATCTTCCAATATATATATATGTATACCATGTACGAAACAAATTCGCATATTCAATTTGGAATAATTTTATTCAATAGACAAATGATGATAATGCTAGTGGACATAACAGAAAATTAAAAGCATCAATATATAATAGATAATATTTAAATATATTTGAGTTGAAAATATATAATTGATAATAAAGTAATAAGAGAAGAGAGGAATCGGAACAGCAAGTGAGATCGATGAACTCATCAAATTCCATACTCATTAGTTCTCCGTGTACACTTCTTATGCATTATCAATGTAAGAGCGAGAGAGAGAGAGAGAGAGTGACCACCAGTTTTCCTTTCGGCTATTTACACTGAATCCGCGTGATGTTTGATCTCTTTGAATCGATAAGATATGAAGAAAAAAATATTAATTCGAATTATACATTTGAATTTTTACAATTTACCAACTCAATGTGAATTTCATTATTGTAACCGCTCATTATACCTATCATAAAATATAGGTTTGATGAATATATATAAACATAGATTATTACTGTTCAAAATTGCATGACAAATATAATGAGAAGGTTCATAAACAAATACGAATGTGTAGTTTAAACTAACGATGACAAGAAGTGTCGTGTCTTGTCGTGACACAAATTTTCAATTGAAAACCGTCACATGAATCAACGTTTATCCCAGTTGCGCGCAGTGTATATATACGCCCAGTAATAATTGACAAACGCCCAGGCGATTTCAGTACCAGCGAGTGCTATGACATGCTAGTATAAATCGAGGGACCATTCGCGAGCACGTTGCCTCTCTGCCTATTATACATTTTTGCTGGTTAACATATATACATATAGACAAGAAATTCAAACGTATACAATATATATATATGAATGAGTTAGAAGGGTTTATTTTGTTTACCTCCCTCTATCTCCTGTTCTCATTTCTATATCGATCATGAGGTAAATTAGAGATTGCTGCGCGGAACTGTATTAGACGAAGAGACAGAGAGGAGTATAGAATTTGTATCATTCGTGCAGTACATTAAAATAAGGTAGAGAATAAAATATTATTCCTTGGTATATACATGTACGCGCTCTGGTATAATTTTAATCGGACATTCCCTATCTTTTCCGAATCCTAGCCAACTGTTCCCTCGTGCCATTTTCATTCTTATTCTTAACATTTATATATTGCAATAGAACAACTGTAATCAAGTACAGAATTGACACGTGTTTAGACACGCAATTATTTCAATACCATCACTCTAATTATTTGTTTGTTATTTATATGACAATAACACAATTTTCATGTTGAAATATTTGTAATGCAAAATAACCTCATCGAAAATATTCCAGAGTCAGAAAAGAGAAAGTATAATACTGAAATGGTAACGTTAGTTAACAAGAATGATGATTCGATACAATTTTATCACATACATGATAACATTTCAATGCTGGAGGGCTTGACTTTCTAAGGGAAATACGTCTTTCGTGATTGCCACTCGGTTTGATAACAAATATTAGTCACACTTCACACTTATAGGAGCATGAGTAGTAATAGAGAAATGTATTAATGACACTCCCTACCAAAAATTAAATAACCAACGTGTTATTAGGACTTCGTATATAAAGGGAAACATTCCGGAGTGTAGTATTATAAGCGGTTTGAACTGTGAATGTTAAACATAAAGTATTGTGAGAAGAATCGAAATGTTTGGACAACTACTATGCTTCGCCTTGGTGGGCTGCACCCTTGTTGTGGTAATTTCAATTGCGCATATACCTATTTATATATATTTGCATTCTTTTTCTGCTAAAATCATTTCTAATATACCTTGCAATTCGTATTAATATTTTGTGATTTTACCATTGTAAAAAAAACGTTAGTAAAATTCTGCTGGAGTGGGGGGGCAGTTTTTCGATACTAAGACATTTTTCAATAGTATATATATTTGTGACATTGATGGGAGTAAATGGAAGACGATATCATAAATGTTTTCTTTCTATGTAGGCAATGCCAGCATCAACGACCGAGTATTGTGCGATTTCACTGAGGATAACACCAAAGTATGAAGAGAATGCTTCAACTGAGAGTACTGCAGCGTCAGTAACTGAAGAATATACTTCAACAGAGATTCCAACAACTTTAGAGCCAGAAGTGAATGCTTCAACGGAGACTTCAACAACTTTAGAGCCTGTAAAAAATTCTTCAACTGAGACTTCAACAACTTTAGAGCCAGTAGAAAATTCTTCAACTGAGACTACAACAACTTTAGAGCCAGAAGTGAACGTTTCAACTGAGGCTCCAACAATTTTAGTGCCTGAAGTGAATGCTTCAACTGAGACTACGACAACTTTAGAGCCAGAAATGATGGCTTCAACAGAGACTTCAACCACTTTAGAACCAGAAAATAATTCTTCGACAGAGACTATGACAACTTTAGAGCCGGCAGAAAATTCTTCTACTGAGACTTCAACATTGTGAGTGCCAGGACACCATGATTAAGAAGAATTAATCATCATCAGTGCTCCACAATATTGATTCAACTGAGAATCACATCAATAATAGCTCCACTAACGAAATGCACTCAAATTCCGGGAAATAAACTTGTATTAACCTATTATAATTTCCCTAACATCCACTCAGATGCCATAAGAGAAGATAAAAAAAAGTACTCGAATGTCACATAATAAATTTGTGGTGGCTCACTATTATCTTCCCAACACCCTTTCATATAACATAAATTATAAAAATAAGAAAAACTGTTCAACATGCCAAGGATTATTTACATAAATATATATTTAAAAAAAGGAAAAATAAATAAATAATAATATAGAATGGAATTACGGAAGCCAAAGTGATATTTCAAGTATTTGCGGCACTTAAGCTGCGGTAGTAACGAGGTGAGATAAGTCCCGTGGGCCTAACGTGAATGCTAGCGCGTACTTTCAACGCTCATGGGGCTCACTCTCTCAAGGTGCCGCCAGGGCCCACACAAATATATACACATACAAATAATTTATATATACGTTTCACACATGTACTCGAACGATAACGTGCGCATGCTCGTTGGGCCCGCATTCGAGCGCGGCGATTTCACCGCATAGCGTTTAAATTATTGCGCATGCTCACTATGCCGTGACTAATCGCGTCACCGCGCGCGTTATTTTGTCGGTCTATAGTATATACATATATATTTATACATATATATACATACAGTGAATTTGCAGACGATCGACGAGATATATTGCTTGATAAGTCTCTTGTTTTAAAGTTAAACGTTCGTGACGAAGAGTTTAAGGAGAATAGGTATATATATATATATATATATATATATATATATATATATGAATAAAAGGAATGAGGCTAAAAAGACGGAGTGAGTTTTAGAATGAAAGAGAGCAGTCAACGCCTTGAAGCTCACATTTTCTTGATAACCGTTCGTCTTCGAGATACCGATCGACGCTTCTTATTCTTTACTTTTTTTTTTTCTTTTTCTTGTTCTTCCCTTTTCTCGCTATGGATGGGGCGCGCATCGTTTCAACAATCCTATTCGCTTGCCTGCTTGTTCGTCTGCCTGCCGGCTGAATACATATATATATATATATACTTATCCACTGTGTCTTTTTATACCATTGAAATAACGTGAATTTCAACTTATTTCTACATCTTCAAATGAAAACACATTCACAGTTACTCCTTTTTTTCTCTTTCTTTCTCTCTATCATAATTAATTCGGTGTCCTACTTCTCAATGAAATATTTTTAATATTAATATTTTCACTATTTTTCTCGATGCATAGTTGAATTTTTGCCAATAAAAATTTGTAGTCTGATTTTTTACCACATTTTTATATTATATATTTATTCAGGAGAGAAATTATTTTCTATTAACAAGAATTATTCATCGCTGATTAATGTATGATATTTATATAAATATCTACATATTAATTCGCTCTCAAGTGTAAAAATTGTGTGCATTGCTAATGTTAAATTATGTATGTAATGCATATAATAAGTCAGTGGGCAAAGGCGACGTTTCTGGGCGTCACAGACAATTTAACACCTGGTCTAAATGGTTTGTTAAACCCATAATGATATGAAACGTCCGCGCGCCCAACGCACAGGATACGAGACATTACAATATGGAAATGAATCCTGGTTGTCAATGTACATAAATACCAACACAATAAAAATAAAATGTAATGTAATATATAAATATATTTAAAATTCATCCCTCCAATTTTTTTATACAGGGCACGGCCAATTTCTGTCACTCTTGAACCCTATCATGTACACACATATATATATATATATAAACGTGGGTGTCTCTTTCCCCACTCTCTTTCTCGCCATGGATCAGTTAATGTTAAACGGATATCTTCGTTGCCTGGGTGCGTCTGATTAAAAAAAAATCCGTCGGGAGCGATGAAATACTGGGAGAAATATGGTTGAAAGAAAAAAATAAAATGAAATAAAAAATTAAATATACGAGACACTTAGAGGGATATAATAAAGTGTATTTTACTTGTATACTCGTTTGCTCCCGCTCGGATAAGCATGACGAAATGCCCAAAACTATGCTTTAATATTATATTCTTTATTTTTTGTTGTTTTGTTTTATTTTGTCGTTGGTTGATTATGAAAATGAAAACTAGGAGACACGGTGCTGTAAGTATGCGACGGAATTGCGCCGGACGTTATGAATAAATTATATACTCAACATCATATGTATATATTACATCAAGGAAATTCAATGATGTATTATTAATGTACAATAGTTATACAGTAATTTATAATTTTATTGCACAGTGACCAAGTTATTGTGTGTCGCATCATGATCGATAAATGTGTAACTATACAGTGAAACAATAAAAATGCGTATACTTCCGTCATTATGGTTATATACCTTCTTTTACTCACAATTTTTTATAGTTTACCGTACTGATGGTCTTTGATCATTCATCATACTCACTCCTATATAAAACAATGTAAGCATATAAATTTTTCTTTCAACAACGTCAATATTTATATATATATATATATATACGAACTTGATGGCTAAACTCTTATTGCCTGTGACATACATTGTGCATCTCAATCATTTATATTCACAATGGGGCAATGTACTTTATGTGTACATACAATTTTACTTGGGTATAAGACACGAGTAACAACAAATGGAATATTTGAGTGTTGTATATGTACAAGTATGTTTGGCAGTATTTATTTATTAAATATCGAAAGACGCTTTATTAAATAATTCTTTATGATCTTGCCGCATTTTCGCACACTTGATTGTTACGAATATGTATATATGGAAATTGTAAATACGGATATAGTATGATGACTAGTTTGATACATCAAAGAACTTTAAAAATATGTACTTATAGCGAGAATAATTTGCCGAGAATAAGAGAACTTTTGGAAATTTTTTTTTTTTTCCCAATATGAAATAATTAATTTTTTATATTTCAAATTTCCTTTTCAAAATTTTATCAAAAATACGAAAATAAATAATATTTTCACTTTTTCCTAGTACAATGAAGTATTAAAAAATTTCCAATGAAATGAAAACAATTAATGAAGAAATACATCCTGTATTTTCAGCAACTCACACCCGGCCCTTTCGTTACATAAATAATGATTCTGCAAAGTACAAACAAGAGAATAAATGTATGAAAAAATAAAAACCACACAACTGAAAATGATTATTTGTATAACCCGCATGGTGTGTGATGATTAATTGTATATATTGTGTATAAATATATATATTGACCACGTGCATTTATAAATTCACCACCACTTGCGGCCCTCACGTGCAATATATAAATATATTATACAGTGCACTTGCGGTTATGCACGTCCTTGAGAAAACCCAGGGGCAACAGAGACGAGATACACACACATATTTGTAATACATATGGGAAGCTATTTGAACTCAGGTATATATGTACATAAAAGGGAATCGTGGGGTAAAACCGAATACGATTTAACTTGTTAAACCTTTTTCGATTTTTCCACACTCTCCCATATGTATATATATATATATGTGTGTGTATTCGCGAGCAACCGATGCCCGGTGACCGGATGCAACTTCCTGCGTGATCGATCTATTTTACCTATATATTTATTTCACCCGTTTATTACCATCCTTTTCGATTTTTCAAAATTCACATATACATACTGATCTGACCTTGATACTCAGAGGAAGTTGATGATACATATACCTGTCATGGGCTTGGGTCTTTTGTAATAATAAATAAATGAATAAATAAATGAATGTCTATTTTTTCCTTGACAACTAAAATATTTTTGTATTTGTCAATTTCACGATTCAACAGTAAAATTTATTTCATCTATGATAATAATCTGGAAAAATAAATGCAAATGTAATATGTAGTGATCTCATTTTTAAATAAGGTCAGCCAAGACCAAAAAAATATTAATAATTATTCGAAACATTTTCTTATTCCTTATTATTTTTTGTATATAATATTAGTAATAGACTGCAGATGTTGAGGCAGAAATTCACGAGAGGGAAAACGTACACCACAATCAGATATATATATATATATATATATATATAGATTATATTCCAGTGTTTGACCACACACATGTATAGATATTTTATTCAGGAAGTTGACATGTCCCTGATGATGAAGAGCGTGAAATATGTTGGAACTGATGAATAGAGCAATACGATATTGGTGCGTATATAGAAAAGTGACACGCGTGATAAAGTTAAACTCTTGTGCTTTGAGTTTTGGCGTATAGTTACATTTTACATATGTATATGTGTATATATAATTGTTTGGAGAGGGGATGAGAGGTTAAATAGAGAAGGATGCATTATATAGAGCGAGACAAGAAGGTACAAGTCGACGCTGCGTTTGACCACACCCTCGATCACAGTCAAGATTTATTGCCTATGTGGTCACCACAATCGCCCACCCACTCATTCTCTCCCACTCTCACTCTCTTCCATTCTTTCTCTCCCTCTCCCCCGCTCTTTTTGCGGCACGAACGGTATATACGCTTGTTACCAATTCCAATTGTCGTTTCCCGTGTAGTTACACCAGGCGTAAATAAACTACGACATTAAACCGTGACAAATTAGGTTTAGACGTTGGTTAAATTTTTGGGCGAAAGTCAACCGTAAAAATTTCATTTACTGTATTTATATATTCGTTTCTGTCATTTTTGTGCCATTACATTGGATATATAAATATACGTATGCTGAAGTAAGAGTATATATATTTAATAGACAATAATAATTATTAGCGGTTAACAAATGATGATTGGTCGTAAATTACATAAAAATTTGTGTTTCAACATTTCATTTTTCATTTATGTTTTCGGATGATAAAAATTTTCCGTTTGTGCAAATGTATTTTTTATTTTCTCTCAATGACAATAAGAAAAAATATTCGTTATAACATTGTATAGGAACGCATACAAGTAGCACTTTTGTGGGTATAGCTTATGATGAAAGCGAGATAAATACAATAGACGACGATAAATTGCAATCATCGATGCGCATCAATTCCAAAAGCTATATTGAACTCCAGCGCGCGCTTGTCTTCCGCCTTCATACGTTGTCGCGTCTCGGTTGTCAAGTCTTTCAACGCTGTTGATTTGTCCCATCCTCTCCTTCTCCTACTCAGTTTTCTTTTCTTTTTGTTTTGCTATCTTGCTTGTATTTTTGCACACGGCGGTTGGATATATATGTGGCAGGACACGAAAGAACATATACGACATGTGCGCGACCGCGCCAGCGTGAAGGAGTCCAACGCGCGGATGCGTTCCCAAGTTATTGCTTCTTTCCGGCGTTTATAGGTGTCCATTACGCGACGACCACGGTCTCCATTGTTAACGATCTGCGACTCTCTCACTTGGCTGCATTTTTTTTTTCTCACTGTCTCATTCGCCCTATAGCTCTCATATGTGTGCTGTTGTTGATGTTGTTGTTGTTGTGGTGGTGGTTACAATGTCTAGCTTCAAAGAATATAAGGGAAGACAAAAAAAAAAAATTGTCAGTTCAACCCCACATATGTGGGGAATCATCAATCTTACTTTTCTTCCTTTTCTTCTCATACGTTTTTTTGTTTCTTTTCTGTTCATTTTTCCTACTCTCGTATACGTATACATTTTTATGATTGCTCATCGGGCGGATGAGAAACTTGACTCTTTTGAAACTAATATGTGAGCCCTCACTCGCTAATATTAAATGTCGACATCAATTCTAATGAGATTGCCGATTATTATCTATACAAAAATTTAATGAGTGTTGATTGGTAAGGTCTAAAACGATATTTTAATATTGTATAAAAACTATTAAATTAGGAGGATATTGTCGAATAGAAACACAAAAGATAATTTTTTATTCCAATTTTTAGCAGGTGGAAATTATAGTCCCTCATTTGGCTCAAATAATTTTATTAATTTACGTCGTGTAAATTTTGTTCTTCATTTATCAATAAAGATGACAAGGTGAGATAGGAGAGAAAACAAAAATGTAGACAAAGAAAAAAAGGTCACTGTGCTATTTTTGTATAGTTATATGTATCGTGTTTTGTCTGCAAATATGTGTAATATTGAAAGAGCGAGATGATGTAATAGAGAAGTGAGATAGAATAAGGGGGCAGAAGAAATGAGACAGGAAAGAAAAAAGCAGGAATGATTGTTCAACAGAGCGAGCGAGTGCGGTGATCATACAGAACATTGAACAGGGCGACGCCGACTGCGCCAAATTATAACTTATTTTATGACTTTTTTGCACCGGCCATTTAACCCTAAGGCTTGTGAATGTAACACGACGAGCAAGAGTGCAAGGGAGACAGTTATATATAGTGGATAAACGTGTGCGTGTGTATAAATGTGCCTGCGTACAATATATATGGTGCTCTCAGTGACAAATTCGGAAATGAAATCACACCCTAATAACTTCCAGGCAAGGGTGCACGCATTTCTCTTATACAATCTCTAATCATTTTTATTTTTCTCCCGTTCAAAGATCCACCTTTTTTTTTTTTTTTTTCTTCGGTTTTTTCCTCTTCGTCAACTCTGCGGATTTTATAGTAAATATATTTTTGATATTATTTAAATTTATTTTTGTACCATTTATTTGTTTTTTTTTTTTCGCATTCATGGGAAAATAAAAATGAGAGGTGTTATTTGAAGATAACGAGTAGACAAGTGGTGTTTTACATGGTCAGACGATTGATGGAGTTGGGACGTCAAAGAGAATGTCGTATCCATAGAGATATATTACTCATACATTTATGTTGAATGAGCAGGGCGAAACACATAGATGTCGATTCGAAAAATTGAGATAGAGCGCGGGGGCGTAAGAGAATAACTGTGTAGAGAGTGAGAGCCGTTGCCAACAACGACGATGAGGTATCACGCTGTGAGACGCGCTGTTTTATGGTTTTCGGCGGAGAAACTAAACTTATTACGCGACGGGGGTTGTGTTGCGTCGTCTCGCCAACCCCGTGACGCCGCGCGAATATAGGGGGTTGACTTTTTATTAAATCACACGTCTGCTAACGCTTGTCGCCCGATTAATTTGCCGTGACATTTTTTTTTATAGCCCAAAAATAAGTTTGGTAAAAGTATTTCCGGCTGTGATAAATCGCATTCAAACAGCGAAAAAAAAATTCATGTCTCGAATTTGATATAAATATATTTTTTTTTTTTGATTTTCAGTTTCTCCACCCGTTTTCCAATTTTTATTCGATGTAAAAAACATTGGAACATGACCATTTCACCGTAAGTATCAATGTACCTATTTTTTTTCCTCGTGTCCATTTACTCTGCCTGTCCCTCGACTCGATGTTGACTTCGAAAAGGATCTGCAGAATGAGAAAATATTTCTGCAAGGGTGGTGGTAGTCACAGTCATGTGGGAACGTGAAAGAGAAAGAAAAAGAAACATTGGGGTAAAGCGAAGTCTTGGGCCTCCTGCAAGGGACGGCTAATTCCACCGTGATCGTATCTGATCGATGTCCCTCGACCAAACCATCGCTCCCTACTTCGATCTTGACCATATATACAAGATATGTCAATATACACAATTATAGAGGCCTTAAAAATTGACAGAAAATTATTTCAATTCGATAATAATTCTGATTTGTAAGATCTATCGAGAGAAAATAAATGCAAATGTATAGAGAAGAACAAGTAGTTAATTTATTTTTCCCAATGAAGATATTTAATAGAGAAAAATAAAACACAATGAAATTTAGTTGAATCATGTTATTTTTTTCAGTGTAAATGTTCATACGTTTGACAATGTTTTTAATGTCCTTTGAAAATGCACAGCTTAGATAGTTGTTGGAATATGATTCACAATATACATAAAAACATTTTATTTGTGAACGTCAACCAAAATGAGGTATCGCTGACAATAAATCCCTACCAGTTAGACAATATAGAATGCTGGTGTTATTCCATTATACAAAAATTGCTTATGTGGTGTCAGTACACAATTTTCAATCGTACTACTTACATGAGAATTATTAAACAAAAGAATCGAAATGATTGGCACAAAAATACTTTGTTTCCTTTTTCTTGCTTCTGTCCACGTGAAGGTAAGTTTGATTATAAATATCTTTTGTGTTTTTGTTGAGAAATGTGCAGATGTATATATATATAGGAAAAAAAACCCACCATCATTAAGAGAAATAGAAAGAATTTTAAGATTAGTAATTGCAAGTATAAAATCATAGTATACCTCTGGATGTTGTAAATAACCCAAAATTTCTTTCTGCACATTCAATCGCGTATATTGCCGAATATAATTGGCCAATTTTGATTGCCAGCCAGTGAATTTTGACGTAAAAATTGTGAGTAATTTGATAGCGGAAAGAGAAAGGTGGAATTATGATGCTGTACCAACGAAAAAATTGATCTGTATGAGGTCATGCATCAGAATTTCATGTAACTCGTAAAATGTAAAAATTAATTCTCAAGAAAATAGTTTGAATTAATCAAAAGTGGTGCTCATATTTGATCTATTGTTTCATGTTTCATGTCAAGATAATTGTCAGGTAGTAGCACAAAAATTGAAAGTTACGTTAGATTATCACTTAGCCTTGACAAATGAGTCACTCTTTCTTTTATCATAGTAATTTCATATATCGCGCTATGAGCTACTGTGTGGCTTATCAGTGGCAATAATATCGCAACGCTCAGTGATATTCCATCATACGTTTGTTAAAAAGTCTACGAAATAGTTGAACGAATGGAAATTATCCCAAGGATTTTACAGAAGTACTTACAAATAATTTTTGAAACAGACACAACCAACACCTGATGTCGATGTGAGCCCACCTGAAGTTTTGGCAGACGATGCATACGAAGAGTCAATTTGGGTACCAGATGATAAGGATTGGTTCGGTGATGACGAAATAGAAACAGAGTCGCCAATTTATTTCGACCAATGGTTCCATGAAAGTGACGAAAATGTAACCGCGACCGAGTCCTCGGATTTATAGTAGATGAACATAGAACTCTGCAGAAATATTTTAAACAAATATTTTAAATAATTATTTGTTCTTATTAAATTAATGTCGATCCATCAATAAATATATTCACTTCCAGATAATTAATAGGAAGAAAATATCAATGTCTTTATAAATACCTTCCATAAATTCTATCTACACAAAATATAAACAAGTATCTATTGCATTGTTATCAACAATCAAATGAATGAATAAATACTTAATTTTTATTATTCCACTCTACACACCCCAACCAGCATACTTCTTTTGTTTTACTTCCACACAACACTATACAAATACGTATTTATATATATACGTACACGAAACTTCTTAGACCCTTGGACCTAACCCTCACATTAAATACACAAAAATTACATAAAACAAGGAAAAAGAAAATTCACACGAGCATGCGCGTGTGTGAAAGGTCGTTTGATGGTTGCGGGGTCATTCGTTTCAGGGTGGGATCTTTTCGATAAGAGTTCACAGCACATATTTATAATACACATATGGCATGGCAGGGGGATATCATCAGCCGACAATATTTTCCGTGGCCAAAGGGATCCCTATCTCTTTTAGAACTGTCTTCCTAAACATTTATGTATTGTATAAATATATATATATTTATTTTTATTTATAACACCCACTCACCCCTGTTATCATTGACCAATAGATGTGGACCTGAGATAAGACGTGTGCGAGCGTTTGAAATTGAAGACACGCTCGAGCAACCGCTGCAGTTGAGCCCCAATTAATTGCCTGGAGGATGACTTAGTCATAGAACATTGGAGATACCTACCCCTCACCGCTCACCCTCTGTTGCTATACAGTCAAGTTGCCAATTTCATCTACGGAGCAAGAGAGACAATGCACAAGTGAATATAGTTGAACTGATATATCCAAAGATCAACGTAAAGGACTCCAACAAATTATTTGTGTGAAATGCACAGCAGTATATTTTTTGGCACCATCAACCATATTGTCATAAATTTATCTGGAATAAGAAAAAAAAAAACCAATTTAATAAATAACAATTGTGATATTTCAATTTTCTTTTCGATATATATATATATTTACGATATAAAATTTGACAAATTATGTCAATTGACCATTGTATGCCAAGAAAATTGTGTTAGTCCTGTATGTATATCGATGTGTCAACTCGCGTGCGAGCAGGGTGGATATAAAAATAATATATATTATATCTCATGACTTTCGACCGTAGTTCTATATATACGTCCGTTGCAATCACGATACGTTGTAGTTGTGGCTATAGTACTCTATTTTCATGATTGCGGTGAAAAGAACGTGGCCAAAAATAGCCAAATGTATGGGGTTGTTGTGTGCAAGAGAATGCGAAAAAGGGGACAGAGATGAAAAGTGAAAGGGGGGGGCAGCGAGAGAGAAAGAGATAGAGAGAGAGAGGAAGGACAACGGAGTTGAAGGGAAAGACGCGCACACGCACCACGACACACATTGGCATTTTGTATTCCTCCCGCATAGACGTTATCTCCCCGCGTTTTTATTACATGCGGCAAGGGAATATGTTTTATTTATATTTCATATTTCGTGGGCCCTGTCCAGTTCTGGACCGTGTGTATAAATATATATATATATCTTGCATGGAGTTGAATCTCGTCTTTGCAATGTAAACATGTACAGACACGTATATTCTTTTACATTCGTATCACCCTTTGCTATATTCATATATATATATATATATTTATATATATGACTAGAACTGCGTTGCGATAAACCGAAACGAAAATTGTCGAGATTAAGATATCCCTGTGGAGTGTATTGTGGCCATTGGTACACTGCTTGTGGTATATATATATATATATATATGTATATATGTTTATGAATGTATATATATGGGCCAAAAGCGCTATCATTGCGTCCGCGTTGATTTACTGCCGATAAGAAATATGTAGAGAGGTGACCATTGAATAATTTTACTATTGAATAAATCTGAATATAGATTATGGATGAGAAGAAGAAAAAAAATGTTGGCGGTGGTTTTTATGGAGGGGAGGGGGGAGATTACAGTGGAGTTATGAAGAATTTGTTTTTTTTTTTTCCTATTTTGGAATCTCTTATTATTATAAATATGATGTCTTCGGAATGTTGAACGAATATTTATGAGATTGATGCAGATATGGTGCTTTTTTTGTTACAAAAAATGTTTTCATGTTTTATAAAAATTGGAACTTTGAAAATGGTAAATAGAATTGATTTTTTGAGAAGTGGTGTGTGCCCCCTTCAATTTTATATGTTTTGATTTTAGGACATGTTGCGAATAATGGCATAAGTGAAAGATAATGAAGAGCAGTGATGCTTAAATTCACTCAGAGGAAAAAAAATAAATAAATAAATTGTGAAAGCGTAGAGAGTGAGAGTGAAACAGATGAGAAAAAAAATTTAATCCTACATTCTGAAACGTGGGGTGTTACACGCAATTTAGCGCCTTTGGTAATAATGACTGGCTGCGCCCTACGTATATATATATATTTTATGACTATCGCCCCAGGTTTACATATAACTCACGGCTCGTTGAACCAACTCGACATTTACCAATAAATAAGTCTTTCAATTTTGTTGTCAAGGTGATATAAAGTCATTTATACGCATTTCTTTTCAAAGTTAATTATAAAATGTTTTTTGTTAATAAAAATTTGATGCAATGAAAAATAAAAAAAAAAACAAATCTATTAACTTGATCAGAGTTCGAATGTAAATTTTGAAATGAAACTATTCACAGAATATACTTTTTCTCTTTTGTAATATTTCAAATGGCATTAGTTAAATTTAAAACCGGCTAAAAATTGCCGCTCAATCATCACTGCGACTCACGCTTCATATTTCGGTCACTCAGATGGCGCCACGAATCGATGTACACTCGTTCAAATTACGCACAACTTCAGGCCAGTATTTCCCATTTATGTTATCAATAAATAAATAGATAAATAAATACATGAAAGTATGTGACTTAGTAATTGAAATATATAATATTAATAAATATGGCATATTTATTTTCAAATTAATTAATGAATAGACATACTTAAAATAGAGAATCCATTTTTTAATTCGATTCGGTCAAGTTTCACGTGCCATCCACTCCAAATGAATCTTAAACCCATACTTATATATATATATATGTATGTGGCACGTTGAATCCATAGACACATCCCGCGCGAAAAAAACATGTTTATTATGGGTCGCTCCCGCATACTCATCAGCTTTATCATGAATTCGTAGAGCCAATGTTAACATAATAAATGACAGCAAACTTGTATGTGTATTAGTAAAATTTTGTCCAGGAAATATCAAAGTTATTATTTTGTTTGTTGCCTCATGTAAAAGTTAATACTACTATTCCCGTATTACAAAGCAAGGTTAGTGTTTGAAAATTCCTTGTTTTTTTGAGGTTATACTTTACTTCAATGTTTTGAGATATCTTTTTATTTACATTAATACAAATGTACTCTCATAAATTCGTTCATTGTTGAGCAATGAAAGATAAATTTGAATTAACTATCAAATCATATAATTTATAGATAATATTAATTTTTGAGGTTATATTATAGTTATTATTTCAATATTTTATGGTATTTATTTTAGATGTCAAACACTAATAGTGATCGTGTACATATCGATACTGGCACATCAGATCATCATTCCGTGAATGGTGTAAATAAAAAACTCGTTACAATAGAGATATCTGAGGACGAAGATTTGTCTGATGATAATGCATTTCACAATACAAAAGTTATTCCTGTTGGAAATAGAAATAGAAATCGTGCAGGTTCAATAATTAATAATCGTAATAATCGTCGACATCAAAATCAAGAATGTATAACAGATGATGAGGATATGGAGACTACTGATGATAGTTTTTCACCACCTGCATTGGCACGAGGTTTAAGTGAAAAAATAAAAACGTCTAGCATTATTCAAGCTCTAAAGCCACAAAAGTTATTTAAACTTTCTTCAGGTATAGGTGTTAAAAATCCAAATGTTAGCGCAATTAATAGTGGTGATTTATGTAATAAAAAATCTTCCAATGGTGATGCCACTACGAAGGATGCAAGTAGCACTTCTAATTTCAGTGATGGCCAGTTACCGAATACTTCGAATGTTAATAAATCAAAGCTACCACCGAGAAGATATTTTCATTGGGGATCAGATAAACCTGAAGAGCGAACAACAGGTATACAGGCTGTTAAGAAACGAAATATAGACCTGATTGGAGGAGATACAAAAAAACGTAATATCGATTATGGAAATCGTCATGATAATGATGATAAAAACAATGAAAGTGTGGATGACTCAAGTTGTGACTCCGATGAAACATCGACTCCTGAAGAAGTTGAAATACCACGTCCAATAGTTTCCACATCGCACAAATTAATGATTGCTGGGGTGAATGTTGAATTTCCATTGAAACCATACCCATCTCAAGTTGCTGTAATGAATGCTGTGAGTACAAACAAAATTATATAAAAATAACTTGGATTATTAGTGATTCCGAAAAAAAATTGAGTAGGATTATTTGAAAAATAATAATTTTTTTATTCCATTTGAACAATACAGTTAATTAGAGGATGCACGAAGGAGGAACATGCTTTGGTTGAAAGTCCAACAGGCAGTGGCAAAACATTGGCTTTATTGTGTGGTGCGTTGGCATGGCAAAAGCAGTATGCCGGTGAGTATTATTTATATAAAGCTATAACTCGTTTCAAAAATCAAGCAATTATTATCCAACATGACAAACATGACAGACATATTTAAAAATGAGAAAAAGTTCGAGAATATAAATTAACTGGTTGCCCATGAAGTTTATACATAATAGAATTTGCATATATAAATTATCATTTTCAAAACGATGACAGTTTGAAACATTGTCACGTAATGCAAAAATAAACAAGTTTGTTTTTGTTTCACATGCGATAACAATTAATTGCGGACATTGATAAATTGTTTTATTATCATGAGTCACAGTGGAATGTTTAGGGATTTTACTCAAAATTTAATTATCTCAGCACACTTGATGGAGGAAAAAAATTGCGCAGAAGTCAAAGATAAATCGACAATTTACCATAAAAAAATTACACAATATATAAAATGACGATAAGTTGTATGAGCGTTAAACTCTTCTCTCTCTTCTCCTTACTGCTTCAACCGAAAAGCCTCATTAAATATCGTACATATTGTATTCGTAGAGCGCGGGGGCTCCTTCCACCGTGTGCCGCCGCGAGTTTCTTCACTTCTTCATGTATATATATATATATGTTTATATACCCTTGCGTTTCCTCGGGCGATTGTCTCGTGACGTTTGGTCGTTAACATCGTCCTCGTCTCGTATAGTCGTGTCTCGGAAAGTCGGGCCGTGGTTGCTCTTTTCGCTCCCAAACCTTAACCCTCCCGCCAAACTCCTCATCTGTATCCACCCACACTTCCTTTCTTGCATGCTCTTCTACATTGGCTCACAACATCGACGACTGCCATGAACCGCGTGAAACTCCAAAGAATTTTTTGTATCCTAACCTTCTCGTCTTGTTTCACTGTTTGATACAATCCCTGATTGTGTTCGAAGCTATTTCTTATTTTATTTTTCGTGTTTCTTCGTTTCACACGTTGAAGGATGGAGTGAGAAAGGAAATTAAAAAAAAAATTAACTACCACCCGTTGGAACATCTTGATCCTGTTATGAAGTTTTGTAAAGTCAACGAAAAGTTTGCGCAAAAGCGCGTTATATATATATATATATATATATGTTTTATTTATCTCCATCCTACTTTCTTTCACTATTTCTTCCTTGTGGTCTTTTACCTTGAAACTTGACATCATTCTCAATGTCTGTTACAGAAACGTTGCACTTGCTAAACTTTTAGTTCTGTATAGTCTCAACGATAAAATGTGAAATGGTTGCGATGTGCGCCGTCACCCTTTTGCATTACCATTTTTTCCCCTTGTTTTTTTTTCCGCTTTTCACAAGTTTAAACGCTTGTTCCATTCGAGTTTCTCTGTTCTAGGTGAAACATTTAACCTCTGAATTATATGTATGTGTATCTGCCTACATATCACAAACGTATAATGCGGTTGGCGTGATGATATTAGTCGGCAGTAATTAATTACAAATGAGCTATTGTACGTTATTTTCACACGCGAATTAAAGTGGCACGTATATACACGTATGAGAAATCATTGTGGAAACTTAAAGTGTCGACACGATTCATGGAACATTACAATGCTGAAGTGATACGGCCATTGACCATCACCCACTGCCACCACCATCATCATCTCTATTACCCTTTATTTTAAACAAAGCGTGGCAAGAAAGCGAACCGGCAATTAGTAATTCTACGTAAATTATTCAAGTATTTATTCTCCGCAGCTAATGGCCGTATTGCGCGCTTCGTTTGCGTATTATATATATCTATATATATATATAAAGTCTTCCTGTCTGTGATGGTCTCACAAATTTCCGTCCCCTTGTTTATATTACACGCTACACAAAACAATTCTCGAAAGCGCTAAAATAATTAGAACTTCATTATTTATTTATTTATTTATTTATTAACCTTCTTGAGCATACATTCTTTTTCTTCTAACCGCATTCTTTGAAACTTCACTAAACACAATATAGATATGAATTCGTTGAGTTGGATATATAATTTTTCAAAGATTAACTAATTTTTAAGGGTGTTAAAAATGATACCGATGCAAATAAATTCTCTCCATATGCCATATAATAACTTTTTTTATTTCTCCACGAAATCTACCTGCATTATATTTCCACTGTTCCAGTAATAATATTTTTTTCTTTCGGAAAATTAATTTTAGCCGTCAATGGTCGAGGGAATGAGCTTATTCAGCGAATCGATAGTCCATTGGGTATGCCTTTTTGGGGAAATTGTAACTGTCAGCTGTTCATTAAATGGCTTATCCGTCATGAGCCTTATCCAAATCCTTTATCTCTTGTAACGACCAATCGCCATTATATTATATATACGTATATACGACAAAACTAGTGGTATAACCCAAGTTCAACGGTGAGCCATTCATTCACTCTATGAGGAGACAGAATGAGGATACTTTTCGGATAGCAGCACTACAGCTTTTCCCCGAAATTACTTGACACATGATTCACGCGTGTCTTTATCTAAATGTTTATTTGAAAAAGTTTCATGAAATTTATATATGACAAATGGAACAGGGAGATTAAATTGTAATTGACCATATACAGAAAAATTATGATGAGAAAATACAATAAAATAAGATAAATACCCCTAATAATTTCTAATTACCCCAAGAATATAATTATTCTTGATTTGAAAACATTTTTTTCCCTTAGTTTAGGGTTGCAAAGTAATTGTCAATAAAGTTGACCTAAAAGGCTCTTTAAAAACTCTTGGCATTAAATCAATATTCGTATAGAGCATAGCCTACACACAATTTAGATTTATAACAATAAAAACCAAAAGTATCTCAACAATAATCACAGTTTTGTAAAACGCATTCTGTATTGAAAGCAGTAATTTTCGTCTACGAGGTAGCTCATTTGGTTAGATAGTAAAATTTGGTAATTTGTAAATTCTAGTTATTTGTCATAGTCGTTTAATACAACTGAATATAATGAGGCAGCTGCATGGGCATTGGAAGGGAATGCCAGTGGTGGTGGTGGTGGTGGTGGTTTGTGAATCGCTTCTCCTTATATCCATGGATTATCTACAAAGAAGAAAAATAAGGGTGGGCCACGTCCCGCAATTTTTAGGCAAAACGATCGCGTGCCATTTCGGGGGACTCGTCAAATTAAACGTTCCTCTAACGTTAACGTCGAATTTGCGTGATGCGCGGAATCCTATCTACATACTCTATCTCATACTTTGACTTCTTACCCCTTTTCTTGTGTTACAATTCTTGCTCTATCTATCGAAATCGGTTCTTAGTTTCTATTATTATTATTATCATTATTATTTTCTCTTTCCATCTTATTTTTACAATGTTAAAAAATTGACAACTCGCGCAATTTCCGTATGGATAATAAAGAAAAATATTAACGGGAAACGGGGTAATGCGAACGGGACGCACTTTAACTCATTATAATTTAAATATGGTATAGGTAGAAGACATTTCGGATGACACGCAATCTCGTCCGCAATCATGCAAAGACAATCATGTGGGCAGAATTAATATTATATATATATTTGCCGCTATTGTAGCGTTTCATCAGCAAGAGCAGGCGGTAATAAAACTGTAGAATTAATCGAGCATTCGTGTTCCAAAAATGTCGTCGTGATCCTTCATTATCTCATTGGATTTGGAAGGCCAATTTTCATATATACAAATTATCGTGCCATCAGACTTCAAGAATATTGTACTGCTTCAATCTCAATGAATGTCGTATGAATATATATATATATATTCCATCCTTTTATTTCAAGAGAATGAAAATAAATTAACATTCATGACGTAATTGTGAACGAGCATACACACGACTGTCGTGCAAATTCTAATTTGAAATCCATCCTTTACCTTGTAAATAACTTCACTTATTTCCGAGGGTATAATGATTCTACATGTATATTTATTATACTTTTACCAGTAACTATTATATTTCATTGACAATTATTCCTGTCAAGAACTTTTTGAAAAGTAACCACGACACGAAGACAACCGACCACTTTTCTGTTTCAGTCTCCCAATGTCTCGTCGCACGAAATTATTTCGTCTCATTTGCATTTTGTTTTTCTTTTAGTTATGGATATAATTTATTCACGAATTTTGTTAAAATGCTTGTTAGCATCGCTTGAGTGGTACTGCAAGCCGCTGGAACTCTTAAAAAACTTTGTTAGACTTAGAAATATATATGAACATGTTGTATAACACATAAATTACATAACTGAGTATTCTTATATATGGCATCGCACAACCGTTGATAGAAAATAAATAATAAACAGATAAAATAAAGGCTGTATATACAAGACAGGTAACAAAAGAAAATATTTGTAGGTAGTGTGCGCGGGTTTAAACTAAAATAGGCGTGCGGTTTAATCGATGAGGCACTCGTGTTCACCCTTGAAAATTAAATTTTGAATTGTTATACTGTGTAGTGTAAATGTATATCCTTTGCGTTGCACCCAGAGGGATTCAAACTTCAACTTGATGGGCGTGTCAACTATCAGGGGCCCCCTGACACGTCTAGTATAGTAGCCGTAGGCTTTAGATTGTAGTAAAGATAAGTATCGTTGATTTGTGACGTTTTGGCTCCCTATTATTTTCCCTTTACTGTTCGAAAAAAAAAAAAGAAAAAAAATAAAAGAATTTATGTCTCCAAAGGTGTCATGAAAACTTCATTCTCCACATTTTGCGGCTTCCTCTATTCTCCCCAAAAAAATTTTCTTTTGTTATATAGTTAAAATCTATTTCTCGTGTAAAACTCATCATTACAAATCCCGTTACTTCACAGCTTCCTTTCTCAGCAGGTGCACTAGGCATTATACCCCTGACACTTTATTCCAATGATATGGATACGTCTAGGAAAAAATATTATTTAAATTGAAATCAATAAATATAAATGGCAATCGATATTTTCATTAGAAAAATATAGACAGACTATAATTAATTTTTATTCAAAAGTTTCTGTAACATGAAATCATTATTATTTGAATCAAAATTGTTACACATAAAATATAAACATTTATTCACTCGTTTCAAGTATCGAAATGTCGTTGCATTAATTTATAAAATTTGATTCATATCGTATTTTATTTATTTATTTACTTTTTTTTTTCTCATTTTTTCTTGCATCAGGGTAATAGACAAAACACGAAAAAAAATACACAGAAAATACGTGAAGGAATGCAAATGACAACTAGTGCATTTTAGAATTATTGAAGAGACAATTTCGAATAATATAAAATAGAGGGTATATGTTGAGAAACGAGAAATTGAAGTGATTCAATGCACGAGCGACGACATACGTAATCCATAAGTGTAACTACCGGATCGTATTCGAGGCATCATCATGAGAGATAAGTGTACCTATACGCGTATATATATATAGGTGTATTGCAGAGGCTTGCATTTCTCGTATGTGTTTATGTAGTGCACTTGTGATATCACGTATACACGCGCACGTTATAGAGACGAGTATTTTACCATCTCACTCTCGCTCTCTCTCTCTCTCTATTTCTCGCTGAGACGGCCGTGAATATATCGACGGTATTATATGTGATATGAGGAGAGGAATACTCAAGGGAAAATGCCTTGAATGACGCCACTCTGAGAAAGACGAGGCGAAAAAGATGAAAATAAAGTAAGAAAAAAAAAAGAAGAAAATGCGAAGTTAAAGATAAAGAAGAAGAAGAAGAAGTATGGCTGTGCTGCTGATGGCACACGGTAGCGTCGCGGCTTCGAATAACGTTTGGACGAGAGGGTGCAGGGCGAAAGAAAGACAGAGTCACGAGAAGAAAATGGAAGCGAGAGATAGAATAAAAGTGTATACAAGAAGGAGATGGAGAAAAAGGAGCTGAGAAATTGACGAAGCAGCGGGCGCATCAAGCGATGGGCGAATAAATTTCAAAAGTTTATCGCGGAATCGCATGCTTCGAATATAACGTCACTTTATTACCAATGGTGCAGAAACGCGGTACGTGCTGTTTCCTTCAACCTCTTTTCCTTTTTTTTTTTTTTTTTCATTCACAAAACATGCACATGTACATTTATATATTGAATGGCTGCACAAGTGTAAGACATATATATAAATATATACATTTATGTATTGCTTTTTTTTTTATATATGCATTTATGATATATAATATCTACATATACATATACACACTGGTGAAATGAAGAGTTCCAATACAGTGAATGATACCCAAACATTTGCATTGAAAATATCGAATAAACTGTAAAGTGGAGTTAGGATAAAAAGGTGCGAAAGTTCGCTGAATGCATCTAGAAGTTTTCTGATTTTTATCGTAAAATATTATACAGGGATGATATCACATTCGATCAATATTTCATTTTTTTTCTCATAATATTTTAATATTGATACAATAAAAAAACAACAACAAAAGAAGATGATATATTTGGCGGAGGAGTGTTATAATATTCTATACATATTCTCTGAATATTTTATTTTCAAACTAAAAAATATTCTTTTCCATTCTAAATGCAAGAATATCATTTACAATATTCAAACTTCCATTCTTACTCGTGCAACGCTCGTCACCGCAAAGAAACAATGAAATATTATGCTTATTCCGGTGTAAAAAGAAAAAAAAATTAAATAAAAAATCACGGATATATAAATGGAGAAACACCATGACAAATATATATGGTACACGTTACGACGTTAAAATGTCCCGCGCTTCGTCGTATTGTCATGACACAGGAAGCTCGGTTGCCCGCGCTCGCGCGCGCTTGTCGTTGGCTTTGACTTCATAATAATTATCGGCGAATGCGGAATTATATATATCGCGTCAGCGGGTACCCACCGCGCGGTAATAGTCCAGACATGCGAGCTCTGCATATATATAGTTCCTTTTCTATATACGTATATATATATATATGTGACGGAAGAATATAAATATATATATGTGTATGTACCGCTCTACGTTCTCGCTGACGTCGTGACATTAATAATGTCCTTCCTCAACTGAACGTTAGTGGGTGGTGAAGAAAAGAAAAAGAAATATATATAGAGAGGGAGCGGGAGATATATAGAGCCATTTGCAGGTGGGTTGCAAAAGTGTGCGACGAGGGGGACGAAGATTGGGTACCACACCGTGGTACCAACGTTGAGCATTATTCCCAGAGGCGGAATAACGCTCGAAGCTTTTAAATTGGAGTGTAATTTCAGTCTCAGGCGTATATACACGCGGCTGCAGCGAGAATGTCGCATCGATACATATATATATTTATATATATATATATACCTTGTTCTTTGGTCGCACCTCCCTCTCTTCTTTTGCGCTTTCACATCCTCTCGTATCTTTCCTGTTTCATTTTTTTTCTTAGCTTCACTTCATTCCATTCGTTAATTATTATTTTGTATTTTTTCTCTTTTTATTATTAATAGTGATAAGAGATTTATTTTATTTCCAATTTTATTTGAGTATTGATACGTACTTTTTGTCCATTCAAATTGTTATACAAGAATTTTATTTGGTCATCAACATCGGAGAAAGAACATAAACTTTTCATCGAAAGCTTTTGTTTAGTTCACGTTGATATATATAGTTCATATTTAAAATCTGACATTAATTTCTGTTCATCTAATATTAATTTAAAAAAAAAAATATACGTGGGATAAATTATATCGTCGATATAATTGCGAATGGAGAATAAATACAGAAGGCAATGTCGAAGATTGCGTGGACGGAACGAATATGAACAATTGTAAACTCGCAGATTCATATAAATGAATATATATGCCATGAGAAGACAACCCGCAGTGCCCAGTAGCTGGTTATATACCATATATACTGGTGCTGGAGTATAGCACACTCACACTCATTCACAATATAGAGAGACAAAGGGTCGACCCACGCTTTCATCGTGCCGACATTGAGGTACCTATGGGTTATAGTCGCGTACCACACGTCGTCTCCTTCATACACATATATAAGAACAATGAAACGTTCGCATGCGGGTCCAACGGATCTTGCGTTGTCGTTGTCGTATAGAGTCGGAATTGTTAGAGTCGTCGTAGTGTCGTCATCGTCGTGGTTATTGCCTCTGCGCTTACGGCCATATACCTCTTGGTACAACATCAGTCTCACATCCGAGTGCGGTGGTTTACCCTTATCCACTCTTCTTCTTCTTCTTCACGTTTTCATCGTCTTATTCGTTGTCATAGTCGCGATTGTCGTGTTTCTTCAAGTCCGACGGCCTTAGGTACAATCGCCGCTATATACTCTATCCCTCTTATTTCTCTTTCATTTTTTTTTTCTCTGTGCAAATTCGTGGGACCACGCGGTCGACAGACAACACGCGTGCACAGAAGACCCACTGTCATTCAATTGTGCCCCGAAGATTAGCTCAGATTCGTTTTTTTTTATACCATTGACGCAACAGCTCCATCGTTTGGTAAACCGATTTTTCTTTTTTTTCGTCATCGCGTGTACACTTACCCGATAATTGATCAATTTATTTGATAATTTATATCCTTTCACATCAAGATAGAGAACATCTGTCATTTCTTAATTATGATTTGTTGATTCATATTTTTTTCTTTTTCGTATCACTGCTGTTAATCTTCTTAATAACAGAAATTAAAAATCACGCGTGTTTGTTTACGTGACAGGTTAAATGTCTACATTATATATTTCTCAAGCATTTTAATTTTTATTAATTTTGTTTTGTATAATACCCCAATTACACTGTATCAAAATTTCGTTATTTTCCATACGCACGTATATACAAAATATATATGGATTATTCCACCAAAAACCTGAAATGTTTCTCTACAACTTACATGGTGTAAGAATTTACACGACTATCTATACACGTATATATTGAAACATATTATTTCCCACTCTGGAGACATGATATGCGTTTCGTGGGCTTGTAAATCGTGACATGGATCTATATCCACACACATATATATATATGTAGCTCTCGGTTGCGTAAAAGAATCGATCGATAATGAATTCAATGGTGGAGGAGGCAAAGAAGAAAGAAAGGAGTGTGTATAAAAGAGAGAGAGTGAATGAGAAAGAAGAACTGCGGCCGTGGGCAGATCCCGGATGGACTCAGGGAAGATAAGGGACCCCCCAAAGGCTTTCGCTGGGCGCCGGCGGTTCGCATCCTCGTCCTGAACTCGCTCTCTCGGGTGGTCCTTAACGTTTCTCTTCGCGGCCCCTCTCACTCTCTTTTTCTCCCGCTTTTGCTCCTTCTTTCCTTCCAATGTCCTCGCGGTTTTCCTTTTATATATACGCGGGAGCCCACTCGCTCTTCTTCACTACTTCACTTCTCATTGCATTTCGCTCTCTCGCCCTTTCTTTCCAATCGTTTTACATTCTCTCACATGGCTTATGTACCATATACTTGTATATATGTGTGCATTTTGCTCTTCTCGCTCAACATAAATGTTGGTGCCAGCTCGCGCAGGGTCCAGCGTGGTCGTCGCGTCGCGCCAAGCATCTCCCCCTTCTGAGAACGTCAAGGAAGAAGAGAAATAGAAAGATAAAGAGAGAGAAATAGTGGTTGGATATTTGAAAAGGCGCCGCGCAACTCCAAGGGGGCGCTCTCGGGCGCCGTCGTTGCTTCGTCGCGGATTTCTTGGACTCCCGGTTACTTACATAATTCGTCGCTGGCACCCAAGTTGCTTCTGCTGAGAATCGTCTTCTACTTCTTCTTCTTCTTCTTCTTCTTCTTCATCGTCTCGGTCTGATGCTCACACTCGATCCACTGCCCCATTCTCTCTTTATTTTCTTTCCACTCTTCCTGTTGATCGCAAAGCAATCTTAGAACTTGTATATCTCTTGGAAATGCCGGTCAATTCTCAGACTATTGTATAATATACGTTTAGGAGAATAATTATATTTTGTTAGTATATTTGAAATTGTAAAATGGAATAATATGTGTAGTTCAGATGGTAATACCATTTGGCTGTTATTACTATTTGAAATGCAGGAGTGCGTGATATTGTTAAGTATTTTTAAACGGAGATAGCTCTATTAGAGATAGGATAAAGCTGTAATGGCTATTTGCACGATTGCGACAGCAATCCGCATATCTGTTATACGGTTATATGTTTGGATAGTTGGAGGAACTTTGTGTAGCATAATAGCTACGTCAACTGAACAATATGGCTGTCCTAATAATACCTCACAATAAAACACACCATACAGTATTACTAATCCTAACAATATGCATTGTTATCTTGATTATATATCTTCAGCAATACTTTGAAGCAATATGAGAAGTTGATATACCAAACAGAGTCATGAATATTTTTTTTAATACCAAGTGAAGTGCAATGTTGGAGTTCTATCTCTTATTTTTCTTTTCTCATCTCAATTTAATGTCATTTCAAATTATTCCAATGATTGTAATGTGTATACATTAGTTATATAGATGGTGGAAAAAATGATGGATAAAACTCGACAAGTTGAGTTTGTTGTCGCGCGCTCACACGCGGATCATTACGAAAGGTGGCTCATAAGTATTTATCGGGCCACCGCGGCAAGCGTGTAGATTCGTATCGGGCTCGTGTTAACTAGGTTCGCGTTCGTGGTACGTGTATACTGAACGCCGACAACACGAATCGTTGACCAGCCGCACCGTCAGAACCAACCCAGAGAGAGCAACTATACTCCCTTTTCACCACCACCACCACTACCATTACAACTATACTGTCGTTATATATTTATACATGTACCATCCTGAGAATTATCTTTTCGGGTATCTGTCTCGTGATGGTTCCCAAGCGCCATTTGTTCCTCTTATGCTATAGTATATAAATATATATATAGATGTGTAAGAAAAACTTTGGTTTTGAACCACATTATTTCTTTTTCCCACGACCAAATTGATAATGAGACTCGATGTACAGTGGCTGTGATGTTTGTTGCATTTTTTTCTTCTACTATAGCTGATGGTGTATTTTAAATCATATTGTTGAACGTATATTGAAATTTTTCTACTTCAATTGAAAAAGAGTCTGAGGAGATAATGCAATTTTCTGTATTTTCTTGTACAAAATTAAACGCACGAAAAAAAAAAAAATATTCTGCAAGTATTTCAATTTGATTAAATAAGACTCTTATTTTACAATGTGGTCTTTCTGCTCTTTAATTTGAAAGATAATGGACTGCACCACTCTAATATACATAGATATATTATAGACGAGCCATCTCGTCCATTATCGAAATTCCTCGTTGCATAGTTTCAATTCACATGTGCGCACACTTTTCTCAAGTTACAAGAACTATATAGCCCCGCCGATCGTGTACACGCAAACGAGCTCGCGGGATTGTTCGGAAGCCAAGGATAGCGCGAGTTAAGTGCATATATATAAACTTCTTGAGTAGCTATATACATGCATACACTTTATCCACACGTTGATTGTAAAAATTGTTCAAAGATTATTCATTCGTATTTTGTATATTTATCATGCTTAAGTTCAGATTAATTATAACGTTTATATTTAAATTTTTCATCTTTATTTTAATTGCCTTGTGGTTGTATTGTTTTTTCTTTTTTATATATATTTTCATGCCAAATGAAGTCACTTGTTACAATCAAAGGGAGTGAACGAAATTATTATACTCCTTCCGAATTGCACGTACATATTCATATATACATATACATGTGAGTACGTGTACAAGATCGTGCTCCTCTCTTTACCTACCCCCTTTTGCGTATGCGCTTTCACGACAAACTTTACCGTAAAACGTATGCATAATATATGTGAATATGTGTGTATCTGTGTGTGTGTGTAACGAGATCAAAGCGACTGCCGACTTCTTTCACCCCCTTCGCCATCTCATGTTGGTTTTTTACTCCTCTCTTCTGCATTTTTTTTTTTTTTCTTCCATTCTCTACACATATATCCTATACACATGTACAGTTCAATGCGAAAAAAATTTGCAAAGGATATTTATTCAAAATAATTAATTTGTAAAAATATTCGAAAGTATAATAAATTGTTTCGGATGAATAACGAGGAGCAGTGATGAAATTTATTTAACGGGTAGAAATAAAAATATATCGATCACATGAATCAAATGTAATATGGAGGGATATTTATAATTTATAGATAAATGGTCATCTGATCATTAATATTTTATATTTATATATCCGTGTAATATAATTTTTTTTTTTCATATTTTTGTTGAATTGTATACAGTCTTGTATACTATGTATATATACCACCGGAAATATTTCGTGTCACGATATACTTTGCGTGCGTTTGCTTTATTTCACTTCCACCTTATATATACATTTACTATTTTTTTAATTTATTATTTATATACTCATATTTCACATATAAATTACGGACCCCTACATATCCACAAATTTGACAGAGATAAAAAACTAAAACAGGTTTGTTTACTTTTATATTATATAGGTGTTTTACAATTCTCCAATTTTGTTTTTTTTCTTTGTTTTTCACTGAATTTTTTTTCTTCATCTACTTCTCATTTTTTTTTTTTTTTTTTTTCGATATAATAAAAGTTTTCCTGCTTAATATAAATTAACGCAAGTAAGTACATATTATATATACCTCCTGCTGTTCGTCGGCATTTTATGGAGGCACCAAAGAGCGCCTTTTCTGTATAGCAGGTGAGAAAATCGTTTTACGAGTTTGTGAGGTGCGTTGTGTGGTAATAAAAGAAAGAGAATAAAAATTTAAAAATGGTACAAAACCGACGGCGGAAGTCTCAGTGTGTGTAGCGCGATCTCATCTTGTTAGTTAAGTACAGGCAAAACCAGATAATACAAATGAGAGGAAATGAGGTAGATATAGTGTGAGAGATGAACAATAATATAAAGTAAGAAAGAAAAATATAAAGAATAAGTAGCATCAAGTTGAAATGAAAGAGTTAGGTATAAGACCACCGGGCCGGATAATGTGCCCACAGCCGTAAGAATTCCGTCGGCATTGCCTGTCAGATCGTCGGTCCTCAAGTATAGAGTATTTACCGCATGCGAGCAGCACTGAAGGAAGTGAATACTAATTAATGACTCTTAATTTTCTTAATTGCCACTGTGAACGCGCCGATTGCTCGGAAGCGCACGCCCGCGACCCGCTTATGCTCTTGTATATATACATATGTGCTTTGCTTCCTTATCTATCTTTTAGCTCGTGCTTACCCTCTCGCACTCTTTCCCTCATGTTCTTTTTCTTTAGTGTATATATACACATGTACTTACCTATTGCATGCGCTTCATTCGCCTCGTGAAACTTCCCTACAATGTATATCTGCTGCGGGCTCTCATTACCATCAATCAGATATAATTTCTGATTTTTTTCTTTTCCTTTATATATTTTTTTTTTTTTTTTCGTTGATTGTTATTAATTAATTAAATGTACACGTGTGTATATATGTATATACGGGAAGATTGATGCATTGTTAACTTCTCATATTTATCAAGGGTTTAATTCTTAGTATTTAACAATAAAAAAAATTACGAGATACTTGTATAATGTTTTGGTGGGAATAAAATTCTTCATCAATTTACGATTATTTTTATTTCATTGAATTTTCGTTTGGGTTATTTGGATTATTTTTATGTTGAGTTTAAATATTTTTTATATAGGATCAGTTTGTGTACAAATATTATTTGAATTAATTGTTGTTGTTATTTTATTGTTGATCATGTGTCTGAGATAGCGAGATATTGTAGAAAATTTATCGTGGACTTAACAAGTTTACGAAGAATACTAATGAGCCGCTGCAAGTTTGTGGTTTGATGGATTTTTTTAAAGAGATTATTTTTTTTTTATTCAAAATTTTTACCCTGTCATTTTGCATCTAAAATCAATGGACAGTAAATTCTCTCACTGTAGTCAGTGATCGAATCCTTAACGCCTAGATAAGGAATTAATATACTATTCTATATTTAACTGAGCCATACGAAGTGGGTGTTGAAGGAAAAACGACTTTTGTAGGGTTGGTGGCGCCATCCATCACAAAAACGAGCAAACTTCTCGCCACTAGTTGAACTTAGTCGAGAACCAAACCACATATAGGGTGTCCCGGAACATAAATAAACAATTATTGTAACATGAATTTTGAAAAATTTCTTATTTTTGTTTTTTTTTTTTTTTCATTAATTTTACTCGAGAAAATATTTGTGAGTGCAACAAAGAACTTCACGCATTTTTTTGTTACATCTGACGTTTAAATTATATATCAACATTCACCAATTCTTTTTGTTTTGTTTATTGTTGGGGATACATGTGAAATATTTTTCAAATATGAGCATATCTAATGTTCCTAAATATTGGAGCTCGTTCATTCTTTTACTTCAGACAAAGCAGAGACACTTTATCAGTCGACAATCCCATACATACACATATATATGAATTTGTTTGACTTTTAAATTGAACAGCATTGGGAATGTAACCGTCATCTCTTCATCTTTTTTATTTTCCTTCATCACTATTTCCTTCTGTCCATAAATTTTTCATCGATCTCTCTTTGATTCTCCTTTTTTTTTCTTTTTTTTTTTCTTTATGTGAATACCATATTTACGCTGTTATATAGTAAAGCATCGGGGATGTATAGAGAAAACGATAGAAAGAGAAATAGAGACAGGCAGATTACACTGACAAAGAGATGCCAAAAGTCAATACCAATTGGTTTTATTAGGTGCTCCTCTTTGGATACATCTCCTGGCGCGCGCGTTTTCTTCGTCCTTTGCCCGTTTAGTTTTCTTTGTAAGTCGCGCCTGTGAGATGCGACTCTCGAGAATTTTCCTCAACTGTATAGTGGCACTTCTATATATATATATAATGAAAGTAAGAGAACAAGAGTAATGTCACCGGAATGAGAACAGCGAATAGAGAAGAAGTCGCAACGTATATAAAAGTATAGAAGGTAGGAGGTAGCCCGCGAGGGAGTGGAAACGACGGAAAGAGCGTTTCCGTTTTCCTCTTTCCATTATTGCCAACGATGTTGCCTGGAAACTCCTTATTTCGAAGTGAGACAGAGAGATAGACAGCGAAATAAAAAAAAAAAAAGAAAAGAAGTGATACGCCCGCGCACGAATGATGGTGGAAACTTTTTTTTCATCTCTTCTCGCTCTTCTCGTTTCCGCGTTTTTTCTTTTCTTTTCGAGCCTCATTCTCCGATTTTTCACGTAGAAGTCGTAGTTTTTCTTTTTTTTTCTTTGCTATTTCTTATCCGTCATTTTCGCTCTTCTTCTTTTTTTTTTTTTCGCTACCATTTATTTCTTTTTTCACTCCTATCCCCTCGAAGGATGCTCTTTGTAATGCCCTCTATTTTTTTAATATACCACTATTCCGTTGATTACTTTCTTGCTCTCATACCATTCAACTGTTCAACTCTCGTTTCAGCTATTATATATATATAGAGGTGAATTTTTCTATCATTTTCCCTCGAATGAATGTAACTGTGCGGAGATAGTATTTAGTGTAAGTTGGCTAAAAAAAAAACGGTGATTTTTTCATTATACAATTGTATAAAAATTTTTGTGGCGATTCGATTCGACATGCATTATATAATTATTTTTACGTCTAATAATACTGTCGTATACATATAATTGAATATTCGTAAACGTAAGAGAATCGAACCGCCAGATTACCACTGATTATAATTGATTCAGCCTAAAATTTCATAAGCTCGTGAATCTATCAATTATACATAGTTATTGTATATTTACTTTCATATATGTGTATATATCCGATGACAATACGTGTCTGTGCATACGAAATTTGATGCGACAAGTCATATAGATACGTATACGTGCGCAACCAATGAGAAAGGTGGAGTAAGAGAGGAAGACGATGTATATACGAACGTGCTGTGAGCACGTTCTAATTAACCGATACCTACTCATTACACAGTCACGTTGATATAGTTTAACTTTAATGAGACCACCACGCAGCATTGTTCCTGTTGGTAATACGTATCCGTCTAGCAAATGTAGAGGTGTATAAACACATCAGTATATATGTATATATCTTAATAATGCCGCATTTCACCGTATGAATATCTATTCATGCTGAAGAATCAATCATTTACATACAATTGCTTCTCAATCGAAGGAAATATATTCTATTTTTCCGAGTTATTTCATTTTTATTGATACAATAATATATAGGTTTATGGAAAATGTGTACTATAAACATACATTTAAGAATTTTGTGTTCACTTAATCTATAGTAGCACTGTCTTAGAGGACTAAATTCTTGATTGAAAAATAGTTTTCGTTATTAGCTTATGATGTTTCAATTCTTGAAAATTACGCCATCTGTGATGATGTCAACGAAAACAGAATTGAATCAATTTTTTTCCTATACAGTACTTTTGTTTATCTTGTTACAGTACAGGAAAATAAATGACATTGATGTTCATACGTTGTTTATAGGTGAGTAAAATGAAAATCAACGAGACGAAAATATACACATCAATTCGCAGTTATGTCAACATTACACACCAACAAATAATATATATTTTCATATAGAATTTAGTTACACTTCTCTCATGAATTAATTTTCCCATCATATTATGAACATTATCACAAAATAATATTGCAAAATTATACATTCATATTGATAATAACAACCATTGCACTTTCCAATGATAAACTCAACATCAAAGGTTTCATTACTTTTTGCACATCGCTGAACAGAAATGTAATTATAATATATTATCAATTAAATACAAATAAATATACAAACACACCCACACACACACACATATATATATATATATATATATATTATACCTGAAAGTAAAACGAAATTAAAATCTGGAGGACAAATGTCATCCAGTTCAAAGACAAAATACAAACAAACAAAAAAATGTGAAAAACAGCGATTTATTTCTGGCGCAATTTCGACTTCAGCAAACTCTTTCATGCACCATTCACCTGAAATATATATACATGTGCTATATATACGTATATAAAATAGGCATTTATACTGTATGAGTAGCGAGAGCTCTCGCGAATCATGAAACTTGTCCCAGGCCATTTGACTCTACTTTGACTCTTTGTCATCCATTCTCCAAGTACATATGGGTGACCATCAGGAATGGTATCTACAGCTACGTCTCCAGAGAGTGCTGTTCTATTCTCTACATCTATTTCCCATTTTATTCTTCAATATATACATATATATCATATGTGTGCGAACACACGTATTACTTTCAACACAGTATGCTGACACACGTGTGAGTAAGAGCAGAGAGACCACCAAACGTGGTACATTGTCCTTCTGGCAGCGAATATTCGTGAATTACGATTGGTTGAAAGCGCCACGTTTACCACGCCCACTGTAACCTCTATAGAATCGCACCTATGCCCCGTTTCTCTCTCCTTCTCTTCGCCTCTCGCGTTTTCACCCGCCCTTTCGCGCTCTTTCACCCTTCTTGCGCGCGAGCTCTTGTGTCGTGTGTCTTCGCTTCGTCGCGATATTTAGCAATTTACTCGCGACCACAAGTCTGCAACACACACACACACACTACATTTAGCTTTGATAACACTTATGCACTACGCTACTGTATATAGTTTTCTATTGGGTAGATGAAGTATTTATTTACATCTTTTTTATTGTAACATTGTTGCATTTGTCTAAGTTATTAATGGAGCATGAAACATTCTTATTTTCATTTTATTCAAGCGCCTTGAGATCAATGTTGAAGTTTAATTTCAGAGAATTAAATGGCAGCTACAGAAAAGGAAAAAAAAAAAAAACGGCCATTGAAGTACAGTGAATGTTAAATTCAAGACAAAATTTGAACGGTGTTGAATAAAAAGTATTGTCTTCGTATTATTTTGGTATTGAAGATATGATTTTACCACTGACCTAATAATCTCCAACCGTGTCGTTGATGATTATTTATTATCCCATTGTTCTAGTTTTACTTCACCATCTACACAAATATTTTTTGCAAAGCTCAGTCTCCTAGTCATTGTCATGTCATGAGGAAATACTTTCACGAAACAATAATCACATTAATGAATTATGAACATTGTGAAAAACATTGTCATAAAGTTTCATTGGATAAATAGATGTTTATGCGAAATATATTACTTCATCCATTGAAAAAATTATCTCTCAATGTGTTATCAATTTTATATCAATATTTTCTCAGTAAATAATGTATCTTTAGCTGCATTATCTATTTCGAGAGATGTCGGAATTAATTTCAATGAACAATTCATAAATAATTAATCAGGCTTTGTAATCAACTACCAAATCGCCACGAGGGAGTATATGGGAGCTATACATAGGCACGTTAATACTCTGATTTTCTGAAACCCCACTTCGGACTATCTCAAACTAAAATTCCCTCAGGAATGAACATAGATACATTATGTACTATATTACACCAATTTCATCCACAATTTCTCGTGACCCCCCCCCCCCCCCCTCCCCATCCCTCAAATTTTATTTCATCATATATATCTGTCTATTATTTTTTTCCACCTCTTTTTCCACTTATTTTTCTTTTATTTTTCTTCAACAAATGTTTTTAAAAATGACATATCTTTCTGCACATTGATATAGATTATTATCAACAATCGTGAGAGGGATCGAAAGGAAATTCAATCCGAGAATATGTTTTCCCATCGACAATAGTACAGAGAAGACGGGGGGGGGGGGGAGGGGCCGTGGTTGAATCGGAAACAGAAGCGGTCTAGCTGGGTTATCCGGCTAATCTACAATTGGCCAGCGGCAGTGTTATATCTCTTTCTCCTTTTTTTTTTTTTTTTTTTTTCTCTCTCTCATCATCTCTCTCATTGTATTGTGTTGTGTTCTTCGCTTTCTTCTACCCCCTCATTTTTTTTTCTCTATTTATGTTCGTTTTCTCTCATTCCCATTCTCTTCCTCTCGCCCATTTTTTTTTTTTTTTTTCTTCTCGCAACCAACTCACCCCGTATTACAACTATACTCCTCGAGTGTTTACGCAATAGCTGCTTTGTCCATCGAGCGATGAGCGGTATTGTCTGTCTGTTGGGATCGACCTATGGTCTGCTCTCTCACCTCAACTCAGCTCATGTCTGTTCGCTTGCACTCACTCGTTTGGCCCCACAGCTACCACTGCTGCCACCACCGTCTGTCTGTCTGTTTGTCGAATAGATCGTGGGATCTACTCGAGCACACGAGAGATGTACTTTTGTGCCTTTATGAGCGAAGAGAGGAGCGCGCCCCGACATTCTCGTTCTCTTGCTTTTGTTCTTTGTACTCGCGCGCGCACGGGCTTTCCATTTTTAGATGTGTGTATATGTGCGCCGTTGGCATATCGTCATGAGGAAAAAAAGTCTGAGTGAATGATGATGATGATGATAATGATGATGGGGATGAGAATGAGAATGAAAATGTGGATCAAGGGAGGTATAGTAGGAGGTACAATGCTCCTGGGAAAAATATATATAGGACTGTAACATCGTTATATACAGGTTTCATATTTAGTTCTTGTATAAAGTCGTTTAAAGATTTTTTCAGCTCGTGGAACAAATTTGTTGAGTGCCATTTTTTATTTTATTCTGGCGAATAATTGCAATTCATGAGTGCGAAAAAATTTCGGCGTAATATTTGCATTAATTTTAGAATAAATATTGAGACAGTGAATGATTTTCTTAAATAATTTACGAATACTGTACAATTAATAAAAGTTTGGTGTAGGCTATCTGAACCACTGCCAAAGTTGGAGTATTGAAACAATAATACTTTTGGTGATACTATAAGATTATTATATGTACTATCTTCAATTTTACTGAGCGGTGTTTTCAGAATAGCCGTATTGTTTAATAAAATCAATAATTTTGGTTTTCGCGGTGTATAACAATTAAACATTAGGTTTATTGCAGAAATAATTACGTTCATGTTGTATATATTTCGTAATGATATTTGGAACAATATGTAGCGATAAAAATGTTCACTATATGGGTAGTTATGTGGGTATATATGTATACGTATAGCAATTGTGTGTGTGTCGTGTATATACTGCATATAAACGATCGTTATCGTCGTCAATGTTGAGGCACACTCGAGGGTTTAGGACGCCATTATAGTCGCCATATTTACTACCCCGCGGGAGTCACAACCGCACACGGGGGGGGTCTCCCCCATCATGTCGCCCGTACTTGTCAAGCCACCATAAGTGATGTACAATCAATGTCAAAATTTTGTTGCTTTTCTATTATTGCGCATATGAAAATGTGGCCAAAAATATTTTTCATTTATTTTTTATTATTTATGTTTACATCTGTATATAAATATATACATTTTTTTTTTTGTTATAATTGTATTTTTATATATTCGCGGCGTATATTTTTATATTTTCAAGTGCCCTCACTGTATTTCTCTTTCGTTATACGTGTGTGCTTTATTATTGCAATGGTCATCAAACTCTTTCTCTCAACGCTCTTCTCGCCTCTATTCTCTTCCCTTCATTCGTTAGTTGTACAATTATGTTTAAAAACAGGAGATGAAAAACCAGAAAAAAATAACAGAGCTCGTTAAAAATAACTTGTTAGGGCCAACCACTTCGCAGAAAACTAGACAACTCAAACTATATGTACTCAACTTGAACTACAATCATTGTTGTACAATTATATTTTATTATTTATTTTTTTTTTTTATGAACCCATAACTTTATATACCATATGTCAATATACCTGTATGTCTCTTCTTCATCTTTTTCTTCTTCTTTTTCTTCTTCTTACTCCTGACTATTTTTCTCTCAACTTTTGCCATGTTCATTCTCATTATTGTACAATCCTGAAGGTGCATACGACCATGAAGCTCTCGCGTGCCCTCGAGGACCTCGTTGTCGAGCATATATAGTATTTCCGGGTCTCGTGAAATGCAGAGATGAAGATTTTTCTTTTTACTTTCTTTCTTTTTGTTTTGTTTTGTTTTGTTTTTTTTTTCCTTTTTTTACCTTACGCTTTTCTTTCCCCTCGAGTGGAAAGAAAACTGGGCGCGCAAGATGATGACCAAGTACTCAGTGAGGATCTTATCTCAAATTGCTTGACCCTAGGGTGTCTTTGTCAAGAATTTTTCATCAACTATTGTGTGTATTTTATTTAGTATTTTCAATTTTGTTTTTTTTTTTTTCTGACAGAAACTAAAATTCGCAGCAATGTAAATATTGAAGAGTATGTATATTTTTATCTTTTTTTTTCTCATGATGTAGTAGAAAAAAATTTTAACCGAGCAAAAAGAAATATTATCTATACGCGAATTGAATTCTCTTCCAAGTTTTTTTCTACGCCAGTGTCTGACAACTGTCGAGTTTTTTCCCTTGAAACATGAAGTCCATCCCGACAACGACGCATATATACACGTATATATATGTATGTATGTATGTATGTCTGTCGCCTCTGGTCTTATATCCGTCAAAGGAATTATTAATTGGAGCTTGCACTTTGCGAATGGGAAAAAGAGAAATGCCGGGAGAAATGTGAAAGAGAACTCAACGCTAGGGGATAGTGGGAAAAAAAAAAATAAAAAAATGAAGTGAGACATATACATACCGACGGAATATATATATCCCTTGGTATTCATGCTTGATTTGTTTTTCGTATAATAGTGTAGGTATATATTCAAGTAAATGTGACATTCCGTGGGAGAATAAAAAAAAAAAAAAATGACAAAAAATTGGCCGTTTCGCTGTTTTGTTTGTTGATTTTTGGACGCCTCCAAATTGTCAACTGCATTCATACAACCATTGAAATAAAAATGTTTACAGTTTCATTTTGGGTATCCAATTCTAACTGTCATTCACTCATAATTGTCATACATGTAATCACGGACTTTAATTTATATAAAGATAATAATTCAACGTGTACAAAACATATCGGGAATATATACGTGCAAATATATAATATACAACTATAAACTAAATTAATATATACATACGTATGGTATTGGAAAATTAATGAATGCGCGCTGAAACTATATTATGTACATTGGGATTTCCAAATTGGATATCAGCTGACCAACCAAAATCCCAATGTTCCACCCTTTTCGTTGAAATATACGTATCTATATTGGTTATCTCTCACAGAGATATTAAGCTGGTAATTATTTACACGTGTGTGCTTGCACGTTAATTTAACGGGTGTTTTTATGCTTTCCAATTAAAAAAAAAATCATATATAACAACCGATCCGATAGAATTTCTTGATTGGATTATCCACCACAGATATCTCCACACAATTAATACGAATACAGTTCCCTTTGAATATCCTGTTAGGAAATTTCGAAAAACTATGTTAGGTATAAGTTTCCAAAATTTTCTCATTCATCTGCCATGTATTGAATTTTTTTCATATTGTTCAATATTTTTCCTGTTACAGTGGCATTGGAGTGTAAAAATAAGAAAATATATATACTAATTTTTTTCTTCTTTGATAGCAACGAATGATGTAAGGTTCATGATAATAATCATATTTAATTCAGTATGGCGCTTGAAGTCGTGAACACACTGTGATACACGAAAGTGCCGCTGTGAAAGCGGCTAGACGCTTGTAATCGGAGAAGCCGTCGAGACGCGCTCTTATTGCTTTGCTCACTCGCCGCTTACGAACAATTCCTAATTTCAAAAGACTAGCGGTCGACCCTAGCGCCTGCACTTTTATACATGTATATGTTTATCCTATATATATATATATATATGTATTCATTCCAAGTTTCAAACTTGCTGCGTTGTTTGTGCCACTTTTGACTTTATCCATAGTAACTAACTTCAGATAGACATGTTGAAGTACAGATAGATACAAATACTTATATTTATAATTTTCGCTTTCATTATCAGAATTTTTTTTTATAACATTTCTATTATTATTTTGTTATTTTTATAACGAAATCGTTTCGAGTTTACATTGATGTGTATCATGTGTGAGAGAAAAATTTATCAGTATGCAGAGTAAATAAAATTTCATGCATATGCATGCGAACGTGAAAAAAATTGCGCGAGGATATGTGGTAGGGTGGGCTATAAAGTATACAGTGAGAGGGAAATAGTTGAAGCTGACGTGATATTGCTCCGGGCGCAAAAATTTAGCTCGCGTGTAACGAAAGTATTTTTTTTTTTTTCAACGATACATCGCCAGCGGTCTGTTTGTACACCTGGGGTCGACTTGCATTGCTCTGCGTATTAACGGTGTTATCCTTACAATTTAGTTTCAAATTTATAACAGAAGCAATATATTTTCATTATTATTTTATTTTTTTTTTTTCTCTCCTCCAATTTTAGATATATATCGTAATGAATTTCAATAAATTGCAGTGCATCCAGAACAATATTCACTACTTGTTTATCATCCAAGTTTTTTGGTTTCTATATATAAAAAAAAAAAAAAAGAATCTTTATAAAAACGTGAAAAATTCATGTCATGGAAATTAAAAACTTTTTAATATAAAACCTGACATAATTAACTGAATCAAAACAAAATATTGTGCATGATGAAAGTAAAATTACATTTCTCAACACCAGAAATAATATTTACTCAGTGTTAAAACTTATTTTCCAGCTATATGAAGCCATTAATAGAAAAAAAAAAAAATGAAATTGCGAGGATACAAAATGAAAATAACAATTAATAAATAAATTCACGTTTCATTTTTTCTTCATAATGAGATGACCAAAGTCCAACTGAAAGCAGTGTCGAAAAGGGCTCTCATTTCTAGTGTCTATGTCCACCATATTGATCGTGAAGGCGTAGGCACACTCGACCGCGCTATATATCTGTAACAGGATGGCTTTGAGGTGGGGTGGTATATCGACCTCCCGCGGTCTCTCGTCCATAGGTATACCCTTTACGTCCCCTCATCCAGTGTGTTGGGGGATGCTGTCGCGGGGTTGGAAGAGAAACTTGGGGGAGATCCGCAATGTGGAAGGAACGACCATGGCGTGCCGGGATGTAGTGGAGTACGATAAACCAGAGGAGGCGGTGAGGTGGGCGAGGACGATGGTATAGCAGAGAGAGAACGAATCTACGAGAGAGAGAGATGAAGGATTCGGGTGGCGTTGGAGTCGACACTCGCGGGTGCCACTGTTACCATGACTACCCACCACCCTCGCTGTGAACAAGCCCTCCACGTCATATTGGCATAGCATATTCCCCGCACCATGAAGCCAAATAATATACCGGGTGACTCAATTCAATTGAAAATATTTCCATTTTCCGCGTTTACATTTTTTTTTCTCTTTGTTCATTCTATTATCTTTATTACGTGGCGCATTGATCGCGATATAATTCACTCTTGAACTATATAAGTATATATATGGGTCCGGTTTTTATTATAAATTTCCATTGTTTGTGAATTCTTGCGTGTTTGAATTGCACCACAAAGACTACGATGATTTTATACAATATTCTCATTATTTCAATGCAATATGAAGAATGGGATGGATTACAGAATTGAATTAAATAGTATGGTGAAAATACCGGAAATTTATGTAAAATTTCACATGAATATTTATCAATATTCAATTATACTAATTGAACTGTCAAAAAGATTACAATTTTAATCGTATATAAATGTGATGTTGAAGCCAGAAAGTTCGACTGATGGTTAAGTGGAAAATGTTATTATAGACAAACTGGATTTTATTGGAAAATATTACTCGATTAATAGTGTGTATCGATTTAATTCACTGTTGACAAGTATCTGTCTATACGCAGTTGGAAAATATAGATGAAAGTTCATTCTTCTGGGAAGGATAAAATCACATATTGTTTTAAATATAAAACAAATGGATTGAACTCAACATAAATATTTATTCACTTTGAACACCAATACTTTCATTGAAGTTTCATACAAACTTCGTGGCGATTATTTTCAACAGAAATACCCATGAATATCTCAATAAACTTTGCAATTTTGTACTTCACTTTCTAAATATCCGCATCGATAATTATCTTCCTTTAAAAAAAAAAACAACAATAGAAAATAATGTAGTTGATATTAATTCATCTCGTTAACATTCAGAACAACATAAATATTCATTTTCATAATTTCATCGCCAACAACTCCATTCCATGGCATTCTCTCTTGAATAGAAAAAATAACTAAAGCAAAAAAAAAAAAGAAACAAATACACTGTGAATTTTGTGTAAACGCGAAAACACAGCAAAATTCACCGTAAATGTACATCCACCATTCTCCTATATACTCATCAGCTCGGAAGCTTTCTCGAGGGTCGTGAGAATAGTATCAGGCTTTAGATATTATATCTATACACATACACAATATATAACATGCATACCACGTCAATGTCGTGCGGTAGTTGTTGTCAGTTGGCGACATAGAAACCAGAGACGAAGAGAAAGGGGAAATGTCGAGAGAGTGAAATGAAACGATCCGAGAGAACACATCACATTGGGTGAGGATGATGTCGACGACGACGACGACGAGAGGGTGCCCGAGGCTATCAAGGGCGGAAGAGAGAAACTACGAAGCAAAAGCGAGGCTCATTTTGTCGGCGTTGAATATATGTATACAATATCTATATTGCAAAGTTGGTCCCCGTGGGGGTGCGCAGATATAGCGCTAGAGGTGGTGCGGATACGCGGCGAAGAGGCGAGCTGTTTAAGGGTAGTGATGAGGCGACTGAGAGAGCTGAGCAGGGAGTGTATAGAGGAATTGAGATATAAGGGAAAATGAGGTATGTATGTATATATATATAAGCGGGAATGAGAAACGTTGGGGAATGCTTGGCTGGCGACATTATTAGACGCGCCCCTCACTGAAGTGAATGCAGAATGTACATAGTGTACTGAGAGCAACAGAAAGCTTGGATAACAGTCGTGCAACTGAGTAATGAGAGGAGCAAGATGTTCTGCCATCCACTCGCCTCAATAAAGATATACGTTTATATATGTATACATATATTTTGGTTGTCGGGTTTATTTCCTTAGTATATATATACATAAACATATATATATACTTGTTTTATGCATATATGTGTATAGAAGGACAAAGGAAATAAGTTTCATAGTTCAACTTTGTATCCCTCTTCGCTTTTGTTGCTCGTTGTGAACGAGATGCTGGATAAATAAAGGATTGACGATCGAGTGGTTTATCTGGGAGGTTGAGTGTAGAGCATCGCAATGGAGGAAGAGGAGGAGGAGTGAGGGAATAGTTCGTTTCGAGTCATGCTATACGATGAGATGAAAATGAGTGGGAGTGGGAAAAGTGAATGATAAAAATTAAATCGGTATAACGGATGATATTTTTCAATTTATATTTTAGATCAAATAGCTATAAACGGTATTAAAATGTTTAGTTACTAAATTATTATTGTAATCTTTGTTTATTTCTCTATGGCAGTGTACGATTTCACTATTGATAACGGATACCCAGTAATAATGGGTGATGCCTTTCACCGTTCATAACATTTAACCCATCACTATTATTATATAAAATGAAAAATTTAATTATACGTAAATTTTCACGCTCTTACATTCTCGTTTCAATTTATTTATTTATTTCACATTTTTGATTCAGATATTTCAATATCATTCACTATGTTCATGCTCATGGGTTGTTTTTTCATGAATATGCAACGAAGCATTTATACATCTGTATATATTCACGTTGAAAATTATATACATCTTTAGCCTCTTATCTTTCTCGTTATCCTACAACCCCTGTGCGAGTTATTACGCTATAGGTACAGACGATGGGGGCAAGGATGAAGAGAGGGGAAAAAAAAAAAAAACCAGTAAGCAACAGAGGGAGAGACTAGAAGTGGCTTTACCCGAGGAAAGTCAAGACAAAGAAGCTCCTCTTCGACTGGCGTCACCCCCTGCAAAGCTTATCGCTTCTCTTCACCGCGCTCTTCTGTTGCCTGCACCACCCGGACTTATCCTGAAATTAAATGCTGTCGGTTGTATATATATATATATAACACGAGAGGGGTTGGAACACGAAGCAGCGCAAGGCATCATATCAGGCCGAGGCGGGGACGTGGCTTTTATTCGATTCTAGATGCGACGGTGGAGATAGGCGGCGACTCACCCCATCGTTGGCGGTTAAAGCTCCGGGGGTGTGCGAGAGTATAAGACCTGAAAGACAGCGACAACAAGATATGAAGGGAAAAATATAAAACGAGGAACAGAGAATAGTGAAAGAGAACGAAAGAGAGTGGATGAGACCCGATATGCTCCCATCACTGGGGAATGAAAATCAGCGGGACATACACCCCCAACGGCGAAGTAGAACGAGTCAGAATTAAAATGGCTGTCACACGCAGCCGAGGATTGCTCTCTTCCTCTGCATGTTCCAACGTATATATATATATATATATATATGTGTGCTATGTGATATAACCTTTTTCCATGTACTGCCTATTAAAAGTATATACATACACTCTCGGTCATGATAACGTCGAACAAACCTTTTTTCATTTTTTATTTTCCACTCGTGCGCTCTTTATCTTTTTGTTTTTTTTTCTTGTACCGAGCCCCTATTTTTCCTTCATTTTTAGAGTGTTTTTTTTTTCCTTATTCCCTTTCTTTCTCGTCAGGTGATATTATCCCGAGCCCATAGAATTATTCACTACACCATTTCCTGGGCGTATAGAAGTTGATATATTTATACGAGAGAGATATGGTAGTATCTTGCCTTTTTTTGCGGAACGTCAATTTTTTAAGAGTCAGATGTCTTGGTGAGATTACTTACGGCTGGATAAGTGAAACAGAGAAGTGAACAGCTAGATCTCGGGCTTGGAGATTATTCAATGGACGATAGATATAATTTTGGATGAAATAATGAAGAAAATTAATTAATTAATATTTTTAATGTTAAGATACTTTTTTTATTCATTTCATTTATGAATGTATATGATGGAGCTTTAATTTTTTCGAGAGCTTCTTCTTTTAGTTTATTTGAGCACGTATGAAAGCCAGATATTTTTTCTTTTTCGAAATTAATCTCACATATTTTTACACGAGATTAAAAAATAAATTCGCATCAGAACTAAATTAATTTCGTTTTTTTTTCAAAGGGATGTGCAGAAACATGTATTTGTGGGTTTCCTCATCGTGTCCTGCCCCATCATTTGCCTCGAGGTCGTACCTTGAGGGGACTGAAATTAAAATGACAACGAGGGCAGGAACTGAAGGGTGGTGAAAAATGTGTTCCCCCCTGTTGAGAACCAATCGTCTACTGGCTTTTACGAGGGCGCCATTGCTTCCATTCACACTCTGTACATATATATGTATATATTTTTATTTTTTTCTTTTGCTACTCTCCCTCTTCGTCTCTCTGTCTTTTCTACCCTTCAGGCTCTGTGTGCAGGACTTGGTTGTAGTCGGATGTTATGTGCATGGGATAGCAATGAAGAAAATAAAAATTATAAAAAGGAAGAAAAAAATGAATGAAAAAAATTATTAAAATATATACGAAGGTTTTCCAGACTAAAAGAGAATTGACGTGATATAGTCGTATGAAAAAAAAAAAAAAAATGAATATACAAATTGGAGATCCGCTTCCTTGATGTTCGAAAAGAAAAAGCTCTCTCATCATTTTTGCATTTCCGTCCTCTTGTCAATTCTTTCTTTTGTTTTTTTTTTTTCCACCGTTTTTATTCTTGTATATTTCTTCATTTTGTTGTTATCAATTCTTCCTTGGATGACACTCGAGTAGTGGAATAATTATTGGTATACGGAGAAGGACTTGAAATTGAAAATTCAATAACAATCTCTCTTGATAATCGAAAGTTATTTTCCTTCTTCCTTTTATACATGGAACAATGAAGAAAAAATAATTGCCAAGAGTTCGAAACTCAAGTTGCAATTTACTGGAAATTAAAAATTGATTTATATAATTGTCACTGTTGTATTTATTCATTATATTCAATCGCTTTTATTTTTTGATATGTTTTTAACACGAAACTGAGAATAAAAAAAAAAAATAATAAATCACTTTTTTATTTTTTATTTTTTGGTTTGTATATCTGACCCATTTTTCATTCAAATTTTTTCATCCATCCATTTATCTTTTATTTTTCGCTCGTTTCCACTGTCGGGGCAATTAACTCACCGCTATTTCTATATTGTTATCATCCTCCTCTTCAACATCATCCTCACAATCCCCAACTATATATATTCTCCTATGAAGTAAATCTCTCTTACTATCAAATACACAAGTAGTTGAGGCGCCAAGCAATAATTAGAATCTTCTTCGCATATATAATTACAGCGGAACGAGAGAGAGAAAAAAAAAAAAATACATATCCTGAATATACTATCTCTGAATGGCTTCAGCTTCGCCGTTAATGAGCTCATTTTTTCCTCACAATTTTCGTATGTACAGAGCGATAAAAATTTCCTCTCACTTCCAGTATAATTACCATCAATATTAATTATTATAAGAGATGATATTCAATCCGGACTTATTATATCTTTCACAATTACGAATAATTCGAAAAATTGAATTTTTTCCATCCTTAAATTCTCGATCCTTCCCCATTTAAGGTTACCATCCTTCCGTTTTTCTAAATACAGAGCTCACCATTTTACAATACAATTGATACGACCAATAAACTTTCCTATACAATACACAAATAAATAATTGTTATCCATCATCGAGAGTGTTTTATATATCGCTCTCTATATCAAATATAGCAGCGCCAATGTCGGCGCGCAATAAAACGAAATCCCATGCATATAACGTCTGTATATGGGGTATATACCGTGTTCACTCCGCGCCCTTCATATACACTATACCTACATTTCATCATACAATAATATGACGGAAACGTCAGTCAATTAATAAGCATATATACAAACCTGACTATAATTTCCGCCCTTGGGTTATTGCAGGGATTGGAATGAGAGGAAGAGAGAAATAGTACAACACATATATATATATATATAAATTATATACATACATAAAAGCAAATGTGAGGGTGCGATGCATGTGGATTTTGAAGAGGCTAAAAACACAGCGTGTAAACCGCGCGGAAGCGCCGGCCATTATGTATGCGGCTTTATGATTGGTCAGATTCATATCTCGACAGCCGGTTTCCGCTTTTCAATTCTCCTCCACTTCTCTCATAGGTATATAGATATATAAATATGTATATATGTATTACTCTTGGTACCCGCCGCACGTCAAAACTTTGCAGTGTATATACGCGAACCTTTTAACAGCGTGCACGTGCCGGCAACGAGAGAGCGCAATACAGTGCTCGTCGTTTGCTGCAATCGCTCATGTTCCCATTTTTCTTTTTTATTTCAACCCCCAACTTTTATTTATTTATTTTGCATTTTATTTCTTTTTTTAAACTCTTCTGCCCTCTTATTGCACTTAATCTCTTCTATACTCAGACCTGTTTTATATACCTTTTCATTTGGCGAATTTCTATTCACAAAGCTTATCTCTATACCCGTTTTATTTTCATCAATATTTTTGTCAACGCGGAACTCTGTCAATGTCTCTCTCTCTCTCTCTCTCTCTCATTTTTCTCATTTCTCTCTTATACTTTTTTACTCCTTTAATCGCGCTCTCTCGATTCTATTCTATATTATTGGCAACCATTGTTCCATCTCTATGACTTCCTACTCCACTGATTCTTTTGTTTGTTACCTCTTTATCTTCTTTTTTGTTTACTTTCTTTTTTCTCTCTTCTTTTATATTTTTATATTATGTCTTTGCGCTCTTCGACTTCATCATTTTGACCTTTTACCCCGGAAATGTTTTGTATAGTCTTTTTGATGTTTTATATAAATAAAGTTGAAGAAGATGTCGTCAAGTTTTCATTGTTTGCACATTGAAATCATTGATGGTGGTTTTTATTTAAAATTGTTACGACAACACCAGATATAAATTTAAATCTGTTCTTAATCAAATTTAATCTCAACTCGTCACATATAATATATCTATTTTCGTTAGTTATAGTCAATTTATTTATATGCCAACATCCACCGATTATCCAGAGGAATTATATTCATTTTGTTACTATAACCATTCTACAATATTTTATCGAAAAGAGGATGTGAGAGAGAGAGAGAGAGACAGAGAGAGAGAAAGATAGTGCCGAGCTAAGCTCACATGAATAATTTGGGGCAATATTTTATTACACGAGATCTGGTCGAAGCTTTTGATGCGAGATATTGGCCAGTTCCATCCATCCATTCATTCATCCACACATGTACACGCATACACATATACATATATACAAGGAATATATTACGGAGCTCTAGGGGTGGCGAAACGGTTTCATTACTGAATCTCGCGAGGGACAACACATCCCAGGATCCTTTCCGGCCCCCAGAGGGTGAACCAAATTTTGGATGTCGACTCCCACGAGGGATAAAATGCTATCGGTTGAATGAATATAGAATCCTATATACCATATACGTATCATCCCCCTTGTCTACTTTCCATTTTTGCTTACCTCCAATGGTGCTTCTGTATACCTCTATTCATTTGAAAATATTTGGCAAAAACAAAAAAGCATATTCAAAACAAAACTGTATGTGCGAATATACACGCAACACGAAAAAAAAAATATATTAAACCAACGTAATGTTATTCAATTAATTGATATTTTCGCTATTGCGAAATTAATCCGATTGCAGCATATTCCGCATAAGAAAACATATACTATTGAATTGGGAGAAAAAAAGAAGAGAAATACGATACAGGTATATCTTTATAATATTATTTTAACTGAACAAAATAACTTCAATGAATTTTCCATAGAACAACATTAAGAATGAAAATTTCTCAAAACATTCATTTAATATTTATATATATATATATATATATATTACATACATATGCACATATCCAAATCGCCAATTCTTTCACTTTACATCCGCAAAAATATTATTCAATTCGCTTTCGATTCATTTTTTTTTTTTTGCATTCATATATATGCATACATATAAATACATACGTTTGTCGGCGGCGCGGGTTTCTTTCTCCATCTCTATCTCGAGCGGTGTCCCTTTGAAGATCCCGCGCATATAACGTTATGCGCCTTGAAATCGTACCATTATATACGTCACACACAGCGATAAAAGCGAGTGCCAGTGTATTGCTGGCTATTACGATTAGTATTTAATACAGACATTGTAAAGGAGAGCCCTTCTCTTCATATCAGATATATATATATTTATATATGTTTGTGATGGTTTGTGTGCATGTACCGCGGTACAGCCCCCCTGAGGGTCCTAGACCAGTTATTAGCCCTCTGACAGGCCCATAATCTCTCAACTCTCAAAATATAATGCTGCGCAACGTGTCGAGATCTTGTTCAATACAATACAAATACTTATGTATAGGTACAATATATACCTACCCAGATATATAACACAACGGTTTAGGCGAGAGAAATAATTTTTCCGTACAGTTAATAGAACGTTTACTCATTTTTTATTTTTTTTTTTTTATATATATATATTGCAATTAGTTTATTTTCACAATTGTTTTATAATTATTTATATCACTTTGAAGGGAAATTGATCGGATCGTATTGCAGAAATTTTATTCAACGATCATTTCGATATTTTGTGATAGAAAAATTATTTTCCCATCTGAAGACAAATTTTACAAATTGCCAATTATGTTTTCGAGGATATGTTCATAAATCGTCTAATCAATATGAATGATAGGGATAAAAAACAGCCACTCTTCCATTCAATATCGATAATCGCTCAATTATGTCCAGCACGTTAGTCAGAATAAAAAAAAATAATAAGATGGAAATTCATACTCTTGATGCAGATGAAAAATAAAAACCTGCCTCGGTGCTTTTTATTCATACATCGTTGATTTTATTCACCTGAAGGTTTCCAATACGAATAAAAAATCCATTGCACACATATTTTAAATTAAAAATTGTGGTTTGAGTTTATATATTGTTCAAAGGTGAAAAACTTATTTTCAATATATTTTTGGAGATACTTTCATGAATTGCATAACTTACAAACAAACAAAACTCCAATACAATTGGACAATTTGTCTCACAAATTGTTGGTGTAAGTAAACACCAAGAGATAGTATATACACAAAATGAATTGAATACATATACGATACAATACTCACCAGTTATGAAATTTATAATGCTCAAATTTATATATTCATATATACAGCATATACAGAGATGGATAATGCTTCAGTAAATTAACAATAATTCTAATGGAAAGAGCTCTTGAAGGATAAGAGCGGAATAGAGCGATGAGGAAAGGGAGAAAAAACGAGATCCTCCAAATTTCCAGCTTTCCGCACCCATTGTAATACTTTTATGATGAGAAGGGTGTAACTATGGCATACGTAACGAATAATATTGCGTAACATATTCCAATTCATTAGAGCGCGAAGAATCGTGGAGAGGCTTGGAAGTATATTAAATGGCAACCCTGGCATATTATATACATGTATAAACATCTAGCAACGAGATTCTCCACCATCTGCCTCTTTTCTTCTCTTATTGTCCCTCTAAACACATACATATTCTCATACATATACATGCATAAATCCTCATCCAACAGATACAATCACATAAGTCTAAAGAGAAACAAAAAGAACGCGTATACATTTTCACCAATCGATTTTTACAACCGCACAATTCTCCCTCGCATTCAATCTATGTATTTCAGTTTCATGCAAGAGGACACTCATCGTTGCCCATAGGATATGTCGCGCATCAGGAAATAGAGAAAAAAAAAAAAAAAAAGAGAAAAAAGAATTGTACTCGGACGAAGAACAGGAAAAAAGAAAAAAGACAATAAAATAAACACAAAATATATGGGAGAAAAAGAAAAATTGTCTCCGGACTCGAGAGAGAAGAGTTATAAATGAAAGAGGAAGAGGCGTGTTAGACTGTACGAGTGAATAGAGCAAATGTGTATTCATATATGTATACGTGTAACGTGAAGACGAATTGGTGCTGGGGAAACCGAGGGGTTGGGCAACGGTTCGGTAGCCATGACGACCAGCAACCCCTGAACACCCTCAGAGTCCTCATGGGCTCATTCTCTCTTTCTCTTTCTCGGGTGCACCCCATCGTTTCCCCCTTGTATATGCAACCTCTCCTCCCTATCGGCCACATGGCTTGGTTTGAAAGGGTGGCTCAGGGCGGCGCGGACCAGGTTAGGTTGGCAACGAATGTCACACGAAGGGGACAAGGACAGGAATTTCTGCTTCGGTTCGCGCACCAAGATGGCCGACTGCGACACCACCATGTCAATAACACTCTCTCATCCAACTTGTGCGCGCAATCCTCTTTCTCTCCGTGTGCGCCACTACTCCATTCTCTTCTCAACCTCATCCTCCCACATCTCCTATCTATATATAAACAAATATATGTATATATGCGAAGTGATATTGTGCATATGTGTTGTTAGTGTGTGCGTGTAAGTGCGCTAGTGTATATGAAGCTAGTCGAAAGAGGCCTCGAGAGACAGAGGGACGCGTTTTAGCTCTTGAAATTTGAATATATGTACGCTATCCCTCACCATTTTCCTCCTTATTTCCTTTACTCTATACGCGGGTAATTAACGTTCACTGCAACCGTCAAGAGGGACGGACTCGAGTGTGAGTGAAGCTTTTTCGTCTAAATGCACTGTATATAGTATACATAATATATACATATAATATACTCTCCATTTTTTTTTTTTTTTATTCATTTCTTTTCTCTTCCATTTATTTATGTTTATATCTATATCACTCTTCTCGAGAGTTACATTGTCCTCGTCATATCATAGTGACTAGATATATGCATGTACTCATGTCGATGGCATGGCGCTTTGACTCGTGTAATGCTCCATGAGTACTTGGGAAACTTAGTTAGGGTGATTTCATGCGAATGACAAAGCGCTCCATTTTGCTTCATCAATTAATATATATATATATGGATGCATGAAAAGTGTTTTTGAGTTAATGCTATCGATATTGGGTACTCGCAAACTTGAGTGCTGTATACAAAAGAGAAAAAAAAAACACCATTAAGAGAATTTTCCAATTTGGCAATTATCGACTTTCACTTTTTGTCCGTTGACTTGCTTACAAAAGATATAAATTATATTATTTTTTTTTGCAACCTCTTGATTTTAGAATTAAAAATGACATATTTTTATCAACAAAATTTACTATAAATAATAAACAGTGATATGTTGTATTTTTCTTTTATCGAATTCGTTTATGTAGGCGAAAAATCTAACACAAAAATGTGTTGTCGAAATACTGCAGAATTCCACAGCTTCCATTTACGAAAAAATGTACAGGATAGGTCAAAGGACAGAGGGAATATCTTATTTTGGAATATGCTGGACCTGGTTAACAAAAGAAAAATACTGAACGATCGATTTAAATGACTGAAAAATATGTAACAGAAAATCGATTTTTGACCGTTGTGATTGGGCTGCCCCCTTGAATATATATAATAGAAACGTTCAGGATATGATGAAGAGGTTGGCGCGATTAAACTTGGGGATATTGAGGGTGCGATAACTTTCGTGGCGAACTGTATCCGGCGAGATGAGACTCCCGTAGGGGTTTTCTCCCCTCGGGTGTTGGGTGTGTTTGGTTGCCAAGCAACGACACCCTCAAAGTCCGTATTCCGATTGGCTCTGTACCTCTATTTCTCTCTCCATCTTAGTCGTCATCCCCTCTCGCTTTCACTGATGGACTAATCTCAAATAGGTCCTCTATTCGTCGTCTATTCTCTTCACTCTCTTCGTCTTCCTCACTCGTTTACTATTTCTATATATCATTTTCCCTCTCTCCGTGCTCATCGACAATCTCCTCTGGGATTTTATCGTCAATTGCTTTGCACCCCCTCGATACACCAACTTCCTCCTGTTCCTCCTCTTTTACCCATCCGTGAGTATACGACCAATAAACTATGTTGAAGAACCAAAGTACTCGAAGCACCACTGATGCGACATATTCTCTATATATATATTTGTATATATATATATTGACGGTATAATAATTTGGTCCCTGTGTGATGCCGTACATGCTTGTCACATAGACATTCTCAATAGGGGATCAAAGCGAGAATATATGTCATTTAATTAAATTCTGCGGGACGCACCATCGTATTCTTTGATCTTGAAATATTCACGGGTTTTCCATATATATATTTTACGGAGGGTTGAACAATTTCATCGAGACATTTCACTATACAAAACTTGTAATAAGAATTTTTAATGGCTTCAATTAATTGTCTAAGAGAAAATGTTTGAATATAATAATTGAGGTTATTATATTTTAGTTTCAACACTTCATTCAGGAACGAGTGATGCGGAAAAAATATTACAGTCAGCTAAAATGTAATATGAATATGTATTAGAGAAAAATCATTACGTCATTTGGAGTTTCGAAAAAAATGAAAAACACTACCTCAGTACAAATATCCATAGGTAACAGCATTTTCGAAACATATCCATCTACCGCTCTGCTTCAATCAGGGAACATCAGAGATAACATTGCTTAACTCTGTGAGCAATCCTCTGTGCCCAACCAACCACTCAAAATCCGATTATAGACAAACGGTAGCAGACAAACGTTGAATGCTGAATATACGCGTCATTGAAGATGATTCGAATCTTCTTTTTTCTTTTTTTTTATTCTATTATTTTTTTTTGTTCTCTGACTTTGCTTCAGATCGAACAAATGGCTCAAGGCAGACACTATTCTCTCTATCATTCTTTTTGCTTGCTCGCTTTCATTAAAAAGCCTCTCGGGTCGACGTAGGTGCAGACATTTCTGCCATTGCATTTATATATATATATGTATATATATTTATATCCGTTCTAAAAAGCCTATACCACTTGCGAGGATTAGACCTCTCGCTTTCGCTCCTTTCTCCGCACAACCATTGATATACCTCAATGGATTTTTCTATATAATGTCCATTGAATGTGCCACGAGTGTGTTTTGACGCTTGTGTCACTCGCTTGCGATGCAGCACCCACCGTGTGTTGAACCCTTTTTTTCCGCTGGTTTTACTTCGACAATTGTCCATGAAAAGAAATCTGTCATTTAAAAAAAATAAAAATAAATAATATATATGAGTATAGATGTATACAATGGTGTATGGGTAGTTTACAAATAATACCTGATGTATTATTGACTGCATCTATTCTTATTCAACATCCGTATATTCTTATCCGAACAAAAAGACACAATACGAAGACAGCCATTGTTGGATGATATAACTGCTTGGAGATAATTATTTGCTTCTTGATGTTTGTCCGTAATTTAATTTTTTTTCTTTTTCATTCCAGGAAAATGTGCAGCGCAATACGACGAATTGATGAAACAGCAAACTAATACCGGTGTGCATATGCTTATTAAACTGTAAATAAAAGTATTCTTGCATCGAGAATAATTATATTGTTGTGATTGTCATAGGTGCATTTTCCGTCTAAGAAAAAAATATTTTCGAAGTATTGAATGACATGAATATTATGACATTCGTTCGTTATGAATGATTAATTCTTTTTTTTTCTTTCCTCCACTTCTTGGGGTTCATTTCTCCTTGGCATGGAGAAATTAATGGTCAAATAGTTTATGAACCTCGATTAGTTTGGCTAAAGATTTCAATCGCGAATTCTCAAACTCTTGGAGAAAGTTCAAGGACTGCCTTTAAATTGTAGATAAACTTCATTCCATGCTTCAAGCGCGAGATTATTTTTTTGATCACGAATACTTTTTTTCTCAGTGGCATTTTCCTACTATTTTGATTCGGTATAATGGAATCGAAGTTGACTATTATTTCCAGAATTGGATGAATTGAAAGGGAATTCAGATGACCCTGCGGGAGAAAAAGTGGCAATCGAATTGAAAAGAGTTCCAAAGATATATTACGGCTCACGCACTCATCGACAAATATCTCAAGTGGTGAAGGAACTTGGCAGAACAGCTTATGCTCGTGCAAGAATGACAATATTGAGCAGTCGTGATTTTACGTGCATTCAAAATACAAATAGAAATAAAACAGAATTATGTAATGAACTTCTCGATCCGATAAGAAAAATGGGTTGTCCATATTACAATGAAGAAAACCGACGTGTATTATCATCGTTCAGTGCACTATCAAGATTGTCATTTCCAAAAGTTTGGGACATTGAAGATTTTGTTTCATTGGGACAGCAGTTCATGTGTTGTCCATATTATGCGGCACGAAATCTTATGCCCGAAGCCGATATTATTTTCTGTCCCTACAATTATTTAATCGATCCAGCCATTCGTCGAAGTATGCAAATTGATTTAAAAGGTGACATTATTATATTGGACGAAGCACACAATATTGAAGATATATGTCGTGATTCAGCAAGTATATCGTTCAGAGTTGATGAACTCAAAGAAGTCATAACTGATTGTATGAGTTTCAATAAAGCTTATGAAAATTCGACACCACCATACTTTGCTACAGTGATATCAACATTTTGCGATCGGCTCAATAAATTCATTGGAATTACTAGTCTCTCCAGAAAGGCAAGTTTCTTCTCTATGATCGAGTTTTTTTATATATTCACATATTCGATCGATTGAATTATATGTACTTAACAATGACTTCCGATATTTTTTCGTAGGACAGTAAAAGCGATCAAATGACAAGTAAGTATTGGAATGGACCGCAGTTTGTGGAAATGTTGGATATCAATGAATTAGACGTGAATACCAATGATAGATATAAAAAAGCTGCTGCCGATGCCATTGAACAGCACAATAAAGCAAAAGAGGATATGCGCAGTCCTTTGCCTGGCACACCAACATTCATACCAATATTGACACCAGCCACTGTTCGATTACTCGAGAGTATAATATTTTCCATCGAAATGATTACATCGTCGAAACACGCAACTGATTACAGAGTTTTCATCAAAGAAATTCCACAGAGGTTCACCAAACGCGTAAGTTCTTATTGCAAGAAATTAATTTTCATTATAATTAACATCACATTCAATTTGATTATTTGATAGAATCCAAACAAAACATATGAACCAAGTCAGGGTAATGAACGCATACGAGTGCTCGAACTGTTATGTATGAATCCAGGCGTGGTGTTCACTCCGCTTGCGACTTCCGCGAGAACAATCGCTCTAGCGTCTGGTACACTCGCACCCACATCATCATTTTCCAGTGAATTGATGACGAAATTCCCAAATTTACTTCATGCCAATCATGTGATACCGAAAGAACAAGTTTTTGTTAGGGCCATTTCACAGGGACCAATGAAAATTCCATTAAGAGCAACATACGCCAATGTGAATTCATGGAAATTCCAGGATGAATTGGGGCGAGTTCTTTTGGACGTGTGTGTAACAGTGCCATATGGTGTTCTATGTTTCTTCTCATCTTATGCAAGCATGAAAAATCTAACTGATAGATGGAAACAAAATGGAATAATGACTAAAATTGAGGAACGTAAATATGTGATGGAGGAGCCACGAATTAATTCGGATTTGGCTGAAGTCATGTCGGAATATCGGCTAAAAATTCGGGAATGTCCAACAGCATTGACGGAAAATGGTATTACTGGAGTTATCTTATTTGCGGTATTTCGTGGAAAAGTTGCCGAAGGAATTGATTTTAGTGACAATGAGGCGCGATGTGTTTTAACTATTGGAATACCGTACGCAGTAATGAATGATCCAGCTGTGGAATTGAAAATCTCGTATAACGATATCAATTCAAAAGAGAGAAAAACTCTCAAGGGCCGCGAATGGTACACAGTACAGGCATATAGAGCTTTGAATCAAGCACTTGGACGGTGTATAAGGCACAAAAATGATTGGGGTGCTATATTAATGGTTGATGATCGTTTTTTAGATAAAAATAATCAAAGTTATCTTCCAAATTGGATTAAATCCATGTGGACTAATCGAAATGGTCAATATAATTTACGTGCGGAATTGCAGCAATTTGTTGGGGATCGTATGAAAGCTGATGCTAAAAGAGTCACAGAGTTCATGTGAAATTATTAAGTGAGATAAAGAAAATATATTTATCACACATCAAATAATGAGTATATAAATATTATAAGTTGATTCGTGCTGGATGCGCATGTTGAAACAAATCATTCTATATTATAGATTTATGTTTTCTGCTTTATTTTTTCTCGAGTTTGGTATGACCGTTAAAAATAAGAATATGTTTTTCGTGAAATTTATTAATTTATATGGCAAATTTCCTATGTATGACCGACTGTGTCTCTTTTTTCTATCATTCGTAATTGTTTCTTCTTCATTCTCTTGATCTTCGCCGTATTTTTTATCTGGAATAATATTGAAAAATGAATTTCATGATTGACGACACTAATATATATATATTTTTACAATAAAGACAAAATTATTACTGATATTTACCACTTGAACAACTTCACTTTTTTTCCGATTTTCCTCAGCGCGCTTGAGATTTTCAATTCTTCTCTGTTTTTTCGCTTCTTTATCTGCTTTTCTCCGTTCAATAATTGCTCTAGATTGTTCCTGATTGTCTTTTATAGCAGCCCGTAATTTTTGTTTCTTTTCCAATGATAAATGAAGCCCCTTAGTTTTTATTGTTGATGAGAATCTGTGGGAAAAACAATTCAACGTAATGTCTACAAGTTGAGAAAGAGCATATATAAATTTTTGATAAATTTTTACCGCTTTCTCGGTTCCTTCCATATTCTTCCTGATTTTGGTTTCCCCTTGATAATAACATTTGGTCGACATTCTGAAATTGTTTGAACTTCCGTTGTATTATTTAACGTTTCAACTTCGATGTCCACCATAATTTTTATATGCGAACACCAACAAGTGTCGATAACTTCAAACGGTAAATGTCAATTTGGAGGTTATAATTGTGATTATCACGTGGCTAACGAACATGAAATTGTACAGAATGAATTTTGATACATCGAAGTATCGTACAGTGAGCCATGAAACTATAAATTCATGAGATGCGCATTGGCAATTATGGAAATTCATGCAGGCAATGCAACTTACGGTCGATTTCTACTATGTATTGCCAGTATGCAGCCAAAGTAACAGGATTTGGGTTGAATCAAATGAATACAACGAGAAAATGATTAAATGAAGTTGATAATGAATTTTATATATGAAAAATATCTTGAAATGAATTTAGTATTAATTCTGAAGCGAAATGTCGGTGATTATTTCAACTGGTGATTTTGACGCCGTTAGTGGCAAAATTTCACACTTCAAATTCTAATTTTTGCATGGATACGTTCAGATTATATTCAATAAACCACAGTTGGTAACAGTAGCTACCATTCTTATCGATTACGACCACTCACAACATAAATACGTGTACCGATATACGGTAAATATGCCATATATATTCGAGAAATAGATGCAAGACCCATCTTTTGTCCATTAGCCATCATAACACAATTCAAGAATTCCGTCAGCTTTCGTCTATCTCTGTATTCCATTTTTCCATATCATCTCAACGAAACGGAATGAATGTATTTACTTCATACGTGTCGCATTATGATTTATGTTAAAAAATATTGAATGATTGAAAGTTAATTTCATTTTATCATTTTTATTTGATATTTTTTTATTTTTCCAATTCTATCGAGAAAATAATTCCAACCAACTACGCAAATAATTTTGCGACTGATGAAATTCTGTGAGTAAAAACATATTGAAACAATTTCCTTTACTTTGTGGTCCTAGATAAACATTTATCCATAAGCCCTCTGAAGAACTTACAAACTACTGAATAATTAACCAAGAATTATTGAATATTTATTCATTAAATAATATAATTGAGATTAGGATATTTTTCAAATTAATCAAATCGATTAAAAAAATTTTTTTTTCTCGTCCAAAAATAAGTTAGTGCAATTTTGGATATATATATGTATGTTTACATTTATAACTACAGTAATTTTATTGACAGAGTACCACTGATTGGCTTCTAAAAATATTATGACCATGGATGTAAATGGCACGAAGGCACATGTGACAGGTGGCCAGGGTGTTCACCAACTGCATTTGACATTGACAAATTCTCAATCTGAATCTGGGAATACATTAATCGATCACAATGTCCAAGATTTGATGCAGCGTTCCATTGTCGATCACAAACAAAATTCGGACTCACCCGTTAAGGATTCCAATGTTGATGGTAAAGAGAAATATATTCAAATTTACATGTAGGTGTATGAAGATAGATACACGTATTAATAATTATTTCATCAAGGGGAAATGAAATACTGGAAAAATGAATTTCAAATCGTGAGGCTTTTTCCAATTTCATTATTTATTTGTTACTGACAAAAATATGGATATGAATTCATTGGATTTTCGATAACGTGTGCTCATTCAATTCCCCAGAGATGAAAATGCTCGAAAATATCGATTGAATTTTTTTATCAAATTTATTTAACACAGAATAGCGAATAAATTAAATATGATATGTAACAACTGTTCAATGCTCACCAAAGAACTACGTTGACTGCGAATTCAATTTCGACTTGGACTCAGCGGAAACTTCCGAGGTTTCTTGGTGATCTGTATTACCTTTATTGAATTAATATAATTCTTACACTCAACGACATTAGAGTCAAAGTTACGGTTGACAGATTTTGTTAGGCAATTTATCCGGTATCTCTTGATCGAAAGTCATTCATACATTGATGCCAGCTCACATGAGAAATAGACGTAAAGTAGTGAAAATGAAAGGTATCGATAAAAAATGTGGTCACCAATTCTCATTTACGCAATTATTATTTTTTTTGTTACCAATCTGCAGAAAGTTTCGTTTCTGGAACTGAAAGTGATGCCGAAGACAACAGTGAGAGTTCTTTGCTCGGGAGATCGACGGAACGCATCCCACAGTATGATCCAACAATTGATGATCGTTTACCATCAACTGTTACTCTATTAACAACACCTGAAGGCGCAAAGGTTTATCTCATCGGTACTGCACACTTCAGCGAAGGCAGCCGGGAAGATGTGTCAATGGTAAAATATATATCTAGTCATTCAATAAACCGTTAAACAATTATTCCTGGTTCGACATAATCTCAGAATTGATTTTCTATGTAGATCATTCAAGCAGTTCAACCACACATTGTGATGGTGGAATTGTGCGAGGCTCGAGTCCATATTTTACAGCTGGATGAAGAAACTGTGCTCAAAGAAGCCGAAAATCTGAATTTCCGTGAGTAATGTTTCTGTTTTCACATAAAAAAATATTCAATATATTATTTTTTCTTCATTTTAAAATGAATATCCACGATAAAAATTTTAGAAACTTTGTGTGCTACGATGAAACAAAATGGCGTTTGCAATGGTATAATTTACGTTCTACTGCTCAATATATCAGCGGTTTTGACGAAACAATTGGGAATGGCACCGGGTAGTGAATTTCGTCGCGCGTTCAGTGAGGTAAATATTTCATATCTGTCTAACAATATAGTAAAGCTGGAAGGGAAATTCATTTCTTCATGATGTTGCAGGCCAAGAAAATACCCAATTGCATTGTCCAGCTCGGAGATAGGCCCATAAATATCACAATACAACGTGCTTTGAGTTCACTCTCATGGTGGCAAAGTATACGTTTATTTTGGAGCCTGATGTATTCACAACAATCAATAACTAAAGAAGAAGTTGAGAGCTGCAAGAGACGTGATTCTCTTGATGCAATGATGACCGATTTAGCTGAACACTTTCCAGCGCTGGATGAAGCTTTCGTACGTGAACGTGATTTATATCTTGCGCATTCACTCCAATTAGCCTCCCGGCCATTTCCAGCAATGCACGGTGTGCCGCCTCGAGTTGTAGGTGTTGTTGGCATTGGTCATATGCAAGGTATTGCTAATAACTTCGGAAAAGTTCGTGCCGCGCAAATTCCACCAATAATAAGGTAAAGTATTAGAAATTTAATCCAATTTTTCCACATTTTCATGTGCTGAAAATAAATAATCTTTCCATTAATTTATTTACAGAATACCTCCGCCATCACTATCGAGCAAAATATTGCGAGTAACGATTAAAGCATCATTGGTGGGTGCAATAGTATATGTAGGTTATAAATTTATACCACTGCCATCAGGAGCAACTTTACAATCAATCAAGTCATCGATCGAGGGACTTTTAAAGGTCAGTGTTAATCGATAGGATTGAATTTGGAATACGTTTAGTTGACATCATTATTAATATCTGGGTACCGGTACATTTGGAAAACTTAACGCACTTTTTTTTTCTCAATCAACGAGAACTATTTCTTTCTTTATTTGTATGTTTTTTTTTAATTAATTTGTGCTGCTCATCGCCCAAGTATTTTATGGGAGTCTTTGGTATCACGCTGTGATCTGGATCACAAAAATAAGTATATATTTAAAAAAAGAATCAGGATTGAATCACGATGGATATTATCAGAGGAAAAGAGGACGAATATGAGCATCCAATGCTCGATGTTATGTATGTAGCTAATAACATTCCGGGTGTAGGCGTCAGTATTGATGAATTTGAGTCGGTATTTTCAGTGGGTTGTGAATGCGTTTCAGATTGTTGTACACAAAACTGTTCATGTGTACGTGGAAGTGTCAATTATATTAATAACTGTTTCAACGAAGAAAAATTGTCCAATCTAATATTAGAATGCAATCCACAATGTTCGTGTGCGATTAACTGTCAAAATAGATTAGTGCAGTGTGGACCACTCGATTGTTTGAAAATAGTTGAGATGGGAAAAAAAGGATTTGGTCTTTTAACTGAAAAATTTATTGGTAAAAACCAATTTATTTGTGAATATGCTGGTGAGGTGATAGGTATTGATGAAGCAAGAAGTCGTATCGAGGAGAATAAAAGATTGAATAAAATGAATTATATTTTGGTCGTATCGGAATATATAGGTGAAAGAAAAATAACAACATGCATAGATCCTCAATATTTTGGTAATATAGGACGTTATTGTAACCACAGTTGTCAGCCAAATTCAAATTTAGTGCCAGTACGAATTGAAAGTTTGATTCCACGTCTCTGTTTATTTGCATGTCGTGATATAAACATTGGCGAAGAAATTACGTTTAATTATGGTGGTGGTGATGTTAACAAAACAATAGATTGTATCAGTGAGACACCGTGTCATTGTGATTCTGAAAACTGTGTTGGTTTTTTACCTCACCATCCTATTTGAACGATTAGATTTTTTTTTTATTTATTTTTATTGATTTTGTGGGACACTGAAAGATTTCGAAGCAATGTTTCATTCCAATTCCCGTTGCACAACACAATTGTTTCAATGCAAGAACAAAACATTTAGTACAAACATTCACCGAATCACTTCATTTTATAATGAACAAAAAATGAATTGAACGACAGAACAAGAATAATATGTGAAAGTTAACAATTAACACAACGAGATAAACAAATGCAATACAATCATAAAATGGTTGAATTTACTCCCATTAGTGTTCCAAGCGTTGATAGGATCTGTATATAGCTAATAAATGAATTGGGCGAGATCTATGAATATATATATATATATACATGTATATCAAGGAAAATATCTATTATTAAATATATACGATATATACACACATGACTTGATGGTATTGATGAATTATTTTTGTGAATGACAAGACGAATGAGGGAAAACAAATGGTTTAAAAAATCCGTGGTCAATAAAAACATAGGCAAACGATTTTTCGATTCATCTCGATGTTTATTAAATGTTTAATTTTGAAATACTATACACAAATATGCCGATAAATACCTGCTAAGGCAAGTTTGAAAAGTCGGTGGACTGTACACTATAATAGATAGAGATATCAATTGTTATTACATGTCACATAATTTTAAGCTTATAGATTTAACGCGCTGTTCAAGAGAATAAATTACTAAAAACATAGATTTTTATGCAAAAAATGACCACTTCACAATCCAATTTCCACAGAAAACGAAATCCAGATCTAACTTTTCCTTCAATTATTATCTATTAGAAACATGGTGATTAATATTGTAATAGTTATGTTTTATTCCTTATTAACATTTAAAATACATTGATGAGTGCAAGATTGAACGAAAAATGGGTACTACAACTTGTGATACATCTAAGTGTCAATATATTCATTGAAGTTAGTTATGATCCAGCAACTGAATGTTGTTCATCAGTATCTGCACTAAATCTCCATCGCCAATACGCAACTTTCATACGATCCCAAATATTGTCCCAAGAATCCATAGCTGGTCTTACATCGAGCAATGCAAATTTAAATTTTTCATCAAGAGAACCACCATCATAATAATCAATAACATATCGTACATCTTTGCCACATCTATCGACGATCCAATCGTGACGATCAAATGGCAATTCGTATCTGAAATTTTTTCTTATTAATATTTTTGCTCGCAATCATGACTGCAAAAAAAATATTCACTTACCCCATCCAGTTACGAATTTTTGCGCGTGGCGAAAAATCTTTGGCTTTTCCACCAAAACTTTTAAGTTTGGGCATTCCACATTCATTCGCGTGTAACGCTTCCCATTTTAATACTTCGTTCCACGCCTGTTCATTATTTGCATTGTGAATTTTGATAATGTCTTCCATATCTTTTGGTTTGATATCTTCATTTCTCCAACGCCATCCTTTTCGCAACATCGCATTCCAAAACATTTGTTGAGATGGATACACCCAAAATTCACCTTCGCCTGTACTTTTGGGAATGCTTGACATTTGTCTATCAGTCGGCAGTGGAAATGGCTGATCTGGCGCTGGATTTTGATTAGCTGGTGGCATCTGCGAAATTATTCAACAATAAATCCGTAACTCCTTTTCATAATAATTGAGTTGCATAGGAAAATCGAGACAAATTGATATCTACCATATTCAAAGGATTAATTTCGCTCGGATCCATGTGATCGATCGGACATTCATTTGTAATTTTTTGTGGTTTTTTATCGCCGGATTGATGCATTGGACATTCTGGCGGTGGTGTGCCATCAAATGTTTTATGAACATGTGGATAATGAGGTTTTACTACTTCATTATTAGTCATAGGAGCAATTGAATCCGTAGCAAGAACCGTGGCAGATGTCAGCGTGTTCCCCATTTTCACAATATTTCAATTTTATCTGAGGAAACCAAAATTCATTAATATTCTCCCTTTTTTCAGGTCATCATTTACATGTGTGCGAATAGGATAATAGAAAATTGAGGTTAAATCGCAAATAGCAAAAATACGAAATTCTATGAATTCTATTATTAAATATAGTCTTGCTCTTTCATCAAATAATGTTTTTTTAATTATTACGAAAAATATTTTTAAACAAAGATAATATTTTAATAATATCTTTAACAATTCAAAAATTTTGATCAATCCCGCTCACCTGAACTCAATTTGATGATGTAATTTATTTCATTAATATTGAAACACTTGAAGTATCACAGATTGAATATTACTCTGTCATTTAATAAATACTGAACGAAAGATTTCATCTAATCATTGATTACTCGAACTGAATAAAGTGATGAAGTAAATTAATAAAACTATGCTTATTTTAAACGTGTTGAGAACTGAAACAACTGAATCCCGAGCTCTCAATGCGTGTGCACACAATTTCATCGTTGATCACCTGCACAGGAAGCCATATGTGTCGGTAATGTAGAAATCATTTTAACTTGATTACCGATTGGCGCTAGTTTCGCGATTAGAAAGAGAGAAAGAAAATCAGTTTCCGACACTCTCTCACCGGCTTGGATCCACTTGACAATGGTGGATTAGAGAGGCTGTTCACGTTAACCTGTATCATTTTATTTCAGTGATGAGAATTCGTCTTTGTCCGAGGGCAAATGAAATCCCAACTGGGGAAGCAAATTATTTGGCAATTAACCATTGGTGACAGTAAAATTTGATGGCTGTGAGCTGAATTGACCGATTTTAGCAACCATCCAGTGGATTCTGGCGGGAAAACGGTGAGTAATAAAATAATTCTGAATTAAGTAATTGAGAAAATATTATGGGATAAAAAAAAACAATGTGGCTTCACGAAATCGAAGTACAGTAGAAATTTCATGTGTATTTTCATCATTTTATATTTATCCCCCAATGAAATGTGAATATTCGCGCTGAAATTTAACCCTCTGATGTGCTGCCCCCAATTGTTGAAATTCAGCATCTTCTTCTGCGTGCCTACAGACGCGGAAATACTGCGAAAATTTCAAATTATATTACAATTACGTCACACAATACGTACCACTTACTCATCCACTTCTCATTTTATTATGTGTCAATCATTTTTTACATTTATTTATTTTCTTAAATAGATTTGGGGTTGTATACATCTTCAGCTGTCTCTGCTGTTATTCAAAAATGAATAATGAAAAATACACCTGCCACTTATTGAATTATACATTCAAGCAAATGGTAAATGTTCGTGAGCGGCTATTGGAATAACGAATAAAATATTTTTGCACAATTCTCACGCAGCATGATACCCTCGGGCACATCATGACGTGTAATTTGTTATTGGTATACATTGTATGTGGCAGTGCAGTATGTATCCAGCAATGGACTCGTGGGTTTTTCAAAGCGTGCGATCATTTTACTGTAATTGATTTGCTTGAGAGATTTCCATAAACGTGAAGCGTTTACTCTTTTTTCAATGGTTTCAAATCATTTTCCACTTTATGGCCGATTTATAACATGTACCAGAAGTTTATGTCTTGAGGGTATTATGATTCAATAATATTCATACTCAGCTGTCACTCGTTTATTTTTCCTCTCGTTGACAATATACCGGTATATTAATTGTTATGAGTAAATTAATTATAGAAATTGTTTTTAACATCACCAGGTGAAATAATGCAATCGATTCAGTGCAAGTATTTTATTGTCGAAATAAATTCAAGTCACTGCTAGTAGATGGCAGAGGTGAAATATTCTTTAGGGGACATTTCACCACCCCAAACATTTTTTATGCTACTACAGAATGAAGAAGCCAAGTTCCCCCTCTCTCCTTTCGTTCATATAATTTTTTTCTTCTGTCCTGATATTTTAGAGACGACAATTATTAAAATGGGTGAATTTCGAAATTTTTTCGAGAGTAGTTTTTACGATCTCATAACTCAAAATGAATTGCTTATTATTATATTGCTGTTGAGCCAGAAGGTCGGTGATCTTCAGAGTTACATGTATGCGAGACTATATAACTGGTCAGCATATAGTGAACATTTAGGTCGATCGTCCCATGAATCAGGCATGAGGGTGTTGAAAAAAAAAAAAAAAAAGAGAGAAAAAACACCAGGAAAAAAGATAAAAAAATAATAATAAAATAAAAATATTTTCGTCGAAGATTATGGTCGCTAATGATACGTAATCATCGACTTTACCATTTTCGATATACACATACCACACCCAGCTCCAATGAAGGAGACACATATACATACGCACACATATAGATAATTCAGCATTATCTGTGGTACAACATCACAATCGCCAAATTATTCTCACTTTTTTCGTCTCCCTATTTCATCGTTCAATGTTTAATTCATAATCTTGAATCGCTTTCGTGTTTAAAAATATTTAAAAGGTTATTCGCATGATTCGGCTGCAAAAAGAAAAAAATAAAAACAAATAATTTTGCCGTTTTATTTTTCAATGAATGACAATTGAATGGAAGCATTTGAAATCAATAATGTGAATAAATTCAAGGCGATTGTTCAAATTAACATCTATTCACACGTTGCATAACTCTGAGATAAATTAATTCACATTGAGGGGGAGTTCGATATAAATATATGGTTCACCATCAAATGTTAATTTATTTGTCAATTAAAAAAAAAAATATAGGTCGAATCAAATGGATACTGTTATGATAATTTTCCTAGTGTTAGAGTTAGCATATAATTTGTTATATACAAAGTTTGTCAGGAATACGAGGATGACATAAAACCCGGAAGACTATATACAAACCCTTCTCAAACTCTCCAGTCAACTGGGTCGGTCTTCACACATGGCTATTCGATTGATGTACATTGAAAAAAACGAAAAGGGAATATATATTATATAACACATAGACATATACAGGGAATGGAAAAAATTGGACTGACCTTCGGTGTCTTCCAGGCAACTGAACTGAATTGTTGTGTAACGAACAAATAAGATAGACAGAGATGAATACTAGAGAAAAAGATAGAATGTATAATACAGTCGACCAATTTTCATACAGTGTGCACATTTTTGATTTGAATTTGAAAAGGGACTAGAACGGTGCAGATCAAATGGTCAAAAAAGTATAGAATCAGTAAGAAAAAAAATTGTTTCCATCACATTGTTTGATGATTGACAAAAAAAAAAAAAAATAATATTAATACATACAACCAAAAGTTCATATTAAATTTAAATCTTCAGATAATCGTGATTGGGAAATAAATATTCACACCTATTCATATCTACAGCTCGAAATTTAATTGTGCTACCAAATTAAAGTCATATATTTTTAATTCAAATGATATTTTTTTTTCCTAGATTGTATTATTACTATTTTCTTTTTATTATATCTTGGGAACTCACGAGTGTCCAATACACAAAGATGGGGGATATAATACCAACGAATTTTACAACATACATACATATAAATAAAAAGGTATACACTTATAAATACTCGTGGACAGACAACAGTATATACAGAGGATTCAGGACAAGAGCAAGTGAGATATATGAGTTGCGTACTACCGTTTGCACGTACTAAAAGTTCCCTGGTCTGGCAACATGTATCTAATTTCTCATTGTCCGATTTCATAGGTCGTTGTGCGTATATCCCTCTTTTCGCGTACATTACTTTTCTTTTCCCTTTACATATACATACATATAAATTTTTTTTTTTTTTTCCCTCGGTTACATCACAAGAAAGACAAGAGAAAAGAAGAAGAAAAAAATAAAGAGCATGAAAGGGTCTTCACGAGTGACCCTTATACGACGTGTCTATACACAAGGTGCGAGGCAAACTTACTAAGGGACTGCTTGTGCGCGTCCCATCTAGGATTTATAAGAGAAAATACACGTAATAAAGTGTATATATATATGACGTGTAGCAAAGCAACCCCTTTTTATTTCGGACATAGTCCAAGTAAGAGAGTATACTTGGTGTTTCTCTCTTGATCTACAACAGTATATACCATTTAAATATTACGGCTCGATTTAAATATTACCTTGTAAAGGGGTTGGTTTGATGCATTTATAATTGTATTCAGGGGGCGGGGTAGGTCATCGGTCGGACATCACTGACCTCGAGAATGACCCGGTCATCTTCATCGTATATATTTGCGGATGGTCACTAGGACATTGGGTGTAGGTATAAGCGTGAGCCGTCGATCTGACCATTGGGGTTGAATCAGGTCGTTCTTGTTGGGCACGGGCCGTACCGGTTTTCCATCTTCCGGGACAACTTTCCGGTATTCGTGGCCCTGGGCAGTACCCGCCAATTGCCGCATTGAGTGATGTCATTTTTTTTTTCTTCTTTCATTCCAATTGAGTTAACTTTATACGTATATACTCGTTGATAATTATTCTATTTTTTCTGACTGTGTAATTATTAACATAGAGATTATTAAATTATTCGTATTGCACGAGAAGATTTTCTGCAATTTTGGCATTAAATTATTAAATATATTGTGTTGAGGAGAATACTATCTGGAATAGATGTGATAATTGAATTTTTTATCACAGTTACTTTACTTTCTACAGTTAATTCACCTTCAAAGTAATTATTCAAAATATAGTTCTACATGTTGAAGACATTTATTCCCAATGTGTCCTTTCTTATATTTATTACAGAGTGTGAATAGAATTTTTTAGTCCACTTAACGATAAAGAAAATTGTCCGAGCGTTTAAATTTTTCGAGACGTTGCAATATAACGGTTCGCATCAACAAAATTGAAATGCAACCCCTTTGGGTCCTCTTGATACACACATATATATATATATATATGTATAAATAAATATATTTATATGCATAGTATGTATCCCTTTTCTTCACATACTGTTTGAAGTAGGTATATGCCAGCACGATGCCGGACATTTCTAATTGTTCAGGAGGCCACGACGTGGTCGGATCGTATATTTCATACATCAGCTATGAATTCACAACGTCCATATACACACACGCATATATATATATATACATCAACCTGGCGTTTCTCTTTTCCTTATTGTTATTTTTTCTTTTTTGCTTCCTATATTCCCTGCAACTCGTGCATTGCATGGACATGGCTTTGGGTTAGCTCTCACTCCACAGGCCAGTATACGCATTGTTCTTCCTAATTTATGCCAAAGTGCAAGAGATTCAACGAGAAAGAGTAAGAGAGTGAGAGCGCGGGTTATGGTTTTGGTTAATTTATTCCCGTACGGCATCGCTTGCTCGCGTACATCACGCTTGAATAATGGTGTCCACCGCACTAAATTCTACAGGCTAATTGAATTATTGCCGAATCTACGAACTCGCCGAGGGGACTAATAATATCGGGCGTGGTATATTATATAGAAGCGCACATACATTTATATATGTATGGTATATATATATATAAGTTCTCCACACACTCGGGAACCAAAGCAGATCGCGGGAATATTACTTTCTAGTTTGGCCGCCGGCAATCTCTTTGTCGTTTTACCGCGCACCAACGCTGTAGATATGTATGTATTTATACATGTGTGTATATATGTGTATGGGGATGGCCTTCGCTCGACTTCAACTCGTATTCGCGAGAGGACGTTTTTCTAGGAAGCGCCTGCGTTGCGTAAAGGATCGATCGAAATTGTTTCGAGTTGAAAAGCAGACGATCTCATCGACGAATCTCTCTCTTGTTTGGCGAATTCTTGTATATATACTCCGATTACTACATATATATATATATATATATACCTGTATGTGGCAAAACCACACACGTCTACTCACGTAACTGTTCCTTCGGACAACTGCCCGATGTACATACCTATTATATTTGATATAGAATGAAGAAAATAAAAATAATAGGTTCGTGTTGAATTTTTTCGTTTTTTATTTGTAATTTCTTTCTTTTTTTTTTTTTTTCAGCTTTGTTTTATGTTCTCTATTTTCTTTTGTCAATTCGGAGAAAATATACAACAATCCCGTTATTCTTTGATAGATTTATAATTTCTCTTTATTATTTTGTTTTTATTTCATCGATGTTTTATCCATTGTTTTTCTTTATTTGTTATTTATAGAATCAGGTCGATTGATATATGGTTTAGATATTTGCTGTTGAAAATAGTTTGGTGAAATTTTCAATTCGTTCAGTGGGATTATTCGATTTTATTTTGGTTCATTGCAGAGAACAATAGTGAATTAATGAAAATTTGAATATTTTATGGTGATTTTCATTCAACTCTGTAACACGAGGATTAAACCAAGAGGTCGAGTTTGGCTAAAAATAAGTTACTATTAATACGTAAATGTTAGTTGAATGAGAGAATGCGATAAGAAGATAATGAATAATTATCACTTGTATGCAAAATTAATTACCATGTATTAAAATTTTCCCATTCTCATAAAAAAATGCTGAGATTAATTTTCGCTATCATTCAATGACAGTTATAATCTTAGCAATATTTATTAATAAAATACATGGGGAATTCCGCCATAGATTGAATAAATATTGTCATGTACGAATTTACAATTTATTTGTGATGATATTCAATGGAAACTACCACTACTTTTACACAAAATTTACTAAGTGTGTGTGTGTGTTAACACTATACGTCATCCAACGGCATGATTTTGTGCTTGTAATCGGGGTCATTTTGGACAAAAACTTGGACTCACCCTCGAGCAAAGTTCTTTTTGAACTGTGAAACCACCTGAATTAATATTCAAATCTCTATATGAACTGTTGGAAAGTGCGCCTATGACGAGGAGCCCTTGTACACATTTAATCCACAGAAGTCCAATCTTCTAACGGACATCATCCTCATGTGATGGCTGGTGTGGATATATACCTATACATAAGAATATATATGATATACCTAGGCATAAAAATGAAGAGAGAGTGTCAGTGGCTGAAGAAAAAGGTTCGGACTTTACACGTTACCATTGTCAGGATATTATGTCGCGATGAGATTGGCGCGCATATGGACAATGTTCTTGGATGCGTTTTAGACTTGTGAGTTCTGCCATTCGCTGAGGACTTGTCCCCACTTTATTCAAGTACCACCCCAATGGTCAGGAGCCACTCTCTGCGCGGACTCTGATGTGTATGCAGCGGCTCGCGCGTTTATCGTGCGTGAAACGTATTTTTTTTTTTATCTTTTTTTTTCTTTATTTCACCACCTTCCTTTCTATATACCTTTGGGTTATAGATATATAGTCCGGCTGCGACGCGAGAGGTTTTGGCCTGCAACCGACACACTGACCTGATTATTTTATTTATCTGCGCGTCTCGCAGGTAAAGGATTTTGCACAGTGTCGGTTGAGAAAGGACTAAAGGATTTTTATTTTACTTACGTTTTTTTTTTTTTTTTTTCTTTTTGACGTATGATTTCTTCCTTGTTCTGTTATTGTATATCAGGTATATATAGAGACGTTAAATGACCAACGGTTTTTCTTCTCTCATCAAGGATTATTTCAATTCGGTGTGTAAAATTTTAAGTTGATAAGAAAAATAAGATATCGAAAATTTTATCATAGAATGATGAGCGATAATTGATCATTTATCGCGGATATTGTTTTTCTCCATTGAAAAAATGAACACACTGATGAAAATTCACATCTCTTCCTTTATCAATTTAAAATGGAATAAATTATCATGAAAAATAGCCCTCACTGAAAATACCAATGCAACTTTCGAAATAAATTCTTTATACAGATTTGTAACTTTAAAAAAATACTGTGTGTGTGTGTCTGTTGAGCTAGGACGATGAGTAATTATTTGTTGATAAATAATGAGGGTCTTTTTTGTAAGACAAAAAATAATACTTGAAATATAAAGCATTGGTATGATATTGCCCGTTGCAAATGCACCAGAATTCCAAATTTCCACGCTCCTTGTCGCGGGCCATGCCATTCGATCCCAGAACAATATATTACTTCTCTGCCTTGGCAGCAGCAGCAGCAGCAGCAGCATATTTCGTATAAAGATCCGTATATTAAGCGGGAGTTGGATAGATAAAAAAAAAGTTTCAGAGGGGTGCAGGAAGACTATGGTGAAAAAGTAGACTCAATATATCTACGATTGTAAAGGAACGAGGGGGGGAAAAAAAAAAACACATAAATGTACACAAACGAATGAGCGAAAGAAAATATAAAGTAAATACCATTCCACGCTCTATTTCTGGTAAAATTGCGGACAAATGACCGCGTCTCAATACACCCCATAGATATGTATAGACATCAACGTTGCGTGCTCTCTTTTATAGTCCAAAAAAAAAAATGATATTGGATAAAAAATTGGTAAAAAAAAAAAAACAAATATATCGTCGTGGAGAAAAAAAAATTGCATCCCCTTTTCAAATGTCACAAGAAGTCAGGTTACAATTCCATGCTTAATATACCCAAGGGCATCTCAATGAGAGAGATGCTGAATTGTCAAAAAAAGTAGGAAAAAAATTGAAATAGTGAGAGTAGTGAGAATCATGAATGAAATACGATCGGCTTTTAGTAAAATGAGACCAAAATACTGGGTAATATATATATATATATATACACGAGAATATTTTTCAATTTTAAAAGAAAATAAAAGCGATGAAATGACCATTCGAATATTTCTGCATTGATGTGCATTGGGAACTAATATTCTATGAATATACATACATAGTCTTACCTGAAAAACGATCGGTTCTGACATTTTATACCACAATCACAGTGTGTCCTTAAAAATTACATCTCAATTTTTTTTTTCAATTTTTTTCCCTCCACTCAAAAGAATCAATCATTTTTTCATCTATTTTGTACACAGTGCAACTGCCAAAAGATTTTTTCACTTCCATTCAGTATATTTTTTGTCTTTCTTTAAATAAATAGGGGATAGTTCTACATACCCATATTCAAGACAAAATGTCATGAATTTTACTAAATAGATATTCAGTGATTTGAATGTAAGCATATGGTTAGCATGAACCAAAGAGAGAATACATTCCCGTTATCTCTTGCGTCAGATAATCAAAGATCCATATATTCCTTTTTTTTTTTTTTTTTGTTCCCACATCGTTTGTTTCTCTCGTTTGGGTATCGTGTATCAACTTCCCCCCCGAATAAACTTGAAAGTATATAGTTGATGAGATGCTGGGTACGATGCTAAAACTCACCCAATGTGAAGAAAACGTTTTGAAAGCCGAGACGCGCGTGTTCTTCTGTAGAATTTAACTACCAATACTCGTGAATATATTTAGTATATATATATACTAAACAAAACTTGGATATAATATATATAGGAAAAGGAGCATCATCATTCGATATGTCTCTGTGTTTGTCTTTCGTTCAATTCATAATACATATGACTGTAGAAACAAAAACTGATGAAATGGCCTTCTCTCTTATAACCGCACTGTATAAGGGGCAAATAATTGCAGGGTGCACCAAGCGGTGCGTCCAAGAGATCACTGGAAAACTACCCTTACATGTTATTGTGCAGGGATTCTTCCCTCTTTGTGTATATCGAAGTCGAGAGCACAGATCGTATTTCTTACCAGCTCAAATTTCTCGTTTGTCTCTCATGTGCTTTTGTATACCAGTGAAATTACTCTCTAATATAATGACATAATTTGTTTAGTTTCATTAAATAATTTTGTTCTGGTGAATTAATTAATTTTCCAGCATTGATATGTTAAAAACGTGTAGACTGTGACATGTTTATGATGAGAATATTGTGAGAATTCACGAATTAAGATCACTTTTTTTCTATTCTGGTTGAAGAGGTTCTTTCATTTTTTTTAAATATACAGTTGTCCAACCGTTTTAGTAATATATTAAATTATATTTTTTCTTTCAAATAAATATTAGTTTAGGAAATATTATATCAAAAACTGGAATTCATTTTCAATCATTTGTCTGGCTAAAGAACTACTTTAAGAAATATATTTTTCGGACAAATAACTTCACAAAAATCCTCTATTTATTTTCTTTCTCTGCCCTCAACGTGAACTCGCCTTTAATTCTTCCAGAGTATATAGTCTAAATTTTTTTCCATCCCAAATACTTTCATTTCTCAGAAATATACTTGTCGCTCCACCTCCAACAGAATTAGGTATATACGAAGTCGGTATTATTACGTATATATTTATGTACATAGTGGAACGAATTTGTTCACGACTATGGTCACTGAATGGTGAAAGTTGATTTTTCCTGCATCCACAAATTCGGAAAATATTTCATTGAACATAGGGAGTTTGGGTTTCGGTTGAGGATTAATTGTTGCATTGGAAAAAAAAAAACGAAAAATAAAATACAAGAAGAAAATTATATTTAATCAGATGATTGAAGTGTCTTTAAATTTTATGTTCAGTTTAGGAAAAAACAGGAGTGAAAACGTCTGAAGTAAAATCTACATGATATCCCTCAAATAAGTTCAATGACTCTGATTAAATAGTTATGAATCAGATATAATACAGCGATAACAATATCGACAGCAGTTCTTTAACTAGAGTTTCACAACTAAGCTTACTACATCCATCCCCTAAGGGCTGATACAAACGGTAAAATAATTTTATCTCTGTCCATAATAACAATTGACTCTATAGCTTTGTGACATGAAAATTAATTAGTGAAATATTTCACAATACGATCATAATATAAGTATACTCGAGATCATCAAATCACCATCACAAACGTTTTTTTTTTTTCTTTTTTTTTCCCTACCCTCTCTTAGGAGTCAACTGATGAATAATAATTTCCCTGTCCCTGTGGCAACTAATTAATTCCATCATCCCTGAATTATCTACATATAAATACACATTAACATATAAACAAACAAAAAAACTATCGTACAGAAAATCATCAACTCTCTACATAAATACATTTAACCCATTTAAATGACTATATTTATTTATGTGCGCACACGTGTCGTTATAGAAATTAATTTCAATGATTGAAATAATTTTATTCCATCCCATCAGATAGTCAAATGAAATCAATTCAACCGATAGACAGCCGACGCCTCTAAATTAATTCGTTCATCTTCTTTTTTTATTTTTATTTTTTTCTCATTATTCCCGCACGCGCAAGGACAAGAAAATTTATTTCGTATATGGACCCCAAAGTCAATGCGTGCAAGTCATTGACAACACATATACATATATAGCAAGCAATGGGCGCCACAAATGCTTGAATATCGTCGAGATACATCGCGTTACAAAGCTATATACGCCAGGGCGAAATTCCATTTACGAGCTAAATTGATGGCCGAGTGTCGCCTTCAATACGTTTTTTTTTTTTTTTTTACCTTTCTCTCGGGCAGATATCATTACAACGAAGGGGCAGATGCAGAGGTATCTACCCCTCTTGGAAAGCGCTTGGTGTGCTACTAGCTCTGCTCGCATCATCGTCGTCTCGAGTTCTCTCTAGCAACCCCTCTTTTTAGCTTATCCTATCTTTCTCTCTCTACTACTCTTCTCACTCTCATCAGGCTTCATCCAATCCTCCCCCTGTACAATCTTCCCTTTATAGGAGAGACATACGAAGCCATTCGAATCCTGGGAACCGTTTTTTTTTTTTCTTCTCTCTTTACTCTCACTTTCTCTCATCTCTTTTATCTCACTGCTCTGTCTTTCGAGGTGTAATTATTTTCACAGCTTGGTCCTCGTACCTCGAGACAGACAATTGTCTGTCACAGTATACATATATACCACAGCTGTTGTGGAAAACGTGATGAAAATCCCGCTGTGCTACTTTTATATATATATATATAAAAGTCGCACAGAACTTTCATTTATTTTTAATTTCAACATGCACTGTATCATGATTTATTTTCATACTTGATACGACATGCGCATGTAACAAGCGACATTTATTCATGGATGTGCTATAGCGGCTATTCTCTAATAATTGTTTACCCGAGCTAAAGTTGTTCAAATACAATGGAAACTTAATTAAAATAACGATGCCATGAATTTTCGCTTGATTTAAAATCCGACATTTCTAAAGAGTTCATGCATATGTATATATTGTAATTAATATTTATTATTGATTAAATAACCATTTAATCAATTCCATTATGAGTAGTTGATGAAATAGTTTAAAGAATAGACTAAATATATCAGTTAATTTGTTATTTTTAGTCAATATTTCTGAGAAATGGCAATTTATTTTCGTTGTGACCCAAAACATCATGACATATATATGTGTTCATGTGTATGTGTAAATAATTGAGATAATTTTATGCATAACATCTACTTTCTTATACTGAAATGAAAAAAAAAAAACATAAACATATTCATTATATAATATGTTATTGACGTAAGTGCTGGTTTATCATTTCTTTTGTGAGGAATAAAAAGGAAAAATAAAAAAGAAGTAAAAAAAAACAATTATCATCATTCAAGTGAAAGTGTTAAAATGTTTTAACGATTTTTTACTGGACGTTAAACATAAATTTCAGGGTAGCCATTGAGTTGTGAGGTAACACGCGCGCAAAACAGCATCGTTTGTGCTACATTATATATCTATATATTGTGCACGTGCAACAAGTGCACTGTCTCACTTTTTTTTCTTTTTTTTTTTTTTCACTCATTTTATTTCCTCTCTTTCTTTCCTCCATTCAACGAGGCATCGACTCGAGATACCACCACCAATACTGCGGTGGCGCGCACGTGGGTGTTGGCAATACATATATACACATACACACACATTTATATTTGCAGGAAGGGAACGAAAGACTTTACACTCTCGCTTTCATTCTCTCTCGTCGTTGGTGCACTGAACGCCGTAACGCGCGCACGCCAACAAAGTATGTTAATGTCGCTCATAAACCTCCGCAACAGGTTCATTTCTCCAAAGCTTTTTGGCGTTGGTGTGTGCGACACACCAATGCTGGCGCACAAAATCCCCGAAGAAAACGCATATCTCTTTCGAGTGTGTGTAGCGACACGGCTATTTGTCAGAAGTAACGCGCCACGAAGTGAGTGGATGGGCTTTTTGGTGAATCCATGTGTGGTCTGGAATATACAACAATGTTTTTGGTATAGAAGCGGACGAGGTAGCGAGCCAGAGAGCATGAGAGGATCACTCTCATCCCCGCCGCACACTTCTCCATATACACCACCCTTGTGTGAGCCGGCAACGTTTTGTCAAATGGTATTTGCGGCGAGGATTAATTCGAGCTTTTCCTTTTTTATTATTATTTATTTTTTTTTTTTGGGTTACACACAAAAGTCTTTGCAAGAAATTACACGGCTAACATATCGCGTGAATATAAAACCAACAGGTTATATGCGCCAGTTTACAAGCATTTGGCATCAGTAATGATAAGAGGGGGTATGAAATTTTTTCTTCTTACTACAGTATAAACATACTGGATTTGTTTTGCGGATGTTGAAAAAATTTCATTTCTTTTTTTTTTCTTTAGCTCCCTTTTTTCTTTTTTTTTTTTTTTGTTAATCTTTTGAGTGTGTTTTTCCATGTCAGCAATAATGATGGACAGAGGCTGGGGCACTGTGTTTTCACAGGCCATTGAAGAACAGACCCTGATGAGACCACTTGTTATTGTACCTGTCACAGTCGATAGGCATTTTCCAATATCCGACATAATTTTTCGTTCTTGTATTACCATGCCACACACATTTTTTTTTCTCCCCAATACATCCGCATTCGCAACGCATTTTAGTTTTCATGTTTGCCCTCTTGTGTGTTTCTCGTTTAATTAGCCTCTCAAAAATATTTTTCATGTATACTTTTGCTCGCTTTATTTCTTTATCCAACAAACAAACATTGAATTTGAAACATGACTTGCAAGAAAAAAAAGAATGAACCATTGTTCGTGAGATAAATCAGCGAAGGTGGATAAATAAATAAAATGTAGCAATAATATTTATTCAAAAATCGACAAAAAATTTAATATTCATTGCTAACCCTGTGATAAATATTTTTGTTTTATTCACAGATAAATTATTGGACTTGGAAAAAAAAAAAATATTCTCGTAATCAAATCAACACTATATGTTTCACTATTTAAAAATGGAAAAAAAAAAAAGTGTTTCGGGGATGTAGAAATTAAGGCGATCAAATATGCAGATCAACAAATTAGTATCCATTCATATCTCTATTGATGAAAAAAAAAATAAGTATCGCCACAATTCACACGTATATATGCATTCACATATCGATAGCATGAACACTTAATCTAAATTTAGTCTTTATTCAAATGGAGAAGAATAGAAGAAAAAAAAAAATACAGCAAAATAACAAAACGACAACCGCATTAGACAGAAAAAAGACTTTTGCACTTGGCTAGTAATACATATCCACAAAAATAGACATAAATCTGTGTGAGGCGGAGCAAAACAAGTCGAACTGTTAAGAACATTGAAAAGGGTTACGATATGTCTGATGCCTCGTCTCCTTTAATATTATTGGCCCCCTTTCGCCCCATCGTTTTCGTTCATCGACGCGCATTCACGTAAACTCCGTTCTCCCTTGGAGCCAAGTACTTAGACTAATCTTGCAATCAATCTTGGGTTGGCTCGGTCAGAAGCCACAGCTGCCTGGTGAGGAGCGATTACGTCACGCCAAAGAGATCAGTCCCGCGTGCAGCATCATCCTATTGGTATATACTACTATACTATACCTATTTACCGATCCACATATATATATATATGAAACATTGGCTGACTGACTCTCTACGTGTTCCCACCAGCCCTTTCCTTCTTCTTCATCTAGTATATACCCCTTTCATATTGAACACAGCTGCACGCATCCACTGACAATCGCATGTATACTCTGTACTCCTCTTGAAGCTGCACCTTAACTTTCAGCCATACCATTCGTATGTTTACCTCCATATTCTATTGTCGGAAAATATTTCTATGCAATGTTTTTACTATTTAGCCAGTATCTTCGCTTTATTTTTTTCTCTTCCATTCATCGCTGCATGGAGCAATTTGAATGAACAAAATAAATAATTAATAATAATAATTAATCATTTAATTTCATTGTAATGATAGAAATGATTATTTAATGTATGTATATAGAGTGTGTGTAAATATATTATTTTGATTAAAGTATGACAAAGTAATATGAAATATCATACGCCATTGGTGAAGTTGAAAACTTTGGTATATAAAAACGCCCTCGAGAACTTTGGTATAATTTTAAATTTCATCTTACCAATCATCACGAAGAAAATTTCTGCGCCAGACGTCTTTCTCGATAACGTGCTAACTTTTCTCAAGTATATATGGATATAATAAGAGAATTCAAACTTTGAATATGATTTTTTTTTTTAATTAAAACCACACCACCAAACCCCTTGTACTCTACGCTCTACCACCCAAGTGAATTCACTTCAATTTCATACGAATATAGAAATTTTATGAGAGAGAAAAGAAGAGAAATATTTTTTTCCTGATGCACTGTGCAAACTAATGAACGGATCGTTAAGTTAAAGTTATGCAAATCAATGTTATTTAAATGAATAATTTATTCTATTATTCATTTATGTATACATGTTCGAAAGGCTACAGTGAAAGAATGGAAAGGTTGAATATATTGATCATTCTCCAAATATTTGGATGAGAAATATTAAATGTACAGTAAAGTAGCTTGAGAAAATTTTGTAAACTTATATAGGTAATAGAACTTTTCCATTGTTAATGTAACAGTTTTACCAAGATTTATATTTTTTACACCACGCTATGAATTTTTTTTCCTCAAATTGCGATTTATTTTCTACGTTAAAATCATCTAGTTTCAGTAAGATACTTGAACAATTATGTGGAGGAAAATAACGGATTTTATAATATACTCAGTTGAGTATTGCACGTTCACTCCTGTGTGTCAAAGAAATTTTAACGTATTTATAATGATACGTTTTGCGACAAAAAAGAACAGGTGGCCAACAACACAATTTATATTATATTTGCAGTTATACATTTCGCATTTACGATTTGTTTAGATAGAACGCAAAGGGTTATGGCGACCCTTGAACGATCGTTATAATACTGCACATGCTTGTTGTACATTACATACGCTCGTGCGTGCGCGTCTCACGGGGTCAAGATCGTCATTAGCTGCACTCTTCACCTTATAATCCGTCGACGCATGACCCAAACTGACCGGAACTGTTAACCAGTCGACATTTGAACGCTATTTTTTCTTCCCCTCTATCACAATGAATTTATTTTTTCATTCTCAACATCTATATGATGTTCCACTGTCTCATTGGAGCGTGCCCCATTGGATTTTCAAGTTTGGCTCGCGTTTTATCCACCTATCATCCAGTCTTCATCATCCTGGATCCACCGGTTTCACCATGGTCATATCTACATGATGATGGTGAACGCGTTCATGACCTGGAACCCGATGACACGCACAAACGACCGTTAGTTTTTTGATTCTTCATCACGATCCCGGAAACTCGCGTAACGACTTCATCATCCAGGTATATATATATCACCTAACCTAAACAAAAAAAAACGGAAGAAAAAATAAAATAATCCAGTTGTCACTGATAGGTTACGTTGAGTTTCAAACGACAAGTCTTCTATTCGGCAGCAGGTATAAATGGAGCGCGTGCTAACGATCGTCCAACCAGTTCGTGCTTGGCCCAATGAATCCAATGAGTTTTTCCTGTTCTATTACAGTTATCCATGTATACGATGGGCTTTCGGGTTTCATTCCGAAGATTTTCTGATGTCGCTAGCAAGTTTGTCTTTGGATTGTTCGTGCTCGCACGGACAGGTCCACCAACTCCAATGACCCGACGATCCCACGGGGTGACCCCAAGGACAAAAAAGCGCCCATGCCACTTCACTCATTTCGTTTCGTTTATTATATTATATCTGATCGTGTATACAAGATTGTTACCTTTGGATGATTGCGATCTAGATTGGTAATCATGGCCGATTTGTCCGTGCGATTATTATTACTTCCGGGGTTAACAGAAAAATATTCTTGCTGACCTATACTGGTTATCATCAGTAATATGCATCAAGGATATTCCATTGCATGACAGATTAAGTTGTGGATTAGTTATGATTGTGATTGTAGATGGAGATGGATGGGGACAGCTGATGCTTTCACATGGTCTAATGTAGAAAAATCGGTTGGTTCTAGTGTTGAAATATATATGTATATGAAACGTTGAAAGTTTCAGGTTTTCTGCTTTCTCTCCCACGAGGCGCATCGCCAACTTCCAAAATGGCCAGTTTGGCGATGTGGAAGAGCTTCCTTCTTTTTCCTCTCTTTTTTTTTTCCTGAGGATCTCACCTGTCTACTGGGATTTTGACAATTGTAGGAAATTTTCCCAGCGGTGTATGTTACCATTCTACACAGTTCACACTTTATTTGCATAGGACTGTAGGATCTGATCTGTTCAAGTTTATATATGAGAATTCAATCGAATAAATTCAGGTAAATTAATTTACCTCAAAACTTTTAAATGAATGGATAAATAATTTGATACAAAAATATATTAAATTGAGCATGAAGATTCACTCATTCCAATGCATATTCCTTCGTTAAAGCTTTACACAAACTTTGTGGGAGTTTTTTTCCTGCGTTTTTTTCTTTTTTTTTTTCAACATAACTAGAACGTTTACACGATATTTTTAACTCCTCATGAATACAAGAAAGCGGAAAGTAGTATTTCATTATTAAAATGGTTGTATAGTATAAAAAGAGCTTCTGAATAATGCACTTGGCGGACATTGAAGAATGTTATAATGGGGTGGCGCTATCCACATTACACTGGACCTGTTCTCCGGTCAGAGGTCCAGATGAGAGAAAACCGGATATTGGCGGGGGCCACCCATGGGTCAGTGCGTGAGTCAATGGGCGTAAATACGCTCGCGGCTACCCGACTGACAAGTCAATTCCAAAGGGCATACACATTGTAACGATCAACATCCCGATTTATATATCTGACTTGTACCACCATTAGTCAACAAAAATATGTTTGTTTGACATGCGTGACTTATTGCGCAAGTGTATTTGGAACTATATACAATTTTTTCTCTGTTGATTGAATTTTTCCCCGATAAATTGTCTTGGCAATAGCAAACTCATCTATTTTTAATCACTATCTAAATTTCATCATTATAAATATTCTATTTGAGATAGTTGTCAATGACCCCGATGAAAAAAAAAAAAGAATGAATTCACAATAGAAAATATTTACCATTACATATTTGGCTCTGATTTATATCTAAAAATATTTTTAATATCAATTTAATTTAAAATAACTGTAGTAATAACTTCTATCCAAATTTTTCTTTATATCTGAATGTATATCAATAATAGTATTTATTTGTGAGGAGTGTTGCATGCTGAAATGATTTTGAACACAACAAAATGAAAGGAAAAAATACTCTATACTGCTTGGTTGACAATTATACGATAGACGATGCGAATCATCCAGCTGAGAATCTTCCTCTTTACTTCTGATCCTATTCTACAGTTGTCAGTTTTCCGTATCTAGGACAATGATATCCCGTCGTTCATGTATCTATATAGATATAGCTTCAACGATGGCTCATGCCCGATATTCTGTTGCGGGCCAACAAAATCCTACAGCAAAACCCGGAAGAAATATGCCCCTAACCGTTTCCCATTATAACCAGCACCGATCGCAAATATATATAGGGGTTGAACTTATATTTGGCCGGTGGGGTCTTCTCCTTTTTTCTATAGCACCTTATGGATATATATACTATATAATAGTACAGTGAAAATAGTGGATGCAAAAGAGAGAAAGAGTGATGGACCGGATATTGGTGAGCGAATGGGGCGAAGGTGAAAGGAAAAGAGATAGAGCTTGGTATACAAGTATGGGGAAAGGATGAGAAGGGGTGACTCTTCCGGGGGGATGCTGTGGGAATGTTCTCACGGTGAGAAGATCACCTGTATCCCCTGTACATATATATAAATGAATGTACACCCTTTTTCCCCATTTGATTTTTTTTTTTTTTTACATCTTCCTGTCGCCAGATACATTCAGATCGTTCAAACTATAAAATGCCTCTGCACACAGAGAAAAATTTTGTTGTAATATTTGCAGTATTTAGAGTAAATATACAGCAACAAGAGGGAACAATTCGATCTAAATCTTTCAAATTTGATTCATAACACTTTTTGAATTCGTATAGTAAAATAATAAATACTTTCAAGTGACAAGTTTTTTTATTTCAATTAAACGTGCAAACAACTCAGATTTAAAACACATATTTATTTTTAATTTAAATTCGAAAATGTTAATTTTCCAAAATAATTATTCCCATCTAAAGTCCATAGTGGGTTGATGATCTCGGATGATGTAGCCAAGAAGGAATTTTGTTTCAATTAATATAAAAATAGCAGAAAATTTTTTTTTGAGGTAGATAATTATTTATCACCAACATATATCTTGATAGCCACCTTCAGTTATCAATTCCGCATAAAATAACGAATTCTTCATTCAATACGTAATATAGAATATTTGAAATATTATATATCGAAAAAAAATTCGATATTTATCTCCCATTTTTTATTATATATAGGGATGATGATGATGATGAAAAAAAAAAGAAAAAGAATAGTTATAAATCTATGGGAAGATGGTTTTGTGTCTGTAAAAATACCCATCATATCTATGTATAATACTATAGAGCTTCCGCTTCGTTTACACTCTTCTCAGATATGCTTGTGACATACACGCACAAACACACACTTATACAATCTCCAGTCTCTTCTTCCCCTCGATATATCCCCAATGCTGTTAATTTTAATTTCCTAGCAAAATCCCTTCTTTATAAAAAGAAGCAAAAGACTAAGATAGATATAGAGTATATGAGTGAGAAGAGAGACGGTAATATATCGGGCTCCGGTTTTCCACGCACATCATCCCTTTTACATTTTAATTTCTCCCCTTTCGCGAGGGCTTTTTCAAAGGTCCGCTATATAGCCACACATACGGTCTAGGTGGCATCCCTTTAACATTATAATTCTCAGTAGTCGCTCTCTCTCTCTCTATCTGCCTCACTGTGCTATTTTTCTTTTCTGCTACGCCGTTGTCTCCCCTTTTTTCTTTTTTTTTTTTCTTTTTTACCGCGTAACGTACCGATTTATTGCCGCGGCGCACCATTTCTAAGGAAATGTTATGCTATGACCTGGAATCAATGCAAAACCGTTGTCGTCACACTCACTCTTGGCACACTCATACTCCCTTGTAACAAGCATCGTCGCGAAACTCGTCCAAGTGCAAGGCTTACAGGATTACCGATTTCACATATGCATTATCGAGCATATAAGCAAGCAGGTACCTGGTTTGTCGTTACTTCATTCACTTTATTGTACATACCAAATATATTTTTCTTTCACTCGCTCATCACGATGCCTCTCAATACGTATCGTCTTTTTGAATACATTATAAAACATGGGACACACATATACGTATATAAAAACTTACATATATAGTGATTGATTCCCACCAGAAAATATATTCGCGGGGACTTTGCATCTCATCGATGAAAAGATCGTCAACGGAAACATATATCGTTATAAACTCGTCTCATATAGTATGTATACCTGTTATATTATAAACCCCTATCAAAAATTCTGATTGAAAAAATTTATAGTAACGGTTATATCATTTTTTTCTTCCCAATTTTTTTTTTTTTTATCATATATTCGTTATTTATTGCGATAGAATGACAAAATTCAAAAAAATCATTACATTTATATATGTAACAATTGAAATGAATTTGTATAATAAAGTAACCGGAGAATTTAATTCACTTGTGACATGACATCACACATATGATGGTGGTGAAACGGTATGATAAATTTACTCTTGATATGTCTGTACGTGCACTAACACGTGTATTTGAGTGTGAATATAATGTTGAGTCCTGTGATTAATGCTTTGCACGATGGATGACACTTGACGTGGTGGTCAAAACTATACTATGTCCGTTATTATATAACACCGTGCAGACAACTGTGATGAGAGAGAGAGTTAGAGCACTTTTGTCGTTGACTTATGGTATATGCGGTAACCCGTACATTCGTTATCGTACACTATAGACTTTTGACATTATAAAGTGTATGTATATTAGTATAGATATATACATATGTTCCTCATCTATATCCAGTCTCAAAAGTGTCATTGGGTCACGATTCGAGAGAGGGTCCGATGCAAACAATGACCGTAAGTCCATGACATCACCCTATAAATATATATATATATATATACAGTCTTTGGAAGTTTCAAAACAATTTTGGGGGAATATAATTGATGGTTGTCGATACTTCACAAGAGTATAGTAGTAACATCGAGGGGATATGGGGGAACAGAGGATTAAAACTTGCACTTGGGTCTTTCCTCAATCGTGAATAAAGATAAATAAAAATGCAAGAGATTTTGAAGACTACGAACGTTCGGAACTTCAACTACATCCAATATGTAAAGACGAAGGAATCAATCAATGATATGGAATTTTTAATGTCTTCCACAATAGATGAATGAGTTAGATATATTTATCTATCCATATTGAACATTCCTCTTTGGTTCACGCGTAACATTTTGCTTCTGAATAAACGTTATCCTTTCGCGACGAGTGATGCGATGCGAGACCATCTCAACAAGAGGAGTATAGGAGAACGTGCTATGAACTGACCATGCTCAATGGATGTGTAAAGGAAAGAGTGGATAAGAGAGTGAGAGAAAAAAAAAATAAAGTGAGATGGAGGAAAGCAAAAGAGATATATATATATATATAGAGGAAGAGAGTGCGTGTGACCGCGGCGAATCTTCGGATTAAGATGAGAGCGCGTCTCGGGCGCGTGAAGCTGAATGACCGTCGGTCATTGACGAGTAGAGTGAATAGAAGTGGGGAACCGGTCGCTCTTAGTTTGCCTACATGTATACATATATACGTACTATTTACAGATGTGAATGGCACGCGCGCATTTCACTTCTGATGTTTGAAGACGACTGAAACAGATTGCGAATACTGATCGTTTTAAATTCTACATAATATATCCATTCACAAATATTTTTCTCCACATATTCAATTCAACTTTCTTTTTTCTTTCATTTGTTTAATGTTCTCTGGCTTTTGAAGACAAGCGTGAAAACGATTTGCACACATTCATGCGCCCACCTGTAAATAAAATACTGCTCTGTACCCCGGAACGGAAGTCCATATACATATATAGGGGAGCGTAAAGTGTTGAAGAGGAAGAAGAAAAAAAGTTTGGGTTGAAAAAATGATCTTGTCCACTATAGGTAGAGAATTGAGTATACTGACCGGTGTATGGCACGTGCTGGACACGGGTCCAGTTACCCAATGCTGCGTGTGAATATGTAAGATATATATAGAGGCGTAGATGAATGTATATATGTGTTTATAAAGGGTGGGATGGAGGATTGGGGGGAGATACTGAAAAGATCGACACCTGCACCAGAAACACCGCACGAATATGGTCCAACATTTGGGATATTACTTGATTAGTGAATCCCTCGGATTCTCGCACGCTCATCTCAAAACATATAAAGATATGCGAGTGTTTCAAACTTGGAGAATTAATTTCCAGCATTTTATTTATGGTTATTGTAATGTTGAGTACGTATATGAGTAGCAGGAACTTTGTAAAATATAAATTTGATTGTATTATCAATTATTTATGACGAGGGAAATGAACCCATAAAGAGTCAGAAAAAAATGATGGTCATACTATAGTGAACGAATGTTCTAGAATTCTATTCCTGCTTTGTGAATTTAATTTCTGCTGGTACAAAATATGTATCACTCGCAATACGATTATACAAAATTAAAAATCGAAACAATGTTTTTTCCTACTGAAAATAAATGAACGTAGTTGTAAAATTAGAAATATTCATCGAATCGATCAATAATGTTCGAGTATATTCATTACTAATCACACTTGAATTAATTTATCATTATTGGCATAATGGACGCTAATATGAATAATAAACAACACCTATGATTTGTTTATCGAAACGAGTTGTCGTCAATCAGGATATATAGTGAATGGGCGGAACGGACACGCCAAAGTGTATTTATATATACACATATATAAATAAATATATATGTGTATATGTTTGAAGATAAGAAGCGTGAAATGTCCGTTGACCGCGCGCGGTCCGTTCGAATTTATATAGGGATTTGCATATCCGTTACAAGTATCACCATCACGCGGCCACTTTGCTTTTCATATTCTCCCTCCGCTGCTACTTATTCGCCTCTACCTCTCTTTCGATTATAACCACTCTTCTTCTTCTTCTTCTTCTTCTTCTTCTTCTTTTTCGCTACACATCTATACATATATACAATCTCCTTTTCTCGGTCACCAGCCTTTTCCAAGTGAATTCGCTACATTTTACAAAAGGTCGTAACGTACATTTGTGATATGACCTCTGTGCGTACAGGTTCGCACGTGCCATGTGTCCGAATATTCCTTTTTTTTTTTTTTTTTCTCTTCATTTCATTTTTATTTTCGCTCCCTATTTTTTTTTTCTTTTCTTAAGTCTCCCTTGCGTTTTATACACACACACACACAGCGAGAGAAAGAGCGAATTAAAGGGCAAAGAATGAGAAAGAGTGTATATATTCGGCCACCGGTCGTGTCTCGTAATCAATGGCGCGCGTAACGAACCGGGGGTATTACCTGCAAACGATGAGGAGAGAAAAAGTAGGAAAAAAAAAAGTAAATAAATGACCGGGGCTTCCTGTATAGGTATATGTGGTGATGATGAGAGAGGAGAGAGTGTATATGAAGGGAGAAAGATTGGTGGAGCAAGGAGAAGAGAAAAAAAAATACGAAGAAGGTGAGAGAGTTGCGCGGCGATCTGGTTGCTATACGAAATCGGATAGGTAGCTGGGCAACGCCCATGCGTGACCCTTGCTCTCTTTTTCTCTTTTTTCTCTTCCACTATATTCCCCTTTTTTTTTCTTTTTTTTTTTTTCACTATACCTTATCCTGTGCGTGTGGACGTACGCACATTTTTCTCCCTTTCTGGACTTAGTATATACTATTGAAATGAAGAAGGGGTAGTCGGTAAGTTAATTCGATCCTGGACAACGTCGAGGCAGGACAAGCCGGACAACTTTTTGGGATTCTTTGACTTTGTGATTTTGAAATGTGATTTTGTGTTCATGTTTCTTTTATTTATTTATTCTCTTTGAATGTAAATAATCTCTCGGAGCATTCTGTCATTGAGTTTTTAATGATTGGAATTTAATTACTGCGTCCGAATTCTTCATCGAATAATAAATTGAATTGGTGATGAGCTACTTGAGAATTTATATCAATTATTTATTTTGCTTTCCACTTTTTTTTTTTTTTTCTGTTTTCTTTAATGGAATACTTGTGTTTTTTTTTCTTTTTAAATTGTTATTCATTCCCGTGTATTATTACATATTCCTCGATGAATGTATAGTTAATTGGTAAATCAATGCGAGAGTTGTATTTTATAGGTGAACAAATTTCCTTGGCGGCTATAATTGAGACTAAATCATCCTGACTAGCTCTATAATTTTCAAAGTGTCCGGTTGACTTTTGGTTAGATATATAAATATACATATATATTACGTTAGCACATACACATATATATATATATACAATATATTGGATTGTGTGGTTTTTGCCATGCAGTCGAAGTGTTATCTATAGAGTTAGCAGTTCAGTCATAAATCACACGGTGGAGAGACGAAGGATAGTGCATATCGCAGTTACAGAATTCACCAAGTTTCGTGTTATGAATATTAATTAATTAGATGTGCATCATCTGTCTTAAAGCTTATAACCATCAATTTAACTGAAACCAAATAATTGTTTTATTGATATGTATTATTTTTTCATTTTAACTATGATATCATATCCAATACAAGATGAAATATTTCGAAAATTTAATGCATATATTTTTAATTGGTTGAGTAATATTGTTTCATTGATTTTTAACTAGTTCAAAAGATAACTACTAGATTTTATAACCACACATTTAACCAAATCCAAAGATTTGTGTAACTTGAAACATAGTGAAAATTATTTATCCATATTTTTTGGTTGTTTGATAAATTCACTTTTATTGAATATTAACGGGTTCAAAGTATATGTGTTTTGAAATTTATGACCAAACAATCATTTATTTGAAATTGTTTTTCGCATCTCATCTCTGACATCACTCAACAGAAATAGAAAACACTCGTAACATATTATTCATACATATTTTTCTTTATTACACTGAAGATTATTTCCCAATTAGAATTCAACAAGTCCAAAGAATACAACACAAATGTTAAAGTTTATGTGTACGTATATATGACCTTATACCACTGTACTTCTGCGTGTGTCACTCGACCCGACCACCATATTCATTGCTCGATTAATCAGGATTAGCAAAAAGATTCGAAAGTATATACATATGCGTGTGAGAAAGGAAGTACGCGAGCGAGCAAGAGAAAGAGATAAAGAAAGATGAGGTCTTCTTCCCCTTTCGACCACACAGTGTCCACTGGTCGCGCGCGCGTTGACCATCACTCATACAAAGCTGTCGGCCGGTCGTCACCTATAGCACAGATACTATATATGTATATATATATATATATACGCCTTGTATAAGCCCGCGGGATTATTATACTGTCATTAATTTTGACGAGCGTGTAATCGTGGCGGACGGTCGGGGTCAGCGGACCGAGAGAGCGACGAACGTGAGGTCAAGCATGGAAGAGTATTCTCTAGACGAAGAGGGCAACATAACTATTGGCGTTTTAATCGGGATGTGCTCCGGAAAAGATTGCAATTGATTTTATTTTTCTTCATCATCATCATCATCATCTTTCTCTTGCTGTATTTTTCTTTGTCTTTTGTGATTGCTCAAGGAGACTCGCGTCTCATCATTATCATCAACCGATCCAGTCCATCACGATCAGACAATTTTCTATACGTCACGAAATCAACCGAGTGATTGTTGATTGATTGTGAGTAATTTCGGGCTATTAACATTGGTCTCTACCAACAATCAAGATCATCTTGATATTATATATGACCACGTGCTTATATTATACCATTATAAATATATATGATTCAATTTCCCTTTGATAAATAATATAATTGTGGCTAAAATTCCCCGCTGTGAATCATAAATATTAATATTCACATTTATTCTTTACATTGTTTATTTTATTAATAGGTAACAATTAATTTGCGTAAACAGATTGGACTTATTCCTTTGTTATGGGGTAATTATAATTTTTTTTTTTTCTACATCTTCAGCAACGTGATTCACCTTTGAAAATGTTCTCAGGCTCTCTCACCCTTAATAGCAATAAGTAGGGGATGCTGTGTCCTCTCTCGCGATCCGCAGGTCATCTCACATTTGATAGATACACTCGTCTATCCTTTCACTTACATCTCGGCATCTCTCACTCTTACTTTCAACGTCCCTTGATGAGAACCAAGAGAACGGACTCATTGTCCTAATACACAGGACATTGCGGATAGTATACCAGGTGGTAACGTATCCCATGATCGTCCCGAGGGCCATTAAGACCGTGGATTAATTGTAATGCAAAAGTTCCTGATGGCCAACGACGAAATTTTGACACGGCGACCAACGGCCAATTGCGTCTTTGTATATATGTCATACTCACCATCGTCCCTTGTGACACATCCTAATACTTCAGATGTCCTCTTCCACTATGGTGATGGCCGGGACATTTATTTATTTTTTTTTTTTGTCGGTAGTTCAGAACAACTCTAAACAAAGGATCAGTGCGAGGAAGATCTTGCTTTCTATGATACTTCTCTCGCCAACGTTACTTCCCAGAGGAGCGACGAGAAAGAAAAAAAATATAATTCCACTGGTATATAAATTCAACCCTCACTGGAATGACTTTATTTCAAAACCAACAATAAAGCAACTGACTAAAATAAAATTTAAAAAGAAAAGTATAAATAGAAAAAAAAAAATAAAAAAATATCAAAAATGCGCGTGAAGGTCAAAGAAGTAAAATTCTCTGAGGTTGCCAAGGAAGGAAGGAAGCCCAGGGTTTCCCGGAGTGCTTTGAATATTTATCGCGTGAGTCCCGGGTGGACTTTGCGATTACGTATATAGAGGCCACTCTGTTTCTCTCACTCCTACACTCTCACTCTTCCTCTATACGTTTATTCTAGCCGTTATCGCTGCGTGCGGACACCAGAGAAGCATCAACATATACAGAGGAGAAAGAGAGAAAGATAAAAGCATGCGGAGTGAGAATAAGAGAAGAGTGGAGAAGCGTTGGTGGCTTCTCCTAATACGGGCACATCGCTTTAAAGCAACGAGGCGGGCAAGAGTGGATGGCTAGAGGGTGGTTCGCCACCGTGTGCGGGCAAATGGTGAAGAGGGTGCGGTATATTGTGAGTGTGTAGGAGCAATAGAGAAGAGAAACGAGAGAGCGAGAGGTTTGTGTGTTGGGCTGGGTTTTCGGGAGGAGGCTTGGTGATTCTAAGAGGTCCAGCTCTCTACACATATATAAACTCATACACATACATATATACACGTGAGCGCCACCATCTACCACCCTTGGGGGCGAGATGGAACGTAGAGGAAAGGACCCAGGCCGTGAGGAAGGCAGGGGGTGGCTCTGGTCCAGGGGGTGCGAGTATTGATCTCGACGCCCCAACCTCCTTCTTTACCACTACTATACCTCTTCCTCCTTTATCTCTCTCTTGTTTTCCCCCTCACTTCCCCCCCTAGTTTTCCGACCACCGGCCCGGAAGGGTGGCCCGGGTGGGTAAGATGTCAGCGTGCGTACATACAAAGTAGCCTCTCTCGTGTCTCATATTCCTCTCTTGCTTTCTCTCATTCTCTTGTTGCTCTTCTCCCTAAACTCGCAGGGCATCTACACTGTACATCCTCAGCCAAATACATAAATTTCTCATGTACGCCAACACGTCGCGCGTACACATGCAAATAAATATATGTACATGGATAGAGAACGTGTAATTTTGTTGCCCATTTATACTTTTGTCACACTGGCTGTCATGTGTATTTCTTTTTATTTAATGCTTTCTTGTTCACGTCCGATTATAAGATGCACCTGATGCTCGTAGAGATGTACGTTTATTTGATCAGTGGGCATTATATGTATATGTATGTATATATGTGAGTGAATTGGAAAGATTGATTTATCTATAATGGACTTGTGAACAATTTTGTTTCACAATTTTTATATAAATAGTTGGATAAAGTCTATATAATAGAGCACTTTGTGCTGAAGTTTCAAATTCAATGAAAAACATCAATTTATATCTCTTAACTCTTTTTATTTCTATTTTTATTCTATATAAGAATTATGTGTTATCAATAGTTGTTGGTGGTATTTTCCACATGAGGAGAGCGCTGATTCTTCAGCCAAGTTCGATCAAGATTTATGAGGCAAAACTGTTGCACGAGGGTGCAAAGACGAGGATATATACATATATATATATATATATATATATCGAATGAACGAAGACGTTCCTCTCGAAATGTATATGTGTATATACATGCTATGTGGCATTGTTCGAATTCCATGGTCGCAAACAGTCGAACGTGGTACCCCACCGTGTCACACCCCATCTCGCCTCATCCACACGAATTTCTGATTCTGAATTCCCCATGTTTTGCTCCTCATCTTATACAAAAGACGTTTGCTTTTCTATCTCTGATGTAAACGTTTATCGTTCATTGATGAAATAACGAGTTGAGGCGAAAAAGAGTTATTGGTTGCCATTTAGATATCGCCAAATAGTCTTTCTATATATATATATATATATATATAATTTCTATCCTCCACCGTCTGTTTTCTCGAGAGGGTTTTGTGAGGTCATTGATCTCTTAGAAATCTTGTCCATCCATAATCCCATCATGCGACTCAGATCCGCAAAGAAAAAGAAAATGCCTTTTTCTTTTTTCACCCCTCCGTGTTATATAACTTGCTTTCATTTATTTTCTTTGTGATTTACAAACTGTCATTCTGAAAAAATAGAAGGGTTGCATTGCGTAGTATTTTCAACCCCTCATAGTTCGAGTTTGTTTTATTTTTAACATACATTGAAACTTATATTCTTTGTGATGTAGAATAAAAATTTACCTTTGTCGATATACACGTCTCAGTTAAATTTATACTCCTGCGCTTTGTTTTTTTTTATATGTATTTTACTTCTTTCTCTTTTTTATTTCATAGACATCATCATACAGATGATAACTATTCAACAATAGACAGAGTCACGCATTGACATCACAAACGATCATATAATTATCTTCGACTCACGCGCACTCACGTCCGAACACTGTATTATCTTAGGCGCGGGATCTCGCAGGATTTTGTTTTCTCTTTTTCTCCAATGACGCAAAGGAGAAAAGAGAATATTGCGCGTGCGCGTGCACACACATTGATGTCGGGGGTTCGCGCGTGCTCGCACATACGTGTATGAGAATACTTTTATTTATATATATTTATATGTGTGTGCGTGTATGAAGAATAAAAGAAAACTAAAGATGTTGTGGAGGAAGAAAAAAGTAGAAATTGCCCGCGAGAAAGACGACGTAACGTGTCCTTAGGGAGAATTAACAGCCTTGAGGGGATGTTTTTTGTTTTGTGTTGAGTATAACACTTTACCTTTATTTTTTCTCTTGTCACAAATATATTGGTAGATACACGGAATATTATTAACAATTCATGGTATTATCTTATCTATAATGTCTCTTTTGTTTAATAACTCAAAAACAAAAGAATTATATAAATATTTATATGATAATATAGAATGAATAATTGTTTAATAATAAGTAAAGTAATTTGTGTAATGCAGAATATCATTAGTTTAATTCTCAATTGGTAAAGCATTGGGGATATAATGTATTTGGGTGTATATGTGCATAGCATCAGCCCACAGGCTCAGTGAATAAATGCGGGTAAACGAAGGTGTTTGGGTTATATCAAGTATATATATATTCTTGTAAAGGGTGTGTGGGGAGACACCCCAAATTGGCGACCAATGTGTGACCTCTGCTTCCCCATTTCCTCATCAATTATATCTAGCCGCGATAACGCACTGGAATGACCGAGGTAATGAATTTTCTCGGCACACACGCTTACCAATGCAATCACCCATTCACTTATATAGATATCTTGAATCTGGACAACATGGAATAAGATGAGGGACGGGGGGAAAAAAAAATCAGCGCTAAAAATAGACTAACCGAAATATTTAAGAACGTGTAATTGAATTTTCATCGATAAATTCAATATTATATGGGTATGAATGGAAGCATTGAAAACGAAAATATCGATGAACATAAAATCGAAAGGGTTTATATGACCCTGGCCAGTCATTCCAGGGTCAGATATACGGAATTTAGGTCGCAGTAGTACTCGCTGAAGAGGGTTGTAGTACTTACCAAGCTCGTATAAAAAGTTATATAAAGCGTTCGGGGAATTTCCACCGTCTCTGTACTATGTATAAAAATTACAATGCAGTTAGAGTTAGTTTTATTCACTATCACCCGTGTGGTATAGTTTTCCAACTTGGACATTCAATTTATTTACACAACAAGAACAATTATGCTGATAACTTATAAAATTAGAGCAAGCATTGTCTAATTCGAAAAAAAAAATTCTAATGATGCAACAATATTAAAAATTTTTGATTCACTCCATACAATATTCATTCTTTATAAAAAAAATATTGGAACAATTATTTCCCCACCTACCATTTAAATCTTTCCCACAAATGCATATAATTTTAACTAAACTGTGAATCGCTGCTGCTTCAGACACAAAATAATATAAAAGCAGGAATAAAAAAAAGTGCGAATATAATTAAATGCCACGACTTCTCCAGTAATGTCTCACCACGACGCCTTTTCCAACTTTCACTGGTGTCGTCGCGCCAATACTAAGTATACATACATACATACATGCCCAAAGTCAAGAGAGTTTATATGGCGAGGGTGCGGAAGCCACTGTCCAGAATTGTGTTCACAGAGAAATTGCACGCGTATACACTCATTCCTCGTCTAAGTAACTATCGTCCTTACATTTGTTCACATCATGCATACATATATATATATATATTATATGTATATAACATATATGTATATTTGCATGGGAAGCCACCCTCATCCTCGTCGCGTCCACGATCCCGAAACCCGTGTGGCTCCAGAAGCAATTTACATGGCACCATCTCACCGCGCAGAGGGATGAGACAACGTTGGAGCATTGTAATTCAAGTAATGTAAGCTTTATGCAAAATACATGTTAGTTAGAAGTGCACAGGAGATAGAGCTTCATCCTCCCCCTCGCGTTCTTCTCCTTTTGCCAACACCCTCTTGCCCCCTTATATGTATCTACTCTCGACCTGCTGACGCTTCATCCTACTCTTCAAGAATATATATATATATATATATATATGTGTGTGTGTGTGTTTTATACTGTCTCACTTTCTCTCGCCATCGCGTCTTTTCCTTTGTCACTATTTCGTGTAGAATTTTCCCCGCTCGCTGAATTTTCCCGAGGGTAAAGCCTGGACAGCGCTCCTATCTCACTTCTGCTATATATATTTGTTCCCTTTCGTCCACACTCCCTTTCAGAAAATACAAGGCAACGCGCGCGCGACTACAGATCATGGTTTGTGTGTGGATATAAGTATATAAAATAAATAGAAATAAGGAAGAAAAAAAATAATAATGTGCTGTTGAAGCGACGATTTTTATATTGATGCAGCGTATGGACAGTCACAAACGCACTCTTTGCTTTAAACGCTATCTATATGGTTGCAACAATAATTTCTGGATTAGAGTAACGTAACAGTAAAACTGCCCTGATAATATTTTGTGATTAAATAATATAAAGTATTGCTAATTGAACAATACAGTATTGTTATTTTAATCATCAATGTCCACTTATACTTTAGATCGTTGAAAAGACCACACTTTTTTTCATGCTTCTCTTTTCCTTTGTTCTTTCTTCCTACTTTATTTTAGGGACAAACTCGAATGTGTTCTCGCGTATACGCACGTAAATTCAACGGGTACGTATAGATGTGTTCTTCTTCATCCCTTCACTCATTCAACTCGCCGTCAGTTCATCTCACTCCATCTCACACATATATATTCTGTCCTCGGTTTCTCCATCTCCTCTTTCAACTTCCATCTCATTCCTCCACCTGTCCCCGCAGGATTCGCTCTTTTTCCACTTTCATTTCCCTCCCGCTTCTATCGTACCACATAGCTATATGTACTCATCCCCTATATAGCGAACGTTCTCTTGACCGAGGGTGTACGTGCGCGCAGGACTAACATGGGCGTAGCGGTAGGTTTTAAGAAAGTTTCATGAATATTTTACCATGACATAAATACACTGTTGATATCTTTGACCGTCGTTTATCCTACTCTGGACACGACGCTAATCGGTCCAAGAGGATTGTGATCATTTGTATAATATACGCAAGTATCCATTGGAAATAAATTTATATAAAAAGTGGTATAACTTTATCTTGTATCATTAATTTTTAGTTGATAGAATTATTGAACAGAGAAGAAAAAAATCAGTATAGATGTTAGTATTTGAAAAAAATAATACCACTTTTTTATTTATCATCGCTAACATGAATGGCTTTGTTGTTATAAGAGAGTGAATTTCTCTTAGGTGAATAATAATGTTGTGATGATAATTTTATGCAGATTGGAGAGAAGGTAAATGTTTGATGGAGTCGTCGTTCTTGCTACGCCAATGGCTGCGAGGGTGTTAGCTGGACGTAGAAGTGAAGGGGTTGCTGTATGTGTAAGTATATAGATAAGTATATGTATGTATGTATATGGCAGAGACGCTGTCCGTAACACGCGAAAATTCGACGGCAGTCTGTGTATACTTTTCTGAAAAACGTCGAAATGGACTTCGTAAATAAACGCCGTGGGTTTATCTCATTCTCCCTCCTTTTCAATTTCGCATCCCTGGGTCTCAAATCCGCCCAGTCAAGTCTGCAATTGATGGATCAAATCCGTGGTATTTCTCAGTGAAGAAAATCGTCTCAAGGTTTTAAATGACTTTGATGGTTATACTGTGAACCTTTCAGGATTTTATTTTGAATTAATTCAAAAAATTATATCACGGCGATTTGATGGCGCACGATTATGGATACTTTTATTTTTATTTGCCAAAATTGTTGTCTATTTTATTTCATTTCAACGCCAGAATGAATTTATATGAATCCTATCTTCAATGCGGAAGAAAAAAATAAAGAAAGAGTTGAACGTGTGAGATGTATTCATTCGAGTTTATTGGACACAAACAAACAATTTGTTGATGTGTCAAATTACTTTCATGACCTGTATATATAGTTGGTTTCAGTTAGAGGCATGCAGTAGCGGAAGTTACGAGAGTCGACGAAACTTTCGCGACCCTTCGTGTTAGCACCTTAACCCTGAAATGTACATTGGGGAGAGACTTTAAAGGTCTCTAGCGGCAGTTGAAGGTTATATTTTAGAACTTGGCTTTTAACTCAAACGAAGAAAAAGTGACGTACAAAATATTATATATATATATATATCGCTAAATTACACACACGGTTTTGCGAATTCACTATTTTATTATTTTCATTTTCTAAGAGCATGTGATTTAATTTATTTAGTCGCTAACGTTGTTGTCGACCGAGATAGCAGACAGTTGGCAAATGTATTCATACTTCTAACAACTAAATAGCCAAGTAAACATTTATATTTACATAAGGATAGGTATGATCACTTCTTCAGCATCTCAATCGCTGTATATTTCGCGTGTCTTGCAACATACAATCACACAGAATTTAGCTGTTAGCACTTCTGAGAAACGATCACGATTTTCTTTTGCCCTTTTTTCATTTTCACAATATTTCCCATGACTTCAAGTCAGTATTACTATACGTATAATATTCTATTCGTACATAATATTCCTAGGCAGCCATCGATATACACATACAAAAGTGAGTATATTGAGAAAGTTGAATAGACTGCACCGAATATATATTATATATTTCGAAATTTCCGTTCCACTGCTCTGACAGAATTGCATCACAAAATTCCAACCACCATTCAAACATCGTTATTCATAAAATGCCATCACCATTTGAATGTATTTTCCAAATCATTTTGATATAAAATAGTTGAAATATTTGTATATAAAATAAAAATGATGACAAGCGAGCATATGCATGCCAGAATGCGACTTATCTATGCGATTAATTATATTCCATGAGTCTGATAGCGATGTTATACCACGAAAATCCTAATTTGCATGTCTACCAAAGTCTAGAGAGGAGGCTTATATACACCACCAACGTTAGACCAAACTCGCCATCCTGTATATTTGGACGAGGGGAATATAGTGTGTGGATGAGTGGGTTGTGGGGGAATGAGGAAGAGAGCTTGTGCTAAGATTGTAGAAACGACTTTCGCCGCGGGGGTTGCTACGCGGCGAGTGGCCGAGTTGTGAGAGCAAACTAGGGGTTGCAAACCACCCACACTACTTCTGGAGATGAGCTACGGCCAGTTTTGACCCCCTCTCACGTTGCCCAGAAATTACCCCTTATCTACGGGTGTGCAAGGCCACGTTTACCCAAGCCGAATCCTTAATGCTCAATCTCGAGATAAACGCTCTTGGTTTATTACAGGCGAATACTCATTTCTATACATATACAATATAGCTACGTATAATATATTACGTAGAGGGACACCAAGGGAATTTCATATTGTCAAATTCAAATTTATTTATTCTATATTATATGGTAAAATATTTATTCTATATTCGATAGTAGTAAAATACATAAATAAAATATATAATATATGTGCATGCTCTGAAAATAGTCGTTAAAAAATACAAGTGTTGGTGTAATAAAAATTACAGTTAATTGGGTAAAAATTTTAGCGGTGATATGACAATTACCATTTACTCCTTATTTTCGCAATGAAAATATTTCATTCAGAATTATTCATTTGCCTCGTATCTTGCTTTTATCTCACCTCCCAACTTACTCAAACATAAATATAAATTTTATAATAATCTTATTAAGTATGAGAACTCCCGTCAAAAAGACATGCAATACCATATAATTCTCATTCACAATAAATTCCCTATATTAAAAATTTCCACAATAATCAAAAACTCGAGAGAAAAAAAAAAAATAACGTTACTCAGAATTTTGGAGTTTTATTCACTAAACTCCAGTTCTTCCTTTTCGCCATGCAGATAATAAAATAACCCTACCCTTTTCTCTGTTTTCTCTCTATCCCGCTTTACCAAATAATCTTCGTTCATATATCGCGTTGGCACTGGGGGTAACGCGAGACGCTTGACCAGGCCTTCGCGAGAATCGCAAATCGATCGAGACTCTCCTTTCTCACTACATCTCTCTCTCTCTCTCTCTCGCCTTTGCCATTCCTCTTAGCCCGGCACCCCATACTGAACCACTCCACCATAACATATACATATATATGTATACATGCACACATTTACCACTCTTCCCCTATTCTGGCGAAATCCACGCCTCGACTCCGGACCGTAGAATATTCGCGACGCGAAGATTAAACCACGCGCACGTACACACTACCCCTATGGTTTGTGTACGCGTGAATCCACATGAAACATTCTTCCACACATATACATATATATATATAAATACAACCATACCAATGCCATTACATATGTGTATATATATATATTCTAACATCTACGAGTAAATCGCACGTCACGTTCGTATACGCTCGAGGCTCGTGGTACATGCCAACGCGCCTAGAATGTAATTAAGATAAATTAGCGTTAAGGGGAATTGGGCTAAAGTCTCAGTGGTGGTAGGAGGAAAAGCGAATGTTAACATCAGATATATACATATATTGTATATTATATAACATTCTATATATGTTGTATAAATATATATCGAGTGGTGGAAGCAGGAGTAAGAGCTAAGGGTGGTACATGGGTGGAAGGTCGTGGAGAAAGGGCGTAGGATGTTATGCTGGAGGAGCACGTATTTTGGGCGAAACTAGAAGTGGTGGACGAGCGTTAGTAACGGCGTTTCTCGCGAAGAGGGATGGAACAACCTCTGGTGACTTTGGTGGAGGTGGAGATGAGGTGGTGATGTTGCTAGTAGTAGTGATAGTAATAGTAGTTGTAGTAGTAGTAATAGTGATAGTGCTGATGGTGATGCGATGATGGTGATGGTCTTGCATATGTGTTTGTACACGCGAAATTGGGTGGCGAGGTGGTCGAGTAAGTTTCACCGTTCCAACGTTATACCAAAGCCCAAGCTAACGAGAGACGCTTTGCTGGACTATTCTATGTATACCGTTAACTCTTCGTCTGAAACTTGCCAAGAGGTATATGTATATAGTACGTAGTATACAGAAGTTGCTAAATTGAAATTTGATAAATTTCACGTAATAAACATAATCATAAGATATCTAAATGGATTATTGTATAATTATTATAAATATTATTAAATGAATATTTTCATTGAAATGTTTCATACAAATAGCTGCGAGAAGTTATCCAACCCTTTTCCAAATATATCCGAAGAATGTGATAAAATAATCCAAATTTATGAGCTGCCATTTCTGAACACGAGAATGTATTTTTGACGCTTCTGAATGAGAACACCCTCTCAAGTGTTATAGGCAATAACAAATTTTGTGCTGACTCAAGATAACTTTTTCATGAAGAAATGATGTCAAAGCACTATGGTATATACATTGTGCGTGACTTTGTGATGATTCAGTATATGCAACATGTCTTATTTCCACCGTCTAGTGTGTGACGTGAGGGAGACACGGCTAAATATATATATATAGTATATATTGCACGTCCGCCAACAAGAGCATCGAACGACCGGAGGTTGAACAATGCCTCAGGGAGGTAATGCTGCTGATGGACGCTTCCGATAGGTGAACGCTTGCAATTCTCTCTTCTCTCATATTCCCTCCACCCTTATATGCACATGTAGGTATATGTATGTATGTATGTACATATATATGTTGCATATACCATCTCTCTGCAAGCCATTATACTATTTAATTAATCGAGTTACTCGCATCAGCTCAGTTCCGAACATATACATATATATTTATGTATATATATATATATTGGCAATAATATAAAAATGCCTACGTGATTAATTGCATTTCTCCTGCAGTCAATTTATGTCTTCGTAAGGTTGATATTTATATGTATATATGTATGTATGAAATCAGTGGTGAGGTATTTGAGAGATATATTATGTGTCATGATAGTGTTGGGCTTATCTCAAAACTCGAAGTCAGTCTTAAAATCCAATGGTCAGCAATTCAATGGACGGGCAATTTCCTTGATTGAAAAGGACTGGTCGAGTGCTCGTTAAAGACTATTTCTTCTTTTTTATCTTAGCTACCTTCTAAAAAAAAAAAACAAAAACAAGGATGAAGAAAAAAAACCAGTTGGGTGATGTATTGGATGTGGGAAAACTTTGTTTTTTTTTTCAAGGGAATTGTCTTGTCATTAAAAAATATTGATAGTGATCAATTTGGAGAAAAAGTAATTTTTTTAATCAAATAAAAGAATGATATAATACTGGCGATTATGAAGAAGACTTTGAGTGATAATTGTATATATGGAGTGGAGTGAAAAGAATTACAATATATCTGTGGTATATGTATCGAAGCCGCAGCAATGATGGATCAGAAATTGATCTCTTCGTATAGTAATACGTATTGAATACACACCATATATATATTTATTTATTTGATGAATATGAAGGGCGAGTGATCGAAATCTTTCAGAAATGAATGGAGCAAAATTCTCGTACATAAAAAGGTCTATATCCCGACCTGCCTTGACACAGAATATCGTCGAGTATCAGCAGGAGTCACCCCATATGGCTAGAAAAATGCCGAAACAACCCTCAACTAACCAAGAGAAATCTGCTCTGGGTCCCCATTCAATAAAGACATCACTAGTATTATCAGTTATTAATTTTTTTGCTGCTCTGAAAAAAAAATATTCAGCATCATTCTTTTTTTTTTTTTCTTTCAATTTAAACTTGCTAACGTATAAACCTGAATTTTTTTATGACAATAGAAATATCTTCTTCAAGTGTACTTTATAGTTTCATTTATTTTATATCGTTGAGACAGAAAATAAATTTATTGCCTATTGAATGGTATCAAAGAAAATTCGAATGAGCGATTTCTATGTACTACTGCTATTTATTCTCCATATTAATTTCTACTCAGATATCCATTAATTTTGTCTCCGCATTACCCTTTACATGCTTCGTTTATAGTACAATGTCGCCTAGACGATAATAAATCGTATCTACTTATAGGTATATAATATGGCACATTGCATTTTCAAATGTTTACATTAATCCATATCGATTTATAAATGCGAAGCTGTAGAGAGTTACCGAGCATCATAGAAACTGCTATATTCTTTGACAGTAGAGAAAAAAAAACTAAACGTACGAACCAATAATGAATAAAAAAAAAGAAAAGGGAGCGAGATGTGCGTGGTGAAGGAGAGAGAGAAAAAAAAAAGGCGTCATTGCGATAAATCATCCAGGACGACAGGCATTAAGAGACATAACGATGTGTCTTTCCTCTCGTTCTCAACTTGGGTGCACATTGCACAGAACGACTTTCTCACACTTTTAGCTTGTGGGACAAACCAATGAGGTGTTCGTGGTGATTTGAAAGTACATATAGTGGATCCATTCAGGATCAATCGACAAACTGGCACAAAATATACGTACATATACACGAAATGCCACAATGCATTGAAGTTTATGCAGTTTAAATGATTGATGATGAGTAACAAAATGGAAAAAATTATATCCACGACATCTACACACACACACATGCATATAATACATATATATTCATCTTTAAAAGTATATTCTCTCTCTTAACAAATATATATTTATACTTTACTTTGCACGAATATTTCGCTATAATTGCTTATAGCATTTATAATCTTTTGAGAAAGATTTATAAATCGCTTATAGAATCCTTAATGACTAAGATAATAATTCATATCATTACCTTATACATATATATTTTATTATATTATATATTATGTGAAGAATTATGTTTTTAGAATTCCCCAGGAACCATCGGTACACAATACACCATAAAGTCATTAAGGATATGTGAATTGAGTCGCATTAGGACAATTTCATATATTATTGAAAAATTTTACAATTAATTTTCAATGATAGTTGTCTGATTTATTGACCATACATACATTACAACCTATTATAATTTCGTACTTGTCTCGTCTCCCGCAGTGTTTTCAGTCGACAGTCTACCTGGGTTAGCCCTGTGACAACGAGTTAATGAGTATTACCATATATACATGCGTGACCGTAAAGGACGCATTTTGCCATGAAGCGACAAATTTTACTGCACATGTTTACAATGTCTTAGAAATACTTTGAATAAAAGTAGACGGATTGTCTACTTTTGTTTTTTTTTTCCCCTGGTTTTTCCGGCAATTTACAATTATCGTACGTCATTGCTTTCTTTTCACATTTAATATTTTTGTTAATGGAAAAGTTATCATGTTGTTAATATAAATGTATGGAATTTTTATTTTTAGTATTGACTGTTGAGTGTTTGAAACATGTTATCATGTTCAGTCATTTTATATATATATGTATATATGATATGTATACATATACGTATATTGTACTGAAGCTGTGAGTTATTATCATTTATTATCGAGAGGAAGCGATAATCGTGTGTATCAACAAACCTTCGCCTCCATTCGGTTAAGGGTCGTAAACAAAGGCACCATCAACAGCTCAACATATTCATGCATACATATTTGTATATTTATATGTTGTATAGTTTATATATATATCCTCATGGTTACACGTGAAAAAAAAAAAAAAAACAACACCAAGAGTTAGGATATTGTAAATATTATCGGAATACTGAAGCGATGTGAAATTAGGATGGAGGAGGAGAGATCATGGGCCAATAGAAAATTTATTGTACTTTGGAGTAATAATAATACTGAGATAGTAATTGTTTATTCATGAAACGAGATAATTAATGTAAATTTCACAAAACGTTTTTTTTTTTTTTTTTTTTATAAGTGCATTGCATTAGAAAAAATTTGCAATGGCGGTATAAAAATACGCTCTGCATACAATTATCTCAATTGAAAATTGAAAAATCTCATTATTCAATAAAGTATTTTTCCAACCTCACACTATTTTTCCACTCTGCTATCTGTTTGTTATTTTTAATAGTCTATTTCGGAAATAAATTCGATTTTTTTTTCTTTTCTATGTAAAAAGAAAAAAAAAGCAATACATGTTGATAACAAAGCGTGAATAAGTGACAGTGACGTCAAGGTTGAAAACAAAAGAGACTGCCTGTGTAGATACGCGGATCGATCATTTGATATCGATTACATACAAACACACACATGCATACAACGATATCAAAAAAATATATATCGAAAGTTTATAATGTGAATACAATTTCCGAACTGGTCGCGAAGAGTAGTCGCCCGCGGGGACGGTATTTCAGTATTTACCAATAGTATCGATGATATTTCTTCGTGTTGTTTTTTTTTTTTTTTTTTTTTCTTCACTTCTTTTTCATTTATTTTTTATTTTTTTGTATGAGATAAAAATCTCTCACGGGACGTAGCCGAAAATTATAGGTTTTCGCAGTTTGAATTATTTCTTTCTCGATGCGCGATGAGAGAGGAGCGGGCGGCGGCGACGACTGGTTCAAGTGAGATGGCGAGAGGTTTGAGAAAACGTATATTGGGTAGATGAGAGTGCGAGAGAGATGCGAAAGAGGGAAAAAAAAAAAAATAATGAAGAGAGATGAGAGTAGAAGCGAGAGACCGCCTCGTATCTCGACGCTTCTCAACAACGATACACTCCCGTGTTGTTTTCTTTCTCTCTTATTTTCTTTTCTTTATTATTTTTCTCTTTTTATCTATATACTTTTATTATTGTTACTCCTTTATTTTATTTTATTTCATTTTACCTTTTTCTTTTTTCAATATCTTTGAGTAATCAAGCGACTGAACGAATGAGATAGTTTCCCCACTCTCCATCGCGCCCCCGCCCAACTCTTCATCATCTTTCTCTATGTGCAAAAGACGGATACCGGTTAATCCGACGGAAACGCGCCAGCGAACTTTAATTGTGCCGAATACCAATAGGAACAAAAGAAACTGCGCTCAAGGTTAAGGCAAATCGCGCGCCATGGATGACGTCAAGATGCAGTTAAACTAGTTTTAGCTTTTGGGCACTGCGGGTCGGGGCCGCGAGTTAACTTGTTTGAGAGACAAAGGAGACGATGCCTCCAACACCGTATCAACTGTGTATACATACACATATAGTCATTTGTAATTTAATTACAGATTTAATGTAATTGTTTTCCGTTATTTTCTTTTTTCATCTCAGAAAGATCAATGACATCATTCTATATCATATCAAATGTGATTCAAAACGTGAACGTCATTTATACTTACTGCAGATATGTAAATCAAATTATACTTACATATTGACAGGTAATCAAAATCTAGGGAATACACCAACCATATAAACTTTGACTTTTGAAATATTTATGACATTTTCACCTTTCTTGATATGACAATCGTCACGGCTCTTCGAAATTTCATTAATTATTTATATTAATAAAATAGTGCGCCAATATTGAATAGAATATCGTTATAATTGAATTATACTCGTGAGAATGATTTGTGACCTATTTCCAATTTTGTCTTTAAATAAACATCAATGTGTGGAACATTATATCAAAAAATTTAAAGTTTATTGCCTTATAAATTTCAATCAAACGACAGATACATTTCGAAAACGATATAATTGTAATTCATATATCATTGAAAATATTAATTAAAAAATATACTCATACAAATATTAACTATTTATATTCATCTTTTTGAATATACATAGATATATATAATCAATAAATATATACATAACTAATTTTTAATTCAATCAATACGTATATTTTTGGGCAATGGACTTTGTTCATCGGCCTTGGACGTCAATGAGTATTAAATTCATGTCAAGTTTCCATCTTGACTCTCGCACATCAACGATCAAGCATAGATTTCATGTTTATATTTACATACACACATGAACACACATATATTTATATATACATATAACATAAAAATAATCGCTGTAAAACATTTTTTCTCTTGATGTCTTGGATTTTTTTTTTTTCCCCCTTTTATTCTTTTCTCATTTGCAATTATAATATGTAATGAACCAAAATTAGAAAATCAACTCTCTGAGTCAGATGCGAATAGAAGAATCGAGTCAATTACCATATAAAAAATAACGATTTAAAAGCATATATATATATATATATATACAAGTGTATGTATATAGATTGAGTAAACGTGTTATGCGCGGGGGCACAAGAATGAAGAAAAGAGTATAAGGAAAAAGAAAAAAGAAAAAAGTCGTTGGTCTCAAGTCATATAACGTCAAGCGAAAATTATAACAACCGTGTATTTCGCGGACGGTAACCCAGCAATCATACAGTGGTCCAATTACCATAAGAAGGGCTCTAATTTTACACAATGCTTCTCTTTCCGCCGCACGATTGGGTCTGACCATGGGCACTACCTCACAGCGCACGTGTCGACATATATAGTATCGTTATGTGGCATAGGGATCACCGATCGTCTTTCACAATTTCTCAATAAATTTTTCAATGGCTATTCTATATTCCCGGTTATGTTCTTTTCCGGTCCCTCGACTTTGTAAAAGGGCAAGAAAAAAAGAAAAAAAACAATAAAAATATTTGATACCGAACCGGTAATACGCGGCGCGCACTCACTCTCGTGTTCCTTCCTCAATAATATTCTATCCAACTTCTTTTTTTTTTTTTTCTTTCTCTTTTTTTCGTCCTCTCGCTGGCTCTTGCACGAGACCTTGAAAGCTGCCTAAACCCCTTCTCTGAAACGACGCCGTTTCCCATCTCTCGTTGAGTTCTTTGCGCTACTGGTGTATATGGTATGAGAGAGGGTGAGACAAAATAAACGTTTCTATAGTATTTTATTTTTACAGATTTAAATTCGCCGCGCTATCTTGAACCCCTTGTGCAACTATATATAGCAGTATATTTTCTAAGGGAGAAAAAAAATTAATGAATTCAACAGAACAAATTATTTCCCTCTTTGTTAAAAAAAAAAAAAACGATGATTCATCTTTGATTTTTTTGTTCTTTTTTATTCTTGAAAATGTAATGGTAAAGTATCTATTACATGAAGCTGTATGTTTATAGGTATTTGTTCATTTTCTCTTTTCTTTCAATATACTAAATCAGATACACATTCATTTACTGCAGCGCTGCACCACCTGAGGTGCACCGTAACCATTATTGTTTACAATCGAATGTTCTTTATCTACAATTAAAAATTTTGTAAGATATGTAATTTAGTATGAAATAACAGTTTAGACAGAATACTGTATAAACTTGGGTTTGGTGATGACGCACGTTCATAACTACAGATTAAAATTACGGAAAGCTGATGGAAATGTAGGGAATTACATGTAAAACACTGTCTCGTTAGAATTCGAGATAATGAGTTATTATTCTCATTTAATGTTTTTTTTTCTATTCTACAAAATGCAATGTTGAATTATTCATCTTATTGAATTACATGCATGCAGGTATATGTTAATTTTTTTTTTTCTTCACTTTTCTTTCCTTCTTTTAATATATATAATGTGATATACATCATATGCATATAAGAGAAAATAAAATGTCAGTGAATATGGAAGTCAAGAGAGTGAAACATTATGTAAAGTTGATGCGCGAGAAATTGCGGAACCGAATGAGGAAAAAGAAGAGTGGATAAAAAGCACGTAGCTCGTCGGCCTAGAGAGAATGATTAAAATTTCAATTCATTTTCCGCATGAACTGACTCAGCCCTTCGTGGCCCGCCAGCTTTTCTCAGTCATCTTTCTCTCCCTCACTCATTCACTCGTCTCTTCACATCTCTTCTGTACTATAGCAGACTCGACCTCAGCCCATATAATTTACCGTCCTCATTTCACTATCATTCTCTCACTCTCCCTTTGACTGTCTATATTATATGTATGCGTTTGTCTCTTTTGCTTCTCCATACTGCTTCTCTTGCGCTTCTCCCTCTTGTGCCACAGAGGTCCACTTCGTTATAATTTCCTCTGATGATACACTTCGGCCCCTCTGATTTCAAGCTGCCACCGGACAGATATTTTTATTTTCCATCCACTGAGAGCTGATGGAGTTATATATTATATAAATATATATTCAAGTCATATTCTTCAACTCTTGTTCCATCACATTTATATATACTGATGAATGAAAAATAGAATTGCCGACAATTTTTTCTCCTCTGACAATATATTTTCCATAATTATTATCAACTTTATTGTGCAATTATTTTTGTTACTTTCTATCAAGGAAATAAATTTTATATAATCGCTTGGATTAGTGAAGTTCATGTATATAAATTTTGGATGAATGGTAAAACGAATAATGGAAATTGGTAAAAGTACACAAATAAATTCCCCAGAGTAAAGTCATATTGTTCGATTGTCATGTAAACAATACAAAAAGATGCTATATCTCACTGAATAAATACAATTACAACGTTTTTATGAATTAAACAATTTTTAATTTATGACAAAACTTGTAGGAAAAAAAATTATTTTTATATTCTCCCAGTGAAAAACACTAACTTAGCATAATTTTAACATAAAAATAGAAAATTCTTACAATACGCTTACAAAATTTTTTGCATGCGTCTGCTAATTATTCATCACGGTCTCATTCTAGTTCCACATCATCATCTATTTACCTATTTTTAACTCAAATATTTGCATATAATTCACTATAATTCTGGCGCTTAGTTTTTTTTCCCTTCTACCGAAAACATTGTCTACTTGTCTGGACATTTTTTTCAACAATTCGTTTTGCATCGCATTTTTTTTTATCTGAAACAAAAAATTCTCCTTGGAAAATAAAAAATAAAAAGAAGAAGGAAATGTACATGTGAATGAATAGCATGGACTGGTGATGTAACCTAGGTGAAAAGTACAGTGTCACATGTCACGAGTAAGCAGGCACTTTTCTTTTTCTTTCTTTTACCAATGTTCCAAACGTTGTGCCAAGTATATATGTACTCGTATACATATGTACATAAATACATATACGTGAAGGGGTATATAGAGTGTTTGTAAGATAGGAACAGTGTGGGTGGACGCCTGGATTTCCTTAATAAAATGGGGCCCAAACGCCACGCAAGCGAATATCAGGCTGATAGTGGCATGGTCAGCTCGGCGTCCACCGACACGAAAATGTTTGAGGGGTTGCTAGGGGAGAAAAATCTCCAAGCGGATGGCTGTGTTGCTTAGGTTGATTCAATCTGACACCAACTCCCCTTCTCCCTTTGAACTTCATATTCACCCTCCTTTTATGTACACGACTTTCAATTCCCTTCGATGTGTATTGTAGAAGTGTGATATGCTCGGGCAAAGAAAAAAATCATTTAGTATGTTCAAAGATAACTATGAAACAGAAAATAATTGAATTATCTAAGGAATTATTGCATTAAAGATGTTATTTCTATTTCTTTCTACCCCACTGTATTGTTCAAATAGCGAACGAATTTATGAATATTCTGACTATGAAATAATTGTTAATTTGTTTCAATTCACAATTATATTTTTTTGATACAAATAACTTTTTTCTAGGTGTATAGAAATGATGAATATTTATACATGTTTATATCTGACATTCTCCTATAAATATATATAATTATATATTTAATGCGTTTAAGTTGTATGTGTTTGTATGCAATGGACGTATATATTCTTGAGACACAATAGCAAGTTCAAATGTGAGTGTCATTGAAGAGAAAACACATACTTATTATGTCTCGAAATAATTGAGTAATGGATTGAGACAATCCTTGAACCTGGGCCTAATCGACAATCATGAGTCATGAGTTATATAAAACGAAACGACAAAAAAATATCTATATAATTATTATGATGATATATAAATTAAAAATTTATAGAAACACATACATATATACACTGATACACATACATTTATTCGATTGTATTCCATTCGTTCATACTTTCACCAATCGGCCTCGATATTCAGTCGCACATTAATAAATACACAATCAACGAAATTTATTAATCGAGTTCATCGTATATAAAAGAAGACGATAAACTATAATGTGTATATGCAAGAGAATTCTATTCTGTCTATACGACTATATCCTACGTAGCAGACAATTTTTCACCCAGATTTGAATAATCCTGCGTTAAGAGGAGAAAAAAATAAATAAACAAATGAAGAAAAAGAAAAAAAGTAAAAGACATTATAAATAAAATTTGCGACCTCGTTCAATCTGTCATCGAGAATTCGCTATTCCATTAAAACCGACTCACCCATCGACTAAGCATGTTGCCCACACACGGTGGGTACGTGTCACTTTTTTCTTTTAATTTTTTTTTTTTTTCTTCCACTTCATATTCTTCCTCTCTATATAACTCTGGCGATCAAGACAGAAGGAGTGAAAAGAGAAGTGAGAGAAAACTATGTCCACACAACACAGTGCAACACGATAAACATATTTATGGGTATATAGAGAGTAGTTGAGGTAGAGGAGGGTAAGAGGGATGACGTATTCCATATGCAAAGTGCACAAGTCCGGGGCTCGGCTTCAGAACGTGGATAAAAAAGTTGGCACGAAAAAAATTGCAAGGTTGCTGCGGAGATTTTTTATTTACGCAAGAGTGACGAAGGCTGTATGCCTATCATCATCGTCGTCGTTGTTGTAGTTACGATGTCACAACGCTTGTCCTAGTCTTTTCTTCCAACAATATAGCGATCTGCTCGGGTCATTGGCTGTAACGTGTGATGATGATAACGTTCGCCTGAACATTTTAATATATGCACACCACCAGGTATAATTTTTTATTCCCCCTTTCTTTTTTCTTTTTTTTTCGTTTACTTGTTGTCGAGCAAATGTAATTCGATCTCGTGAATGTTACTAAATGCCACATCAAATATATTTATAGTTGCCTTGATTCAACCAAAATTTATGTACGGCCCTTGATGTCTCCAATAGCATTATATACACATGTATATATTATAACGTACACTTGAGCAATTTATTTGTATACAAAGTTGCTGTGCGTACATAGCCCGCCCGATGCGAGTGCGACGAACTTGTCGGGTCAAGGATAAATTTACTCGTGTGTTATGATGAAGGCGAAGTATAAAGCATTATTAAATTTGTATACATAACATTGTTGATCATATTTCATATTTTTGTTGTGTTCAATAAAATAAATCATCAAAGTTATCAGGATAATTAAATGGTGATCCATTATATAATATATAATATCATCATCATTTTGAATTTTATATATTCAATTGAACAATTAATTTCTAATTCAACAATACATTATGTCTAATTATAAAATTATAAACGACCTTTCTTTCTTTCTTTTTTTTCAGTTGAATAATATAATTGTTTCAATATCTGATTATGAATTATGATATTTCGCGTTTAATCACTTTTTCGTTGATGAAAAGTATTTGAAACGTGACTAAAATGTTTATTTGAAATCTTTTGAATGCCCAACTCTGATCTATACAATACATATTGCAATAGACGACATTGGTATACACTTATACATATACGTATATGATGTATGGGTACGTACAAATCGTAAAATCACTTTGGAATAGTTACAGGAGTTGATTCGCTTCAAAGCAATACATGCTACTGTACAGTTCTCTTTTTCATATATAATAACCTGTGCGTATTCCGATTAGCGTTGTGGTAATGAAAATTAAATATATGCACACAAAACCAACGGCGCGACATACACGTTTCATTACTTTTGTATGGTATGTCACAGTGCATAGCGTCCCAGACGCGCACATTTACTCGTCACGTGTGTGGCATTCGTTTTAGAAAGTTTCAATCAACTTTTACGATCACCTGTATAAATATATATATATATATATATATTCAAACGTATCTTTTGAAAACAAAGTGCGCGCGTAAATTGTTTATATGGCATTTCTACAATGTTTATTTCCGTCTGCACCTCCTTCACTCTTCATTCATACATTTATATATGCATTTATATGATAAAATATATAGTAATGATTTCTTAGTGACGAGTCTGTTGATCATTTTAATGTTATTAATTTTACAAGGTAACGTTTTCGAGATTTCTTCCAGAGAAAATCATATCTCGAGATAAAATGTATCAAGAAAAATCGATTTGTTTCTCTTTCACCATGCCAATATCTCTTTAAACCGAATAAATAAAATATACAATGTCCATTTGTCGCGCAGAATCCACAGAACAGTCTCTCATGTCTGACGTTTATCGATGAATTCGAAATTGCAGTTTCAACGTCTCTGACACTGTATAAAACGTTATAGTTTTATTTATACAACGTACGGAGTGTACATGGAAATCTATCTAGTCTCACCTCTCAATTCCCGATTGGGAGTAGAATCTACGCGTTGATACTTTGAAAAATTTATTTTGCATTTTATCTGACATGCTGCACGACATTATTACCTTGCGCCAGTCATAAAACATGGAAAAAAATAAAAAAAATACTTCCGTTCACATTCATTTATGCTTGGAAGTAAATAGTGGCGTGAATACACCACAAATGTCGCAGGAATAATAATAATACAATTTTTCATACGCTAAATGAAAAAAATTGGGATCATTGTTGCGAAAAAAATTGATCATTTTATCAAATATATATTTTCAAAGATAAAATTTATTTTTCCCTTAAACTCATTGTCTCGTGCACTTAAACCAGGAGCGTATTGAGCAAAACGACGCAAAATTATACAGCACTGAATAGATTGAGAAGAGTTTGGACAATGCTGCAAGAGAATATACAAGTAAGGGAGAGCGAGTGAGAGCGATGAGAAGCCACAGTATATATACGCATGGTTAAACGAAGCAAAGAGGCAAAGCGATGATGAAGGAGGAGCAATAATAGTGCGTAAGAGTGAGGGAGATCTAAAGTATCCAGGAGTCCTGCAGGATACTCCTTCGTCTTTCGCCACAACGATAGACATTTCGTAGTGGGGATGATGATGAAGGGTAGTGGTGGGGAGAGGAGCGCTTGGCATCTCAAATTTGGTTGGTTGTCTCGAGCCGGTTGCTGGACGGCTCCGTGTATACTTGTGCCGTGTGGTGGGGAATTAAGCGTTGACGAAGGGGACGAAGAAAGAGGAGGGGTCCAGTGCCTTGGTGCGAGCCCGACGACTCGAAACTCTAGAATTCCAACCGACAGAACTGTACCGGCGTTCGTGCGACGCGGGTCTCGATTATACGTGGAGACAAGCGGGGTACGGACACAGATGAAAAGGTTATGAGAGAGAAATTGAGAAGTGGCATTTGAATAAACGGGCAATAAGAAATAAAGTGATAGAGAACGAGGGAGCGAGAGGAAAAAAAAAGTGCCGAGGTGGTTTGAATGGACAGGGGGTTGAATTATAGTGTGTATGTGTTCAGTTGTTTACAATATCCAGTGTATTTCAAACCAGTCTTTATTCGCACGATTAAAATAAAACTGATGGAACACATAGATAATAGAAATGTGTGGTTGAATGAATAATTGAAAAAAGAAAAAGCAGAGAAATAGTACGAGACGATGAGTGAAAAATATTGTGGGCTGTGAAACAATAATTGTGAAGGTATGAGACAACGATTAAAATTGGACGAAAATAAATTGAACTATTTGTAAGTATATATAAATGTAAATGAAGTGAGAACGAAAGAAAGGAGAACTGTGTTAGTAGTAACCACGCGATATCAATTCGTCTATATATTGCGTCACTATGTATAGAAGCACAAAGTCGAGGTCGACCACTAATATGTAATACGCTCAAGGTCGAGGCTCACATTTTCTTTTCTGTTGATTTATTTATTTAAAATTTCGTGATAAATGTATTTATATAAATTTGAAATACATAAACATAGTTTTGAATTTAATTGATCTGCGTTGGGTTTTCACGAAGCCAAAGACATTTGAATACGCGCAAACGCGAACGATCCATCGGGTTTAAATTGAATAACAACACGCGTAGCCAAGAATGACGCCGCTTGGATCCGTTGGAATTACCACACGATCGAATGCGGTGTTATTTTGGAATTTAATGTTAACAAGTCGTACGATCATATGATAAATGTAGAACGCAACGTTATATCATTTTTTGTTTCGTTATAATTTTTTTTTATGTTTTTCTTTTTTATTTAGTTTGTTGACGTACGGCGCAATAAATGCCGGGCCAATAAATTTTCAACGTGTGATATACTCAATGTGCTCGATAGATATACGGTGACGCGGCGTTGTCTCGTGAGTTCTTGTGTGAGCGCCGGCCGGCGCGCCTGGCTGCTCTGGCGGCTACCGAAGTGGCTATTTACACTGCTACTATAGCGAGAGAGACAAAAGGGACACATAGTGATAGTACGGGAACCGGGAGTGTTTCGTGTCGGTGTATTAAAATTAAAATTAAAAATATAAATTCAAAGTGATAATAACGCGTGTTGTGAACGAATATTATTGCAGTTTTGCATTCACGCGAGAATAAATACGTAAATTTATAGACAATATGAGTGAAATGGCGAGTGTTGAGCAGCAACAGCAGCGGCAATATGTCAGTGGTAGTTCAAATTCCACTCTTCATTGTAAAGATTGTGGATTGATATTTGAAAGCGACAAAAGTCTTGAGGTGCACCTGCGCTATCATCAGGAAAACCTGATGAGTCAGTGGGCTACTCAGTCCCAACAAGAGGAAAGTAACAATAATAATAGCAAAGCTGGCAACCATAATAGTCATGTGGGCTCAAAGCGCGATAGTGTGACCGCACCTGCTGACTCAAGTGAATCTTCATCTCGAACGCCCTCGGCCAGTCCGGCTACTTCGCAACACCAACAACAGCAAGGCGCACCACCATCATCTGCACAACAACAACAACAACAACAACAACAGCAGCAGCCGCCACCCGGCGCGCAAGGATACAATCATTTTCAAGCACCACTGTTCAACGAAACAAGTTACTTTATGCATAATGAACAGGCATATTTATTACCACCCGGACTTCCACATCATTATTCACCCACCCACGATGATGGTACCAATAACAGTGGCAACAATTACGGTGCGAGATATCATCCGTATCAACATCAGCAACATTTTACTGCTGATCGTGCCACTTCAGTTAGCTCTACCAGCCCACGCAGTCCACTACAGTGCGACAAATGCGGAGGTGTTTTCGATGACGCAAATCAACTTGGTGAACACGTTAGGGCTAATCATCCTACATCACCAAGTAACTATTCGGGACAGCCACAATACCAACAGCTTGGTGGCAGTCCACAACATCAGCAGCAAATACACGCATCGCCACCACAAAATAGTCAACAATCACAACCACCACCTCAGCAGCAGGTATATGATTATAATGGCGGACTAACAGTGAAGACGGAGGTGAAACAGGAACAAGAAGAACAAGCTGAAATACTCGATCTTGATTCGCACAAAGTGCAAACTCATCGATATGAAGAAGAACTTATGAGACTTCATCAACAACAGCAAGAAATGCAGATGCAACTCCATCAACAGCAACAACAACAGCAGCAACAGGCTATGCAACATAGAAGTGCTGCACATTCGGTGAGTTCTATGCTCGGATGGCCTCCAGGTCAACCGCATGAATATCATCCTGGGCTTTCGCCTATGGGTCCAATAGACAATGTATCACCAATACCAGATCAGGGTGCTTTCATGCGTGGTCAACATATACCCGTTGAGCCACCACGTCATGCTGGCTCACCAATTATCAGTAGCTCTCAACCAATGGCAAACCACGGATTACCGCCGGGTTTATTACAACAACCCACGAAGCCACCGTCATCGTCAAATCAATCGTGGAAGAGTAATGAGGCACGAAGACCAAAGACCTACAATTGTACCGCATGCAACAAGTGGTTCACTAGCTCAGGTCACTTGAAAAGGCATTATAATACAACGTTACATAAGAATGCAGTGAAACAGAGTAATCAGCCTGATCCGGCTAATATGCCAATTAGTGCCCATCATCATCCGGGTAGAGATGCAAATCCTTCTCATTCAAATAGAGGAGGACCAGCGCGCTCACCAGAGCTTTCTACCTCGGGGAGTCCCCCAAACTTGATGGCAGGTCCCTCGGTCGAGGCGGCGAGGGGCCTGCTCCACACGCCAACCAATCTCTACACAACCAGCACATCCAGCAACAGCAGCACCAACAGCAACAGCAGCGACTCTTCAGCGGTAGTATTACCCCAGCAACAGCACCACCACCATCATCATCATCATCATCATCAAACACCGCAGCAGCAACAACAACCACCATCTTCAACGGTGCACATGGGCACATCAATAGTAGGCCACAATTCACCAGTAACATCACCAATGGGGGTTCACCATCATCAGCAAATGGGTTCACCGTCACCCCAGTTGGCACAACACCACCTATCAATAGGTTCACCATCCCAACTGTCGGCCCACCATCCCATGAATTCGCCCATGTCGCCCATGCCGCCGCCACCGCCTCCGCAATCTCTGAATTCACCTTCCCACCAAATGGGATCCCATCATCACATGACTTCGCCGTCGCCCATAATAACGGGGGTGTCGTCAATGGCTTCACCACCGATGGGGGGTACTTCGATGCCTCATCAGCCGTACCCAAACGCTTTGCCCCC